>OZ010668.1:45174179-46497741 GCA_963932185.1 Troglohyphantes excavatus
GAAACTATAAGAATAAAAATAAAAAATAGCTAAAACTTAGTTGCTCCATTCCGAAGAGGAAGGAGTATTAACGTTTTGACCCTCACTGCTAAATCAACTCGGGATTGTGTAAATGAAAGCCAAAACTCGAGAAGGTTTCAAATGTCCACCCTCTCAAGAGAATAATTGCATTATCGATGGATGAGATTCAGTCTTTCGGCAGGACTCTTTTCATTTGTCCTTTTAACCGTAAACAGGACATCGTCTCGTGTACACAATTTAAGCCCGCTTCACATTACTGGATTTTCTGTTTGCGTCGATGTGTCACAACTCGCTGGTTATTTTAATTAACTTTCCAGTTAATGTATCAAGCGCCGACTGAATCGGGGACGGTTCAATGAAATTTTAAGACACAATTAAAGTCCAATTTTGTACTTTGCAAACCAATCGAAAACATGGGTCATAGTTTTTAGAGTTTTCTAACTTATACAAACTAAAAAACCATTATGGTTTCACTAAGGGGCTAAATTCCAAAATTTAATGGTAATCACTGATATACAGTGTCAAGACAGCTATTTTCAGGAAAGAAAATTTATTCAAAGCTATATGTGTAATGTACACACGTTTCTTTTAACTCTTATTTCCTGATATATTCCAAATCACTCTTTTTTTTCCCATGTTCAGAAGATGGTTCTCCACATTTTTTTATGTCGATTGCTTAACTGGAAACTGAGTTTTTGCAAATCAATTATCTTACTTTCCATTCTTTTGGCACACCTTTTAAACAAGTCTTCCGTTTATAACTTCTTCACTTCGCCCTGGTTGTACAACGTATAAGGAACTGGACTGCGGGGCCTTAGGATCTGGGTTCAATTCCCGGTAAGTCTTTGTTGTAATTGATGATATTTATTGAAAGTGATTTATTGAAGGCAGCCTATATAGGCAAGCAACTGCTCTTTTTTTATTCATTTTTACTCATTGTACTCATTTTCTAGTACATGTCTTTTTCAAAATTGTAACTTATGTACTCGGAGCTATGATAAACATTGAATGCAGTCAAAAATGAGTAAATTTTACTTATTTTTGAGTACCTATTTTTAACTGTGTTGACACACCAGAATCTATTTAAATTTGTAACATTGATTCAAAGTTCAAACATGAAATAAACTTCGTTTTCACCTCCTTTCTACCTTGAATTCATAATTCCTGCCAATCTCATCTTAGTATGTATATACAAAATATGACCTCTTTCATATTTTCCCCCTTATTGTGACATACACTAGTTAACCTTGGAGTAAACGTTAGCTATTGGAACCACCGTTGGTGATAAGCACTATTCACACATTCGAATTTTTTTTAGAAAAATGCATTTTCTGCGATGTTTTGCCGCTTTAAAAAATTGACAGATATGCTTATCATGCTTCCGAATATGGGTCAGGGTTAGGCGATCCTTAGAGGATACACGTGTAGATGCATCCAGGAGATATAAATTGTTTATTCCCCTGCTCTTCACTTCCTTTTGCTTTCTGTGTTCCCCCTTACCAGAAGATAGTGGAGTCATTGTACAAGGTTGTTTGGTTTCTTTCGCTGCAATCGCCTTTGTAATACGCGAACGAATATTTTATCTTTTGCAACTAATTCTAAATGATTAAATTTTCTATCGAATTTGTAATAAGGACTCTTTTTTTGTTGTTGTAGGAATGTAATTGGATAGAAATGTATGTTTGCTATCTGGTTTTATGGCTCTAAACCAACGCTCTTCGTGGAATATACAGGGTGGTTACAAATTTTTGAGAGATGGTCATTGTTTGGCTGTATCAATTTTAGCTGTATTGGTATAATAAAACATTATTTTAGCCCAACTACTTTGCTTATACACTTTTAAAAATTATTATGACCTTGTACCAAACTTTGGTACCTATTTAGCTTCAAGCAACATTTGGTGCTTGGTTTCACCATTTTACAGTGCTACCACGGGTAGTTTAGTGGTGAAACGTTGCACCAAAACTTGTGACGTTGCATAAAACTCAAAATTCGAGTTTTTTTAGTATTATAGTAGTAGTATTTTTGTAGCGAAGCTAGCAACCCTCCGATCGCAAATGACAACTTGTCACTGATCGGGCTCAAACTAGGAATCCTCTGATTCATAGCTGAACTCCTTTATCCACTGGGCTACGGAGACCCATGTCTTTCTTGGAGGTACTTGTTGACGTAGAGACAGCGAAAATTTCGGTTGCAGTTAAAGAGGTTGAATCAATTATCGGTGAAACCTCCGCTTTTTTTCATAAAGAATATTTGGTTCAACCTAGATTCCACCATAATATAGTGTAGACATCTGTTTTGCACCAATATATGGTACATCGTTGAACTGAAATTTTTTACAGTGTATTTTAAACAAGTCGTTTAGCTTTAGTTGCAACAAACAAAGTGGTTAAAGTATAACAAAGAGAATGATTTATGATGTATAGCTAAACAGCCAAATAATGATCATGGCCCAACAATTTGTGACTGTCTTGTATAATATCACAAGCTATGCTTTTGTTTCCTATAATGAAGTTTGAAAAAATTAAAAATGTTATTCATATCCATGAAATTAATAAAAATGGTAGAAGCATACTCAGGAAAATATCAGTCTTATGATATTTCCCTATTTCAAACAAAGAAAGCTAAATCGTATTTGCGAAAGTAGATAAGAAATATAAATTAAGATATTTTACCTTGCTATTTAAATCCTCTAAATGAATCATACGTACAGTCAAAAAATTTGATGAGTAGTTAGGACTTTCTTATAGTAACGCTCATTAATTATTTTTTGCGAAATTTCTAATTGTATCTTTATTTTTAAAAACCTTTCTATATGGCTGAAAAGTTCAAATTCTGTTTAAAAAAAATCAAATTTTGTTTGCACTATTCTCAACATCTGGTGTGCAGAGGCTCATAAAACAATCTGATTCTATATTTGGAAGTCCTTAAAGTACTTAACTTTTCGTTTAAAAGGTCCTTAGTTCGAATGTTCTCAAAAAGTCCTTAATTCGACTATAATTTAAATTATTTTACTAAACCTCATTTTTATTAATCTAAATCTCAATTAAACAAAATTTTGTATCCTATTAGAAAACCCACGATTTCTTTACACCCGATAGCTGATTGCACCTATTTACCTATTTGACAGTCATTTGTTTGAATTTTTTAATTATTTTTTACTAAGAAGTATATTTGCTACTTTAGTTTAATGTCCTTAGACCTTTTTTATTTTCGGAAAATAGTGCAAACCCTGTTGAAACATTAATTCGAAGTACTTTAAAGTACTCTGGACTCAATGTAGGATAATTGCACTATCTAAATATAAAATATATTAAATATATATATATGTAATATTTACTATAACAGGGTGGTAACATAACCTGGAAAACTGGGAAATCAGGGATAATATCATGGAAATCAGGGATAATATCATGGAAATCAGGGATAATATCATGGAAATCAGGGATAATATCATGGATATTTTTAATTCTGGAAATATCAGGGAAAAGTCAGAGAAATTTTCATAAATTCACAAAAAAAAATCAGGGAATTTTTCAAATTTGGATCATTAAAACGGCAATTATCGTCTGTTATGCCCTCCATTCTGGGTAATTTAATTGTCAATATTTCCTTTTAGTTCTGAATAAGAATTAATTAAAAAAAATATGGTTATGTGCATTTTCATATTTTCAGTTTTATTTTGTAAAAACGTGAAACACTGCTGGAGGGAGAAGCAAAAGCAAAGTGCATTGGACCTTGAATTGTAAACAACATGTGAGGGCCTACTGAATATGGGATTTATTGAAGATTGGAATAGGAAATAATAAGAATATAAAACATTTAAAATTATCTGCAAAAGAAATAATTTTTAAAAAAAACTTGCTTTTTTGGCATTATCTGCTTCCACAGAACGTATTTAATTACTATTATGCCTGTCGCGATTGCATAATTTGTGTTGTATCCATAAATTAATTTTTTAACTGTCAATAAGTATTGCTTATAATTTTACATTTATAATGCAATATATTTATAGTATTATTGTAGCGTGGATACTTTATTTTTATACAAAGCATGTATTGCAACATTTCTTAATATAATTGTAAAATCAGGGAAATTTTTGTGACAACATCATGGAAATCAGGGAAATATCACTGAACTTTTTTTCCAGAATGTTGTTGCCACCCTGTATAAGCTTAATTAATAAAATGCAAGTTGGTAATTTTAACAAATAAATTTTATGGCTCATTAACTATTTCGAAATTTGTTTTTCTATTCAATGTTATCAATCGTAAAAAGTAGAGTACATATGCTAATTACCGACTATAAAATATGGACTCAAAATTTCACTTATTATTAGTAATGATTATGCATTTTAAAAAGATAAATATCTCAATTATTCCTAACTATATTGTTTTTATATCTGTATGAAATGTATTATTTTTTAGAGTAATTTTGATATTCAGATATAGTTTACTTTGATACTTTCCGATATTGGTATAGTGCGTTCATTGCATTTGCTAGTATCATTTGAATTAGGAATAATGACTTTGCTTATTATATATATTAAAAATAATATGTAATATTTACTATAAGCTTAATTAATAAAGTACAAGTAGGTAATCTTAACAAATACATTTTATGCCTCATTAACTATTTCGAAATTTGTTTTTCTATTCAATGTTATCAAACGTAAAAAGTAAATATTCTAATTACCAACATTAAAATGTGGACTCAAAATTTAGCTTATTACTGGTAATGATTATACATTTTTAAAAAGATAAATATCCCAATTATTCCTAAGTATATTGCTTTTTTTTATCTATGAAATGTATCATTTTTTATAGTAATTTTGATATGCAGATATATCTTACTTTTGATACTTTCCGATATTGGTATAGTGCGTTCGTTGCACCTGCGAGTATCATTTGAATTAGGAATAATGACTTTGCTTATTGTGCCGATGCTTCTCCACGTAGGTTATTGTATATATTGTGCAATTTAAGATTTTCCATCATATATCTCCATTTTTCTGGGATCGTAACAGTTCTCTTTTTTTACGATGGAGTTATATTCTGAAAACCACCGCATGTCCTGGAATCATTTACATTTTCTTCGAAGTAAGATACTTACCAAACTTTTTTCATTATCGTTAGTATTAACTATGTAGTAATTTCAGTATTTATTAAATATATAACTTTCCGTTAATAAATACAGAAATTTTAACTGAATGTTTGTTAAAATGTATTGATGACGAAAGTACATTTGAATGGGTGAATGGATAAACCGACATATTGTAATAAGAATGTGTATCTTTTTCTTGATTTAAAAAAAATACTTTTATGCAAAAAAAAGTCTTCAAATATTTCTATTTTGTGTGGCGCAATGTTTTTTAACTTTTAAATTTTTCCGCTAAGATTTTTTTCGGTCTTCGTTTTTAATTTTTTGTTATTTTAGTATATATTTTCTTCTTTTTTAAGATAGCTTTGGATGCATGTGTCAGTTAATAGAGTGATAAATTTATGTTACATAAGGTTGTTGTTGTTTATTTAATCTCTAAGAAAAATAAAGTTATCTTTTTTTTTGTATGCGGTATAAACATGATAATTTTTTTCTCGATTTTTTCTGAGATTAGGAAAATAACGCTTTATTGGTAGGGCAAATGTTGTTTTAAAGTTCCTACTTCTATTACTTTAATATTATTGTTACTAAAATGTTATTTAAGTAAATTAGCCAGCAGATATGTTATACTTTATGCCGTTTAAATTAATAAATAACAACCAGAATTCATTAATTTCAAGAATAGAACATAAGATTTAAGGGGGGAATGTCTATTAAAAAGCTAGAGAATGCTATTATCAAACATAAATTATCTATTGACATATTAAGAATATTTTACTTATTAAGTAAAACTTAAAAATTAAATTATTCCGTTAGAAAATTAAAAATTATTATTATTCCGCAACCTGACCAATTCTTCTGTGATGGAAGCTCTTGTATTTGAATATTTTGATTTGAAACCATAATTGCAAAAATGTGTCGTTCAAATTCCTATATGCCTAAGAAGACTTCATACTTATCTCAAATAAAATTACATTTTATATGACTTTAAAAAAACGCATGTACTTAATACAAAACTTATAACATTATATGCAAAACAAAACGTAAATCAAAATTACAATTTACAATTTAACTGTTAAAGTTGAGCGTAAATTATTCATATACACTACCTTTTAACCTAATTATTGCTTGAGTCCCAATAGTTTTTTTTTTAAAGTCAATAATTAAAAAATCTATCTTTATGACTTGACCTTTGATTTTGGTAGTTATTCATTTGACTTCATAATTTTATTTATTTTAGTGGCGATCTTTGCGTTGTGTAGAATGAGAAAGCGTTTATATTCAATTATTATAATCAAATATTGTTTTTAATATCGTATTAGTGATATTTAAGTTTTAAGTAATAAATGTTTATAGTTCAATTTACTTTATCGTTCTCTAGTTATAATGAAACATAATTATTTCGTATAACGGTTTTAAGCGCTTTTTTTTATAATTACAAAAACATCTGACGGTAGATTTTGATAGTCCCATCATATTCGAATTCCTTGTGTCCTGCTCAACCTGAGGAAGATTGGCGTTATGGCATTTTTAAGGCTTTTAAAAAGAGATTAGTCGTTTTTTAAAAGAACCCCCCTTCAAAATAGCTCTTAGTCTAACTTGGGAAGCGTCTTTTCGCTCGCCATCTGCCGAAGCTGCCCCCGTTTCGCCCACCTCCCAAGAAGTCATCAATCATCTCCGGGATGGGTCTAAATAAGAAATAATTCTAAAACATTTCTTCGACTCAACTGATTAAGGTAATTGTCCACCCGTTCCCGCAGCGTCTGGGGGGGCTTCTATTTTAATCCTTCAAGATCATTATGACGCGAGTAATAAGCCAGAAGCGATTAGGACTTTTCGACCGTTTTCTTTTCCGCCATTTTCTTTTTAGGGGGGGCACAAAAAAGAATTTTCCAGAGAGAGAGCGCTTTTATATCTATTTCGTATTTTTTCCATCCAATTTAATTCTTTTGACGAACGACCGCTTTGCTTGTGTCCATTTTTCCGTGACCGACCATTCGGCGTTCTGCTCGACCGGACACCGAGTTTATTCCTCGACCTCCACCACCACCCCACCCCCGCCCGATGAAGTGACCCCCTTGGATATCGATTGATCCGATCTGTATCGACTATTGGACGATGCGCCCCATTGTGTATGCACATTATTCGAGCCTCGTTACACGCTTTGCTTGTTAGGGAGATATGCAAAGGGTCCTCTAATAGAATGTCTCGTATCTGTTCGTCGGATGAACTGGAGGTTCGATTCTTTCTTGTTAGAGGGGGGGATTGGCGATCTTTTGTATGTCGAGACATATTGGTTATCGATATAACGGATCGTCCGCGACATCACGTGCTGTTGACCGTGACTTTTATTCGAATGCATTTCAACTACTGTGCATTCCGAGCGATCATTATTCATACATTCTGTTGCTTTTTCTACCTGTCAAGATGTGTGTCAAGTAGGAAGAGCAAAAGGAGTCACACCCAGTTTTACATTCGAGGTAATGATATTCATTATCATGATATTTGCGGGAATATGGTGTTGCTCATAAACGGCTAATTACAGCGATGTTAATTAACTTTTGTGATCATTTTTCTCACCGCACACTCATTAGTCGTGCTTGTGTATTAAATCTGAAGGTTAACAATGTCATGCTGAAAATATTTTTTATATTGCAGAGCTTAAATTCTTACACTATATATTCCAATTACTTGTACAATAAATATACTCTAAAAGTTGTTTAATTGTGCAATTCATCATTCGTTTTTCTTTCCTTAACGTCATCAGTTATAGCGGAGTTTTTTTGGTAAAAAAAACATTATTAATTTGCATTTAAAATTATCCTTTCTTACGTAAATTATTTTCATACTTCCATTCGGTTTGTCTCATTCGTTTTTTTTATGAAGGATCTACTAAAAACCTTTTTTTTTATATAAAATGTTACTTTTACAATAACTTCAACCTAGAATGGTTGGTATTCCGAGTACCTTTTACAGCTGAAGAAGTTCATTTTCAATTGAGTACAACTCCGCGTCCCTTATCTGTACTGCATCTTCGGACTATCATTCGCAGAAACATAGACTTACCTTTAAAAAAAAATATCGAGACCACGGGCCCCTTCCCTCGCATCACATCTCGGTCCAACTTTTCCCCAACACACACGTTACCGAATTACTCACATTCCGTAAAATAATCGCGTGGGCCAAAAGCAGAAGAAGAAGAAAAAAGACTCGGGGAAATTATGGATGATGGCGGGTGCTCGTCTTGACGGACCCAGCGAGAGAGAAAGATGTTTCAGAACCCGCCATCGACCAGCAGAAGAAACCGTTGAACTGTGCCTCACTTTTGGAGAATTGGTGCAGGGGCGGGAAGATGGGAACGCCCCGAGGTGCCAGTTGTGACGGACGTTTCATCTCTGTCACTGGGGCTCAGTGTCCGGCATCACTCTTTGCCCCCGGACCCCCCTCCCCCACCCCCAGGGGGCAGAACAGTCAACGACAGATGCTCTAAACACCCCCCTTCTACAATGTCTTCTCTTTTTTTTCCTTCTTCTTCAGAAGGCCCTCTCTCTCTCTCCTCAGAAGGTTGTTGTTCGGTCGCTTCCTGAGGAAGAGGTTTTAGTCTTCCGCTGATTTCTTCTGCAGCGTCGTCTCTCTTGAGCAAAATGTGACGGGGATCGGGGGTGCTTGGGTCTTGTTAGCGCGGTAGTTTTAAGTGATTTCGGTGCGGTAATTTTTAGCGGATTTTTATTTATTTGGTGTGAGTGTTACTTGAAATATATTTGCAACTAAGTTCAGGGTGCTACTTCATCAAAACAATACTTAAAAGTTATTATTGCCTAAGTTTCAAAATATAGTGCGAGATAACAATAACAACATCAAGTTGTATTTATATTTAAAAACTCACGTACATTTTAAATTTATTGTACTTATATAAAATTAAAGTGTGTGTGTGTTTTTTTTTTACTGTTTGGTATATTTTAAATTAATTTAAAAAAATAGTGATTTTATTCAAATAGTGACACAAAGTGATTTCGGGGCGGAAATTTTTAGCGGAATTTTATTTATTTGGTGTGAATGTTACTTGAAATATATTAGCAACTAAGTTCAGGGTGCTACCTTCATCAAAACAATACTTAAAAGTTATTATCCTCTTGGTTTCCTAGTTTTCCAATATAGTCAATATACGTGCGAGATGACAATAATAACGTCAAGTTGTGTTCATATTTAAAAACTCACTTAAAAACTTAAAATTTATTGCACTTGTATGAAATTTAAAATATTTTTTTAACTGTTTGATATACTTCAAATTAATTTAACAAAATATTTGTCTTTTAAGTGATTTCGGGGTGGAAATTTTTATCGGATTTTTATTTATTTGGTGTAGGAAAGTGTTGTGTTACTTGGAATATATTAGTAACTAAGTTCAGGGTGCCACTTCATCAAAAAGAATGCTTAAGCTTTCAAAGGCGGGTGTTTGATATTAACATGAGAATAACTTAGGTCGAAATATTGGCCACACGCTCGGTAAAGGTTAAAAGTTATTATCCCCTTTGTTTCCTAGTTTCCCAATATAGTCAGTATATTTATGAGATAACAATAATAACGTCAAGTTGTGTTCATATTTAAAAACTCACGAAAATTTGAAATTTATTTTACTTATATAAAATTAAAAATGATTTTTTTTTACTGTTTTATATATTTTAAATTAGTTTAACAAAATATTTGTCTTTTAAGTGATTTCGGAGCGGACATTTTTAGCGGATTTTTATTTATTTGGTGTGAGTGTTACTTGGAATATATTAGCAACTAAGTTCAGGGTGCTACTTCATCAAAACAATGCTTAAAAGTTATTATCCTCTTGGTTTCTTAGTTTTTCAATATAGTCAATATACGTGCGAGATAACAATAATAACATCAAGTTGTATTTATATTTAAAGACTGTCATAAATTTAAAATGTATTGTACTTCTTATATAAAATTTCAAATGTGGGAGGGATTTTTTTTACTGTTTCCTATATTTCAAATTAATTTAACAAATTATTTGTCTATTTTCCAAAAGTTTACAAAAGATAAATATTTTATATAAATTTTAATATTGTGGACTTGCTGAATATTCTCATTCAATCATTCCCTTATTTTTTTATTATTTTTATTTTGTTAATGTCCCTGAATAACACCAAAGGTCTTATGTCATTAATAAGTATTCACCAAGTCATAAATGTGTTACAGAAATATATTGAATAACACAATATTTAATTACTCCATCTAAAAAAAAAAACATAATTTATCAAAATGTCTTTGAGTAATGCGTTCTACCAACTCCACACGGTATATTTCTTTACTTCTCTCATTAAAGAGATGTAAACTATTAAATAGAAAATTGATTGTACATCATTTTCTTACAACATTTTGACAAACATTCCTTTGACATTTTTTATGGTAAACTCTTTCAGTAAAATTAAATTTTGTCTGCTCAATTTAAAATAAACTTTATTCTCATGACGATAAAAAAATTGTTTGCTCCCTATTCTGAACTAAAGAACTATATTCAATTTTTTTTTGTCATACTTATTTATAAAATAATTTCTCTATTATAATAAGTATTATATGTAATTATTTTATTGCCTATTAAACAAAATTTAATAGTTTGTAATTCTTTTAATTATTTCAGAATATCATTTTAATGGAGTCCTGAAAAAACTCATGTATTTTTATTAGATATTTTTTAGACTATAAATATAAATTTCTATTTATTTTATTTCGTTTGAAACTATTCGTGTAATGATTATTAATGTTTATTAGGCCTATAATTTCACAAATAAAAAATAATTTTCGCTTAAAATTTTGTTTCTTTTTTATCCTATTTAAAATGTAACTCTTTAAAACCTTTATAAAAATTAAAATTTATTGACATATTTAAAATCGTCATAATGGTATTTCTTTAAATTATCAATAGTTTTTCGTTTTTTATTATTTTACTAGTTTTTTTAATCCAAGTTGAAATTTCAACCATTGAAAACTGTCGTTAAAATTATTTTTAAAGGACATCTTTTCATAGTCGAATTAAAAGCTTCTTTAAAAAAAATCAATCCCTATCCTCATTAAATAAACTCGCATATCAAATATTATATATTTAGATATGTTGTTACATTGTTTCTAATAAAAAGCATTTTCCATATTAATATCCTCATATTTGGGGTGAGGATTTCCTCGTTAAATGAATCCGTTTTGAGCAATCAGGATCTTTCCTTTAAAAATGGCCCATCTGCTCGTTAACTTCCACATCTTCAGTAAGCAGTCGAATCGTTTTGAGGAGGTTGGGCTCTAAAAATGGCCGTCGGGCGCAACCAATGTGAACACTGAGGGGGAGGCCGGAAGGTCCGGCGATTAGTTTGAGTGTGTGGAGTCCCGAAACCCCTTATTTTTCTTCTTCTGCTACATTGGGGGAGTGTCGTGCACGGAAAACCCAATGCGGATTCTGGCGGGAATTAGCAGTCTCCTCGTCGTCTGCATTCCTGGGACCGGTACAGCCCCCTCTCTCCCCCCAACTGCCCAACCCCCTCGCACACACCTCCTCGTTCGGTTTTGAATAATATTCTTTGCTGGTCACATTTTCGGTTTGTTTTCTTCTGAGACTTCTGTGAAAAGCGAGACGATCTATTTGATGAATGTTGTGGTTTTCTAACCTTGCTGAATGGTTTTCAAGTTTTAAATAATAGTGCACATTTTTTAGAATATTTATATCTCCTGGATTTTGGATAGATAGATACCTCGATACTCTGATTGACTTGCGAATAATTTCATTTTGAGGCTATTTTTGCGTTGCTTTATTTAGGAATTCCATTTTAATAAAGACATCATATTTCATTATAATCAATTAGTAATGTAACATTTTGGTTATTTAATACATTCTTAATTGATGTTTTAATTAGGTTTAATTTTTACTGTAAAATATAACCTCTCGTCATCTTAGAAATTGCGATTTAATTATAATCAATTAGTAATGTAACATTTTGGTTATTTAATACCTTCTTAGTTAATGTTAATTAGGTTTAATTTTTACTGTAAAATATAACCTCACCTTATATAACCTTACTGTAAAATATAACATAACCTTATATAACCTTACTGTAAAATATAAAATATAATTTCTCGCCATCTTAGTAATTGTGATTTATTATACGATGTTTTTTTATGTTAAGTTTTTCTTAACTGTCTGTCATCCAAAAGTAATTGTAGCATATAATTTCTTAGGAATATTCTAAAAATAAATTTTAAATATGCTTAACAAATTGCAGTATGTGTGCTGTTAAAATTTTCGTTTGATAAGTAGTATATGTCTTTATTTTACTAAACTGCAAGATTTTGCATTATTAAACAGCACGAAAAAATTGCAATTAATATGATGAAATATGTTTTAATTTGAAGAAGAAAAAATAACTTTCGGTTACTCTGTAATATTTATATATATGGGAACGCGTAAAAGATCACATTATGAGATAAATATAAGATCATGGAATACGTCAATACTAAAAATATTTATGAATTCTTGAGACTAATTTATGAATTTGAAATTAAATTGAATCTACTTCAACTTTTTTACTCTGGTTATATGCTGTATTAACGACATTTTAAAATACGACGCATTTTATTTTTCAGTGAATGTGAGAATTTCTATTTCATTGTCGTATTATATAACAAGTTTTAAATTCAAAGTTTAAAATGAGCTTTTGGTTATTTTGGGAAATGTCTTGAAAAATAACCACTTTTTATTAATATTGATGTTTGTTTTTCTTCGCAAACTTTGGTTCTTCCCTTCGTAACACTTTGGTTCTTCCCTTCGTCGCCGACAGAATTACTTACCCGTATATGTTACTTAAATGAATTAATTACTTAAATTATGACATAATCTGTTTAATAAACCCATATATATATATATATATATATATTTATCTATATTCAACCGTGTTACCAAATTTCTGTCTTTGTTACCAAATCTGATAGTTTCGAACGCTCTTAGTCATGAAACCAATCCCCAATCCACACAGAAATATTAAATAAAATATATTACGGTCATATCAAGGTGATGATATCCAGTGATTTTTAACCAGCGATATTTCTCGTATGTATCATAAAATTTTCGTTTTTCTCGTTTTTTTTTTTTTTTTTAATAAAATAACTTAATATCGAAACGAAATTTTTAAAATTATCTTTTAATTCTACAAAATTTATTTCTAAGTAATTGTTTAAAAAAAACAAATACCGTCTATATTTAATTTATACCATTGAGATTTGTGCTGGAAAATATTTGTGTGAAACTTGAAATCTAGTTGAAAATCTGTTTTGTAGGGAGTTCATAGGATGGACACATGGCGCCATCTAGCGTTTAAACTACATACTAAAGACATACTTGAAATAGCCGTAGTATTGTAAATAGCTCATTTAGAGATTACATTATCTTACTCGTCATAAAAAGATTTATCTTTTGAAGGGTATTTTTTTTTAATACCAGAAAAGTGAACACATTTATCTGAGTTTTTAATGCGTAGTAAATAGCAGCCGAAACATATTTTTAGTGTTCTTATGTTTTGTTGAATTTACTCGAAATTTAATGCATTGGTATTAAATTTAGTTACTTCCTTTTTTTACACATTGATTACTTTTCTGAATTGATGTCGTGTTTAAAATCTTCCTTTAGAAATATTTTAATTTAAAAATATTATTAACTTTAAAACGAATTAAATGCATTGCACTTGAAATGTTTCGACATTGTTTAAATAAAATGAAGGTATAACTTTTTTGTTGCCAATTTTAATTACACATACAGAAGAAAATAATATTTAAAGTTACATACACATCTATGATTGTTAATAACAAAACAGAAAAAAAAACTGTTAATTATTTTTGAGAAGCAAACAAAGACAACGTGTTGTACTTTATGAACGTTTGTTATATCTTCGAAAATGCTATAATTTTTTTAATTCTTAAAATCAATAGTGGAATATTTTAATATGTCCTAAGGGATGAATATATGTCTCTTCTTTTCTATAAAAATAGCTGTGAGTTCTGAAACAGATAACATAAAAATTATCTACGTCAGTTTCTGTTTTTTCAAACGTATGTTTAAATAATTTTGTTTTAAATATAATTGTATCATAAAATAATACGTATGGTATACTGAACTATGTATAAGTAAACCGCGTACTACCAACAGAAGAATATGTATAAAGAACTATATCCACATTTTTTTATTTTCTATTTTTCTCATGGTATCTTAGCAAAAAAAACCTGACCTCTCATGCAAATAATACGAGTTCTATTCCCATCGATGAAGTAGCGATAGTGAAAACATTGTAGTAACAATTACAACCATCCGGAATAAAAAAAAAATAACCGTTTTTATTGAACTATTTGCTTTATAAAAAATATTTTAAACTGATTTGGAAATTGTTTTAAAAATAAGTACTGTTAGGCTGAAAAATAAATACTTGGACGAGTTATTATTAGAGGAGCGAAACAAGGAGACAACACTACTCCAAAACAATATTTTGATCAAGGGTCACTTCTCCTCTTTCGACTTAAGGGCTGTAGCACTTCCTTTTGGGTCAGATATCGCACCTTTCAAAACCATAACCTAGAAATTGCAAGATACATATTAATATTTTTTTTCCATTTCGTTAGAATTACTTATTTGTATTACTTTGTAAAAATTATCCATCGCAAATTCTTATAGAGGATCATTAATTCTCAGCTGAAAGCCAATGGAATATCTGTAGTTAGCCATATAGACAGTGGCAGTACAGTTTTTAAATAACTAATTTAAATAATCTTATTTTTCATTAGCGATTTACAATTAAAAAGAGACAAGTAGATAAACTCTATATCTTTATAATCTAAATCGAACTTTCATCACATTATAAGTCAATCACCTTCAATGATTTTGCTCATTTCTAAGACCTTAAGTGTTAACTGTGTATAGTTATCCGCTTAGCATACTCCCGACCAGTTTCCCATTGAGGGTGTATTCAATTTCACACGCTGCTCTCTCTCCTTTCCTTTTGTTGGGCGGATTGAGACTTCTCCTCCCAGGGAGATACATCACAATCCGTCATCTGTCGACCCGCACCTCAACTCTCCTTTTGTGCCCTCCCACTCACACACACACACAAGAAGATGGAACATCTTCTTCTCTACTACTATCTTCAATTCATTCACTCCCATGCTATTACTGCTCGAATGCAATACCAGCGTAAAGGATATCAAAGAGCTTTGGATTGGGTTAGTTGAATTATGCAGTTTTGGGATTTGTTTTTGTGACTCGTGGTTTGGGACTGCTGTAAAAAAATTATGTCTTGTTCGTTTAAAAAGCAATTTTATTACAGTTTGGGAGATGGACAAAAGTTTTATAGTAATCATAAACTTTTGAAATCTCAATTTTAATTTTAAACAGATTTTACCTGTTTCTCTTATGTTTATTAAATTATAATTGGGAAGCGTCTTTGTGGTCATTATTATTTTTAACTCATTTTGAACGTGGGTGTTATTTACGATCAATGGTTTGGTAAACCCTGTGATTTATTGACTTATCAAAAACAATATTTATCAAAATTAATTCATATGTGAATTACTTTAGTTTTATTTTAGTTTCTTTCCTTTTTTCAACTCTTTGATTTCCATAAATCGGTTTTGAATCTAATCTGTTGATACTAAAACTTACTAATTAAATTTATAAATATGTCCACTTTGTCTTGGGATAACTTGAAATTGAAAATTTTCCAATAAAGCTTTAACGTTTTTTAATGTATATGCAGGTCATCTATATTTTTCTAGAATCGATCTAAATGAAGGGTTATATTACTAAGCTTTGGTTTGGCTCATTAAAGCTATACTTTTAAATGAGTTAAAAACTAATAATTGTGTCCCTTCCATTATAAACATTTTTAATTTTGAAAAAGCATGGTTATGTTTCAATATTTGACTATTTATAGAAGTTAACATTATATAAAAAATATATCTATATTTCTTCTACGATAAAATAAAAAATTGCGATATAACGCAAAACGTGACTTTAAAGTATATGCATTATTTATTGCATCCATCACAGCGTTCTATATATAAGAAATTGACATTGCACTTATTTGCTATTCTAAGTATTTTCTCCCGACGTACCGAAATTTACGAATTTTTATTTATTTTGCTTTGACATAAAAAACCTTTGTATACATATTCCTAAAACAAACCCTCCAGCAACGAAATTTAAATTTGGAAACTTTTATATCGAATGCAAATAAAACAAAACCTTCTCTGCCCCCCTTCCTTTTATACCCCAGCAGTATGTAAAGCCACGGGTTTTATTACCGAAGTGGAAGTCGCCCTCACATGCTAAAATAACTACTCGAGTTTTCCATGCCCCAGTTTTATGCGAAGTTCCGCAAAACAATGCCACCATCCATCCTTTCCCACAGCGCGCACACACAGACACACACACCAGGTCAGTGAGACTCCTGCCCAACAAAAACCAAAAAGTTCGCTCGTTTGAATGGCCGCATCTTTTGTGCATCGAAGGGGAAGTTCAATGTATTCCAGGCAATCCCGGCGGCTCAGGCCGTGACAGATATCGCACTTCCTTTGCTCCGGGAAGCTATAACTGTGCATCCTGATCAACTCTCTTTCCTTCTCTCTTGTTGTTAGAATGTGCGATTGCTACTCCCCCATCCCCCCCTACCCCATCTTCTTCCACCAAATCACCGCTAGATATATAATGGCTCCCTTCGGTGATCTCCCCCCTCGTCCCCCCCTGCAATCAACCTGCACTGAAGATAAAGGAAATCTCCGCCGATTCTCATTCCGCATGGTCAGTGCTTCTGGGGAGGAGGGGGGGGGGGGGATGGTCAAATTTTCCTGCAGAAAAACTCATCTGTCCCGAGCGCTGTTTAATGTGCACCAGAAATGCGTTTCTATAACTGCCCCTACCTGACACAATGTTTCCTTATGTATTTCTCTCCATCTTCCTTCCTCCCTTTTTTCCCTTGTCTGATTCCCTCTCTCGCTCTCCGGACCGCGGCGGACCAAATGGCCCCGCGGGGCCAACGTCGACACAAGAAATCTAAAAATCAATTTCGGCCAGAGTGCGTTTTGCACTTTCATTCTCTATGATTGATCTGACATGGACAAGACATCGCCGGCCAGGGGGCCATTCAAGCCCCGCGCTGGATGTCCAAATTTAATTTGCTGCCGGACGCTGCGGCCTGCATTAGAAGTGGCCCCCCAACCTCCTTTCTCCCCCCCCCCTTTTACTCCGCTTTCTCCATCCTCCTCTCTGTCGCTCCCCAACCCCCCTGCTCTCTAAAAGAAGATAGAAAGAAAAGGGGAAATGATAAAGGTCCAATTTCATATTTAGCGCCTCTGCTCCCGCGATTCAGAGCTCTCTCTCTACACATTTGTCACATTCGTCTTTTTCATGTTCCTACTGTGCATGCGATTACTCGCGCGACTGTGATTTCTTGTGAGGGGTGGGAAGTTAAGTGGGTTTAGCGTTGTGTTGGGATTTCAGATTTTTTAAAAGGGGCAGAGGAAATGTCGTAAGAATGTGGAATCGTCTCCGATGCTTTGAGATTTTAACCCTCTAAACGCCTAGAAAAATAATCGAAATTGTAAAGTAGTTTTCGCTGTAAAGAGTTTTAAATTTGCATTTCCAATATTATAATTTTTAATTTGTTTGATTTATTTTATTAGATATAGCTTTTAAAATATATCCCAACGCTTTAGATTTAAAAAAAAATAGATCAACGTAATGTATTTTTATGATAAAATTTATATACATTGCTGGAAAAAACTGGTGATATCCGGACGGCTGTTGAATGAATGGATTAAAATATAAATTAAATTATTAGTTTGTTACTTTTTTGCATTTCTTCCATTCTTCTTTGCCATTTGGGAAAAGAAACAAAAATTTCATTTAAAGGACTATTGTTCATTAAATTATTATTTAAATGTTTTTAATTGTAAAATTTTCATTTTGTATTTAGCCATCGAATATCCGAAAAGAGTATTCACAGTTTCATTAAAGTTATTAAACAGTGGGTTGAAAACTGATCTAATACATTACCCAAGAGTTTAGAGATCGTTCATTTATTACGTATCTATTTTTTCATCCTTTTGAACGTACACCCACTCCCACATGTCAAGCTCACGTTAGTCTTGCATCCCCTACTTCCCCCCCCCCCCCGCCCCCCTGTCACGTCACGATACATTTTTACAGTTAAAAAACAGTCATTAAAACTTACACTCTGTGTATTTTACAAATTATTCCATTACACAGATAGTGATTTCTATAAAAAGTTATTTATTTCAAATAATATTGCCTACACTGTTTTTCTACTTCACGCAACCATTGATACCCACCTCCCCCATGTCGCGAGGGGCGGGACGTAATAAATGAACGGCCCCTTAAATGACATATCATAAATATTATTTCTTCATTTTTTCGGTTAATCTCTAAATGTCTTTTGATCTACAGCTACATATTCCTCATAAAGCCTAAATCTCCTAAGAACATTCAAGTTAGTTCACTAACTGCTTCTGTGTTCTTATTATTCAACAACCGGACTTTTGAATGGTGTCGGTCAAAACTGATACATCCCTGAATCGATTTATGGATTCCTCCAATTCAGAAAAAGGGAATGATTAAGCTCCCTCCCTCTTCCCAATTCTCGTCCTTTTTACAGTGGCTACAATGCATCCTTATTAAGAAGAGAGGGTGGAGTGAAATCGAAAGTTGAGGGGGAAGGGGGGGGGGGGGGGCTTACATCCCTCCAAGGATTCATTTCTCTCCCCCCGCGTTACAGGGAGGGAATGGGAGAAATAAAAATTACTCTGCTTGCCTTTATGCTTTATTGCAATTTCACCCTGGGTCCGAATTCATTTCGAGCGTCATGAAAAAGATAGAAGGGGGGGAGAATGGAAAAAAACAGGAATATTTGCCCGTCAAATGAATTGGATTTTATGGAATTTGTGGAAGAACTTTCGGTTTAACAATGTCCCGAGAGTAAAAGAGGGGGATCGCTGACTGTATATGGGAAGTAAGATAAATAAAATTATGGTATCCCCCCCCCCCCCCTTTGTAATGAAGCTGGGGAGTTTTGTGTTACGTCAGTCAGCGAGTTTGAGCGATTATAATTGCACGTTCTTAGCTGAATAAATATACAGAGCGGTTACAAATTGTTGGGTGGTGTTCATTGTTCGCCTGTATCACATTTAGCTGTATTGGCATAATAAAACGTCATTTTTGCCCAACTACTTCTCTTAACAATAGATTTAGCTGCAACAAAGTAATTAAAGCATTGCAAAAAGAATCGTTTATTATGTGTTGTTAAACAGCCAAACAATGACCGTTGAGGGTATTTGTCAGTAAAGAAGCTGTAGGTGGTTTTTTTTTGTGTATGTTGTTTGTTTTAAGTGTTACGTCATAGGTTTATTTCAATTAAATTTGAAGTTTGATTTGTTTAAAATAAATGTACTACTTATTATTTTCTTCTGCCATAAACTTCTCCTATTTTATTAACTTGTGTTATTAATTTTTCTATTGTGTCAGAATATGAAAATTCATTCTTTACTTCACTTCCGATGCATAGGTGGATTTCTTTTCGCACTCCCTATTTTCTCTTTTACCTGACATTTTTTCCCCTCTTCTCCGCTGAAATATTCCCCTACAGTTGGATAACCAAAATTATGGATTAATAAAGCAGGAAGACCACTCAATACAGGCCTCTGACATAGTATGCCATTCTGCAAGATAACGACTGCAGATCATATACAACAGGGAAAGGGAAATATATTTTTGGGGAGCATAATGGTGAGAAAATGACCGAGCCGCATATAAATCTCTTTTTTGTATGTAACGTCTGTGTGGGCCTCGACGAGAAGTATACGAGTTTTTTTCCCTTCTCTCTCTATTTCTGTCTCTTCGTTTCATTCTGCTCGGACGTTAATATATTGAGAGAGCGAGAGAGAGATCTTTAAGTGCATTGGCACCGTAATCGGCGCCGCGGACAAAGGGAACGTGGTCACCTGGACCTCCCGCGCCTTTGTCCACTTTTAGAGGAACACTGGACAGAGGTCACTCGACAATGGGCACCGCGAATACATTTCCCCTCCATCAGGAACATCTGTTGGGCTGATGCGGAGGGGAATGGAGACCTGCGAATGCCCCCCCCCCCTCCCCCTTCTGTTAGGGGGGACAGTGGCCTATGACAACTGCTCTCTCCGGCTATTGTTGACCGGTGGAGTGTCTCCATACAAGTCTTCACTCTTTTTTAATTGCAGCGAAAGTGTATGAATAATAGTAATGCTGTCCTGTCATAACATTGATTTTGCATGAGGGGAAGGACATGCAGTTTCTACTTTGTTCTGATAACTCTATTATTTGTTTTTAATTATATGTGAGGTTTTTGGAGTGTTTTGAGAAGCTATTTTAAAATGACTGTTAGAGATAGAGTTCTCTTCTCTCAAGTGATTTTCTTATGCATTTCCACTGAGCTATAATATAATATAAGCACTGGAGGGAGGACTAAACGTGGCCGACCACTTTACTCCTTTTTGAGCGAAGGTAGAAAAATAATCTTTTTGCATTGGTTTGCATAGATTTAAAAACGCATTTCTGGCTTTCGAAAATACATTAAATGTTACACATTTAATGTTTTTCCATACTTACACACAAGAAAAAGAAGACAAAAGGCACCGAAAAAAACAGTTTTAAACATTTCTGTGACGTCATAGTCAAGGACGAATGTTTCCACAACCTTTCTTCCAAATTGTATTCCTCTGGTAAATTATATTGTCGCTCAATGGAAGTCATTGTTTCCGTTCTTATAGTTAGTTATATTACATTCTAACTCAGTGTGCATTTCACAGTTCCCAATTATCTTACATCTGTGTTTTATGGAAACTAAACTATTTGTCATAAAATTTATTTATTAACACGTTCAGTGCGGTACTGGGTCGATTGACTTGGAGGTTGATCGATTGTCGATTGACCCCGTGACGCACTTGCGGATAATTACTGCATTGGGTTAATTGACCCCGTGTCGGACTTGTAGATAAATACGGATTTGACCGTCCGCACTGAACGTGTTTAGTGCGGACTCGATAGATCTATGGAGTCCACACTGAAATATTTTTAAAGATTTTTTTTCATTTAAAAATGTATAAACTACGGTTCACTAAAACTTAATTCTTTGGAAAAACGTGATTTATGGACTCAAGCCGTTTCTCTCCGGGTGCCCTTAAGTTCGGACGGACCCGTTTGTAGCCACACATGTGGGCTTCGGGGATTGGCGAGGTGGCCACCTACGTCAGAAGTCGGTCCATTAGTCATGAGAGCGAACAATTGTGCTGTCGCAGAGCGCGAGGTTAAGTCTTTCGCTGTTGCACCGGCGTCTAATGGAGCGAAAGGTAATCCCCAGTCTCACAGACTGAAGAAACAGGTGCACTGGATTCGTAGTTGGAGAGAGAATGAAAAATAAAAAGTTACATGTAGGTTAAGAAGGACTTCTTCTTGTATGTATGCAGTCTTTGGAAAAATTTAAGTCGTATAAAAAGTTAATACGGGTTTTGATTTTTGTCCCTTGTCATATGAGGTTTATGTAGCGTATTAATTGGAGAGGGATATAAGTTTAACATTTGCAGGAGTTAGTTACCTACATCAATTAAGGCTTTAAAATTACATGATAATTTCGGTGTTTTTTAGTGTGTATAGTTTCGCAATAATACTTATTTATCCAAAAAAAATTATAATCCTCTGACGAAGCTGAACGACTTAAGTCATCAATAAATTTCCAGTTTTACTAGAAATACATATAAACTTTAAATTCATAAAAATATTTGATTTTGAAATATATTTCAATTCTAAAGCGTTGGGGTTTTCTTGGCTGCTATATCTTTTGAAATAATAAAAAATAAATATATATATAATATACATGCATTGGAAATATAAAGTAAACTATATTACAGAGAAATCAACTTTACAATTTTGCCCTTTTTTTTTCTAACCACTCCAGGCAGTATTGTCCTGAAATATTGACACGAAAAAGTTTTGAAACGTTAATTCAAGCAATTTTCGCTTACTTTTAAGACAAAAATTTATTATTTACCTTTTAAAAAATTGTGCGAGAATTTTCGATAGTTATTTTAGCAAAAAGAAATGGGGGGGAGAGGGGGGAAGTGTGATAGTTGAATATGCATAACTATGAAGATAACACATTTTATACTTGAGCTCAAAATTATTTTACAATTTTTTTTTTTGTGTTCAATCAGATATTTCACATTTTTAAATCTCAGAGTACGACTCTCCCACACGTATCATTTCAAAGATCTCCAGATAAATAAAAAATCACACACAAAAAAAATCTTTTAAGAAATCTCGGACGTTGGAAATCTGTCCAGCGTTATTTTCCCTACCGAAATCCCAATGTAAAATAATTCCACACCTCACCTTGAATCGTGCCTCCGGACTCCAAATCAAATCAAGACCCCCCTCGGAGCTGAGACCAGCACATCTTCTTTGTCGCTACTCTTCCAAAATATTCCGTCGCGTCCGATACTTACCGCTTTTCTTCACTTGTGACACGTCTCCCCCCTCCCCCCAATTTTTGTTTTCTGGTTCTGCGACTTCTCTCTCTTATGAAAATCGGTCTCAGGTGCCACGCGAGATGAGGGAGGGGATGAGAAGATGGTGTTGGGAAGAGGGGGATGGAGATTTCTCTCTCTCTCCCAAGTATCGATGTTGTGTGGAATCCCTGTCTCTCCGAATCCTCCTCCTCTCTCCCGAAATGATGAAGCGGGAGCGAAACTTTTGATCTCATATTCCGGACGAACACGTCCAGCCAGCATCTACGTCTGTGCATCGCGATTAGATTTCTCGATACAGAATTTTTATCTCTCTCTCTGTGTCCGAGGGGTCAGCCTCTTGCCCATCCCAAACGAGATTGGGAATGAGAGGGTGTTTTTTTTTTATTTATTTATTTTATTTTCAGCTTGAAAGGGATGGAGTTTTTTTTCCTTCATCACCATCCCCTTGTTGGAGGGAGGCGTTTGGTGGATATTTTTAAATCTGTTTGTCTGGTGTGCATTCAGGGTAATGCGGTTATGTCCCGTTTCTCTCTCTGCTCTGAATGGATTATTCGGTGGCCACTTTATGGTTTTTTGCCGGACCCGGGAGTTGTGGACGGCCTTTTGGGGGTTTAAAAGTGTCGTTTAAACTCCAGGGATTGTTGGTTCGTGCGGTGAGGAAATACAATAAAAATGTTTTCAAAATTACGAAGCTAAAAACCGTTGTTACAAATCGACGCTTTATTTTATTCGTGTACTTACATTTTTCACTTAAAATTCTCCGGAAAATGTTTTTGGTAATTTTTTCTTGTATTTTGGCTTTGTTACGTTTGTCCTTTTCTTTGCATGAAAAATTAAATGTCGAGTTTTTAAAGCAATGTTAATGGCGTTTATATTGAGTAATACAAAACGTTAGGGGGGGGGGAGGGGGTTCAGAACTGTGGTTCACTAAAATGGCGCATTTTTAAAATGTGCATATCATCGTTATGAAATTAACAAGTGTTTAGAAAAACTTTTTCAGATAAAATAGATACTGAGTAAGAGATAATATTCACTAGTTAGTAAATATTTTTATATAATGACATGTAATTTTTTTAATGAAATATATTTATTTTCGAACTGAGAACCCACATAACGTGTAGTAAAAAAATCTTACATGCCCTTTACTTTAGTTTCTACCTGAAAAATCTTAATTAGTACAAAAATTGTTTATTCTCATATTTATTGAACACATAAAAAAATACATAGAATATATATTTATTGTAATATTTTTTTAATAAATTGTACAGGTGTAACAGGCATTAAATCCCTTATTGTGTATTTATTTTGTGATTATTTTTAACCATTATGAATAAGAAGATTATCAATATACTGATGTTATTTATGTCAATATATTGATACCATATATTTTAAAAGTTACCAGCAATTTGATTTTAACTAACAATGTTGTACAATGGATAACTTATATTTTCCTTACTTAAATATCTGTCGTTGTTTTTAGAATTTTATAAGTTAATACAATAATTAACGTAATCAATTTTGATATTATATTTCAAATATCTAAAATAACGTGATTTTTTTGTGCAAACACTCCAAACGTTTGTTCAATATTAATACTCCCCTTCCATTGTAAAGTGTATGTGTGTGTCTTTAACTGTTGCTCTCTCCACCGAATGACAAGAGTGTGTTGTATTCCAGATTCCGGGATGAATGGCGATCTCTCGAACGACACGCAAGACAGCAGCACTAGTCATGACACGGCGGACCTCAGACACGACGAAGACAGCGTCGACTCCGAAAAGGCTCTCAACCTCGTGAGTTCCCCCTCCCCCCCTCCCCCCCCCCCCATCCATCTTACTTCTCTCACCAACTCTCTCTCTCTCTGCGATATCCAACACCCTTCATTGATTAAACACGAATCCTTAGCTTAAATTCACTTCAGAAGCTGTATTGGGATCTATTTTTACTCCCTATTTTAATACTAGAATGACCAACTTTACGATTTTAAAATTCGCCGTTAAATTATAAGTTATGGTAAAATATAAGAAGATAGTGTAGTTGTAAAATAATTATTAATGCAGTAGACCCTTCTTTTATAGTTGCTCTTGATATAGCGACCCCCTGGCTCATAACGATTGTCGCAGTAAGTTCTGATCGGTTCATTAGTTTCTGAAGCTATATTTTTTGCTTTGTGACAATGACTTTTAATCATAACAACCACCACGTATTAGTCTTGTGAGGGTCGTTAAATTGTAGGTCTACTGTAGATGGAAAATATATTTTTGAGACAGAAACTTTTATTTTCTAATATTCCGCTTTCAATGTTTTTTAACTGTAATATTTTCTTTTATTTAATTGAGAAACACATGTATAATGGCATTAAAACATAGATCATAACAATGGCTTAATAAGTTCACAATAAAAAATATTTTTTAAAAAATCAGTCGATTTTTATACTCTAAGGTAAGGGCAATGGAACAGCTCAAAACAATATATTAAAAAGTAAAATAAAGCAATTTTTGAGAAAAACGAACTTTATTTTATGTGTATGAAATCAACAAGATAGTAAAAAGACACTTGTTATATTTAGAAAAGTAATGATATTTCCCTTTACATGTTAAAACTACGAGAATATCCTATGATCCATCTATGCATATTCTCGTAATATCATAATAGCAAGCCCCCCCCCCCCCATAATTTCCTAAGTTTCAGAACCCTAAAATCTTTAAACGCATCTTTATTAGTGGCTGTTGAAGTATAAACCACATTTCTACTGAGGTATTGATATCGTCTACTTAGCGACTCACTTCCTACCCACTGTCAAAGTGTTTTCCCTGCGTAGATACTTCTATTAGGGAAGAAACAACCACCAGGGGTAGAAAACTATTTTTTTACACTCGCTCGCTTTAGTTATTATTATTATTATTGTTTTCAAACTTATAAAAATATAATACAAAAAATCTTTTAATTTTTATTAAAAATTAAAGTATTTGTTTTATTAATTTTTTTAAACGCATTAATAAATATTTTTTTTTTTCATATTACACAGAAGTATAAGTTTTGCATAAACCTGTGAACTGTTTTTTTTTTAATCTGAACAAAATAAGTTATACATATTGACTTCACCCGTCCTAAGCGAAATAATTGTAGCATCGACTTCTAATTACAGTATAATGCAGAGAAATCATAACGGCACTTTTTAAAACTTAGACAATACATTTGAAACTTTTCGGGAAATTTATAATTATAAATTAACCTTATTTTTAAAAATATTCATATATTTACACAATATGTTTCTTTACACTTCGTTATATAAAGCGGATAAAATTCAAATGAAATGCTTCCAATATCGAAAATCCACAGGGTGTAGTATCCCCCCTAGATATGCAAAGAGTGTCGATTTCATCCGGATTTCCATCTGTGGACCCCTGTTCTTTTATTCAAAGAAGGGAGGTCAATTTACGTACGAAAAGGAGCTTTCTCGTCTTGTGATGCCCAAAAATAGATCCGGTGGTCAGTGCTTGGAGGGGAGAGAGGGGGCCCCGGGGGCCATTTTTACTGCACCACGTGACTCCCCCCGTCCAATGGGCGAGGGCGGATTGAGGGGGAATCGGATGACTAACGTCACCCTGGCGATTTGCATCGGAGGCGCAGCGTATGCAGAATGACCGCTCGGGAGGGGGTTTGCCAAGTTTTGGCCTCGTTCGCATCTTTACGCTATCATAAAGTTGGGATTTGGTTTATGAATCGGGAAATTCGTTACTTGGAAAATACATTTAATCATATTTGTCCAAGCAAATAATAATTGTAATGTTTTAAAATTTCAGATGTCAGCAGGATTTTAAAATGTCAAAGTTTCATAGTTATTCATAACATGAGTTTTTCCATATTAATCAAATAATTTTCCAATTGTTATTTTTAGTACGATTTTTTTTTAAATATTTTTTTCAGTCTTGAAATTAATATTTAAGAATTTTATATAGTTATTGTACATCGAAGCTAAATGCGTGAGACAAGAAAAGCATACATATGAAACAAATAAAAATAATACTAATTTTTTAAAGAAGTAATTTTGTAATAAATATACTTTAATAACGATTTCGTTATATAATTTATAAAAATATAGTATTACTATCTACATAACACTACTTAGCTTGCACTGTTATATGACTACACATAAGTCAAAACCGAAACAGTTTTTACGTTTGCGAGTTAGAACTCCATAATCCAAATCAAAAATAATTTTAAAAACAAATAAAAAAATATGAAATTAAAAATAGTAATATTTTTTTATATTTGTGTGTACATTTACATAGTAACAGATTTTGAAATGTGAATTTTTAAAATCGATCTGTAGAAATTCATTAATTTTTTCGGAAAGAAATGTCTTACTTTTTAAAATATATACGTGATTTTACATGTGTGCTTGATTTGTATTTTGGCATTGCTATTTGTTAACCGTATGAGAGACAACTATGAGTGTATACGTTCATTCATCACTAGTTTTCCCATAAAGACACAATTTTTGTAATTCGATTGAAAACACTATATTTTGAACATTTTTTTTTTAAAAGGATGTCTTGGAATTATAAATTAAAAATATTAATTATATATATATAAAATTATAAATTTTGCTTATCCCTCACAGTTGAGTTTAACACAAAAACATAACATAAGAAACACAAATTACTTCAATACATTCAAATCCATCAGCCCACCTCGTATCACATCTACCAAATGTATTGATTAGTTTACTCGAACCCCTTTTCCCCATTGAGACGCCGAACCCAGAGATGTTGGCGATAAAATGTGTGGTCAAGGGGGGGTGCAGCAACCCTATTTTGATGGCCGCGTGCCTACCGAGCGAGATGATATGCCGAAGGCTCTGCTTACACCCTTGCACAAGAGAGATATCGACGGCCAAGCAGGCAGTTAAATTGGCTTTCGAGATCTGTGGAGGGTTTTTTTTACAACCCCCCCTCCTTTGCATGCACGGTCTACGGCCCTATTTACCAGGCGGTCACTCTAGAGCGGATCGGGTTCTTTGTGACCGCCGCCGCTTGCTCTATGATTTATTAGCTGCGAGTATTTGGAGAAAAGAAGGAAGGGATGTTTTTATTTTGAGTGGGGATGGTGTAGGAATTTGCGTATATTTGAATTGAGAAATATGCATAAAACATGAGATTTGAGTGGGTATTTTTTATCGCCGGGAATCTCGATGATGGTGGTGGAGTGTTAAAATGGATCATGTCAACAAGTTGTTGGGAGTTTGTGTAAAAAAAACTTTGGAATATACTTGTTTTTGGATTGATGAAGTTAAAATGTATTTCTTTAAAAATTATATGTATTTTGGTATGGATATTTAATACCATAATTTTAAAAGACAAAGGAATGTCTTCAATTCTAGGGAATCATTTGTCAGGTTGTAAATTAATAAGTTTCATTTTTTCTTAAAAGAAGTGCAAAAAAATATCTATATAAATCTTACAAAATATACTGATATCTTTCGAGTTAGGTTTATGGGGAAGGGAATCGTGAAAAAGTGTTTCTGTTGGCATTTCATGTCCGCTAGAAAAAATCCGCATTTGAATAAATTCTTATTTGAAAAATATTGTATCGAAGTAAGATTCAACTAGTTGAAACGGTGAATATTGATTATATTTTATTGCGAAAGCATCGTCTTTCACTTTCTATAAAAATGCAAATTTTCCCACCACTGTTAATACTGTCAGTACAGATTTTATTTAAGTGTACAATAGCCATTTTAATGACTTATCATTTTAACAAAATTTAAATTCTGCTGTACAAGTTTCTGGTATTATTTAGCTTTCAAGTAATTTGTGATGCATTTTTATAGATTAAAAAACACCTAGAAAACGATAAATACTAATATTTTTTTAACACAAATGTTAAATTTATTGCATTTTGATATTTACTGTTTAATCATTAAAAATAATTTGTAAATGAGACGTCTAATTTCAATACTAGATAGATCCATTTTCATAAATTTTATAAGAGTCGCCAAACTTGATTGACAGGCACGTACTTTTGTATCTAAACCCATGAATTTGAATGGATTTTTGAAACTGAATTCAGACACTTTTGGTCCATACCGCTTTGCATTGTAATGCAATGCATTGAGAACTTGTAAAAAATATTGAAAAAAAGCAATTTTGCGAAAAATGTGGATCTATTTAGTTTTGAAACTAGACTGCTGAAATATGTTATACTCAACATTTTCTTAACTAAAATATATCTATCCCAAAATAAGTAGTTAAAGTATATGCCTGTGGCTTCAATATCCTGTTTCAAACCCACCAATGCATAAGAGGTTTTTTGCAATTGTAAAGTTTGTTTTTAATTTAAATAATTTTTCTGTACATATTGTTTTTGTTATTTTTCAAATCTTAATTAGTTTGGAAGAGATAGCTATGAAATAGTGCCTCAAACTATTAGATTTGTAAATAGCGCATAATGGAATATTTTTATGAATTTCAAAATTTGAGTGTATTGAAACCCTATTACTTGGTATTACAGCTTCAGTATCCGTTTTTTAAAAGAGAACAGATTCAAAATATAGATTACAACATCCCTGAATTTGCCCCTAAATTTTCTATACAACTAAACTATTTTATTCGTTCAAACCACGTTTTTTCCCCTGTCATTAACTTTCGAAAATATAATCCTTATATTAAACCAATGCATTTAGATTTTCCCCAAAACCACATTTTCAATGTTTTCTCCTCACATAGTCTATAGTTTTTTTGTTTTTATTTCTACTTTCCAAAACGATCACGAACTTTACTGTATTGTGTTCGTCTGTATAAAACAACAATGACGAACGACATGTGTCCTTTGCAGGCCATGGACGAAGACGAGGACGACGACGAGAACGAGGAGCCCATCGACGCGACGATGCCCTCTGCCCGTGCCACCACCAACGGTCAGTCCCGGCACAACAACTGCCACCCGAGCAGCACCACCTCCTCCGGGCTGCCCTCGCCCATGGTCAGCACGACGGCGGCGGCACTGGCGGCGGCGGCGGCCGCTGGGCAGCTCTCTCTCAACCAGGTACGAGGGGGACTGTGTGGCGACTCTTCTCTCTCTCGTTTTATTCACGATAAAAGGCTGCTTCAATATCCTGCGTTTGAAGAAGCCTTTCTTGTTGGTGGTTCCCATATTTCGATTGCCACGTACCACCGAGTCAAAAATTTTACACTACACCGATTACCACCAACTAGTTGCATAAAACAGGGGAAACCTGAAATTGTCAGGTAAAATTAAAAATGGCCTAAAAAGTCACGAAATTATCAGGAAAAATTAACATTTTTTTTTTTTCTGAAAAAGTCAGGGAAATTTTCGAAAAATGTTAGGTTATAAGTGCCGCTTATATTCTTTTTTTATTGTCATTGATGTAAAATCGTAAAAATGTAAATGCTAAATTTTCGATTTTGCATACTTTGCTAGGTTATTATTTATAAGCACTTAATTTTTCCCATCTTCAAGATTGACATGCGAAAAAATAATTCAATTCTTGATCTGGATTTTTTTTGAAAATCTACTGGAAAACCTGGAAAAATCAGGGAATATTGGTATAAATATTGAGTGGGAAACCTGATAAAATTATAATAAATATTGTCACATAGAAGTTGGTATATTTGGAGGAGAGTGTATTATTTATAGTCAAGCAGTTTATTGTCTAACCATAGACTGACTCTCCTTGTTCGATGGAACGATCCTTTATATGCAAATAATACATGAAACAACAGAAGAGGTAAATTAATTATAAATTATCGTAAACCAGAATAAGAAGTGTTGCCAAAGCCACGGATCAAACCCGCAAAATTACGGGCCGGCAACGTTATTCTCGCGGCCACCGTGTTCATACCCAAAGTCTACCACTACTGTTGTGGATCAAAGTGTAACGTTTCTGTTGGTAGGCAACCAACTGTGGCAATGAAACTCGGTTATTAAAAATTATTTTGTAAATTAATTAATTGATTAAAGAATTCGAAATATTGAAAAGCTGTGTCTGTCAAAACTTCGCATATTTTTTATTTCTAAAACACATTTTGAATCCCTAAAGCATATCAGTGGAGAGACAATCTGCCATCACAAAATAAATCATACTTTTTCCAATAAAATATATGTAACTCATTTCTAGTTGATAGCTGCATAATCAAATCAAACATATAAAATATTTAAAATGACGGTTTCACTTATTTTTAAGCCATATATTAAGAATATTTTCAAAATACCGATTTTTACTATTAATTAATACTTTTTTAATATTAAAAGTGTAAAAATTCATCCAAATGTATAAATAATTTTTAAAAAATAGTTTTCGTTAGGATATAGTTTGTAGAAACTTTCTAAAAAGTTTTGTAGAAATGTTTAGAATTATTGTTCAAACTTTTTGAATTTTTAATAGCTTCGCTTACAATATTTTTAATTCTTAATAAAATAGCGTTATAAAAATGGTCATCCTGTAAAGTACGCAATTTAGATACAGTATTGTAGCTGTAAATCGGTCTTTACCTTTAAGGCTATGCCTGTGTCAAAAAGCTACTTTTACAGGGTAATACTCTCCTGTTTTTTAGTTACTTGGATTTGTTCATAAACGCACAATAATATTTGATTTTTATATTTTGAAATGTTGGATGGGAATCTTTTCTCTTATGAGCTTATATTATATGGTTTTCTTAAAAATATAGAATATAAATAATTTTATATATTACACTATATTACCCTAATTTATTCTATGATAGTAAATGTTCCTCATTATGCAACATGTTAATTACAAAGATGCTACACTTTCAATTATTTTCTTTAACTTAGGGTTTCAATTTCATTTATGAATGTCATTAATTTTATTTCACAATTTATAATATGTAGATGAATAACATGTAATCATTAAATATACTTAAATTATATAATTTTGACATTTCAAACAAATTATTTTAAAACCAATTTTCTTAATCACAAAAAGATCATTTAAACTACATATTTTAGCAAAAGTAAATCATTTATGACTTAAATAAATATGACAACATTATTCATAAACCTGTCAAATATTTTTAAATTACTGTTGCTTTCTAAATTGACCAATCAAAATTCCTCTACTTATCATTACTTAAAAATTTATTATGTCATTATAATTATTAATGATTTAAGAATGATAAATTTATTATTTAATTCATCTGTATTTTTTAATAAAATGTAAAGTTAAACTGTAAACATGAATAATCATTGTTTACATAAAAATTATTTTTAATTATAACTTGTAAGTAAGATTGAATGTTAATTCAAAATTTCAGTTTAAGTTTATTCAGTTTTCAAGAAAATAGCCTCATTCATCATTTTTTTTCAGCTTTTAGCAGCAGGAGCTCAAGGGCAGCAACAAATGCTGCTTGCTCAACAACTTCAGCAAGTTGGGAAGGTATAAATAAACTGTAACTTTGTTTATAGTTTGTAGAACTAAATAACAGATATTGAGAAATGACTGTGTATTTTACTTTTTAATTATTTGTAAATTTTTAAGTGTTTTGCAAATTAATAAAATAACTTCTTAAAGAATTTTCAAATATATTAAATTATAGATTTTTTTAACAGTCTAAATTTATACTTAAAAATATATTTAGTTGATTTTTTTAAATAAATATTACGGTTATTTTATTTTTTATTTTGCAATATATTTTGACATGTTTATAAGGAAAAAAATATCCAAATTTTTAAAATTTGTTAATGAAATTATCCGGATACATTAAAAATTTAAATAGAAATATTTTCTATTATTAGTATTATCTAAAACCGCTAACTGCAATTTCAAAGAATGTAGACAAAAAACTTTTTTTTTGTATCAATACTTATTATTTTGAAATATATACTTACATACAATGTTTTAAACATATAAAATCTTAATCTGCTTTTTTAAAAGCAATAATAAAATATTTTACCTAAAAGTTTTATTATATTTAGTTTAGTGTAAGTTTTCAATCTGTTTACGCCCTAACACATTGTAAACAGCTGTGTACATGTTTCAGCTCCCTGTGAATTCCGGCTTGGGTGGCTTACAGTTGAATCCTCAGGACCTCCAACAGTTGCAGCAGCAGTTACAACAGCACAGCTTACAAAGCATGCAACCTTTCGTGTTCCTGCAACCTGGCCAGTTATCTGCAAACATGCAGGCACAACTCTTCCTACAAAATCAGGTAATGCTTGCCTCTAATTGTTCATATCATATTAATGTAAATAAAGAACCACGCAACTCTCAAATTTAGTGCAGATTAAAATAATAGCTATTAGTGGAAACACATTAAATGTAATCTTTGAATGGAAACCTGCTTCTTATGGGTATATAATAAATTTTTATTTGATATTTGTTTACTAATTGTTAAATTTCCCTTAATATGTTTTACTTATAGTATAATATTCGTTAATATATTTATTTACTTATGGTTAAATGTTTATCAATATATTTGTTTACTTACATCGAATTTTTAATAATGAGCCTTTGTGTTATGTTGTTGAATTCTCATTATGGGACATTTTTATTCATGTATTTTATTTATTTATTTTTAAATTTTCTTAGTATATTTGTTTGCTCATGTTTATAATGAGTATTGTTTACTTACATTTAATTTTATTGTATGAATTGTTTTTATAAATAACTTGCTTTTTCCACACTAATTATGAAGATAAATATATTTTTCTAAATAACATTTATTTTTTAATGTAGTTAATTACTCGATAATAAAAAAAAATTATGCTCTGGTTTAACAATAAAATACATTTTATTTTTTACTATAAGAAAGCACATAATTACACAATAACTTTGTTTATAGCACTTAATTGCTTAAATAAAAAGTTCAACAGTTATTGTTAAACTAATACTTTTACTTATATAAAATCGTAAGTTCATATAGATAGTTTTAAATCTGTCTTCGTATGAATATTTATGTTAAATTTTATAACAGATATATGTTTACTGTAATTTTAATTATACACATTATTATTTTATTTGTTACAAAAATGTAACTACTCAAATCAAAATTTTAATTTACTCACGCCAAAAATTCAATTTTGTAAACCCTTGTACACTATTATTACATATTGCTTATTTTTGGGCCACCCTTCAAATTACTCAGCATTTCCATTTTTAGACACTTTTCAAATACCTCTTATGCTACTTTCTTGCACATTTGTCAACCGTATTTATGAAAGAAAAAAAAACATTTTGTTATTTGATTTTATTGTACCATATTTCTTATCTACTGCTGAACATCACACAACGTTCTATTGCCTTTCATTAAAACTCAAATAACACAAGAAGAATTTAACTTGATTTTGATAATAAAACAACAATCTTCCATTCCCACTGCATGCAATTATTTATAAAACGATTGCATTGATTAAGCATCAAACTCAATAGTTAAATGTTTTTCACATTTTCTTTAATATTATCTATGATATTAATTTTCTGCATATATGATAATAGTAGTTTTGATGGGACAAAACTAATTTCCAGCAATGCATATTTCATAAATTACTTAGTATTTTATGCATACGAGCATCTAAAAATAATTGTGTCATTAGTAGTTTCAAATTAATTATTTACACAAAAGTAGTACCAAACAATGAAATTTCAAAACTTTCATTGCGACTTCATCCTTTCATTTAAAGCAATAGTCTTTAAAATGTGTTCATCATATAGACTTTTTGCCCAGCATAAATATATTATTATTAATATAACTTGTAATTAAAGAAGACCAAATTGTAAATTGATATATAGGGTCTTATATTATCAGTTTTCATGTTGTCTACCATTGTTATTATTACTTATTCTGCCTATTTAGTTATATTAGACACACCAATCAATATGGTCAAACAAATTTCCAGCTATGCAATCTTACTGAATGATCATGGTAGTTTTTATTTTCCTTTTAAGCAGTATGCTCTGGCATGTGTTTAGACATTACTTTATATTTCCCACAAGATAATGGTTAAGCATTTAATCAAGTAAGAACATAGATTTGTACTACATGCTAAAGCATATAAATAATCTACTTAACAAAAGCTTCCATTTCTCACTTGGAGTAATATGCTACTGTCGACAGATACTCATTGCCATATATAATATCACAGGCTTCCGTTTCCTCTTGACTAACGTACTGAATTTGAATATTGAACGGATTTGTTTAGTTTTTGAAGTTATATCTGTTGAGAAACACTATCCTTATTAAATTGTGAACATTCTCTCTATTTGCATGCAGCCAACCTAAATAGAACCTCAAAATAAACACTTTAAATATTTGTCTTCTACAGGGCCTCCTGCAGCAGGGCCTGATGCAGCAGAGTCTCCAGAACCTTCAGCTGCAGGCCAACCAGTCTCTACCTCAGGGCGTGCTCAACTCTGCCACAGTGGCTGCAGCTGCAGCGGCACAGCAGCAGTTCCAGCAGCAGATGCAGCAGCAGCAGTCTCAGCACCATCAGCAGACGCAGCAGCAGCCGCGACCCCAGGCGCCCCCACAGCCGCCGCCCCCTCCACTCCCACCCACCTCCATGCACTCCCCACAGCCGGTCATCATCACACAGGCACAGATGCCATCTGCACAGAAGGTACGCACACGTTGCACATGAATGCTTTGTTTTTCTTATGGGTCTCTCATGAGTTACCTTATAACCAGGGTCGGATTTAGGTATAGGCTTGTCTCGCACCACAAAAGAGCCCATACCACACACACTCAAAAAACAGAGTCAACTTGCAGAAACAGCTGTTTAGAAGGATGATAATTCAATCCATGATAATGGATGATAATTAAAAATAAATTTTGTTTAATTTGTAATAATTACAATGGCATTGTTTTACCTTTTTTTGGAAATCAGTTGTTTTTATTTTTCTTACATTTTTATTTTGCTTAAAACCATTTGAGGGTAATACAAAGACCAGTGCAATATTTTATTATCATTTTCATAGATTCTATAATGCCATTGCATCTTGAGATTCTTTGAATATCGTTGACATTTTGTAACATAGTATTGGAAATGTACAAAAAAACATTTTATCCCAATTTCACTTTTACACTTAAAAATTATTTAATTTGAAGTTCTGGAATATATATATGTATATATATTAATTTGATCCCTCCCCCCTCTTCTTTTTACTGGGGGGGGGGGGGGGGCTGCACGATACAGCTTAAGGGCCCATGAAATCTAAATCGGACTCTGCTTTATAGTATCAGTAGGTGTCAGAACCCTTCCAATTAGTCTGTAGAGGAATTAAAATATATTGGCATATACATTTTGATATTATTTTTCAGTTTATACTCAAAAAATGTACTTGCACATTTTCTGTGTAGTGTAGTTCAATCAAGAAGGCAGCTAGCCAAAACCTTTCAAAGCTAGTTATAGAAAATAACAAATGAGTCTTAACCAATTGGCTTGGGCAAATCATGTAAGCAATGAGGCATTTCAATAACACACCATATATACTCAGAACAGTAGTTCAGATTATCATAAGCTGAATCTCAGTTTGTGAAAAAATCCTTATATGTATTTTAAATGTACCATTTTCCATTATGATAAAGTATGTAAATATTGAAATGAACTGCTGTTATTTTCTTGCTATTGAGTAGGTCAAGAGTGTTTACATATGTTGAAATTTGGATGATGCTACTTTCAATATAACTTTTTATCAAATTCACTTGATTCAGAGGAGAACAATGACATCTAAATTAAGCTAAGAAACGAGCGGCACCTTTGACTTTCTACTTTACACATTTTGAACTTATATCTGCACAAATATATCTAATAAGTTTATTATTTGAAATTTTATAAATTACAAAAATATCCAAGTTTTTACATGCATTGTTGAAATTTTAATATTATTTCTTTCTTTTAAAAAAATTAAATAAAAAGCATTGTTTCTGAAAATTTAATTTGGTATTGGTATTTTTATTGTTTATAAATAAATTAAAAAACAACTCTTAAGAAAAACTACATTTGAAGTTATAAAGTAATAGGATTCTCTACAAATTTACCCTCATTTATCATTTTTAAAGTAATACTTATTTTTTGCCACATTAAACCGCACTTTTTATACATGATAAGCTTCCTAATTGTCAATGCGACACTATAACTTAAAATTTATTAACTATGCAAAGTGTTGAGTTTATATTTATAGACACATATTTTTTAATATTCCTTTTTAATCATGCAATGCAAAGAACTTTTTATGTAATTATCTTCATGATAAAGGAAGAAAACTTTAAAACACTTTCCTCTATAATTTGGGGGTAAGCCTCGTAAAGCGTTATGGAGCTTAGTTGTTTACAGTTTAATATTACAAAAAAATATATATTTTATTAGCAATTTGATATAAAAAGATTAATGAATTGTTAATTTTTTTTATGTAAAACACATAATAATTCAATCTCTATATTAAGTGGAAATATTATCCTTAACTACGCTTAAGTTAACTTCTTTTGCTTGATGTTATTAAAAATATTCACTCGATACAATACACAAAAAAACAATCATAAGCATTTTAATAATGTATAATTTAGTTATAAGTAATGATTTGTTATATATTAACTCCTCATAAGCCCCTCAAAAAGTATGTATTAGTACTCTAATAAAAAAGTTTCATTAGATATTTAGTAGACTAACATGCAAAAATATGTATCCCAAATTCCCCTTTAACACAGGCTGAAATGGATGTGTACATTTTGTATGTATCAACATAATATTTAAAACACAACTAATGCTTTTTAAATGTAATTAAACAAAAAGTTTTTTTTAACAAGCTGCTATTGTTTACTTAAACTATTCCTTTTATTATTTATATTAAACCTTATTTTATTAACCTAAATTATTTTTATTAACCAATGTTATTTTTATTAACCAATGTTATTTTTATTAACCAATGTTATTTTTATGAACCAATGTTATTTTTTTTAGCCTTATATTATTTATATTAAGTTTTCGACTAAAGCTCCTATTCTGACCTGTTTGCATATTCCTGTATGTTTACATTTCTCTTTTATTGTTTCTGGTAGCATTTGATGACATCCTTGTCATTGCAGAGTCCAGTCCACCAATCAAAACCTCGACCTACAGAACCAAGTCCCGAAGAAATGACGGACTTGGAGGAGCTTGAGCAATTTGCAAAAACATTCAAACAGAGAAGAATCAAACTAGGTAAATAAAATCGTTAATAAGAACATTTGGTCAATTTAAAACAATAAATAAAAACCTCAATTAACAGAAACCTCAACATTTTTTTTTTATTTTATATATTTAACTTTTTTATATAATTTTATTGTGTCTTTATACTCTTAGTTATTTTGTGCTGTACCATACCCTCCTATAAAGAACTTATTTTTTAGCATATATTTATTTATTTTGAGAACTCAAAAGATATATTTAACTTTCTAGTTTTTAAAATATTTCTTATATCAGTATAAATTTAAATGAACAATAATTTTGTAATGTTTTTGTAATATATCAGTTTTTTGTACTAAATAAATATTTAAAAAGAAAATGGTGTTTCAGAAGTAAAATTACTATTTATAAAAAAAAGTCAATACATTTTACTTAAATTATCTTATCTGAAACCTTTTTATTCATTTGCAATTAATAGACATTTATAATTATATAATAAATGTTAAAACATTCATAAGCAATTTTATTCAAAATATTAATGTTTAAAAAGTTATTTTTTTATAGGTAATAATAACCATACAATAACCATAATAATAATAATAACAACAATATAATAACATTATTTATATCCAACTATTATCAATTTTACATTAGAATTTTCAATGTTAGAAATATATTATCTGTCCATTGAACAGCATGCTTAATTTGACATTATATAAAAATGTTACTTTTATTTTAACGAAAAAAAAGACACAATTTAAAAGTGTAAAAATAATTTTTTAAGAAATATTATCAGATTTTAAGATTTTACTTTAGTTTAACTTTCTTTCTACCACTATTCAAACTAAACACGTGATTCCCCATTGAACTATACATATGGTTCCTTATTTTTTTAGTTAAACTCATTATGCAAAGCATGTGTAACACTTAATATATCCTCATAGCTAGAGAGTAAAGAATAACCAATCAATATCAAAAGGAATGCACCCTTTAAGTCTGCCATCAACATTATCAGAGTAGAGGATCAGATTTCTGATGTTTTCTTTCTACCTTAGAAACGTAACTGATCACCTATTGATCCGTGTAGGAGTATTAGCTATGCCTTTAATTTACATGTTAAATTTTGGATGAAATGTTTTTAATTTTTCCGAAGTTAGTAAAACGAGGTGAGCCGATTTTAGCAAATACTTGCAAAATTAAATTTTTCCCACAACCGATCCTACGAAGCATAAGGTAGATAGTAGAGGGGAAGATGTAGTCAACCCCCTTTTCTTCTGTACCCTACCAACGGTGACGTCGTGTATCTCATCTTTATTCAGTGCAGGGCCTGATTAAGACCTTGAAGCAAGAGAAGCCCGCCTTCAATCGGAGACCTCATTGAAGGGGGCTTCTTAAATATCACAAAAGAGGTTTTATTTTTTACAAAAGTGGTTCTATTTACAAAAATTACTTGTTAGGTTAGGGATGTTAATTACTATTATAGTACGGGTGATTTGGGGGCTCCCTAAAAATATAAAGTGTAAGATCGGCCTTGAGGAGCCTATTCGGTAATCGGGCCCCTGGTTCAGTGACAACGGAATTGATACAGAGGTCTTTTGTCTTGTTGCAGGTTTCACGCAGGGCGACGTGGGACTCGCGATGGGCAAGCTGTACGGCAACGACTTCAGCCAGACCACCATCTCCAGGTTCGAGGCGCTCAACCTGAGCTTCAAGAACATGTGCAAGCTGAAGCCCCTGCTCCAGCGGTGGCTGGAGGACGCCGACGCCTCCCTGAACAACCCGGCCGCCCTGACCAACGCCCACACCACGCCGGAGTCGATCGGGCGGCGGCGGAAGAAGCGAACCAGCATCGAGACCACGGTCCGGCTGGCCCTGGAGAAGGCCTTCCTGCAGAACCCGAAGCCCACCTCCGAGGACATCTCCCTGCTGGCCGAGTCGCTGACCATGGAGAAGGAGGTGGTGAGGGTCTGGTTCTGCAACCGCAGGCAGAAGGAGAAGCGGATCAACCCTCCGACCAGCTGTTCCATGGCCAACTGCCAACCCACGCCACCCCACTCCTCCTCCATGCAGCTCACCATGGCGTTCGCCTCCTCCCTCAACGGGACGCCCCCGCCTCCGTCGAGGTCGTCGCCCCTCGATCTCGCGGCCACGGACCTCTCGATCACCTCCGCCTCCATGAACCACGCCGCTCAACAATCTACCTCATTGACGACCAACGTGTCGAGAGCCTCGGCCATCGTCTCGCCGTCGTCCATCAAGAACGAGTAAGAGAAAAGCTCGCCAACCCCACTGCTAACAGTTCCTAAATAACAAAGAAATTCATATCACTGTTAACTGTTTGTCAGAACGCCGTGTCGTGTATATGGACGCCGCTGCGAGAAGAACAATGTGTGTGCCGCAACCTCGAAGCGAGCAAAAAGCTATTACCTCATTGGAACTATATATTTTGGACATAATGGCATTATGGGCCATCTTTCTAGGGCAGGGATTATGATGTACAGTGTTAGTACGTACCAACACTCGTCTACGTCTGCAGTGTCTCAGGGAACTCACCAATCTTTCGTATTGTTTACCTTCTTCCTTCCTTCCCCCGACTCAGGCCAACGGTCTCCTGTGTTCATCCAGCAGGTCTGTTCGCCAAGGGTCTGATGTCACCTCTTAGGTCTAGTGTTAATCATCATGTTGGCCATTTCTCATTGCCGTTGGCAAGTAAAAAAAAAATATAGGGCGCTTGGTCGAGAATAAAAAAAGTCAGCAGAATACTGAATCCATTTGCGACATCCAGTTTGCTCATGTAAATCGCCGTAGAACACGCCGCTTCTTTTAGACAGAATATTTATAATAAACCAATCACCTTTCTAAACAAAATGTATATTTGTAACTTTGTGAAAGCAGACCATGTTTTTAACGTTCTGTATCGTCAGTTTATGAAGCCAGTGCCACTCAGATGCCTCTAAAAACCAAAAAGAAAAAAAATCAATTTTGGTAGTTTTATCTCACTCCGTGTAAGATCTTTCCAAAACTTTATAAGCATACGTACAAAAACTTTAACAAAAAAAAAAGACGACCAGATGTATTATAAGGAATTTATATTTCTGCAATGTTTTTATAACGATTTCTTCCCCCCCCCCACGTTTAGTTTCGAAGCCGCTGCAGTTCTGCGCGTTCTATGGTGATTATTCCGGAGTTAAAACCCAAGCGCCAGTCAGTGTTTGGCAAGAGAACGCTAGTAACTTATTTGCCGCTTCCCCATATGGCTCTTTATTAGTTCTTTTTTTGTCAGTTGTTGTATTGTACATAACTGCTACTCTGTTTAGTAGCAGGGAAACGTAGTCTGTAGTCGTGTGGTGTTTTTATACCAAACATCTTCAAAGCAGAGCCCGTTTTAAGTCTGCAGTGGCGGGTCTGTACTGTCTCCAAGCGTCAAGCAGCCTCGCTGCTTTCTCGCTTGGTCTCAGTCCCCAGGCCACGCCCTGCAAGAGATGGAAAGTGGCAGTTTTTATGTAGGAAAAGTACTGCGGTGTCGCTTGCAATGGAAAATCCTGCAGCAAATGTATGGGGCTCCACAATCTCAGGGTACGCAAGCCAGAAAACTTTATGGGAGAGGGGGACCTCATACACACACACACAGCTCCCTTTTCCGTCACCTTACTCAACAGGCTTGAGCTGGCGATCAAGTTGGGAGGACCTTCGGAACGGGGGCATCGGGTAGTAGAATTACACAAAGTAGAGCCCTCGATAACGAATGCGAATATGTGTGTAGAAAATATTACTAATCGAAGACACTATCACTTATCCAACATCACGTGGTCTCTTAGCCGACATTTCTTTGACAGGGCTCTACCGTTGAGGTCCCACTCCCCCAAAAGATATACCTCATTCTTAGCTTTAGGAATTCTAATAGTCTCTTCTACCGTAGCGTTTTCTCCCAACACTCGTTTTTGATGTGCACCTAGAGGGGCCGCATGGGGGCCGGCCGCAACCTTCCTCGACCCCTTGTCCCAGAACCCCCCCTTCCCGGCAGCCGGTCCCGGGCCCAGACTCGTCCTTTTCACCTCATCGTCACTCATTCTCTCATCATTGCAAGCAATCGAAATCAAAAGCAGCTCAGGCAATGTTATGCACTCAGGTGGATTGCGTAACATAAAATTAGTGTGGCTTAGTGGTTACTATTTGAAGTACTGTGAACAAAGGCACTAAGCAGCTTCGACCAAGTTCACTCACCCAAGCCCCAATTGCCCTGTAATTGTTCGTTTAATTTAATTTGCGCGTTCGTTTTCATGATTGGACCACAAATACGACCCGACAAAGTTTGTCTATAGTAAGTTTTTTTTTTAAACTCAAATCAAAATTGCTAAATCTTTTATTATGGCTGGCTCCTGGATCTGACTTAATTTCAGTTTTTAGCCCGGTGGAGAAATGGCAAACTATACACTTAATGTAGACTGTTTAATGCTTTTCTATGTAGACTCGAGTATGGTTTCCCCTTTTCATCTCATTTTCACTAGTTTATTATTTGCATTCATTCTAAATATTTTTTGACATTTTCAGACCAGTGGCCTAGCTAAATATGTACTATAACCTTTCGTTTAAGCCGTGAATACCTCAAAATATCTCTTAGTAAATGCTAGTTCGTTTGCTTGAATAACCACTAATCGTGTTGTATATGTGCGATCACAAATTTATATGAAATTAAAACATTACCAACGATAGTTCCTTGCGGTCCGCCCAGCAGGTTTAAAGTTCCTTAAGATGCACTGTTTACCTGCATCATGTTATGAATCTAATTACAAAGCGTATAATTAATTAAAGCGAAGGGGAAGTGATGGCTTCAAGTAGAGATTGTTACTTCACTTGACAATAGTTTATCTTTACTTTACAATCTAATTCTTCTCTTAATCCATGTTGTTAAATTAATTAAACAAAATAGCCAATGGAAATTAATAGCTAGAACTAATCAATATTTTCGAACTTAAAAAAATTGACAAATTTTACTATGCTATGTTTCGTTATGTTTAAATATATTTTAACAATTGTGTTTCTAAATTATAAAATGAAGTTCCGTGCTTACGTTTAATTTTTAAACTTTTTAACGGTATATATTTTCAGTTGTGTTATTTATATCTCGGACTAATCTATACTTTCAAATTTACAAAAATAGTCGAATGTGTTTAAATATATTTGAACTATCGTATTTTTCTAAAATATAATCATTGTAAGTCTAACGATTAAATTTAAAACTTCTTAACGATACGGCTATCAATTTAGGATCATTCAATGCAATCATATTTTCAAAATGCATTAAAAATATTATTAATTTTATTTTAATCTCGTTCTAATTTACAAAATAAAATGTTCTTTAATTCCATTCAGAGTATAATTGAAATTTTATGTTCCAATATTCACGAAAATTTAGCTAAACTGATAGTTATATAAAAAACAAAAACTCAATCCGATACAGAAACGAATTCTTCCAAAGAGTGGCGAGCAGAAGATGCGCCATTCGAATAGTCTGCGGAATCTTCCAAAAGTTCATTGATTCTCAACCGATCCACCATTTCCCCTTCGAGTCTCCAACGAGTTCTTCCCCATGTTGAACCGAATCAACCAGTGAGAAGGTTGCTGCCGACTCATGGCCCTTTGCATCTTTTTTCCGTTGACATACGTGCAAAAAAACAAACAAGTAAACAAAAAGAAAGGCAATCCGGTTCGAAGCCGCCTTCCATTTGGTGCTTTTTGGTGAAGGTTCCTATTCCGCGGCGGCCCCTTCGTCACGCCCCATCTCGGCCCCCGGGCCCCTGTATGCAGGAATATATACTATTTTGGAGATAATTACGGGGCCCGGGATTTGAGATTTTGGGACGAAAGGGCCCCGCCGCACACTGATATTTGCATTTTACAAGTTTCCTCTATGATGATAATCTAGAAAAAGAGAAAAAAAAAATGGTAATCGCGTTCTGGCTTCTGCATTTCTCTCCTTCCGAGAAGGCTGACATCAGCTTATAACACTTCAGGGACTTTCTATATATTACACGAGATACAAATAGGTGTACTTTATCGTCTCACTTGCTGCTGTTGTCTTTAGGGTCTGTTGGAAGGGGCCAAACGAAAGAACATACACAGTCCCTCAAAATCAAATGTGTGATAATGATACATTGGTAATTCAGTTTCCACTAATGCCAGGTTCTGTTTGATTCATTAACTATTTAAAGCTTTAAAGTAACAAGAAAATGTGTTGAAAAAACATCAATTTTAAACACATTTAAATTTCGAAATCTTTCAATAATTTGTTAACCCTTATTATTCCAATTATTTTATAAATTTATATTATATAAAAATATAATTCTGACCTTATGGACACTATATCGACTTGGTTCGAGATTAAAATGCTTATTGGTAGGCAAAATCACGGGTTTCGAAGGTGCCTTTGTGATTGGTAAATGGAACTCATGTGGATTTTTCATCAATCACAGAGGCAAAATGATTTTTTTAAGCTCAATCATTTTAGTCTCAACACTAAGTGTTTTTTATCAATAAAATTATTATCTTGAAAACATTATACATGTGCGATATATTTTTTAAAAAAAAACATGCAGTACCATTTTTTTGCGTTGGTACATTTATTGTTTTACTAAAGATCCTAATGGTATATTTTATTGCCAATAATTGCAATGTATGACCTCTTTCGTATGACCTCTTCACAAGTTCCTTCGTTTGCTTTTCATGTTATATCGCGAGAGTAGAGTGGCCAGCTCAAATCAAAGATAGGTGTCACAATTCGGCTGTAAGTCGCAGCCTGACCAATACAAATGCTGTAGTAAAATTAAACGGTGATTTTTATTATTCGACTGGTAAAATATACAAATGAATTACCTGTTTCAATATGTATCCTTAACAATAGTTTGTTGGTGCAGAAATGTACCTGTTGTTGCAAACGTACGTTTAAGCATTCATATTTATTTCTGTAAACAATTCTTATCAAGTTTTGTTCTAAAAGATTGTAACTGCATTTATGTTATTACATTTCATCATGCATGTTATCTATGACTAAAATATATTAAAACATCATATTTTTATTCTTCAGTTTGTTAATTTCAGTTTCTATAGCTGATTTAAAATGAGCACTCTTGATATCGTTTTGAAATTTACTTACGAGACGTAGAGTGTATTTTGTGGAGTGTGCAAATAGGCTCTGTATCAGCATGCGTGCAATTGTTCAGCACTGCTGTCTATAAAGTTGTTTTATTAAATTTAATTATAAGCAGGTATTTTAGATTTAGCGATTTGTGTAATATTATGAAGTTTGAACTAATTTAAACTGACTGAATTTGTTGACTGATTATCGGGATCGATAATCACTATTCTAATTTAGTTTCTATCTACAGAGTGCTCTTTTTAAATATTGTGTCCTTACCTTGAATTGTGTTTGAGCTATGGAATGATTTGAAATGGCGATTCGTGTATTTATATATTCAAAATGAAGACAGCGATTGTCAATGTTACATTTTGTATTGTTATAAAACAAAGTTTTGGGTCAGTAGAAGCTGAATGTATTGAACAACTGATCCTAATATATGTATATATGTTTGCGACAATGTGTGTTGGATTGCACTGTGACTTTTTCTTCAGGTTGAACTTTATTGTTTATCTTTTAGTAACTCTAATGTATTTGTTAAATGAGTGTCGCGTAAAGAGGAACCAACCCTTTGATCAGGTTTACTTTTTTGAGATCAATTAAAATTTTTGATAAATGAATATTTAGTGATATGTTGACACCGTGCATTACTAAAAAAAAAATTATTATTCTCTTAGCAAAACAAGGCATTGTGCAATAAATTATTGTTTTGTTGATTACTTAGTATATTGGATCTTTATAAATTATTTGTTAAGACAAAAAAAAATCAAATCTTCAGTTTTCTGTTTGCGTTTATGCCTTTTGATTTCAGTTGTGTTTTTATTGCGTTTAGAAGGTGTTGGTGTTAAACAAGAATGAGTTAGTTTGTTCAATTTATTATTATCCTAAGTTTGATCTCTCTGTAAATCTGCTACTCTTTTAAGATTTGATTATTTGTAAATTCCAAAGACTTCCTTGCGGGTCATTCATTGCATTTGACACGCTGCACCAACCGTCGGGATTTTAAGTTCTGGATTATCTAAAGCAGAAGTCATCGTTATGTTTCCTAAATAAACAACGCTCATTGATCAACATCGTGTAAGTTATGTATATATTTTATATTTTACTACACTTGTATTAGAGATTTGTGTATCGAACTACCTCGTTTTTATGAATAATTGTAGAGATTACTCGAAATGTATTTATATCTTCTTCAACCTGACCAAAGGGATACCTTTTCTTCTTAAAAGTATTATTATTTTCCCCCCTTCTCCTTCGAAGCATTCTCGAGAAGCATGGGGTCGGGGCAGGGGGCCCAAAACAAGCTACACCCTTACTGAAGTGCCAGGCCCCCCCTGCCCCCGCGGGCCCCAGCTTCCTGTCCCCCCGCTCCCGTGTATACGCCCCCCACTGTGAACTCTGGTCCGGAACGTTGCTTAGATGCACAAGCTCCTCTCGTCTCCTTAGGGGACAACACTTCAAACTCCATATATTTTTCATATCATGCATTTAAAAAAAATGAGATAAAAAAAATAATACTAATTACGAGATCCATGTATAGCGTACGATAAAAAAAAATAAGGCCATAGATGATGATAAAAAATTGTGTTTTCGTGTATTTTATGTGTCGATATTGAGGCGCAGAGTGGTTGCGGGGGCGGTGGCTCCACCCCGGACGAGATCATGCGGGTAGGTGTGTAACATATTTATACTCTCGTTTTCCGGGGCGAAGTCGAACTCTGTCAACCCTCTGTTCGCCGTGCTGATAGACTGAGGGGTGGCGAAGGTTTCGTTGTGGGTGTTCTATACCGGCTGAAACTTGACGATAATGGAAGTTTTACTTCAAACCGAAGAATGGGTTCGGCAACCTGGATGAGCAACTTCAATCCAAAGGGGCATCGTTAAAATCACTCTAATGAATTTTAGTATGATCATATTCATCCATAAGGCGATTTTTTTCTACTATGATGATTGATCACGATTTTCTTCACCAATGACTTAGACTATGGTGACTTAATTTGGCACAACATCGCCCATGTAGCCAGCTTCAGAACAACTTGTGGAGCAATGAAGACTGAATGATTCGCTTCGAGTCTTCTGTTTCTGCAAGTTTGCTAGCTTGGCACAAAATCCAGGAATTCCATTGATTTCCATTCCACCATTTCTTAAACCATCGTTAGACAATGGTGACTTAATTAGGCACAACATCGCAACTTACAGAACAACTTGTGGAGCCATGAAGACTGAATGGATTCGCTTTAAGTCTTCTGCTTCTGCAAGTTTGCTAGCTCTGCACGGTAAGGCCAGGAATTCCGTTGATTTCCGTTCCACCTTATCTTCAACCATCGTTAGACAATGGTGACTTAATTTGGCACAACATCGCCCATGTAGCTAATTTGCAGAACAACTTGTGGAGCCGTGAAGACTGAATGGATTCGCTTCGAGTCTTCTGCTTCTGCAAGTTTGCTAGCTTGGCACGCTAAGGCCAGGAATTCCGCCAATGTCCCATTCTGATTGGGGAAAATTATGATCATTAATAAGTATGGCAGAAAATCGAATTATCGACGAGTATGTTTGAAAAATAATAATGAATACCTTTCGAAATGGAGTTGCACAGCCCGATTACCGAACCCCTTCTTGGGTATGAGAAAAATATTTTACTACAAAATTTCAGTCGGTATAAAACATGTGCACCAAAAACGTTTACCATCTCTTAGACTATAGACATCAGGGACGTTTTTTCCACTCATCCATTCCCATTGCTATATTGTCTATTACTATATGCTGTCGACGTCAGTGACTATTTTGAGGATCGTTTCGATGTAACAGGTTTAACTGCCGTACAGCAGGCAAAAAAAGCACAAAGTAATAGGATCGTCTCTCATCAGAGGATCTCGCTTTTTACGTTGGTCATCTGTTTTTGCTTATACTCACTACCTCAAAGATAAATATCGAAATGGGAATTTTATTGAATATTACCACTTGTAAAATGCTGCTCCTGTCCCTAGTCAGTCACTGTTCTTACTTCGTTTAATTATGGTGCTAGTTTATTTTATTTTTTACAGTTTTTTTTTCCTTATTTAACTTAATTTAGACTCCATTCCGGGCAGTTTTGCTTTTTCAAAGGCTAGTTAGCCTATCTTTTTATTTTAATTGTAGGCGCCATATTTAAAATTGATATAAAATTGATTATTATTATTATTAGAATGACGTTACTAAAAATTCATATGTGTACCAACGGGGCTTCTAAACAAAGTCTTTGATTGATACTATTGTAATGAATTGTTTAAAAAAAGATTATAAATGTTTTTATATACATGTTTTGTTCATTTTTTTAACGTAACTGCAAATCAAAGCAGTTTTCTCAAAGCAATAGATCTCGTTTAGACTGTTGATTACGATTGTTTATTAATTTAATGTTTTAGGACAAAATGAAAATATTGTGCATGTTTCTATTATATTTTTCTTTCTCTTTTTATATATGTATTATTATTGTCTGGAAATCATTTGTTATATGACTCCCTGTGAGTACATAGATAATGCAAATTAAACAGCAGTGTTTTTGTTTTGCCCTTTACAATTATGTATTCATGTTGTTTACTACCTAAAAAAAAAAGTGAAATTTAGACTATAAAATGTTACTTGTAATTATATATAAAAAATTTCCTTGTACTTGTAATTTGTGTTTTGTATTTTAGTGTTAACATAACTGATATACCTCATATGTTTACGTTTGCCATTTACTGTGTAAACAACAATTGATTTATGTTTTTTGAGATAGTGCATATTTTTAAAAGAAAAAAAAGACGCAGAATAGTTTTGAACCCTGTATATAAGTTTTATTGGTGAGGCACGGCTACTTTTGGACATTTTGCCATCGTTCCTCACCCACCCCCCTCTTTTCCCCCCATTCCCCATCCTTAACTTTTTTGTAGGGGGACACCCCCCCCCCCCTTCTCTCACCCCCCGTCAGCCCTTTCGGTTGTCAGAGTGTTGTGTTTTTGGTTGGTTTCTGATTTGTTACCAGGGAGCAGGTCAGTAGGAGGGCAATAAATGACACAGATTCCTATTCTATGAGTATCATGTCTGATTATTTTATTCATCGAACACACAACACACTGTTTTAAGAAATCACGAGACAAGCGAGAACTGTAAATATCAAGCCATTTCCCTTTTTAAAAGGTCTCACATCGAGCCCGCTATTAGCCGATAGAAACTAGCTGCGCCACTTGTTACCCTTTGCTAATAGAAACCTATCACGCTTTAGGACAACAGGATTTGACAGGTAAGTTGCCGGATCGGAAGACGAGCTGCAACTAGTTACTCAGTTGCGCCACTAGTTAACCTCAACTGATCGTTCCATTTGATTCAATAGCTCGTGATTCACTGAAGCAACTAGTTGCGATAGTAGTTTCCCTCTGCTAATAGAAAACTATCACGCTTTCGGACAACAGCAAGTGGACAGCGAAGTAGCAAACTCGGATGACGTGCCGCAACTAGTTACTCAGTTGCGCCGCTAGTTCTTATCGGCTGATCGCTCCATTTAATCCAATAGTCCGCGACTGAAGCAACTAGTTGCGCTACTAGTTTCCCTCTGCTAATAGAAACCAAGCACGCTTTCAGGCAACAGCAAGTGGACAGGGAAGTTGTCGGATTTGATAACTGATCACAACTAGTTACTCAGTTGCGCCACTACTTACCCTCGGTTAATCGTTCCATTTAATCCAATTAATCGTGACTCACCGAAACAACTAGTTGTGCCACTAGTTTAACCTCTGGTAATAGAAACCAAGCACGCTTTCAGGCAACAGCAAGTGGACAGGGAAGTTGTCGGATTTGATAACTGATCACAACTAGTTACTCAGTTGCGCCACTACTTACCCTCGGCTAATCGTTCCATTTGATCCAATTAGTCGTGACTCACCAAAGCAACTAGTTGTGCCACTAGTTTCCCTCTGCTAATAGATAACTATCACGCTTTCGGGCAACAGCAAGTGGACAGCGAAGTTGCCGGCTCGGATGACAAGCCGCAACTAGTTACTCAGTTCAGTTGCGCCACTAGTTACCATCGGCCAATCGTTCCATTTGATCCAATAGCCCGCGACTCACAGAAGCAACTAGTTGCACCACTTGTTTCCCACGGCTAATAGCGGCATAAAAAAAAATATGTACATGTTACCCTTTCTTAAAAAAATAAAACCAAGGTTGTGAAGGAATTCAAACTCATATATGCAAATAAGTTACAATAAATTAGATATACAGATGGGGTAACAGCATTTCCTTTACAAGGATTGAAATAATGGTGGTTTTGTTTACTTTAAATGAATATAAGGATGGTTACTGATTTATCCTCTGACGGAACTGAACGACTTAGGTCATCCATCTATTTCCAGTTTTATTAGCAATACACGTAAACTTTAAATTCCTAAAAATATTCGATGTTGAAATATTTTTCATGTCTAAAGCGTTGGGGTGTTTCATTGAAGCCATAACAATTAAAATAATACAAATGAAAATTTATATATAATATATATGCATTGCAAATATAAACTAAATTATTTTGATGGAGGAAATAACTATACAATTTTTCACTTTTTCTAACTGCTCAGTGGGTTAATGGAAAACATGATTGAAGAATTAATATTTTTAAAACTAAGTTATTTCTGATAACTATTCTAATGTCCGAAAGTTAAGCGTAACTGCTATTTATGAAGGTATGGTCACACTAAAATATTATTCCAAACCGTAACCGCAGCATATGTGTACTTTAAATTTGTTTCCTACCAATCTCTTTATTGTTATAATACGATGAGATGGTTTCAATGAAACTTTCAAGTTATCATAAGTTTAGAATGCCACATTTTTTTAATTAAATTTTAAAACGAGTTATCCTCGATAATAAGTTTTAAAACTACATAAAGTAATCATCGCCATTTGGCATCCAAACAACTCAAGCCCAAATTCAATACCATGGAAGCCACTCGTATAAAACATCCATGGACGATTCACTAATTTTAATGGTAAATATGTTGTAAATAAAGAAGTAGTGCAAAATTTTTGCAATGGGAAGTAGAAGAATCAGCATTGTTGTTGAAGAAGGAAATTTGGCAAGGCATTACTGTCATTACTAGAAAGTTAAAGCATGAATGAACATTTATTTTCAAAATGAGTATAGATCACGCTTCTTGTCGGAAGTCAAGGTGTTTTTGCGCAGCAAGGTCCACGGTGGTGGGCGATTGTTAGCGAGTAGGAACGGATCCCTCTAATTAACTATAAAAAAAGATGACAATTAGAAGTTTAGATATATTAAGAATTTGATACAACAATAAAAGTCAACAGAATAAAAGAGATTACACTTGTGTTAGTGCATTTAAAACCTCAATTCAATTTGAAATATAATGTTAAAATCCGCAAAATATAACGATAAATTTAAAAAAAAAAAACATTCTATTAAACTAAGAATTAAATTATCGTTTAATTTTTAAATAACCTTAAATTTTTTATTAAATTTGTATCATTATTCTTGAGGCAAGAAAATAGCAAATATAATAATACTTTTTCAAAAATACGTTTTTATTCAATGTACTAATAAGTCTCATGATTCCAAGTCAATTAACCACAGACAGTGGTTTTGTACATTTTCGGCAAAATCAAAAAACGCACATTTTCTTCGACCAAGCTTAATGCACATGATACCTTTACCCTACCTAAATTTTCCTTGATAGTTTTTCACCTAAAATGTATTTTAAAACTAAATAAGTAATTTATTTTTAAAGACAGCAGCGCCTTCAAGCTGTTTAGCCATTATAAAAGAATTCTGTAAAAGTTGTTTCACTGCACTATGTGACTATCAACCGGAGAAAAAACACACAGGGGAATGAAATTCAGCTAACCTTCCTCACGATTTTGAAAGTTTTTTTCTTCTGTCTATTAACTATTAAATAACAACAAATATAAAAAAATTAAAAACACGATTTTATTAAATGTATAAAAAAGTGAACTATTGTTAACAACCTACAAATAAAAGCGTGTGGCTATGATTCATAATAGGAAATTCTTAAGACGTTTACTGTAGCATATAATGCTTTTATTTTTAATGAATACACAACAACGATAATTTTAATAAAATCGAGTTTTTTTTCAAATGAATATTTAGAATGAGTAGCCCAAATAAAAAAGCAGTTAGATCCAAAAATACGAAAAATATTTTTGTATCAATGGGTTTGATTTGATTAGTAAGTTAAGAGGTCTTTGCTCGCCTGATTTAGGCTGCTGTACCTCTTTTATCCTTATATGCTTAATCCTCTAGACAGACATCGTCAGGTTCCAGCTCAGGTGTTGTCCTCGTTGTCTGATCATGGTTAAAAATACGAGGCATTGTGCCCTGGTCTTTCCTTCGAGATAGGCTCCGAACCGTCGCCAATAACCCAATGTACAGCTCTAGTGCTATGTTAATTAACCCAAACCATATTTAAACCTGAAAGTGAAAAGATTTCTCGTCTGTTCTTCATTCCAGAAGCACACCGGAACCGGGAAACATTGCCTCGTAATTTTAAACCATGGTCAGACGACGAGGACAACATCTGAGTAGGCGTGAGGACGTTTAAACTAAGGCAGATTTAACGTCCACCAGTCCCCTACACAGGGCGGATGCCAAGAAACGAAACCGGTAACCCTCCGATTACAAGTTTTTTGCACTCTCAACTTCGAAATTCGAACCACAACCCTTCGGCCATGTGTAGTTAATTACCTGAGACATGCCGGCCGACAGTAGTGTTTCAAAATTAATAGATGCCGCATGTAACTGTAATCCTTCTCTTTGGTTAAATGGCCTGCAGATGCATAACCGGAGAGCTGCAACGAGACGGGGTCCACGGTGGCCTGGTCGGAAGAGTACCTATCTCCTAATCGGAGAGTTATGAGTTCGAATCTCGTCTTGTGACGTCTTGAACGAACTCGTAATAAGAAGGGTTGCTAGTTTCCCTCCTCGCCGTCCGTAATCAAGTGTGTGACGTGTCAGTTCAGGTGTGGTCCTGATCGATCATGGTTCAAAATTACGAGGTCTCCCGAGTCTATTATTAGAGATAGATTCCAATAGCCTACTATTTTGCTCTAGCGTGGTGACGTTAATTCAACCAGCCAGCTACAATATGAGACAATTTAAAAATAAACTCGTAATCAAAGGATTGTGAGTTCCAATCATTGACTTGACAACTAACTGCACCGCGCGTGGCAACGGTGCGAGTTTACGCAGATTGAAAGATTTGGGCGCAACCCTATTCCGATTTCAGCGAGTGAGCGTTTGCTATAGATCGTTAGAATTGTTACTATTCTTAATCGTTATATTTATTGATAATTTACATCGTTGTGTTTACATTTAATCGGTTTTAATAATGACTATTTGATTTGTCCAGAAAAGTCTACTCATAGATAAGTACATATTCGATAGTTTTTATGTTCCAAGTTAAATTTCTAATAAGTGTTGTAGAGGAAAACATATAAAGTTTTATTAAAGTGTTCCATTTTTCCTTGTGAACACAATCTTTTTTTTTCTTAATTCTCAGGTACCAACTGAGTTCAAAGGCTTAAAAGTATTTTTAATAAATGTTTTTCTTGTTTCTTGTTCGATTCGTTGAATATAAATCACCAAATGGAAATCATGGAATATTTGTTTAAGACATTATAAAAACAAACTTTTTAGTCAAATTAATAACTTGAATAAAATAAAACAATAACAATAATCAACTCTTAACCCTCTGAGAAGTTAGAAAAAGAGCAAAACTGTAAAGTTGTTTATATTTAAAAAATATTTCAAAATCGAATATTTTTATGGATTTAAAGATAATGGGTATTACTAGAAAAACTGAAAATTCATAAACGACTTCAGTCGTTCAGCTCCTTCAGAGGGTAATGAATTTTTAGACTATTAAGGGAATTTTTTTTATAACAGTCGTGTTATTTTTAATATATTCCACAGACGATTTTTATTTCAGTTAAAATATTGTTTACCTTTCTTTCACGGTTACTACAATAAGCGAATTCCGTTCAGAAATGTCAAGAAAAATTGTTCTACTTATTGAAAGGTCGCTTAAAAAAACAGGATATATAATTTAATTATATTGACATATAAACAGTGTTTATGTAGGAATTATTGATATTTATGCAAGTTTATAAATTTGTATTTAATATATAGAATATAGCACATTTTTCGGAGATAGTTGTTTTGAATTCGAATTAAACTATACAAAATACAAACTATACAATAATTGTAATTTCGCTAAAATTAAATAAATTAAATGTTTCAAGAATATTTTAAATAAATGAGAAATGCATCTATTTATTAATAAAAATAAAGCGCATGGAACATTTTAAAGCATATTTCTGTTCTTTCAAAAATAAGTCATATTCGTTCCTAAAATGTCGTCTAAGAAATATCCGCAATTTCAACCGGCATGTATAAGGGACCGGCGTGTATAAAGGACTGAGCGTTAAAGGTGATGAACATGTTCTCGCGTTTTTCATCTACAGACGCCCCGCTCGACGTCTGTGACACTTGATTGGTTTCCCTCCTAGTCATTGGACCCAACCAATTCAGTGTCGGAAACCTTGTCGGACGTCGACCGGGGCGTTCGCAGATGAAAAGCGCAAGGATATGTGCCAGGCCTTTAATCTGTCCCGACGCCTAATAAGGTTGCATTGGGTGCCAACTTGGGTGTTAACCGCGTTATCTAACCATAATTAAAAAAATTACATTACAAGACTGTATTCTCTGGACTTTCCTTGAGGATAAACCCCGAGCCGTCGCCAATAGTTCACTGTGCAGCTCAAGTGCGACGTTGATCCAAACAACCAACCTATTTCTATAATCTGCAGAATTACCGTTTCTCGTACGGGATTCTAGTTTTTCAGTGGATAAAGGCGTTTAGCTGGTAATCGGAGGATTGCTAGTTCTATCCCGTACGATGAACTTAACAAAGAAATGTAAAAAAGTAGTGATCTTACGATCGAAGGGTTGACAGCTTTGCTACAAAAATAATAGAAAGTCTTCCAGAACATCCAACAAATTATACTGGCGTGTATATGGGACTGGTATACGATCAATCTGATTGGGGTCCAATGTCCTGACGCCTATTGGGGTTGTGTCAAGTGCCAGCTCAGGTGCTGTCCCCGTCATCTAACCATGGTTAAAAAATACGAGACACCGTTCCCGGGGCTATCCTTCGAGATAGGCCCCGAACTGTCGCCAATAGTCGCCAAAAATATTAAGTACAAATATTGACGACCAACAACAAGCTCAAGATCCGACAAGATTGGTCCAGCTAGTGTCTCTTAACTATTCCCCAATGAATATACAACTTCTTCTTAAAATCCATTACTCCTGTACAATTAACAATATTCACTGGAAAGTTGTTCCATTTGTTTATTACCCTATTAGAAAAATAGTACTTTCTCACTTCCCGATTAAAATGTGATTTGTTAAATTTAAACCTATGACCTCTGGTTCTAAGGAGAATGTATGGTGATTTATTTTCGATAGTGTGTTTAAATTATTATCTTCGCGTTCTACAACGAGGTGTTTCTCAAGAGCTATGCCAAGCAAATGTCACACCGTTTTTTTAAAAAGGTTGGAAATGTGAACCTGGTAATTATAGACCGGCTAGTTTAACATTTGTCTTATATAAGATTTTTGAAACATGCATAAAGAGTCGCATCATGCCATTTTTAGAGTCAATGAGTTTGCTGTCAGGTAATCAGTATGGATTTAGGAAAGGAAGATTTTGAATGACAAATCTTTTAAAATTCTGCGATGAGGTTACTGAAGAATTAGATAAAAGGAAAAATCTAGATATTGTCTACATTGATTTCCAAAAGGCCTTTGATAAAGTTTTCATAAAGCATTGCTGTTCAAATTAAAAAGTTTTTAGGGTTGCAATTTTGCAATGGATAAAAAAAATTGGTTAATTGGTAGGTATCAAAGAGTAAAAATCAAAGGTAATTTCTCTCAGTGAGCAGAAGTTAAGATTGCCAAAGGGTTCTGTCTTAGGTCCACTTTTGTTTATTATTTTTATTGATGGTATTAGTTGGGAGATTAGGGGCAAGATCAGCATCTCTGCAGATGATTTATAAATTTTGTGAATTCTGAGAAACATATAGAGCAATTATGAAGGTTTAACAAAAATATAAAAATGGGCTGTTAAATGGAGTATGTCTTTTAATATCAGTAAATGTCAGATTTTGTATATACGTATCTGAAAGGCTACCTATTTTTTACAAGGGGCTCAAACTCCAAGATAGTAATATAATCAGTGATCTGGAGGTATTAGTAAATGAGGATTTTAAAATGGGTCATCAATGAATGTTTGGTTAAGTCATGGAAAGTGTTACATGAAAATCTAAGGATATAATCTTACCATTGTATAGAGGTTTAGTAAGACCTCATCTAGAATATGCTGTACAGTTTTGATCACTATATTTTTTTAAAAAAGAAGACATTGATTTTTGTTATAGAAAGTTCAGCACAGGGCTACTAAAATGGTCTAAAATGTTTCAGGCATGGATTATAGAGATAAATTAAGCAAATAGGAGTAACTGTTTTTAAGAAGAAGTTATATATTATTAGAGGAATAGTTAAGAGATACTAGACTGGATCAACCTTGTTGGACCTTGAGTCTGTTGTTGGTCGCCAAAATTTGTATTTTTATTTCTAAAGCTACGAATTTAGAATCCTATAGAGAAGAAGAATGAGGCACCTTTATACTAGACGTATCTTTAAACTGCTTAAATAGTGCCGTTGAAAAATATCGTTGCATGTCTTTTATAACATCATATTTCTTCATAATACACATGATAAATCAGCCTAAGATCAGCAAACTGTTCATGGACAAGGTTAAATGTAGTGATGTTTTCCCTATAAATCAAATTTGTAAAATTAAATTTGTAAGTTTATCAGAATATTTTGATCCTGCAATTTTTTTGGTGATTTTTTTTTTCTAGATATTCCAGAAAAAACATAAGTGTTGACCAACATGACAAACTAATGATTTTGGTCGTAAAATAAAAGACATGGCTTTGTACATAGACTATGATGTTCAATTCCATATTGATTTCTTATAAGAACATTACTGAGGGGTTGGCTATATAACCTACGTTATTCTTAAATTCGAAATGATTGCAATGTCTAAAAATAAAGCCCTTAAACTAGATGCAAAAAACAATTATTTGAAACATTTTCCATTATTTTAAAAAATGTAGTCACAAGTATAAACAATCTAAAAATATATACCTTAAAAATTAAAATATTCTTTCTATTTCAAGATCAGTTTGGTTGTCGGTTCCCTTTACAGTCCTCCAACATTAACCACCATCCCGGTCACATCTGTCAATGGAAGGAATAAAATAGTTCTGAAGCGTGTATTAATAATAAGAACTTGAGAGAGGAATATAGAAACACGTATAAAGAAAATGGTCCTACACAAGTCGGGATAGAAAACACTTTCCTTCACTTCCCAATAGAGGGGGGGGGGAAAACAAAACTTTTCTTCCCGATTAGAGAGTCCTCCCCCCCCCCCCTCCCCCCTCCAAATATTCCAACCCTCTTTTTTATTATTAGCCTCCATAAGGGGCGGACACTCGATCCAGGTAAAAAAGACGCAAAGGCGAAGAAAAATTCATAAAGTGGCGTCCGAAAGCAAGGCAAAATGATGACGTACGACGCCTTAAAACCCATTGTTCCATTACTGCGTCCACGTGCCCGCTGCCGCACCCCATCATTCTTCATGACCCCCGTGGCAACTTTATTGCAAAACGCTGTTCGTCTACTGATAGGCACGTATATCCCCCCCTCCACGCATTTATCCTCCTTTCCAAAGTCCGGCCATCGATCTTTTTGCCGGACCCCACAACTTCTTCTTCTCTGTCCAATCCCCCCACCCCACCCCCACAAAATTTATTCCTTTTCCTTCTCGCGTCCACTCTCTTCCAGACGACTTTTCTGGCTGCCAGGTTTTGCATCTCTTTTTACGAGCGCCCCGATAAGAGGGCCGCCCCGGAAAATCTGCCTATTACGACCGATGTTTAAGGCTTTTTATATTCCCCTTTCGCGGATCCTGCGAAAATGGCAATTATTTTAGGGGGGATTCTTTTTTTCCGAGGCGAAAATACCCTGGAAATGGGGCCCCTCCTCTCCCTCTCCAGATCCTGTCTCGCTATCGGGCAACTTCGAGCCAGGAAACAAATTCCTGATACTGTTGTTTGTTCCCTCAGGGTTTTCCATTTTCCTTTTATCTTTGTTTTTTGTTTCCTTTTCCACTTTCTTGACACTTATGGGGCTTTAGTTTAATCTGCTCGATTTTCGCTTCCATCGGATTTTCAACTGCGAAGAGGAAAACACGTAACGGTTTCGAAGCAACATTATAGATTGTCCTGTGCAAAAGAATGCGCAGAGAAATTGGACAACAATTACAGGGGCAGGAACGCACTTAGGGGTGTGCCACAGGTGTATCCACACAGAACCACGTGATTAGGATGGGACCCTGTGTTAAAAAGACGTATACCTTAATTTAGATTAAACTACTGTGTCATCGGTTTTAATTAAAAAGAAATGATACGACAAAAATGTAATACAAAAGCAAAAATAAAAGTTTGCCATTGATACATATTTATACAACACGCTTATTTCATTGAATGCTACAAAGAATAGTATAAAATTATATGTGAACTATCACTTGGAGTCGGAAGAGAAACTAATAAATAAAACTTATTAGTTTTTAATTTCAACCACTACATATAATAGCTTGCAATCTTTGCTTGGAAAAAAGTTAGAAAATTCAAATAAAATAATTCAGACTTTTGGCAATTACAAATCAATTTATGACGCTCTATCTTCCTATTGTGATGACGACCACAAATTTCTCATTATCCGATCATCACAATGAGAAATCACATTTCTCTTACAAACGTCTCTCCACCTCGATCTTAAATAAAAGTATGTTAATTGATGTTAGAAATAATAGTATAAAGATAAACTCTTATTTAAACCTACTTTTTCCCTTTGATGAAATTATTTTTTATGTTCTGTCTTCTTATTGAGATAAAGGAGTGGAATATCTAATTTTGCCCTCATCCATCGAATAAGAAATTGCACTTCTCTTGAAATGTTTTCTCCATCTCGACCTGAAATAAATGTATGTAATGGAAATAAAGTTAATACTAGACATACATATTTCATATTAGACAAATAATAGTATTGCAACATATTCTTATTCGAACTTACTTTTTTCATTGATGAATTATTTTATAGTCCTGTCTTTTTATCGAAATGAAGAAGTGGAAATTCTCATTTTGACCTCATTGAATGAGAATTTGCACTTCTTCTCTTGAAATTTTCTCCCCAAAGTTTATACTAAACACAGATATTTCTTATTAGACAAATAATAGTATTGCAACATATTCTCACTCAAACTTACTTTTTCATTGATATACATGTCCTGTCTTCTTAATGTGATGAAGGAGTGAAATTTCTCATTTTCCCCTCATCGAATGAGAAATTGCACTTCTTCTCTTACAATCCTCTCTGTATTTCGACCCCTGAAATTAGTGTGTCAATTAATATTAGGAAGTATTAAAAACACATTTTTATTAAAACTTACTTTTTGCATTGGTGAATTACTTAATTTTTACTGTTCTGATTTCTTATTGAAGAAGTGAAATTTCTCATTTTGCCTTGTTCACAATGGAAAATTGCATTTCATCTCTTGCAATCGTATCTCCATCTCAATTTGAAATAAAAGTATGTTATGTGATTACACAGACATTTCATATTAGACAAATAATGGTATTGAAACAAATTTCTATTCAAATTTATTTTTTGCATTGATAAATTACTTTTAACTGTCCTGTCTTCTTATGAGATGAAGAAATACTTTCACCTCATCGCAATGAGAAATAGCACTTCTTCTCTGGAAATTTTCTCTCCGTCTCGACCTGAATAAAAGAATGTACTAGAAATAAAGTTGATACTAGTACACAGACTACATATACTACACAGACAGATATTTCATATTAGACAAATAATAGTATTTAAACATACTCTTATTCAAACTTACTTTTTTCATTGATGAATTACTTTAGATGTCCTGTCTTCTTATTGCGATGAAGAAGTGAAATTTCTCATTTTGCCTTGCTTTATCAAATTGAGAAAATGCACGTCTTTTCTTGCAATCGTCTCTCCATCTCAACCTGAAATACAAGTTTATTGGCCACTAGTTATATGATACTAGAAGCAATAGTAACAAAATTTTTGTTCAAACTTGCTTTTTGCACTGATAATTCAAAAATATTTTTACATTGCAAAAAAAATTTCAATAAAGTCGTGATTAAAATTTACAAAATTTTGCACAATGGAGTATTTTTCTCGAAAACTTGACTACAAATATTTTTGTATCCTATAAACTTGAAATGTAATAATTTTTTAATTTATTCTTAAAAAAAATTGTAAAAGACATTTTACCCTATAAGTATTTTTTTAATATTAATTTATTTAAAAAACATTATTTTAGTTCAAAACTACACGCAAACGCTTCACATAAAAAATAAATCTGATGGGCTTACAATTGTTTAAAATGGTAGACTAAAATTTATAGAAGAAAAAAAATACAGAAATAGATTGCGTGTTGATAAAACAGGTTTTAGAACGGTCACTATAATTTTTAATTTAAGTAGGATGCAGTTACTTAAAAATACTAACGTTTTATTTTACTGAGTTCGCATTTGTATTGGGAAAGAGAAAATATATTTTGCTCAGATTTCATAATTTAGGATAAGACAAGTTTTGGGATTGCACTATTCTCCGCACAGCTGCGGGATTTAGAAACTTTTGTACCTTTTAGTTTCGACAAAATATTTTTAGATTGCTCAGATATTTAAAAAGTGCATTGTGAAAAATCAATGTGCATAACGCACACACTAATTTTGTACCCTTGAGACACGGAAGACACGTAACTAACAAAATGTATTGAGCAATAGATATGTTATGTCGCAGAGTTCCCAATTTCTATCTGTAACACGCTCGCGATTTGAAAAGGACAAGTAATATTAGGTAATAGCAATCTGAAACTTGAAAATGATTCTCCGCAAAGCTGAGGGATTTACAAACTTTGTACTTTTTAATTTCGACAAAATATTTTTGGATTGCCCACATTATACTTAAAGAGCCCCAGTTGCTCAGTTGGGAAGGCGTTCAGCTACTAATTAGAGGATTGGTGGTTCGAATCCGGGAAATGGACTTGACATAGAAAAGTAAAAAAGTAGTGATCTTGCGATCGGAGGGTTACTAGCTTCACTACAAAATTACTAGAAAGTCGTCCAGAATATCCAACAAATTATACTGGCGTGTATACGGGACTGGTGCACGATAAATCTGATCGGGGTCCAAAGTCCCGACGTCTATTGAAGGCGTTGGGTGCCAGTTCAGGTGTTTCCTCGTCATCTGACCATGGTTCTAAAATAACGAGGTGCATGTATGAATGTGTGTGTGAATGTGTATGTGTTCCCGGGTCTTTCCTTCGAGATTGACCCCGAACCGTCGCCAATAGCCCACTGTGCAGCTCTAGTGCGACGTTATTTAACCAAACCAAACCAAACCAAACCAAACCATTATACTTAAAAAAAATTCAGATTTTCAAACGTAGCCAATTGTTTATCTATCACAATTTTGGCAAGTAATATCTCTATTTAAATTTTATAAAACGTTTCCTACAAAATAATTTTCTGCGAAGAAAATTACAAAATTACTTATAATGAATATTAAATCTTTAAAAAACATAAAATAGCTTATATTAAAATTATTTTTCAAATTATTTTATTTCAATTGCAAGTAAAACTCATAAACAGCTATATAGACGCTTTCCCTCTACGTAAAATAGATTAAAGATCCATCTCTACGTTTTAATATCTACGTAATATTGGAAGATTGCTTAGAATTTGTTTAAAAATTCTTTAACGTTTCAAATGTAGCAATTGTTTTACTAACTTTACTTTGTCAAGTAGTATATCAACAAAAAAATTTAATTAAACAAAATATTTTCTTTCGAAAAAAATTACAAAACTACTTTATATTGAACATCAAAAGCACTTAGTATCGTATATTCAATAAAAAATGTTAATTAATTTCAATGGTACATGAAAGAAACAGTTTAAGGGACGTTTATATTTACTATATATATATATTATATATATTCACTATATCATGAAATGAAATAATTGTCATAAAAATAACTAACATCAAATGAAACATGCATAAATATATTATTAAACTATAATTGAAAGGTACAATAAACGGACATATAAACATAAAAGATATTCTTAAAGAAAGCCAGAGTCGCATATTTAATTTAATTTGATAGCAATGCAGATAAGGAATTCAGTGTATGTATAACTTATTGAAATATTTCAATATAAAAGAATATTACTTACTTAAGTAAAAAATATGTGTTCATCTAGTTTTATATGCTGAAAAAACGAAATAATTTTATGCTTATAAAACTTTTTCAAAATGGCGTGCAAATGAGCGAAATTTCAAGAAAAGGATTTCACGTAATAAAAAATTCATTGTTTGAAGATAACATTAGAAAACATTGTTGCAGTTTGATATATTGTTATTATAAATATGATTGCGGTTTCAACAAATAATTTATTTGCTTTCACAACAATATGTAAAAGTATTCTTGTAACTATTCGTTTCTAAATTATAAATAAATATTGTATTTTATTTTCATACATATATATATATATATATATATATATATATATATATATATATATATATATATATATATATATATATATATATATATATATATATATATATATATATATATATTTATTATTGACTGTAGCAGATAATAATGAAGAACAATATGCGAGTAATCACTTGAGAAGAAAAGAAGAAACCAATATAATTTATTTATTTTTAATAATTTAATTATTTCAAATTAAATAGCACAAAATTATTTTAGTTTTAACAAAAACTTATTGGGTTTTTATATATGTTAATTTTAACATAAATATTCATACAATAAACGATGGAGGACGTTAAATCTATCACGTGTCTGAAATAATCTTCGCTAAATTAATTATTATCATGTTTTGTCCTTGTCATTTGAACTTACTGAGCTAAACTAATATAAACACTGGAGCGAGGATTACCATGTATTAGGGTTATGGGTTCGATATTCATCTTGAGAGAGCAAAGATCTCGTTGTCATCTAAACATTGAGGAAACTGGTGAAAGGCCCACCCTTAGGAGGGTGCGACTGCGACGCATGCTACTGGACATACTGCACATTGTGTGGAGGTTAAAATACAAAGGAAGTAGTTGTATTAGTTCCTGTATGTTCAATGACAGCCCAGGATTTAATGCGATTAACCAAACAAGCTTTACAAACATTACACGAAGCTGATTTCAAAGTACTTTCAATAATTTAAGATAATAACAGTGTAAATAAAAATATGTTCACTTCGATGGCAGAATGCTCATTCTTTTACGATGTCATCGTGTTTCTCCAAATACAAAGGAAGTAGTTGTATTAGTTCCTGTATGTTCAATGACAGCCCAGGATTTAATGCGATTAACCAAACAAGCTTTACAAACATTACATGAAGCTGATTTCAAAGTACTTTCAATAATTTAAGATAATAACAGTGTAAATAAAAATATGTTCAATTCGATGGCAGAATGCTCATTCTTTTAGGATATCATCGTGTTTCTCCAAATACAAAGGAAGTAGTTGTATTAGTTCCTGTATGTTCAATGACAGCCCAGGATTTAATGCGATTAACCAAACAAGCTTTACAAACATTACACGAAGCTGATTTAATAGAGGAAGAATGAAAACCCCGTTTTCTAATGTAGTGTTTTCACTTTCTGTACGTTTTGTAATTTTTTAAAAACTAATTTCTTCTGAATAGGAAAAACTATACATGTCATATAACATTAAACAACATGCACTATTGTTTAAGTTACGTGAATTATACTTAGTTGTGTATTTGATTTTACAAATATTTATTGTGAATGCAAAATTTGCTTGTCATTTAAACATTATCTAATGTTTTGAATTTTAACATTTTCTAATGTTTGTCTAAACAATTATGCAAAGAATAAATCCAATCAATGTGTTCAAATTGGTCAAAAAAACAGAATCAGTAGAAAAGAGCGTTAAAAATATTACAAGTAAGTAAATCAAAATCAGTTGGAGAGTGTAATAAACGAAAACTTAAAAAGTTTCAAAATTAAGATGTATAGCGTTAACACCGCAGTTACTTTTGGCAAATTAAATTTAATGCTATAATCATGTAGTTTATCTTGTTTACGGTTAATGTTTTTGATTTTATTTCTTTGAAAGTAAGTACCTTTTGTAATAATGAAATCTCTATCTAAGTGTTACTAATGCATCCTTAAAAAAGTGTTTTGTCACAAATCTGCAATTGTGCATAAAGTAACATCAAATATTTCTAGCAGCACACTATAGGAATATTCGAAATTAAAATATGACCTGTTCTCAAAATACGTATATAATTTGTAAAGTAAACCTTTCTTAAGAATAGAGGAACGTTGAAAATATTTAAAACGGTAAAGTTGTTGCTTTTAGTAAACCACAATAACAGGTTTTACCGTAAAAGTAATGTATATATAACTTTGAAGTGTTATTAAAGTGTTTAACACAACTCGAATGGTATTTATACAATTTATCCTGCACCGAAAGTCATTTAGTAACATAAAATTAAAAAAAGACTCAAAATGTTTTTATTTTGAATGTTATGACAAAAATTAGAAATTACTCTATATGCTTAACTCATTTTTTATATATTGTATGCAAAGCTTTCGTGTTTTATATAGGTTCTTGTATATTGTTAGCTTTAATTTTTTTAATTTGAATAGTTATGATTTGTAAACTTTTTTAAATTTAACAATAAATAGATACTTGATGTGTGAATTATCAGTTTCTATATAGATTTAGATATTTTCTTTTATATTTACATAAACTGTAGAAGGAAACAGCAAACATTTAGTAAAGTATTTAAATTTTATTAACTTGTGGAATTATTTGTCAGTACATAAAAAAGACAATATATGTAATATAAAATTAATTGTATAGTTAACAATTTAATATTTTTCTTTTTTTATATATTCAAAATATTTGTTAAATAAAAATTTTCCTTTACACTTTATATTTGTAAATATGCTGTTAAGTAAAACAATTATTTTTATTAAGCATATTCTACAAAAAAAAAAAAAAAAAAAAAATTATTTTCAAAAATATAATTAAATGTATATTACCATCACAAGTGTTCTTTCAGTTAATTTAAAATGTTTACATTTTTGGAAAGTGCAAAAGTATTTTAAAGTTCGTTATTTTTATAAATATTCTATTAAAAAAAATTATTAGTTTTGTTTAAGTAAACTGATAAGTTAAACTGATGTTTTTTTTAAATATACTAGAAAAATAATTATGATTTTTCCATTGTAATTTTTCGCTATGAAAAAATGTAAAAGTCATGACATTTTTGGAAAATGCGAGTTATTTCTTTTAATTAAAATAAGTTCTCATTAAATTGTGTTTCTCAAGCTTACATTTTCAAATTAAATATAGAAATAATTTTTATACAAACAAAATGTTACAACTTATAATCTTCAGAAGACAGGAGCGCGCTACGCAACCATATGCCGGCCGCTTAAAATTCAGACGACTAATGTGACGTCACGAAAAGCTTACACGGCCTTCTCCATGGCCAACTAGACTGACAAGGCCAAGTAAGCTTCGAAGTCACGTGATGTGACGTCAATTTAGTCGTCTGACGATCGACGATCCTGAATTTGAACGCGGTCTGTTTTGCTGTTTCTTTCGCTTGTTTACATACATCAATATTTTCAAATTTGCCTGATAGATGCTGTTTCTACTTGTAATTCCAATTATGATGGACATAACGTTTATGTTTCCGTCTTTCTTTTTCCTAAAAATGACAATTTGAAAGATTTTTTTGTCAAAAACATTCCTCGCAAAGACTTTAGGCCTACTACGAGAAGTGTGGTGTGCGAAAAGCTTTTCGCTGAAGACGACGTGATTTGTTTCGACGTGCTACCAATTAAGGGAGAAATTATACAGATGAAAAGCGATCGCCCTAAATTAAAACGGGGCGCGATTCCCACAATTTTTCCTGGCTGACCTGCATATTTTACAAAAAAAGAATCGACAGTGAAAAGAGCGAGCCGCGACTCAAAGCTACAAAAGTAGATGGGACTTTGCTGAAAACGTTTTTACAGAACGACCAAAATATCTTCCTATGATGAATTGGTAAAAGGTGTTGAAGGAAAGGTTCAATTGCCAAAGGATGTTAAAGTTGTAATTTCTGAAAAAAAACTGCATTTTGTTTATAAATTTGGATTCTACACCGACCATTTCCAAGAGTGTTAAAATTACTTCAGATTTTAGTGTGTTTGTTTACATTGGTGAAATCGAGGCTGCCAAAGATTTTCAACATTTATTGGAAAGCAATAAACTGAAGACAAGAAAAATTAGTGAACCTTTTAGTAGATGAAATTCACATCAAACGAAAAGTGTCTTACAAGGGAACTTGTCTCGGATAAAAAAATCCACAAAGTAACCAGCAGCAAGCCATTCTGTGCAAGCTTTTAGGATGTCATCGTGTTTCTCCAAATACAAAGGAAGTAGTTGTATTAGTTCCTGTGTGTTCAATGACAGCCCAGGATTTAATGCGATTAACCAAACAAGCTTTACAAACATTACACGAAGCTGATTTCAAAGTACTTTCAATAATTTAAGATAATAACAGTGTAAATAAAAATATGTTCAATTCGATGGCAGAATGCTCATTCTTTTAGGATGTCATCGTGTTTCTCCAAATACAAAGGAAGTAGTTGTATTAGTTCCTGTATGTTCAATGACAGCCCAGGATTTAATGCGATTAACCAAACAAGCTTTACAAACATTACACGAAGCTGATTTCAAAGTACTTTCAATAATTTAAGATAATAACAGTGTAAATAAAAATATGTTCACTTCGATGGCAGAATGCTCATTCTTTTACGATGTCATCGTGTTTCTCCAAATACAAAGGAAGTAGTTGTATTAGTTCCTGTATGTTCAATGACAGCCCAGGATTTAATGCGATTAACCAAACAAGCTTTACAAACATTACATGAAGCTGATTTCAAAGTACTTTCAATAATTTAAGATAATAACAGTGTAAATAAAAATATGTTCAATTCGATGGCAGAATGCTCATTCTTTTAGGATGTCATCGTGTTTCTCCAAATACAAAGGAAGTAGTTGTATTAGTTCCTGTATGTTCAATGACAGCCCAGGATTTAATGCGATTAACCAAACAAGCTTTACAAACATTACACGAAGCTGATTTAATAGAGGAAGAATGAAAACCCCGTTTTCTAATGTAGTGTTTTCACTTTCTGTACGTTTTGTAATTTTTTAAAAACTAATTTCTTCTGAATAGGAAAAACTATACATGTCATATAACATTAAACAACATGCACTATTGTTTAAGTTACGTGAATTATACTTAGTTGTGTATTTGATTTTACAAATATTTATTGTGAATGCAAAATTTGCTTGTCATTTAAACATTATCTAATGTTTTGAATTTTAACATTTTCTAATGTTTGTCTAAACAATTATGCAAAGAATAAATCCAATCAATGTGTTCAAATTGGTCAAAAAAACAGAATCAGTAGAAAAGAGCGTTAAAAATATTACAAGTAAGTAAATCAAAATCAGTTGGAGAGTGTAATAAACGAAAACTTAAAAAGTTTCAAAATTAAGATGTATAGCGTTAACACCGCAGTTACTTTTGGCAAATTAAATTTAATGCTATAATCATGTAGTTTATCTTGTTTACGGTTAATGTTTTTGATTTTATTTCTTTGAAAGTAAGTACCTTTTGTAATAATGAAATCTCTATCTAAGTGTTACTAATGCATCCTTAAAAAAGTGTTTTGTCACAAATCTGCAATTGTGCATAAAGTAACATCAAATATTTCTAGCAGCACACTATAGGAATATTCGAAATTAAAATATGACCTGTTCTCAAAATACGTATATAATTTGTAAAGTAAACCTTTCTTAAGAATAGAGGAACGTTGAAAATATTTAAAACGGTAAAGTTGTTGCTTTTAGTAAACCACAATAACAGGTTTTACCGTAAAAGTAATGTATATATAACTTTGAAGTGTTATTAAAGTGTTTAACACAACTCGAATGGTATTTATACAATTTATCCTGCACCGAAAGTCATTTAGTAACATAAAATTAAAAAAAGACTCAAAATGTTTTTATTTTGAATGTTATGACAAAAATTAGAAATTACTCTATATGCTTAACTCATTTTTTATATATTGTATGCAAAGCTTTCGTGTTTTATATAGGTTCTTGTATATTGTTAACTTTAATTTTTTTAATTTGAATAGTTATGATTTGTAAACTTTTTTAAATTTAACAATAAATAGATACTTGATGTGTGAATTATCAGTTTCTATATAGATTTAGATATTTTCTTTTATATTTACATAAACTGTAGAAGGAAACAGCAAACATTTAGTAAAGTATTTAAATTTTATTAACTTGTGGAATTATTTGTCAGTACATAAAAAAGACAATATATGTAATATAAAATTAATTGTATAGTTAACAATTTAATATTTTTCTTTTTTTATATATTCAAAATATTTGTTAAATAAAAATTTTCCTTTACACTTTATATTTGTAAATATGCTGTTAAGTAAAACAATTATTTTTATTAAGCATATTCTACAAAAAAAAAAAAAAAAAAAAATTATTTTCAAAAATATAATTAAATGTATATTACCATCACAAGTGTTCTTTCAGTTAATTTAAAATGTTTACATTTTTGGAAAGTGCAAAAGTATTTTAAAGTTCGTTATTTTTATAAATATTCTATTAAAAAAAATTATTAGTTTTGTTTAAGTAAACTGATAAGTTAAACTGATGTTTTTTTTAAATATACTAGAAAAATAATTATGATTTTTCCATTGTAATTTTTCGCTATGAAAAAATGTAAAAGTCATGACATTTTTGGAAAATGCGAGTTATTTCTTTTAATTAAAATAAGTTCTCATTAAATTGTGTTTCTCAAGCTTACATTTTCAAATTAAATATAGAAATAATTTTTATACAAACAAAATGTTACAACTTATAATCTTCAGAAGACAGGAGCGCGCTACGCAACCATATGCCGGCCGCTTAAAATTCAGACGACTAATGTGACGTCACGAAAAGCTTACACGGCCTTCTCCATGGCCAACTAGACTGACAAGGCCAAGTAAGCTTCGAAGTCACGTGATGTGACGTCAATTTAGTCGTCTGACGATCGACGATCCTGAATTTGAACGCGGTCTGTTTTGCTGTTTCTTTCGCTTGTTTACATACATCAATATTTTCAAATTTGCCTGATAGATGCTGTTTCTACTTGTAATTCCAATTATGATGGACATAACGTTTATGTTTCCGTCTTTCTTTTTCCTAAAAATGACAATTTGAAAGATTTTTTTGTCAAAAACATTCCTCGCAAAGACTTTAGGCCTACTACGAGAAGTGTGGTGTGCGAAAAGCTTTTCGCTGAAGACGACGTGATTTGTTTCGACGTGCTACCAATTAAGGGAGAAATTATACAGATGAAAAGCGATCGCCCTAAATTAAAACGGGGCGCGATTCCCACAATTTTTCCTGGCTGACCTGCATATTTTACAAAAAAAGAATCGACAGTGAAAAGAGCGAGCCGCGACTCAAAGCTACAAAAGTAGATGGGACTTTGCTGAAAACGTTTTTACAGAACGACCAAAATATCTTCCTATGATGAATTGGTAAAAGGTGTTGAAGGAAAGGTTCAATTGCCAAAGGATGTTAAAGTTGTAATTTCTGAAAAAAAACTGCATTTTGTTTATAAATTTGGATTCTACACCGACCATTTCCAAGAGTGTTAAAATTACTTCAGATTTTAGTGTGTTTGTTTACATTGGTGAAATCGAGGCTGCCAAAGATTTTCAACATTTATTGGAAAGCAATAAACTGAAGACAAGAAAAATTAGTGAACCTTTTGGTAGATGAAATTCACATCAAACGAAAAGTGTCTTACAAGGGAACTTGTCTCGGATAAAAATATCCACAAAGTAACCAGCAGCAAGCCATTCTGTGCAAGCTTTTAGGATGTCATCGTGTTTCTCCAAATACAAAGGAAGTAGTTGTATTAGTTCCTGTGTGTTCAATGACAGCCCAGGATTTAATGCGATTAACCAAACAAGCTTTACAAACATTACACGAAGCTGATTTCAAAGTACTTTCAATAATTTAAGATAATAACAGTGTAAATAAAAATATGTTCAATTCGATGGCAGAATGCTCATTCTTTTAGGATGTCATCGTGTTTCTCCAAATACAAAGGAAGTAGTTGTATTAGTTCCTGTATGTTCAATGACAGCCCAGGATTTAATGCGATTAACCAAACAAGCTTTACAAACATTACACGAAGCTGATTTCAAAGTACTTTCAATAATTTAAGATAATAACAGTGTAAATAAAAATATGTTCACTTCGATGGCAGAATGCTCATTCTTTTACGATGTCATCGTGTTTCTCCAAATACAAAGGAAGTAGTTGTATTAGTTCCTGTATGTTCAATGACAGCCCAGGATTTAATGCGATTAACCAAACAAGCTTTACAAACATTACATGAAGCTGATTTCAAAGTACTTTCAATAATTTAAGATAATAACAGTGTAAATAAAAATATGTTCAATTCGATGGCAGAATGCTCATTCTTTTAGGATGTCATCGTGTTTCTCCAAATACAAAGGAAGTAGTTGTATTAGTTCCTGTATGTTCAATGACAGCCCAGGATTTAATGCGATTAACCAAACAAGCTTTACAAACATTACACGAAGCTGATTTAATAGAGGAAGAATGAAAACCCCGTTTTCTAATGTAGTGTTTTCACTTTCTGTACGTTTTGTAATTTTTTAAAAACTAATTTCTTCTGAATAGGAAAAACTATACATGTCATATAACATTAAACAACATGCACTATTGTTTAAGTTACGTGAATTATACTTAGTTGTGTATTTGATTTTACAAATATTTATTGTGAATGCAAAATTTGCTTGTCATTTAAACATTATCTAATGTTTTGAATTTTAACATTTTCTAATGTTTGTCTAAACAATTATGCAAAGAATAAATCCAATCAATGTGTTCAAATTGGTCAAAAAAACAGAATCAGTAGAAAAGAGCGTTAAAAATATTACAAGTAAGTAAATCAAAATCAGTTGGAGAGTGTAATAAACGAAAACTTAAAAAGTTTCAAAATTAAGATGTATAGCGTTAACACCGCAGTTACTTTTGGCAAATTAAATTTAATGCTATAATCATGTAGTTTATCTTGTTTACGGTTAATGTTTTTGATTTTATTTCTTTGAAAGTAAGTACCTTTTGTAATAATGAAATCTCTATCTAAGTGTTACTAATGCATCCTTAAAAAAGTGTTTTGTCACAAATCTGCAATTGTGCAGTCTAGTTGGCCATGGTTAAGGGCGGCCCTGACAGCTGCATGTTAAACCTGTCTTGATCCAAATGTCTTTAAACCTATGCGGGAGTTTCACATGACGTAGTAACATGATTTCCCTACTTGTAGTTTCGATTTCTTCTCTTTAGCAGACAAGTCTGTGGTTTGGTCGCTCCACTCGCTCGCTTATTCCACTCAACTTTGTATTGTATTTTAACGAGATTAATTTAGCTGTGTATTTTCATCGTTTATTTTTAACAATGCAAAGTTTAAGTAAAAAACCCTTTGTTAGTAAATTTCGGCTTATTACATATTTATTCATATGCAGAAAAACTAAGTGAAATTGTCTTTTTCTATATATCGTTTGATATTTCCTCCTGTTTGAAAAACACATTTTGGATCAAAATTATCGGAGCACAACTTTAAATATTTCGTAGGAACGAAGTTTTCTCGTTTTATCCTAGCTAGCCATGCTTTCATCAGACTAGAATCAGAATGAGGGAAACTGTGAAAAGAAACTCTTCTTGCAATACAATCCGCTTTCGAAACAGTGTTAGAGCAACCGAATGCACTACATGAAATCACCATGTTAGTATTTTAAAAAGAAAAATCTTAAAAAGTATATTGCAGCAGCTGTACTTCCATACTAATTATACGGAACTTTTTTGGCGTCTAGAATACGTCTCCATGTTCCGTTGGAACAGCGGTCTTCTTCTTCTTGACGTGAAACTCCCCCATTATCTTACCATTATTTAAACTTATGCACAAGTTTTCTCGGGTCTTTCCTTCAGGATAGTTCACGAACTGCCGCCAATAGCCTATTATCTAGCTTTAGTGTGCCCAACTATCGAAATAAATTTCTAACCGTCATCAATAGCCCACTGTGTAAATTCCCAATAAAAACTAGAATTTATATTTTATGTATGGCAATGCCGCTAACGCTGATTTGTTTACATGTGGATGGATAGTAAACGTCAATTTTTTGCTGAAATGAAATTTATCAACTTGATCAATTAAAAATTTCCTAGTTATGATTCGTTGCTGTGAACTTTCCGATTCATTTTCTTGAATTTATAAGATGAATAATTTAAACTTAACATTATTTGTTAACTTTGCGTTATCCGTTTTAGGATACGCAATAACTTTTCGGATAATACCGAAATTTAAGCAAATGTTTATGAAAGCCAATCTTTGTGGAGCTGATCTTGGAAAGCGAAACCATGAAAAAATGTAATAAATTTACATATTATATTGTAAAATTTCTGTTTGTATTTCTATTTAAAAGGAAACGTAAATTCTGATGTTTATAAATCTCATATAATCACATTTTCAAAGCATACCCGCATAATGTCCTGTTGAGATTTTTTTGTATTTTATCAATGTTTTTACTTTCATTCTGATTGTTATTATTATTTCTCTTTCAGACCCGAGGCAATGGGAGTCATTTGCGGCTCTGTATTTTTAATAGTAATGTTTCTTTTTATACCAATTCCATTCGTACAATATTGGACGACTAATCCTTATGCTCCGTTTCCACATCATGAGGTCAGTATATCGTTAATTCAGAGTAATAACTCACTAACTGCATTTTCTAGCTAAAATTTATTTTATACATATGAGGGGTTAGAAGCCAAGCAGTACTTAAAAAAATAAAAGGAGTTAAGTGTGATTATGAATAGTTAATACACATGAAATGTTGATGGTAAAAGATGCAAATAAATGTTTGTCATGTGCTGAGTTCTATCAATGTAAGAATCAACTACCTCAAGAATCGCCCGTTATGTTTTAACACTAAACTGCGTTTTCATGTAATGATAAATTCTCTTGGCTTCTCACACCCCTCCCCATATTGTCCCTCAGTAAAATTATATGTTTTATCCTTTATTACTTTTTAGCTCTACTATAAATTTTTATTAAATATAGATATTAGATCAGTTCTTATAACTGGTGTTATATTCAGAACTTCTTGTCGTAGAATGTATTTTATCCATTGTTATATTAATATACCTGCCATATCAATGATTTTGTCATAAAGTTGGAACATTGAAGTTGCAGTACAGATGTAGTATAGGACATTTGGCGTGCAAGGTTTTTTTTGGCATGTTTTATAGAGACGATAATTTATAGTATGGCAACCCCACCTGACTGTTGTTATTTTCCGATGCTTGTGGCGACTTTTAATATGGCGACTCTATGACGTCATAGCGCAGTTTAACGGCAATTTTTCGTCGCCAAAAAAAAACCGTGCCAAATGTCCTATACTACATCTGTTCCGAAGTTGCATGTGCTAGAATACCCTTTTTCTACAGAATTTTTCTTTTTTTAACTTTTTACTAATAATTAGCATTATATATATTTTTTGGTATTAATTAAAAGATGACATTACAGTTTATCTCAAGTCTCGCCTTTGGAAAGTGCTATTTTTTTAAATTGATATTTTAGTTCGCAATATTTTTTTTTATTTATAAAAATTGTTTATGCTTTTTAAAAATATATATCCACATGTTCTTAAAAAATTTATATAAAACATTAAAATTAAAACCTTTAAACTACTTAATAACAGACTTTGTGCAAGATTTAAATGGAAAATTTTACAATATTGTAGCCTTAAAATCATTCCTGTTAAACAATAGTTATTGTTTGAGAACAAGAGCATTCATTCATTCATTTATTATGTTAAACTACATTTCAGTGTTCACTCTAAACGTTTTTTGAAGGGCGGCCCGCCCTGCCCGCCTTTTTTTACTCGATTGCGCCCTCATGCCCCTTTTTCAAAAATGCCGCCCTTCTTGCCCTTTTCAGTCACGGCACAAGCGCCAGTGCTTCCATAGCTGTCTTTAAAAAAGGCATCGATAAAAAAAAATTGTTTGTAAATTGCAGTTAAGTTAATTGTGAGAGTAGAAAAACAAACTTCTTTTTAACTACGCGTGTTATGAAATCACGATGATTCCGCGGTAATTTCGAGCGCGGGGCACGAATCCTATTGGTTGCCTGTGCCAGCATATGAAATGCTAATTTTTGTTTCTGAGTTTTTTTTAAAGAGAAGATGGTTTGGGGTGAAGTTGCAAGTCTAGGCATTTTATTACCAAATTTGGATTTAAGTAGTATTTTTATCAGTTTTGTAAGGGGTCTGATTAGGGCTACTTACAGATTTGGTTTTTAGGGAAAACATTCAGTTTAAAATGTCAAATTTTAGATTTTAAGGTAATATCTTTTAAAGAATCATCAATTTTGTTCGGTTCTTTCATGCGCAATGTCAATCAATAAATTGGAACTTTTTTTGTTTGGTCACGTCACGGGTCCTATGTGTAGCCACGCCCACCCCATAATTTTTTTTAAAGTTCCCTTTTAAAAGCAAGAAGTGCCTTTTCAAAAACGGGGTGCCCTTTTACTGCCAACTGCGCCCTGCCCCTTTTTATTTCTAGAGTGAACATTGTACATTTCATTCATTTATATTCCCCTTCACCACCATTTTATGCACTATCTTGTTGACCCATCCTCTTACCCTTAATTTTCACTTTGTTAATTGAATTACTTATTTTTATTATAGTTTGTTGAGTTAGTGGCCGCCCTGTTATCAATTTGCTGCATGCTGTTTCTCGGGTTTGCCGACGATGTTTTGGATCTCAGATGGCGCCACAAACTTTTACTTCCAACAATGGCATCTCTTCCACTTCTCATGGTGTACTATGTCACCTACAACGGGACTACAGTCATAATACCAAGGCCATTCAGATTTATTTTTGGAAATGACATTTTCTTGGGTAAGCATATTTCTACAATCTTATTGTGCAAGGTCTTTCTTTCCTAAATCTATACTACTTGGGAGCTCAAATAATTGTTCTAGTTAATGCTTTTTTTTATATATATAATTCTAAAAATCTTATTTACTGTTAAAGTGGGATCTTCTAAGTTATGACTGAAACCATTAGATTTGATAAATATTCTAAAATATGGCTATTTTTATGTATTTAAATATTGAGTGAACTACTAAAAATAATGGACATAATAACCCGGCATAGACCATCAGTAAATTAAAACATTTTTATATGTTTTCTTAGTTTTCACTGAAAAAATTGATTTAATTAAACAAAAAACTTTATAAAATGTTTTTGGGACAGGACCTAAAATTATTGAATTTATACCCACATAACACAGGCATAACAAAAGGGAGTAATAGTAAAATTTAAAAACTGGACATAAAATAAATTAATTTTTATGATTTATTTAATATTTTTTTAGAAAGTTATGGTCTTTAACATTTTAAAGTAAAATATTTTATTTTGATGATGTTTTCAGGTCCACTTTATTATGTGTACATGGGGATGTTGGCTGTGTTTTGCACAAATGCTATCAACATTTATGCTGGCATTAATGGCTTGGAAGTTGGGCAAGCTACTGTAATTGCTGCATCCATAGTAACTTTTAACATTATTGAACTTTTTGGTAAGGTTCTTATAATTACAATTTTTTTATTACTATAAATACAAACTTTTATTCATGTGCATTTTACTTTTTAGGTGATTGTTGGCAAGCACATCTTTTCTCACTCTATTTTATGCCGCCATTTCTTTTCATAACTTTGGCTCTTCTATATTACAATTGGTAATATATTTCACCTTATATTGCTTGTTATAGAGTTTTGAAAGTATTTTCTTTTTTCTGAGAAATCAAGCTGCCTTAAAATTTATTGCCAAACACTCTCAACCAAAATTTTAGGTGTACATACATGCATGTTTCTTGAAGACAAATTTTTAGGTAGAATTTTGAATTTACGGAAATCTAGGCTGAAATTTGTGTTTCTCTTTAACATTTTTATTTCATACCATAGTTATAATTTTAAAAGTTTTGAAATATTCTAGACAAACAAACCATAAAGATTGCCATCATTCCCTCTCATTTTTGTTTTATATAGAATGTTTTTATATTACAGTAAAATAGTATGTTAAACTGGAACACATTGCGAGCTAAAGAAAATTGACAAATAGAAAGATATCAATTTAAATCAATATTTTGTTGCACAAAAACCTACATTGACAATGATGCATTATAAATATTTAATCATTATGGTTATCTGAAGTAATGATCAGCACAATGCTAAAAAATATTCATGTTAAATTGAAAACACAAAATGATTTCAATCTTGGGTCAAACTTTAAACCCGCACCACAAAATCATTTGGTAGGGGCATACTATGTTTGTGCAGGAAGGAAAGATCTACACTCCTTCACATTGATACCAATATCTCATTTTTCCAAAAATCAACATAAAATTATTGTAGTTTTAGCCATAGATATAATTATTAGTATTTTTTGTAAATAAATTAAATGAAATTGCAACATAATTTACCAACATATATTTAAATATTTCAATACATTTATCTTTTTAGGTATCCTGCATCAGTTTTTGTTGGCGACACATTTTGCTACTTTGCTGGAATGACATTTGCAGTAGTTGGTATCTTGGGACACTTTAGCAAAACAATGCTTTTGTTTTTTCTACCACAAATTATCAACTTTCTCTTCTCGTGTCCACAACTCTTCCATTTTGTTCCATGTCCACGGCATAGGCTTCCCAGGTAAGATTTCCGATTCATTTTTATTCTTTAAATATTTCTAACTCCCTATAAACTCAATTACATAAAAGAAAAAGACTTTATTTGAAATAATTTATTTAAACAACATTTTTAAAGTGCTTATTGTTTTTTTATGTAATCTGTAATAATAATTATGTGTGTAAACTATAAAACAATCTCTTCCACTGCAAATAGAAATCTAAAACGTATATAAAATAATATATATTTAATTCCTGCTGTTGGAGCTTAGAAAGCAGTCTTTATGTCTAAAAAATATTCTTGTGTAGGAAAAGAACAGCATGACAATATTGGTAAAAATATTCAAAAGTAAAATATTATATTTTATCAAAACTAATTTTAATTGTTTATTTATAATATTTAAAATTTATTTCTTTAATGTTATCTAAGTGCTTTTATCTATTAAGCAAAATGTTTAAATCTGGTTTTTGAAAGTCAACTAGTTACTTTATTTTAAAAATCTGATATAAAAATAAGTAAAGATTGAATGCTATTTACAATATATACTGATACTATATTTATATGTCACATATGTTTTTATAATTTTTCAACTATCTTTACCTTAGAACATTGACATTGTAAGTTTTTTTAATTGACATACCTAATAAAGGTCAAAATTAAATTATTTTCTATCACTTATTATGTAAGTCGTCAAAATTTCGCATCTAGATCATTCATCCCAGGTGTGGTTTTGAAATATTTTAACAACTTGTTTTTAAGCACACTAAAGGATATTTCCTTAAATTGTGATGCAAGTTATTTTAAAATTATTTCTTTGTGACTAAACAAACTAAATTCTGCAGATTCTTATATCACAAGTTTATAGACTTATAAAAAACACAGTTGTTTATAGTTTTGCAGGATTTTAATTTCTCATAATAAAATTTCGAATTATTGAAAAAGTCACTTAACAATCGGATAATTTCCAAAATTAAACATACATGTTTGTTGGGCTAACGATTTGAGATCTTTCGAGTTCCCTTGCATCCCCGTACTTTCTGAGTTTCCTACTTTTTGGAGCTGCTTACTAAACTAGGCTATCTGTAATTGTTGCCGGTCTCCCAAGGTATCGACAGTTAACAGTTGGTTAAGCCGCATGAGCCGAACATTTCAGTCTATAGTTCTACAATTTTCCCAGCAATGAACCTAAATTATTATGTTCATAAAAATATACGATATTTTTCATTTCTAATGCATTGAGATATCTTAAGAAACCATCCCGATTAAAAACCGTAAATTTTTATTTTAAAAAAGGCCTTTAATTGTTTAATACATTCAAAGATTTATTGTATTCATGAAGATTTAACTTCAGATGTAAGTTTTTCTGGTAAGAAAATGTTTTGTTACCACATACTTTATTGGTATTTATGATTAAATCTATTTCAGGTTCAATAAAGAACTTGATTTAATGGAACCCAGTACAGTAATATTTAAGCCCACATCTTTGAACTTCCTTGGTCGTTTCTGCATGACAGTTGCCAAAACCTTCAGACTTGTGAAATACACAGAACACACCAAAGATGGTGAAGTGTATGCAGAAAGCACCAACTTCACACTTATTAATTTCATGTTGAAAGTGGCTGGTCCAACTCATGAAAGAACACTTACATTATATTTGTTGACAATACAGGTAAGAATTACTTGAAATACATAATTTGGTTTTAATCATTTCTGTTCTATTTCATCTGGTTAAGAAAAAACAGGATGTGTATCATAAAACAATCAATCCTCTCTTTTTCAACATATCATGTTTGTATCATAAGTAACTTAAAAAAATTGTTAGCAATATTGTCAATTACAATTCATCTATTTCTATTATTTTAGGTTCTTTGCACCTGCATAGCATTTTGGATAAGGTATGGACTAGCAAGCATCATTTACTGAAGTTCCTGCATGGACATACTACTTAATTTTTTTTTACTTGAATTATGAAGAACAAAGAAATTAATTCTAAAAAAATAACGTTTAAATTGTCTATGTTATAAGCAAGATGAAATTTAAGGCATCACCTAATTGAAAAAAACCAAAGAACATTATTTTTAAATATTTATATTCCAAAAATGTTTGTACATACGATAATTTATGTATATATTGAAAAAATGTGATTAAATATATTTATTTCACTTTCTCAAAATAATCTTTGAAATATGCACTTTGGCTATTTGTTATATTATTTTGTCTGATTTTTTCCACTATATGTTGAAGGTTAAAACAGGGTAGATGCAAGCATACCATGTTTACATTTCCACAGAAAGCATATAAACCAATATAATTGTGTCTACCTTATCTATATTTGAAAGATGTAGAGCAAACTTTGCATCTAGTCATGGGTAAATACTCTTGATTATAGAGCCACATTTGTAGATTTTGAGGACCTATGTGTCCTTATCTTTATTTGGATGTACTAGGCCCTACAAAGTATGATGGAAAAGGTAAGAACTAACATCGACTAATAACCTAACATCGACTTCTTAAATATAATTACAGTAGGACACCAATTATCTGGATAAATTGGGACCAGATCCCATCTGGATAATCGAATGTCCGGATAATTGGATATTTCGTGAAATAAAGATTAGTTCTTGGTAAAAAAAATCAAACTGCTGTAGTATGCAATATAATTTATTGACTAAATATCATTCACGAATAAGAAACTATTTAAATGTGCATAATTAGTGTGACTTTTTATATGTGGATGAATTGGTTTTTTGTTTCTCTTGGAAAAAAATTGTCAAAAGAAATCTATCTAGTTTTGACATTTAAAAGGTACATCATTAACATAAAAAAGTAACACATAATATGAGCTCTTAAGTGCCATTTACATGCTTTTTTTTTACCTAAAACCCCTAACATTATCTATTGTACTAGAGATATCTGTGCTTAAAAGGGAAAAAAGTCCAAAACGATTTTCATATGACATGTATTTACAATTATGGTACATCATACATATCCTCGATATCTTGACTGATTATAGTCCTTTACAATATTCGCAAAAATTTCTCTGCAGCTGTGGTTGATATTTATAGATACCATTTTGAGAGAATCTTCGCTGCATAAGGTGAGAAGTCGGTTTAAACCAGATATCAGATGTTTCTAGAAAGAAAAATTCAATTGTAGATTTTATATTTACAACCAAGAAAAATCACAGAATAACTTTTAGGACTCTACTTACCTTTATGTTGGTTTCCAAAGTAATGTGCTGAACACAATCTGCATAGTCTCCAATCAATAAAGGCACCAATTTTGCAAAGTCATTCTTGTGTTTAGCTATAGCAGTGAATAACCTGAAATGAAATCTTAAATTATTTCTGGGAAATGTTTGCTGTTCATGAGAAAGCCTTAATTGACAAAATGGTGATTTAAAATTAATTGCATATAATATGATAAATTTTTATTTTTATATCATAAACCATACTAGAAATACATGAGCGTTATTTTTTTAATAGAAAACAAACTTTAAAATCAATTAAAGAAATGTAATTATGTCTACATCTTGCGACATATATTTGTAACATAAGTAAATTGAAATACCACTGCTGTTATATTAAAATGTTATATCGTGGATATTAATTTAAACCATAAAGTTATGAAACTTGATAAATCATAATTATAAAAATAGATATCAGTGGCGGCTCGTCCACTACAGCAAGTACAGCCGGGCTGCACCTAAATTCTATAGTGTATTTTAAAACTAAAATCAGATATTTTACTAATTTTCTTAAATGAAGATTAGAATTGAAATTTTTACGGTAGTAAACAAAATCTCCGATAAATAAAAGCAAGCCTGTTACCGTAATTCACAATTCAGGAGGGGAAAAACCTCCATTCAATCACAACTGCAGCCCAAAAGCGAAATTTGAAATCGGCTGCATCGTTGCCATGGCAACCTCTACGTAGTACGGAGATTCCCCACATGCTAATGCACTGGATTTGTGAGAAAGTACAGCTGAAATGAGTTTTCTTGTTTTAGCTGCACTTCAGTTTCGATATGCTGATTGGCTGTTGCGTGAAACACGGAGATGGGTGGGGGAAACATGAACTTAAGAGAATCTCTTCAAATGGAAATTATTTTCGTGATAAATTTACTGTGTGCTGTTGTTTCAGGACCATTATGGTCCTGCTGTTGTTTCATTATTTTAGTTAATATTAAAATTGACCAAGTCACATGTTTAAAAGAAAGGAAGATTTTTAATTTTCAAAAAATAAGTAAGTGTTTTCTATTTTTGTCGCATGTTATCATTTCGTAAATATTGAAAGGAAACTTTGATTTGAGTAGTAAATAATAAAGAAAATTTCCGTTTATGTACGGTTTGTGGAAAATAGGGGGGGTTCACATGATTTCGGCTGCACTAACATTTTCAACCACGGGCCGCCACTGATAGATATCCAATAAATAATTTATTATCAGCCCTTGTAGATTGTTTATGTACTAATTAAGGCCTTGCATGCAGTTCAATAAAAAATCATTAATAGGTAACAATTAAAAAATCATTTCTATAAAGAGGTATATATTTTTCAGAGTAATAGAAATTAATATTGTAAATTACAGACATATAAAAGTTTAAAAATATAATTTACATTGTATAAAAATCGATTATTGTAATTATTTACCATTATGTTGTATACATTACACAGAAAAATAATTATTAATAAATTAGTTTTAAAAACATTCTATTAGCCTTTTAAGGATCGATGGTTGATATACAGGTATCAACCATAATCAAACCTAACATGCCTTCTAAAGGTTAAAAAAAATGTAGTTTTAAATTAAAGATCAAGTGAAATTGCAATAATTATTTAACATATCAAACTTTAAATAAATAATAATACTTAAAAACTGATTTATACCTCTCCATGTTTTGTGAGCAATTGAGCATTCCATCTTGTATATCATTGGCACTTGCATGCACAGCATCTTGAGATCCTGCTTTTACTAGAGACTTTAAAAGATGTGTCACTGTTAAGTGTAAAATACTTATGTAAAAGGTAAATTGCAGCATATGAAAGTTACTCAAAGGAATACTATAATGTACTACAAAATTTAATTTAATAATAAGATTTGCTTATTTTGATGACGATGGAAGAATTGACACCGGTTAGAGGTTAAATAAATCCACTGAAAATTCCTTTTCACTCGCATCAACAAAACATTGCTTCTTTATAGTATGATAGGCATAAAATTTTAAATAAGATTTTTTATAACTTGTATTAAAGACAATCTTTTTTTTTTTTTTCAGAAAACACTTATTGTATCATCAAGCAGAAAATAAAACTTCAAGATAAAACAAATAACACATTCACATTGTGTTTATACATAGTCGCCCCATAATTTTTCTAAAAAATCACCCGTCTTAAGTTTTTGCAAGTTTATAGATTAATTGCAAACTCTTAAAAATTATGAACAATCTATAGTGTATGAGTATTTATGTATAGTATTTAACATTGACTTACATAAAATAATTAACATTATTAAAACATTAAATTAAAAAATAAATTGGAAATTTCTAAAGTTATCTTATTAATAGCCAAACATAGAAAGGATATTTGTCACAATCAGCTTGAACACAGGAATTGTCCGAAGAACGATTGCAGGATAATAGACTAGTAAATTGTAGACAACTTTCCACACAGCATCAAATGTTGTTATAAACATTGGTAGATTATTGGTGAGTTCATAAAGGTTTATAGTAACACATGGATATAGACAATCCAACCACTGGTCATCAGAAATGCAACTCTAGATGAAGGAAATATATAAATTTTAAAAAATATATTAAATTTACAATATTTTACATTTGCCTGTTGTATTAAAATTATAAACTCTGTATAGACATGAATTTAAATTGCATAAATAAAATTGAAGTAATTAAGTTACAATCAAATACTCACTTTCTTTTGCCGTAATAAAAAGTTGATAAAATCAAGAAAAGGTAGTGTAACCATGTAGAAGTATAAATGAGAATTGTCAGCTTCATTAACATGATCGCAAAGATGTGACAAAAGCTGAAATAAGTTTAAAAAAACATCATTAATTTGAGAAAGAAAAAACAATAAATAGAAGATTATTGAGGTAGTAATATGATTTATTCACTTTAAAAAATTGAATACCATTCTCTAAATATATTAAATTTTGTATATAACCTTATAAGCCAAAATGAATTTAAATTTTAAATAAGAATCTTATTACTTCCATTTCAAAAGATAAAAATCCATACATTAAATGTCCATAAAAATGTATTAGATTAATCCTTTAAACTAATATATATAAGCAGATCACCCAAGCAAAAAGAAACATCAGTCGAATCGAAAATCGTAGAAAACTGCAAAAAATTGCTAGATTAAAATATGCATTTCTATAGATATTCAGATTTTCCAGTTATAAAATGAAACGCATAATTTTTGAAATATCAGATGCACAAATGGATAGAAGCTATCCTTTTTTGTAAAATTCAATGGTTATCTAATTTTTATATTTTGTGACATCTTTCGTTTTACATGAGCTCTCCTCATATTTATTATACTGTAAGAAACACAACAAATGTTACTAGTATTCAACATGCGTAAAAGCAAAGCATTGAAAATGGAACCATGTATGAATTTAAGATCAAAAATATTTTTACACAAATTATTTCATTTCATCATCAACATAAAACAAGCTACAATAATAAATTTACAAAACTGCTTTTAAAAAAATTAAATTGTATGTTTAATAAAAAAAAATTCATGGTATCCAATAATTATTTTAAAAGTACTTGCATTTTTAATTAAGTACAATACGCTTTAAATAACATGATCAGAACAAAGGTATATTTTTATAAAATAACTTTTTTTTATGATAGAAAGATATGATTATACAGTCAAACCTTGGTATAACAAACCTGGGATATAACGATCCCTCGGTTAAAACAAACTTTTCAAATGGTCTCAACCGAACTCCTATGTCACTAATGTATTTTCAAATGCTTGTAACTATCTTCAAAAGTAAGAAATTCGGATGTAGCGAACTAAAATTCCCACTTTTCCAAGTTTAGTTTCACGATTTCACGGAACATTTTACTCGCCCCGACTACATTCCTTACCCTTTGTTCCTTTGACAGAAGCCAGTTTCCTCAAAGATGACAATAGACTTCCCTGCTCAGTTCCTCCCCTTCCCCTGTTCAGCATACATTATTTTCCTTCCTTTCATTCTATTGCTGATTATTGTTTGACTTGTGGACTTCAAGTAGGTTTAAAATTGCTCCTGTTAGTAGGCGAAAGGCTTTTCCATTGAGGATAAACCAAAAATTATTAAGAGAATACAAAACAGTGATTAACGTTTATCTTCAGATATTGAAGACGAAGGTGATGGTTCAGGTCTTTTAATTTCTGATGCTAAGGGAGCTGTGAACATTTTGCTAAATTTCTGTCTCTACAACAGAAACTATGGATAAGAATGTGATGAACTCTTTTGATGCTTTCAACAAAACATCACAACTATATTTCAAATTTCAGAAAAATAAATGTAGTAACATTTTATTGTTTAATTGTTTTTAAAAACAAATATTTGTCTACTTTAATATTGCTAATCGCAATTCAGTGTAAATAATTTATTTCGCACAGAAATGTGTTGAAGGACACTAGGAAGTTTTTATATCGTCAATATTTGAAAATTCGGATATAGCGAACTTCTGAAGCAATCCGTTGAGGGTTCGTTATAACGGGGTTTGACTGTAATACTTAATTCATTAAAAATGGAAAATTTTAATGTCATTTTTGAGATTCATAAATTTTATTTAAGCATTTTTCAAAAGTGTTTGACTTACACCACTGTTCATGTTCACCACCTCATATAACAAATTAATGTGTTTAACCACCTTACAATTAATATCTATATAAATTACAACATATTTCAAAACACTTACACTTATAAGTGATTCTTTTGGTAAAGAAGATTCCTCTTTCTGTGAATCGCAATCAATTATAAGTTTTATGATATTTAAATTCATTTTCAGTGCATAAGCATTCTGTCCATCAGCAAAATTCCAATTCTTCTATAAATATAAATCATGTTTCTAAGATATTAGATGTAAAATAACACAAAATATAAATGAAATATTTTTAATTAAATAAAAATATATGAATTTTTTTAATTTTCCCATGACGTCTTAAAATATTTGAACATTTAAAATAGAAAACTTTTCATGATGAGTGATTTTAGTACTTAACAGACATATGATTGGTCAACCAAAGAAATTAGCTGAATTTTTTAATTTCATGGTGCTTAGCTGAAATTAGCCATTTAATTAACCCAAATTTGATAAGTTCTGCTAATTCAACAAAAAGATCACATGCCTAAATCTTCAATTATAATTTTTATAATAAACATTACATAAAATTATATTTCTGTTTTTGTTAATATTTCACCAGGATAGAAAAATAGATAAATAGCAATTTGAGGTTTCTTAAAATGTTATATACTCTTACAATAATTCAATATTATAACAAAAAAATGTAGACAATCAATTCTAAAGTATTCTATTGTTAATTTTAGTGAACATTTCCTTGAATTATTGCGTTAACAAATTTATTCAGGGAAATATTCACTATTTTCATTTATTTTTTTATATATGTAGTATATTTACTACTTTCATTCATTTAAAAAAAAAATCTCATTTTAACACACAAAATAATTTTGTGGTAAATGCACTAAACGTGGCTCTAATTTGGTGGTCTGCTGGTCAATGTTGGAGAGTCCGCGGGGGCCACCCTTTGCAACTTTTCTAAAAAAGTGGTATTCACAAAGCTAACACGTGACTATTACAATGTTTACATACGAGTTTAAATTAGTTTTAAATGTACAAGTAAGGAACTAAAAGTAATTATTAGATTATTAGATTGTGGTGCTATCTTTTTTTATGTATTTGTTGGGTAAATTTGTATCCATATTCTTAGTAAAAGCTGTGAAAAATTAAAAGAAATTCTAAAATTAATTTCAGAATATTTTCTTCCCTTCTTTTTTACGTTCAAACAAAATTGAAACTTATACATACTCACTCAGGGCTGCCACTGGGTAATACCTTTGAAAATAGTAGCTTTAGTATCTTCAGACATGAAAAATAGCAGCCTAAATAGTCTCCTCAATTATGCATATATTTAGCGAAGATTACAAAAAGCAGTTAATTGTGACAAACATTAGACAAATCACGAAAAACGCATTATAATAAATGAAAATATTATTGAGATTATTTTTATTTATCTCACTTTTTTTAGACAACTCTAATTATGTACTTAGACTCATTTTTTTTAAAAGATAGATTGCATAAATTAAAAGAAAGAAAATATTCACAGGATGAACAAAATCAATTTTCAAACCTCCCAACAATAGTACTCTATTGTAAAAGTGTATTTCTACAACGATATTTACTTCAAATAAATTAACATATCAAAAACATTTACCCCAAACTCCAAGACTAAATGCCTACTTTTAGCTAAACATAATACTCTACGCATACATGAGAAAAAGGGTCCCGATCTTATTTTATTTTTAGATAGGGGTCCATGACTTAATTCAAATTGGGAAATGCTTCACTAAACAATGAATTAAGATATACATATATAAATTAATTTACTAATAGCAATTACCATTTGATTAGAGAGTTCTTCAAACACATTATTTAATTCTTGGGCAGACAAGAGGGGAAACAGGCATTGTAGCAACTCTACTTCATCATCTTTCAAGTTGATAACTTGTGATAACTGAACTTCTTGGTTTTGTATAGTGGATGCACAATATTCTCGAAAATTTTCTTCAATATTAAAGTAGATGCTATCCCACATAGCAGAGTGTAATGCATCAGGTACAAAATTAGTAATGTGCTTATTGAGCTTGCAAATTCTTGCGAAAAATCTTAAGATGACACCTTTCAAATTGTTATCCTGAAAAACAAATGATATGCACATTGTTATACATATAATGACATCTTAATAATATAACTTGCAAATTTAATGATAATAGTATTTTGTTTGGTATGATAACTCCTGTTAGATGATATTACAAATTGCAGTTTTAAATCATTATAAAAGTTGCTACCCAATTTCTTTTGAAATATGATTAGCAAAAGGTTTGCACCTTTTACTATAGAAGACCTTAATTTTTTTATCTTTAATAGAAAATATATGAAATCCATGTTTAATGTTTTCATATTGAATGTGAATTCCTAATATAGATCTCCATACAATCGTTAAAGTTTCATGTAAGCTTTTGATAGTAAATGAATTGGTATTTTCAAACTGCAATTTAAAAAAATATGTTTGATGAGTATGTTTCATAGACAAGTTTGAAAGTTTATAAAAAAACAAAGTTTACATTTTACAAATAACAGAGGGCACACATTTCTATACAAATGTGCGATGTTTACTGCGTTATAAAGGAACAATAAATTAACATTTACTAAATACAATTACAAAATACATTAACCACCTGATGGATATAGGCATATATATCCGTTTGTGTATCTCCAGTTTTCCCAATAGTACACATAATATAAAAGTTAATAAAAAATCTCTACTTTGAAATATTTTTCAAATTTAAAATATTAGGAAAACTTTTGAAATCCTTCTCAGCTAAAAGAATTGAAAAATTTAATTTCTAAAAAAAAAGGAATATGTTGGAAATATAAATCCCTGCTGCAGTGAAAACAAACCTAAACATACTTATATAATCTTCATATTTATGAAATAAACTGATTTATCAAAGGGGATGTTTAAGTTTAGAGGTGAAGAAGAAACATTAACAATAAACTTTAATGTTTTCTAGAATATCATTAACAATAAACAATTGAAGTGCAAACTTCTCCAAAAATTTATTATGCTCATGTCAAATCTATTATTTTATTTATACAGTATCATACTTATATAAACTACATACTGCAATTGGATTTTTTATGAATGAATACTAATAAATTACAAAAATGGGATTTTTAATAAAACACAAAAAAATTTATAGAAAAAAATATTTATTACAAAAATTCAAAAACAAAACTAATTAACTCAAATGTCTACTTACTGAATTACCCATTGAACGCCATTCAAGAATAGTTTGCTTTGAAAACTCAATAATTCTCGGTAATTGAGATAAGCATTTGTCCTTTCTTTTTTGGTCGATTGTACAAGCTGGTATAGTCAGAATTTCAATAACTTCTGTGTAGCACTCGATTAATGAGCAATATGTAGAATCGGTACACTTTGTGTCACATTTTTTTAATGACTTAACACAGCAAGAGCAAATGGAAGAAGCTAACTGTTCACAAGATGTCTTGTATTCAACCTTCAGATCTGTCTTTCGAAACATCTAAAAACAAGAAATGTTGGTTTAAGAAACTGTAAATTGATTTACTTTGCAAGAAGTAAAAAATTAACAATAAGGATTTCTGTAAAACTCCTAACCTGCGACAGCTTCTGTATCATCAGATTAAGCATCAAAATGGAAACACTGGAGAAGTTCTCTTCTTTTACAAGCTATTTTTCGGAACAAAACACAAAATAAGTTAATAAGTTTTTTTTGTTTCTTTTTACAGACTATGTTTCAATCAACTTGTTTATTCAAAATATGCATGTATCAAAAAAAGAATTTAACCTTTTGAGAGTTACAACTACATTTTTGTGGCCATGTATTTACAGCAATACCAAATTTTTTTAATAAAATTATACTCAACTTTGAAACCTTTTTCAAATTTAAAGCATTATGGTAAAAACTGTTTCTATTAAAATTATATATGTATTTTTTTAAAAGCACCTGTTGGAAATTTAAATTAAACTCTCTTAAAGTGACATCACTTTACAATTTTGATATTACACTATTGCTGCTTAGAGGGTTGATATATATATACTTAATAATCACTACTAATATTATAAAACTACACAAAAATGTGCAAAGCATTTCAATACATGAAACTGGCAAAATTAGTAAATATTTTAATAAGTAGAGGGCTCTGTCCCCTAATCACTAATGCTCTTCAACCCCAGTGCCTTGCATATTGGGGAAAATTATGGTCTAGAGCTTTTTTTAATAAATCTTTATCCATGCATCAACTTCATTCATTTACTTTGCAAATCTGGAGTAATGCTTTTTAAATATGTAAGCTATTTCTTAGCTTATAATAATAGTCAACCCTTAATAACACAGTCAACAGAGCTGACAAAATTATTTGTGTTAACAAAATTTCATGTTAACTGTCCAGAAAACTGTCATTTATTTAATAAATATTTCAAATAAAAATGAACCAGTCTTTTACAAAACAAAATATTACAAATACTGCAATATAATTTATTATTGGATAAAATTAAAGCATTTACCTCAAAAAAATAAATTTCAGCTTCAGATAGCACTTTTGGATTTCTTGCAATGAGGCTTATCAAATGTTCAAGTAGCATCTTTAGGGAATATGGAATTTCAGCACTTTGTTCCTAAAATACAATACAAAAGCCAAAATAATTATAAAAGTTTTATAAATAAAATCTCAAGAGTGGTCAAAAAATTTAAATCTCTGTAAATATATATAAAAAAAAAATGTTTATAAGTCCAGATTTACTGTAATGCATTTTCAATGAACACATTTTATTAAGAGAAAAAATTGTATTCAGCTCAAGTAATTTTATTAACTTAAAATATTTTGCTATAAAAGAACAGTAGTTATAAAATTAATATTAAATTTCGAAAACGATACATACAATTTTGTAACACACACTATTATATGCGTTGTTATTTCTGACATACAAGCACTTTTTTGCCTAAATATTCTAAAGTTACTAACTATACTTACCTTTGGCAAATTCTATCCATCAAAAATTACTGTGCACATGTATATTGAAAACTCACTCAGTGACTTTTTTATTTAATAATGTTAGTGTTGATTAAATATTTTGACTAAAGTGTGCTCATAATACTATATCATTTGCACTTACACATAATGGTATTAAGTTAAAGATGTGGATATTGCTTCGGCTTTATTCATGTTATTTAAGTATTAATTTTATTGCTATTGTAATTAGTGAATTAATTTATTATTTTGTCAAAGAGAATGAAAGCAAAGGTGACAGCTTACACATTAATAACAAATAAAACATACAAATAGTAGAAAAGTTTACCATTTCCATGACTTTTTCAATAGTATTCACCATTTCCCTCAAATATGGGCCACTTGCAACAAAATCAAACAACCATAAGCTTCGTTCTCCATCAAAAATAGCTATTAGTTGTTCAGCTATTTTTTCAGAAATTGTTCGCAGTTTGCCGGGTTTGAAACTTTCTGGAGCAAGAAAAAACAAAGTGGACAGTCCAATGACACATCGTACTTGATTTCCGGGCATTAAATACCTCAGTGGAACACAATCTATTAACTAAAAAAGAAAAGAACAAAAAATTAAATCCTATGAAGCAGCTACCAAAATAAGTGCATGGTAAAGTTGTTTTCTTTATAAGAGTTCAAATTGAATGGGTGAGATTAAAAAAAAGATTCCAAATGGATTTTGATGGAATCTTTGCTTTTTTTAATCTCACCCATTCAATTACATTTGTAACACAGGGTGGCCATGAAATAAGTTTCCTTCATTAGAGGCATCTGTATCTAAAACTAATGAACAGAATTGCACCAAATTTAATATTAAAGATATTGAAGTCATGAGAAGACGATTTCGTTAAAAAAAATTTAGGTTTGAAAATCAACAATAGGAGGAATTTTGGTGCTATCCGTGCTTAAAATAAGTATAATATATGTATAAAAGTATAATATATGTATAAAAGTTATGATAAACAAAAAAGTTAATTTAGTGAATAAACCCAAAGAAAATAAATCTTTTATTCATCAGAATTAAAGTCTCCAGAACCACATAGGAAAATTTTAATGTGCTGACTTTTCTTGTGTAAAACCAATTGCATCAGATGTGCTTTTTGATTCTGATAAACAAACGATTTTTTTTTTTATTTCAATCACTAAATTAATTTGTGTGTCTCTCGCAACTTTTTTACATATATTATACCCATTTTCGGTTTGGAAAGCGTCAAAATCCCTCCCATCAGTCATTTTTGGAATTAATCATTCTTTTTTATTGGGGGGGGGGGGATCTTTTACCCAAGTTTTCGTTATCCTTAATATGAAATGTTATGTAATTCCATTCATTATTTTTATCCAAAGATGCATCTCACCAGGGAAACTTATTTTATGGCCACCTTGTATATGGATTTTAACAGTAAAAAAATTATGTATTTTTTTATATGGATAACTTTCTAAATAAACCTCAAAGAAAGATTTTAAAATATTGCATACAGAGTATTTTTATGGATTTAAAAATGTTTAACATTTCAGGAAAGGTTAGTGTTTCCATGAAGGCCAATTTTAGACCAGCAGTTTGAAAGGTTAAACTACATGATCACCAAAGGAATTCTGTAGCAACAAGCAGAACTCTAAAATTAATTACTCTATTAATTTATTTTATTAATATGCAGTGAAACTGTAAAATAGTAACTCTGCAAAAGTAATTAAAATTATTTTTTTAAAAGAAAGTGCTAAAAGTATTTTTTAAATGAATAACTGTAGGAAAAAAATTATATTTACACATTGTTAAAGTATTATTTATAAATTAATATATTAGTAATTTAAACAACAATTCTAATTCAATGTTGTTCAGAAAAAAAAATATTTTTAAAAAATATTTGTGACTGCATAGCACTACTATAAATGTATATATGATGATTTAAAGATACCAACCAACATACTATCATATATAGTCTTGCCACAAATGACCTTTGGTTCCTGTCATAAAATGCATCTGAACACAGTATCTTAATATGATCAAATAAAATGGGTAATTTTAAAAATTCACTCTAAAATTGATGATTAATGCATAATTTAACAATAAATATTAGAAATGATGGGAACCAGAACTTTTGATGGTAGACTGACTACATTGAATTAGAAAGCTATATTCATGAGTGTGAATAAAATCTTTTCAAGTATCAAGGAATAAGGAAATATCCCATATATTTTTCAACTACGAATTTGACAAACTTTAAAATGCAAAACATCTGTCAGAAACGGGAATTTGTAGCCAAGTCGATTAAATTAAGCTTTCATCACTAGATAATTGAGCAATTATTTGCCTGTAGCTTTTTCTTATAATTTAAGAGCATTATGTCACATGTCTGAGGATGTATGTTATATAAAATAAAAAAAGTCACTCTTACTTGCAATATATTATAAATTTTTGCTTTTAACTTTGGCTTTGCATTCTGTTCAGATTGCAATGTTCCATTCAGACAAGTACACATATCTTTTATGTCAGACCAAAGAGGGTTCAATTCGTTGGATTTTTCACTCTTAGGGGTAGATTCAGCATACTTCATCCACTTAGTTCTAGAGCAACCCAATCGAGTCAGAACATTTATTAGAGATTCATCATTCTCCATTTGAACAGATAATCTGTAAAACAAGTAATGGTTATGAAACATAGAACAGTACAACATTCAAACCGAAAATTCATTTTAAGCATCTGATGCTGATGAACATGATATCACATCCGAAGATATCAAGTTTTCCTAGTAGTTGCATTCAATTTTTAAATTTATAAAATACTCCATTTTACACTTTTATCATATTTAATTTATTAATATCTGATTGTTTTGGGTACCACATAAAACATATATCTTTATAATTTCTATACACCTTTGAAAAAATATAAAAAGTTTGTACAGGAATTTTTTTTTTTTTTAAATTTACAATTGAAAAAATTGCTTGAGTGTCAAAGGGCTAAAAGGTGTTTGAAATAGTATAACATCTTAAAAATTGTCAGAACAGTACTGAAAAGTAACATTAAAAAAATTAAAAACTTGTGACAATTTATGTAAGAATTTATTAAAATTTTTCTGGAATATATGTTGCTCTAGGGTTTATGAAGAGATGATTTTTTTTAATTCTAACTTTAATACAAAATAGTAGTTTTTAAAGAGAATGGATAATGCATATTTAAACTGCAACTAAATTGTTTCCCCCAATGCAATTCAATTTTAAAGTATAATATGAAAATAAAACATTTAGTATTGAATATTAGTTTAAAATTCAGTAACGAAATTGCAAGCAAATTATTAATGTGAAATACAGAAAAAAAGGGAAGAATTATAATTAACTTTTTGAATGTTTTGATAAAACTTGTCTCAAAGATAAAGTAAGATGTGTACCTTTTTCTAGACATGAGCAAAGAGTCCAATTTCCATATGGATGAAATTAATAGCCCTTGAAAGCATGTTGATTGTTGGAAATGAGAATTTCGTAATGACAACAAAACAATGGATTTTAAGTCTGTAGCCTGGGCATCATAAGAGCTGAAAATTTCAAAAAATAACAATTAAATATAAAACATGGATGTCGCAAATGAATTTAGCATCGAGAAGAAATAACATTTTATGGCTGATTTAACAGAGGAAAATATGTTCATGCCACAAAATATAATAATAAAATATATAAATGTAGTTTTGCTATGCAAACTCTAAATGAGGAGCTCATTTTCAAAAGGGAGCATTTCCAGCAATAAAGAATTGGAAATGTTCCTTTCCGAAAATAAGCTAATTATAAAAAGTTAGGAAAAAGTTTTTTATTCTAAAAATTGAAGTAAATTTAACTGTAGAACACAAATACAACTGTCTATTTTTAACTCTCTAATACATGATTTTTTTTTTAAAGAGAAAAATTCATAAATGGTTTTCTATCATAAAAAAGATTAATTTATTGGCATCAAATGCTACCTACTTACAGTAAAGAGATAGGCAACTTTTCCTGAAAGGTTATTATATGCTCACATTAGTATGCAATAGATATTTGAATGTACTCTGCCTTAAGGGGGACACAAGCATAGAGGATTTTTATGGACAGTTATTCTTGTACATAGAAAAGAAAACCAACTGACTTAACATATCTTTGGTATCAGCATACAATAAATTTGGAATTATTAAAATTAGTATATTAAGTAAAACTTTTTTTTAACTATTGTGTAAGTCTAGTAAAAAAATATTGCATAATTGTCTATTAAAACTTATTACATAACTGCCCATTTAATATTATTGCATAACTGTCAAGTAACAAATGTTATAAAAATACTAAAAATTATTGCAAAAACGTATTTCTATTCCATCTTATATTTTATTTTTGCATAGATTTCATACTAGTAAGAGAAAATGTGGACATTTGTTTACAATATTCTTTTTTAAGTTTGTGTGATGAACTTAATGTTATTAAAACAAAAGAAGAAAATGCTTACCTGTCACAAAGTTTGTCATGTAGAATAATTTCTCGAAAACAGCTGCAAACTTTTTGGAGTTCTTTATTATGCATTGTATTCATAATAAGTGGAAGGAGTTCTAACAGCAATCTCCAAACAGCAGAACCGTAATTATCAGTGGATAAAGAATTCAGCTAAACGAGAACCAAACAAAAAAAAATTAAATAAGTTACGTCCATCAAAACCTGACACTTTAAGGAATAATTTTCACTAAACATTAAAAAAAAGTTGATTGACTCTAGTTGCAGAGATAAGGAAGTTGCTGCACAGAAAAAGACCATAAATGCAATAGTTAAGAAAGTATATGATTTGTATTTTGGTTGCAAGATAAGAGATCAGGACAAAGACTGGGCCCCAAACGTATGTTGCTGCACTTGTGCTGTAAATATTTCACAGTGGCTAAATGGCAAAATAAAGGCAATGCCATTTAATGTACTCATGATTAATAGGGAGGCATCATTAAGAAGAAGAATAGCACAATTGAATAACCTAACCCTTTCTACTCTACATCCTGTCTCTCATGGCATATATAAATTTTTTCTCAAAAATGAGTACACATTACAAAAAAAACGCAGCCAATTCAGCTTTTTCTTTATCATATTCATATTCAACACATTGAATTAGGAAATGACTATTTTCATCTAGGAAGCAGAAACTTTTTTAAATTTTCTTGCCCTTTGCAATTTATGCCATAATATCAAAGTTTCACAGTTAATGTTCTGTTGCCACTGAGCTATTGTACCGCTCCTGATGGAATCATTAAGAGGTAAGCGTGTTTTTATTAAGTCTTAGATTGTACATTTAATGAGTTATAGAAACAACAAACATTGCTATTTATTTTTTTAGTGTAATAACAAGTGTTATTGTTATTTAGATATATAATTTCAAAAAACTAGGCTCTAAACGGGGTGCCAGGTTTAAGATACAATCCCCTACCTTTACCTCTTTATCTTGACACCTTGAGTCAGCTTATGGAGCATGTTTTTCAGCCTTCTAATCCTGACACATTTTTTTAAATGTTTAGTTTAAGGAAATTATAGAAGCTAATTTATAATAATACTTTTAATTTACTGTTTACAGTCTGGCCACGAAAAGAATGGGTTTAGACGAGAGCCAATGTTTTTCTTTTTGTGGTCGGGCTATAAACATTCAGTCTAAAATTATCATAAATTAGCTCCCATAATTTTTCAAATATAGCCTTAAACTGCAATTTTTTTTTAATGTGTCAGGTTTAGAAAGCTGAAAAATATTGTGCTCCATAATCTGACGCAAGGATGTCAGGAAAAGAGGTCAAGGTAAGGGAATGTATCTTAAACCTGGCACACCTTCTTAGCCTAGTTTTTAAAGCTATGTATCTAAATAACAATACCACATTATTCAACTACACCAATGAATAATATAAATTTGTGTTGTTTCTAAAACACATTAATTGTACAATCTACATATTAATAAAAATTCACTTGCCTCTTAATGATTGCATTAAGAAAGGCCCAACATCTCAGTGACAACAAAACATACAACATGAAAATTTCCCTCCAAAATTGTAATAACTATGACAATCATTTATTCAAATGAAAATTAGCTCAGTATAGCCTATACCAAAAAGTGGTATCAACACAAGACATCTAAATTATGGTACTTCCTTATTTCAAAACAATTAAACAATTGGTGACTGCTTTAGGTGCTTTTTACCTTACTACGGTTTAAATGAACACTCGTAATAAATTTAAAAATGGATTATTAACTTACATTCAAGTCCCAGGAAGCATTGTTATAAATATTTTCTTCAGCATGTTGAACTACAGCAGAAATTGATATTTTTAATTGAGTTAAATCAACCTCAGACAACTCTTTCTTGTGCATCAGAGTTTCTATTTTCAGAATGAGCAGTTGGAACTATCAAAATAAAATAAGGAGTTTATTAAAAATCAAAATTAAACATAGAATTGTTCATTTTCTTAGGAAAAATATTTTCCCAAAGTTTAAAATTCAAAGCTAATTTTATTATATCTTGGGCTTCGAAAAACTTACCAAGTTTTTTGTGGCTGTTTTGTGAAACAAGGGATTTTAATTTTGAAAGAGTCATAGAAAACTGTGCTATTCAAATATAACAGGGTTTTTTTCAGCCACATTCATGATTATCTTTGAGATTTTTTCTAATAACGATTTACTTTAACATTATGTAGACATATTAAAAAAAAAAGTTGAATTAGTTAGTTAGTCCACTAAGTCCCTAATATAAAAAAAAATTAAATAACTTGCTTTTATACAATCTAATTCTGTATTGAAAATAAAACTACATTTTTCTTAAAAGTTAAAATGATTTGTAATTGTATTTAATAACAATGAACAATTTTACCAAGACTAACTACATTGTAAAAAGTCAATTACATAAAGAATTTTTTCTTATATTGCCAAAATTTAAATAATGGTATGTATATTTTTGCTTAGAAGCATTACCTTTAGCAAATAAAATAAATTATCAAAAATAACAACCAAGTTTTAAATTATACTTCAAAATACAATGAATAAAAAGGAACTAGAACTTACAACAAGAAAACTGAGCACTTTATCTTCGCCATTCAAAATTATTTCAAATATTTTATTATGTTTTTCAGTAAAAAAACTGAATAAAATGGAAAAATCAAAGGGATTATCTGGAGATTTCCATGTTAAATCATCAATAGAAGGATTCTCTCTGTGGTAAGTATATGATAGCTTAACTTTACCAAGAACATTACATAACAATAGAAATGAACGTTGAAGTAACACCTAAAAAAAGGAAGAAAGGACATTAAAATTTTAAATAATGAACAAAGGTAATGTTATACAATAATGGTAATCTTATGCCACGCTAAATTTTATAGTAAATAACAAGTTTACATATACATAATTAAATCAAAGTTAATTAATCTTAACAATAAAAAAATATATATACACACATTCAATTGCTCATAAGAGAACATTAAACAGAGATTAACACAATTATGATTGGATTTTAGAATAAAATTATATGCAGTGAAACAAAATAATTACAAATAAAGTTTTAATAATGTTGGCATAAAGTATATAAAAAAAAATATGAAAGCACTTTTTATGCCTAATTGAATCAAATATTTTTCCTAACTTACATAATATCATAAAATAAATTATAAACACCCAAGACCGTATAAACCACACAAAAACTTTCAGCGCACAACAGCTGACACATTGACAAACTTGTAAAATATGCATGCACTATTCATTCTTCCGTTTCATGTCGAGGTCATCCAGAATCACTAGCCTCGCTAAAGAAGTTTCACTTTCAAATCAAAAGTAATGTTAATTAAGTATATTCATACCTCCTGATTAGCATCAGATAAAACAGACACATTATTCTTTAGTTCATTGGTGGTGTGCTGTATTAATTCAGCATACTGCTCATGAATATGGGAAGGAAGGGATGGCTCAAATATCTTGGAATGAAGCAAAAAAGTAGAGAAAATCTGGGCCAGAATGAAAACAACTCCTACAAAATATGAGATTAGGCATTTAAAATAAAACAAGTAACACATGGTTTCAATAATAAACATAAATAAAAGTTTTTTTAATTATATTAAGTTCCTTTGTAAATCTTAACTAAACCACTGACAGGATATAACATCGAGGTAGTGTCAACAGCTTTTCCAGCAAATCAAAAATATTGTTGCCACAATATGTTTTAAATATTATGTTTTAAGGTTCAAGTTAGAAGCTATCTCTCTACAATTAAACATTTAAAAATTATTTGAAAAAGTAATTCACAAGTAAAATTATTTAAACTTCCAAAAATTACTTGATAGTCAGTTTGTAAATTTTGTTAGTTTATGTCCTAAAAGTAATTGGATAATAATAATACCTTTTCCCACAGGAAATACTTGACTCATGTATCCGAAGGTAGTATACGTTTCGGAGAATATTGTCCACAATTCAATTGTTTGTCCAAAATGTAGTTCTTGTAAATGCAATGCCATGGATTCTAAAGTGCTTGAAAATAATTGTCCTTTTAGAAGATACTCCCCTGCAGAGTTCTCCTTAATACACTCTGTTAGTGAACGTAAAAGTTTGACAAAGAATTTTGGAAGTTGGTGTAAGCGTGAATGTAAAGATATCAAATCTGTAAAAAGCCCACAATATTCTTGTTTGGACTCAGCATTGGCCTAAAAAGAGTTTTTAAAAAATCTTATTAATGCAATAAAAAATCCTACAATATTTATGCACGTTATTTGTCCACAAAATGACTTACTCAAGGTTTTATCCTCAGAAATAGTTTAGGTTAACTTAGTTATACTGCTTTTATACGCACAAAAACTGCAAAAGCAATAGAAAACCACAGACTACCCAAATCAGTTACTTTATTTGAAACAGAAAAAAAGGTTGTGATAAAATACAATAGTTAAGAACTGTATTGATAATGCTAATCAACATAAATTTTGTAAATTACTATTTATTAAAAATGTGCTAAAAAATACAAACATAAATATTGTTGTTGCCTTGTATATCAAAACCTAAATATTTTTTAATTGAGGTGAAACATTTTAGCCAAGATTTGGTAAAAACTGTATAATTATAAATTACACATATAACTTTTTAAGAACATGCTCATGAAACTAATCATTTTACAAATTAGTTAGTACTCATACAAAAAAATAAATTATATAAAAACTGAAGAAAAGAAATGGGGAGGGGAATAGTTTTTTTTTAAAAAAACAACATTTTATATTTGTTAAAAATTCAAAGCTACGTGATACAACTCAGTTAAAAATTTATAAATTCAATCTTAAAAAAATTCTTATTTGCAATATAATAAAACATAATTATTATAAATTCACTTACTACACTAATATTTAACAAGCATGTCTTCATTATATTAGTTATATTGCTTTCAACCAAAGGCACTGATATTTGGACAATAGAACGCAAACATTTCAACCAAGTAGTCTTATCTTCGGTCCAATTAAAATCCAATAACGCAGCCATGATACCTTCTAGCCAATCAGACGGCTTTAAATGTTCTTGTGGAGCCGAAGTAGAGTTGAAATATTGTGGATAAGAAGAACAAGCTTCGAGGAGTCCATTCATTGCCACAATATTGATTGAATCTTTTTGGTTAACCTTAAAAAAAATGGAAATACATGATTAAATTTTTAAAATCTGAAAATTAAAATTTGTAAGAAATTTTAAATTCTGGAACAATGTGAAAAATAGGACATCAATGATAGCATGAGAGCTAATTCTTCTCATAAGAAATAATATTAACTTCTTCTGTAAAACACCAATTGAGTAATTCTCACAAAACCAAACATATAAAAAATTAAATAAGCATTGAGTTTTGTAAAAAAAGGATTACCTCCACCTATTTTTACAAAAAAAATTAATATTTTCCAAAATATCCCTTTTTTTATCCTCCCTCATATTAAAACATAAAAATCTAGAGGTACTTACAGATGCTCCCATTTGCCAATTAATTTGGCACATTTTTGTGACTTGTTACCTGACTTGACATATTTGTTTTTGCTGTGCACTGCTCAATTTGAGGTAATATCCCTTATAACATTTTCTATGTCAGTGGAATTGGTAATAATGAAATTGGTAATAACGATACATTTCTTAGATTACCTTCAAAATTGACCAGCAAATAAGAACAAACCAATATTAATAAATTGAACAGGTGGATTTTTTTTTACTAATAAAAACATATGCTCCCTTTTTTCTCTCATCAGGTGTAAAATTCAAAACACAGTCAGTATTTAATTGTTTTTAATGCTGTACTTTAAAATTAACAAATTATGTTATCAGTTTACCCTGTCAAAGACTAAGAATGGATTAAACACCAAAATAAATACATTTAATATTTTAAAATTATTTATTATGCAAAATTAACAATTTAAATTTTGATCAAAGCTTTAATTTCAAGTTCTAATTATAACATGTAATACATTTTCTATACAAATACAAATAAATATCCATACAAATAAAATTAAAGAAGTCACTTTGAAAAGGACACTGAATGAGGACAAATGATCTATCATAAAACCGAATTGTACAAGCATAAATTAAATGCATTAATTTTTTTAATCGTAATAAAAACATTATTAATTAAAAAGGACTATAGATATAATTATACAAATGAACATCTTACAAGAAAAACAATAGATTTTAGTGATAATTGTTATTGATTTTCATACTCTATGAACTTGAATGTCAAAAATGTTATAATTCAATCATCATTCAAATATATTTCATAACATCCGCACAATTATTTTCAACTATTTAACAACATTACCTTAAACATATTATTACAACAGGAATCTGCAGCCATTAAAAGAGGAATATCCAAGCGGGAGATGGCACATAAAAGCGCCAAGACTTTTAAAGGCACCAAACTAGACCTAAAAAGTAACATTCAATATTTTATATATATACAGCACAGGATATTTTTATTAATTGTTAGGTATTGATTAATGTGTAGGATTTTATTCTGTATATTTAATCCTCAGAAAATAATTGTTTCCAAAACTACACAGCATGTTAATTTTTTTATAAGAAAATTAGCAATATTTATTAAATTATCAATATTAATTACAAAGCTAAAATATACTATTTTGACAAATTTAAATCACAATTTTTTTTTATTAATTTTGTACTTTTAACAAAAAAATAATTAATTTATATTAAAATGTACTTTAAAACCCCAATCTATTTGAGACAAGTTTTCTATTTTGAAACAAAGAATTCAGAAAAAGTTTTATACTGATACAATTAATTTAATTGGGAACTAAAAACCCAAGAAAGATTATTCCGATGAAATCTATACAATTTTATAATAAATTACACAACCATAAAAAGTACTAAAAAAACATACATTATATAGCATCTAACATGAACATAACATATTTTCTAATAAAATATGTTTATGTGTGTATTCTAATATACAATAGTATGAGATTTCTAATAGTGTCAATATGTATTGCATGATTTCCAAAATCCACATTATAGCTCTGCTATTTATAACTCTGCAATTTTTCTTCAGAACACTTTTGCCTAAATTATTTTATAAAACATTACAAAGTAGTACATTTGTTTAAATAGTGTCAGGAATTAAAAATAATTTTTAATTAATTGTTCATTGTTTTATTATTAAATTTGTTTATTATTTATTCCCAACTTTCTTTTTAAATACATGTATGACTTTTAAAAAATCCCATGACACTAAAGGAAATTGAAATGATAAAGAATTTGAGCAACCGAATATTAAATGAAAAAGATGATAATTTAATAACTAAATAACATTTCAGGAAGTGTCTTGATTTTTTTTTATGGTTCTTCGTGGTTTTTAAATATTCCAATTTGCGTATTTTTTTAATAAAATTCCAACAATTTTATAAGCTTATCATATAACTTAATTAAACTTTGCACTGACAACCCACAGAAGTGTGCAAGTGCCATTCTTGTTTTTCATTATAATTTATGAAATATTCATTTGAGATTTTTTTCTTTTATTAAAAATTATAACTAAAAGTGTAGAACGTTTAACTTAAAACTACATATATTTAATTTTAATAAACTATCAGGCCTTATATGATTAATATTCAAAAAACAAAAGTATAATAAACGACTAAGTAGCATGGTACACTAAGTAGCGTAGACACATTTCTAGGTATTTGCTTTATTTCGCCAATATCAAATTAAAAATAAGTTTAATTTTATATATATAAATTTATAATACAATAAATATTTGCAAACCTGTTTTTATTCAGAATTTCACACATAATTCTCTTCATAAATGCAGCACCTGCTATATTTCCAGGAATATTTTCAAATATATCATCCTATAAAATAAACAATGAAAATATACTTTTAACGGTTATTTACTAATTTGACCAGCAGATTTGAAGTACACACATTTCCTTTATTTTATCAATATCGAATTAAAACATCGCAATAAATTTATTGTACATAAGAAGAGATTTATTTACTTTCTAAATACAGTAAATGTTTTATTTAAGTCAGTTGTATAATACTTAAAAGTTTTATTTCAATATAAAAGTATTATATAACACCTGTCAAAAACTTTTTGTGGAAACTAAGTTCAAATGTGATGTGTTTTGCATTATTTAACATTGCTTTTACTAAACAAACACGTTAATGTATGCCAAATTATGAGGGTTTAGCTACTTTCTCCTTTCAGACCTGATATTGAAATCTTAGATCTAATAAAAGAATATTTTTTCTCATTCACTTAAACCAATTTTAAATAATTATAACAAAATGGCTTAAATACCTAAAATATAAATATAACCTGTTTTACCGCATTGTTTGTAGTCTGTAATATCGAATTTAAAAAAAAAAAATTGTCGGATTAACAAAATTCATTTTAATCTACAAAGCTAGTTTATTAAATAGGTCTGTGAGGTCATTAACTATATTTTCAACATCATTTTGTCACATTCTTAGGTAATTTTGAGCTTTTGTTTTTTCGTACAAAAATTACACAGCAAATATTTTCAATTAGTTTCTTTTATTTAGTATCTATAAGCAAATATGTATGCTATTATTTTTCAGTTGCTTAATTAAATAGATTTTTAAGACATTCTACCAGAATCATAAAATAGAAATATTTTTACATTATTGTGCTTAAAACTACAAAGAGAATTTAGATTTATCATCTAAATTATATTAAAAAAATAGTGGTAAACAAAACATGTGATACATAGTAAAAATTTATGAACTTAACACATATGGCACTAAGACATCAACTTATAGTCAAAGATTTGTGAAAATTAGCACTAAAAATATAACCATTTGATTAAATTGAAATAAACATAATTCAAAAGCAACTTAAACTTTTTTTAAACAGAAAAATACATACTTCTTTCTGTATAAGATCTTGTAATTCTTTAAAGAATTTCAGCAGCTTACGACTGTAATCTTCTGAAATATCAGCGTCGTCTTGAGAAGTCAGAAAGGCTTCATACAATTTTGTATTGGAACTGCAATTATGAATGTTATTATTAAATATTTATTATTGTATTAATATATATATCAGTGGTTAGGTGTGACTTTTTGCGATGGTTATCACTCCGAGCGGCATGTGCCCCCACCCCGAGGTAATAGCTTTGCTACCGTCAACTGTTGTTGTAGTCTAAGGTTGCTTGAAGAAGCTGTGAAATTCACAATGACCAGCAGGCCAAATCAGCTTAGAGACTATTGTCTCAATCTGGACCTGGCTGATGGGAATATTTTTAGAGGATTGAATCTGATTGGTTGACGCTCGCTCAGGAACAAGATTTGGTCTTCGTTACAGATGAGTTGGTGAAGTTTTAATCGCCAGATTCTTGACTCTTGGCACGATCAGAAATTGTGAATTTTGTTTCTGAGTATCTTCAGTTTAAATTGATTTAATGGCTTCATTTTTGGGACGTTTTAAACGTTTAAAGAAAAGAAAAATTAAATAAAGTAAACAAATGCATTTAAAACTTTTTTTAATTGATAAAATTTAGAATTTTTTAAAAAAAATTGCGTGGTCATTTGTAAATCTACTGATGATTGGACTCTTCACCGCTTATATATATACAGTGCTCGATTTCTAGGATTAAAGGTAGATATTTACATAGGATATAAAAAAAGTTCATACAAAGTAAATAAAAAAAAGAAGAATTGGCAAAATATTGGACAATAAAAAAGTTGATTTGCAAAATAGAAAGTACTCACTTAAAAATGACCAGACAAACTTGTTGAACAATTGCATCACTAATTTTTTTCAAATCTTTATTATGGGAAGATAAGTAGATATAAGCAGCAAAATCTTTTAAAGAATCAATAAAAGCTGATATCTGCAAAAATAATAATAATATATTAGAAAGGCTAAATATATGATGTAAAAACATATTTTGTAGTTCTTGAATATTTAAAAAAAATATCAAACAGCAATACCAATTTTTCAAGTATTTAGAATTCTTTTTCAAAACATTTTGTAACAACTGAACTCATTTTTTTAAATGTTTACTCAAACTATTATTACTAATAACTCAATATTTTGATATAAAAAATAAACATACAAATAAAATTGATTCTTTTACCCAGACTTACATTCTTGAAAAACAAATTAATAAACTTTATATAAAACATTTTGTTAAAATTATAAAAACTTTTGGGCTGGTATTTTGTTAAGTTAAGGAAAAACCATGCATAGTGAACCTTGCATAGCAAACACACAAACAGATTATTTAATATTTCTAGTGGCAAACTTTTTTTTTGTCCACAATGAAGGGAGAATTGCGAAATTCTTTAAAATACCTATAAGAGTTATTACAAATTTTTTTATAATATTTGTAACTACGAAATATTGCAAGCTTTGCACAAGGAACAATTTAATTTCTAACCACTAGTATAGAGATACTAAGCGATTGTTAAATAACAGTTTAAAGATATACTTATTACAATTTCCGGTAATTAAAAATATTAGTTTTAAGAAATTCTTTAAAAACTCAGTTCTTTAAAAACTCTCAATTTTTTTATTTATGTTTTAATCAAATAAAATAAGTTCTTCAAAAGATCAATAGATGGTGCTGTTTAATTTAATCTGTTTTTCACCCACGCATAGAACATATAAAATTTCAGTACAGTGTATCACACTTATATATATGATCGCATTTTAAGCGATCCAGCAATATACTATGCCTGTTGAAAGATTTTTGTACCGTTCAAAATATTTTTATAACCATTTGAAACCAAGAAAATCTTAGTGACACAATAACTCTTTCATTGCAATATGATCAAGTGTGGATTTCATATCAATGTTTAGAGTAATCATTTAACCTCCTATGTGTTTCGTTGTTATTTGAGCGATGAACGGTTTTTTTTAGGCTTTGCTTTATGGATGCTATTTTTTTTTTGTTTAATTCGGCGCCGGTGGGAAAGTAAGGACGTTTTCTCTCGTTTTATTTTGACGTTGCTGCCTGCTTGGCAAATAGCTGACTTTGCTTTGCAGATGCCTTTTTTTTTCTTTAAAGTGTGAAGGTTGTTTTCTGGCCCTTTTAAAATGGTGATATTGTATTTGAGTAAGAATTATCAAAGCTATTTTATTGACTTTGAATCTTTATCTACACATATATACATAGCATTAAAAATATATATTTTACAACATTATTTTTCTAATTTGTGTGTTCATTTTTTCCATGCTTTTTTTAATATTTAAAACATTTTTAATATACTATTTGATAAAAATAAACCATGAAATAATGTTCTAAAATTAAATCATTTTTAACTATGAAAGAAAATGTTAGTTTAAAACACATTTTTTTTCTTTAGAGCATGCAGTTTTGACATGAATTTTTGTTTAGTTAAAATAGTAAACATTTATACCCCTCTCCCCTTTCTAAAAATACCTAAGTAAGAGTTAAAAATTAATGGAGGGAGGCTCAACTAGTTCTCTTACCAATATAAAAAGAAAAACACTAATTTTCAGTTTTTGCTAATTAGTAATTAATAATTAGCAGCTATGTTAATTAGCACTTAGTTGTTAATTATTAATAATTAGTTCATTATTAAGGGATTTGCATAAATTTCTTAAAATGTTAATAATTATTGGTAGAAAGTTTTGTTGGCTATGGGGGAGGGCTTGAGAAAGCCTATGGTAGAAGAATGCGACATGTGACAGAGGGGGGACTGGTATGGTAAAGTGTGAAAATTTGTGACATAGGGGGGAAGGGGATCCGGAAATATAGAGAAAATGTGTGACATTTATGGATGGATGGATGACCCTCTAGATGAAATGGCATGTATGAAATAGTATTTAAATATATGAATATCTTGACATTTTTAACTGATAAATAAAGAAAACTTGTCAATGTGCACAACACCAGGATTAACTTTTATTACCCACTTAACCCTAGAATACTAACCTTATATAGAGCCCCTTGTAAAATCAGTGGGAGAATGCTTAAAATTTACACAGGGTTAGTATTATAGTTAAAATATCCATTAGACGGTGAATTCACTATAACAACTATTCCATGCATTGAGTAAATACACCATAACATGATCACAAAAATAGTAATATTCATTAAAAAAATACAAACCTTTGATTCGTCATTTGAATAAGGTAAATTATCCAATACATTTCGAATCCTGGTTTCCAGAGCCTCTGCAAGGGTTGCAGTCTCAGTAGAATTGGAAGACATTGTAGGAGGTATCCGCCACTATGCCAATTATTCCTAAAAAAACATAAATAATTCATTATAGGCGGGGTGATTTAGGTATGTCAAATAAATGATTATATAGAAGTAAATATTGTATCCCGATTAGCACTCTGGAAAATTTAAAGCAACATATTTCCTGAATTGTTCTTACCTTAAAAAAAAAGTTATTAATCTCCAAACAAAGCGGAACTGTAAAATTTTATTGTGTTAAAATATCGATAAAAATTAATGATTCAATACTTTTTGGTAAAATAAATGAGGAAATGAGCGAACATGTGAATAATGCGACCGCTGTTTATTATTATTTACAAACACGTGCAAGATTGAGTTGTGCTGTTTCCAGCTGGTTTAAAGAGTCAATAAATTGGAAAAAAGATATATTAAAATAATTTTTCATCAAAGAATAGTTTATTAATATAATTTTATATTTATGAAGTTCTTATTTAATTTTTTAATAGGAATATAAAATAAAAATAATTTATAACACAAAAATGTAATAGCACAAAGCGCAAGCCATAATTTATATTTATTTACAAAATTACACTTTGCATGTGTTGTTTTCAAATCGTGTCATATATGTTTTTTTATCAACAATTATTGATAAAATACAACAATCAGAAAACTATACTAATGAATTTTAATTCTAAACTTAATGCTAGCTGTGCTATTTTACATAGAATATTTAAATCATCTTATTCACGATTCCAAATGAGATATTTTAGTGAAGGTCCTGGCCATAATTTCAAAACGAAATTTAATCCTTTCAAAAAGAAACATCGCTTTAAGAATGATAATGAATCAAGAACTGTTACTCGTATGCTCATCACGATATTAGGAAATGGAGCTATCGGTCAACCACGATGTGTTGCGTTATTTACTGATTTTAAAGCGTAAGATCTTTTCTTAATAACACGATATTAACCTTTATTTGGTAAAGGTTTACTGTACGGTCACTCTTGGCGACTTTTTCAAAATCTCGCCAAAAGTCGCCATTTTGGCGACTTTTGTCCAATAAGGTTGCTGCAATTCCTTGTCGTTTCGGAGGGGGACCGTACAGTAAACCTGACCCGTCCTATATTTTCTTTATATAATACTTATTACCAGGCACGTAGGTATAAATTTTTTATAGGAGGGGTTCAATTACTGAGAAAAGGATTTCGTTAGGCATCTTATCCCCCCTCCCCTCAACGAGAGTTGGGGGAATCTTCCCCCAAAATCGTCAAACTCCCCCTTCAAAAAAACATCCTCCCCCACATAAATTTTTTTTTTTAATTTAAGTTAACAGAAAATACGTTGGCTTATAAATATTGCAACAGTTATCATTTATTTTTCATAAAATCTTTATCAATATCATTCGATACCTATTTTTAAAATTAGTAAATACCACTCCCAATTATGAAAAAAATTTAGAGAACAAATTTAAATTTGGAGAATCCTTGTTTAGAATAATATATGATTTTGGAGCATCTTGTTTATACGGCCCCGTTTGACGATCGTTTTCCCTTGTCGCTGAATGAAATACGCTGATGTCATGTTAGGCTACGTTCCAGATAAAAATGGCCTCAAAATATGTTTTTGAAAACTATTTTCCGGGGCAGGACTCCCGGAAAATACCAGGTTTTCCCTTCATGCATCTTAACAAGAAGTAGCATAAGAGAAATTTTGAAAATTTTCCAGTTTTAAAAGTATTTTTACAATAATTCGATTTTTAATTTATTTTCTCGACTTTCAATGGGAGGGGTTTGAATCCTCTGAACCACCCCCTTACCTACGTGCCTGCTTATTACAGAATTATTGTTTTTATACAAAGTTTCTCAAATATATTTCATTTAATTTATTCTATATATTGTTGGTCCGTATATATATTTGTAAAAACGAAGAACATACATGTCTTTCACTAAATTATGGCTAAATTTTTTTTTTTGAAAAAAAACTGAAATTCCTTTCTTTATGTTTCAACTAAGTCTATATAGTCTATTCGTACTGTTTTTGTATCTCATAATAATCAGCTTAAACTAATTATAATTTCTATTTGCACTAAACTGTGTTAATTCTTAATTTCTGCTCTAAAACATTCTTTTTGAAGCAAATTATGGCCAGAGCTGTTATATTTACACAATTATTTCTCAAAATTTAATTTTACGACTGCTGAGTGTGATATGAGCTCCTGTATATAATGGACAACTAGAACAACCAGGCCTACGGTAATGTCATAGCTGGTTTGTTTGTGGGATAGCGTTTGAATTTAAACTAAAATACTGAAAAGCTCAATAATATTTTTTTAGAATATGTTGTTAAAACCAAAATTAAATATAATTCATGCAAAATTTTAACATGAAGAACTGATATAATTGTTTTTTTACTAGTAGTTGGCTACTTGCACATGCCCAAAATCCCACAAATAAGGCTAAACTTCGCCCTGTTCTAGTCGTCCATTAATATCTTCTGTCAATAATAATAAAACATTTCAACAGAGGCATCTAAAATTAAATTGCTACATAAACATTTATATTGTGCTTAATTTAAATAATTACTTAAACTCATTCAAGTAATTTTCGTTTTCAGATATTTGTTTAATTGTGGTGAAGGTGTTGGTAGACTTTGTCGGGAATATGAGTAAGTCTTGTCATTCAAATCATTATAATTTTTGGTATATTTTTATTTTAAAAATGCATAATTTTGTAAAATTTATTAAATATGAATCTTTTTTATGGTCCAAAAAAATTAAAATATTTTTTTTTCTTTAGTATTTAATATTAAAAATTATTAAATTATATATTTAAGTAATTTTTTTTTCATCTTTTGTAAATTCTTTATACATCAATTTTGCTAAATGTGGAGTCCACTAAATTTATGTAATCTTTTTCAGAATCAATTTTTCTATGCTAAGATATGTTTTTATTACCCGAAGAAGATGGGAAAATTTAAGTGGCTTACCTGGTATGTTAGCATTTCATTTATGTTGTGAAAGTATAATTTAAATGGATTAATCTGTCTTATATGGTCAGCGACTTTTCTGAAAATAAATTTCGACCTATCTCGAAGGAAAGACCCGTACAAAATTGATGTGTCTTTATGAAGATACTACTTAAAATCCAAGATTTTATATTTATAAATAAATTTTTCCCTAAAAACCAAATCTGTAAGTTTTTCTAATCAGACCCCTTACAAAACTAATGAAAAGGCTACTTAAATCCAAAATTTGGTAATAAAATGTGTAATCTTGCCCTAAACCATCTTATCATTTAAAAAAACTAAGCATTTCATATGCAAGCACAGGCAACCAATAGGATTTGTGGAATGGCCCTGTACTCAAAATTACCCTGGAATCATCCGATTGCACAACACGCGCAGATAAAAAGGAGTTTGTTTTTCTACTGTCGTAATTCACTTACTTCCAATTTACACAAAAATAAATTTTAATTGATGCCTTTTTTAAAGACAAAGCAAGGACACATGTGCTTGACTGAAAAGGGAAAGAGAGGCAGAATTTTTTCAAAAGAGGGCGGCATTTTTGAAAAAGGGGCACAAGGGCGCTATCGAGATGAAAAAAGGGCGGGCAAGGCGGCAGCCCTTCAAAAAACGCCTAGATTGAACACTGAAAGAACTCCTTTTTCCCACTGCATCCCAGGTTGCCAGATTTGGCAGAAACTCAGGGTGACCATAAAGGACAGATTAACCGGTAAATCGAAGATAAACCAACAATGACATCATGTAAATAAAGAAAAACAGCAATGTTTGATACATAAATTTTATATATGATCTTTGCAAACTTCAATGTTTCAAAATGTCAGATTTAAATGTTTTTTTTTTTTAAATATTTCTCTAGATGTCTACATTACAAATGAAGTATTTGGTGTGAAAAACATGTCCATATATGGCCCTCCCGGAGTTGTAAGTAATACATTCATTCTATTCCATTAGAGTTTTTTTAGATGAAGCATTTCTTGTTGTCAATGATGTACCCAGAATTTTATTTGAGGAATGATCAAATAAATTTAATAAAAGGTCCCAAAACTTAAATAAAGATTTAAATTTTAAAATATTTAATTTATATAAATACACATATTAATTAATTGCATAATTAAGGACTTATCAAAGAACTAATGAGATATTTACATATTTAATTACTTATTTCTTTAAAAAATGCCCACGTTTTTAAGTGAATTTTATTTGGGAAGGAAACAGATTCCACATTCTTACTTGATGTTTAATGTTATTGACTATCTTGTTTAATAACTTGCATTTGTGCTTTAAAAATTTTTATTAATCGTCTTTTTGTTATCTTGATACTAACCTTTCTGTTAAAATAAAAAAGTTTTTTAATGCTCAATGAATAATTTTCAGAGCATTTATAATCAGGCACGTCGCACTGGAGGAGTCCAACCATCAAAGTTGGGAAATTTCTGGTTTCAAACCCCCCAAAACATTTTTTGTGTAACCGCATTGTTTATAATATCCCTTTTTCTAGGACTCTTGAAATACCTAATAATACCCTCATGTGCTATTGCGTAACTTGAACAAAGAACTTGTTCCTTTTTGTTTGGCTGGCATTAATATTCTAATTTTTTTTTTAATGTTTATATATTTTGCTAAATTCATTTTTTTTTAATTTCCTTTTGTCCTGCACTGCTAGTAATGCAATATTAGGTCATTGAAAAAAATATATGGGTCCTTGAAAAGTACTTGAATTTTTTCTTAATAAAAGAGTGGGAAATATGTATTGTTTCTCCATGCTTTTTTTCTTGTTTCTTTGTTAACATTAGACGTAATTTAAATTATTTTGATTTCAGATTTGAATGTTATTTACTGCACTCGAAAAAAAAATTATTGTATTTCTTTAAATACCATACAACTATTCAATACTGAATTTTTCTTTACTTTTATATTGAATATTCAATTAAAATGTTTCATTTGTTCAGTGTTTAAAAAAAAACTATTTCATAAAGAATTTTATTTTCAATTTTTAAGTAAACTATTTTATGAAGTATTTTATTTTCATTGATTCTGTTTAAAACTTAGAAATTATTCCATTTATATTTTACACAATTAAATAAAAAATTAACTTCTTTGATTTTATACATTTAATTATTCATTTTAGGAGAACTTTACAAGTCTTATTACATCAAGCAGTTTGGATCTTAATATTGGTAGTCTATTTTCTTAATTTCTCTACTTTTATTTGAAAATTTGCCTGACTTTTGTTTAGAAATTTAGTAACCAAAAGAAAATTCTTTTCAGTTAAAAGAGAGTTGTATCATGGCGAAAATTTTAAGATCAGTCACATTCCTATAAAGAGTTCCGTCTCAAAAAAGGATTCCATATCTAATGGTAAAAAAGTTAAGTCTAATTTAAGAACTTTATTGAATTTTTATTCTAACGCATGTAATCAAGTGAGAACATTTCAATTTCTGGATATAATACATTTATATAATTTTGATATTATATGTGTATATTGATAACAATTTTAATGTGTACTAATAATGTATGAAAATGTATATTTATATTTCTAAACAATATTTTACTTTTGAAAATATATGTATCTGTATAAAATAATTCACTTTAAATACATTTTACTCATGAAATAATAATTAACAATCTTTTGATTAGTGGTATATATATATATATATATATATATATATATATATATATATATATATATATATATATATATATATATATATATATAGTTTGCCATTTGAATACATTGCATAAAAGGTCTAAACAATTTTAAAAGATACACATGGTAGAAATTTTGTTTCCTCATTCCTAAATAACATTTAAACAGTGTTGCATTTTATAAGAAAATTAATCATTTTAGATTAATTTTCTATTTAATAAATTAAGTTTGCATTAAATTGTTTTTTAATAAATAATTACTTCTTACAGATGATGGAGAGGTTGTTTATGCCTATGTGTGTCAAGTAAATATATTTTATATCTATGAAATATTTTGTGTAATGATTAAAATATTTAATAAATTTAATCTACTTATTATTTTAGCTAAAATACTGTGGTATAGATAATTCTTCATTCTAATTGTTAAGATTTAAAAACTATTTTAAGAAAATGCTTATAAAGTTTTATTAATTAGTTTAAAAGTCTCTCTGATTTGTATTGGAAATTACTTTAAACCATTTCACCCTACTAATCATAACTGAATTAATGGGCTACAATTGTTGAGAAAGATTTGAATTGTAATATTTGTATTTACTTAATATTAGTTCAAATAGATTGTCATCACACTAAAGTTTATTTTCACTGCAAAAAAGTTTAATTTATATTTCAAACACAATATTTTTTGTAATGTTACTTTTAACTATTTCATTAAAGAAGGATTTCAAAAGTCATCCTAATGCTTCAAATGTGAAAAATATTTTATAGTTGGGATTTTTTACGAACTTTTATATTTGTGTACTACTGGGGAAACTGGAGATACACGAAGGGATATACGTATCCGTATCTGTCAGGTGGATATATTTAGTATTGTAACCTATTTTTTAACTAAACAATTCTATGATAGGCTATTTAATATCTGTAAATAAACATAGTTCTTTAATGTTTCTTTTTATTATCTATCAATATATATATAGAAGAATATTCCTGTAACCACCCCTCTTTTTAGAATCCCGAACTCCTTTGTCAAACCCCTCTTAATATTCTGTAACGTCTATCCCTTAAAATACCTAAGTGCAATTTGCGCCTTTTCCCTCTTGGTCATAAAGCTCTCCTTTTTCCTATAATAAATCACTTCCTTCTCATGATTTATGCTGACTCTTCAAGGAGCTTTCTGCCCACGCACATATTTTCTAATTCCCCATCACTCAGGGATTTCTAAGTTCAACTGCACCCATTCTCCCTAAAAGGAAAGCCTCACCCGAACAACGACTGTGTTCCGACACGATGATAATTCCCTTTTTCCCTCTTCACGTCATGTAATCATCCCTTGTGTGAGATCACTCTTCGATTTTGTCTTTCGTCCCGTGAAGACGTGTCCTGAGCTCTGAATAAACTTGTTTTTGTGATGTACTACTCGGCCCGACAATAACTTAATATTATGACTGCACACCATCCTAATGGGATGACCACCCTGTGGTTCATTTCATATATATAATTAACAAAAAACTATGTATATCTCCCTGTGTAATGGCAACATCAAAGTTTGTTTACAAAAATCTGTTGTGTCCGCATTTATATTTTGCCATTATGTAAGCCATTTTGATAGTTAACCCCTTCAATTCATTGGTGAAGGATTGCGTGGCAACCCTTCGATGTTTGACAAAGAGTCAGCATAGCAGGGGGGCACATCCTCCTAGTATAGATAATTTTGTATTTTGAAATAATTTATTGTTATTTTAATAATAATAAGGTGTAAAGCTGTATAAGTCTTTTTGAAGCAATTTGTTATTATTTTATTTTTCATTACATTCAAATCTATATAACAATTTGCATTTAATTTCATTCAGATATTCAAAAAGCTTGGTGATTTCAACCCTGAAAAATGTGTTGATCTTGGGGTGCCTTTGTAAGTATTACAAATACTATTTGTATTTATATGATACAATGTTATTATTGAAATTTATTTGTTGATTTTTAATTTTACATTCCAGTGGCCAGCATCTTTTAAATTTAAAAAATGGAGAAGATGTTGTTTTACCTGATGGAAGAGTGGTAAGCATCCTACATATCTTTCTTCTACTGTAGGCCGTCCTTACATCGATACTCCTTTATATAACTACCCCTTTCTTACTCTGACCACCACTTATAATCCTAATTGATCAGTTTGTTTCTAGAACCACTCATAGTGTGGTCATGTGAGGGGTTATTATGTTGAGGGTTTGCTGTATTTTAAACTTTACTTGATACTGTTTGATTTTTTTTTCATAAGTTCCTAAACTGAAAAAAATAATTTTAAATAATATAAATTACCAAACTTATTTTATATATCAATACTAAAATTTAATAACTAATATATTTTATTTTAATTAAAATGTGTTTTATTGTAACTTTAAAGTGTATTTTACTATTTATGCAGTTTATTGAAATGAAAAGCAGTTTCCCAGCATTCCCATTAAGTATATTGAGCTACCTCAAAAATTAAATCCTATTTATACTGTTATGTATAGGGACTGTTTATTGTAATTGGGAAGCAACGCTTTGTGTTCACATACACACTTATTTATATCATTATTTTTAATATTGAACATGCAAAACAACTATTACAATAAATATGTAAACATTGTCTTAAATTTAAAATTGAATTAATTCTCTTTCAGATTTATTCATCTGATGTTCTTGATTCACTACAACCTGCAATTACTTTTTTAGGCATGTTATTTTTTGTAATTTTAGCAAATATTTTACATGTTCTTTTTCAAATGCTGTAATTATACACTTCTTAAAATGTCTATGTATAGTTTTTTTGAAGAAAAATGCCCTAAGAGCAAATTAGTCGACACTTCAAGAAAGTGATGGAAAAGTAGGATTATTCTTGAATTGTCTAGTTAGTTTATTTACATCATGAATACTGCATGTGCTTGAAAAAATGTCCACATGCGTGTTTTATACTAGTTTATTTTGATGACACAAAATATATCAATACCTTACCTTCTTGTGAAGGTAGTTAAAATTTATATTGTGACCTTGGTTTATAAAATCAGATAACCAGCAGGTGCATATTTGAAGAAATGATTGTTGTCGAGACTTCAGAATTGAAAAAAGTTTAAACACACACTAACATGTAGATGTCAATCGTATATATTATTTCTGTAGTGAAAGATCCCTTTTACGACGTTGTATTCAATGGATCTTGGCACATGAGGTATCAAAGAAAGAGAATTTTCAGGAGCAGTGACAAATTATACGTTCATCTCATAAATATTAACGTTTTTTTTAATGCATTTAAAATAATTCTTTTAAATTAAACATGTTTTTTTTTAAACAAACTGTTGATAATGCTGCTATCTATGAATGAGCAAAAGCCTTAAACTTTTATGATTTTTTTGGCTATTAGAAATATGCTAATATATTTCACACTTGCAGCGAATGGTTGGGCCATGCAATAATTACACTGGCATGTTAGTAAATACTTGTTTTACAAAACATTTGGTTTCTAAATCAAACACAGCTTTCTTAAAGCTGAAACACATTTTTTTTTATATGTGCAAGTGTTTGATTCTTCTGTTGTTTATACATAGTAGTTGTTATGTATTAGTTGCAAAAATTTTCGTACAAATGAATATAACTTTTTTTTATATAGTTGTAGATTGTCCATCTGATGAATTTTTAGATTCATTTGTAAACGAGGAGCAATTTTCTCAATTCCATCTTCCTGCAGATAATGCAAACGAAGTTAGTTTTGTATTTCACTTTTCCCCTCCAAATATTGTACAATCAAAGAAATATCAGAACTGGTTACAGAAGTAAGTGTTTGGTTTGAAATTTTGATTATTTTAATGGTAAATGTTCATTTATAAGAGTTATTTTATTAGTCAGTTTTATTTAAAAATTACCATTTTGTGATTGGAATGACCTTATAACCTAAATTTTCAAGAATATTTAGTATGTGCCTTTACATTCTTCTTTATATTTTTGGTAGATTTCACCAGAATACACAGCATTTTATGTTAAACTCCTTGAATCCTTCCGCAAGTAGTGGAGCAGTAAACCAAACCCAGAATATTCTGCATCTTGTGCACCCTGAAATTTTCAAATTGCTGCCAGTAGAGGAGAAAGTATGTAAGGAACATTTTAACTTATTTAGCTTGGCAAGTTTGAATTCAATTCCTAGACTATTTTTTTTTTTTCAAAATAAATTTTTAAAGCAAGTTTTCAATAATTCTTCTATCAATACTATTACACATGGTTCGCACGGTCCTTAAAAGTCCTTAAGAACTCCTTAATTTAGGTGGGCTCTTAATTAAGGAGGCCCTTAAAGTCCTTAATTTTCAACTAAGGTCCTTAATATTTTGTCCCTCATGATTTTCTTTAATAATTCACAGGGGTGGTACTTTTGTGAGTCTAACTCGAAATTCCAGGGTTTTAAAATTTTCGGTGCCCGGGTGCATTAAAAATATCGTAATGTAGAATTGCGGATTTTACTTTGACCGCGTTCGCACTTTTGACTGTTATACGGAAGTGTAAATCGGCATGAATAGATGGGATTCAGCATCAGAAAAGTGAACTTTTGATTCCTTTTGTCCGATTTTGTAGTCAATGGTATTTCATCATATGACACTTCATTTTTAGAAATCTCAGTTCGTTTGTTGTTTTGTGAAGAATCGATATTCATTCTAGAAAAACGGAGAATTTCACAAGAATGTGGCATGTTCAACATTTAGAAACATTTGCGATCTACGTCAAACGGAGGATATCACTCGAAAGTTGAGATGGTTATAACTCTATTTCCGTTGGCGAATGCAACTTCCAAATGGCGCAATTTTGAGAATTTTTTTCAATCATGAATATCTTGAAATTGTAGAAATTCATTAAACACGATCTGCTGCGATCTCCGTTGAAAGACTTACAATCCTTTTGCATCTGATAAATAAATGCTTATGTTTCAGTACTACCTATTTTATCATGATTTAATTTGTGCTACTTAACACAATTACATTAAATTTTTCGAAAATATAATTTATTTTACGAAATTGAAGTTTAGAATATTTGAGTATTGAGTTATTTTGAGTATTAAATTTTTTTTTAAGCTTTTTTCTTTGACTGGCATTAAAATCAGTGGCGGCCCGTGGTCGAAAATGTTAGTGCAGCCGAAATCATGTAATCAATTCTCCTTTCTTTTAAACTTGAATCGGTTAATTTTGATATTAATTTAAGTAAAAAAACAACAACACACCTGTAAACTTATCGAAAACTATTTCCGTTTGGAGAGATTCTTCGAAATTGACGTTTTCCCCCCACCCCATCCTGCCGATTCACGCAAGAAATCAATAATTTAATCGAAATCCCAAGTACAGCAGAGTTGAACAAATCCTTTTTGGCTGCATTTATCCTCCATTTTAGCATGTAGGGAAAGTCATACTAAGTAAGGTTGCCATGGCAACGATGCAGCCGATTTCAAACTTCGGTTTTGGGCTTCAGTTTTGATTGAATGGAGTTTTTCCCCCTCCTGAATTTGTGCATTACGGCAACAGGTTTGCTATTTATCGGAGATTTTTTTTTACTTACTGTAGAAATTTCACCTTCATTTTCAATTCTAATCTTCATTTAAGAAAATTAGTAAAATATATAATTTTAGTTTTAAAATACACTAATAATTAGGTGCAGCCCGGCTGTACTTGCTGTAGTGCACGAGTCGCCACTGATTAAAATATTCTAATGTGTTTCTATTTTGTTTAAATGTTTATAAATTTTGTTACATTGAATTTATTTTTATTAACCCCCCTCCTATTATTCAGTTTTGCTTACCTTTTATTTAGTTTTTTTACAATTTTTTAAATGTCTTATTACACTAGTTTTTAAGGGAATAACTTGGGTATATTGGATGTTGAATGGTGTATAGAGATTTTTATCTTCTAGAAAATTAGTCTTTTCAACTCTGTGCACATTGCACTTTTATTTCTCCTAACTCTTGATTGGGAGATTCCTTTGGATTCATTGGATTTTTTTTCAGGGTACATTGCAATTGTGATCTATAAGCACATTAAACTTTCACTTTTAGTAATTCACACTGGATTTGCCACTGAAGGCTATTTATTACTCTTGGGGTACATTGTTATTTTTCTATTCGGTGCACTTGAAAAAATTTCGCCTTTATATATTGAAAATACATTTTTAGAATGCATTTTTTTTGGATTTTAGGGTGACATTAGCCTTTTTAATTTAATTTTTTCAATGGATTTTTTAATTAAAATAAATAATAGATGTAAATTAAAATAGATTTTTGGGGTTAATTTTTTCCTATGGAGATGCATTAAATTTTTATGTTGAGAATTTGAATTTTTGGGGTGTATTTAAATTTTATACTAGAAGTATAGATTAGAATTTTGTAATTAAAAGTACTTTTGAATCATTGATCTTAAGATTCATTATTAGGGTACATTGGACTTGGGTTTTAATGTGAGGACAAAGTAAAAAAAAATCATTTTCAGCTGCACTGAAATCTCAGGCTACTTAAAATAGATTACTTACATTTGAAGGACATTAGACTTTTGGAAATGCATTGTAATTTTGATCTTAAATATAGGTTGGAGTAATTCAATCTTATTGTACTTAGTACTATAATTTCTAGAGCATAACGTTGAAAATTTAATGTTGATTTATATTGGTTGTTTACACAGGTGGTTCATATAGGGGTTTTGTTTTATTTATTTTTTAAAACCTACAATCTTGTTCAAGCATAGACTATTTTAATAATGTTAACTTTGAAAACGAAATACATTAACTTAATTATTCTTATTACTTAATTAATTATTCTTAAACTGCTTAATTACTTAAGTTCTATTTGAAACCTTTCAGTAAGCATGTTGTTAAAAACAATTGGAAATCCATTATACATGAAATTAAATATGTGTGGGTGTATCTACAACACAAGGATCTCGTGTCCTTTGACGGACCCTTTGAGGGAAGTTGAGCTTTAGCGACAAGGGGGGAGAGTAGGAGGGTGGACAGCAGCAGCTTGAGATCCTCAGAGATCTGGGATGTCACTTTCAAGGTTAAACTGACGAATTCAAAAAAAAAATGCTAAATCTATTTTACTGCTTTAAATTTTAATTTTAACTCCTCGGATTTTATATATATTTTTTATTGTTTAACATTGCTTTGATGATAATTGAAGGGTAATTTTAAGTAAAAAAGTAAATTTTACAGGGGAAGCTAAAAACGGGTTTTACAATGTAGAAGAACTACATGCAATTGCCATCTTCCGTCGCTCGTAGAAACTAAACCATTTTGCTGATTGACTTACTGTTTATTCCATTCCATGCCATTGGCTTGAGCGTTTAATGTTTTTCCGTGGAAAAACTTGAAATTTGTGACTTACTGTCTTCCCCATGTCAGCCCCTCAATTCTATATCCACTATCGTTAAAAAATACAAGAGGTCCTTAAAAATTATCAAAAGGTCCTTAAAAAGTCCTTAAGAACTGCTTAATTTTTACTTTGGAAAATTTGTATGAACCATGTTACAGTAAATAATCATTTGCAATTCACATCATTAAAGTATATTTAAATTAACATCATTAAAGTATATTTAAATTAACATCATTAAAGTATATTTAAATTAACATAACTTGCAATTAAACGCACATATATTTTGAACCCTTTGCTGCATGGTGGGTCTCAGAAGATCCAAACCAGGAAATGCTATTTAAAAAGGGCTAAATGGTCACCATCCTCAATTCAGCAGCATTTTATCTGATTCCCAAACTCCTTACCACCTATAGTGCAATTTTCAGCTACAGACTATGGCCCATACAGTCAAACCTCATAAATATAATAATTTTGTCTCAAATTGTGTAATAAACTGTGTAAAAAAAAAAAAAAAAATTGGTTTTAACACAATTTTTTTTTTATATATATAAGCAAGATTTCATGTTATATGGTTTTGTATTAATCACTTAATTTAGTGTTAATTTCAAGCTTTATCATATGGGAAGCCGCCATTATTTCTCATTAAACAACATTTTGGATAAGCGATTTCACTTTAACGGGGTTTGACTGTATATCAATCCTTTCTTCTCAAATAAAATTGTTGGATTGAAGTTCTTACTAAATATTTTTAGCCCATACAATAATAGATAATAAAAATTTATAAAAAAAACTTTGAAATAAATTATTTCATTTTTTTTTTTTTTTTTTAATTTTACTATGCTTATTGAGACACAAACCCGTTTTGGAGTCATAAGGATCAATTTGGTTGTCAAATATTTTTCACATTAAGTTATTTTGTATGCCCATCATTTTTTTTCAGGAAGAAAAAAAAATTATGCAGTGAAAGTTTAATGTGTGTTTTTATGCAATATGTACATCTTGATTGATTTTAAGTTCTGCTAATAAATTGAAAATATACATCTAATGTATTCCTATTTGACATTGTAGATTGACTCAATGAACATAGTTCCTGGTATTGTTCACCCGCCTCCCATGCTGCAAATACATCTTCGGCCTGAAAAAAAACTTAGTTGGTAAAAAATTTGACATTAAATATATTTTTGGTTTCTTAAGTCAATTGGTTCAGTTGTCCTATTTTTAAATGTAAATTTTCAATTTTCCAGGGATCATGTTGTGAGATACAATTCTGAAAACTTCAACGAAATGCTTGCTGAGTTTCCAGATTTTAATAATGAGTTGTCTAAATTGAAACATTTGGTTTCATCTATTACTAGGACTCAGGGTAATTAAAAAAATTATAATATATTGTTTTTTAATTTAATGTAATAGAATTTGTGTCGCAAGCTTTTAATTTTATTAATTTGCGTATATATATATTCTTAACAGTCTGTTATATTTATTAAAAATAGTGTTTTTCTACATTCCAGAATCAAAATAAAATTAAAATTGGTAAAATTTGTGTGTTTTTATCTTTAAATATTTTAATAACTTACAAATACTTGCATTTATTTATGCAGGGTTTGTACTGTCCTTATAAGTCCTTAGAAACTCCTTATGTTTGCCTTTTACCTTGTGTTTGGCGCAGCTTGGCCATATTTGGCCCTTGTGCCATTAAACCCCACACAACCAACCTTATGTTTCCCCAAAAATCTTTGGAAAATTTTAAATTTCGTTTTCTACCAACTAAAAGCCATTCAACTTTCAATATATTTTACAAGTTACGTGATGAAAGGTTTAGCTTGCTGCATTATTGCCCATTTTGCATTTGCTTACGATTTTCTGAAAAGTACCTCTAATTTCAGCCGATATGAGACTTTTACATATAACGTGCATGACCTAGTATTCTAAGAGTAAAAGCACATTTCATTTCAATTATATGTGATGTAACTTTCCTTTGTCTCAATCCTAACATGATCCAAATGTGAAATAAATTTGAATGTTAGGCAGTGTTAAATATTTACCTGTCGTTAAATTTATAATATGCAACATTAGTAAGTTTGAAATCTAATTACTAGAGTATCTTAAAAAAAAATTCAGTCTTAATGTGAATTAAGCATAACGTTTTATATCTGAATAGAAAATCAATGATTTCTTTACATCGAATAGTTAATTTTTTTTTTTTATCCATGATTTTATTCCCAGACAACATAACTATTTGCAACTGTAAAACTGACTTTCCTTTAGAAATGTAAAAAAAATTCAGTTGCATTAAAAACATTTAGGTCCTTATAAATTGCTTTTAAGGTCCTTGACAAGTCCTTAGAAACTCCTTATTTTTATTTCCCAAAAATGCGCACCAACCCTATTATCGTATTTTTATACCTAAAAAATTATATTATATTTTATATTTACAGAAATTCATGAATACCCTGAAGTATTATTTCTTGGCACAAGTTCAGCAACCTCAACTGCTTTTCGTAATGTTTCTTCTATTCTGGTTAAAATCAAGTTAGTGCTTAGTTATTTTCATAAACTATATTTTCTCTACTGGTGTATTTTACCAAATATATTTTTAATTTATATTTGCACAAGTCAATCTAACAGCTAAATTTATTTACAATTGAAGTTATTAGTCATCGTAATCAATCATATTTATCATATTACCATTTTTTAAATCATATTTATTAAATAAATAATAAAATGTATTTTAAAAGGGAAATATGTAAAAAATTTGAAATATAGTGTAACATTTTTATGAATAAAGAAAAAAATGTTTGATTTACTTAAATGTTTTGCATTTATGAAATAATTCTTAGTAACTAGTAGAAAGCTTCTTTATTTACAATATTGTGTATGTATGTAATTTAAATTATTTATCTTTTTATTTACATATCCAAGTTTTAGTTTGAGAACTATTCTTCATGCAAAAAACATTTTACATAGATTTTATATAGTAAAGACTCAGAAAAATCATAACCTAGAATAATTTCAAATATTCACTCCAAAAAGTATAAATTTTAAAAAAAATGAAACTCCTTGTATCAACTGTGTTTTTGAGACATACATTATTTTGAAACTTTCTGATAAATCTACTTGTTTATTAAAGCTACTATGGTTATGTTTATTCATATTATTAGGGGCAAAAATTAGTTTTTGCAAACTGTACAACAAATTTTCATACAAGATATTTTTTTTAATAATATGTTCATCCCTCTTAATTTATTAAAGATTGTTATTAATATGCTAAATTAAAGTTAATCGATCTATGTACTTCAATTGTATATCTTTTCAATTTTTTTAAAGCCCAAAGAAAAGCATCTTATTAGATATTGGTGAAGGTACTCTCATGCAATTAGTGCGATATTTTGGAAAGGCAAATATCGACATCATACTCCAAAATATCTCCTGTGTTTTCGTCACTCATAAACATACAGACCATTATCTGGTATAACATTTTATGTAATAACTACTTGCACTTAATTACATGCCTTTGTTTATTACACTCTTATTACATTTTATTCATGTTTTCCAGGGATTGTTTGAATTTTTAAAGGCAAGAGATAAATCATTTGAAAATTCTGGCACTGCTTATAAACCTGTTGCTTTAATTTTACCTTATATGATACAAGAGACTTTTCTTAAATATTGCCAGCTATTCCAATCTTCCAACGCAAAATACAGGTATTGTATCCATTGAGCAAATTAAAAATGTATTATGTAATTTATCTTATTAACTCATCTAAAAAATATTTTGAACATTCTGCAACTCAATCTTTTATTTTGCAATATTAGTTCATAAAATATAATTTGAAAATGAGTTTTTTTTATTTGTTTAGGATATTCAGTTGCAAGCATTTAGTGTCTCCAAATAAAAATGTTGGTTCTCTTGAAAAATTTTTGGATGATGTCAAGGTGAGTTTTCATATTACCTCCATTATAATTTAAATATATATCAGTGTTCACTCTAGGCGTTTTTTGAAGGGCGGTCCGCCCTGCCTGCTCTTTTTTCATCTCGATAGCGCCCTCATGCCCCTTTTTCAAAAATATCGCCCTCTTTTGAAAAAAATTCGCCCCTATTGTCCTTTTTAGTCAAGCACAAGCATCCTTGCTTTCCTATCTGTCTTTAAAAAAGGCATCAATTAATTTTTTTTTGTGTGTAAATTGGAATTAAGTGAATTATGATAGTAGAAAACAAACTTCTTTTTAACTAAACGTGTTGTGGAATCGCGATGATTCCGCGGTAATTTCGAGCATGGGGTATTGCACGAATCCTATTGGTTGCCTGTAAGATGGTTTGGGGCAAGATTACAAGATGAGACATTGTATTACCAAATTTTGAATTTTAGTAGCCTTTTCATCTGTTTTGTAAGGGGCCTAATTCGGGCTACTTACCGATTTCGTTTTTAGCGAGAACATTAATTTTAAAATGTCAAATTTTAAATTTCAAGTAGCATTTCCACAAAGTGACATCAATTTTGTACTGTTCTTTCCTTCGAGATAAGCCCCTAGCCGTCACCAATAGCCCAATGCAAAAAATCTGAATTTTTTATTGTTTGGTCACAGGTTCGATGTATCAACGGGTGGCCACGCCCACCCCAATTTTTTTTTAAAATGCCCTTTTAAAAACAAGAAGTGCCTTTCCAAAAATGGGTGCCCTTTTTCTGCTAACAGCGCCCTGCCCCTTTTTATTTCTAGAGTGAACACTGTATATATAAAATAGTTCTAACTTCCTAGATGACAATAAGTCTAACACACAACACGAGAGACTCTAATGTGATGACATAAAAGGGTGACATTGACAATAGATGTTAAAAAAAAAAGACTTTCATTGTTCGATTTAATTTTTTAGGTGTTTTCTTAATGAAGCAAGTTTGTGTTTCTCGATACTATTTCAGATATAAAAATTGGGGAAATTTCCCCATAAAATTTGAGATTATTCAAAAGTCAAAAAACTTTTTCCTATATAAACAAACCTTTATTTAATTTATAGTAAAATCATCAACATTACCATCCTTTTTGAATGCCATTAAAAAAATATATAAATATTACATTAATGCCGAATTGTTGTAGAAACTTTTGCAAAGACTTTATTTGATGAAATGAAATTCAGTGGCCCTGAAATTGAAATATTGCATTTGTGAAGAGGGTTAAAAAACTTAATGTGGCTGTAGGACAACAGATTTTTTTAAAATTCTTTTCTATTTTTCAGATACAAACAGTGCCAGTAAAGCATTGTTCAGATGCATATGGAATAGTTCTGCAGCTTGATTCAAAGTGGAAAATAGTGTATTCAGGCGACACTTCCCCTTGTCATTCATTGATAGCAGCAGGTAATTATTTATTGTTGTAATTTATTTAATTTTTTTTATAAATATAGATAATTATTTCAATATTTTTAGAATAAGTTTTTGGAACTCCTCTTCTTACATAATACTAAAATTAATTAAATGCAGTAGAGACAGAACTTGACTAATAAATATATTTTTAACTTTAAATGTAGAAGTTTAATGTAGATAAACTGTAATGATCATAAAAACTTAGGTATTTAAACTCCAGATATACAACAATCGAATAATAGCAGAAAATGTATAAATTAAAGTTATGGACTTGTGTCCAGACACCAGCAAATTTAAAAAATGTTTACAAAATTACATTTAGCTCGCACAACCTTTTGATGCCAAGTTATATATATATATATACAGTGTTCGATTTCTAGAAATAGAGGTACTGGAACCTTCCGTGGGGTGTGGAAGTGCAGTGCATCAGCCATCAAACCCAAGTCTGGAATCATATTTTTTTCCCTAAAGAGAGGTACCGGAACGCCGTTCCGGCTCAAATCGAGCCCTGTATATATATATTAATTTCTATTTGTTTTATAATCCTATGACAGTGTTCACTATAGAAATAAAAAAGGGCAGGGCGCTGTTGGCGGTAAAAGGGCACCCCGTCTTTGAAAAGGCACTTTTTGTTTTTAAACGGGCACTTTTTTTAAAAAAAAGGTTGAGGTGGGCGTGGCCACCCGTTAATATGTCGGACCCGTGACCAAACAAAATAAGTTCAGATTTGTTGATTGATATTGCGCTAGAGCTGCATATTGGGTTATTGGTGCCGATTCAGGGCTTATTCTGAAGGAAAGACCCATACAAAATTGATGTCCCTTTATGAAGATATCATTTAAAATCCAAAATTTGACACTTAAAAATTAATGTTTTCGCTAAAAACCAAATCTGTAAGTAGCCCTAATCAGACCCCTTACAAAACTGATGAAAAGGTTACTTAAACCTAAAATTTTTGGTAATAAAAGGCCTAATATTGTAACCAAGCCATCTTCACTTAAAAACAAAAACATAGCATCATATGTGGGTACAGGCAACCAATAGGATTTGTGGAATGCCCTGTGCTCGAAATAACCGCTTAATCATCGAGATTGCACAACATGCGTAGTTAAAAGGAATTGGTTTTCCTACTGTCATAATTCACTTAATTCCAATTTACACACACATTTTTTTAATTGATGCCTTTATTAAAAATAGCTAGGGAAGCAAGGACGCTTGAGCTTGACTGAAAAGGGCAAGAGGGGCGGAATTTTTTCAAAAGAGGGCGACATTTTTGAAAAAAGGGGCATGAGGGCGCTATTGAGATGAAAAAAGGGTGGGCAGGGCGGACCGCCCTTCAAAAAACGCTTAGAATGAACACTGCCTATGAAAAAATAAATATCAATTGTTTAACCAGATAGTATGTTCTTTTCCTTTTTTATAAATCTATGACAAGTAAACAAATCAGAAAAAAAATTTGTTTGAAGTAACAAAACAGATCACCCTTCCCCCGACTTTATAAAGAACTTATGTTAAGAATTAGCATAATAAAAGTAATATTCTGAATTAAAATTTCTAGGAGAGAACTGTACATTACTCATACATGAAGCATCCATAGAAAACAATCTTGCAAGTGAAGCAACTCTAAAAATGCATAGGTAACTTTTTACAAGTAGTTTTCTTATAAACGTAAATAATATAGTGGTCAATTTATCGATGTAATTTTTTTAGATTGTATACAAATTACCTCTGTAAATTATTTATTCGTATTTAGCACACCATCTCAAGTGGCAGATGTTGCAGAAAGAATGAATGCACAGTATACTATAATGACTCATTTTAGCAAGAGGTACTTAGCAGTACCCCTCTTACAAGATTACAATCGTAGGCCAATTGGATATGCCTTTGATTTCATGAAGGTAACTTCCTTTTCATTGTACAGCAATTACATATTTTAAAATCATTGTTTTATTAATATGAGGGAGGCAAGTTTAATTTTAACAAACCCACAAGCCTTAACTAGGGATACTAAAGGAAATGCTTTTTTATTATAATAGTAGTAGCACGACTTGCTTTGCTTGTGGTCAATTTAAGAAGAGTGTTACTGTGCTGCACGTTTTTGTTTATTTTTTGTGTAGCCATCGCATATCACTCTCTGTGCATTGTTAAAAATAAGCATTATCAAAATCTAGATTTATTCAATTACTTTGAATAGTTTTCAAGATATCTAAACCTAAATCTTTTTTTTAATTTTTATGTTCACTTCCTTTTCATTGTACAGCAATTACATATTTTAAAATCATTGTTTTATTAATATGAGGGAGGCAAGTTTAATTTTAACAAACCCACAAGCCTTAACTAGGGATACTAAAGGAAATGCTTTTTTATTATAATAGTAGTAGCACGACTTGCTTTGCTTGTGGTCAATTTAAGAAGAGTGTTACTGTGCTGCACGTTTTTGTTTATTTTTTGTGTAGCCATCGCATATCACTCTCTGTGCATTGTTAAAAATAAGCATTATCAAAATCTAGATTTATTCAATTACTTTGAATAGTTTTCAAGATATCTAAACCTAAATCTTTTTTTTAATTTTTATGTTCACGACTTTACATGCTACTGCAACTACTATTTAAGCGGATGCTTTTGTACAATGTTTTTTTGTGTTGTTTAAAAATTAATTATTAAAAAGGCCTTTGCGAATATTAGCCTTGTAATATAATGTCAATAAAACAATGTATACTACAAAAAAAAAGTTAAACACTTGGCGATGTTGCTTCAATGCAAATTGGTCTCGAGAACTTATTTTAAAAGTCGCATATTTTCTTGTATAAAAATTGACTTTTTAGTGACAATAAATGCATGTAGAGAACTTCACATTTATTAATTTTAATACTGGCGATGCAATAATATATATGAAAAGAAAGAAAAAAATGCATTCTTCTAAATTGAAATAATTTATCGTATTTGGCGACTAGAATCTGTGTATATTTGTCTTTGAACATTTCTGTAGAAAAATAAATTGGGAATTATTTTTATTTATAACTGTTCACCCTGCAGTTTCAGAGAATTCTAAAATATAAATTTAAATATACCTGTGTCAATATTTCTTTTACAAATTTTCAAATATTCATTTTTGATAAAAATAAGTTATACTAAGAGGCTCCGCCCCCTGCTCCGCTGACGCTGTTTTTCAAAACTTTTATTTTTAATGTAATAGAGTTCATATTCTTCCTAATTTAAGCTGACATCAACAAAATAATTATTTACTAATGAATTGAAGAGGCTAATCGTCAAAATGGCTTACATAATGGCAAAATAAAAATACGGGCACAACAGAATTTCGTAAACAAACTGTTGCCACTCAGCGTACAGAAAAACAGCGTTTTTCAATCACCACATAAGAGAAATATATATAAAGATGGAGGTATAAATATATAAACTCCAAGTTAAACTTTTAGGGTGGCCCATTCTTCCACTAACAAATCGAACAAAAACAGCTGGTTTATCTTTCTCTTTTGGTTGGCGATGTTTTTATTAACAACCGATTCTTATAATGTGCTGCTCAATAAATGTACTTTTCACAACAAAAAAAATCGCAATAGAAGAAGGCAGCTAGTATTATTGAAAAATACTTTGGGCCGCCAAGATGGATTTTAACAATAATGTTATGAAAGGAAGATCTACAATGTATATTTCCAATAGGAATAATGTATGGGAAAATGGAAAAAGTTCTATAACTTTTGAACAGTTGCAGATATCCACATGAAACAAAGTGCAGATATTAAGTTGGAAGATTATTGATAAAATAACACAAATTTCATAGAAATCCATCAAAACCAGGCAAACAAAATAAATTGCGCTGAAATTTTCTGAATCAGTGTATCCCAATTCATGCAATAAAAACTCAAAATGAGTTGTTTTGTTCGAAACCACAGACAGACACTCCAGTCTTGTATACCATATACGTATTGATCTCTTTGGAAAATCATTATAGAGACTAGTTTACTAGTTCTTAATTTACAAAAGGTACATTTTTTTTTTATCAAATTAACTAAAGTGTGTTAGTGTTACTTTTTATAAATATTGTTATATAATATAAACTTAATTACAAAATCTTTTAATCTCAATAGGTACGTCTTCATGAATTACCTTTGCTTCCATTATTTTTACCAGCTTTGAGATGTATATTTCAAGAACATTTGCACAGTCATTTAGAAAAGTCATCATCGGTGGTACAGTTTGAAAATATCTTCTTAAAGACATACAGGTCATTTAAAACTTGATAGCACAGACTCATTTATACTCTTGTACATAATTAAAATAAATATTCTACTTATTAATAGATGCCACTTTTGAGTGTTTCTACATACTACAGGGTTCCCACAGACCTTGAAAAGTAGTGGAATTTAATTTGGAAAATTCGGGTCCTGGAAAAATACTTAAATTTTCGAACATTGCGACAATACCTTGAAAAGTACTTGATTTTCCCTTACGAGAGCTACCTGTCCCATATGTCGCAACCTCGCGTTGGATTCCGAGCGCCTCCTGTTTTGGAAACGACACGTACAAGGCCATGCCTTCCATAATTTTTTGAGTTCCGAAGCATACGACAAGCTTCCTGAATCGGACTATAAAGATTGGATCTTTGACATCATCAGTACAGAGTTTCCGAGCGATGGGCAAGCGTGTGACAACTGTCAAGTCTCTGTCTGGGATGCGGACAAAGTCCTGATGACCATCTGGAGAGGCGGTCATACGACGGGCAATTTTCAGTTTCGGAACCCAGAATTGATCGAAAACTTACACGTATGTAATTGGGAATGTGATGAAGGACGTTGCATGCTGAATGAGTTGGGGACAATCTACAACAGTGTGGACTTGGACTAAACAAAGTGGAATGGAAAAAAATGGGGAAATGTAGGTCATTTGATTCAAACTTTTTAATGGTTTGAATCAAATGGCCGATGTATGCTTGATGTGCTAAAAAAATACAATTAAGTCTATTAAATTATTACTAATTTGCCAAAACAGTGCAACTGTTTTCAACAAAATGTTTTAAAGTTCTCTTTAAGCAGTCATTTTTCTTGGGAGCAAAAAAAAAAAAATATTTAAATTTCACAATTAATATTTTATATAGATGCGTAATTAGCATGTTAACTTATTAATATTTTTATAAAATACTCATTAAGCATTTATTAAAAGCTAAGTTGAAGGTGTACGATAAAATTCTTTGTCGAAATTTTGAGTTATACACAAGTAAAATCACAAAATTCCTACCTAATGTTTTTCTGGCTGATTTAACAGATTCTGTAATGTACAAACATGTAATGATAAATTTGTTATTAATCTTAATGTTCTTGAATATTTGTTTTTAAATATTTCATACATTTTGAAAAAGTTTTTTTCTATGCTGCTAGTAGTGCAATATTAGGTACTTGAAAAAAAAAAATAAGAGTTCATAAAAAGTACTTGCATTTTTTTTTCTAAGTGAAACAGTGGAAACTATGTACTAATGCTTTAAAACAGATGCATTTTATACATCTGTCAAGTAACTTTATTATATAATAGATTGCTACAATATAAACCCAAATATCATTTTTGAAACAATGTAAACTAAACCCAAAAGTGCTATACTAAATATTGCATCATTAGCCCTAAAATGCAGGATTTTTTTTTTACAAACTTTTATTCATTTAAGAATTAACCAGAAAAACAGTTATTTAACTCTTAGCATTCATTTCTTTAAAAATAATTTTAAATATATAAAATTTGCATTATAACTTACTCGGAATACAAAATCATTCTAGTAAATTAGAACTCAATTTTAATCAATGTACGAGCTAAGTAACACTTTAAATCATAATAAAAAAAGCACGGAACCTTCAAATTATTTACATAAATCTAAGTGTTAAAAAGATTATGCAAATAAAACTTGCTGATAAAAGATACTTTGAAATTTTCCTCGGCTTTAAAATACAATTGTCAACCTATTAAATAATCATTGATTTGTAAAAGGAGCGAGAGTCATAGATCTAACAAGTAAATTATTGAGACAATATTAAAAGACACGTACATGTTTTTTCATATTTTAATAAAGGCTAAAAGTTTGTGTTCAAACAGAACAGAAAACATGTTTTAAAGAAAGATAAAATTAGATCCAACTATAAACAAATTTTCTTTAATTATGCAAATCAGATAAATTATAATACAATTCAATTTCAAGCATTACTATACAACTAATTTAAAATAGTAACAATTCAAACTTTCATTAATTACAAATTAAATATTTTAAAACAGATTTTAGTCAAATCTCATACAATTTTAAGTTATATAGAATTATAAATATTTCGCTAGATAGACAGTTGTAAGTTTAAAACTACTCAGCCAACCAAAAGCTTCAAATTAGCATTAAGTTGTCCACTTTGTAGGAATAATAAAAACTACATTTGAATTGTTTTTGTAATTAATCTACATTGGTTACAAAGTTGCATCTTATTATTGTAAAATTTCATGCCCAAGTTAATTTCATTATATGAAAAATTGGTTCTAATTAATATACTGTATTGAATTTTAAAAAGGTATATTGGAAGTTGAGCGGAAAATCGTAAGGCCTCAAGGTTTTCATCAAAGATTCAAAATTAAGAAAACATCTACTCTCGCACCTCCATATAGTAAAAATTATAAAACCACATTAAATGTAGAACTTTGGAATCTTTCACATATGCAACACTTTACACACAAAAGTCAAATTCTTCACAATCATTTTTTCCTATATTACAATTATTTTGACTTTAAAATAAAAGAAAATGCAGTTAAATAAAATACAAACATAACAAAAATATATCACCATTTTCAGATCTCTGCTTATTTAAAATGCAATACAATACTTGTGAACAGAGAACAAATGTATAATCAGTTACGAAAAGTCACTGTAAAAGTAAATAAATCATTAAAAGCAAATAAAAAACTTAATTCTTACATATTTTTGAATGGATATGTGAAAAATATGTTAAATGGAAACATTTAAAATATATATATTCTTAAAAAATATCATAATATGTAGAGTTTATATAAAATAAATAGCATGAAAGTATTGCACTGAAATATTAGACGAGCAAGTTTATACTATAATCTCTCTTTTTCATCGTTAAAAGTTTCTAGAGCACCTTTCTTGCAATTAACCAGTAAAGCATCAGCGCTTGAACTCTCCACAACTTCATTTCCTTCAGAACAACCGGTACCTGTAATTGATTTCAAAGTTATAATTCGCCACATGCATTGAACATTTGTTACATTGGTCAACAGTGAAATTGCTTCCTAGATGAATGAACCCAATCCTGAATTATTTCAATGTGCTAAACACAACCTTCAAAAAAACTCTCATTGCACAGATAGACGTCTTGTCCATTGTATAGTTGCAAAAAACTACAAGGAATTGTTCGAGAATATATCGATTGTTTCATGATTTCGGCTGCAATATGTCGTTAAAGGGTTACTTTCTCGACTCCCACTTGAATTTCTTCCTTAATTGTGGGCAGGTCAGTGATTAGATCAGCAAAACGTTATCATCCGGACATTGCCAAGATGGAGAAATGGAACCAGAGCAAATAGTCCACATCAATGCTCAGAGATTGTAGGACACTCAGAGATACTCCCCTCATCCATCACAAATGACAGGCCAAAAGAAAGCGAAAGTCCAAAGAATAAGATATTCTTAATGTGTATTAAAATGTTTGCATAGATAAATTTTTTCTCAGTAACGCATACACTACAAAAAAAAAACAGCCAATTCAGCTTGTCCTTTGCCATATTTGTATTTAGCACATTTAATAAATTAGGAAATTACTATTTTCATCTCTAAAGCAGAAATTTGTTCCCTAGTGTTATTGTCTTTTATATATATATATGTTTTAACTTTTGTACCAAGAAAAATTATCAAATTTTCTATCCAATATTAGAATCAAAAGTTTAAAACATTTTAATTTAACATTAATTTTTCCTTCCAATTTTATCGCTCTATTAATATATTTATTATTTAAAACAAATTTAAGGTATGTCAAATTCTTTGTAAAATATTACTTTTATGCACTAATTTATAGTATTAAGATTCACTTTTACAAATGTAAAACAACAATACATAAAAATTCATGTTTAAAATTATTTTGTAAGCCCGTAAAAAATTACAGGTATGAATTACTGTGTTAAATTAACAAGTATTTATTTAACTATTGACAATCTGATTCTACTAAAATAACTAGAATACGTATTGTTTAAAAATAAACTTAATGGTTTACATGTGCAAGAAGCAAATTAAATTGAATAATTTGTGCTATGTGTTGTACTGCTCATTTGAGTTTTCAATACATCTAGTATAAATAGGGACTTACAAGTATTGCTGATTGAACTAAAGAGAGCATGTTGAATTTCTTCTTCCTTCATATACACACAAACTGAATCTGTTAAACAATTCAGGGCTTTTATTGCTAGAGGCTAGAAAAAAAAATTACATGTCAGTTACAAATAATTTTTAAAAATTTACAATTTGAAAAAATAACAAAATGTAAATGGAGAATTAAATGAAAATATATTGTATACCTCAGTTACATGAAATAGAACCCGAGAATTATCCTTTTTAACTCCTTGAATCATATTTCTAATCCCCTATTAAAAAGAAAATTGTTAAAATAAGAATCAGCCATATACATCTAAACATAATTATTTTTGCAATAGAAAGTATGTAAATACTCAAGAATACACACTTATTCATGTTTTATAAAAAGTTACAAGAATATTTAACAGAATCCTTACCATTGCAGTTGTATAATCAATATCTTTGAGATTATCTCCATGTATAATAACAGTACATTCGGATATGTTACACTGACCTGCAATAGTTTATAATTTATAAAAGTATTCAAGAACATGGATTGTTAGGACAAAAGTATATTATTTTGATCAAATAAAGTTTATTTGTTACCATTAATTAAAGATTACTATGTATTTTGCACAATTTCAAATAATTATGGAATTAATCAAAAAACTAATTACTTGATATTTGTTTAACTTTTTGCCAATAAACTACTAGTGAATTTTTGCATTTAGAGTAATTTTCCCACTACCATAGTTTAAGAAATTATCAAATACTAATCAATATAAAAAATTATTAGTTTCGGAAGATTTGACAAAAAGCTAAGTATCTGAAATTAATAACTTTCAAAGATTTACCTACCAAGAATTATAAATTTAAACAATTTTTTTTTAAAGAAAATGCTTTAATTTTATTAACATTTATTTGTTTGATATTGTGTGATAGGTTGTTTATATATAATTTCTTATTTAGCTATGTATTATTTTTATCTGTAGTTAAATGTACAAATGAAGATATTAAACAGCCTTTAACTAAAAGAACCATTTCTTAAAGATTAGAATTTGGGAAGCATATTCAAAAGTTTGTTTTCTTCTAAAAAATATTGAATGTACAGTCAAACCCCGTTATAACGAACCCTCAACGGACTGGTTCAGAAGTTCGCTATAGCCGAGGGTTCACTCTATCCGAATTTTCAAATATAGACGATATAAAAACTTCCTAAAGTCCTTAAACACGTTTTGTGCGAAACAAATTACTTACACTGAACATTGAATTGCAATTAGTAATGGGCAATAATAAAGTAAAAGAAATATTTGTCCTTAAAAAATAATTAAACAATTAAATTAATTTTACTACTTAAATTTATTTATCTAAAGTATGAAAAGAAGTTTTGATTTTTTGTTGAAAGCATCAAAAGAGTCCATTACATGCTTATCCACAGTTTCTGTTGCAAAGAAATTATGCAAAATGTTCACAGCTGCCTTACCCTTAGCATCAGAAATTGAAGGACCTGAACCAACATCCCCTTCGTATGCAATATCTGTAGATAAACGATAATCACCGTTTTCTATTCTCTTAATAATTTTCGTTTTATCCTCAATGGAAAAGGCATTAGCAAACAGGAGCGATTTGAAACCTACGCGAAGTCCACAAGTTAAACGATAATCTTCAGCAATAGAATGAAAGGAATAGGCAAAGAATGTAAATCAGTTGAACGGGGGAAGGGGAGGAGCGCTGAGCAGGGGAGTCTATTGTCACCTTTGAGGAACCTGGCTTCTGTCAAAGGAACAAAGGGTAAGGAATGTGGTCGGGGCGAGAAAAACTGTTGGGAAAAACCTGAAACTAAACTGGAAAAGTGTGAATTTTAGTTCGCTACATCCGAATTCCTTACTTTTGAAGATCGTTATAAGCATTTGAAAATACATTAGTGACATAGGAGTTCGATGGGACCAATTGAAAAGTTCGTTACAACCGAGGGATCGTTATATCCCGGGTTCGTTATACCGAGGTTTGACTGTATAAGTTAAATTCTATGTATATAAAGTATATCTATTAGGAATAATTTTATTTACAGTATAGAAGGGTCTATTTTCATGGGAGTCGTTTAAATTTGTAAACATATTTATTAATTATCACAATTACATATACAAAATAGTAAACAAAGATAATTGTGTGCTTACTATACAACGCTTTGGCTATAATTCCTTTAAAATTGTCCGACGATGGAAAGTACACACTGCACTCTGGTGTGACATGAATAAAAGTGTGACCATTTTCATCCTGAAATAATATAGGAGCTATTAATAAAAAAAATGTATATAAATAGGTTCAAAATATTGTTAATTTTGTTTGATACTATTCTTTTTTTAAGGGTTGCGCTTCAGAATGTGCAAAATATAATTTTAGATTTAAATTGGAAAATCTGACTTTTTATATATCTATGTATATTTTTTGTCTTACTTTCATTAAATAGTCATTAAATAAGCAATTTCGAAATTTATTTCTTTAAAGAATTATTGATATCCGTTTGAAACTACTTCCTATAGTAGCCCAAGCACCCACAAAGAATAAACTCCATTTAAATGCCTATTATAGTTATCCTGAACACATAATAGTTGTCAAAATTATTTAAATAATATTTAAGGAATATCCAAACCTGTTATGATCCTGACAAGTTTTTCCTGATAAGTAATTAAAGAACTCTATGGCATATTCAAGAGACGTTTTAAATCATAAATCATTCACACTTTATAACAGTGGCGGTTCACCCACTACAGCAAGTACAGCCGGGCTGCACCTAATTTTATTATATTTTAAAACTAAAATTATATATTTTATTAATTTTCTTAAATGAAGATTAGAATTGGAAATTAAATTTCAACTCTAAGTAAAAAAAATCTCCGATAAATAGCAAGCGTGTTTCCGTAATGCACAAATTCAGGAGAAGAAAGAAAAAAAACTCCATTCAATCAAAATTGCAGCTAAAAAGCGAAGTTTGAAATCGGCTGCATCGTTGCCATGGCAACCTTACGTAGTATGACTTCCCCAGCACGCTAAAATGGAGGATGCGACGACACAAACAAGCGCAAAAGGATTTTTTCAAATTAGCTGTACTAGGGATTTCGAATAAATGATTGGTTCATTGCTGAATCGGCAAGGCGGGGGAAAACGATAATTTCGAAGAATCTCTCCAAACGGAAATAGTTTTCGATAAGTTTGCACGTGTGTTGTTGTTTCTTAACTTAAATTAATATTAAAATTGACCGATTCGCAAGTTTTATAGGAGGATTGATTTTATTTTCAAAAAATAAGTAAGTGTTTTTTATTGTTTTTACATGTTATCTTTCATAAAAGTTGAAAGGAAACTTTGGTTTGAGTAACAAATTTTAATGAATGTCCGTTCCTGTATGGTTGTGAAAAAGGCGAGGGGGGGGGGGGGGGGGGGGAGTTGCATGTTTTCGGCTGCACTAACATTTTTGACCACGGGCAGCCACTGCTTTATAATTTGAATAATTAAAGGTTAGATTTAACAAAAAATATCATGGTTAGGCTAAAAAAAAAAAATTAGAGGAAATTACTTGGTTATCAAAGTGTTAAATAAGTTATATCAATGATATGTAGCCTATTCAATGCTGTTTAAAAAAAGTCATAAAAATTCAATAATTACGACAACAAGTGGAGAATATAAATATTTTCATTCTTGTGTAGTACTATTTTTAAATATTAATTATATTTTGCAAATTTTGAAATTATCCTATTTTGCATCAAATTAAAACAAAAGGTTACCCTTAATCAAAGACTTATTGGCTTTAAGCAGTGAGTTATTTTAAAATTAACACAGAGCAAGCTATTAAAATAAAAAAAAAATTAAGCTTTCAATTAAAATTTTAAAATATTTATAAAATTTAATTAGAAACAATATTTTTCGTCCTTTACATACAAGCTTAAACAATTACCTTTTTTGTTGATACAGCTACACTAACATTGTTTTGCTTCCATAGTAAAATTGCTAGTGCAGCAGCGATTCCAAATAAAAGACCATACTAGAAAGAAGTAAAAATTATTTCTGGTTCACTCAAAATGTATATTTTTTTTTAAAATAAAGCTAACAAACTTACTTCTAATCCCAATATAAAAGAGAAAATGAATGTTGTCAAGAAAGGGATAAGCTCCACTTCTAAAATACAGAAATAAAAATCCAATTAAATCAAGTTTAAACGTAAAACCCATGTCTATTAGCTTTAAAAAACAATTTTTAAAGTTTGAAATATGAAGAAAATACAATACATTGATTTAAAATATTAAACCTATTATTCCAAGGTTTTTTGCTTTTGTGCAACAAGTAGGAATTACATACGAGACTTTCAGAAATATTATTCCATGTTGGGACATTATCTATTTTAAAATTACAAAAATTGAAGCAATAGAAATTGTAGCATAATTTTAACTTGGGAAAAATCATACATAAAATAAAGACGGTTAAATCCTTACTGTTAGTTTTCCACATTTCTGGTACATCTTCATAATGAATCATAAATATCACAGCTGAGAAAATGATGGCAGAAAGACAGGCTTTAGGAATGTAGTGGAAAAATGGAGTAATTGCACACAAGGCAAGTAGCACAAAAGTTCCTATGTAAAGAACATTTCAAATTAAATTAATTTGTTAAAAGATGTGAATTTATATTATAAAACCTGAGAAACCTGTACCTGAGATTATTCCACCCAACGGAGTTCTAACTCCACTAGCATTATTGATCACAGATCTAAAAAGAATTTTTAAAAATTAGTTGTAATAAAAGATAAAGCCAATAAAAGCTGATTACTCTTTTAATTTTCCTTGAAAATACATTTGGATACTTATCATTTCCTTAAGCAAATTCGTAATCACAAAACTTGGACCAATACATACAAAAACCTTAACATAAAACTGATATTGTGTATCATGTAGATAAATTGATCTAAAAATTATAGGTATGGTCAAGAACTGCAGTAAAATCTCAAAGTTTGTATGAGGGTATATAAATTTTCAATTTCTGTTTGTAACGTACATTAGAATCCTAATTATACTAGAAACTTATGAACTGTTTAATTAGAAATGTTTATTTAATTGAAATTTTATTTACAAGAGTGAATTTTGCAATTGTCTTGACATTGCATAGTGATATGTAAACCTACAACTTTAAAAAATACTAAATTTTAACATAAAATTAATATAGATGTTTTAACTTTTACCTAAAAATCTACATCTAATATACTAAATTTTATAAAATTCCGGTTATATATAATAATTAAGCTTTTATCTACCTCGAAAAACTTCCAGTAACAGGATACGAAGATACAAAAGATCCCATTAAATTTCCCATGCCTGAAAAATAAATTTATAGTATAATCAACTATATACTTAAGTATTACAATTTCATGTATTCAAAGCTTATAAATAAAAATCTTGCATTAAAAGCATGCAATGTGAAAAGTTACTTTACAAATGAAGTTATCAGACAGCCTTGCCTTTGAAACAATAGAGAAAGAAAATACTTAATATTCAATATTTTATTCTAGCTATGTATAATAACAAACTCATCCAAAAATCTAGTAGATTGAATTCAAGTAGTTTCTTTGGCTTCTAAAAGTTTATAGTAATTCTTCTGCATTTAACTGATGTAATCAAGCAATTATATACAATACTCGAAAACACTTTCGTTCACAGAAAACATTTACCATGTCTGGCTATCAAAAATATCAGTTTGCAATACATGTTCTTAAAACTAAGATGTGTGGGAAATGAATTGTACACCATTAAAATTATAACCTTGATTTGTATAAAATTTATGAATATGCTATATACAATCTGATGAAAAAAATATTTTAAATCTCATTTATTTTAATTGATATCATCATTGCAAAAACATTTTAATTTATTATAAAAAAATTTATGACTAAACAAACATCGAGGATTCATGTGCCTAAATATCTGATTTAGAGTAAAATTGTAAAAAAAAAAAAAAAAACGCATTAATTAAAAATAATATTTTAATTTGCTGTATAATACTTACCTAGGGCAACCATTTCTCTGGTTGCAAGTAGCTTTCGTCCTCTCGCTAAATGAATAAAAATATAGTTACTATTAGTTGTGAATGCATGTTTGCGATACATATGCGCACTACCTATAACCCAAAATTAATATTTAGTTATAATTTTATTTCAAATATACTCACTAAATGTTTTAGCTATTGCAACAGCTTCTAACAAAGATATGAATGGAATGACTATTATACCAGAGCCAAGATCCTAAGAATAATAAATTGTGGTAAGTATAATTAATTAAGAGGATTACTTACAATTTTTTCAATTCATCTAAAAGTAATAAATAATGACATTTTTTAAACTATCATTTTTATACCAATATCTGGCCAAGTCATAAAGACACTACTGCCACTAATTTCAAATTATTACGATGCGCTTTTTTTTATTTCACATGGATTTAGCCAAGTCATAAAGACACTACTGCCACTAATTTGAAATTGTTATGATGTACTTTTTTTATTATTTATTTCACACAGGTTCAATTCATACCAACTCATTAACTATTCGATTATTATTTTTTTCTTCCAATGAGTAAAATCTCAAGTTGATTGTGTTCCTAATATTGTGTTAATGTCTTCTAATATAGAAATTAAAAGTAAATTACTTTTAAAAAAATTTAAGGCAAGTAAAATATAAATTTAATATGAAATTTTGGGAAATAAAAATTTATAATAGTAAATTAATACAAATAATTAAAATATTGAAATTAAATATAAACTGATAAGATTAATACAGTGAATAGAACATCCCGATAACATAATATTAATTGCTTGCTTTAATCACAATTTGAAATAATCTGAAACCATCCTCTCAAAAGACACCTTTTAAAAGCACACATGGTCGGAGATATTAGCCGATACATTGGTTTGAAACTTGCGAGTGTTTAATTTTATATATAAAATTACTCATTAATTAATAATTATGAATAAATATATGTATTGTCATCAGAATTATACAAGTATTCCCAGTCAATGTGATACTGACAAACAGATAAATCTTAATTGTAAGATTCTTTGATATACAATGACAATTTAGGTTGATGTATAAAAGCTTGTATACACTATTAAAAATTGGCTGTTTTGTTCACTTCATAAATTTATAATTTATTACTTTAATTTAATTAACTTTATATTTTACTTTTAAAAACTTCCAGCCTAAAGCCTAAATTTCTTATTTTACACAGATTGATTACTGGACAACTTATTTTATGCAAGTTTTAATTACTTTACACTGTACAATAAGAACCACCATTTTGTTTCGAGACCTAAACTATAAAATAGAATTCAGTGATCATTTTTCATACCTTGAAAATATCAGTACCACTCTTATTTACAGTCACATTGTGCATCGGATCATAGTAATGGAAGGAAAATTGTGGCATTTCAAACTGAGGAATTCCCGCATGGACATGTTGAGTAAGAGTAAACACATCTTTTCCCAGCTTAAGATAAGCAAATGCAAATCCAGAACAAAGGATGACCAACAATGCATTGCGGGCTGAAACAAATATATCAAATTACAAATAGTTCAAGTACATACATAGAAGCTAACTATGAATATAAACAATAAATACCTGTCGCTAAGGACCACCACACGCCTTGTAATGCATTGGAACCTTTGACATAGGTACAACACGTGCTCTGCTTATCTTTATATTTCTAAAAAAAAAATATCCTTTTTATATAAACAATTTACATTTTTTCGTAAAAGTGATAAGCCATTGGCATTGTTTTCTTTAAGATACCTCATATGAAGGGTCCGAGAGAAAATAGTAGGGATGAACCGGATAGTGGTTTTGCCGGATATCCGGCGCACATTACAAACCGGATATCCAAACTAGAATTTGCCGGATGTCTGGCAGTTTATTTTTTATGAAAATGTTGAAAATACACACTAGAAAAAACGGAAATCGGTCAAAAATTGAAAAATATTTTTTTATTCTGTAATATTTCCCAATTTCTTATCTTTAAAGTGATACCAAAATTGAATAAACATTAAAAAAAACTTTTTTATTTACAAAGGGTTATTCTAGGGTGCTGCTAGCAATGGTCGTATGTTTTGTACATTTTACACTTAATTTCTGAATAATTGTAATTTTACCTACCGTATGCCTTTTCATTCCAAACATGAAAACTCAAGTTTGCTTAAACTTTTGAGAAATTTATTTTTTTATTCAACTTTATATTAGTTGTGAGATGTGATGACCCTCCACCATAACGATTCGTTAAAAATATAGTTTTAAAGTAAAAAATTTGAAATCTTTTTTTTTTTTAAAGTCTCTATTGATTAAAGGGAGAATCTGCACACTGTGAATCCATTGGTAGAATTTTCAGGAAAATACTTAAAGCAAAAACAAAGAAAATTGATCGCCACAAAAAAAAAATCTTCGATGTTTTATTCATCCGGATATCCGGCATGGAAAATCGGATATCCGGCACTTTACTTCCGGATAGTTACCGGATATCCGTTTCATCCCTAGAAAATAGTGAGGTTCCACTTTTTGATGCAATTGAAATCTGCATATCTTATGTTAGCTACCAGGCTAACCAGGTTCAAGTTATAATTACAAGATTACATTAATTATTATGACAAGATATGAAATAGTATAAGATTTGTAAACATCAAACTCCTGTGCGGGTTTACAAGACATTCAACTATGTTCTGCATTATCTGCCGAAACCATTCTGGATATACTCATCATTCTTCCTCTCGACCCTTTATATCAAAATAGAATATTAAGCACCACTGATATTTTTAAATTTTATAAGATTTATTTTATATTGAATAACTTACCCTAAGCACTAAGAGGAATACAATTGACAATAGTCCCATAGTCAAGTCATACAAGCTTAAAATAAACATCATTTTTCAAAATCAGAAATAATTCTAATAATAAGTTGTAACTATTTATATCAATTATAATAAATTACACAAAATTATACCAGTAACCATAGTTACAATCATAGGCGTAGGAAGTAGGGGGGCTGGGGGTGCTCGAGCCCCCCCAGGAAATATTCTGAAGGGGCTCAGACCCCCCTAACATTTTAGTATTTTTTCTAAAATATATTTCATAAATCAATCTTTTCACATTGTTGTATTTGAAAGATTAATAATTTTTATGCTTATTAGAATAAAAAAAATAGTATTTTTTCATTTCGACTATTTTTAGAAGCATTAGCAAGGGAAAAAAATTAATTAATTAGTTAGTTTGGTAAAAAAATGATTAAGTAAGTTATTTTTTCAGAGTGATTATTTCCTTAGAAATGAAACCAACTGATTTATACTTTATTTTCTAAACAGATTATGTAGTTGAAATTTCCTATTTAGGAAATGACAATTTGTTATAGAAGGTTAAATTTAAATAAATTCCTTCAAACAACTACTAATCTAATAATTAGTACATATATAAATTTATATTTTAGCTAAAGATGTGTTTTAATGATTACTTTATGTTTTAAAGGTGTCCAAACAAAAAACAAAAAAAGAATACACATTAATTTATTTTTGGTAGATTAACTCCATACTATTTTAATCACAAAAAAAAAATCAAAATTATACATCTTTGTTCAAAAAATTTTCAGCCCCCCCTGAAAATAACCATTTGATACGCCACTGGTTACAATTACAAGCTATTTATGAGGAATTGAATAACTATATTTAGTTAGATTCTCATAATTGAATGTTTTAAAGAACATTACCACATTGTTTTGGAGAAATTTCTTAATCTATTAAATTAATATTACCTTTATTTAAATTTGATCCATATATTAAAAGACTACTATGTGGCTAATAACTATTTAGTTCTGTTTTAATTTATGTAAAGTTTTAATAATCTTATTATTCGTTGATTAAAATATAACAATTAAAAAATCATTTGCCCATTTAATGGTCAAAGATGGTCTTACACAAGTTACAAATAAAATATTGAAAAGTATAGTTCAATTACATAAAATACTTTAAACTTATTACAGTGTATATTTCAACCAATAATTATAAATTGAAAAAAATAAGAAAATGTTTAAAACCAGATAACTTACTTTGTATGAGAAATATTTAGAAAAAGATTGTACACAGTATTTAAAAATCCTCGTGATTGAAACTTAAGGCCACATATTCCCTACAACAAATAAAAATTATAGAAAATTATATTTCTTGTAAAAAATTTAAAATAAATCAAACATTCTTTTACAAAAATAAAAATATATAAAAATAAAATTTGTAATATTCTATCACTTAAGAGGAATAGATGCATTATGGTGTAATATAAAAACTTGTGTATATATATATATAAATAACATTTTAAATATATTTTTTAAAAATAAGCAGTTTCAAGTTACTTTTAGCTGCATTGTTGCAGTAATTATAGCCGCAGCAGAAGTAAATCCACTTAAAACTGTTGACGACACAAAGTTCATTAGAAAACCTGTAAAATAAAAACAGTCAAATAATTAGAGCTTCCCAGCACAAATGTTTTTAAAAAATCTTCTAATTTCAAAATTTTACTTTTAAAATTTAATTTTCCTCTCAACTAGCATCCCACATGGCTTTAATTTTAAGTTATTAATTTAATCAAACACTCTTATCGATACCAATATGCTCACCCAAATTAAAAACTCCAAGTAATAGTTGAAAACAACCGCACAGGAAAGCAAGGAGTGCTGCATAAGCTGGTCCTCCAATTTGAACATACTGAGCAGTCATGAGGGCCATGACAGAAGTGGGTCCTATAACTAGATCTTTACATGTTCCAAAAACTGCATACATGAAGCTCCCCATGAAAGCCGTATACAAGCCATACTAAACAAATAAAGAAAGCAGTATTAGCTGTGCAAGCACATTTACAATTTATCAGTTTTAGCATAAATATATTTTATCTTTGGCTATATATTCATAAATCACATCTATAGTAATATATATTTTATTTATTTAGCAATCCAATGTGCAGATATTAAATATCACCATTTTAATTAGACATTCAGAAGATTCATTATGTACAAGCTTAAATTTTTATCCTAGTTATCTATAATGCACAGGAGAGTATTGAGACATTATAAAAGTGGCCCAGTGATTATCAATATTTACCGGCCCAAAAATTAATGCAGTTGAGAATTACAATCTCTTATAAATGTTTATATAACATAAAAATTTTACATTAAATATATACACCCAGTAAAAAACATTCCTATTAGACTGTTTTAAATATAAATTTTATTTGAAAAGGTATTTTTCCTGATGGGGCCCCTCGCGTAAACAATAACATCGAAAAATGCATATTAAGTTCATTTACATATTTCAAAAGCAAGAAATTATAACATTTTGATGAAAAATAGTTAAAAACTCATGAAAATTTGCAATAATAATAACGAATTTCCAACGTATAGTCACATTTTGCTCAATTTTATGTTTAAATAAACAAATAGAGGGGCCCTAAAGAGCCCCCTCCCAAGGCCAGGGCTTAGTGTTAAATCAGGCTTTATAAATTAGTATAAAATGGTTTTAAAAATTAAGAGTAATCCAATTCCAATACAGTTATCAAAGAATAGATAAAAGAAAAAGTTGCCTACATATAACAAAAATAAAAAAGACATTACTTATTTTTAATAGTAAATACTTCAATACATTCTTGTGAAAAGGATGTTTTATAAGCTATATTAAGCTGTATTTATAAAACCAAGAAAATTTATAACTAAATTTCTATATTGTAAAATATATTTTTAATTACACATTCTTACTAATATTGTTTACCTGTGGAGGCAGATTAGCCAACTGGGCTAGTGCTAATCCTTGAGGAACCACAGTTAAACCTACTGTAAATCCAGCAATAAAGTCTCCTTTAAAATCTGTAAAAGAATACTCTGGAAGCCATGAAAAAATAGGAATGTATTTCTTCAAAACTCTGCAGGAAGACTCTTTAGAGCAGCCAAGGTCAGAACTCCTAAGATACTCCATTAGCTAATTTGTAATCCTAAAGAATAAGAAAAATAACCTATAAATATACAAGAATATCGCCTTTATTATTTAGTAATGAAAATTATTTCATTACCAAAAAGCTGCCTGCTGCTGAAAATGGTCCCCCAAACAAGACAGTGGCGGCCCGTGGTCGAAAATGTTAGTGCAGCCGAATGTGAAGGTTGCCATGGCAACGATGCAGCCGATTTCGCTTTTTGGCTGCAGTTTTGATTGAATGGAGTTTTTCCCCTTCCTGAATTGCATTACGGTAACATGCTTGCTAATTATCGGAGATTTTGTTTACTACCGTAGAAATTTCCTTTTCAATTCTAATCTTCATTTAAAAAAATTAGTAAAATATCCGATTTTAGTTTTAAAATACACTAATGAATTTAGGTGTAGCCCGGCTGTACTTGCTGTAGTGGGCGAGCCGCCACTGAAACACGACAAGGAATATAATTTTGTAACAAAAAGTTGCAATATAATAGTAATGCTATCAAATAGGCTCAAAATATTCGAATACTTATTATTCATCCTATGTGAACTTTACACTGCATATAAAGAAACTATTGGCAAAGTTCTTAACGAGTTGGATCTAGTGGCATACATAAAAAGGAGATTAAGGGGGGAATTTTTTTTATTGACAAATAAAAGGCATATTGTCAACACATAATAAATTGCCAGATCCTCATCTTTTCTCTATACTACTACTTGTTGTTCTGTAAAAGTAGTTCAATGATGGTCCTAGAACTCAAGAATAAATTTGTAGCATTTATCTATATTAGACAACAAACTGGTGGTTAAAATTATGAAGAAGTGCATATTTAAAACAATTTTTTCTGGATGACATTAGTGAGCAGATTTTGTTCATTTGCATAAAAAAATTTATATAATCAGTTTTTACAAAATTTAAACCTTATTGTATATATATTTAATTTTTTTTAGCCAAAATAGATACATTCTAAAAATGTTTCTTAGTTTTAAACTTTTATAATTAACATAGCTCATACTTGTAGTTGGCTAATCTACTGAAGAAAAATTTGACATGCATAGTAAACTCTTCCCCACCACAACATAGCCATTATTTCATGTTTTAATTTTTTCTCATTTAAACAAAAAAAATACAATTATATCTTGCAGAAAATTTGAAGATTAAACTTATGAGTTTGCAAACTGTCCTACTTTTAATGCATATACAGCCCAGATAGCAATTTAAGCTTGTTTCAGCATTGTTCTTACCTTGTCAACGACAAGTGTAAAGGCTGTCATAAGACTGCCGGTGACAAGGGTGCAAGGCTGAAACAAGTGTGTGACAAGGTGCGCTACTTGACAAAAGCAAACAATACGACAAGGGTGTCGTGCAAGCATACGACAAGGGTGTCGTGCAAGCATACGACAAGGGTTGTCGTGCAAGCATACGACAAGGGTTGTCGTGCAAGCATACGATAAGGTTGTCGTGCAAGCATACGATAAGGGTGTCGTGCAGGCATACAACAAGGGTTGTCGTGCAAGCATACGATAGGGGTGTCGTGCAAGCATACGATAAGGGTTGTCGTGCAAGCATACGACAAGGTTGGTAATGAAAATGTATCCTTTTCGTTTATAAGCGTACGAAAAGGTTGACAATGAAAAGGTTATTCAAAGCTTTTTCTTGCAAACATACAGTTAAGTGAATGGCTAACTGCAAAAAGGGAATTTCCAACATTGTATTGTAGATGTCCCCTTTTTTCAGTTAGCTATTTGTACGCTATACTCTCCAAATTATTTTTACATATATCAAATTGACTTCTTTTAAGGTTAGTTGATGTACATGTAAAAATATTCAACATAATATAAAGAATTTTCATAGTATTTATAAAAAAAAAACTTATGCAACAAGGAAAGATATTGCGACATCTAAAGGAAAATCTGAGAATTAAATACATTAACTGCAATCATGCTCATAAAAGCAATAACGTTAAAAAAAAAATGTAGCTTACTTTACATTTCAAGCAAAATTAACATACTAATGACCTATTATATTTATAACTTTCCAAGTTTTATTATGTCTGTTCAATAAAGATGATTTATTTTCTCAATAAAAAACCTTAACCTTAGAGGCTGATACAAAACGATTAACATGTTAAAAATTAGAGGCATTTTTTACATATAATTTGCACATGTATATTTCTTTTTGTACATTAAATACTATACCTAAATGATTCTAACTAAAAATAACACAAACACATGTTACATATTTTTTAATTTAGTTTATTTATTTTTTTTATCGGAAAACAAATTTTTTTATTGGATAATAGAATTTTCATCTGACTGGCAAGACACTGCTTTCTCTGCACTAATTTTTCTCCCTGTAAAAATAAAGGCACAGTTCAAGAAAATATAACCAAATATTTGTTTTAATTATAACAAAAACAAATTCAATAATGGAATCCTTTGGCTGCAGAGGGAGGCAAACCATGGAAAGCATTTTTAATTTCGGACTATTTTAAGACTGAACGGAAAATATATCCCATAAGATGACTAATGCCGTTTGAATAAGTGGTAAATGTGCATATTTGATATTGTATTCTAGTCAAGTTACATAGCACATAAAAATATAAGTTTATCAACCCTGTATGTGCCTATATGAGGCACTCCGAAGCATAGTGATATGAGTAAAACAATTTCCAAAAATGGGTTTACACATTTAATATTATAGAGGCAGACCATTTCTACTCGAAACAAGTTCAATACAAATAATTACTGAATAATTTTGCTCTTTTTACACTAATTGTTACACTCTGTTACTATTATTTATGTCAACACAAATTTCGAATTTTATTATCTAAAAAATTCATTCGTGCCACTTATTTCATTACGGCTCGACTGCTTTACATAATTCATTAAAAAAATATTAGAGTAAAAAATTTAATATTACAAATTCAATATCTATTGGTATCTTAGTATATATGCTCATCATCCTAGTCAGTGGCAAATCCACGATTTAGTTTCAGAAGAGGCCCAAGCAATTTTTTTTTTAAGAAAAAAAATAAACTTAAATATGTATTTCTAAATATATTATTAACCTGTCTATTTAATATTAATAAATTTAAATCAGTTATAATGAAATACAAATTGATAATGAATTGGGATACTTTAAAGTTACAGTTTTAATATTTACACCTGGAGAATTACCTTAATTAAATAAAAGAGTGCATGAGCACTAAAGTATGTGAACTCAATAATTATTAATTTGAGGGTTGGAGTATTATGCAAGTTATTTTATACTTATTTCTGTTTTACACAACAGAAGAAGGTAGTGCATTTCACAAGTACAAATAAATATGAAAATGAAATAATTTTGGGATTGAAGTATTAAACACTTGGATCTGAAATGAGGAATGGTTTTAGTTACTTGACTAGTACAACTTTGATATTCTATCAGTGTGTATTTATTCGTCAAGAATTAGTAGTTTCCAATAAAATTCAAAGTGAAATAATTTTATAAGACTTTAAATAGAATTAAAAAATAAAATGACTTGGAGAAATCTAAAAAACTGTTTTATCTCCTGTATAAATTTTGGAGAGGGCTTGATCTTGATAGTTCTCATCTGGCTATACGACTGATTCTAGTAAGGATAAATGATTCAACTTAACATATGCCTACATTTGAACTCAATTTAAGTTTTCTGAAATAATCGATTTAAATAAAATATCTATACCATGAAATATGTGATGAAGAAAAATTGGAATAAGATATGAATTTTTATTATAAGTCAATAAACGATGCAGGACGAATACTTATAACATGGAAATATATGAACATTCTTAACTGAAAGTGAATATAACAGTTAAATATACAACTTATATATATATAATGTTATCATATATACAAAAATTTGCAAATCAGAAATAAAGAGAAAGGCAGAGATAGGTTTTTTTAATTGAAATAATTCAATTTAAATTGAAATATTTAATTGAAATTAATTAATTAGGTATCCCTCCATGCATGTGTTGTCATCAATATAGCAATGTAGAACAATATCAACCTTATTTTCAAATTAGAAAAAATTGTAACGACTGGTAATTTAAATACAGAACATGAATTAAATCAAAATATCTAACTTAATGCAAAACAAAATGGTGGATATTACTACAATGTAAACAAATGACAACTGGTTTTCCAGCATCATTGAAAAATATTACAACTTACCTACAATAGATTTAAAACAAGTTTAAAATAAAACAACATTTAAACATTCAAAAATAAATTAAAAACATAATTTTTTTTAAACATTCAAAATACAGAAAGAAGCACAAACTTACAATATGGTTAAATTTTTGTCTTTTAAAAAAACTTTCATATTCTGGCCATTTCTTTTAGGGCTAACGAAGAACACTCTGGAGGTTTCTTTAAATCTTGAAAGAATTTTCTTCTGGAATGCTAAAAAGAAAATGCATAATATATATAAACAATATAAGATTTCACATCATATCTGAATACCTAATTGAAATTAAGAACTTTAATACATTTATGTAATAGTCTTCAGTTCTTGAGGAAATTAAAAGATACCTGTCAAAAATATTTAATTCATAATTTTTTTTCAACAATATAACAATAGAAGTTTTTTATTTAGTATGAAGTGGATTGTGACAGAAAGGGATATTTTTTTATTGTCCTTCTCTTCAGATGAGTAAAACCTTTTCTTTAAAAGTTGACATTTTGTTCACAATTCTGCTTCATACTGTATGTCTGACTTATAATCCGTGTCAACTCATTTGTTTCTTGCTTCCTCATATCAATTTATAAATGAAAAATTATTTTATTTTAAAATTTAAGCACACATCTATATGGTTGGTTAGAAAGAGATTAAAATAGGATAAATATATTGGCCTTTACTGCTTTATGGTGCAATATAAGAAATATAAAAATAAACATTATTGAATTACTTTAATCCTTTATAAATATTCAACCACCATCAAATGTTCCCAAGAAAGAATAATGCAGGACACAACTCTTCTTCCCAACGCTTTAAAGAAGAGACTTTGCAGAAACAACAAGTTTAATGAGGACCTGTAAAACAAAAAAAAAGAATGCTTTAAAGGCACTACATGAATTTTATAATTTTAATTCAGCATAGTTTCTTCAAGATGTGTTCTAATCTAAAATATTTAAGAAAAAGATTTGTCAAAAGTATTATCACCAAATTGATTAATCATAATTATTTTGATTTTTAGTTGAAAGCACCTTTTAAATTCAAAACAACATGCAGATTTGATTACTGCAATGTATCAACAAATCTTTACATTATACATCTTTAAAAAAGGTACATATATTCTGCATCATAGTTCATAGAGATTAAAAAAGTAGAAATTAAATAGTTTTAAGGACTTGTTGCAACTTTTTAAGGAATTCTTAGCTTTAATAAATTAAAGATCAAAATTCAAATGTGCCTAAAGGTTCAAATTCAAAAATAACTACAAAAACATAATTTCATTTTTATTGCACTTGATATCATAACTTAAATGTACACCTTAAGTACCTACAGTGTCACCAAATTTAAATGCTTTACTAATTGAAATTAATATTTGCAATTTTATAATTTAAAGATTTTAAGGGTTCTTGATTAAATACCTACCAAAAATATAGTTCTTAAGGACGATGCAAATAATCGTGTAAGAACATTCAGATATATTTGAATTGGAAGATGTAAAGAGGGATATGTGTTATGTTAAGTCTATGAAACATATCCCCTTTTACACATTTTAATTCATTTGTGAGGTGCATATGCATGTACAAAATAACTTAATTTCAGACAATATAGACTAGAGAGCTGTTCTAAACATGTGACCCTGGCTTAGCAACCGCATCTGGCATGGTATAGATTTTTCATGGGGTGGTTCAGTGACTGAGTAACTCATTCTCTCCCCCCCCCCCCTTCCCAATTTTTTTAAACTTATTAATTTTTATTCAAGTAAACAGGAATACATTGGCATAGAAGTATCGAAACAGCTACATTTATCATTTATTTTTTCATAAAATCATTACCAATATCAGTTATTAACTGTTTTTAAAATTAGTAAATATCACTCCCTAATTATGAAATAAATTTAGAGAACAGATTTAAATTTTTAGATTGCTTGTTTAAAATATTATATGGATCCCGTTTCAAAATCTTTTCCCTTCGTCGCTGAAATTCAAATGTTATATAATGAAACACGATGACGTCATGTTACGCCTATTTTTAGATAAAAATAACCTCAAAACATGTTTATGACGCCTTTTGAAAACTATTTTTCGGGATAGGACCCCCGGAAAATACCAAGTTTTTCCTCATGCAACTCAACAAGAAGTATTATACTAGAAATTGAAATTTTTCTAGTTTTTTAAAGTATGTTTATGATTTTTATAATAATTCGATTTTTAATTTTTTTCTTCTCTTGACTTTTAATGGGAGGGGTTTGAATCCTGAACCACCCACCCCCTTACCAACGTGCCTGGCATCTGGTAATGACTAACAAAGTTTTGTGGTAGACATAGAACACAGCTTCATCTGTAGAAAAAACCTCAACTTCCATTGCAATCTTTCGTACAATTAGTATTTTTCAGCAATTCAGAAATTTATTTTTTAATTTCTGTATTTTTAAAAACTTGATAACAAAAGCTTATAAACTATAGAAGATTGGTAAAAAGAAAATACACCTTATTATTAGCAATTGGGGCATCCACGTAAGTTACACCTGGGGGGGGCCATCGATGAGGGTGTATTGGCGGAGGCACTCCTACGTGATCTGCCGATTATTGGTCCAGTGGCGTAGCCAGCATTGGGTTACTTTGGGTTAGAACCCCCCCCATAGCCAGTTTTTTTTTTTTTTTTTTTTAAATAACAAATGCAAAAAAAAAATACACCTCTTATGTATGATTGGCTGTATGATTGTCTTGCTTGTTTGTACATGTAAAAGGATACTTTTCTTAACACTTGAAATGGGGCGGCAGTTGAGCCGGAATTCACAGTGCATCAATCCAGAAATTGCTTGCTTAGAAGTAAGGTATTTTCCCTGACCCATTCACCCTTTACGTGCAGGCACGTCGCGCCGGGGGGATTTGGGGGGAGTCCGACCTCCCCCCCCCCCCCCACCCACAATAATTTGGAAACCCTAAAAGTTGGGAATTTCAAGGTTTAAAAATACCCGAGTTGAGAAAATTTATGTCTGAAGGAAGAAAATTAATATTTTTAACATGTTTATTTATTATTATAACATTTATATTATATGTTTTAACGTTCAGATTATCATTTAAAGAATTTTAAAATATATGGCGTTGCACTTTACGCAAACGTCACAGTGTTCTTTTTATTAAAATAACTTCTCTTTTAATTGTGTTAGGTGCGATTGTCTAAATCAAAATCCTCTCCTTTTTATTCGAAAATCACTTTTGTTTCATATAACCCTATTGGTTTTACCTTCCACAATGTAAAATTTCTTTCAGCTAATATTCGAAGCGCCATGGCGCTTCGAATATATGGGACTGGCGCGTCAGTCCATATAAATTTATAGTCTCGTGTCTAGGATTTTTTTTTGTTATTTTGTTTTGTTTTGTGATTAACCAATCACAAAATTGTGTAATGTTGAGGCTGTGCGTTTCCTGTGTGTTTTTCTATATATATATATATATATTTTTTAGTGTTTACCATTTTTGAAATAGAAACTTTCCGAACTTTCAATGGGTTCTTTTATTTAAATCACCCCTCGGTTAAAAAAAATTCTCGGACTTCGATACGATTGCTACGAAAAATCTTATGCGCGGAGGACGCATCTTTCAGTACCTATTTTCTTTACCTAATTTTATGTGATATGTGTTTCGTTTTAACATTAACTTTGGAGGATTCTCTCTTTGAACACTTCTAAGTTTATTGAATTTATTTATAATAATTTAAATTCCTGTGTTCCTGCATTGATTAAATTTAGAATTAAAATGGTTATTAATTAAAAAAAATTATAATTTAATTACTACTTGATAAATATGGTCATATTGGTATGTAGATACTTTTTATTTTTGAATATTATTTTATTTATGTTAAGATTAGCAATGGCTGTTGGGTTGACACAACTGCCAAGTCCCTTTCACTCCCACTATTTACAGATCATGTTACATTTTCAGAACATGGCTGTATTTGTTATCCCCCCCCCCCCTTATGACTTCCACAATAAAATTATCCTATAAAAAGTTGATAAGTTGGAACTAGGAATTTTTAGCACTGTTGTGTTCAAAATTTCCAATCGTTAAGGTTGGTTAATTAACATCGCACTTAGAACGGACACTGCACTGGAACATGCGTGCAACAAATGTTACGTGTCACAACGTTGGTTCGGGTCTGTCTCTAAGAAAAGACCTGGGAATAATGCCTCGTATTTTTTAATCATGGTCAGATAACGAGAATAACACCCGAGCTGGTATCCGTACCCGACGCCGTTAAGTTGGGAAATTTCTTGTCTCAACCCCCCCCCCCCCCCCCCCCCCCCAAAAAAAAAAAAAAAAAATTTGTGTGACGGCACTGCCTACGTGTTTTAAGCTTTTAATTTACTTCTTAATTATAATTTATAAATAATATTTAATCAATTAAAATTATTAATTATAATTTTAATTTAAAACTACTGCTTAAATTAAAAAATATCATAATTTAAATTTACTAATTTAAAATTACTACTTAAAAAATATTATGATTAATTAAAATTACTAATTTAATATTATCTATTAAAATTGCTAATTAAAAATTATTAATTAAAATTGCTATTTTAAAATTATTAATTAAAATTGTTAATTTAAAATGATTAATTAAAATTATTAATTAACTTTTATTCAAATTATTAACTACATTTTATTCAAATTATTAATTAAATTTAATTAAAATTATTAATTAAAAAAAATTCAAATCAGTTATTAATAAAAAAAATATATTTGGTTTTGATCGGACCAAAAATAATTTATGGACCCCCCCCTTCGGACAATCCTGGCTACGCCACTGTATTGGTCATCTCCTTCCTGTAGGGCCTGTAGTCGTACATGCCCATGTAAAAACTAAGAGAACTCAACCGTTTGGAAGAATGCCTGGGAAAGGACAATAGACTTAAATGGACAAAAGATTATTACGGATATTTATAATTTATAAGAAACATGTAATAATTGATTTATATCTTTTATTGAAATCCCCTCCAACGCTTAATGATAGAGTCAAAGTCCTGCCAGAAGTACCTTCCGGAAGCACATTTGCACATGCCCTCCAACTAATTACTGCGTCATGCAGGCAGGACACCTGTTTTGTATTAATTTTGAACTTGGAATCAGGCATTCAAAAGCGAAGCTGTGGAAAACACTACTGCTGACGCACACAAAGTGGATTTTATCGGTTTGCCTTTGTAAGCTTGGAAACTTTCAAATTTTCGTAATAAAAAATTTGAATAACAGTTTAAAAATTCTAATTGTAACTTAACTAAAAAAATTTTACAGTTGGAATTTCTAAACTTTTTTTTTGCGTCAACTCAGAAAATCTTATAAAACTTCTATGCGATCATAAACACAAGTCCTATCGGCAGTACAATGCATCCTTCCAGAAGGAGGTTCTATCATTAACTCTATAAGTGGTGTGGATGTCTAGTTGTCCATGAGTTTTTTTCCAGCAATTCACAGAATTCAAAATAAAAAAATACTTAATTTTTAAATATTTTTTCCAATTTTAAACATTAAGGGTATATTTTAAAAGTTAAAAAAAAAAGTTTACAAAATCCATGGGAACAGATGTACTATAGGACATTTGGCGCGTTTATTTTGTTGGCGACGAAAAAAGTCGCAGATTGAAAGTCAGCACAAGAATCGGAAAATATCAACAATGTCAGGTGGGGTCGCCATACTAAAAATTTATCGCTCCTATAAAACACTCCAAAAACAACTGGCGCGCCAAATGTCCTATACTACATCTGTACCAATTCATGTATTAAAAAAGTAAATAAAACTTTCTTGCACTGAAAATCACTTAAATTTATTTTTTTATTTTTCTCGCCGCTTAAAGTGTTCAGCGATTGTAATGTTTTAATTACTCACTTGTTTTTAAAGAAATAGCCTTTTTTATGAATTTTATATTGGGTTGTACTGTTTGAAAACTAGATACGAAGAGATCACCAATTACAAGTTTTTTGGTTATCGGTTCTGCAGATAAATATATAAGTATTAATACCTATATAGAATTGTAGTTGGAAGGGATTGGTAGTTTTGATTTGAAGCTATTCCTATGTGGATCATACAATCATATTTAAATGTTCATTTGGTATCCATATATAAGATTCTTTTTTAATGTATCTATAAAATACTTATTATTTTGTAATATTATCAATGGCTTAAGCCAGTGGTTCCCAAACTATTTTGGTCGTGGAACCCCAAAATTTTTTGCCAATGATCGCGGAACCCTGAATATTTTTTAATCAACGACTTTTCAAAATTTAATATCTGATATTACAATTAAACAAGTATTATTTTGGTATTTCAGATTTTATTGAATTAAGCAAAACTCAAAAAAAAAAATTCATCATAGAAATAATTAATAAAAATACAAAACATAAACCAAAATAAATGGAAAATCTTTAATGTGAAGAATGCACCTGCTTCTTTGAGTCCATAACTCTCTTAAAATTGGGCGTTAGGTTTGATAACTGAACTCGCATATCTGGTGCAGCATCAAGTCTGTTACGATATTTGGTTTTTGTTGCAACATATTTTGAAAACCCAGCTTCACACAAATAAGTGGTTGCAAATGGCAATAGAATTCGAATAGCCTGTTTTGCTAAATTTGGATATTCATCGAATACATCTGACCAGAATATTGTTAATGCAACTGTTCTAAATTTGGCTTCTAATTGTGTATCCGAACTCAATTCAATCAAATTTTCATAATCCATGGAATGGTAAACTTTCCGAGGAAAATGTGAATATATTAAACACCATTTTTTTTTTTTAATCAAATAAAATTTGCCACCCGGAACCCCTAAATTTTTTCGTGGAACCCCAGGGTTCCACCGAGCCCACTTTGGGAACCACTGGCTTAAGCAAAAACATTATATGCATTAATACAAACAAATTCTAAATGCATAACTTAATATTATGCTGTTCTATAAATTAATGAAATATATATCTAAGGATCATAAAGTTATCATTTAAAAACTACTATCTCCAACTTTTGAAAACATTCCAAGTAAACATTGCATTCCCCACTAACAAAACATCAACATTGCGTTGACTACACTTTACAAAATAACATTTCATTCACTAAATTTGTTATAAATAACTTTGACAACACTTACTTTTTACAAAATGCATAAATTTGTAGCCCTTTTTTCTATAAGGTCAGTACAGAAATCGATTGCGATAATCAACAGATTTTATTTGCGAATAATTTAAGTAATGCATTTATGTAAGCAACTAAATAATCCGCAATTCCTGCGCGTATTGTCGCTGTCGGCGTTTGATTAACTCGAAACGTTGCCAAGTTGACAGAGAAATTGAGGAGAGAGAAATGAAAATAACCTATTCCGATCAATTTATATATATATAAAAACTATTAATTAAATATGCAACTTACCTTCCTAGGAAGATTCTAAGCCTAACTAGCAATGGGTGAAAAATGTCGGCCGATACGCTGAAACTGAACCACATAATCTCGAATGTAAACGTGATAGAACGAGATGAGATTACACTTTTCATTGACAATCAAGTGTAAATGAAGTGACAATGTTTTCCACGGTTTTCGTTGACAGCCTTGTAAGTGACAATGAAGTGTAAATGAAGTGACAACGTTTTCCACGGTTTTCGTTGACAACCTTTACAATGACAATCAAATGTAAATGAAGTGACAACGTTTTCAACGGTTTTCGTTGACAACCTTTTCAGTGACAATCAAATGTAAATGAAGTGACAACGTTTTCGTAAGCAAATGTGCTATCTGGGAGGTATTAAAGATGTTAAGTCATGATTTTTAACCCATAATAATTTTATTAAATTTACAGATAAAGCAGCGAAAGTTATCAATATGCATGGTCATGATGAATGATTTATTCTTTTTTTATAATAAAGTTTGTTTTCATCTAAAAAGGCACAAGTTATTTGGCAAATTGATTAAGAGTTTCTATTCCTTACAATTTACGATTTCTTTACTTTCAGCATCTCAATTTTATAGAAAATAAAACACATATTTTTTTGGTACAGGCTGCATATATTGGTGCAAAATTTTGTGGATAAATTGTTTCAAGAGGTTTATTGGTGCAAATTTAAGACACTAGTAAAAATTTTAGAAAAATTCCTGTGAATCATATGCTTATCAAGCAAACTGAATTTTTCCATAGCATTAGCAGCAATTAATAAATTTATATTTAAAAAGCATAAAATTAAATTTATCGTAAAAAGTATAGCCAATGTCACTATTAAAATACATACGATAACTAAAATACATACAAGGCACCCACTAAATTGAAAAATATGTTTTAGTCTTTTATAGCAAAAAAACCATAGACATAAAATAATGCTTATGCACATTGAAAAAGTGATTAAAGTAGGGTGAAACATGAACAAAAGTAAAAAATCATATAAAGAATGATGCAAGGCAAAATAAAAAAAAAATTAACTATAAAATATTATAATTCTTTTTTAACCAGTTAAATTAAAAGACACATAGTCCATAGTAATTTTAAGCCATATAAAATAACAAAGTAGCCGATGTTCAGAAATTTACAAAAGACATACACGCATTTTCACAGAGGTTATCTCTAAACTATCAATATAAATACTACAGTTTGTTACTGCTCCAATTCTAAATAATAAACATTTTCCCATCACACATACAAAGCCATTGCTAAGTTTTTTAAACCAAAAACTTTCAGTTTTAAACCATCTTTAAAAGAGAAATTGTTTAACAAGAGGAGAGAGGCACCATCTCAAAGATTACTAGGACATACCTCAGCCTATAATTGTTGCTGGGATGCAAAGTATGATGTACTTTAATATTTTTTTAAATATTGCAATCCTTTTGATGCTAGACATCTTGTCCTGATCTTGTATTGACAAAAGACTTCTAATTTAAAAATAAGTCAATAAAGGGTCATTTAGATTTTAAAAAAAATAATAAACGCATGCTTATATAAAAAAAAAACAATTGTTCTACATTCATAATTCAGCAATTTAATTAGCGAATGTGAAGCGATAATTTTAAAAAACCTTGATGAATATTGTTAAATGAACTAAAAGTTTTAAAAACAAATGTCCTTAAATATAGAAATAAAAAAATAATAAACTGTGTACAATTGCGCATTTTCAATTATCATATCTACTATATAATATCGCTAATATATGGCCTACATTAAGAACAGATACTATAACTATATGCCACGCGGTCTTCTTTTAACACAATATTTACACAAAACATTATTTAAACAACAATTTCAATACATATATTTTTCTGTTAAGGATTTGCAATAAACTTAAGGAAGCAGCTTTCAAACATAAAACCATCACTATAACTTTTTTTGTTAAGTATAAATATCAAAATTCTCCAGCAGGAACGAAAGGCAGAAGTATTAAAAGAAAATACTTACAAATTCGAGACAGGACAATTGATGTGTCACAATACACATAAATGAATTAAAATTACCACAGAACAAGACGGTAAAACACCCCTACAAAAATTATTACACTAAAAAAAGCTTGTTTCATTTTGTTTTAAATAAGCAATCAAGCAGACGACTTTATTGAATTGAGATGTTTGAATACTGCAGGATGTCACTTTTTAAAAAAAAGTTTTTAAGTTTACAGCCTCTTTTTTTTATATTTACCAAAATATAATTTTGATTATATTATTGATAAAAAATTCAATTGAATTAATTTTAATTAATATTAATACATATACGTATGCTTTACCTTATATGCTAGGCCTTGATAAATAATTAAATGTAATCATGGGAAGTGATGTGAATTTCGTTGTGTTGTGACAAAATTTTCGTAAAACATTTTCAATAATTTCGTTCATGAAAACTTTTAAGTTATTTAACGATGAAAATATTTTGACATAAGTTGGTTTTATGTTAAATATTTTACAAAAGCACAATAAATCTTTGGTTAATTTTTTGAGTATTAAGAATTCCCTTTTAACTGCGTTCTAAAACGGAAATGTTAAGTATTTTCGACACCAACATTTTTTTATTATTATTATTCATTTCTATGAAGTGATTGAATGTTGAAAAGAATCGATTGCGCATTTGTTTCATAATAAGGAATCGTATTTGTACAGCAGCCACATTCTTTAGCTATAATCCGACTTTCTGACAACGTATTTGTACAGCCACATTCTTTAGCTATAATCCGACTTTCTGTTAACTTTAAATCGCCAGGCGCAATGTAGAATGTTCTGAGGTTTTATATTCGGCAATAAAAATATATTTAAACTTAAATAAATTATTGGTATTTGTAAGAAAGTAAATTACCATATTTAAAAGAAAAATATTAAAAGGGGAACAATCAGAATTTTTTAAAGAAATAGTATCAAAGTGGTTATCCAAATGCGTTTTAGAGTACGCCTTTGCAACTTTTCTGAAAAAGTGATATTTGCAAAAGTAATACATTCTTTGCGACAAAAACCGGTTCGGTTCCAATCAAAGAACTGCTCCATTTCCCCTCTGCATCAGCATTTGGCGCTGGGTTATCAGATTTTGCAAAAAATCAGGTGTACCGTAGAATACATTATAACCAAAAAACGGTATATCAACATTTTTTGCTTATCTAAAAACTTTTTTAAAACCTTGCACAGCAATTTCACCAACTAAATATTTGTAAAATAACAGTTTCATAACAGAATTAACAAAATGTAGAAAATATGTTTGTTTTTTTAGATATCGGTTAGTTTAAACATTTTATAAAAGCAAATCATCATTGGAAATGTCATTTTGTTGTAATAATTTTTTCAATTCGAAAAATTATATTTCTGATTAGGTTAAATAGATATTGTTTTATAAAAAAAATAATAGATGCAATTAGATATTCAGAATTTTTTTTTAGACACAACACTTTTAGTTGAATTAATTCTTGGTTTTATTAATTGTAGAGGGAACAGCTTATGCAAGTCCATGAAGGAGTCTGCGGATGAATTTTAACGCGGGTGAGAAAAATATCTATTTATCCTAGTTTCCCCTTCATTGATTGTTAAAGATTGTCTTTCATAGAATACTTCTTTCCATAGACTACCGACATTCACTTAATATTTTTTCGTTACATTTTTAGTTGAATTATTAGTTTTATATTGGATTAATTGAAATTTTAAATGCATGATGCAAAGTTTGGGTTATGTTCGCATTAAATAAAATAGCCTTCGACTTGATGCTGAGCAAAACAATTCTAATTGATTTTTTAAATCTCAATCGATTTAAACGAAAATTTTGCAAAAGCAAATCAGCACTGGCTAGTTCAGCTGCAAACTTATTTTCGTGTAGCAATTTCTTCGATTCAGAAAATAAGATTTCTATTTGATTTTTTTTTTGTATATATAAATTTATTATAAATTCTGGTTAGGTTATATAGATTCCTTATTATCAGAAAATAAAATACCCTTTTCTTCTTAAAATAAATCAAATGTTTCCTAGTTGACCTCAATTTTACAGTAGTGTAGTAGAGTGTACAAAGCATTTTTTTTTATGCAGAATCGTCTAAGAGCTGTAAATATATTTAAGTTTTTAAAAAATAATGTAAAACCCATAGAAACTTGTGTTAAGTTAAGTTAAGAAATTAGTATAATTTAACGATTATTTATATATATTTATTTCAAATCATTACTCATAATTTTTTTTCTTTAAATAATTTGTCTGCCATCAATCAAGAATATTCTTTCATTTAATTATCTTTATAAAAATATAATATAGTGATGGAATTAAGATTAAATCAATTATTAATTTATGTTGCATTAATTCCTAGGTTTATGTTAGATAAATTGAGATTCTAAATGCATGAACAAAAAATTTGCATTATTCATTTTTCCATAGAATACAACACTGATGGCATACTTCCCTTTTATTGGGAAATGGTAATAATCATTATTATTAATATGCTGCTATCATGACAAACAATAAAAATCCTTATTTTTTTCCTACTATAGAAGAAACAGCTTATGCAAGTCCATGAAGCAATCTGTGATGGTGAGTTTTAATTCGGGTGAGAAAAAGATATCTATTTGTCCTAGTTTCCTTTTCATTAATTGTTAAAGATTGTCTGAATTGCTCTGTTAAAGATCTTGTAAACCATACATATAAACCAATTGAAAACCATAAATATTTGCATATATGGATATGGGAACGTCCATTGTTACTCTTGTGACGGTCAGAGAAATTTTTCATAAAAACGTACATTTTTTACAATACTAAACATATTTAGGCTAAAATTCAAAATTACTATTTAAAAGTTTATGTCATTCCGCTTCATAAAACATATCTAATATGTAATTTAGTATATTTTTGATGTCTAGGAAATAAATCAAAATTTTGTTACTCTTGTGACCACTGGAAAAGGCAAAATACAAAAAGTGTTTTTAAGGTAGAATTCCTGTGAATTATATGAGAATACAAAACTCAAATTTACACATCTAATAGAGCAATTATATCTCTTCAAAAGGGAAAAACTTTTGAATCTCTTTGACAAAATCTGAATTAATGGCATTGTTTTAAGTAAAAGGCTAAGCGTTACTCTTGTGACATTTTGTCCACAATTGAATTTCTGCTTAAAAACCTCAAAAAATCATTAATATATGAACTAATTCTCAATTTTTTTAATATACAACAGTTTTAAACATTGATAGGAGTCTAAAATAGCTTAAAAGGGTATAGAATTATTATATTAAAAAATAGTTTACTAAAAAAATATTTTACAAATATAAGAGCAACAAAATTAGCCACAATTTGGTTTCTTTTGTATCAAATAGCATGACCATAAGGTTCAAACTTTTGAATTCTTTTTATTTTTGTGTGTATTAAAGCACCTTATTTGATATTCATCATATGCTGGTAGAATTAACGGACCACAACAGTTTACATTCACCTACTGGTTATATTCAGAGAGTTGTAATATTAAATAGAGAGCGCCTTCAATACCAGACTCTCGTAAGGCCGCGGTGTCAACATTGAAAAGAAAAACTCACATCACGTGGTTATAGCGCTGCCACATTTGGCGTTCAGACACCTGCAGAAGTTTCAAATTCGGCGCACTTTCTTCTCTTTTGGTGATAAGGAGTTCTGTCCGTATTCAACTTTTTAACATATATGTACGTATTTACTTATTTTCAAACAATATGCGCTAAATATTTCCTCTTCATTAACGAAACGAAAATATTTTATTAGTGTTCAATACTCGAAGAAGCGAAACTCTTTATATCTCTCAGGTTTTATTGTTCATATTTTCTTATTGAAGTATACAAAGTAACAATTGAAATAACTTCGCTTTTGGTAAATTTTTTACATAAAAACGTCATGCAATTATTTCAAAACTGCAAAATAAGAAAAATCTCCTTAATATTAAACTCCCTTAAATTGTGCCACTCGTTCAAAAAAAAACTATATTTAAATGCAAAATTAAACACAAAACCATATTACAATACTTCGATCTCGTTTAGTTCTTAAAGTCGCCAAGGCCTGCCAAGTAATATTGGAGCATGAATGAATTGGCATTTCCACATATCACGTGGTTTCAATGATGGACACACGGAAATCAGCATTTTTATTCCTCTATTTGTATCATTACTCTATGGTTATATTGCAATTTTTCGGCTCCTTTGCGTTCTGTTACTGAGCAGAATTGCTCTTCGTCTTCATCATCGGTTTCACTTGCAGTTTTATTGCTGTTTCCTTTATAAAATATGAACTTTTTGTAGGAATTATCGTGTGTTATGGTCAATGGTAGATAGTGGCATTTTTGGTAGCTTCGACAAAGTGTGTTTTTGTGTGCCCTTCACTATACAATTTCTCCAAGAGTAATACGCAAATGAATTCTTTGGCTATGATTTCTTCATTTGGTACATAAAGTATGTTTACCTTTGTTGCACCATGAACAAGTTCTGAAAAATCAGCAGCTTTTTGTATAATTGCTGCTAACCATGCACTTCATTTCATAGAAATCACTTAAAAAAAGAAAAACAGCACCGATTCCATCTACAGCACTCGTATCATAAGCTGTTGAAAAAAAAAAATGTCCATGAAAACTGTTAATATTTAAGTGCTGACATGTTTACAAAATTATATTTGTTTAAATTGCCTGTGCAACCATAAAAAAAAACTGGATACACTTTTGACCGATGTATTTTCTTGGAGATGCTGCATTAAAATATTGTGCAAACACATTTACAGAAAATCTGTCTATAGTCGTTCTATGATATCTTTTCAAAATGCACATTCTGAATGTCTACCAATATTCAAGTAAAGAATCAAAGCACCAGCGACATAACAAAATTAAAACAACAGGCTTGAAACAACAAATTTCCCAACTTAACGATTCGAAATTCCCAACTCAACAGTGCTGAAAATTCCCAGTTCCAACTTATCAGCATTTTTCATCTTTTTTTATATACATTTTAGGTAACATTAAACAGTTCTCTCACAAGAATTGATTTGTTGCACCCATATTCCAATGCAATGTCCGTTCTGAGGTCTAATTTAAATGTAATGGTACAAGTTAGGCCATTTCTAATCTGCCCTAGCTTTCATTTGCTAATAATATTAATTTTCTTCAGGCATAAATTTTCTCAAATTGGGGATTTTTAGAAGTAGAAATTCCCAACTTTCAGGATTTCCAGATTATAGTGGGGCCGTGCTCCCCCCGGTGCAACAGGCCTGCACAGCACTCTAAATCAATAAATCTTTAGGAATTGAGAAAATAAATCTGCAACTGTCCTATGAATTACTTTGAAAGTTTTTATGAAAACCACAAATACACACATTCTGAGGACCTGCTGTCATAATTGTTCTGTAATTTTAAAGTAAATAAAAAATTAAGTTCATTCATTTTAAAAACGTGAATGAATGCAATTTAATTTGTTTTAAATAAATTATGTAATTAATTATCAATATAATTAATTATGGAAAAACTACTCAAGAACTTATTCTTAAAAGGGCAAAGCCAAATAAACTTAAAATATTGTTTTTGTTTTGGTCTAAAGACAACCTATTTGATTTACTTGCCAGAAATGTTATGCGTTACTCTTGTGACACAGTCATTTGTTACTCTTGTGACAACACAACAGAGGATGTTCTTTGCATGACACACAAAAAATAAATGGTGTAAAATATGTCTTATTCCACCAAATCAGAGATTAAAAGGTTTCAAGTAAAAATGTTAAGTAGTTTTTACAAATTTGAAACTTTTATATGTTTTTTGTTACTCTTGTGACAATTAAACGTCACTATTAAATAGAGTTAAAATTTTATTCAAAAGCTAATCTAAAATATTTCAATTATATATATATGATAAATATGTAAATGGATTATGAATTTGTATATATAATGATTTCAATTAATGAACAAAATTAAGAAAATAATATACAATTATCGAAGTGACATTTTTGGCCCCAATAATAGTGAAGAAATAAGTCAACTTTCAGAACAATTTCACTGCAGACTATTATTCTTATGAAATAATACATTACAAATTCATATCCAGCAACTTTCTAGGATTAAATTGATATACCACACTTGCAGTTTGGTTAAAATTTTCATTTCAGTAAAAAGTTTCATTTTTGGTGGACGTTCCCATATACATTACATATACATGTCTTGCATTATTGGGTAAATGCTTTTCTTATTAATAATCTGGAAACTTTAAAAGCTGTGAATTTTTAGTTTTAAAAATCCCTGAGTTGGGAAAATTTATACCTGAAGAAAATTGATGTTACTAGCAAATGAAAGCGAGTGAAGATTAGAAATCACCCAACTTGTAAGATTAAACTTAAGTTATACCTCAGAACAGACATCGCATTCGAACTTGCATGCAACAAATCATTACTTGTGAGAGAACCGTTTAATATGACCTAATATATAAAACAGTTGAAAATGACGACAATTTGGAACTGTGCATTTTTAGAACTAGGTTAGTTTGGTTAATTAACGTCATACTATAGCTGCATATTGGCGCCGGTTTGAAGCCCATCTCAAAGGAAAGGCCCGGGAACAATGCCTGATATTTTTTAATGGTGGTCAGGACAACACCTGAGTTGGCACCCAATACCGTTAAGTTGAAAATTTCGAATTGTTTCGTTAAGTTGAGAATTTCGAATCTTTAAGTTGGGAAATTTCTTGTTTTGAAATCTCGCTTAGTAAAAAGATTTTATTAAAACTTTAACTTAATTATACCTGAAATGCATTCTTTATTTTAAAACTTTTTTTATCGCTTCACTTTACTCACATCCACGATAGAGACTTTGTTAGATAGAAGTAAAAATTTACCATGTAATATACAAACTAATGTCTGCATTGTATCAGTAACTACTATATCACAAGATTTTTCAATTTTTGATAACCACATTTCATGCTATGTAGTTTAAAATGTTAAACATTTGTATTCTCTACACTCATTTCAAAGTGTTTAAGAAACTTCTTAGTTTCCTACACAATTTTGCATATCTAGTTTAGTTTACTTAAATTTTCATATATACATAGTTAAATTATTTAATTAAGCATATTTAATATTCTTGATAGTTTTAATCATGATTTTTAATTCTTAAAAATAAGTTGCACCACAAAGAAATCTAGGAAGTGTTGTATTTATATTAATACTTCACTATATTAATAATCAATATATAACTTTTAATAAAATTTAATATAGATATACCTATTTCAAAATATTTAATTCCCATTCTGTTTACAAATACGATTTTCTTTTTTATGCCTTAGATACTCTTATAAAGAGGAATTTTGATGTTGATAACAACTGGTTTCTTGAAATAAGCTATTAGCAAAAAACTTGCAAGAAAAAAAGACTTATACAAATACAAATACAAATACAAATATTGACGACCAACAACAGGCTCAAGGCCCAACAAGGTTGGTCCATCTAGTACCTCTTAACTATCCCCCAATGCATATCTAACTTCTTCTTAAAATCCGTTACTCCTTTACAATTAACAATATTCACTGGCAAGTTGTTCCATTTGTCTATTACCCTATTATAGAAATAGTGTTTTCTCCCTTCCTGATTAAAATGGGATTTGTTTAACTTAAACCCATGACCTCTCGTTCTATCACTCATATTAAAATCTAAACCCTCCACATCTCCTTGTTTGATAAATTTGAATAGTTGAATCAAATCTCCCCTAACCCTTCTTTCTTCCAGAGTATACATATTCAAATTTCTTAATCTATCTTCATAATTCATGCCTGAGAACCCTTGAACCATTTTAGTAGCCCTGTGCTGAATTTTCTCTAACAATGCAATGTCTTTTTTAAGATATGGTGACCAGAACTGTACAGCATACTCAAGATGTGGCCTTACTAAACCTCTGTACAATGGCAAGATAATATCCTTAGATTTTGATGAAACACTTTTCCTGATGTACCCCAACATTCTATTAGCTTTTTTGCTAGCCACTGTACATTGATGACTCATTTTAAAATCCTCATTTACCAACACACCCAGATCGCTTACAATCTCACTATTTTTGATTTCTGCACCCTGTAAAACATATGCAGCCTTACTATTTTTGATACCCATGTGCAACACTTGACATTTACTGATATTAAAAGACATACCCCATTTAACAGCCCATTCTGATATTTTTGTTAAATCACCTTGTAATTGCTCTATTTGTTCCCCAGAATTCACAGTCCTCATAATTTTTAAATCATCTGCAAAGATGCTGACCTTGCTCCCAATCTCCCAACTGATATCATCAATAAAAATAATAAATAAAAGTGGACCTAACACAGAACCCTGTGGTACTCCACTTTTAACTTCTGCCCACTGAGAGTAATTACCTTTAATTTGCACCCGCTGACTCCTACCAATTAACCAATTCCTTATCCATTGTAAAATTTCACCCCCAATCCCTAACCTTTCCAACTTGAACAGCAATGCCTCGTGGGGAACTTTATCAAATGCTTTCTGGAAATCAATGTATACTACATCTACACTGTTCCTTTTATCTAATTCTTCAGTAACCCTATCGTAGAATTTTAAAAGATTTGTTGTACAAGATCTTCCTTTCCTAAATCCATACTGATTATCTGACAGCAAGCTCTCTGATTCCAAAAATGATATGATGCTGTTTTTTATTAATGTTTCAAAAATCTTGCATAACACTGATGTTAAACTAACCGGTCTGTAATTACCAGGTTCACATTTTGCCCCTTTTTTAAAATCATTGCAATATTTTTGCCTGTGACCTCTTCAGCCTGCCATTGTTCCTTTATTGATAGTTTATGGGTCAGTTTTGCATCAAAAAAGTAAAAATAGCTCCAAACTGAGAATGTGTCTAAAGTATTATAAATAATGAAGTAGGAAAGGAAGCCGATTATATTTATCCTACAGGTTATTTAAAAATTTACATCCTAACATATTGTACAAATATATTTTCTGAGTGTACTGCCAAAATTAACCCATTCCAAAAACATAATTTGTGTGAAATTACATTTTGAAGTTGCAAATACCATGATTTAATATTTTCTTTGGTATTCTAATGTTTTTCTTTTCTTGGTATTTTTAATAAGAAGAGGTTCCGGAAGGAGGGGCGAATTTTGAATTGGTCAATTTTGGCAGTATTACAAATTTGTAATTTCATATGTATTGTTACTGATATTCTTGTATGGCTATTATAATTCATAATGAACTTAATATGATTTTGTATTGTTGGAAATATATTAATATATATATATTTTTTTATTATTTATCAACTGAGTATACCATTCACATTTTCTATTATACTTTTATTGTATCAAAGTTTTTAAAGAATTTTGTTCTTTTCCAAAATTTTGTTTAATGTATTTAGTTAATTTTAAATAATTTGTACTTATTCTATATGCACCATTTATTAGTATATACATTGCATTTATTTTTTTGTTATTACATTGTGTTAATGTAGGTGCAGCATAATGATACAATGGAAACATTGACATAATATCTAGTTATATTTTTAATGAGGTACTATAACAAATTATTTAAAGACTAATATAGGCACAAAGGTCTTTACATTTCTTGTGATATGGGAGTTTGGAAATGGGGTGCAAACTCAAATTGTCATCTGCTTATGTTCATGATTCAAAATTACAAGAAAGTGTTCTCGAGTCTTTCCCTTGGGATAGTTCCTGAACCGTTGTCAATAGAACTATGCTAAGTGCATAGTCCTAGTGCAAGGTTAATTAAACCAACAATCATGATTTTTATTTAGATTTAGCATCAGATGATAAAATAATAATCTTACCAAGAGTTAGTTTTAGCTGATGCTGTCATATTTAGCAAAAATCTCCCAATTTAATATTATTCTTGCTGATTTAATATTAAATAAATTAGAAATGTTTTATATTTATTGGTATAAAAAATTATTTAAATGTTTTTCCAAAGAAACACCTTTCTAAAATTTAAAAACAAAAAATCTAAAAATTAGTGTTTCCTAAATTTATTTGGAGATTTTTAAATTTTGAGTTGATTGACTGGTTGTTCAAAATCAGATCTATTAAAAGTTGTGTATACTATAATAAAATGGTGTCTATGTTATTAGATTGTCATGTGACGAATACTAATACTTTAATAAGATGTCTGTGATTAAATATATTTCCTATTTATTTAAATTTTGAGTTTTGATCTCTAATATGATTACTCAATCAAATTTTTTACAATATCAGTTACAATGGCATATTTAAAACTTTTAAGCATTAGGTGATGAATTCACACATTTTAAAATAGACTAAGTTAATTTTCTTTTAACTGAAATTTGGTGATAGGTTTTATTTGCAGGAACATTTATTTCCTCCATAATTCACACAAATACTAAATTTCTATAGACATAACATTTTTAAACATTTATTTAAAAAATACTAAAATGAAATGTTAATGACATATATGGTAAATGTCTATTATTAATATATGTAATAAATTATATCAGCCTTTCTAACATTTAATTATAATGTCTTCACTAGTACAAATTATTTTTAGTTGTTGACTTGTCTATTAACCACTGAACTGTTTTACCTGAGCTCGAGCACTCATTTTGGGACTTCCCTTATCGCCACCCAGGCAACTTTTTATATTCTACACTGAATTGCCTGTATTTTCCTTTTTAGTTTGTTGTTATTTTCTACTTGTATTTTTTTTAAAGTAATTTAAAAGCAGATTAAGTGAAATTCAGCATGAATGGATTATGGCTAAATAAAAAAGAACTAGTTAAGTGGTGAATGTATATGTATATATTTTGTTACTAAATATAGAAATTTACACAACTTTCATCTTTTTTTATTTGATCAAATCTCTTATTTCTTTTTCAGGTTCACTTGGAAATTAGTTGAAGGATCCAAATAACAAGGTTTTAAATCATTATAAAAATATGGAATTTAATATTTAAAACTAATTTTTTTAATTATTGTATGCTAATGGGACATTTATATTACAAAAACAAAGGAAATGAAGAGCTGTTTAGAACGTTTTTATAAAATATTTCCTCTTTCGTTTACGTTAAATATCTGTATGTTTGTTGCTATATGCAAGGCAAGGTTTTTTATAGGAATGAGTTTGGAATAACGTGTAAATATTCACCTTTCCATCTTTTAAGTTGGAATAGTAATTAAATTACTGTTACCCTACATTAAAGTTATCTCCGAATCTCAGTTTTATTTTTCCATTTCTATGTAATTTACTATTTCATTTTTTATATATTGCATAATGCCTTCATTTCACTATCAACCAAATACTATCAATATACCCCAGATTAATTTCTTTTGGATTATCATTCATTTTATTACATATTAATAGTTATTCAGAATTTTGCTGATTCTATTGTTCTCTTCAAAGTTTTTTTTCGAAATTCCTGCTCAATGTGTTAGTTAAATCCAGATTTCGAAATTAGGAGATAAAAGTTACATCATTGGCACCTAACCAAAATGTTCTGCTTAGGCGTAATTTTAAAATAATTCAAATTGCTTATGCAGAGCTGCCAACTGTTAATATATTTTTGTAACCGTTAAATTTCGTTTTGCATAAAATTAGAATCATGTTTCCATTTGTACTTTTAAAATATCAGTCTTACTTACAAAATTACCGAAAAGTATGAAAGCAGGGTTGTGAAACTAATTGCGTTCGTCAAACTGAAAGTTTTAGGTGCAAAATACGACTAATGACCGTCAATTTCGAACCCTGATTAAATCCCTAAGGCCACTTTATTATATCCCAAAAGTCAATAGTGATTCACTTATAAATATAAATAAACCTCTCGTAATACTATAGCAAAAAATAACTTATTTTTGGCAAATTGTTTATAGCCTGTACATATAATTTATGCAAAATATTCCAGCTTTATATTAATTAGTACCTTGTTGAATCTTTTTTAATATATTTTTTCCTTACAGGTATAAGGACAATATACTTCATAAAGATGCCATTCATCTCCCCAGATGCTTTAAAGAATGCAGGAAGTTCAACTCCTGAAAAAGCAATCGATTTGTCCAAGGATGAAGAAGAAACCGGTGCCTCCCCTAAGAAAAATAACTCGCAATGGAGGTGCAAAGTGTGTAATTTGTCAATGCATGCCAGAGCACATTTAGAGATTCATATGAGAATCCACACAGGCGAAAGGCCATATGCTTGTCAAGTGTGTAACAAAAAGTTCAGGAGAACCCATGATCTAACCATCCATGGTTTTACACACACTGGTATCAAGCCTTTTGAATGCACATTCTGCTCTGAAAGGTTCAACAACAAAAGCAACGTCCGCCGGCATGTTAAAAGATACCATATGCAACCCGAGAGACCGAAGTATATTTGTGGCGTTTGCAGCGAAGAGTTTTGCAGGCAGAAATCACTCGAGGAACACATGCAAGTCAAGCATGAAGGAGTAAAGCAGTTATCCTGCGATACATGCAAGAAAACTTTCATGCGGTCGTATGATCTCGAAGTTCATATGCGTGTGCATGCGGGAGAAAAGCCATTTGTTTGTGAAGTCTGCTATAAAAGATTTCGACAAAAAAGTATTTACAACAGACATATGCAATCCCATACAAATTAAATTTTTCTAATAACCTATGTGGGCATGTGCTTAACAGTTATGTAATAATACAAAGGAAATAATACATATTTGTAATGTATATTTTTGCACACATTACAATACAATTTCAAGTCATTGAATAAATTGTCCTCTTGATGATAATACTCATAGCATCCTATTTATTTTGCCATTGAAAATATTTTATATTTGAAATCAACCACAGCAAAATTACTCATCTGGGTCAACTATAGGATAACTTATTGCTTTAAACCAGTGATTCAAAATGCATGATCCCTGAAATTCTTGTCTAATTAGTTGTCAAGATACTTTTTAAAAGGCCTTAATTTTATGCAGGTACCGTTGTACTTCGGAGTTAGCAAAACAAAAGTTCAAATTTCACCTTTTGAAGAATGGAAAGTAATTTCACTATCATTGAAATAAATATAATTGAATTACTAATAAATTCACGACAAACCTGAATTATATTTATCACAAGTGGTAGTAGCTTTACTAAGGTTAGGTTACCTTGTTTTTGGTTCAACTCTGCTTTTCCGAAAAATGAACCATAACCAGGAAGGAAGTGCAATTTTAATAAAGTTTATATTTAAAAGTAATTAGAAATATATATAAAGGGCTTTCAGGAATTACATGTCCTTTAAAAGGCCTTTGTCTCATGTTTATTCTTCATTTAAATCAAAATGGGAAATCAACGTTTATTTGCTTACCATTGAAAATAGTAATGAAGCATTTATTAATTTAACTTGTAGTATATAATTTAATGCATGTACCGTTGTACTTCGAAGTTAGCAAAACAAAAGTTCAAATTTCACCTTTTGTTCGAAGAATGGAGAGTAATTTCACTATTATTGAAATAAATATAACTGAATTTTTATTAATAAATTCACGACAAAGCCTGAATTATATTTAACACTACAAGTGGTAGCTTTATTAAGGTTAGGAAACGCCTTGTTTTTGGTCCAACTCTTAGGCAGAAGTGCTTTTCTGAAAAATAAACCATTACCAGGAAGGAAGCGCATTTTTAATAAAGATTACATTTAAGTAATTTGAAGTCTAGCAAGTAATACAACTTTCCAATTTCTTAATATCCCTTACAGTGCAATTAATGAACGAAATTTATTACTGTCAGTTTAAATATAACTTTATTATATAAAGTATACCAAAGTACAAAACTGAATATATAGTCACAATAGTACGGAAGCGCCCTATTAACCCTCCCAGTGGCAGATCTAAAATTGTCCTTTACCTAGCAAACGGCACCCATCTTAAAAAGCTGTGGCCTTCTTAGCGGCAGGTAGTTTTAAGAGGCAAGTGCCTTCCCCCCTTTGCGGTTTTTCCAAGTGACAGTGATGTATTGCTCAATTAGCGGACTGAGGGACCGAACCCAGAAGGGAGGCAGGGAAGGGAGGGGTTCGTCTTCTTTCGCGACAACGCGTTCCCTTGCGCCGGTGGCAAAAGATCATTAGTATACAAAGGCCGGTGTTGAAATGACCCTCGGTTTAGTTCGCAGATGTGGTTGTGCTCAGTAAAGGGAGATTTAGTTTAAAGTGTGCATTATCGCACTGCACAGTGTTTTGTACAGATAGCATTTTTTTCTTTTCAAGGAAGTAGTTTTTCTTTACAACTTTTGCCTCTGCGCAACAAATGAAGATTTAACATTTAGAAGATGTGTTTGATAACTGAGAGCATACACGTTACTATTTTCCTAATACAAAAAAAAATATTAATAACTAAATATATGTTTTATTTTTGATTGTTATGTGGATTATATAATTTTTTGATTACCCGCTTCGTAAATCTAAGTATTTCAAAATAAAGTTGCAGATTTATAGTATAGACAATATTTTACCAAAGCCGCGAAATGTAAAAATATCAAACAATATTAATTATATTTAAAAGTCTTACTCTTATTAAAAATAATTAATAGTGTTCCGTCCTAAAATGTTTAAATGTATAGCCGGAACGCCCCGGAACGGCGTTCCGGTACCTCTCTTTAGTAAAAAATTATTATGATTCCAGATTTGGGTTTGATGGATGCTGCATTGCACTCCCACACTCCACGGAAGGTTACTGTTCTGGTACCTCTATTTTTAGAAATCGAGCACTGACTATAAGTATATGCGAAGAAATAGCAAAATGTTAGGGGGTGGGTGCATTTTTTTTTTGTTTTACAGACAATGATACAAGTCTATTGTAATAAAATTCACAGCCTTTCTAAAGGGATGTTGAATAAAGTAAATAGAGTGTAAGTTTAAGGCTGTTTTTTCACACACCGGGAAAACCAGTACCGGTGATGGGGCCGGATTCAATGCTACGGTATACATTGCCGCATCGGGCTACGTGAAAAGTTCTAATTTAATAACATTGCCACCTGCTGCCGGTGCCGTACCCGACTCCGGTTTTCCCGGTATGAGAAAAAGCGGCCCTAATGACTGTCTTTTAACTGCAAAAATGTATTGTGGAGACAAGGGGGAGGGAGGAAAGAATGGGGAGGATTAAAACTAAGGTATCAGTGCGTGACGTGGAGAAAAGGGATAGACAAATAAAATGAAAAATAGCGTGGCGTAATAAATGACCGCTCCTTGTACGAATTTTTAAATCGTTTTATTACTTCCTTTCTTAAATTTCCAATTTTAAACCTTACATTTACTTATTTTAGACTTTTATAGATTACGTTATATTCAAAACAATTTTAATTGCATGGTCAAAACTTTTCCTCATTAAAATTTCCATTTTATAAGAGTTTCATTCTTTCCACGTCATCTGAGTAGAGATGGGCACATTTTTTTTATATAGTTATTGAATACAATTTGGTTAAGATATTATGTTAATGGATTTTAGTGTAGTTGTGTTGTTTATGATTTAATGATTATTATTGCTTATTTTTGAAATAGTGATTATGTATAATCATTGTCAACAGGACGTAGAAGCAGTAGAGTGCCAGTGTTTCCATGCTGGTTTCGTACAATTACTACCATTCAATTATTTTTATTTTTATTCGTCAGACAAGGACAGTGTATCACAGCGTTCTCTTCTCATTTATTAAGATGACACCCTTAATTATCGTGCGACGTAATAATATATTCATTTAAAAAATTAAATATAACAAACTAGAAAGTTAATTCGAAATTAGTTTAGAATACCTCATGCGTTTATAATAGCTTCGAATCTTATGTTGCAATTTTGAAAAATACGCATATTTTTTAAGTATATATGAGCACGCGTAAGTTGAATAAATTTTAGTTAGTTAAATAAAAGTTGTGGCCTCTAGGCACGGGCCTAATGCGTCTATTGGCAACTCCTACCTTGATTCCACCAGCACCTGAAGATATATCTTCCGTAATAAATTCATTCACGGCCTGAGACTCTACTGAGGAACCATCCGAATTTATTATTCATGTTAAGCTTGCACCTTTCTCCACTGTGGGAGGTAGTCCTCTGTGTATTTGGCTGAACCGTTCACAGTATTCCATCGTACAGCACAGTTTTTATTTCACAGTCCCTCAACTAGCCTCTAATGAGATTGGCAGAAACAACAATTTTTTCCTTTGTCTTCGACCGTATAACTAACGCAAACAGTGTAATTGGAATACTATTCGAAAAACCGTTGGGCACATCGTCTCACAAAAACACTCCAACAAGTCAAGTCTATAGAGTAAAATAAGATCGTAGGAATAAAAAAGCCGAGTCAGTGTGCTTTTGTAATTCTCCTCGCAGGCGCCTCAAACAACCCATAAATAATGAAGTGGAACTGAAGAAGTTGTAAACATCCAATTAATGTTGCTATAAATTGGATCGAAATCGGAAGCATATGCCGTTCGCATACTCTTGGCATACAGCCTCCGCGATCATCAGTTCGATAGCATGTTTGGCATATTTCTCGCATACTATAAATCAGTCGGGCATACGAAGGGCATACACGTGTCATATTAATATTTTGCCTCGGGATATATTCAGTTTAAATATATTTCGTAATCAGCTATTGGAAGTTGTATTGATTAAAAAGAACCTGAAAAATTGCTTTTCGGGACATCGTGCTTCGTTTATACAAGATGTTTTATTTCTCTTTGTAGCTCAACTGTGTTTTGTTTTTTTGGTAACGTTTAAATAACAGATTTAAAAAACTTTCGAATTTTCTATATAGCAGAGCTCGTAAGACTTTTTACATGTGTCCCTAGGGGAAAAGGGACTAAAAATCTTTAAAAAAAGGACCTATAAAACTTAAATACTCATTAAATTTTAGGTCATCAATGTTAGATACAAAATTATAGGAAAAACTCAATAGAGCAAAAAGAGTTTTAAATAAAAAAAAGCTATATTTTCTATGTAACAATACATGCTAGTCGCGCACTGGCAACTATTGGACATCTAAATGAAAAATTAGTTGCTTGTAACAGAAAAATTCAAATTGTATCTGCTCATTTAGAAATTATTGGGCATGTAACTATTGTGCGAAAATACTTTTTTAATATGTTTTCAATAATCTCACGTTTGTTTGTTTTTAATTTTAAAATTATGGTCCGAATTGAAATTTAGCAGTTATACTTATGCCACTTATGTCTATTTTACAAATAAAATGTAAATCGAACAGTATTTTTCTAATTACAATATGAGGTACTGGGAATATATATAATTACAATTTACACTTGAACCTGCTATTTATCATTCTTCTCCTAAACAAGGTCTTCATTTACATTTTGTTTTTGATACAATGCATAAACGAGATCCGGTGGTTCTGGAAGGACAGAAATTTTTTACACATGGCCCTATATTCTACACCAATGTGATTAATTACATTTGTAAAGACAAAAACAGTAAGCCTGCTCCTGATTTAACGATATTTCGAGAGTTGCAACACCCTATTAGCAGACCCAACATAAATACTAACATGAATGGTGATTTTTGTAATGGCGATTACAAAATAAATATAATTAATATCTGGTTAAATAGGAGAGGGGAAAGGGCTAGAAATGTGTTATCATAGGCATAAAGGGGAAAAAATATTTTTGCTAAAATAAGGGAACGTATTTTAAAAAAAAAGGACTTTTAGGGAAAAAAGGGACCTGCTGCGAAGCCTGATACAGTTCTCGAACGTCTTTTGTTTCATTGTTCCAGAATTGGATTTCCTTACATTTTAACCTGTATAGTCAGACCTAATTAATGGCTATTCCCCAAATTCCACTAATTTGATTTTTAAAATTAAACGACACACATATACCTTCTTAATAAAAATGAATATATAATCAGATTATTTTTTCTTCAAAAAAATAGCTTACAATAAAAAACTAGCGTAACTTAGGGGTTACTTGAACAACACAAACCACAGCTCTCAAAAGAACTCCTTTATTCCTAACAAGCTTACCCCCCCCCCCCCCCCCTCCCTGAACGCATAGCAGGACAAGATGTGATCCACCAGCTGCTATTCGCACCTTTCTAAGAAAACCTAACTTTGGATTGCACGTGGCTTCCGTATGGAGGAACTAGTTTTCGCAAACAATGCGCCTCTTTGGTCAACAGGCAGCAGCAGGGCGGGTCCGCAATTGTCATGTCGTAGTATTTTTACACAGAATGCTCTCTATACATCATAATGAATAGGGGTTGGGTGACATAGCACGGGCTTTGGTTCAGGATCTCTCCATAAAGGAAAACCCGGGAGTCGTAATTTTGACAATGATCAGCTGACTAGGACAAGACTGAGCAAACACCCTATGCACCTGACACAGTCGTGGGGACTTCGAGCCACGACAGATTAAACGTGCACAAATCCGCTATTTATTTAGGATGGACATTTTTTTTGCGTATGAAAATGTGCGAAGCTGCAACCCCCTGATCACGACCTCGCTGCGCAGTTGAAGTCGATATTTGAACTCACAGCTCGCCAATTACGAAATTTACAACTTTACTATGGAGACCCAGTGTCTTATAAAGCTAGGAAAAGAGTATTTTAAATTAATCCGACAATAATTGTGTAAGATTTTCGAATTTATTTAAAGAATAAATCGGACAGTTGCCAGTTCCGTTCCTCCGCAATAAACATCAACCGTGTATAGGGGAATTGTGCACGTTAAACCTGCCATGATCCAAAGTTTTCACGCCTATGTTAAATGCAGTTGGTGCCAGCTCAGGTCTGTGCTCGTCATCTGAATATGTTAAAATTAAATCCTTTATTTCATAAACTAAGTGTACTTTTTTTCAAATTATCTGAAAATAAAGAAAAATATTATATCTTTTAAAACATTGATTTTTAAAATTGATTTAGAAAATTTAAAATATTAGATAACATCTTCCCGATGTGGATGTAGCGTATAATTCAATTATAATATTTATTCCTTACTTTAAAAATAAAAATCAAATTTTGCAGTTAGTTAGTTACAGCAATAAATTACGTTTTTACTATAAAGCACGCATTTTTATAGTTAATTTGGCAGTTGATGGAATGACATGGACAATGTTGATGGAATTGTGTACAAAAATATGCATTTTCTACATAAGTTTCTGATTCCGTAAAAAAAAATTGTACAAATAAGAAACTTTAATTATTCCACACGGCGCAAACAAAAAGAGTTTATCTGAATTCCGTACCGTACAATCTGATAAGATTAATTATTCAATTACAGAAATCACATAATTACCTAATGTTTACCTTATAACAACCTCTTTCTTTTCCCGCTCGTATTAAACCTATCAACCAGGGATTTCTATTTTCCACCATTATGTTTTCTCGTCCCCCCCCCCCCCCCCCCCATACCATTTTGCAGATTTTGTCCGGGGCCATCGTTGAACCGCTTTGTTCATTCCACTCGCAAGCGGTTTTCAATTGCCCCTGAAAACACACCTGGTGAAAGGCCGCAGTCGTACAAAAGAATGGTGCTTGTTTGTGCTTTTCTTTTCGACTGGAAACCGGGTCTGTTAGCCATTGGTATTTACTAACAAAATAAAAAACACAACCACTTCACCGACACATTTTATTTCCCCGGAATCCAGTCTAGAGTCGGGCATTATGAAAATTTAAATTGTCATTAGAGCCTTCTCAGAAACACTCACATTGCCTAACACGTGGGCTCACTGTACAATCCTACACAACTGCAAATAGTTTCCACCAACAATAAGAGTTATAGGATTTTGGAATCAACCGACCCGATTTGACTTTAGGGCACACTCTACAGCTTAGCGAATAGCAAGGGAAAGAATGTATAACATATGGAGAATTTGTATATGTGAAAGTTAATACTAACAGGATTACGAAAGACTCCCAATCTTATTTTATAATAAATTAAAACATTTAAAAAATATTTCCACAATTTTTTTTGTAAGTTAATAATCTTAATAATATTATTAATCTTACGATTTAACCCACATTTTGTATTTATAATCTGGGGCCTCCAGTTGTTCAATGCAAAAAGGCCTTTAGCTGGAAATCAGAGGATTACTAGTTCGAGCCCAGGCGTTGGACTTGACAAAGACAATTAAAAAAAAGTAGGGACTTGCGATTGGAGGGTTGCCAGTTTCGCTACAAAAATGCTAGAAAGTCGTCCTGAATATCCAACAAATTATACTGGCGTGTATATGGGACTGGTGCAAGATAAATCTGATCTCGAAACAATGTCATGCGCCTATTGAGGTCGCATGGGGTGCCATCTCAGGTTGTGTTCTCGTCATCTGACCATTCAAAAATACGAGGCATCGTTCCTGGGTCTTTCCTTCGAGATAGACCCCGAACCGTAGCCAATAGCCCAATGTGCAGCTCTAATGCGAAGTGGTCGCCAATAGCCCACTGTGCAGCTCTAGTGCGACGTTATTTAACCAAACCAAACCAAAATCTAATGCGACGTAAATTAATCGAACCAAACCGTATATATAATCTCCCGGTTGTAAACTGACAAATTGGAAGCATACAATTTTTTTTTTTATATTTTACTCTCTCACATTTGATGCACATATTCGCTGACGAATCGATTTAGGGGATTATGCCTCTTTCCTAGAGGTATTGATCCATGAAAGATATAACGTGCAATATCCCCTCATCACATGATAAGTTTCTAATAGTATTTGTCTGGGATAGAACAAGATTAACTTGGGCATTTCAGCATGCCCAATATAAATATTACAGTTGTAAATAAAAAATCGTAGAATAATTGCTGTACGTTTAAGTAATTTCTATAATAACTCAATGAATTTGAAAAAACTTATACAAATCAAATCTTTCTTATAATCAAATGATAGATTAAAATTAAAATTTTGTAATCGAGGATTTTTAAAACTTTAAAAAAAAACACTGCTCCTGTAAATAACGCTTTGATATATTAAAAAATATTTCGAAAAATTAATGAATTAATTTCAAAATATAAGTTTATTCTATAAGATTTGTCATAATTTAATTTTAATAAATTTATAAATTGTTTGTAACCAATTATTAATCAATCAATAACATTTATTATTTCCAGCAAAAAAAAAATCAGTAAAAACTTTTCTAAAATAATAAATTTAATAAGTAATGAAATAATTTAAGTAAAATACTATAATATTTTAATTGGATGTAATACTTTTAATTAGTACATATATAATTTAAATTTAATGTAAAAATTAAAACAGATGAAATTATTTAAATTACTTGACATATTTTAATTAGATCAAATAATTTTAATTAGTTGAAATAATTTTAATTAGATGAAATAGTTTGAATTAGATCAAATAATTTTATTTAAATGAAATAACTTGTAATTTGAAATTTATTTTTTAATACATATTAATAAACTGAAAAACTATTAGAATTTTGTATTAAAACTTTCAATGGTCACCATCCCAATTTAAATCCGAATAAAAGGATATAATTAAACCTTAATATTTTAATTCCTTAATTTTTCCGATAAATCAGAACCAAAAATATTTTCTTTCATAACTTTTCTCTTAAGTTTTTTAAAATAGCAATTATTATATTCAGTACATTAACAGTTTCGTTCCTATTAATAATATCAACATTCCAACTAAATATAAATTCGAATACTTAATGGAAGACAACATCTAAAATTAATTTAAAAAATCAATATTAAGTTTTTAAATCATCACTTTACGCTTCTCAAGTAGACAACTAAAAGATTGCCGTCTTCTACAAAAGTGAATAGTGTCCTTCCCCCAACAGGGGAAAGAACTTCCATATGTCTTTCAGCCCAGCCCCCAATTAGTAAGCTATGGGAGGTCTGGGGGGAAGGAAAAAAGATAAGAGACGAGAATACTCGTCGGTGCCGCTCAGGCTGTAGAAAAGCTAGACGAGTATACTCGTCCTGTGCCGCTTTCCGTACAGAAAAGTTTCCGAGATATCTCGTCGTTGACGCCAGGAGGGTTAAACAACTCATTAGGATTAGTAAAATCACTTTCCAAAACTAATTTACTTGGAGTAGATGATAAAATACAATAAATTATTAATGCTCAACAGATTATTGAAATCCCATTATACTGAAATTCAATTAAAAATATATCCAAATCCCATGTTAAAAACACATCAGTTTCAATCAATTATTTTTAAGAAAGAAATACCATTTAAAATTATTAATTTTCAGGACTTGTTAACTTTGCATAAAATTTAAATATTTATTTAATTTTAAGTCATCAATGCCAGTGTCAAAAGTGTAGGAAAAAAGTAACTACTTGACCAAACTTATTTCTTCTCTATAATTAAGAAAATAACAGACTCATTGAAATAAAATTTAAAAATTAATATTTAAGGTAGAAATAAAATTTGATCTGAAAAATAGTTTAATGGTAATTTCATAAAATCAGAGATACAGTAAGACAAAGTAAATAGTCAATTAAGCATAATATAAAGTTTATTTGCAACATATAAACATTTCACTAACATTCTCATCACTCCATATAGCATGCAATGCTTTACAATCAAGAGGACTTGAATGTAGTGTACAATTCATCACATTAACATACTATAAACAAATGTATTTTTACAATTCCTAGAAATAAGAGTCAACATTAGTAAACCTTTTGAGTCACCTTACCAATGACTAATATATATATAAACATATCACTAAGAAAAGATGTAATAAAGAAGCCAACTCACCATATATTTGTATCTTCTTGCTTAGTTATCGTTCTTCAGTCGATTCGTATACGGTTGCGAAAGCGGTCGCAATATATTCAGGAACAGCGGAACGCAAATGGTACGCGATATAGTACTGAAAAGCTCATGTCGCGAGCAAATAATTAGTCAATAGCACAATAACATAAATAACCCAATTTTAAAATATTTCAATACATACAAGTAACACATCAAAATCCAATTCATCAGTAACAATTTATATACCTACCATACCAGATACAAGAATAAATAATGGTCAATTTGCAAAAAACAACTTATTAAACTTATTTAATGCCGGCTGGTTCATATGAACAGACAACCAATTCCTTAATGTTTTGTTTAGTTATTGGTGACCCAATAATAAAAAGCCAAAGAGGTTATTGTTAATTTTTTTGCAAATGACATACCATAAAAGCCTTTAGGCACTAGAATAAACTAATGCTTAAAGACTAAAGTAATGAATTTAAACATTACAAAACTTTGCTCAAATTCATTTAGAATTATAACCAGAACTTGAATAATTGAAAAGTAAGAATTGAATTAGCGCCACACTACATGTAATCAAGAAGCATCAAATTACCTGGCGGTATGGCGATTGTATACAAACTAGGTTTATTTAGTAACACAATTAAGGTCCAACAAAATTTAAAAATGAAATATTAACTATCTTGATGGGAATTAAAACTAAGCAGCTGTGAAGCTGCATTCATTGTAAGATAACTACAGAATGTAATTAAAACTGCACAATTACAAAAGTTGTAGTAAAATAGGGCTATGAAGCCAAAATATGAGCAGCTGTAAAGCTGCATTTATTGTAAGATAACTACAGAATTTAATTAAAACTGCACAATTACAAAAGTTGTAGTAATATAAGGCTATGAAGCCAAAATATCAATCCTTACTGTCATCAAGTAAACAAGTTGAGGCCAAAAAGGTACTGCAGTCAAGCCGTTATATTTACCTTGAGGTTGAGAATCTTGAGGAACCAAAGCTTGGTTGTCTTGGTAACTAGTACCAGGATGAGAAGAAACACTAGATTGATCCATGTACATCATCATAGAATTATCAGTACTATGAGATGGACCTGCCACCGGTGACATAGGTGGTTCTAATTCTAAAAGTTCAGGTTTGATATCTGAAAAAGCAAACAAATTAAAGACTACACAATAAAAATATTCTTGTTCATTTTTTTTGTTACTTACAAATGTTAAAAATCGAAAATTTGCACCTGGTCCGTTTAAAAAATTAAACCTAACAATTAAGTTAAATGCAACAAAAATACCTGCAATTGGCTTTAAGAGTGTACAAAATGTAATTGCATATTTTCTAAATTTTTTATTAAAATAAATTAACATAGTAACATAATTGCAAGCAGCTATTAGCCAAGATGCCTCTTCGATGTGCTAATTAAATTATAGTAATATTAAAAAGGTTGTAAAATTATTTAACGAACAATTAATTTTAAGCAATACAATAAGGGCCTCCAAATGGAGTACACAAATTTGATTATTTGTGTACTCCATTTGTTTGTCAAATTTGATTTTTAGCAAGTACATGCATTTAAGAAACATTTATAATTACCTGGCGGACTATCTGGTGGGTGATTGGAACTCATTGACTCAGATGGCATAGATGTTGGAACTATAGAGGAATGATCTGTGCTACTTCTGGGCCTCCTTTGCATCTCCATACTAGAAGACATAGTCGATGCTCGGCCACTTCTCCTATTTGATAACTGAAAATAGAACACAAAGGCATTATAAGTAACATGAACACAATTAAAATTCATCAACCTGCAAAGAAACCAAATATATATATTCATAAAATTACTAAGGACAAAGCAACTTACATCGTCAGTAGTTAAAGTTTGTTCTAGTAGTTTAGCAGGCTCCACCCCAAATTCACTTTCATCTGCTGATGCTGGCTCCTCAACATGAGGATCTTGAGATACCACAGATGAAGCTTTATGATAAGAGTTCGTACTATGGGATGGAAGCGATTGCATAGGCACCTGAGATTGTAAATTAGAAAAATGTCCACCACTACTATTGTCCATTGTAATATCACCCGAGAGCTCTTCAATATCAGGAGATACTGGCTGTTTAATTTTTGGCTCATTTGAATCGTCACTTCTATTAGAGTCACTTAAGGATCTCTTGCGCACTCGTCCACGCCTGCGTTTGCTCTGCGGTGGCGGAGTTTCCGTTCGTGGCACTGACCTATGGCCAGGTTCGTCCTGAGCAGAATTTGAAGCGGAATTCTTTTCATTAGTCACTTCAGCCAGTCCTTTCACTCGTAACGTCTCTGCTGTTTTCATAAGGGCTGACAGTTGATCCTGAGCAACATTTACTTCACCATGATACATGAATTCGATAATGGCTTTCAGTTCACTGTACTTCATGTCTTTAAGTATCACAATAGGGTGCTTACAAGGGTTCTCCAAAAACAAAGACTGGAAGAAAGGACTACATGCGGAGAGAACCATTTTGTGCGCTTTTAAGCTCAAGCCATCACAGGCAAGTGTTACATCGACCATTGACTCGGTCGATAAAAGATTCTTGAAAACGTCCATCATATTGTTCATGTGGTTGTTCCACTTCAAACAAAACTGTTGCGACATGATGTAGCACAGATGAAATGACTAGCAACCTAGAAAAAAACAGTATTTAACACAAGTATTACGTTTACACTTAATTAAAAATATTAATACCAAATCTTATTAAATTTAACTCTTTATTATTAAAATTGAATATCCTGAATGTTAAATTAAGTTTAGAAAAAAACATTTAAGTGAAGATGGCTAACAAAAATGTCAAACGAAATAGCTATGAAGAACACACGAACAAAATGGCGACCGAATGGCGGTTGCGCTGAACAGATCAATATGCCCGCGCATCAATACGCAATGCGATAACAATAAAATACAAAAGTTAACATTTTTTTTAGTCAGAACATGTACATAGCTACATCTACATAACTTTTTTTTATAGGCTACTTTTGAAGAATAGTACTGCTTTATTGCATAGAGAAAATTACTGCATTGCGCCATTTTTCTGCAGCCGCCATCTTGTTTTAAGTAATGAAGACGCAGTTTTTTTCTAATTAAATTTTAGATTAGATTGTAATTTGATTTGCTATTTTATTATTGGATAAGCGAAAAATATTAGGTAACCATCTTTTTAAAGTAATTGAAAACTAGCTTTTTAAAAAAGTTTGAATGTTTATAATATTCTAACATTAAAACACATTATTTTTACTGCTAATTTATAATTCAAAAACGAGTTTTTACTGCACATTTTCAGTCTGAAGGAATTTTCATTGAATTTGGCTGCTGTCGAATACCGGTGGAACCTAAAAATAATCTCATTCCATCCTGCCTCTTCGACACAAGAACAAATATCTAACTGGAAGGATAGCTTAAAAGAAAAGCAATTAATAAGGGGTTATGATTATTTTAAAATTATACTTACACAATAAAAATTGAAGATGAATATTTATTTCGACAGCATAGAGAGCGAATATGTACATCAATGATGAACTGTCGAAGACTAAAAGTGAAATGGCGAAATGACGCCGCGTTTTGGATTTATATATGATTTTCTCGTTGCCAGATGTCTTTTTGAAAATTACTTACAGCAAAGGCTAAAATAAAAAATTTTTAGTTATAAATAAAAGGTGTTTAAATTACACTTGTATTAAAATATAAAAGAAAATACCTATAAATAACTGTTTATTATACAAAAGTTGTAATATGTTGTTTGTATTTTCTATAATAAATTATTTTTGTGTCTGTTGCCATGCAGAGTGGAGAACTGATTTGTCGCTTGTGTAAGGACAAGAATATCGGATGTGACGTTTTATACGGTTGCAATATATTTTATATGGAAAATTATGTTTTGTTTGAGGGATTCTGGATTTAGAACTCTGTTTTAGCCCACCTTGGCGACAAAGAAAAAATATTTAAAGGAAACGTTATGAATAGAAATAATTTTCTTAAGATAAAATGTATAGGTTATGGTTTTAAAATTGTAATATGTATGAAATAATTTAAAAATAACTAATTGTTTTTAAAATACTTTTGTTCCTATTAAGGTATATTTCAAAGTTTTACTTGGCGATATTTTGCCATACAATAGATAAGTAACACTCTAATTTAATATACTCTTAAATAATTTATTAAACAAACACTTTTGTTTATGTCTTTTAACATTGCGTTTTAAAGCAGTGTTGTTCTTTTAAAACTTTAAAAAAAATATATATATGCATAATTTACTGGATATTTCTTTACAAAAAAAACTGTTATTTCTAGTACCAATGTAACGAGATTTTATGTATCGACAATTCGTTTCTTTAAACAAATTATATTAATTTTTGTCCACATTGTGTAAAATAAGTCATGTAATTTTAGTTGTGATATTGTTGCTCTCTATTCATAAGGAAATGCAATTTTATAAGCTGATTTCTTACAATGCACCGGTATTTTTCTCATAATACTGCTCAGGTGAATACTTAAAAAAAATTCACTATCCTGCACAAAGCACCAAGAAATGTTTTTTAAATATATTTTTGTTTTCTACATTTGAATAAACACATTAATAGCAGTAAATTTAACAAATGCCTCATGATTATATTCGAAAGTTTTTCTAATATCCTCCTAAAATATTCTTGGTAAACTCGATGTTTCAGTTTCTAAAGCATGTCGAAGCATTTACTGAAGTTTGTGTCTCTGACATAAAAATACTTGTATTTATTATTATTAGACCTATAGTATTTTACAATTTACACATTTTTTTTTTCACATTTCACTCTTTGCCCTATTAAACAGTTTAAAAGTATCGGAAACTGCTAACTTATATGTGGTCCCAATGATTCTTATTATAAGAACATTGAAATACTTTACTTTTGGGCTTTCAGAACTATTAAATGCTTTGAGTAATCAACTTTTGGAAGATAATTCTTGAAACAGAAGAAACTCTTTCTGTTTTATGTACAACAGTTTTGTCTTATTATCTGTTTTAGTCAAATATTGGAATCTGAATTGTAGTATTTAAATCATATTTGTATTAGTTGTTGATGTGGATACTAAAAAAATAAAGATGCCCGGGCCGTCAACCTTACCTGCCACCATTGGTTCTAACACGTATGTTTAATTTTGCATTGCATGCTTATTACTTACTCTAACACTGCATTTGTAGCACCCGTCAAAAGGACAGGTACTTGCATTGGAATTGCAGTGCCAAGAAGATGTCAGCAGAGCTGGCAAAAACCATGATTTAGAAATTTTTGGTTTTTGTCTTTTCTTGTGTTTCTTTTGCATGTGTATGATTTCATAATAAAAATGGAATAGATCACAATATGCTTCACTGATGAAACTGTCCTGAATGGTTTGGTTTTGTTTATTATTGTCGCACTAGAGCTGCACAGTGGGCTATTGGCGACGGTTCGGGGTCAATCTCGAAGGAAAGACCCGGGAACACATTCATACATGCACCTCGTTATTTTAGAACCATGGTCAGATGACGAGGAAACACCTGAACTGGCACCCAACGCCTTCAATAGACGACAGGACTTTGGACCCCGATCAGATTTATCATCCACCAGTCCCGTATACACGCCAGTATAATTTGTTGGATATTCTGGACGACTTTCTAGTATTTTTGTAGCGAAGTTGGCAACCCTCCAATCGTAAGATCACTACTTTTTTGCTTTTCTATGTCAAGTCCATTGCACGGATTCGAACCACCAATCCTCTGATTAGTAGCTGAACACCTTACCAACTGAGCAACTGGGGCTCCTGTCCTGAATGATTAAATACAGGATGCAATATTTGCTTAATTCACTAATTTTTAACACTGGGGGGTAAAGATTTCCGCCTAAAGACAGATTTCTGTCATTTAGATTTTTGTCCAGGATGGGAAAACATTTACATAATTTGACCGTATTATGCAACAATGAATCAACACACAAATTGAAAAAAAATTATGTTTTCAACGTAAATGGAAGCCCAAGGTTTCACTTTCTATGCTAACAAAAATTAGTAGCGACACTGAACATATAGCGAATTGTTGTATCATAGCTTTTCCTATGCAGTAGTTGGCTTTAATGCCAGTTCTTTTCAAAATCAACATTGTGTGGGGTGATCCATTATTGCATAATATGATCTAACTAATACTCTATGTTTCTGATAATTACTCAAAGCCAATAAAAAGTCAAAAGACACAGAACTTCAGAACTAAAAATTCTCTTTTTGATTGTTAGGCAGGGATGTTACATAATTAAGAATAATATTTTTCATAACTATCCGATCAAGTCATTATTACTATTGCAATACAAACAGCTGTAGTAGATGCAATTTTAAATGAATGAATCTTATCTACTGAAAATCCTTTGGCACAGAATTTCAAGAATTTAAATTTCTAACTACAGATAAACTAGCTTTCAATTTTTATAAATTTAATTTCCATCAAGTGTATCTTTTATTATAATTTTAAATTTGACAGTCATTTCAATACTGGAAATGTAGCATATTTTCATCCCTGAATTTTAACAAGTTGTCAAATTAGTAAAAAAGTACGGTAATTGTTTATAAAGCAAAAATAATTATTTTCATTTCTAAAACATTGAGACACATGAATAGCTTTCAATGCTAATACCACTTTTTCCGATTTGAAAACGTTATGAGTTTGTGAATATCTAACTGAAATTTTGAATTTCTATCCTGCGATATATACAGAACCCAGAATGCCAATGCAAATAGCTGTTGTTTCGATGTATGTTACTAACTCTGAATACACCTTTAGTTCTTATCCCTCTATTATGCTTTTGTATTCCAGTATGTCAGTTTTACACCAGCTCTTCATTAAGAACTTCATTATTGTTTCATTCTAAATGACATTTTTACAGAATCTTATTATACAGCCTGATAATGGGGTAACTTTAGATGCCATACAGTGCTTAAAGCTTTTAACAAAAATTCGGTTATGTTTTTTTTTTTTAATTATAGTACAATTATGGTCTTAATTGGCTTGCCATATTGAAAAGTTTACCCTTCTCCTTAAAATAATTCTTAATTCCCTGCCCTTTTTTTCAAAGTTTAAAGTAAGCTAAATATTCAATAAAAAAAATCTTTACATTGAATTTTTTATTATTGAAAATTTTGGCCCTTTTTCTGAACTCAAGCATTTTATCGACTGCACTTAACTTTGAATTCAACCAACTTAAATCTTTGTATTTCAGATTACAGTGATTTTAAATAGTTGGAATATAATCCAAAATGTTACCAAAAGCTTAGTTATTTTAGCCATTCCAACCTCAGCGTATTTGATGGACATCGAACCCAACTACTTCATATTAAAATTCTTAATTAATTTTATAATCATAATTAGATGTCTGAAATTCCCAGTGATTATTTACCGTCTAAAACCCATTTTTAACTTGTCACCAGAAAAAAGGGAGCACATAGAGAAATTTAAGTGATTGCTACTTTTTGTTAATCTTACTCACTATACTTAGTCTCTTATTCACTTGGATCAGCCTCATAGCTATCAGAAAAATATTAATGAATCCACAATATGAAAATCAAAAAATTAGGTTAAATACATTTTTATCCAAGATAAAACATTACTTTGGTGTAAATGTTGACATTTGTAAATTCAATGTGTGTGTGTGAAAGAATACGTTTATAATTGGAATATATTTGTTTTTGTTCTTATGTAGATCCATATTTAGCAATTAATAAATGAATGGTTTTTGTTTTTCACAAGTTTTTTTACTTGCAGATTAAATAAAACTAATAAGTATTAAGATGTTATTACTTTAAATTTTAAAATTTTTAATTATTATGTATGAGAAATTTTATAAATAAAGATTTTAAATATATTTTTGTGTTTGTTTTACTCTTTATTTGTTACGAAAACCTTCATTTAACATACATTTCCTTTGAAATTTATTATTATTTTATTCCTTTTAAGTTTATTACTAATTACAACATTTCCGGATAAACAACAAGACAGGAGATTAAAAACTCTTGAATCCCCTTTATCAAATTTCATGTAGGCTTATCTGGATAACCATTTTGTGTCTAATTAAATGCAATACCATAATAGCAAGCTTTTTTTAGATTTTATAGGAATGTTTGTTCTTACTTCCATTTCTTTTAACTATAGGTCTTAATGATTTATAAAATGAACTTAATCTTATAAACTCCTGCGTTCAATGTTATCTATGAAATATATTTTAATTTTTCAGAAAACACAAAAATAGATATACTTATTATTGTTTGGGGGCAAAAAAGTCAAATTCCAAAGATAATTAAGAACCATTCTTTTTTGAAAAATATTGTTATTTTACATTTTTTTTTTTTCGAATATAAAATTTTTTAAGTAGTATTTGAACTACCAGCATTCAAAACAATTTTTGAGGAATATATAAGGTCCTTTGTTTTAATTGAAAGAATACACCTATCCTTTCAAGATTTTTAGGTTCTTTTTTTTTAAGTTCAGAAAAAAGATTCTTCAGTTCTCCAATATTTCACAAGTTATACTTTTTAAATAAAACATATTTTTCAAAACTTATTGTTGCTTATAAATTTTTAAAAAAAATATGTTAGGTATTATGAAAGAAATATCGGTAAAACAAAGAAATATCTTAAATGAATAAAAACAAAATCTGTAGTTTTAATAAGAGGCATTCACTACACATATCGTAAAAGTTGATTATTATTAAATTCAGCATTAATCTTCTGTTCAACAATTACTATCTAATAAAAAATGATATAACAATTTGCCAAGATTTTGATGGATTTATTTAGTTTAAGTTAATTTTAAATATTTTAATTTTTTTTTAATTCTTTACTAAATTATTTAAGTTCTGAAACTAGTGCAGCAATCTTTTGTACCTATATAGTATTAGCAGATATTTCCATTCACAAAATTTAACAAATATTTTATTATTGATTATTATTTCAAACCACTATTCATCATTTTATTGTGTGAAAAATATTAAATTCATGAAATGAGAATTTTCCTAATTTGTGAATATTTTAATTTTATGTAATTATTTCATTGTATTCTATTTAGTCACAGAGAATTTTTAAAAACAATCCTTAAAGTAGCATCGTAGGCGTACATTTTTATTGGGTTCCTTTAATTTTAGTTACTATTGTATTGTGCAAAGAAAATATTCCATTATTACTCCATTTCAATGCGAATTTTCGCCTTTTTATTTAAGTATTTCAACATTAATTTGTATTCCAAAATAGGGATCGTGCATGCAAAACCAAGCATGTTAAAAAAAAAAAAAAAACGAAATAAAACATTAAATTTTATAAATATATAAAAAAAAGCTTCACTATCCGTTTATACCAAAAAAATATTCATATTTCTTAAAAAATCCCTTTCATTTTTAAACTTGAAAATCTGAATTCTCAATTCGTGAATGTTCGTTTTTCCATGCGCGCTCCTCAAATGAACCCGAACATAAAAAATAAATAAAGATTTGATCGTTTTCGAAAAATCGCCTTTCAATTTAAAATTCCTTTCTCGTTCTGCCTTTATAAAAAAATACGACTTAATTTATTCGAACGCTTTTTGTTCTGGGTTCTGTTCTGGTCCATTTTAAAGAGTAAATTATTCTTTGTATATAACTACACAGAACCTTCTAAGTTCAATATTCACATATGCAAGCGTTATAAGATTTTATGATGAATTAATTTGATGGAGAAGATGAGAGATAATAGAGATGGAGAAGCCTTTTATGACTACCAGTAAAAAAACTGAAATTGTCGCATTTTGTTTTCTTCAATATGTTTTTCTAAAATTCCCAAAAATAATTTTAAAAGTTCTATTAATTTAAATAAGAATAAAATAAGAAAGAATAATAAAAGATTATATTAATTTAAATAAGAAAGAATAATAAAAGATTATATTAATTTAAATAAGAATAAAATAAGAAAGAATAATAAAAGATTATATTAATTTAAATAAGAATAAAATAAGAAAGAATAATAAAAGATTATATTAATTTAAATAAGAATAAAATAAGAAAGAATAATAAAAGATTATATTAATTTAAATAAGAATAATATGAAAAAATTTATTAAATTTAAAAAAAACACCTTTTGATTTAAGGAAAATACAATTATGCGTGTATTATAAAACTGGACATAGCGAATATTTTGGCTTTAAAGTTCAGGGAAAGCATTGAGACCAAAAAATTCAAATTACAGCTTTCATGGCTTACGGCCAAATATACAAAAAAAATCGCGTGTGGCTATATTAAAACACGGCTAGAAGGTTTTACATAGACCCAGGTAGCACAGTAATATTGGCCAATATCGGCAAAGAGAGTTTCGGCAACATTGGCCAATATTGGCGAATGTCGGATCGGCCAACGTCAAACTGTTAACCTTTTATCAATATTGGGCAATATTGCCGAACCGATATTGGCCAATATTGTAGAGCGGTATTGGCCAATATTGGGTAATGTTGAACTGGCCAATATTGTAGAGCGGTATTGGCCAATATTGGCGAATGTCGGATCGGCCAATGTCAAATGGTTAACCTTTTATCAATATTGGCAAATATTGCTCAACCGATATTGGCCAATATTGACTAAAGTTAGGTCGGCTAATATTGGCGAATGTCGGGTTGGCCAATGTCAAATGGTTAACCTTTTATCAATATTGGCAAATATTGCTCAACCGATATTGGCCAATATTGACTAAAGTTAGGTCGGCTAATATTGGCGAATGTCGGGTTGGCCAATGTCAAATGGTTAACCTTTTATCAATATTGGCAAATATTGCCAAAGCTATATCTGTCAATATTAAATAAAAGGCGGCCGATTTACATTGATTGACTCGACATTAGCCGAAATCGAATATATTTGAAAGCAGCGTTTTACAATATTGATGAACAATACCATGACAATTTTTTTAAAAAAATATTTTTATAAAACATTTTGTTTCTTTTGTTTTTGATCATTTAAAGCTGTTGCATGAAAAATATTCTTTCCTCTGTGGAAAATATTGGACTATACTACTAATTTTCTTTCTCTTGGTAACATAAAATTTTTTTTATTCAAAATCTATATAATAATAAAAATATAGCAATAAAATTATAATTCAAAAATTTAATAATTAAAATTTCCTAAAATTACAAATTTATAATTCTTCAAAAGAATTTAAATTAGTTAATTTTGAACTAAGTTAACTGTAATATTATTTAAAAATATATTTACATTTACTTTTCTAAATGAAATGTATTATACATTACCATTTAAAAAAATTAAAAACACAATTCAAAATATTATCTTGTATTTTTTCATCTAATACATTAAAAAAAATTAAGACTTAATTTGTTTAAAACATATTAAAGATAATTCTTAAAAATGAGGAAAATGTAGTGAATACTTTTATATTGAAGTACTATATGTGAAAAGTATCCATTTTGAGAGTAAATTTGATCACCAAGCTATTGTAAATGTTATTTACACCGAAGTAAATTAGTTTTGAAAATGGAGATTTTTTTTTTTTGTTAAGGTTAATGATGCTAGACTGATAAGCAAGTTTAAGAATTTTTAGTAGTCTAGTTTAATATCTTAAGACAGTTAGATATCTGCATTTAAGCAGGTTTTTGTAAACTTTTCAGCAATCTAGTTAAAATACTAAAACAAATTTCAGCTTTTTAAAAAACTTTTTAGCATTTATAAGAAATCCAAATTTAAATTCTCTTTTATGTGGCATAAAATATTTGGGCCAATTTCACTTACCTCAATTAACTATTATGACTCCCTTCTATTGTAAAAAAAGAAATCTAACGCAACAGGTATTGTGGAATAATTTGGATACTCCTTGAAGTTTGGATCACATACGTCATTTACAACACGTCAAGTGTGATTTTCTAATCTAAAATACTACTAAGTTGGTATTTGTAGTACAACAGTTGAATGCATGAAATATTCGATATAAAATAAGCATGAAATATATTGATAAAAATTAAATATGCTCCAATATATAATATAATTTGATAAGTTGCTTACTTATTATTAGCAAAATAAATTTCTAAAAATGTGTATTGTGTTTGATGTCAGTTGTTGTAAAGAAAGTAAAAATTATATTTATTTACATTGTGTTTCAATTTCAAATTATTTGCAATTTAGGAACCAAAAAAAAAAAACTAACACCTAGTAACTGAGCTAAGACATTTTCCTTATAATTTGACTGTAGTTGAAAAGTATGAAGCTGTGTTTACAGATCGTTCTTTAATTGTAATATCGACTAATGATGCTAATGCCTCATTATGAGAAAGTTTAAGAATTTAGTTGATTTCTATGGATAATTATAAAATAAACTTAAGTCAATTAACAAAATCGAATACAAAAAAAAGACATCCATGAAAATTATTTCTACCAACATTAAAGTTTACAGCAGTTTGCTTTCACTACTGCTGTTTATTATAAAATAAATTTAAAAAAAATCTTTTTAAGTTAAAAATTAACAAATGTTCTACATTTACTTGAGTGCCTCATGCAAAAATGTTCGCTTATTTTTAACTTTTAATGTATATACATTAGTAAATATATAATAAAATTACATTTTAAAAAGTTTTTTTGTATTTAATATTTTACATTTTTTAATAATAAATATTAATATAGTGAAAACCACTTCCAACTATTCTACTGAGACCACTTCTAAACAAACCTTATCACTCAATCATATAACCTTGTGACTCAATCATATAAGTGGTTAACGATTCATACTACTACCTCCATCATTAGTGCACAAGTTTTATTTTAAATATTAAATAACATTCTAAAAGTTATTAAACCACATTTTTATTTTAACACTTGCTACTTTAGTATTTCAATTTTTTAAGCAAATCTGCTTTCACACTCAATAGTCTTCACATAAAAGTTCTGATCTTTTAATTAGAGTATTGTGAGTTTGTTGCTAGCCTTGAATTGTCCACAAGGCCAACAAAGACAGGGTGGGAAAAGGGGCTGGAGATAAATCTATCATGGCCCAAATATCCTCACATTGGTCATGGTGTGGAAATTTGGGAGAGCGAGGTGCCAGTTCGGGTGTTTGTTGACTTAGTAGTTGGTATCCGAGTGGCTTTTCAGGCTACAGGATGTGGAGTATATGTCTTGAAATGAATTTCAAGCTGAGCTCAATATTCATAAATCAGGTTTCAGAAGAGATCTCGGGGCTAATCAATGCAGCCTCTTCAAGTTATCAGTGAGCAGCTCTAGTGGAAATTCAGCTAAAATAAAATAGGAATAACACATATTAAAGGAAAGAGAAAAATACCAAATGCTAGATAACAAGTCAAAAATTACTGAATGAGGAAATCTAGCGATCATTTTCTTAATAAATCTAGTGATCAGTTTCTTAATGCTGTATATCATGTTGTTCTAATTTATTCCTCAAACTTTTTTCTAAAAAAAATAACACGGCTAAAATTGTTTAAATACATGCTTGAGTGTTAACAAAATATTACATTAAATTTCAACATGGTATTAAATCGATTTTAGCAAGTACTTCAAATGCTTTGGCCAACTGCCTAGTATACTTTTTTTTATATGCCGGCTTAAAATATATTTTAAATTTGCAGAGAACTTTCAAATCATAATGGAATTAATATATTCTGGAATTAAGACACATCTGAATAACCAAATGAAGATTTAATAAATAATGCACTCAAAGATTGTGCAATATAGCGATTAAGCATATTCAATTAGTTTGGCTTGTTATCATTACCATCTTGTACACAATAACTACTAAACAGGCTAACATTACATTTTCTTATAAATTGTTATCCATAACAAATAAGGTAGGTAAGGCTTTTTTTTGACAAAATGTGGAATTCTGGAACAGTAAAATGCCTTTAACTAAATTATGTCCTAGTATATTTCTCGAATATATGGTTAAAACGTACTCTACGGTTTCCTTGATTTCCCTGCCAAATCTAGTTAACATTTTCAGCAACCCTGCAGAGAGAAAATTGAGTTCTTTCAACAAAACCGGTTGTTGCCCAGAATGTGTTAGCATTGTGAATATATCATTTTTAAAAAGTTGTCAAGGGGAACCGCACAATGCATTTGAACCAAATATTATATAAAAAGTTACTTATTTAAAAATAAATATTGGATACAGCTCCAATAGCAATTTTTAATATTTTGAAAGTATTTCCATACAGTGGATAGTAAATAAATTTTCTACCGAAAATTGTTAATATCTTAAAAAAGTTATGCAATTTCCTCAGTAATTAACAACTATATAATTACTAATTCTTTATATTGGTAAATATTCTGGGACTGGAACTGTAAGTTTGTTACTTACATGTGATCGAAAAGGGATAAAATATTTTTTATTAAAATTATTATGAAAATGAGAACAAGAAAATTATGTAATGTAACATCAGCGGACAATCGTAGGCATAATGATTATTTCCCGAAGAGGTAACCAATTTCAGTAACTTTATTTTTGAAAGTTATTAGGATTGAATTGAAGAAATTCCAAGTCTTCCCAGGAGATTGGATATTTGTGCATCACATTCTGTACGCTTAAAAAAAAAAAAAATGTGGCTAAGGGAACTTTCAAAAAATCATTAGGGTCAATTCTTCTGGCCGCACTACATTCTAAGTGAAAAGGGTCATTTCCTGCTACAACATGTTGATGTCAGATCATTGGCAGTCGGCTAATCTCGAAACAATTAATAAGACTCGTCATAGTTTTAAATGGAAAAGAAACAATTTTTCAATGCCCGCAAGTCAGTGCTAAAATTAAAGTAGATGAAGGAACGGCAACAAAAGTTGCCAGAAGCAGTAATTTACAAGGACATAGATTTTTTAAAAGCATTTTTCAGAAATGATAACAAGTTTTAAAAAAGTATTATGTCTAATTTTACCTAACGTATGTTATAATATACCAATACGATAACATTTAAAAAAAAATTTAAACTACTTATTTTTCTATATTTTAGTGCTATAAAACAAAATATTTTCCAAATACAAATAGAATATTATTGTTAATCTTATAAAGTAAAGGCTACTTATTAATGTGTAATGTTATTAATGCACATTTTGTTTGCAATATATGCTCGGGTACTTGTCTAAGATTTACCCAAGTATACATATTTAGATGTATATGTACTTTAGATTTAAAACTTTACATTTGTATGATTGCAGAAATATATATTTTAAAATAAAATTTTACATTATGACCAAAAAAAAACATACTTTTATTAACCATTAGAAAATTTCATGAATTAGATAAAAAATTTTAAATACATTTTTTTCGGAACATATAATTTTAAACTAAGTTTATTAAATTAGTTTAAATTTGCTATTTTAAGTACCAAGATTTCATTTACTTCTGGGATTCTGCTATCTGAAAAATTTACTTTGCCCCAAGTTGAAATTTCTTAAAATGTGGGCTGTACATGCCACTGCTAGGATAAATTGTTTTGTAACTTATCTAAAACATCAGATTTGGAAATTAAATTTCCATAATTAAACATTCCTTAATAATATACTTTATTAAGGCACTTTTAGAGTGTAGAGAACTTGGTAGAAGTTACCCGAAAGAAAAGAGTTTCGACTATATTTCGAGTACAAAACAATTACATTTACTTATTTAGAGAACTATAAAAATATTCCGATCTGAATAACTTACTACAATAAAAACACAATTAATGAAATCTGTTTTTTCCTATAAATAAGTTTAAGAAAATCTAAGTTTTTTATAAACTCATACGATCATGATACAACGCTTCCAGTAGGTACTGTCAATTCCGTACAATAAACAACAAAATCTGTAAAAATGCTACACTTGACTCAACAAGTAAACAATACTTGTTGGGTGCTGGGCCTGTTGTTGGTCGTTCCCTTAATATTTGTATAATCTGTAAATAATCGGTTGACTTTTGATAAATATTTACCTGCATTTGATACTTCCTTCTTCACATCACATGCAAAGCCCGGGCTTTTAGCGCCATTTCATTCACAGAGTATATAGCTACGCGTACAGAGGTTCCACTCAAGCATTTTGTAGAAACGCCGACAGCGCGCCAGTGAGAGATATTGGAACTAAACCCCACCTGAAATTAGTTTCTCGCACGTTATGACACGGCAAATTTGCTATGTGTCAAATTATTTTTAAAGCGTTTTGGCTGAATTAGAGATTATAAATTGCCGATATTGCTTTTATTGAAGGGTATTATTTGTAAAAAGGATAATTATTTGTATTTCTTGACGGATTATAGAAAGGAAACCCGAAATTATTTTGTAGTTACCTATTGTTATGAAGAAACACGAAATCAATAAATTCAACTTAACACTTCATAATAAAAAATGTAATATATAAAATAACGAAAGTAGGTTTAAGAAAGTAATAATTTTCAACTTTAAGTATTTAGCTTTTTTTTAATAGAAATTGAAATTTATGATTTATTAGAATGTTTATTTGATTAAATGAATGGGTATTCAAAATTAATTTAAAAAAAGTCATTATAAATATATATTTGTATAAATATTTTTAAGTTTTTCAAACATTTATTTTGGAATTTAATTTTAATAAAATTTTTATTTGACAGTTTTTTTTTTATCTTAATGAACATTCTATTTTGCAGACTTGTAATTTGTAGTTTATGCATATGTTATTAATTCTAAATTATTTTTTAAAAAATAATAATAATTGTGTTAATAAAATAATGTTTAGTAAAAATGTTTAATAATAATGTTTACTTGCAATTTTTTTTTTTAATAATTGTACGTTAAAATTTATTTAAAAAATTTAAAATCTTCAGAAATTTACTTAGAACATTGGTCATTAATCAAAACTTTATTTAAAAGTTTTAATTTTATTCAAATTTATTTCTTTGTAATTAAAATGAAATTTGTAACTGATGTCTGTGCAATTTCATTTAAAATTAATTTTAATCAAAATTATTGTTTTTTAAAGTTATTTTTAATGAACATTTTATTTTGTCGATTTATTGAAATTTGCAGCTTATATGTTTATGTAAGTTAATTCTAAATTATTATTTTTTTAAAAATAATTGTAAGTAAATATTTGTTTAAAGTTTTGAATATCTTCACACAATTACTTAGAGCATTCGTCATTATTCAAATATTTTTTTAATATTTATTATTTCATTTAATTTTTATTTTCTTTCGAAATAAAATTAAATGTGTGGTACTACAATTATTTGTTTAATTATTTTAATTAAACACGTTAAAAAATTAATTCTTTCAAAAATTTATTTAGGAAGATTCCTTTTTATATAATTTCCTTAAATCAACATTTTATTTTATTCAGCGAATTGTTCTTGGAAAAAATAATGTCGTTACATACGTATATATTTTTACTCAACTTTAATTTTAAAATATTAATTGTAATTAAACATACGTTGAATTAAAAAAAAATATTCATTGAACCAATATTTTAATTTTTTCAGAAATTATTAAAAAATATCATTTACAGCAAATTTTATTCGAAATTTATATTTCAACTAACGATTTATTTTTTGTACATACGTTAAAAACAACTTATTATTTTTTTTCAAAATTAATTATTAAAATTTAAATCCAATTAAAGATTTATTTAAATATAAATATATAATAAATATTTATTTAATGTTAAAAAACTTAATTAAAAAATAAAATTGTAATTACAAAGATAGTTGACAATCTTATAATAAAAAGAAATATTCCTTTTTTAATTTTTTCCAACGAATCAAAATTGTTTATAATATAAAAGTTTTTACATATTCAATATAATATACGAAGAAATTTCGCAAGACCCTACGGCCGCGAGGTAAAGCACGCGTTTTCCACCCGAAAGGTCCCTGGTTCGAACCCGCTCTACTGCTTTTTTTTTATTTTTACGCTGCTAGGCATAGTTCCGATATCTACCACCGGTGCGCCACCGTCTATGCGTAGTTCCATGCTAGGAAAATTGTATAGGCGGTCAATGGGAGTGAGACCTCTGTACGCGTAGCTATATACTCTGTGATTTCATTTCAAAGCACGACCCACGCACGACCGAAGTAAACAACTGAAACATATTCTGCGCATGCGCACCTTGATAACTGACCAATATCAGCCGATTCAGGGGCGAAATTTTTAAAACGTGTAAAAATCTGAAGATATTACTTTAAAAATGTGGAAAATTATTCTTGCTACACAATTTTTTTGTTAACAAATGTAGTTTTTAAAACTTTTAGAAGTTTTGTCGGAACTTCAGTATTTGACATGGGAATATTGCCGACCGATTTTGACCAAGATTCGCCGATTAAAACTGACAAAATCTTTAAAACGAATTAACATCTTGGGTTATCACATAAAAGTTGTGTATATTAGTTGTCTTTATCCATTTATTTGTTATAAAGTGCAAATTTATAAGTTTAAAGGTGTTATAAGAATTTGCTGAATCCTCAGCATCGGCATGGTAACATTGGGCAATATTGGCTAATGACGCAAACGAACGGTCGATATACACCAATCCACAGTGAGATTGGCCAACATTGGCCCAATATTGGGCAATATTGTTGTGCTACCTGGGGAATATCATTTCAGCAAATTAAAGAAATATGAATTTATATCTAATAAAAACCCCGCCAAACGAAGGAAGATAAACTGTTCCGTCTGAAATCATCACGTATCGGAGCCTATAATTTCTTATCAACCAGAGAAAAATTATCTTAATCCATTTGACATGGTTATAGTGTTGAAATGGATCCCTCTAAAAGCTTGAATTCCGCTTTTAATGGAATTAAAATTGGGAATTAAAGAACTTAAAACAAAGATTATCTTTTTTTAACAATTGGTTTATTTAAAAAAATTAAGCAAATTTCCGTAAGTTAAAAGCACGTTTATATTTCTCACAGTTTCATTTTCCATCTTGCTTTTAAAGTAATGTGCATGCACACACGCAGATCCATCGGGGGGAACATGACCCCCCAATAATCTGGAAACCTTAAAAGTTGGGAATTTCAAGTTTTAAAAACCCCTGAGTTGTGAAAATTTTATGCCTGATGAAAATGAATATCATTAGCAAATGAAAACTAGAGAAGATTAAAAATTGCCCAACTTGGTATGAAACTTAAATTAAACCTCACGACACTGTATCGGAATATATATGCGTGCAACAAAATTAATACTTTCAAGAGAACTTGAATATATTAATCTATTAGGTTTAATATACCTAATTTATAAAAATAGTTGAAAAAGGTCGATAAGTTGGAACTGGGATTTTTTAGTACTGTTGAGTTGAGAATTTCGAATCGTGAAGTTTGGTTTGCTATAGCTGAACATTGGACCATAGGCGTTGGTTCAGAGCCAACCTCGAAAGAAATACCGGACAATTGGTCAGATATAACGGAGGACAACACCTGAGCTGCTACCAAACACCGTTGAGAATTTCTAATCGTTTAAGTTGGAAAATTCTTGTCTCAACCCCCCAAATTTTTCTTTGTGCGACGGCACTGTGTGCATGAACGAACTGTTGTTAGTATTGAGATTAAATGCAAAAGGATAAACAATCCATATTTTACGTGATAAAAGTAATTAACTTAACTAAGCTGTAATCAGTCAATTTTATTCTTTAACATCAGTGACTGTCGTCACCCGAGTCTCATTTCTATTGTTACATAATTTTCATTTTTTTTTCTTGCACAAATGAATGGTCAAAATGATCGGAGCACAACTTTAAATATTTCGTAGGAACGAAGTTTTCTCGTTTTATCCTAGCTAGCCATGCTATCATCAGATTAGAATCAGAATGAGGGAAACTGTGAAAGGAAACTCTTCTTGCAATACAATCCGCTTTCGAAACAGTATTAGAGCAACCGAATGCACTACACGAAATCACCATGTTAGTATTTTAAAAAGAAAAATCTTAAAAAGTATGTTCCGTTGGAACAGCGGTCTTCTTCTTCTTGGCGTGAAACTCCCCCATTAGAATTACAACAAAATAAGGAAAAATACTTTTATTTCAACACACAAATACTTCATAAACGATGACTACAATCTATCTCAGTGTATGTAGTAAATATTTCTATATTGAGGTATTATTTAAAGACTAAAACTTAAAATTATAGTACAGAAGCTAAAGCTCCATGCTAACCTTATGGAACTTATTCGGCGTCGCGGAACTTTCTCCATGTTTTGTTGGAACAGCGGTCTTCTTCTTCTCGGCGTTAAACTCCCCCATTTTATATTGTTGTTTGTATAATATTTTTATATTAGATACAATTTCTTGTACTAGTTTTATATATAGTTTTTAGCTCATATGTTAAGTCAAGGACACACAGAAGCGTTTTCAAAATTTTAATGTTCTTCTGTCATCAACAATCAATTTCAAACTCTTTATATGTTGCTCAGATGGTCTGATCAACCATTTGGCTGACACATTACCTACGTCTCTACTTTGTTTTTGCCTTCTTCTCCGCATTGGTGCTCATCGCCGGAGTGTATGCTTTCGTGGGAGGTGTATGAAAGAGAATTTCGACCCCCCTGTAAACCCCTTTTAACTTATTACCACCTCCTTTTCTAAAAATAACCCTTTTTGACTTTCTTAATTTCAATTCCTTTTCGTCTTAACTAATCCCTACCATCAAATTCCCTATGTTGTAATAAAGTTCTCCGTGATGGGGAAGATTCTCTCGTTCTGACTGCCATGACCTGCGCTCTGGAGACTAGACTAATAAATATGTTTAATGTTACTTATCCATCCTTTTTGGAACTCAAGTATTTTAAAGACTCCACTCAACTTTGAATTCAACAACTTAAATCCGAACTTTCACAGATTATAAGGGTGGGGGTCTGGCAGCACCCCCCAAAAAATCTCCCCGGTGCGACGAGCCTGTCTAACACCCATTTTTAACTTGTTACTCGAAACAGGAATCACATCCACAGAAATTAAACCATTGATTACTACTTTTTGTTAATATACTCGCTATACTAGTCTCTTATTTTTATTCACTTGGTCTCATATCAGAAAAATATTAATGATCATTAAACTATGCTAATTCTGATGTGCAAACAAACAGCCAAGTGTGGTCAAATACATATTTTTGAGAAACATTGGAATCGATTTTTTCCTCAATAAAAATGTGCTTAGACTATATGCAATTGCCTTTAAAGATCTAAAAATATTTTGTAAACATTTTATTGGTGCAATTTTAATATAAATGGAATATAATAGTTTATACAACACTTTGAATTTATTTTATCACTTACATGTATTGAACATCAGACATTAACTTAACACTAAAATGATTTTATGTTTAAGAATTTGCTTTAGTTCTGTAGTCTCTTGTATGAAAATAAAGAAAACTAAAATATGATTATAACCATTACATTAGAAGAGTTGATAACTTAATATTTAAATTACATATTTAATTCACATAAATGCAAAAATTTTTTGTACAAAAAAAAGATAATTGAAATACAGTAGAATCTCATATTGAACATCAAACAGTTTGAGTGCAGATTTTGAACCATTTAGAAAAAAAACCCTGAAGAATGATGCGATTAAAAATGAGGATTATTAGTTGAGCCAAATTTATTATTTTCACAAGACTGGCTTGTTTGGGAGAAATCTACTCGACAATACACAAGTTTCAAAATCCTATGAAACTATGCCTGGGTGAAAAACAAGGAGCCTGTGTTAGCTATGCGAATGCAGGCGATAGCCATTTGTTTGAAACTGTTATTGGTAAAAGCAAAAATCCTACGACACTAAAAAACGTAATGGTTTAATGCGTTAACCAAAGAAATAAGCAGCAAACAAACCAAACAGAAAATATTTTTTAAACTAGTGAATGAACAATCAACATGAATCAGGACCTTATTGTCCTAAAGAATAATGCAGTGAATACGTACACAACTTTTTTTAATTCAAACTGTTAAAGGCTGTTTTTTATTTGATATATAATAAGCACTTTTTATAGCTAACTACTGTACTTTCCTGTTGCATTACACCTGTATAAGATTCTTCTGTATAAGATTTCTTCTTCTGTGTGTGGGTTATAATATGGTGTACCTATGGACTAGAATAGTATTAAAATAAAGAAAGCCACTAAAAAGTGAAATATAATTTATTTCAAAGAAACATTATATTTGAACAGTTATACTTAAAAAAAAGTAGATGGCTATACAAAAAATTTGATTAAAAAGTAACCTATATACAAAAGGGAAATTTCATTCTAATATTGGCTTTTATTAAGCAGTTCATTAAATATAACTTTCGGAATGTATAGCGCAAGACAATATCTTAAGTTTTTAATAAAATTTATGTGGTAAAAAGTGAATGAATGAAGAAATATAGAAGAAAATGGCAAAATAAAAATATGAAAAGTACTCGAACATTCAAATGACTCCACACAAGATGAAACAAAGACAACACTAAAAGCATTGCTCACTAAAATTACCATTAGAACAAAAAATTAAGATCAAAAATGCCAAAACAAACAATACATCATAAAAGGAATGATACATTTAAAAGAAATTGCATTACTTAAAAGTACTAAGTTGCTAAAATAAACACTTGAAATTTAATTTTTTTTAAAAGAACTCACTGGGCGAAAGATCACAATCTCTACGAAAACGCTTGTTTGGATATAAGTATGAGCAGCAGCTAACTTGATGAGTGAGCTTTAGATTTTACTTTGAAAATTTCACAGGACTTAGAATGGACACAACCTTTCTGTTTACCCTAAATTTGTAAAATTGTTTAAATGCTTAGGGAAACGAAATACAATACTGTGCTCAGACACAAGTTCAGCTTTACATGACCAGTAAACGGGGCAATATTAACAGTGTAGGCTTAAGATGATCATACTTCATACAACAGTGACAAAGAGATAAACAATGAAGAGAAGGAACACTCCTAAGTACTGCTTGTAAGCATTAAGTGATAGAAGAGATCTCTTTTAAAAAATATAAATGCTTCTAGGGAGAAATAGTGATGTAAAAGATAAGAGTACACTCAATGTAAATTATTAAGCACATGCCCACACAAGTGGGGGTTAAAATGGGAGTTACAGTTAGCAGTTGTCAGTGAAGAGTTCAGATCTACATTTAATCTTGAGAATCGTAGAAGATTTGTTTCACATCTTGAAGGGACTTTTCTATGCACCCAATGAAGCGAGTAGTGTCCTGGAAAAAGCGAGAAAAGATTTAACATGAGTTGAACATGGACTATAATTACTTGTAACTTAACTCGTTGGTTTGTCCAGAAGAAAAGGAAATTCATATAGCTAAATAGAAATGTTTACAAATTGCAAGCATAAAAACAGAGCTTCCATATACATAAAATGGAACATTTACAAAACATTGGGTAAGTCCATCAACACAATTTTAAGTAATTAATGGTAATTGCTTATTTTATGTAGGAAAAAGGTTTTAATAATAAACCTTTTTTTAAATTTTTTATTACCCAAATATATTTAAACTGAAAAGTTTTTTTCTTCTTCTAATTATTTATAAATTAATATTTTATACAAATGATTGTGAAAAACAAAGTTAAATGGAAAATATGTACATTCATTTGATTAACTACGAAGGTTAAACCATAATGACTGATCAATGATCATAATTGATACACACTTTAACACTTATCTCTAACTTACATGTAAAAAATACAACTACTTTTATATTCATGAACAATAAATTTTGGAACAGTACCAATCTCTTTTTCTTATAAAAGTCAAATAAAATACCTTTGATTGAAGGCATTATAAAATGTATGAATTGCATATTGATTTCAATAAAAGAATTTAGATCATATTTTTACAGATTAAAGTGTTCTAGTTCTGTAAACATTTTCATATTAAACTTTTAAAAAAAATATCATTAGCAATGCTGGAAGATTTGCTGCATCAGGAGTTTGGTCTAATTTGTCACAAATAATATAAATATTATTATTAAAATAGACATTTTTCTCAGCTTTATTTATACCCAATAAAATGATTCCTTACCAATCAAAATGCTGATTAAGCAAAATTGTTCTTTTTCGAATTAGCTGAGAACATATACCATATTTAAACATATTGCTACTAGAAGTGGAATATAAAAATTTAATTGTCATTTAATAGGATGAATAGCCTTTAAATCTCTTTTATAAATTAAATATTGTTTATAAAATATCCACAAATTTCATTTTGAGAAATTCATTACAAAAGTTTTCCAGGAAACAAAACTTACAAATTGATCAATAGTAATAACCGTAAGATACAAAAATAAATAAAACTTACAGTTTCGGGTGATGTTCGTTTGCTCGAGACATGGAAAAACATGACATCTTCAGAGGCAATATCATACGAGACACCATAACCATCTTCAGCCACCTAAAACAAACATTACACAATGCTTTAAAATAGTATTCAGTAATATGACATTCTTGTATATATTTGCACACAACTTTTGTATGTTGCTTTCAGATTTGAGTATTACTTTTTGTTGAGGTTGAATTGGGATATAACCATATTTGGGAAAATATATTAAATGTACAAAAAATAAAACATTCAATAAAAACATTTATAACAAACCTACATTGTTTTAAAATATCTTTGATTAGAAGGATTTTTTGTGATATAATTCAAAAAGTTAGATTACCTTGCAAATAAAACTAGGTAGGATTATTTGACATTCAATAGACCAGAAATTTCAAATAACCAAAAATTATTTACTTTTTTTTTACAATTTAGATAGTTATTGTTGATCTTCATCCGAGATGGATAAAAGTATTATTATACTGAATTCAATTAATATAGCTAACTGGAAAAGGGTACACAATGGACCAAAAAGAAAAACTGGACCATGGCAAGAAAAAGACTACATTCCTAGCATTTAAAAACAAATAATATAGTATTCCATGTTTAATTGTGCTCAATTATAATTTTAAAAAACAATGTAATGGTATGACTATTATACTTAATAGGTTCAGTATTACAAAGGAACTTATAATTAAAACTATCATGGGTTTCAAAATACTTATTTCTATTCATTTAATTTATCATAAACATTTTAGTATCACATAAATACATAAAACTGAAATTAAAGTGATAATAAAAACATACCGGTCCAAAACCGCCGCCTAAGCAGACATATTCAGGATACTTCTTTGTGTCTAAAATTCCTGCCTGATTGTGAGGTGTCTGAAATGTAATAAAGTTAATATTAATTAATAATTTTAAGCATAACACTCAATTAACAATAAAAAATTTGAGATGTAGTATAATTATTTCTTCGAAAAGTTTTAATAATTTTGATTTAAGAGTTTATTTCCTTTTACTGTAAACCACCTCTCCAGCTTTAAAAATATTCAATTATGAATTACACATGATTATAACAAACACAAATATTAAACCAATGTAAGGATACAACTTCTACCAATAAAATGGAAGAGTTTTGGAAAACATGTCATTTAAAAAAATCATTTCTGAAGTTATAATGAGCATACCTTTTATGCAAACTACAACAGAACTCAAATGCTCTAGTTGGTGAAAATGCTATTAACATTAAGCTCTATAGAAAATCGGAAGTTTCCTTGCATTTTTCTCGAAGCTAGATAACTTCTTCAATAAAATTTAAGGTTATCCTAGTTATAAAGTCCTAATAACAAAGAAAATTTCCAATCCTCAAACATTAAAAATAAAAATTTTATTTGTATGACAATGAGGAAAGTGTTGATTTGTACCTGACTAGTAGACAGCCTCCAAGGTTCCCCGAGCACTTCCTTCAAGAAGGGAGATTTCACATCCAAGTGCTTAGAAAGAACGTACAAGCAGAAGATGTGCCTGTCAATACCATTCCCACACATGGCACTGATGTAGGACTGTTGGTGTTTCTTGCAAGCTCTTTGTAGGAGGGCCAGCTTATCTTTGGCCTGATGGGGAGACAATTCAATTAGCATTCAGAACAATAGCCAGAACTTACAGAGTACAGAGTAAAACCAATTTCTGATTAGACTCATGCATTTTATATAGTCAAACAAAACATTAGCTAAAATTTTATTTTGTGATGATTAAAAAATCCATTAACTTAGATAAATAAATCATTCAATAAAATTAGCAGACTTCAGCTAATTTGCAGGACAATCAAATGCTACTTGTCACACACATTAAACACACACCACTTTAGGATCTCCATAGGATCAATTTAAAAGCATAAAAGTATTTACTCCATAAATAGTTAAAGACTTTTATACAATTTGAGCAAAAAGAAACAAATTTTAAGATTAATCTCACAATCCCTTTAAATTATTTTATTTAGTTTTGACTTGGTTAATTAAATTTCTGGTAATTTCTTTATATTGATTAAACCTGAATAAAATCCAAGATTTAGTTTTCAAACTGGTGCCATTAAAATAAATTAGAAATATGCTTTACGTTTAAATATTTTTTCATATTCATAATTAAAAAAAAATATTCAAAACATATTCAATAAATGATTTGATAAAAATACTAGATTCATGGGATAAAAAATTTCAGAATAATATTTTATACGATTAACTTTTGAATGAGCATTTTAAAAAAGGGTAATGTTTCTAAATCCAATAAAAAAAAACATATTGCAAAATCGGATTTATTAAGTTTCTCAATAAAATTATATATATAATTCTAAGATAGCATTTGTTAAAATACAATTTGCCAAAAATTATTTATTTAAAAAAAATATGAAGAATACATATATATCTTTAATATTAAATAAGAATAAATTATGAATTTAATATATCAATCATAGTTTTCTTTTACACAACAACTAACATTTTAAAGAAATTTAAAACTTACGGTAATATCAGGATTATCTACAGCTCTAACAAATTCACAAGACTCTAGGGTTACAGGTCTAACAGTTTCTGTGCGTCCTTCTCTAAACAATCGCATCATTGAAGCTTCATAAGTTAAATTAAATCGTTCAGAATCCTAGAAATAAATAAAACACATTTAAGAAACATAACCATTTGAATAGCAACAGATGTTAAACATAATGAAACATTATAAGAAAAATAGAAGCATTCAAATTGAAGCACATAAAAATAATACTAACCCTGAAATATGCAAGTTGTAGCACCATCTGAACATATGCATCAGGACTAACTTGACATTTTTTAATGAAGTTCTTGCCATAATCACCATGGTGACAGACCTGAAGATCCACTTCAGAAATAATAGCTGTAGCAGCTTGCATTGAAGCATTTATTATATCTATACACTGAAATGAACATAAAAAGATTTAAATAAAGCAACAATATTGTCACATAACAGCTTGAGCCAGAATACAGATGTCAAACATTTCTGTTAGATGACGTCATTATGCATAAATACATTATGTATTAGTTATGCAAGAGCTACATATTTAGCTCTTGCATCACTAAATAAAAACAAAATGTAAAAATATGACACTATGTCTAAAGAACTTTATTGTATGCAATTGTAATTTGTTCCCGTGTACATTAACCACCTGATCGATACGGACATATATATCCCCGTTCTTGTATTTTCTGTTTTCCCAGTAGTACACATAATATAAAAGTTTAAAAAAATTCTACTTATAAATATTTTTCAATTTACAGCATTGAGAATAATTTTGAAATCCTCTTCTACTGAAAAAATAAAAAAAAAGGAATGTGCTAGAATTTTAAATTAAACTCTGCTGCAGTAAAAACAAACCTACAGATTGGATATTTTGCTTATCCGTCAAAGGGTTAACACATATTTTAAGTTTAAATTAATGGTTAAGAAATAGATTGCCATTATCCCAAATGCAGCACATAATTTTTAACCATATCCTTTCTCATATATAAAACTAAAACATTTTTTTTATGCATTTCAAATTGTATCCAAGCTTGATACTTTTTTTAATATACTACTTTATTTTGACTGTAAGTTTGGAAGATTTGTTAACTAAGACAAAAAGTGTTTGTGAAACCATAGCAAAGGATGTTAGTAAATAAGTAACTCAAGAAAACAGCAGAATAAATGAATACCAAAACCTTACCTCTGGATGTAAATCCCACTTCAAACGAATAGGAGCAGGAGGAGTTCCTTCCAATTCACCAACAGTATTACCATCCTCAGTGTACCTGGTAATAAGTAGAAATAAATATTATAAGTAAATGAGTATAAACTACAGACAAATCTCGTTATCTCAAACTCGAAGGGAATTGCATAAAAATTCGAGATATCAAAAATCCTATAAAAAAGCTGTTTTGGTAAAAATAAATACTAGTATATTTAACATATCTATCCAAAATAGTTTGGTGAGTATTTCTATTTTTTTTCGAAATCAATTATATTTTCCAAATGCACGATTGCTTGAAATGTCTCTGATGTTTTCATTTCCGGCCTCGATTCAATGAATGCACGCATATTTTTTTTTGAAGATAGAGCCTCTTACAAAGTTATCTTTGGAGGAGGTTAGCATTCTTCATTATCATTCTTCTTCTGAGAGCGATCTCTCATCAAATGCTGCTATAGAGAGTGAATTGCCTAAACAAAAATGAGAAGGGGTCGAGTGTCTTCTTCATATTTTAAGTGAGTTGCTTTCTGGACGGTCGGTAATGTTCCAAGAAAGTGACTCGCACTTTACCGAAAATGCCAGCTGGCTTGAGGGACGATAAATCATTAATCTTCCTTGTTGGACACGACTCTTGTGTTAAAGAGGAGGGGATACAGCTCAGGGAATCCAGTCTGGCGACATTCAAACAAAAGGGGGAGGCACAGGTAGGAATCCATGTACGCATACCCTTTCAATAACGCACAAGAAAGAGAACTGATAAAGAAGAACGTGGCAATTACATATATGCTAAAGATTCTTCAAAATCCTTAGTTTTGAGAGGAAAACAAAATTTTGAGTTGTGAGGAAACTTCCGAGTTATCGAAAATAACGTCGAAAAACTTCGAATTAAAGAGATAAAATTACGTTAAATAAGTAATGAAGGTGTAGGGAAATCGATTTTTTTCGAGATATCGAAAAATTCGAGAGTCTACTGTATTAGTTTTTGATAAATATCACACTCGATGTTATGATAAAGCACAAGTACAGAGAAAAGTACTTAGATGCAATTAAGAGTTATCATTATCAGATAGTTTTTTAAATGTCTATGCGGCTGAAACAAACAAAATGAACTTGGACTACAGCACTAGTTATTGGATCAAAATTGAGTAACACATTCTTAAGCTTCCAAAACCCCTTTTTAAAAACTTGTTTACTAGGCTACAATGTCTTATACTCAACTAGAAGTGCCACCCTTTTGACTCAATATATAACGTTAAGGTATTTTTGTCATGGCCCTGTTTTAATACAAGAGGAAACTTAATTTTCGAGTAAATATAAATATTAAATAACATCAAACTTTTTTTAAATAGAACATTAAATTTTAAAAAATAGAAAGGCTTTAATTGATATTTAAAAACAAAATGCCTAATTCACAAATCATTTTAAGATATGAACAGGAACAGTAAAAGAAGATTTTTACTTACTTTAATGTCAATGCTTCCATTCCAATACAGAACTCCCAAAAATGAGACATTATAGGTGAGTCGCACCTAATAATAAATAAAATATATTGTAACATATTATACAAAATATAAATATTCTGTTCTATTAGCTATCTTATAACGATAAAGTGTGTTTTCTAAATAAATCAATGACAATATCCTTCCTCATGATAAAATGTATAACATTTACAAGATATTTTAATGATTAAGAAGCTAAACATATAGGAAGGTGCCTTGATACTTTTTATATATGCATGCATATTAATTAAAAGATTTTCGTATATCCTACAACAGAATGTTTTATTCTGGTTTAAGATTATTGTAGATAGAAAATGTCATATCTTGCTAAATATTACAATTTAATTTTACATTTAATGACCTTTTATAATATTTAAACTATACAACACGTTCATTCATATTAGGGGAAGCAAACATTAATTTCTTGTACACTAAGCAAAAGAGTGTGGTAACATTTTTATGTTATAACTTACCAAGAGTGCTCACAATTACATCCAAGCTGAAAAAGATTTAAAAATGGCCATAAATACTTATAAATTACTACTATACACTAAATGCAGTTTAGATAATTTCAATATAAATCAATTATATTTCGACATTATCAGTTAATCAAAATATAAATATTTTACATGTTTGAACACTAAATAATTGTAAGTATTATAGCATTAAAATTTTTTTAATGTACATTTAACTTTTTATACTCATATTAAATTCAGTTCCATAACAAGTAAATGTATCCCTTAATTGTGAATAAAATAATAATAAAATGTTTATTTTTATTGATTATTTGTGTACCCTAAGATATTTTTAGTACATTAATATTAGTTTATTATTTACCCTTTAGTGCTTTTAAACTTTTTATCTTAAAATAAAAATATTTATAAATCTATTACTTTGAAAATGAGTACAAAAAAAATCACTTTTAAACTTATTGTCCAAGTGACACTGTTGGGCAATAGTTTAGTGTCACACTAAGAATGGGAATATTTACATTTTATTGCAGTTCATTGAAGTAATTAGTCATTTCATTTCTTAATTTTGTAAATAAGAATTGATTTTCTAAGTTCTAAAAAGCACACATTTTTTAGTAGACTTCACACTTTTCCATTATATAAGTAAAGGATTTTAACCCAAAAAATTACTTTAGTGCATCTTTATAGCACAGATCCTTGCACTCGTTTTAAATGATTTATTAAAATGTTATTCATTAATTATTAAATATCATCAACATTATGGAAATAAGCAAAGTTTCAGAACAATATAACATTTGTAAGGAAGCTAAAACTGAGATACAACAATATATGCACAACTGTGAATTAAAAGTAAAAAATATCAGTTTTCTCACAACTTAATTTTTGTGTACATTTATATAGTTTATAAGTCAGTTTTGGTGTAGCTTAAAAAATATTACATAAAGGGCAAAAATGTAAAATACAAGACAACTTAAGCATTTTACTATTACATTTTTGATAAAGGAACAGATACTGCATATATACATACTCTTCCATTTTTAGACACCACAATATTGAAAGATTTATCTAGCCATATATTGTTTCCTTTCCCATGAAGAACTGCTTGAGAATATTTGTTCAACCCTTCTGGATCATTCTACAAAGAATGAAAAAAATCTACTTAAATTTTTTTTTACATAAGTTGTATTTAAATATTCAAGAGCTATCTTAAAATAAAAATCTTACTGCATCAAAGTCCAAATCTTCATCATAAAGCACCACAAAAAATGCTGCCTACAAAAAACAGTTATTTTCAGTTATATATATTTATTTAAAACTAAAAATTAAATGCCATCAATTTGTGCTTTCTGATTTTGACAGTAAAAATGACAGAGAGCTAATTTGTATAAAGTAGAATCTATAGAAGCTTACATCTTCAATTGATTTTAGAGATGATTTGTTCAATCCTTTGGAAAAGTAAGTTGTTCTAGTATTTGCCCATTCAGTTCTGTAATAAAAATTTTATTGTTTTAAATCCTTCTAAGAAGGTAATCATGCATTAAATATTGTCTTAAAGCAGTTTTAAATAAAAAAAAAACTTATGTTTCTAATTTACATTAAATGAAGTGATATATGATAAAGTCGAACACTTAACATTGCAGCAGTGTGCATTTAAGAGAAAACTATCTTACCTGTTGCTCGCTGTGAGGGCAGCTAAGTGCTTCTCTCCTTCATAAGGTACACTTTGGTCATCTATAATTTTTTGGAGTTGCCTAAATTTTAAGGGAAATATTATACAATATGCAATAATGCTTCCAATAAAAATTTCAATTTAAAATACATTAAAAAGTAACTCAAGAATATCTGTTATAACAATAATAAAGTTGTATATCTATTATATTATGGACTAAACATCCCAATAGAACTAAAAAACTTGTATCACAATAACTTTTATTAATTTGAAGGGGAAAAAAAAATTGATTATCGAAATATATTTACAGTAGTAACATCACGTGCTATGTGTAACATATATTATAACCTATTCTTACAATTATGCTGTGTTCAAAAGCTAGTTTGAATACATTTCCCTTTTGTATCTCATAGAAACATGCAGCTTATTAAAAGTATCCTATTTTTAAGTAGTTTCTAAGCTATTTACCAGTGAGATTCCCATTTAAATCTATTCATGGGAACAAAAATATTTTTAAAAAAAAGCATTCAATTATTAAAAATAATTTATAACTGCAATACTCCATTAAAAACTTATTAATTTTACTAATTATATAATAGTGTGACAAGCCTGTTTTTTACTATTGAATTTTTTTAATGATCCTATTTTCAGCCTTAGACAATAGTGAAGTTATAATTATAGGCAGAATATATATTGTTAAGAGTTCTGAAAAGGGGATCCACATTTTTTTGTAGTTCTAAGATTATACTTAATCCACACAATGCATATATAGATTTTATATTTAAAAAATCACCTATATTTATTATATATAATATACAGTACATAAATACAGTTCCATATACAGTAAATAATTATACTTATTTTATATATATTGGGTCATTGAAAAATTAGAAAGAAATGGTAGTACGCCAATCACCAGAAAATTTTCCTTTCGACTAAAGTTAAGTACAAATTCATTATCATAATTATTATTATTCCTTATTATAATGTTAACAGCAATAATTTTATAGATAGAAAGATGTTCCAAATAAACCATTAGTATCAACTAACCATTGTAGCTCTACTGGTTTCAAAAGACGGGTTTTATTATAGAGCATTACTTTGTAATACCGGCCCTTGTGACACACAGCAATATGTTGGGAATCAGATAAGTGAACCAGACGATCTGTAAAATATTTCTTTAGTATACTTCTTAAAAAGAACATGAGTATAAACTTCAAGTCAATAGCAAAAGAATAAGTAAAAAAAAAATGGAATAAATAAGAGCACCTTTTTCAACATCAGGGACGCGAGTTGTATTAAACATTCTCTCATACTGCCATGCACATAATGGTATGAAGTTTTGGATAGTCACCTGAAATATAAATACAGAATATTTAATGCAAAAAGAAGTTATAAGGTATTTGAAAATATATACATGGAATTTGGATGATAAAGTTAAAGCATAACGTTACACCATTTCAAAATCAAATTTCAATTCATTAATAATATTTTATAAATGACTAAGATAAGTGCACCAAAATCTGAAACATTAAGGAACATTTTCAAAAATAAAAAATATTTTTTAACTCAAGAGTTAAAAAAAATACTAGACAACAAGAAGTTATTGTAAATAAAATATTATTAGTTTATTTCGACATTTTACAGTAAATAATTTCCAATACTTTTCAAAATTCTAACTAATAGCGAGTTAAGCTAGACAGACTATTTATACCATAATTATTATAATTTTGGAGGGTAAGTTTCATGTTCTGTTGTTACTGAGCTATTGCAAGATTGCTGTATTGAGCTTGATGGAATTATTAAGAGGTGAAAGTGTTTTTTATTAAGGTTTAGATTGTACCGTTATAATGTGTAATAGAAACAATAAACATCGATATTTATTTTTATAGTGAGATAACTTGTGGTATTGCTATTTAGACACATAATCTCCAAATCTCTTGATTCTAGAAGGGGTGTCAGGTTGTTTTAAGATACAATCCCTTACCTTCGCTCCTTATCCTGCCTGACACCTTGTGTGTCAGTTTATGGAGCATGTTTTCTAGCATTCTAAACGTGAATTTTTTTAAATGTTCAGTTAAAAGAAATTGTGAAAGCTAATTTATAATAATTTTAGACTTAATGTTTAATCCAAGGAAATAACTGGTTTAGGGGTGGGAGCTAATGTTCTTTTATGTGGTTGGACTATACACATTTAGTCTAGAATTACTACAAATTAGTTTCTATAATTTATCAAATATATCCTTAAACTGAACATTTAAAAAATGTGACAGGTTTAGAAAGCTGAAAAATATAGATATAGTGCTCCTCTGACATAAGGACATAGGGGATAAGGTAAGAGATTTACATTAAAACCAGACACCCCTTCTAGAGCGTAGTTTGTGGGGTTATGTGCCAGAAAAACAATACCACAAGTTATTTCACTACAAAAATAAATAGCATCAACGTTTGTTGTTTCCATAACACATTAACTGTACAATCTAAACCTTCATAAGAACCCACTCTCCTCCTAATGATTCCATTAAGAAAGGCATAACGGCTCAGTGATAACAGAACATCCACCATGAAACTCTCTGTCCAAAATGATAATAATTATTGCAATCATTTGTTCACTTGAAAATCAGCACAGTATAGCCTATTACAAGAAGTGCTACCACTCTCAAGACATTTAAAATATGATACTTCCTTATATCAAATCAATTAAATAATACGTGTAAGCTTTAGGTGCTATTACTTTAAATTTTATTTAAAGTGGATTGATTTGTAAACTTATATCATAACACTTTGTATTATAGTAAAGGCTTAAATATTTATATCTAGATAGAGAAAGTTTAATTTTTTTTTATCAAATTAAGTCACAGTTTCACTTAAATTAATCGAATGATAAGAAACCAATTGTCTTTATCAAAGGTTTTTTTTATAGAGCATTTAAACATGAAATGTTCGAAATCTTAATACACAAAAATATATGAATATAAACACACAAAAAAATATTAAGTTTATACTGCTTTGTTTATAAGTAATGTTAAAATTTAATTCATCAATACAAAGACAAATTAAAAATACACTACACAATTTAGGAAAACGAAGTATGCGATTCATTTCTGGTATTGGAATTTCCATGTAGCCAAAATTTGTTTTATATTTGACCAACAATTCTGGGTTTTCTTGTTTTTAACAAACACATAATTAAAACCTTCACATGTGCAATTTATTTAAACGGAAAAAAAAGTTGATTTTTTATAGTTTAAAATTTCCAGATTGTTGGGACATTTTAATAACATAAAATTCAAAGAATTGGAATAAACATAAAATATAAATAAGATATAAATTTGCATTTTATAAAGGTTATAAAATTATACAATTTCCTTTCATTAACACTAAGTACATTAGTTTTTATTGACAAAACAAATATGCAAATTTATTCATTTATTAAGCATTTCAATTGAAATACTCACAGGTTTTAAAGTTTGTGTATTTAGCAGCTTACGAAAGGTCAATGCAGCATAAATGAAGTTAGCGGCTCTTGCTGTTTGAGAAGTTGTAGGAAGGGGCATGTAGTCCTATAAACATACTTATTATATAAGCACATTTTAAATAAAAAGTCATCAGTGACATTTAGATTAAAAAATATAAGTACAACAAGGTGCATTGTCAAGATGCGTTAATAAACATTTTTATTATTGATTTAACTTTTTTAAAAAAATCTTTGATTTAATATTTGTTTTTAGATTAACAATAGACAAAAATTTATCTTTAAATTTTAGATTAGTCTCTCTTTCTGTTCTTTTCTATCAACTTCTGATTCTTTAAAGGTTATCACACTTGGACATTATTTCATTCTTATTGACAGAGATAATCTAAACATTCAGTTTTTAAATTTTTTCATCAGTTGAAATATCATTACATTTTCTTATACGACAAAAATGATTTCCCAAGATTCTTAGAGAAAAAACTTAATTAAGTTTAACAAATAAAATAGAGAGTTCATTTAGTTAGATAGTGAATGCATTATAAATTGATAATAAGAGTTTTGTGTTATCTAAATTTAATTTATACTTTTTAGAGTGTGAAAATGTAAACTATATTATCACTGCACTTAAGTTCACAAAATAAATATAAATGCCAATAACATAAAATTTGTGATTCAATAATAACATATAATTTTTAAACACGTAATAAAATGAAGAATTTCATTACGCACACAGGAATAATTTTATGAATAAAACATATTTAGTTTCATAAACTAACATGCAGCAGATTGAAATTTTGTTTTAAACAAAAATAAATGTGCATACCAAGCCATAGCAATTACTGTAAACCAACAACGGTGAACGACCACTTAGATACACATAATCTTCCCACCAATCAGTAACCTAAAATAGAAAAATAGTAATTAATAATTTTTTTTTTAATAATTTTGTCAATGCCTTATTCTTACAAACCTTTAGTGTAAACAAGGTTAAGTAATTAAAATGCAGCATATAAATTAATGTTACAAAGTAAAGAAATATTCATTTTTTTTTGTTCCAGTATAGCAAAACCAAACTACATTTTTTATAAAATATTTTTAAACCTCTCATAAAAGATGTCAATTGATTTTTAAATATCATAAAAGATATTTGAACAATTTGCTATATTTAACAAGCCATGTACCCCATATTGAAATGCTTCTAAATGTTCTAAGGAACAAGCCTGTAAAATAAATTAGTCCAAAATGTTACAAAACATTTTCATTTACTCTAAATTTATAGTATATAACAACCTAGAAATTTTTATTACTTAATTTTCCTTAGATTTTGTTATTTAATTTTATTAAGTTTCAAAGTTAATCATTTAAATTAAAGATACTTGTTCAAATAAAACACAACTATTTTTGCACTTGTATCATACACAAGCATTTTATAATAGAATCTGCATTTGCAAAAAGGATACATGTTCCACAGACTTTATATAAAACATATATCCTTTTACAAATGCCGATTCAATTATGAAATCCCCTTAATTTTAAACACAAAATATTAATTAAATCAATAAATCTAGTAATGCCTAAAGTAAAAAGGATATTTTATGGCAATGGTAATATTCATTTTAACATGTTTGAATTTTAAAATAACAGCTTTACTTTAAATGCACAGTGTAACAAATTAGAGTTAAAATATAACACAAAATAATTTATACATAAAAGATGAATAAATCTAAAATATAATTTTGTTAAAAAAATACACAAACAATTCAAAATACATACATAAACTTGAATTGAATTTACTGAATATTAAAAATAGAAGTATATCAATGCTTAAAATTTAGATTAACATAACAATGCATACATAGTTAGAAGCCCACCAGGACTTAAGCCACAAATAAAGTTGAAGTTTCTTCCCAACACCATTTTGAAACTCAATAGTCATCTGCTTCATTTTTTCATATCTTTCGTCATTTAACAAAGGACGCACTGAATGAAGGTACTAAAAAGATATTCACATCAAGTTAAAGAAGCAATACATAATTTCTTGAACAATATTTAAATAATTTCACACTATTTTTTTTATGCAAAGCATTAATGGGAAAAATATTGAAATTCTTACTCTTTCCATTGTTTCGTCAAGGGAAGGTAAGGGCAATCGAGGTAAAGAACTTTGAAATGAATACAGCATTGGACGTCTTTTTGCTGTTAAAGTTCGAACGAAGCCCTAACATGGAAAACATTATAATGAGATTACATTGAGTAGGTTAACACAAGTAATGTAATAAAAATCCTGATGAGACAAATGTGAAGATAATAGGGAGATATATATCTGTGGCTTGGAATAAGAAAGCACAATATTAATTTGATAATTATTTTAAAACTACAGTAAAATCCGTATAAAACATAACTGGGTATAATGATGTAAAATGGAAAGGAAGTTTGAATTTCTATTTCAGTCCATGTTAATTTTTCCAGATATTACGATGCCGGTCATAACGATAATCCGCATATAACGATTGAGTATCCTCCGTCTTATGCTGATGAAAATCGCTTATAACAATGAAGATGGAGGGAGGGAGGACTATTTACGCAATAAACTAGCGTCAGGCGAATAGCACGTGCGACTAGACTGTTTTTATACAATGTTAGCAAGAAAAGGAAATTTTATGGAAATTTCCTATTACAATGTCAAATCTAAGTAAACAAAAATTAATGACCATTCCTCATCAAAATGGCAGTTTATATAACTAACTTTATCCAAGTAGTATATGTAATCGATAAAATCCTTATAAACTACATAAAATATATCTATATTTAATTGTCCTGTATGTATGACTACTATACTTTCTTATTAAGCGATGTTTTTCGCGATTCGAATATAAAGATCAAATTATGACGGTCTCTTTAACATTACTATAAGCCGTTTTTACCGTATTTTGAATATATCATTCTCTAACAATCAAACATATCTTTTATTTCCTGTAACATTGTATCAAGGCTGAGCCTCAAACTTTTAAACCACTTTTCTCAAAACTGTCCATTATGACATTGTCTTTCTTGTTTCAAGCTACAAATATATCATGAGACATACTCATGTTGAGAAAATGAAAAGTTATTTTTAATAAACTAATTTTAAGCATTCTAAAAACAAACGTAAACAAGTTTACAACCAATTATATCAAAGTATAATAAATGAAGGTCTACTTTTTATTGAAATCGAGATCTCAACACTTTACTATGTTTACTGCTGTTCTTACATTTATTGAACCAAGTTGAGAAACAGGAACAATGACAGTCCATAAAAAAAAAGATTAGAATGTTGTGTATGCTTATGAGATATGAAACTTAGTTTCATGTTATGCACAATCATTCTTTCCTTGGACCTTTCATATCAGTTCAATGATAAAATTACATTAAAAAACAAGATGCAAAAACTAAACTTTCATTGCTATTTGAAAGCCATTGAAAACCAGAGAATTAAAATGTATATTTATTCATAGAAATGAGGAAGAAAAGTATGCTTTTAAATTGCAAGGATTTTATTTTTTAAAGTGTGTCAATCTGGATATTGAAAAGTATGCTTACGGCCCAAATGTATGTTTTAAGAGAGGTCTTATTGGCACCCCGTCCTTCAAACATCCAACCCTTGTACATGAGGAGAAGTTTCAATGTGTAGCGTAAGAAGAGAATGGTTGTGACCCATAGGCAAAAACTGTATGCCACACATGCCGCTAGCTGAACACTGAAAGGAGCCAGGGACCTAAAAAAACAAAAAACATTCTTGATTAAAAGTATGCCATGCAACATTTTTGTTAGATGGAAAGAGTAAATATACTTTTTTTAAGACACCCATGCTTTAACTGAACAGTGTATAGTGCTGCTACATATTGTATAAATGAAAGAAGTTGTTTGCAAATGGCTAATTTTTAAGACAAATATATTTACATTTATCTTCTGGTGCTTTGTAGCACACCACAAAGTGTCTGGCTTTTTATAGATACAATATATACTTAATTGCCTCACACAAAGTCTAGTTTATGAATTATTAAGCTTTTTGAATACAACATTTAAAAATATTATTTAAATATCCATTTTGTAATGAAGATAAATTAAATGCATATTATTTTAAAGCATATGCAGATAATAAATCAAGTACATTCGTAAACCAAAAGGTATTCGTTTTTGTCAGGTAAATTTTATTTTCAAATGTTATATGAATTTAAAATTATGATAACCTGCCAGATAGAAGACTTGATAGGAATATGAATCAAGTAAGAATCTAACAAAATAATAGAAATTTTGCATATTGTACCTCCTATTTTTTTAAAATTGATTTTATATTTCTACAGCATTTAGGCTTCATACTAAGATAATTCGTATAATAAAATTATTCTCCAAAACATATTTCTTACAAAATATAACTTAAATTTCAATATAGTTACACGAACATTAGAATAGAATGAAAGAAATTCGAATATAAAACAAAACAAATTTCATATCCAAAATGCTTGGCGAATTCTTACCCAGGAATGTAATTTTCCAATTGACGTATTCCACCAAAGGATGCATCCACATTGGCCAGGAACAGAGAAGTCACTAAGGCAATAAGGATGAACAGACTAGATAAAGATGCTGGGTAGATGCCACAGTGAATATTGTTCTAAAAATATAAATTACTAAATTAGAAGTCTGTTTTGGCTTTTGAAAACTTGAATTATAATTAAAAATGCTATGATGATAACAACGATTCTCCAAAATGTAAGTACATAACTTAGATTTAATTTGGAGAGAACAGTGAATATAAAAAATGAATAAAAGGAATCTAATCTTTAAAAATTAGTTATAAAAAAAGATAATTAAAATATATATTAATTGATACCTATAAACTACTTGACTTTGCACACACAAAAAAAACAGCAATTGAGCATCTTAAACTGTTTTTTATTAAATTTAATTTGGGAAGGATTTAAACCACACACCTCAATACATTGATGCGTTTTGGATGAATTAAAAAATATTTCAACATTATTTATAGTGTAATCTGAAAAACTTATAAATTCATAAAATAAAAGGAGGATTAGATCTGCGAAAGACTCATTTAAACAGTGTTCACTATGATTCGCATTGCAAACATTGATTTTGGTCCATAACTGATCGATTGCATTGCCTGTTTCTTTCAGCAATCAGATACAAAAACAATGAATGTTCTGGATTTGTAAAGGCTGTATTGACATTTTCTTTAATCAAAATAATCAAATTAACGGAATCCTTTTGTGGCTGCGCTTAATAGTATGTTAAAAAGTAAATTTACAATTCAATAACATTCAGCACTGTAGTATTCACAACTGACAAGCCACCTTTATACAAAACATACATATATAAAACAATTTTGTCAAATAATATTGTAGTGAATTGTATGATATTATGATAATAAATTGCAGTGTTCATTGTAAGTGTTTTTTGAAGGAAAGCCTGCCCTGTCCACCTTTTTTGCCTTGAAAATTGCATCCACCTGCCTTTTAATGTTCAAATCGACACTGTTTCTTGCCTTCTCCAAAATTCCACCTGACTATTTTATGAATATATCTACTATCATCCTTTTCACTTTAGTAACAAAATAAGTTTTTCCTTTCTTTGAGAACAAAATCTGCGCTAATCGAAAATAAGATTTTTTTTAAATGGGATTTTAGAGCTTTACATTCTTTCTTTATGTTTATTAGGTATTAGATAACCATTAGCCAACAAGATTTGTTTTATTAAAAAACATTTTTGTTTGCTATGGCAGTTTCCCTTTTTTTGAAGTGGAGATGTTTTCTAGCCAATTTAATACAAATTATCTCGTCCACAATGGTTCTTCTTAGTTTTTAATTTGATCTTTAATTTACATGTAATTATCAGATATGCCAATTTTTACAAAAAACAGCCTTTTGTTTTGCAATAAAAAAGTTGGTGTTTTTCGCAGGTTTTTGTGTACAGCCCCTTTTTATTTCTAGAGTGAACATTAAAATTATAACATATGAGAAGCTATTAGAGAAAAATTAATAAAATGACCAGTAATAAATTAAAACATGTTTTAAAAAACTCACCATAAAACGAGCAAACCGTTTCTTCCATGACCGCAAGCCACTGTTCCACACAAGGTTGAGGACTTCTCGATCGTAGTTAATATTCACTCCCTCATGCGTAATTGCAAAACTGAAGGCGACAGCAACGTGGGCTTCTGCCATGTTTTACTAGTCTAGGCTTGTCTTCAACTCCTAAAAATACAAAAGATACAATCTTAGCATTTGAGATAAGCTTTTTGAAAACTTAATAGTTAAACTTTAGTAAATTAACATGGGCTTTACTTTAAACTTGTATTTCGAAGAAAGAAGAATGAGAGATTTTCCCATAAAAAGAAACAATTGTTCAAAAACTAATTGTTGTTTATAATTCCAACCTGAAAATGTTCTAGTTCAAAGGAAGTTGAAAGTCTAAAAAGGAAATTGAACAGGTACACATCCTGAAAGAGTTGGGACAAAATATTTTAAAAGGTCATTGTTATCATTAAAAAAAAAAATAGTCTTATATATATTTTTAAGTCTGCAATCACTACTATAAAAACTTTACCATACAGAAAACACAAATAAACAATAAAAGTTAAAACTGAAGCACAATACTCCAACAAAGATGATTTTAATTTAATTTTAAGTAATAACTGTGCATTAAATATTTGAATGTTCAGATGCACATGTGTAATTTTGGTTAATCACGTTTTTATTTTATAAAGAATTTACTAATTTTTTTTGGGGGAATACCATACAATTAATCAGGATTGGAATTTCTTGCATTTACTAGTATCGTGGATACCTAGGTTTATGCGGAAACTTCCAAAATTGTTTGGGAAAACTTCCACATATGGGAACGTCCACAAAAAATGAAACTTTTTACTGAAATTAAAATTTTAACCAAACTGTAAGTGTGGTATATCAATTTAATCCTAGAAAGTTGCTGGATATGAATTTGTAAGGTATTATTTCATAAGAATAATAGTCTGCAGTGAAATTGTTCTGAAAGTTGACTTATTTCTTCACTTTTATTGGGGCCAAAAATGTCACTTCGATAATAGTATATTATTTTCTTAATTTTGTTCATTAATTGAAATCATTATATATACAAATTCATAATCCATTTACATATTTATCATATATATATAGTTGAAATATTTTAGATTAGCTTTTGAATAAAATTTTAACTCTATTTAATAGTGATAATTAATTGTCACAAGAGTAACAAAAAACATATAAAAGTTTCAAATTTGTAAAAACTACTTAACATTTTTACTTGAAACCTTTTAATCTCTGATTTGGTGGAATAAGACATATTTTACACCATTTATTTTTTGTGTGTCATGCATAGAACATCTTCTGTTGTGTTGTCACAAGAGTAACAAATGACTGTGTCACAAGAGTAACGCATAACATTTCTGGCAAGTAAATCAAATAGGTTGTCTTCAGACCAAAACAAAAACAATATTTTAAGTTTATTTGGCTTTGCCCTTTTAATAATAAGTTCTTGAGTAGTTTTTCCATAATTAATTATATTAATAATTAATTACATAATTTAAAACAAATTAAATTGCATTCATTCATGTTTTTAAAATGAATGAACTTAATTTTTTATTTACTTTAAAATTACAGAACAATTATGACAGCAGGTCCTCAGAATGTGTATATTTGTGGTTTTCATAAAAACTTTCAAAGTAATTCATAGGACAGTTGCAGATTTATTTTCTCCATTCCTAAAGATTTATTGATTTAGAGTGCTGTGCAGGCCCGTTGCACCGGGGGGAGCACGGCCCCACTATAATCTGGAAACCCTGAAAGTTGGGAATTTCTACTTCTAAAAATCCCCAATTTGAGAAAATTTATGCCTGAAGAAAATTAATATTATTAGCAAATGAAAGCTAGGGCAGATTAGAAATGGCCTAACTTGTACCATTACATTTAAATTAGACCTCAGAACGGACATTGCATTGGAATATGGGTGCAACAAATCAATGCTTGTGAGAGAACTGTTTAATATTACCTAAAATGTATATAAAAAAAGATAAAAAATGCTGATATGTTTGGAACTGGGAATTTTCAGCACTGTTGAGTTGGGAATTTCGAATCGTTAAGTTTGGAAATTTGTTGTTTCAAGCCTGTTGTTTCAATTTTGTTATGTCGCTGGTGCTTTGATACTTTACTTGAATGTTGGTAGACATTCAGAATGTGCATTTTGAAAAGATATCATAGAACGACTATTATATAATACAAGACAGATTTTCTGTAAATGTGTTTGCACAATATTTTAATGCAGCATCTCCAAGAAAATACATCGGTCAAAAGTGTATCCAGTTTTTTTTTATGGTTGCACAGGCAATTTAAACAAAAATATAATTTTGTAAACATGTCAGCACTTAAATATTAACAGTTTTCATGGAATTTTTTTTTTCAACAGCTTATGATACGAGTGCTGTAGATGGAATTGGTGCTGTTTTTCTTTTTTTAAGTGATTTCTATGAAATGAAGTGCATGGTAAAAAGCAATTATACAAAAAGCTGCTGATTTTGCAGAACTTGTTCATGGTGCAACAAAGGTAAACATACTTTATGTACCAAATGAGGAAATCATAGTTAAAGAATTCATTTGCGTATTACTCTTTGAGAAATTGTATAGTGAAGGGCACACAAAAACACACTTTGTCGAAGCTACCAAAAATGCCACTATCTACCATTGACCATAACACACGATAATTCCTACAAAAAGTTCATATTTTATAAAGGAAACAGCAATAAAACTGCAAGTGAAACGATGATGAAGACGAAGAGCAATTCTGCTCAGTAACAGAACACAAAGGAGCCGAGAAATTGCAATATAACCAGTAGGTGAATGTAAACTATGTTGTGGTCCGTTAATTCTAACAGCATATGATGAATATCAGATAAGGTGCTTTAATACACAAAAAAGTAAAAAGAATTCAAAAGTTTGAACCTTATGATCATGCTATTTGATACAAAAGAAACCAAATTGTGGCTAATTTTGTTGCTCTTATATTTTAAAAATATTTTTTTAGTAAACTATTTTTTAATATAATAATTCTATACCCTTTTAAGCTATTTTACACTCCTATCAATGTTTAAAATTGCTGTATATTAAAAAAATTGAGAATTAGTTCATATATTAATGATTTTTTGAGGTTTTTAAGCAGAAATTCAATTGTGGACAAAATGTCACAAGAGTAACGTCACAAGAGTAACGCTTAGTCTTTTACTTAAAACAATACCATTAATTCAGATTTTGTCAAAGAGATTCAAAAGTTTTTCCCTTTTGAAGAGATATAATTGCTCTATTATATGTGTAAATTTGAGTTTTGTATTCTCATATAATTCACAGGAATTCTACCTTAAAAACACTTTTTGTATTTTGTCTTTTCCAGTGGTCACAAGAGTAACAAAATTTTGATTTATTTCCTAGACAACAAAAATATACTAAATTACATATTAGATATGTTTTATGAAGCGGAATGACATGAACTTTTAAATAGTAATTTTGAATTTTATCCTAAATATGTTTAGTATTGTAAAAAATGTACGTTTTTATGAAAAATTCCTCTGACCGTCACAAGAGTAACAATGGACGTTCCCATATGCAAAATAACTTTGTATGAAAGTTTTCCTTAATAACCCAAATTTTTCCTCAATATTAGAAAATACTTCAGCAATTGTATCAACATACGAACTCACTGACATCACGTTATATGCCTGGTAACCAGGATTGGAATTCCTTGCGTATCCTGGATACCCAAGTTTGTGCAGAAGCTTCAAGCTTATGTGGGAAAACTTCCATACAAGCTTGCATGCAAAATAACTTTGCATGAAAATTTTCCCTTACGAATATAAGTTTTCTAATTTTCATTAGTTAAAAAATACTTTGTCAACTGTATCAATATACTAAATCATGCACTAAAATCATGTTAATAAATCTGTTAAAAAACATGTCACTAAATCTTGGTAACCATGACACACCACCTAAAGTGTGGAAGCCAGAGATAGGATACCAGTGCTCTTGAAAGAAATTCTATTAGTGTCAGGTTAGCTGTTTATAGCTTTTGCTTTTATGGATAATAATTGGTTTGACTAATCTTTTTTACATAGCATCAGACCTGCCAACATGGAAGCGATTTTATGTAGGAGATTGTTTGGAGAGGAAACTATAAGGGGGAAGGGGTGTGGAATTTTAGTCGGATATTAGTAAGTGCAAGCTATTTTATTGTTTTTATTTTTGATAAAACACTACATTTTTATTACATATTGAACTAAATTATAGACATATCAGAATACTTTTGCAAAAAACGTGCAAGGGTGCAAACACATCATAGGGCGATTCTATCGTTCATGTGGCTTGAATGTGTGTTCCACATAATGCAGGAGATTTGGTAGGTCTGATCACATGCATATATTTTGGATTTCGAAAATGCAACCTAGGACATTCCGTCAATAAAGTTGGCGATTTAGCATTCATATGTAAAACAAAATGGCTATTTTTCAGCATTCCTCAATTGATTTTTCACAAAATGACACATTTACATTTTAAATAAGGACATTTTGTCCAGAATATAATATATTTTCAAAATATAAACCAAAAAACAGGTGAAATTTTCAGGAATTTATTATCTTCATTTTATAGATATAAACGTCGATTTTGACGATTACTTGGCATTCGTACGATTTTTTGTGTGCTTTTCAATATAGTATGCTATTTACAAGGAAGATATACAAAACAGGTGTAAACTTACATAAAATTCAATAAAAACCTACAATTTACGAAAACTTAAGTCACGGGTATCGAAGATTATAATTTAAATTATTTACACATTATCCGCTTGAATTTATAACTAATACGATGTCACAAGTAGAATGGTAACTTCTTTTAAGCAAAATATTAGGAAATTTGGATCTTGACAGAAAACACAAGTTCTACATGAATGTTTTACTTAAAAAGATATTTCCGCTTGATTTACATGAGTAGTAAGTTACGTGAAGATATGTTCTTAACGACAAACACATAACAAAATAGTTTTGAATAAAATGAATTTCAAAAGCACGACAAATAAAATACAAAACACCGTTCGGGAATACACCACTGGGCCTGTAACACATTTAACTACATCTACAGTTTATTAATGAAAAGCTCTGTTTATTTTTTAGTATGGATGGTGTTTTAATTGCAGGAAAATAGATGCAAATATACCTCATATCTTCACAACAATGCCGGTGTTGATCGATTTTTCCGCCCAAAACAAGAGCAACTGCAGAATGATCGAAAAACACTTCGCTACGTCTATGACGTCAGAAATAGTGCTCGGAAGCGTGCTCACAAGTCGTACGGGTGTTCGAAAACGGCATTGGACTGCGCCGGTCTTGATGGTTAGGTGTTTTTTTTTTATTATTTTATTTTTCAAAATAAAATACTAGTTTGACAGGTGAAGGATTGTCGATATTGAAATGTTTTCGATTTCAAATTTAATAGATCTTCCAAAAACTTTAAAAAAACAAAAAAAACATTAGTTGAAGTTTTTAAATAAAAAATTTTTAACAAAAAAAAAAACTAAATTGAAAAGTAATTTTGTTTTTATATCGTTATTCATTATTTTCACTTTAGAATACATTTTTACGTATTTATAATTCAATATAAATATAAAAATAAAATTTATTATTGGAAAATTTTAAATTTTTAGCAAATTAAAATTTATGCAACAAGCATAGCCCATTTTATGCAGCTCTAGTGCGATGTTTTTTGAACCAACCATTTCTAATAATAATTTAATAGTTAAAAATGACATTTTTTTATAAAAGGAAAACCGACTTAAAGAAAAATGCGCTAAAAAGTAAAAAATAAATTTTAACTTTTCGAACAAGTAGAAAAAAAATAATTATTTAATATTAATTTTATACTTATTTCAACGTTTTAAAATCGCCGCCAAAATTTAGTTATGGTTATTGTGAGTGATTGACACCAACTTCAAAAAGTTGTAATGAGTATAAAATTAATATTAAATAATTCACTTTTAATAAATTACTTTTTTAAATTAATTTTAAGCGCATTTTTCTTAATGTCGTTTTTTTTTAATTATTATTATTATTATTTTTTTTTTTTTAAGATTATTATTTTATTTTTTCCTTTTTAGTTTTTAAGTTAACAATGAGCATCGCCACCTGTTATTACTCACCTGGAAATTCGAGTTGTTGCTCCGAATAGTATATTTTGAAATGATCCAGTTTAATAAATGCCAGAACGAAATTATATTATAGTACTCACAAATTACGACAATCCATTTAAATGAATAACAAACTAGAAGAAATGATTACAAATTCCAGTTAATTGCGCTTCCGTATAACTGAAGGGGGGAAAGCTAACCGAAAATGTACAGCAATTTAATTTAAATGGTAATATTTCCTGTACAAAAATATTAAAATTGTGGAAAATCTTTACAAAAAGTGTCTGGATTATCGACATTTCCTGTTTATTTCATTTTCTCGATAATTGAATGACGGATAATCGAAAATATTACATTTTATTTTAAATAAAGACAATCTCCATCTAACAATAAAAATATTTCAAAATTAAAAAAGTTCGGTTAATTGATATTTTCGAATAAATAAAACCCAGAAATCAATTTTTTTTTTTTTGCCAAAGTAAATTTTTCTTTACCCAAGAACACTTTTTTTTTTAATTGAAAAATATTTTTTTTCAAATGGTTCAATTGTTCGGTTAATAACCGAACCATTTGAATGCCCGAATTCCCAAACCTTTTTTTGAAAAGGTTCTCCAACAACAAAAAATTAAATTTTCTGAATTAGAACAGAAATCACGAGCGAACATACACAAAATAAAAAATAATTTAAAAAAAAAAAAACCATAAAAGTCGTATTGATAACCGTTTCCTTCTGAAAACGGTTAAAAAAAACTAAAACTATAAGCCCTTTTTTTTTTTTTTTTTTTTTTTTTTTTTTTTTTGTAAATCTGCAACAGACACAAAAACAAACAATTGTGTGTGTCATAATAACGCCACAAATTTTCTGCGTACGCTACTGTTTTAAATCAGAAACACTATAAATATTATTTGAAAATTATTCTGAACTTTTAAAATAAGACTTTCGACCGAGACCATTTTTGCACAATTACATGCAACTTTCATAATAAAAAAAAATACCCATCTCTGGTTTATAATCATTAAATTAATTTTAACATATGCAGTTGATTCGCGAAATTTAATATATCTGTCTGAAATGAAACACGTCAGGTTGGTCTAGAATTAATACTTGGGCGACTTGAATGCCAAGTGGAATAAGCCCCACCAAAGCAGAGTTTAGAGATAAGAGCGTTTAAAGTTTACAACTTGCCTTGGCTATAAGGTTAAGTAGAATGACATTTAACTCATTATTAGGCAACCTATTGAACTTAGAGCCACATTATTTGGCTAAATGATAGATCTAGTTGTCTAGCAATGGAAAATGGTGTTAGTTCATTTTCGGATTTTTGTAACTTATACCACTTGGCAGCCAAGCCGCCCATTTTGAAATCGCATAATATAAGTTCCTAAGAATTAATAAAAAATCCACATTCTAGGAAACGAATTACAACAGTTTTTTAATGAGACAGTATAGACGTACTACGTCACTGCCTGGGATTATGCAATTGCAATTATAAATTATTTCTAAAAAAAGATGGTAAGACTCCGTGTTTCGTAGAAATATTTTGATAAATTCTCCTTAATTAAAATAAATACACAGAGGCCTTTAAGTACACCAATGTGGCAAAAGTTAATATTTATTAATTTTTTCAGTCATTCAGTGTTTGTAGTGTTACTATAAGGACTTGAAAATGCACACATAATACATGCAGTATTGTCTGTGCACTAAGGCATCGATATGGTAGTAAAAATATGGATAGTTGGCTTTTATTATGTGCTATAACATTAATTCAAAAATGAAATTATCTTACAATAACTTCCTTAATATTTGTTAAATAAATACACTGAGCACATATAGATATTAAATAAAAAAATGGTACATTGTACAAGTTTATTGAATTTGTATAAAAAATACAAATCAGTTCTTTAGATTGTAAAGTAAAATGCTAACTTAAAAAAAAGATCATGACACATTGTGTCATCTTAAGGACGAGATAAACGCGCGCGAGTTTTTGTAGATAGAGGTTTGTGATTGGAGCATACAAACCACGTGGCTTGTATCCACCAATCATAGAGTCGTCTACCAAAGCTGGCGCGCGTTTATCGCGTCAATGTAGAATGAGCCTTGTACGTTTTCAAAGGTTTTAGTGCAGCGACCTCTTAGTATTTTGAAACACTTGTCTTGCCGTGGTTATTACACAAGAAGTTACATAAAAGCTGCCATGAGCTGGTTTTTTATCGATCTTGTCGGAACAAAAGTTCAAGTTCAATGTTTCAAACGAAATTTTAAGGATCAAAACATCACCACTGTCTGCAAGCTGACCGTGAAGAAAACGGATAAGATAAAATTCCTAAGTTCAAACATGAAGTTGATAAAGACAAAAAAAGTTATCTAATATTTTCGATGAAAGCTTAATCAGCAAAATTTTTTTAATAAAATGTCTCTTATGTCTGCAATTATCTTTCTATATATACATATCGTAAAAAAATATACGATTCGCATAGATAAGTGTTTATTAACCTTTTGGTGGTCGCGGACCACTTGCGAACAATGCACAACCACCAACACTTTCGATTTAAAAAAAATATATTATAGGCGGCAAATATATATGCATTCAGATACTAAATTTAATTCAGATCTTAATTACTATATGTTTCAATAAATTTATTAATTAAAAAACTAACTATTTAACCTACTTCTTTTTCTCTGCATTTGGATAAGGGAGCTTTTGAAATGAATTAAATTAAGTAGCAAAAGGAATTTTTAGCAATAAACTCACTACCCAAATATACCGCTTTTATAATTTTAGTACAGAATTTTTCACATCATTATCGTTATAATAATCTGAAAAATTACTTACAAAACTTAGATGACCAATTTTGAGAGCATTGCCTCGTAACCAAGGTCATTTCTTAAAGTTCATCTTATACAAAATTTTAACTAAAATAATTCTTAAGCTCCTAATTAGCCTGTAATTAGTAATGTAATTATCGTGTAAAGGTGAGCGTTTTCATATGAATAAATCGTTTTTTAATACTTTTATGTGGTTACATTAAATTTGACAAAAGAGTTTATAAGTATGAGCTTTAAAAAGTTTACGCGATCCAATCTAATATTTGAAAATTAATACATTCACTTTTACGATACAATTAGGTTTAAAGAAACGCATACAATTATTTAGTACAGTTCCGAGATTTAAGCATATATGGATTACAGATATATAACAATATAAATCAGGCGAGCAAAGATCCCTTATCTACCATATCAAATCGCATCAAATATTTGGCATGTTACTTTTAAATCCATTAGTATAAAAAAGTGAAATGTTTAAAAACTCAAAAACCACAGAAGGAGAAAGTTTCTAAAACAGTACCAAATATTCAGCATATAACTTATCGCTTCTCTTGAAATGAATAAATAGTTGTCTTATCAATGGCTTTAAAAGAGAATGTTACTTATCAGATCCATTGGCATGACAGCAACATCCTCCTACGCTGATAACATTTCCGTGGTTCTTAGGCGGCACCAAGAAGTACGTTGGTCGACAAATCGAATTAGATATCCGGCTTATTAAAAATATTCCGCATTTTTCTAAAAAGAACACTTCTAAAACAGACTCCATCAAATCCGGGGGATTCCATAATTTTATTAGCATTTCACTAATACCGACTTCTCAGAGAGGTTACACCCGGCAATTGCACATTGCTTATCAATGGCTATTCAAAAACTGCTTGTACCCCAAACGGCTGCCCGAAGGGGGTTACAAGCAGTTTTTGAAAGGCAATGCGCAATTGCCAGGTGTAAAACCCGATTGATCGAAAGGGATGAGTAGCCCCAAACGGCTGCTTGAAGGAAGGGAGGGGGGGGGGGGGGGGGGGGGGGGAATCAGCTGTTTTTAAAAAGTAATGTGCCTTTGCACGGTGCCAAAACTGTCCGCTCTAAAAGGGAGGAGGAACCCTAAACGAAATACTCCAAGGGGGTACAAGCTGTTTTTAACAACAATATGCAGTTGACCGGTCTCAAAATCGATTGCTCAAAGAGATGAAATGCTCAGAACGGCTGTTGCAAAGTTGTACCAGTTGTTTATGAGCATCGCAAGGCATATTTTAACATAGAGTTAGTGGGGTAATTTCCCCACCAGTGCTAAGGAAATTCCCACTATTCATGTGGATTTAACAAAAAAAAATTCTTTTATTTCTGTCCTAAATATTTTCTAGAGGGGAAAATCATTAATAATGTTTGTTAAATTAAGTACATTTATTTAGTTTGAATTGACAAAATAATTGTTTTGGGCTCTAAAAGCACAAAGTTATAATTAACATTGAGGTTCAACTATCTTATCATGGACCATAAAAAAGCATTTGCCCCACCAATGAAAATTCTTTAAAATATGCACTGGAGCATCGTGGTAGGTCTTATTTACCATCAGAAGACGAAGAGATAAAATAATATTCTTGTACAAAAAACATTACATTACACCAGAAGAAAACACTACAGGGTTTATTTTTCCCTTTGGCGGCATTTAGCTCGCCAAGGTCTCAACATAAAATATATTTTGGGGAGGAATTTACACATAATGGCTAACGTCTTTGGGCGGAATTTACATGTCGAAAGACGAAATTTGTATATGCGCGCCCCCCCCCCCCCCCCCCAACAAAAAAAATATATAATATTTTACATTATAGTTAGTGATGAAAATAAATTAACATAGTACAAACGATTCATTTCGCATCCACCAGACAGATTTCAAATCTATCAAACACAAAATCAATAAGAGTTCACCCTAGTCAGTTATGAAATTGACAAGTAGAATTGGTTGTCATGATTTAATGCGCTTCCTCGCCAAACCCGTTTCTCAGCAGTCGCAAACAACGAAATTAACAAAGAAGGTTCGACCTCGAACTACTGCCTTAGTTCTTGACCTTCAAAAACAACAAACCATCTTACACAAATTATGGTTCTTTTTCTAAGGTGAGAATACCGCATCAAACACGCCTCAAGACTCGTGCCCATTCTTCGGCAACCACTTAATATTCAAGAACGACGTACGCAATTAAAAAAAAAAAGAAATAAACAGAATTCTGGATGTGGCTGCGATGACCCAAGATTTAAAACTACGTATTGTGTTTTTTTTTTAAAGAAGGTGTTCGTATTTTTAGTGGCAGTTAAAAAAAGTACTTAGAATGAGTCCTAGTTTAGAAATTCTGAAGGATTATTTTTATTGCTTTTAAGAGTTTGAGATTTTTAATTCCTTTAAGCATTTTGTGAAATCCGCATACTAAATTTTAATATATATTGTCAGTTTTCACATATTTTGTAAGAAATTATAGTATATTTTGTTCAGTTCTGCTTCGACACAGGTTAACATCGAACAATTACCTAAATACTTAAATAAAATTAGTTAACAAGAAATTTTGACTACCAGAATAATGAAATATTTTTTTTTTCACGATAAACCCTGACTTCAAAATGCTAAGCACTTTTTATTCTATATCTCATACAAATTATTGAGTAACAGAAAGTAAGAATTAAAAGACTTCAAATGTCAGTTTAGAGAATATCTATAATAATAAAAGAAAGAGTCTCTCTGTTTGTGGCACACAAAACACTACCTTCCACTGCTCGGACATGTATGAAAATTTATATATAGGTACTATTCACAACCACTAATTGAGCACCTGAGGCTTGACATTTTAAAATTCCATTTAATTTTCGGTTCATAACGGTTTTAGAAGCCTTATTTTAAATTTCCACGAAAAAATATTATCTATATTGTCATAAAATCATGATCTCGACAACAATTAAATACTTTAAAATAAATTAATATAGGTTTATTTTTTTAAATAATTGAAAGTTGGCGATTAAAAATCGGTTTGGCGAAATAATTAACAGAAAGAATAATATTTGAACATGTACCCGGAGATATCTGAACAATAGACTAGTTTTTTTTGCCTTCGAGAAAATAAAAGAGAAGGAAGGAACGGTGATAGCGAACCAATGGTGAAACATTCTTTTAACACGTGTAAAACCACAGGTAACAGCTGGTATTAAATAAAATAAAATATTTTTATCACATCTCTATTAGACATATATTGATTAATTGACTATTAAATTATTCTGTTTATAACTTACAGTTTACAAATTTTAATTTTAGGTTTTTAACATATATTTCTAGTTTTCAACTATTAATTACAAAACTTAATGAATTAAAAACTTTTTTATGTGAATTGTTCGTTTTTAAATCTATTAAGCGCCATAAATTAGTCATAAGTTTATTTAGTTGGCTAGACGGCAAAAAGCATTTAATTAACAAGATTGCTTTACAGTTTGCATATTTCAAAGTTGTATAGGCTATCTATTCTTATGCAATATGACCAAATTCAGCCTTAAATCCATTAAAAATAAACGTCATTTTCAGGAAAAAAACTTTATTACAAATAATATCTTAAAATGTGTATTTGACATTGTGATTGAAAAACAAAATTGTAACTTTCTCGTTTATGCGGTCGTGTCATTTCTCGTAAAAGTAATGCCGCAATCAACAAAGCAACACAGCAGTTCAAAAATAGAAACATAACTATAAATAATAGATAGAGAAGGAGCTGTCGAAGCTGGAAACAGTGGAGGTCAGCTAACAAATGACTAATACCACTCAGCGATGGCGGGGAATTGCTACTTCTGTGCGCTATAAATAGAAACTGATGACATAAAAAATGATGCGGCGAGTTAATCTTTTTCTGGATGTCGGAGTCAATAAAAGAAATGGAGGGAGCGTTTTCCAATATGTACATATCTAAAAATAACTTGATTTCACTCAGAGAACTCAGAGAGTAACTGCTTGGGAAACGACCAAATGTTATGCACAAGGGAGGAAGTAATCGTTGTAAATGCTAACTGTAATCTCCTAAACCCTAAAATTATTTCCTAAATAAAAACTTTTTAACCAACTTGCGATTTTTTTCTTCATTTTTTCTTAACATTTATCAATTGAACTACTCCAGTAAGTAGATAATGGGTAAGTTTTTAAGCATCTATATATTTAAAAAAGTAGAAAAGCTTAGAATTTTCACTTAACAAAAAAAAAAAAATAATAATTACCTGATTAGGTTCTTGGGAAGCTTCTACATTTTCATAATTTAAAATTTCTGAGAAAAGGCATTTTAATTTCTATTATTAGTAAATGTTTTTACAGTTATATAATTAACTAGCATTTGCGTGCGGCGATAATTATCGCATGAACAACCCACACACCCATTCGTTGTAAGGGTGAAATATATTAGCGTATTTCTAATAGCCAAAAAATCCTAGAAGTTTAACTCTTTTGCTTGTTCACAGATGGCAGCATGATCAACGGTTTGTTAAAAAAAAACCACGTTTAAATGAATTATTTTAAACGCATTTTTTAAAAATAATCGTTGACATTTATGAGATGCACTTACAGTTCATGAAAGTTCTCTTTCTTTTGATACCTCATGTATTAAGATCCATTGAGTACAAGGACCGTAAAAGGGATTTTTACTATAGAAATAATATATATGATATCTACCGAAATTCATGATAGCATATTAAAAAAAATTAGTAAATATTCGTTTTAGCAGATTTTATTTCACAAAATTAGAAACCATTTCATCTGTCATCTTAAGATGCAACAAAAGTAATAAAAATCTTAAATTATAACATAATCAGTACTGTGCTGTTGAGGTATGGAATCATCAGTGAAAGTTTACGAAATTAAAAATGAAATATTATTTTCTTATTTTTTCTTATTGTCACAATTTAATCGACGTGACACAAGGGCAATATCACTTTAAATTTTTTATTTTATAAAACTATCTGAATTAGCTGTCAAATATTTACATTGCCTATTTCAGGTAAAACTTAAAAGGAATTGAGAACGCATCGAGGCTATGTGGGTTTCGTATACTAATATTTTGAGGAACAAGTGAAAGTAGTTCATACGGATGTAAACATTGTTTCGCAAAGTTTCACATAGTTCTCGTTTCCTTGTATTAAGCGTTGCGTATTTACGAAACTTTGTTATTAGAACTGCATATTACTACGGTGAACAATACAAATTCGTCCTTCTTTTCAGATTCCTCAATCGAAATAGTATAGAAGTTCTGAAGGATATTTTTGAGGTTCAGCATTATAGCACATTTCTTTTTGTTTTTTGTACATATGTTTTTTGTAAATAAGCACTAACTTCAAAAAGTTGTAATAAGTAAAATTGATATTAAATAATTCAATTACTTCAACTTGTTTGCAAAATTTCATATTATTTTTTACTTTTTAGCGCATTTTTCTTACATTAGATTATTGTATTTATCCCTTATTAGTTTTTAATTCAGCAAGGGGCATTGCTCCCTTCTATATTCAACAAGAAATTCAAGTTGTTGTTCAAATTTTTCCATATCTCGGATTCGGTTTAGTAAATGCCGGGTAAACAAAACTATATTGTCTGAAGTAGATTTTTATCTATTTAACAAAAAAATAATTTTTAAAATAGGACAATTTTTTTTTTCAAACGGTCCGGTTAATTGAAAAATCCGGATAGTTAAATGCCGGATAACCAGATTTTTTTTTTCAAAAGGGTACCAAACATCCCCTATCCGACAAAAAAAAAGAATTTTCCAAATATCTGAATTAGAACATAAATCTCACGCAAACATACATTAAAAATAATATTAAACAGTCGATTTGATAACCTCTTTCCTTTTGACGAATTTTGGTGGTTTTGGTTGGCGCTCTTTTCAGTCGGTTAAAAATCGAAATCCACTGAACATTTGGTGCCTACTGTGGAAGATATGATCGAATAATAATTCGTTTGAGAAAGTAATTTTTGAAGAGATTTCCTACAAATTCGTGTATTTCACATGCTCTTGTACTTTTATCTTTTTCTCAAGGCGAGGGAATCAATTGATGTTTTTCTTTCCCTCTTATTTATAATCTTACTATTATTAGATTATTTATTATAACGATTTAAAAAAAAATTAGTTTTTCTGTTGGTGAATAAAACATCGCAATAACGGATATGTCTCTAGAATAATATAAAAGTTATTGTCCCATTTAACGAGAAGCAACAAAGGTAGAATTAAAATTGAATATTCGAAAAGTGGGGAGAACCATTACATGTTTTCTGCGGTAGTGTTTGAAACATCTCAAACGATTAAAAAAAATATATGGCAACGAATTTTTTTGATATTTCTAAGGCTGAGATCAATAAAATCTACGAGGAAATTGTTAAAGGTGGGAAAAAATTAAGAATAACATCTACACAACCTTATTTGAATTTCGGCAAACACATTGCAAAACATACAAAAAACATCGAAATAACTCATTAGAGTCAAATCATGAAGTAGTTTCAGAAAAAAAGTAACAGGTTTAAAGTGAAAGGTTGTGTCTAGTTCAATAAAACGCTTCCTGGAGCGATGGTAATAGGAAGTTGTCTGATGTGGAACGCTAGGTCGTTTAATAGTAGGTTGGGTGTGTCGGAGTTTTATGGCACAAGCGCCAAATTTGGATAATTATGTTATAAAACCGTTAAAATTAATCTGTCCGCTAAAACCAATGTTCTCAAGAAAAGGAAACAAATTTGGATGAGGTCTCATCCTTCAACAAAACTTTTATAATCTTAAAATATTCTTACAAAATGGCTTAGTCTTATTAAAAAATCTTGAATTATTATAGCATGCTCGAGTGCCCATAATTATCGTTTGAACCCCCCCCACTCCCCCTCCCCCCCCACACACACTCACCACCACTCATTTATTTGTTACAGCCAAAAAATACAATAGTTTAACGGCCTTCTATCATGGCAGCATTATCAACGGCTTCTTTAAAAAAACGTTATAATGAATTATTTTTAACTCATAATTTTTTTTTACATTTGTGAGATGAAAGTGCGATTTGTTTCTGGTGAATGAAATTCTCTTTCTTTTGTTACCTCATGTGTTAAGATTCGTTGCGTCTAAAGGGCGTAAAAGAACGGGCGGATCTTTACAACAGAAATAATGATTTTGCTTAATATTTTAACATAAAAACATTTAATAATAGGTTAAAAATTTGCGATTACAAAAATTTAAAATTCTTTCGGAAAACAGCATATCATTATAAAACATTTTAGAGGGTTTTAAAAACATGTATAAAAATATTTAAACTTTTGCCAATAACTTGACACCATTACAACAAAGAGACAGAACCGAAGTTGTAATTTCAAGTTCACTATTTCAAAATACTGCATATTTAAATTCCAAACGCGAAACAACTTTATTGATATTCACCGACCGTTCATTTAAGATTTCCCTCCAGATCAATCTACATTGGATATGCACTCAGACGAATGTTGATACTTTTTTGGGCACGTAAAACCGGCGAAGTGGGTCGCATGGAAACTCGTTCTGCCTGAAGGAAAGATCGGTTAGAAGCAAGAGCGGAAAAGGCTGACATCTGAGGAAGTCAGTTATCATTTCCTTCCAAAGACAACATTCGTTAGTCGGTGTAAAATAACTATATAGATATATAGCTTTTCTCTCCGTTTCTTTGTTACATATATTTTACAACGGTTGGGTATTTTTGAGAATGCAAGACATGGGATCATTAGTTAATGATAAGGAAATGCAGGGTCAGATTTTAGAGTTTATGTGATTCTGTGTTCTAGAAAAAGAACAGGTACATGTTCTGAAGGTATAGGGAAACATTTAACGAATGCCTTGATTTATGAGAGAAAATAAACAATTTTGTTTTATTTAATCATAAAAATCATTTGTCACACAAAAAACTTCTTCTCCATTCCATGTAATGTTTGGCGAACTTAAAAGAAAAAGTAAACTTTAATGGAAATAGATCTCAACTGGGATAAGTTCTCTTTGGATGTAATACATATACTTTTGTTTGTTTGGTTGGAAATTTTTATGGTTTAAAACATATTCTTTCAGTATATTTATATTACTATAAAATTGAAAGAATTTAAGGTTCATTTTGCATAGTGATTGCGAAAACACCACACTGAATAGGATCAATTAAAGTCATATAAAATAGAAAAGTTTTCCGTCTGTTAAAAAAATTAAAACTATCACACACATTTTTAAAGAACACTTAAAAAGCAACTAGGTAAACAATTAATTAACTAAAAAATTACAGTATAGTTGTATTAAACGGAAAATACGAAATATAGTATTTAAGGATTACTAACACGATTGTGTTTCTAAAATTGAAATTAAGAAATTGCAATTCAAGAGTCGCAGTTCGCCTGATGTTCATAAATTCCAATTTTTTTTCGTTTTAAAAGTTATTTGAACAATTCTAAAGGATACTAAATAAAAAAAATAGTTATATTCGGCTATGTATTTAAAATCCTGCATACACGTCAAATTTGAGCGATCAAAACTTCAAGAAAGTTTTGCAAAAATGTAAAAAGCCCAAACAAAAAATAAATAAATAATAATAAAAAAAATCATAATTATCGTTGTACAAAGGTTATCATTCTGATTCCGATAACTTGGTTTTCAATCAATCAAATGCCATGATTCTTGGAATCAGAAGACGCTAATTAACGCAGAGTTTTCCTCGTTCGGTCGATTTTCCCTTGTCATTCATTCCAAGATGAATGTTCCGTCATTAATTCTTATTTTCAAGACTTTTTAGATTCCTCTTAGTCGTATTCCTTCAGTGACATTGACAGACATGTCCAAAACTAGTCTTGACGTCTTGAGGCGATAGACCGGCTGTCAACGCTCACAATGCCTGCGAATGATGGAACTGCGGATGGAACAAGATTTGCATCAGAAATGTCGTTTTTCATTTGTTTTCCTTATACGAATGGCAATTTGTTTTAACTTTGAAGAGTTGCTTTACTTTTTCTTATTATCAATAAGCAAGTTGTGCAATATCAAGGAAATAAAGGGCGGTAGGATTGAGGTTGGAAACGCGGTGATAGACTAAAATTTTGAGTAACAAAACTCTTGATATTTTAGTGAATGGTTTAAAATAAATTGTTAATTTATATCAATAGGAAGAGCTACATAAATTCAAACTATGTTTTTACTACCAAGGCAGGTGCAGTTCAAGAAATGTTTTGGATACATGCAAGATGTTGGTTTTGATCAAGATCTTATCTCCGTTTCCAATCTTCTTTTTTTGCAGCAACATTTAACATTAATCAATTTTTGAAATACTTATTCTTCATTCAGGTACTTCATACACATAATCGTTCAATCTAATAAAAAAAAAAAACACATCACTTATAATTAGTCAGCAAAAAGATCGAATTTAACAATCGACCTTCAACTCTCTGGAGCTTAAAAATCAAGCAAATTAATTAAAAATAATTACTTGAATTTTCTATAGTATCTAATGGCCATCGTAATTTTATGAAACATAGGCTGTGATTTATTGTACTCAGCATGTATTTGTTTTTGCACAGTTTATAACTGAAAATATTTGGCTTTAGATAGGGTTTTGAAATACGACTATACGCTGAAGGTTTTTATCAAGCTTAAATTTATAAAATGGCATTTGAAGAAGTAAATAAATCCCATCATATAAAATATACCAAATCATGTAACGCTTTGTCGTAAATGTGGATTTGATGAATTTCAATAATTTATATTTCACTTATATGTTTGATTTTTTTTCGTTCAAACAAATTTGGCACCCCTTTCAGTCGGGTTCCCCAAGCACCCACTTGTGTGGCTCGGACCTTAAAACCCATTCGTACCAAGGCCAAGTAGAGGTTGGTATGAGCAAAAAGTAAAAAGGAAATATAAAACCCACGCACATGTTTACGTGTATATATGCCGAGTCCCCAAAATTATCTTAAATAAGACAATTTTCATAAAAACTATATAAACTATTTTATAAAACAATGGAATAATACACGTTACTAACCACTTTAATTGAAGAGCGCCCAAGCAAAAACTAACATGTCAGTCATATCACAAATCGCACAATCGTTTGATAGATGTATGTATTTCTATGAACTTCCAGATTTTCAAGTTTAAAAAGAATATTTCTGGAAATATTAAATAATAATAATATAATAAATATATAACGGATAGATACCAACTATTTTTAAAAATAAAATTCAATGCTTATCTCATTCTTAACCGACTGAACAGCGCGCCAACCAAAATTCCAAAATAAAACCAGAAACTTTAAATTAAAACCGCCAAATCGCGCGCCAAGGAGAGACGTTATCAATTCGACTGTTATGTATTTTTTTAAAATGTGTTTTAGTTGTTTGGTTTTGCACGAATGCTTCTCAGTTGGTTTGCTTAAATATCAAAATATTATTGAGCGATATCTTGTTTAAAATTAATCTATTTTGTTTTATCAGGATAGAAACATCTTGTCAGAGGATACATTCCAGGGCCTATCCTAACGTGCATCCGGTGTGTGATTGGACAGTCTACATTAAAAATGAGCAGTCGCAAATATTAAATGGGCAGTCAGTTGGTGTAAGTAAAATTAAAGAAAAAAAATCACCATAATTTATCTGATTAGTGAAAACATAATTAATCTGATTATGCAACACATTTCATCGCAATCTGAATAGGGAAGCATCTGATTAGAAAAATAAAATTCATTTAACAATTTATCTGATTAAAAAAGTAATATAAAAAACAAGTATAAAAAATATATTTAAAAAAAATTAAATATTTTTTAGAAAATAAAATTGTGTCTGACGTTTTCCTTATCTGACTTTTAAATTTGTTAGCATAATTGGGCAGTCTTTAATTTTCTAAGCAATATGTAGTCGCAAAATTTTATTGAATAGACTATGATACATTCCGACACTATAACTCTGTGACAAATATAAAGATTGACAAAAAATTGTCCTCAACTGATTTTGAATAAAATGAACATTCATTTATAAATATAAAATATTTTTATTTATCTTTGACATTTTTAATGACCTTGTGCGAAATACAGTGGCGGCGATTGGGTGCTAAAAGTGAGGGGGAAAGATTAAATGGGCATGGAGGGGATTTGAAAATGATTTTTAAAAAGTGGTATACTAAAAAAGTGAGGGGGCAACATCCGAAAAAGGGCGGGGGCAACCGCCCCCCCTTGAACCCCCCGAATAGCCGCCAATGACGAAATATAGAGAAATGTTTGTAGATCGAAAATTCGATGACGGTTATTCAATAGTTTTGGGTACACATGTGTCCAAACATGCATTGTTTAAAAATTGAACTATGCGACTTAACTCTTTTTGATATCTGTATTTTGAAAATGGATAATAGAAATATGATGTGTTCATCAACAACACATAATTTTTTTTAAAAACTTCCACAGTCCCAAGCAAACCATTTCATACTGAATATAGACCTATTTCTATTCCAGAAATTTCAAATTACTTATTCCAGAAAGCCGAAAAAATTACATAGATCCCTACATTATATTTCACCCTTAAAAGCATTCACAAATATTATATTCACTAGAACAACGAACAAAAACAATATATATTCCAACGTTAATTCCCAACATTGACAATTCTTCTCAGTTTAAAATTCGAACAGAATTAGCTATTCTATTAAAGGAAGCCAATCTGACTTCTTTCAAAGTAGCCTCAACTAAATACTAATTTGATAGGAAAACGAAACAAACAAAAATAGAAGAATACAAAACGAAACCTCACCTCCAAGAGTGGAGTTGTTTTGGTGCCACGTCGTTTGGCGGTCGACTGCTGAAAAGTGTTCCAGTGGCGGAAAAAGCGGGCTCGTTGGGGGGAGCGGTGGAGGGACTCGACCAATAGGAGTAGGCCGAAAAAGAAACTATGCACAAGCAGGTTTCGTTATCGCTTGCGCAGGGATGAGTAATCACAAAGATATGATCTCGTCTGATAAATATTATTTCTTAGAATTCTGAAGAATTATTTCCATGTATATGGCATTTTCTGTTGGGTGTTACAAAATAGGTAACTCGAACTTTAAACCCCTCGTGGTTAATTTTTTTTTATTTATAAATGATGCATTTTTTTTTATTCTTGAAAATGAATGTTTTCAGCGGATAGTTCCGATTGCGGCCCATGGCAACCTTTTGTCTGGTCGATAAACAAATGTTTTCCTCTTTGAGAATATGGTAAACCCGGCTCCCTTCGACCACAATTGGGCTATTGCCGTTTTCAGGAACTGGAATAGAAAATTTTATTCATTTATTTTTATATATCCCGAATTCTAATTAACTTGTTCTACACTTCAACTGCTTGTTTTAGAACCAATTCGACTGTTTTTAAGTTTAGTAAATTAAAGCATTTTACGAGAAGAAAAGTGATATTTATCAGAAAACATAAAAATGTGACAATGCGAAGAAAGTGTAGACAAAAACCTAATTTCGCTTCTTTATGACATGACTAATCTTCTGCAATGATACGGAGCAGCATTAACGCTTGCAAGTGATAAAACGGGTCACTTGTTTCAATAAATAAAACATTTTAATGCTTAACTTATATTACTTTAAGATAACCAAACGCGTGTTTTATGACATAATTTTATTTCTAAAGCTTTTATCCATATACCGCAGAACCATTAAAGTTCCAATACATAAGCGTCATTGTTTTGTTCCTTTTTACATTGCTTTGCCCTTTATCTGGTTTGGCGAGTTTCACTTAATGCTGCGACAAAATAAAGAGTATCCGGGCTAAAAGTATACAACTGTATTGGCTTATACTGATGAATGCCAAACTTCGATCTTGCCCAGGCTCTCTGTATAACAATCAAAATTATAGATTAATTCTTATTAAAGTACAACAGAAATGTAATTTTAAAATAATTTAGAATATAATAAAATGAAAGTTTCTTAATAGCAGGTGAGCCCCAGTTGCTCAGTTGGTAAGGCGTTCAGCTACTAATCAGAGGATTGGTGGTTCGAATCTGTGAAATGGACTTGACATAGAAAAGTAAAAAAGTGGTGATCTTGCGATCGGAGGGTTGCCAGCTTCGCTACAAAAATACTAGAAAGTCGTCCAGAATATCCAACAAATTATACTGGCGTGTATACGGGACTGGTGCACGATACATCTGATCGGGGTCCAAAGTCCCGACGTTTATTGAAGGCGTTGGGTGCCAGTTCAGGTGTTTCCTCGTCATCTGACCATGGTTCTAAAATAACGAGGTGCATGTATGAATGTGTGTGTGAATGTGTATGTGTTCCCGGGTCTTTCTTTCGAGATTGACCCCGAACCGTCGCCAATAGCCCACTGTGCAGCTCTAGTGCGACGTTAATTAACAAAACCAAACCTTAATAGCAGGTGTTCTTTTTAGTGCTCCACATTTATTTCGCTAAAAAAGACCAATGTCCAAAATAACATTGTTGTGGAAAACGTAGTTGATATACAGAACATTCTGGTATGAACTAAAAATATCTAAGCGATTTTTTAAAACTTTTTTATTCAGTTTGTATAGCCAAATTGAATATAAAAGTAACGCAAAGACTAACACCCATTGTACACGGACGAGAAAAACGCGCGTGAGCTTTTGCAGATAGCTCGGTGATTCGAGAATGCAAATCACGTGATTTGGATACTTGAATCACAGAGCCATCTGAAAAAGCTCGCGCGTGTTTTTTTCGCCCATGTAGAATAGACCTAAAATGATGCAAATTAAGGGGGACCCAAATTAGCATCAATTTAGGTCTATTCTACAAGCCCCAAATTCTACAAAGGTCTATTCTACAACCCAAGCCCCAAAATCCGGAAAAATTTCTAATTTTTTTTTCTCTTCCTAAAACGATGCTAAACATACTTAAGAAGGTGTGTGCAAAATTTCAAAACAGTAAAAGAAAGAGAACATACGTTTTTTTAGATGTTTATATACCATTTATCATCTTTCTAGATACTTTTCGTCTGCAACAATCGTCATTTACTCAAAATATATTTTTTTAATTTTGGTCACGTTTAAAATGCCAAGGTTTTGTTAATAATAAACTTAAAACTAAACTGTTAATAGTTTTTAAAGCTCTACTATTTGTTTTATAAACGTATGTATAGCTTTTTTTAATTTAATTATAAATTATTTTTTTACAAATTATTAAACATAAAAAATTGAATTTTTTGGGGGGGTTTGAACTTAAAATAAGTTTTTGAAGACAATTAAAACACAAATCTGCAAAAGTTTATTCATACGTTTATAGTATGTACTTTGACGTTATTTAATCAATTAAAATTTTTTTAAATATTAAAAATTGAAAGAGAAGTAGTGTTTTTAAAAAAGTCTTTTTAAGCTTAAAAAATACAAAAACTAACACAAATAATTTTTTTAAATATATTTTTGTTCTTGAATATTGTTTAGAAAAAGTTGTTCTAATAATATAAAAAAAATGGCATTTCTTAATTCATTAATAAAAAAATTAGAATTTGGGGCTCGGGTCTCCCTTAAACTACGCTCTCTTAAAATTAGTTATTTAGAATTTTCTACATTTACTATCTGCTTATATTGAGATTTATTCGAATTACTTATATTTGAAAATGTCATACATCCATTTAGGATACAATTAAGAAACACTAGCAATTTTATGTTGTCATTTTTAAGCAGATTACCTTTGAAAGTGCATAAAAAATCTTCCACAGTACACATTTTTTATTAAATTTCCATAAAAGTTTCCTTTTAACGTGGATGTTACCATTGAGGGTTTCACAATGGGGTGATATTCTTATAATCGTGACAGAACTATTAGCTACAACACCGTTAAAAGTATGTGCTCAAAAATAAGTAAAATATACTCATTTTTTAGTACATTCGATGCTTATCATAGCTCGGAATACATAGTTTCATTTTTGAAAAAGACATGCACTCAAAAATGAGTAAAAATTAATAAAAAAGGTAGTTGCTAGCATATATAGGCTGTCTTCATAAATTACTTTTAATAAATATCAGCATTACAACCTTAATAATAATAATAAAATTATATAACAATAACTTTAAACAACAACATTGGAGGACAATAACTTTAAATAACTATAATATTAGATCATGAGAAAAATCTAAATATCCAAATTGAGATATATTGATCAATAATTTCAATAAAATAAAAACTCGATAAGATAAAGAAAAGAAAGAAGAAAATTAAGAAAACTTTCAATAAGATAAAGACTTATCGGGAATCGAACCCATATCCTCATGCACCGAATCCCAGTGCCTTATTCGTTGTACTACCAGGATGATGTGAAGATGTTAGAAGCAGAAGAAATGTTAAAAGGCGTGCCAAAACAATGGAAAGAAAATAGAGTTGTAATAACTTAATTTCCATTTAAGCAATCGACATCAAATAATATGGAAAACCATATCTTCTGAACCAATATTGTTAGTTTGTCAGGTCGCTTTGTTAAGATGGCTTGAACGGAAGCTGAGATTACCAATACGAAATGACGCTGATCATTTTTGAGAAAGTACGATCGCTAAAATTTCAGTACGTCATCGCTCATTTACAATGCAATTGCACGTGTTCAGAAAATCATTCTTAATTACCCTTTTATTTACAGTGAAACGACCTTCTACATCTACGTGTGTATTCTTCTTCTTATAATGAATACAACTGCCGATAAGTCTTTAGCTAAACACATTCACTAACAATTATTAGAAATTTTAGGGTTATTAGAAATTTGGAAATACGACATTGGAAAAAATAAAAAATACAAAAATGGTGGATTCATGATTGAAATTTAATGCATGTCATTTCATTTCCAGTTTATTATGGCAAATTTTACTGTATTATAAAATTTATTACTTAATTTTTACTTATAAAATGTACAACGAGTGTCCAATGCAATTTTCTATATAATGCACCCGAAATTTTTACTACTATTGATAAAGTTTTTTTTATAGTTAAATCCCATGTTAAATACAGAAATAATTGACTATACACTGGTTAAGTATAAGCTACTTGATAATGGTAACCTGAATCAATTCGTTTTTAAATACAATTGTAAACGAAAATATGCGAAATTCCATGCTCAGCTACAACTGACCACACATATTTATATTCAAATATGATAGGTATGGAGATGGATATCCCGAATTTGAAAGTACTTATTCGCAGATGTTTTCGCAAATTTCTGCTCCAAAAGGAAGTAGGTGCAGTAGTTATACAGACAAATCTCGTTATCTCGAACTCGAAGGGAAGTGTATAAAAATTCGAGATATCGAAAATTCGAGTTATCGAAAATAATATAAAAAAGCTGTTTTGGTAGTATATTTACACGACTTTATTTAACATATCTATCCAAAATAGTTTGGTGAGTATTTCTACTTTTTTCGAAATCAATTATATTTTCCAAATGCACGATTGCTTGAAATGTCTGTTGTTTTCATTTACAGCCTCGATTCAATGAATGCACGCATAGATTTTATCGAAGATGGAGCCTCTTACAAAGTTATCTTTGGAGGAGGTTAGCATTCTTAACTATCATTCTTCTTCTGAGAGCGATCTCTCATCAAATGCTGCTATAGAGAGTGCATTGCCTAAACAAAAATGAGAAGGGGTCGAGTGTCGTCTACATATTTTAAGTGAGTTGCTTTCTGGACGGTCGGTAATGTTCCAAGAAAGTGATTCGCACTTTACCGAAAACGCCAGCTGGCTTGAGGGACGATAAATCATTAATCTTCCTTGTTGGACTGACTCTGCGTTAAAGAGGAGGGGATACAGTCTGGCGAATTTAAAACAAAAGGGTGAGGCACAGGTAGGAATCCATTGTAAGTATACCCTTTAAATAACGCACAATAAGAAAAAGAACTGATAAAGAATAACGTGGCAATTACATATATGCTAAAGGTTCTTCAAAATCCGTAGTTTTGAGAGGAAAACAAATTTTGAGTTTTGAGGAAACTTCGAGTTATCGAAAATAACGACAAAAAACTTCGAATTAAAGAGATAAAATTACATTAAATAAGTAATAAAGGTGCATGGAAATAGATTTTTTTCGAGATATCGAAAAATTCGAGTTATCGAAGTTCGAGTTATCGAGAGTCTACTGTAGTAGGTTTCTCTATAATTTTTTTTCTAACTGACATTTTATTCTATATTGATAGATATATTTTGTTATTTACTTGAATCACACTAATTTTTTTTTGCATTTAAGGGTAAATAGAGAAATTTAAGGTTGATCTTACAATATATCAATATGCAATAAATTTAGTACAATCATTGCCAAGTTTGTGAGAAAGTTACGTTATTGGAAAAAAATATTTAAAATAAAATAAGCGATTTGTAATGACACATTTAATTTCTATCTGAAATACTCATAAAATTTATATCTATGGTTAAACTTTAAACACCATAACCTATGTAGAATAAAATTAGCTACGATGAAGTAAAATAATACTAATAAAAATAGTTTAATTGTGAGCTACAAATTCATTGTCAAAATAAACTGATTCAAATTGAACAATACAAATGTATACATCTGATCTGTTATCTATGTGGATTTATAATTTAGTTGCATTTTGTTCATAAAAAACATTAAAGATCATTTATGTGCATAGTGTTTTCTACTTTTATTCACAGTTCCAGGTTTTCATATCTATCTAAATGTATGTATTTATATTTTTTACCTAAAATAATTTTAATAGTATATGAAAGAATATGTATTAAAAGCTGGATGTTTTGTAATTGTAAGAACGGTTAAGATCATAATACTTCTATGTCCTTTAAAAAGATATTTTTCCAAGACCTTGAAATATACAAACGATTTATCTTCTTAACTGATTTTTACGGTACCAAATGATTCCGGACTGTCAGTACATCTATTATTTAAAAGTAGAGATTACATTAATGGATGTTTGAAAGATTGGCATACTAAATTGACTGTTAGATATAGAAGTAATTGGATAAAATGAGAATATTATGATTATGTAATGCTTTTAATGAGACGTATCTGTTGCCAGGGTAGTTGTTATTCAATTTTAGTTTTTCTTTTAAATTAAATTCATATTTTCAAACAAATATATAAAAAAAACTTGCTAACATTTTTTGTTTGCATACTGTTAAAATAGGTATTCGAAAATAAGTAAAATGTACTGATTTTTGAATACATTCGATATGTTTATCATGACTTCGAATACATAAGTTTCAATTTTGAAAAAGATATTTACTTAAAAATGAGTACAATGGGTAAAATGAATAAAAAGAGCACATGCTAGCCTACATAGGCTGCCTTCATTAATCCCTTTCAATAAATATTGACAATTTCAACCAAGGCTTACCGGGAATCGAACCCAGATCCGCAGGTACCGCTGTCCAGAGTCTTATTCGTTAAGCTACCAGGACGGCGTGAAGAAATTATAAACAGAAGTAATGTTAAAAAGGTGTGCTAAAAGAATGGGAAGTAAGATAATTGAGTTGGAATAACTCAGTTTCCATTTAAGTAATCGACATCAAATAATGTGGAAAACCATCTTCTGAACAACTTTTTTAAGTTTGTCAGGTCGCTTTGTTAAGATAGCTTGAACAGAAGCTGAGATTAGCAATATTAATTCACACTGCTCATTTTTAAGAACGTACGCTTACTTAAATTTGAGTACGTCATCGAACATTATGCAATTGTACTAAAAAAAAAAGAGTATGTTCATGTACTTATTTTTAAGCACATTTTTTTACAGTGCAAGGTCATACAAGTTTATTTTATTTTAGTTCTTATTTACTGAAGTACATTGGTATCTCTATAATAAAATCCATGCAAAAGGAAACAAGTTGGTTTTCAAAACAACAGCATTACTCTTCGCTGTTTTCCCTCAAACTATTGATTTGATTATTGAAACTATTAATCAATTTATCACAATTTCGATATTTAGATTTTTCTCATGATCTATTATTATAGTTATTTAAAATTATTGTCCTCTAGTGTTGTTGTTTAAAGTTATTGTTATATAATTTTATTATTATTTAAAGTTATTATTATCTAACGTTATTGTTACTTAAAGTTATTGTTATCTGATGCAATTGTTATCTAAAATTATTGTTATCTAATGTTATTTAAACTGATTGTTATCTAGTGTTATTTAAAATCATTGTTATATTATGTTATATTTATTTAATTAGAACTCAGTAAAAAGTTATGTCTGGACAAACATCACAAAAGTTTTGTCAAAGAATCGGAAGTAAGATAAATAATTTGTAATAATTCAGTTTGTCTTTAAATAGTTGACACAGCATAGCACGAAAAAACTAACTTCTAATGAACTACCATTTTGTTCTTATCAAGTTATATTGCGATCTGTACAACAAATGCGGAGGTTAGCATGAAAATAGTTTGATTTTTAACGTGAATTGAAAAAATGCAAAAGTAAAATACTTTTTTCAGTTACATTTCATATTCTATTTAAGATATCAAAAACACAGATTTAAAAAATCTTTTTCGGATGAATGATTTTAAAAAAACTCATCAAAATCGGTACATCAGTTTTGGAAATTAGCGTGGATGAACACAAAACCCCCACTGTATTTTAATTTGATAAGAATAAAACAAATCTGTTTTAACAGTTTGTGCAACATTATCGAAACTTCTAGCATAGATCTAAAGGAGACAATTGTAAATGTATTTTACAAGTCTATTATACACAAATAGAATTCTTTTTCAAAAAGTCAAAAGTATTTTCCTATTCTTTTCAGGTATGGTAAGATATTTAAACTTTTATAAACTCATAAAAGAACATTTGCAGCTTACCAAAATTGCGATGTTTACAATTCAGATTCCATTTTTATACTGATGACGATAAATTAAGCAAAAACAGTCTTTTATATTTTTAGAAAATTGAGATATTTTACTAGTTAAATGCTTTGTTTAAGAGTCATAAATTTTCCCAATAATGAAAATAATTATGCAAGTTTTGAGCAAGGAGTATTACGAAAGCCAAAATAATTTGACAAAAAGATTTCTCGAAGGTTATATTTCTCATTGTATATATGTAAAGAGGGGGATTCGTGCGAGACTTAGGGAAAACGCTACACGGATTACTAAACCACACACACAATGGCTTCGACGTCTCATTCCTACGATAAAACAAATATTACAATTCCGTACGCGTTTACAGGAAGCCATTTTCAATATTGTTGCGAACCAAAGATTACAGTGGTAGAGAAACAACAATTTCGGTACAAAAATAGTAATTATTGCTTAACTATGCAGAAAATACCTACATAAAAACATTAATGAAATAATATTTCTATATCATCCGTTAAGTTTCAGTGAAAGTTCTTCAAAGAATATATATAATGCATAAGAGCCGCCTTATTAGGCAGCCGATTTGTATTTATGCACTGTTAAAAATAGGTACTCAAAAATAAGTAAAATGTACTCATTTTTGAGTATATTTAATGCTGAATAGATAAGTTTTAATTTTTAACAAGACATGTACTCATAAATAAGTAAAATGGATAAAAATGAATAAAAAGAGAAGATGGTAGCCTACAAAGGCTGTCTTCATAAATCCCTTTCAATAAATATCATCAATTACAACCAAGACTTATCGGGAATCGAACCCATACCCTCAGACATAAGCAGTGCCTTATCCATTAGACTACCAGGGCGACTTGAAGAAGTTATAAACAGAAGAAATATTAAAAAGATGTGCCAAAAGGATGGGAAGTAAGATAATTGAGTTGTAATAACTCAGTTACCGTTTAAGAAATCGACATCAAATAATGTAGAAAACCATCTTCTGAACAATTATTTTAAGATTGTCAGGTCGCTTTGTTAAAATATCTTTAACAGAAGTTGATATTAGCAGTATTAAATCACACTGCTCATTTTTGAGAAAGTGCGATTACTTAAAGTTAAATACGTCGACCTTATTAGGCGGCCGATCTGTACTTCTATAATCTGCGGAAATGATGTTTCCCGTAAAACCCTTCTCGCCATGCTCTAACACAGCCACACCCGATTTTTATTCATTATGACATTCCCACAAATCAACGTGGAACTATATATTTTGAGAAACTTGGCATTCGATTTGCATAAGGCGTTTTATTTTCGACGAACTACGGAAATTATACAAACAATACACCTGGCGAATTTGTGTGCTTCAAATATATAATTGCACTGATAAACACTCTTGCAGAGGATTCTTTAAAAGTAATATGAAATTCTTAAAAGTGTCCAGTTTCAAAACACGTCAAACAAATAACGAAACTGATTCTAGAGGCATTATAATTTTTTTAACAGGAGTTCATTGTTCCTTTCAGTAATTCTAACAGGACTATTCAGTAATTTTCATAAATTATTTGAATGTATTTTTTTTTATATTTTAGCTTTAAGAAGTTGCGTTAGTTTATACTTGTAAGATAATAATAGTCTAATTATTTTTATGAATACCAAAAAGTATTTTAGAAATTCCAAGTTCTCACCAAGCCTAATGGTTTGCTTTAAAAATTATTAGTTTTTTCTTTCGCATGTTTTTGCTAAAATATCACGTTTCACAAAATTTATTTACTCCTATGATAAAGTCTACTTTAACTTTTCCTGTTGTTTGTTTAGAGGATAAGTTCTTGTAAATAACATAGGAATCTGTTTTAGAATCTCAAATTTATGTTTACAGAATCAATTGATGATAAAACATACATTGACTTTTTATTTACAATCTTTTAAATGTTTTTGAAAAACAAAAAAGCATTCCCATCACAAAACAGGATATTTCTCAATTACATTTTGAGAAACTATAAAAGAGATATACATTACCGAAAATGAGATTGTATTTCTTTTTATTTCACTTATAATTCAGGAAATATCAATTCAATTTCGTTGACCTTTTTTAATAATATTATATGGTCAAAATTCTCTCAATAATATTTTTTATACTATTACATCACATTTTCGTATGAACGAGTTTTGTAACAACTATCTATTATTTCAGCATAGATTTAGCAGAAAAAAATAGTGTATTGCACATGGTTTTTGAGAAATTAAAAAAAAAAATCGAACTTTTTTAAAGCTTGTGTTGAAATTAATTTTTTTTTCTGAAGGTTACCTTACGTATAAATAATTATAGATTTGTAATATTCCTAATTAAAAAAAATATTAATGCTTTTTTTAGTTTCGATGACTCGATAAATATACAGAAAATTTTATTTATAATTATTTGTTTTAGTTCAGAGAACATTTAATATAATTCTTACATAAAATGATATAGGGAATATTAAAAAAAATACTAACATAAAATTATGAACCATAGATTAGTTAATTATATTTAGTAAAATCAGAAACAAAAGTTTAAACTTATTAGTATAATAAATCGTTAATTTCTATCTACCTCATATCTAAAGAACGTATTTATGGATTACAAGTTATTCATGTAATGAAAAAAATTGGTTGGGACATTTTCCACAGTGCAGGAAGATTCGGTTCGCGAATACTTCGTAGATGCGCCTGCTCTTTCTTGCGTCTCCTATAAGCTTTAGATCTCTTTACACTTGTCATAAGTTTAGTCTTTTCCTTATCATTCTGCTCGCCTTCAACTGCTTTTTCGATCTGTTTAAATTTTCTTCCCACAATTGAATTCTTTAGCGTAATATTTTGGCTTCACATTGACAAAGCGTAACTTTCCACTCTACACAATCTTTTTTCACCCAAATGGTTTAAACTGTCAACTAGTCAAATTAAATTGTAGAAATCGGTCGTTATCTTCAATTTAAGAACGCACTGTCCACGACACGTCGATCATAACTGAAGTTACAGCGGTTAAATAGGACAGCGTATAACCGAAATGTGAATCATCCCCCCCCCCCTGCAGTAAAAATGTCAAAGGGGGGAGTTAATCACCAAACGGCCTTGTCGATGCGGGTTACCTTCTTCTACACGATGCTAGGTCATTTATCCCCATATGCTGAATCCGCCTGGAGTTATGGGGATTTAAAAAAAAAAGCTTTTTTGGTTTTGTGCAAGTTTCTGCCAATGACCGTTGTACCCAGACCGATTTTAAAGACACATTTACTGTCAAATAAAATAATATTTTTTTTATAAAAGGAAAACTGACTTTAAGAAAAATGCTGTAAAAAGTACACAATAATTTTTAAGTTTACGAACGATTTGAAATTTTTTTAATATCAATTTTATACTTATTAGAACTTTTTGAAATCGGCGCCAAAATTTATGTATGATTTTTGATTTTTACCAATTTTAAAAGACATGCCCTATCCCAAAAAACAAACAAAAAAACACCATAACAGTCGAATTAATAACCTCTCACCTTTTGGCGCTCTTTGGCGGTTTTAATTTAAAATTTTAGTTGACTCGCTTTTCAGTCGGTTAAAAGAAGCTACTTTTGGCATTCTTTTTTATTTTCGATATCAATTAGAATGTGACAATATCGGACTTGCTTATCAATTAATGATAGTTTTATTACACCTTTTATTGATTATGGTCCTTTCTGGTTATAACGCACTCATTGTATCGCTATTATTGTTTTTAGCGAGGAAAAAATGCATGACATGTCTCTGACAGATATTTATCAGCAATATTATTCAAAAACAAGGAAATCCCCCAAAACATACGTCAATAAGAACTTTTGAACGGAGAGTGAAAAGTAACAAATCAAATTATATATCCACATTACCTTACACTTATTTTGCAAATTAACTATTCTTTCTTTTCCTTCAAGTTTTGATTTGCTATGTTCTCTGCGTCGTCTTCCAAATTAAAATCCATTAAATGGTTATTTAGTATTAAAATGGGTCTAAATTGTGCTGGATTCTATGTCATGGTTGAATGGGAAGGGTAATTTAAGTTGTAGCATATTATAATCACGTTCGTTCATAGCTTTCAATTTTGTGGTATTAGTGTTTAGGAAAAATGATAAAATTAAAAATACAGACATACAACTGTCTAAACATTTATCAAAGTTGAGCTCATTATGAGCAAAATTTATGACTGTCCAATTGCTTAGAGAAGATAAGAGAGATACAGAGAGAGAAAGAAAGAGAGGGAGAGAGACACACAAAGAATGAAAGAGAGATAGAGACAAAGATAGATAATGTATCGTCAGATATATAAATAATTTTATTTTTCTAATACAATTTTGATTTTTACTTGCTTTGAAAATTCTTTAACAAATTTTCAAATGAGCTATGTGGAGATATTGAATACCCATACTAGGTGAAAATAGTAAAACAGGTATTGAATACAGGTAGCCCCCCCCCCCTCACCCCTTTTACAAATATTTGAATTAGGCGCCAGCCTTGCTGTCACATATTGACTAGGTACTCTAGCACTAGCAGTTCGTCTTTAGGGGCTCATGGACGGTGTCACCGAATATGGTACCTGATGCCCGTTTTCGTTTTTGAAAAAAAGACAGAACAAAGAATTTATCAATGACACATGCTACTCTAGTTTATTTATTTTATTTTTTTATTTTAGCATTGACAATACAATAGCTACTACGTCACAACATCTCAAAAGAATGGTTATGTTACACGATTGCATATGTTTATATGTAAAGTAAAAATAAGACTTATTTATCTTTTCTTGCACGTATTATTTATTCGTAAACGTACTATCAAAGTAATTGCAAAAGGTTTTTCCTAAATGCTACTTTTTGCTTGCTGGAGCTATTAGAAAATTCAGCGCACCAGGTCATAAAAAAAAAGATCATATCAATTACCATTGGTTTCGGAAAAAAAATAATTTACAAACGTAATACAAATACAAATATTGACGATCGGCAACAGGCTCAATGCCCAAAAAGGTTGGTCCCTTTTTTTTTTTACTTTGGACGAGCTTAGGTATTTTTGTTTACTTTAAAAATTAAATTAAATTAATTTAATTAAAAAAACATAGAAAGCTTATGTACACAAAGCAATTAGAAATAATGTCGTTAGAGCTGTTTTGTACAAAAATTCGAATAATCTAACAAAATGAGCAAAAGTTAAAGTGGAAAATTTAAAATTTGTGTGTTTTAATCAAAAAAGAAATCACCCCATGATATCTAATATTCATGTTAATGAACACTTGATTTTTAAACGAGTAGCACCATTTGTAGGGTATTTCCAAAAGATTAATTATTTGAAATATTAAATCCAAATTAATCAATTAAAAAAAATAAGAATAGTTAATAGTCGTACTTTTCTAAATATCGGAAATTTTGAAAAATGATATGTGAAAAGGACAGATGGGACGAAAATAAAAGACAAAACGAATATTTGTTCCAAATTAATGCTTTTTCTCTGGAAAATGTTTTTTTAAAAAATAAATACTAACAAATTATATGCTGGAGATTTTATAAAGTAGTGGGGGTTTTCTTAGCACTGGTGGGGAAAATTCCTCTCGTACCGTATGTTAAAATATGCCCTGCATGTAATATAATTGAAAATGAGAAAAAAAATAGTGATTTGTAAAGATACGTTTCATGCTGCCATCTGTTGATAAAATTACTTACTATAATTTTTTAATTAGAATATTTAAATTGTGATAAGTAGTGGGGATCATTCAGCTCACTTTTTTTTAAATGGGGAGGGGGATATAACATGCGTGAGATGGGGGATGGGAATCTCAGTGTTTGTGTGACGTAGCAAAATTTTGTAGAAAAAATGCCGAAATTTGTTGCAACAAATTTTATGTCTCTTTTTATAGAAATCACACAAAATCTTTTTAATTGTATGTTTGACAAAATACACAGAGTGGAAATTTTAATGACTGCATTTTATTTGCAAAATTTATCTTAACGTGATATTGAGATGAGGGAAGGTAAGGCTAACGTGACAGTGCGTGACATCAGACTTTTCAGAAGGATGTTACAAAAGGATGAAAAATAGCGTGACGTAGTAAATGAACGGCTTCTGTAAAAGAACCGCATTTTCGTAACAAATAAACAATGTATAACTTATCGATATCTTTGTGCACAGATGTGTTAAATACATGTGTTTTTAGCGTGAGCGAAAATGCATCTGTCAACGATATGCATAATTAAATCTACAAATTGTACATAATTTAAGACTTTTTCTCAAATTTAAAATAAATAAAATCAAAGCCAACAATTTGTTTAAAAATAAATAATCCTTGGTATAGCGAAAATCGAGCGCAGTGTGTAACAAAAGCTGCCTTTTACGTATGAACTAACGTATGATAGGTAGCAGTTTGTAAAGAAAAACTAATTATAGCAAATTTGCGCAAGTTATGTATTAATTTATATGACAAAAATGAGAAAATTGCATTTAACATTTTCTAGCTTTGCAAAATAGATTGCAAATCAAGATAGCAAAAATAAATTTCAGATTTCCATAACGTGTAATACATCAAAGCGATTACCTCATTAATTTAAAGTTTATTTTTTCTTCATAAAGTGTAAGGCCCATTCGACGCTTTCAACGCGCGTCAGCTATAACAGATGGTTCTGCGATTCGAGAATACAAATCGCGTTGTTTGTATTTTTCACAGATGCTAAAGATGACGCGCGTTAAAAGCGTCTGCGTAGAATGGGCACGATTTTTGAAAGAATAAACCAACATATACGATGTTGATATAAATGTATTCTTTATTTTATGTTGAGTGTGCCAACTTTTGCATTTGAAATACATTCACATCTTTATGAACATTGTAACAGCGTTTAAGTTTCGGGCTGTTTATTATTAAGAAAAACGCCGAGTTCTTGAGTTCTTAATACAAATGAAATTATGATTTTTTTTATTATTTTTCAAAAAATGTAATTCTAGTTATTGAGAAATATGCTAATTGTGTAAAAATATAGCAACTATAATACGAGAGTCACATCTAATTGATCCTATCGATTTCTAATTGTCCCATTCATTTGAATATCATTCAATTATATAAAACAAACGGAACAACATTAAAAAAATTAGAGATAACCATAATAAATTTTATTAAATGCTCAAAAAAAAAAAGATAATTTTATTAACGTTAAAAAATTTTACTCACACTAATGCACTAATACAGACTTTTGAACTAATACAGAATGAGAAAACTTTTCTTTTGTGTATTTTTTACAATAACTAAGTTCATATTAAGCAAATGCGTGTTTCGTCTCCTAGGTAACAACTAATACAAACGCTAGGTATTGATTATAGATTACCTTGTGTCATTCGTTAATCATTAAAAAAATATTAAAGAGGTTGATTATTTTCGATCGTACCCTGTTTCACGGAGCTGACGTGTTAATTTTTTTAATAATTACTTCTTGTATTATCGTTCTTTTTAAAGAATATTTCTCCACCGATACCACTTTCAATTAACGAATATTTTATCGAATTTTATTTTACTATTTTGTAAAATAAAAATTATAAAGGGAATTTTTGATGTAAAAACTAATCACGAAATATAATTAAGAAGGTTATTTTCAAAAGAGAAAATTTCCTCCATGTTCCAATTGGAAATGTTCCCTTTTTTGGAAAATAAGCTCCTCACTAATGAAGTCATTTTTAATACTAGTTCAAATGATATGGCAATGAAAGAAATTTAAAGGTTAAAAGGCCTTTATGAAGGTAAGGATCTTAAAGGTTAAATCTTTTCCTTTCATTTTAGCGCAGATGGTGTTTACTGTTTACGCAATAGGGAAAGAAGGGTCAACTTGAGGGGAAAAGAGGGATAGAGCACACTCGGAGTCGCGTGGCACGGCACGAGTTCTGGAACCAGGTGCATGGGGTGCCAGGTGCATCAGCGCCCCTTCGAGAACATCTGTCCCTTTCCTCATTCCATAAACCCACATGGGTTGGGGACACACAAGCGTGGCGTATGCACACAAAGGATAATGTGCACATTTGCGTATGGTGGGTGCATTTTCCCCTTATGAAGAATATGATATGGACGCGTCTTGAGAGGCCTTTTTTCCCCCTAAAACGCCAGATGGTGAAGACGTTCCCCCCCCCTTTATTCCCCCTTCCCACCGCCAAAATAACAGCAGGTAAACAGAGGGGATTTTTATCTTGAGATTTAGTTTGGAGATTTTCATATCCTTGATACGAGAGTAGAGATTTTATCAAAATGATATTATTTAAGAAATAATTACAGGTTATTATTGGGTATGATAAATATGACAAAGGGAAACTTATATTTTATGATATTTGCTTATCAGAATTTGGAGTTAACGGAGGTGAGACTTCAGAAAAACACTTGTTAATCAACGACAAAATCTAATTCTTCGGATAAAAAAACCAAACACGTGTATATTGTTCGCTTTAGTAAACTAGAAGTCTGATATTCGAATGTTGGAAAATGAAATATAATGAGAAATTCGATTTTTTGAATACAATATTATAGTATTTGTATTTCTGGTGTTTCCTTTTTTTAAATAAATTCCTCAAGAAAGAGGGAGTTTCATGTATTTAGAATTTATTAAAATTCTGCGATTTGTTAGTTTTAGTAACCAATTTAAGCGCGCCAACCAATACCGAAAATCGCGCCAAGAAAGTGGTTATCAATTCGACTTTTAAGTTTTTTTTTTAAAGAATGTGCGCGTATGATTTCTATTCTATTTAAGGTATTATATTATGATAATTATTTTTTTTGTTGGGTAAGGGATTTTTCATTTCAGAACTTTTTGTAACAAATATTCGGTTATCTGGTATTTAACTGTACGGAACTCTCAATTAACTATAGACCGTTTGAAAAAAAATATCCGATTTCGAAAATTATTTTTTTGTTAGATAGAGAAAATCTACTTTGGCATAAAAAAAAAATGATTATCCGGAAATATCGCTTAAGCGGACGTTTTTGTAATCATTTTGTCCGTCCGATTTCAAAATATTTTCATTGTTGTATTGGTAAAGAAGTGAAGAAAGCGTTGAAAAAGTGAGCAACAACTTGAATTATTACTTGGTGAATAATAGCAGGGGACTGAGCCCCATGCTAAATTAAAAAGATAAAAATAAAATAATCTTTTATGAAAAAGGAAAATCAATCTTAAGGAAAAAAACCTCTAAAAAGTAGAAAATAATTTAAATTTGTTTTCGAAAAGTTGAAAAAAATTAAATATTTAATAATAATTTTTTATTTTTTGCATTTACAAAACCTATTCCTAAATTTTCGTTCGATGTCAAATAGTATAATGGCTTAAAAGTTAATATTAAATTTTTAAATTTTTTCAAGTTTTCGCAAAATTAAAAATTATTTTATTTTAAAGTCTGGTTTTCTTTTATTTAAAAAAAAAAATATTATTATATATATTTTTTATTATTATTATGCTTCTAGATTCAAAATCAGTTGGATATAAAATTAGAAAACAATATTAAATGGGTGAAACTAACCACGGTAAAGTATTAGCACATAATGTCAACAATGAAAAAATAGATAAAATAACAATATGTGATTACTTACATTTTAGATTGATATTACGAAACAATGTTCTTAAAATCATTATTAAAGCAGTTAACAGTATTATCACGAACGTTTGTTTACTCAAAATATTTCCTTCATTTCGATTTTGAGATGAAAAATATTATTATAATTTTTTTTTGTTATTATTATGTTTCTATATTCAAAATAAGTTGGATATAAGATTAGAAAAAAAAAACTAACGGCAGTAAAATATTAGCCCATAATGTCAACAATGAAAAAATAGTTAAAATAACAATGTATGAATACTTAAATTTTTTATTTATATTACGGAAAAAATGCTCTTAAAATCATTAAAGCAGTTAACAGTATTATCATGAACATTTACCCCAAAAATTTCCTTCATTTTCATATCCGATTTTGAGCTCGGAAGATGATACTGTATATTGCATTTTTTATATAATCAGTAGAAAATACCAATAGCATCAGTATTTACTAATTGTGGACACCGTAAATGCCACAAAAGTTTTCTATTGAAAACACTGCACAAGGAATTTAAATAAGTTAATCATTTCTGTTCTTGCCATAAGTTGAAACTTCCAATTTTCGTACGCTTATGTTAATTAGAATTAAAAGATTTACACATTAATTGAAGAAGATACTATTTGGTGTCATTTTTATTGATCTACATTACTATTCACAGCAGGTAAACTTTATAAAAGTGAAAATTAAACTCGTTTCAAAAACTTTATGACTCTAAATTTTAAATTTGATATTCAATGAATATATTCTACTATGAACAAAAGCGTCTCAAATAACTCATTTCTTGTCAAGTTATTTTCAAATATATCGAAAAAATCAACAATTTAAGTATCAAAAACTTTTGAACCATTCGATTTATTTTTTCACAATACAATTAATAACACCTACTATAGCAACTACAAAATTAATTTAATATTGTGAAAAAAAGAACATTACATTTAAACTGAATGCCTAAAATTCTTGTAAAGGGTGAATATTTCTTAGGGTGAATATTTTTGCATTCTATTTTTCCTTTGTAGTAAAGTAAAGATATATTCTTTTGCTAATTTTGCTTCCTGTATACCTTTTAACTTTTTTGAAATGGATTGTTTGTTATATAAATTGTGTTTTAGAAATTTATATATTTTAAACGCCTTTTATTTTAAATTTTAATTTTTTTATAAGTAGTTCTGTTCATATCTAACTCACACTAAATCACACAAGTTACAATATTTTGATATGCAATTGTACAAAGATTAATTTTGACACCTAATTTCTTATACATCTATTATCTAAAAACATATTGTTACAAGAATGCTTTTACATTATGTAGTGACAGAAAACAAATTAATTGTTTAAACCTCAATCATACTTATAATATCAAGACTGCAACAATATTAACAACAACAATATAATACTGCAACAATGTTTGGTACTGTAATAATAAAACAATGAATTTTATTATTTTAAATCTATTCTTGAAATTTCGGTCATTTGGACGCCATTTTGAAGAATGTTTAGTCGCATATTCGAAAGTTATTCCGTTTTCAGCATATAAAACTTGATAAAACTCAACGAGGACATCTTTTTATACTTAAGTAAGTAACATTCTTTTATATGTATGAAATTCAAGAAGTTTTGGTGTGTGAAAATCGTTTCGTACGACTTTTTTTTTCGTTAAAAATATCTTTTATGTTTATATATTCCTTTATAGTACAATTCAATTTCGTATAATAATATTTTAATGTTTTATTTCATTTGATTTCGGAATTTGTTGTTAAACATTTAATTTTATACTTGTGATAACGTTCTGTTAACTGTTTATGAACTTTACTTTCATTTACCATTAAAGTTAATTTAAATGTAAAAACGTGTATAAGCTATTAAGTGCTCAACGAAGACATGATGTTCATTATAAAGTTGCTTCGTAATTTTCTACGTAGAATATGAATTTGTATTAAATTATTAAGACATTTTAAATAGAAATACTACTCGTCAAAGTCAAGATAGTAAAATAATTGCTACATTTGAACATTATTTTTTAAAACAGATTCTAAACAATCTTATAATATTTCATCGATATTAAAAATTAGAGATCTACCTTTAATTCCGCTACTTTTGCCAGAGTGAAAACGTTTTAAATTTGTTTATGAATTTTACTTACATTTTAAATTAAAATAATTTGAAACATAATTCGAATATAAAATATCACGTGCTTTACAAAGATTTAATGTTCACTGTAATCCTATAACGTAGTTTTGTTGTTTTCCTCATAGAACATGATCTTGCAGGAAACGCTTGATAAAATTTAAATAGAGATGCTACTTGCCAAAATGCATATTAGTAAAACAATTACTACATTTATAAAATTTAAATAGAGATGCTACTTGCCAAAATGTAGGTTAGTAAAATAATTGCTACTTAATTTTTTTAAAAATACATTCCGAGCAAACTTCAAATATTTTGTCGGTTTTAAAACGAATAGACATTTCTGCATTTCCTATGCTTTGTGGAAAATCATTTTCAAGTTTCAGTTTGCTATTGCACAACATTACTTCTCTTTTCCAAATCGCGATTCTGATTATAGGTATAAATGGGAAATCCTCTTATATACTATTCGTTAAAGAATTTTGTCGGTTACGCATTTTTGGAGTCAAGACTCAAGAATAAAAAAATTAGCGTGTGTACTTTGAAATTTTACAATGCACGTGAAGAATGGAATTCGAAAACTTATCTTATCCACAATTATGAAATCTGAGCGAGTATATATATATTTTATATCAATACAAATGTGAACTCAGTAAAATTAAATGTTGTTTTTTCTCTTCACCCTCATAATAAATATACAGGACATCAAAAAGTAATTCAACAAAGCAAAAAGTAAAGTAAATTTGACTAAGATTGTGTTTTTAATACTATTATTTCTAATATAAAAAATATACATTTATTTTAGGTCAAAATGGAGAGGCAGTTACAGAGAAGGAGTGCAATTTCTCATTATGATGAAGACAAAATGAGAAATTGCACTATTTCAGCACAATACGAAAAAAGGACATCAAAAAGTAATTCATTAATGCAAAGGTAAGTTTGAAAAACCTTTTGTATTTTAATACTATTTTTTCTAATATTAAATAATATAACTTTTAATTTCAGGTCGAGACGGGGAGATGATTGCAAGAGAAGGAGTGCAATTTCTCATTGTGATGCAGGCAAAATGAGAAATTGCACTACTTCGGCACAATAAGAAAAAAGGACATCAAAAGTTAATTCGACATCAAAAGTTAATTCATTAATGCAAAAGTAAGCTTGAATTATCGTTTTTATGTTAATACTATTTTTTCTAATATTAAATAATATAACTTTTATTTCAGGTCGAGACGGGGAGACGATTGCAAGAGAAGAAGTGCAATTTCTCATTCTGATGCAGGCAAAATGAGAAATTGCACTTCTTAATCACAATAAGAGGATACAGCATCAAAAGGTAATTCATCAATGCTAAAGTAAGTTTGAATAACCTTTTGTATTTTAATACTATTTTTTCTAATATTAAATAATATAACTTTTATTTCAGGTCGAGACGGGGAGACGATTGCAAGAGAAGAAGTGCAATTTCTCATTCTGATGCAGGCAAAATGAGAAATTGCACTTCTTTATCACAATAAGAGGATACAGCATCAAAAGGTAATTCATCAAAGCTAAAGTAAGTTTGAATAACCTTTTGTATTTTAATACTATTTTTTCTAATATTAAATAATATAACTTTTATTTCAGGTCGAGACGGGGAAGTGATTGCAAGAGAAGGAGTGCAATTTCTCATTGTGAGGTAGACAAAATGAGAAATTGCACTACTTCAGCACAATAAGAAAAAAGGACATCAAAAGTTAATTCATTAATGCAAAAGTAAGCCTGAATTATCGTTTTTATGTTAATACTATTTTTTCTAATATTAAATAATATAACTTTTATTTCAGGTCGAGACGGGGAGACGATTGCAAGAGAAGAAGTGCAATTTCTCATTCTGATGCAGGCAAAATGAGAAATTGCACTTCTTCATCACAATAAGAGGATACAGCATCAAAAGGTAATTCATCAATGCTAAAGTAAGTTTGAATAACCTTTTGTATTTTAATACTATTTTTTCTAATATTAAATAATATAACTTTTATTTCAGGTCGAGACGGGGAGGTGATTGCAAGAGAAGGAGTGCAATTTCTCATTGTGAGGGAGACAAAATGAGAAATTGCACTACTTCAGCACAATAAGAAAAAAGGACATCAAAAGTTAATTCATTAATGCAAAAGTAAGCCTGAATTATCGTTTTTATGTTAATACTATTTTTTCTAATATTAAATAATATAACTTTTATTTTAGGTCGAGACGGGGAGACGATTGCAAGAGAAGAAGTGCAATTTCTCATTCTGATGCAGGCAAAATGAGAAATTGCACTTCTTCATCACAATAAGAGGATACAGCATCAAAAGGTAATTCATCAATGCAAAAAGTAAGTTTGAATAATTTGTATTTAATTCTATTATTTATTATTTCTAATATCATATAACATACTTTTATTTGAGGTCGAGATGGAGAGTAGTATAAAAATAGGGTAATTTCTCATTTTGATGAAGGGAAAATGAAAAATTATACTCCTGCATAGCAATAAGAAGACAATATACCAAAATTCATTTATCAATGTAAAAAGTAAGTTTGAATAAGAATTTTTAACACTTTATTAAACAATAAGCTTTTATTATCGGCCGAGATGGAGAGACGATTACAAGCGAAGAAGTGCAGTCTGTCATTTTGATGAAGGGAAAATGAGGATTTACACTTCTTCTTCATAATAAGGGAAGACATGACATAAAAATGTAATTCATCATTTCCAAAAGTAAGAAGTTTGAATGAGAATTGCTTTTACTGATGAATTACTTTAAACGAAGCTTCTAACTCTTTTTCCCAACAAAGATTTCAAGTAATTTATCTGAAGAGTTTTTGAATAATTTAATGTTAAACCAATACATTTTATTTTTTCATTTGTTTTCTTACTCTAAGTGATAGTTCATATATAATTTTACACTGTTTTCTGTATCAATCAATGAAATAAGCGCGTAGTACAAACATGTAGCAACGACAAACTTTTACTTTTTTGTTTGTATTAATTTTTAATAATGAATATTTTTTTAATTAAAAATATACCAAAGTAGTTCAATCTAAATATAATTATATTATACAAACCTTTTTTTAAATCTTTCTTTCTTGTCAGCGCGAGGTCCCTGTGCGGAGGCACCTGTGGCAAACCCCTAAGTGCGGCCCAGCCCGTTTTATAACTTTCTTTTCTTGTCAAATAAAATAAGTGAATCGAAAGTCTTTTTAAATATTTTTAGCCTTTGTTTTGAATATTTTTAGTCACATGTTTTGAAAAACGTTCAAATGAATAATTTAATTCTTTACGGAATTTTATTTCTCCTCTTGAGACCCAAACAATTTGGTTGTCAAATACTATTTCAGGTAACTGGAAAGTATTTTGGGTGTACATTATTTTCTTTACGAAATAAATACATGTGTGTGATATTTTTCGTGGTTAATACAAAATATGACTTTTTTAATTAGATAATTTGTTATTTTTTAAAGAAATATACATAATTAGTTATTTTTTTAAAGAAATATACATAATTAGTTATTTTTTAAAGAAATATACATAATCTGTTATCGTTTTTTGTGTATATGCATGTGACCATGTTTGTAAAAAAATGTAGGAATTTTTTTCTTCTTATGACCTATTTATAAATAAATGCGTACTAAATATTTATTTACTGAGATCACGAAAACCACTACAAAATAAGAAAACATTACCTCCTTGAGAAAATGGATTTAAAAAACCCAGTCTAAGCATGGAATGTGTTTCGACAAAACCAATGCATGAGTAATTTCTTAATTAGGGTCAAATAACTTCACCAAAACCCAACTTGGAGAGGTTCAAGTGAAAAAAGATCATACCTTGAGACGCCATCCACACTTAGCATGGGGAACTTACTTCCGCTTTGGGACCACCACAAGAGCGTCATTAAGGAAATAATAATAAAAATCAAAGAAATAATAAATAAATCAGAACACTGGCGACTGGAAATGTCGTCTGCCATCTTTGGTGAGCGAGGTTGACGTCACTCCCTTTTCGAACAATCGAATACGCGCGCAATTGACACCGTTCGCGAAGTTCTTCCCGCGCTTTCCATCTTGAGAACAATATAAGTGGCTTTTTGGGGGAAAGTGCTTTTAAAAATAGCGCGCCACTTGTCTCGGAATAGGAATTATTTAGATATTTCGCGTGGGGTATGGAAAGAGAACGAAAAGCCTTGCCTTCAATGGATTTAGTTATAATTGTATGAATCACACAGCCAGTGGCGGCTCGCCCACTACAGCAAGTACAGCCGGGCTGCACCTAAATTCATTAGTGTATTTTAAAACTAAAATCAGATATTTCCCTAATTTTCTTAAATGAAGATTAGAATTGAAAAGGAAATTTCTACGGTAGTAAACAAAAAATCCGATAAATAGAAAGCATGTTACCGTAATGCACAATTCAGGAGGAGAAAAATCTCCATTCAATCAAACTGCAGCCAAAAAGCGAAATCGGCTGCATCGTTGCCATGGCAACCACTACGTAGTATGGAGATTCCCCCCATGCTAATGCACTGCATTTGTGAGAAGGTACAGCCGAAATGAGTTTTCTTGTTTTAGCTGCACTTGAGGTTCGATTTGCTGATTGGCTCATGGGTGAAACGAGAACTTACGAGAGATCCAAACGGAAATGATTTTCGTGATACATTTACTGTGTGCTGTTGTTTCAGGACATGGTCCTGCTGTTGTTTCGTTATGTAAGTTAATATTAAAATTGACAGATTCGCATATTTAAAAGAAAGCAGGATTGCTTTAATTTTCAAAGAATAAGTAAGTGTTTTCTATTTTTTTCGCATGTTATCATTTCTTAAAAATTGAAAGGAAACTTGATTTGAGTAGTGAATAATAAAGAATTTCCGTTCATGTAAGGTTTTTGGAAAATAGGGGGGGGGGGGGGGGGTGATTCACATGATTTCGGCTGCACTAACATTTTAGACCACGGGCCGCCACTGTCACACACATACTGTTAGGGTTGGGTTTGTTTCAATTGAATATTTCACTGTTTGCTGCAAATGATATGTCAGAAAATCAGATTTATTAATTCCGTCCGTTTTAAAACAATTTGTTGACAGATGTAGATCTGATCGAAAACAATTTTTACATTCGAAGTCCATTCTCGAAATAGTAAATCATTAAAAATGACAATATAGTTTTTATTTGAAACATAAATAAGTTATGCAGTGTGGTGTATTGTTCTGAGGTATGAGCAAAATATTAAAAACTGTAAATTTGTTAACGCTGCAAAAAAGTTTAATTGATATTTCTAATATATATATATTTAAAAAAAAATATTTTTTTAATTATTTTGGTATAGAAAGATTTCAAAAGTTTGGGAGGGAAGGGAGGGGGGGGGGGGGGGGGAGACTGACTTAATTGACTGAAGTACTGACTGAAGCACTGACGACTTAACCCATTTGTGAAACTTTTTCCATTTTTTTGATAAAGAGGTTCACTTTAAAAAACAATAGCCAAATATTTTGCAAGTTTTCCAACTCGGTTTAATATTTTGCCAAATCTACAGGAATTTAAAAATATTCTTACGATCCTCGTAGGCAAGAAAAATGTTGGGGAAATCATTGCAAAAATTTCAAAATTTTACTTCTGATCCAGTGGGCAATTTCTCATCTAAAACTAATTTTTCCCATCCAAGCGGGAAACAAACAGGCAAATTCTCAGACTGTAAAAAATGTTCGTAATTTAACTCTAAAAAAGTCGGTTAAAACCCATATTTGACTTGATAATTTTAAGGTTTCTCTCTTCTCCCCCCCCCCCCTCCCTCCCAATCACAAGCCTTAGCGATGACCCTAAATGTACTGGGTGCCACTCTAATTCCGTTTGATAAATCACCAAACAATTATTTTATAGGTGCATATTTAGCGATATTAACATTTAATAAATACATCTTATGCGTTTTAAAATCTCCGCTTATCTTTTACACATGAAATTTAAACTATACCTTGGATAATGATAACAGTTATTTTGCAATGTCCCGGTGAATCACCATATTATAAGTATTTTTTAACAATTTAAATAGATTTTCTTCCAAATTTGTTTATCCAAATTTATTGAGCATAATATAAATAACTCTTTATCCCAGAGAAACTACTTTAATTATCTTACATAAGTTAATATAACTTTTAATTACCTAACACATCACTTAATTTTTTTTTTCTGTTTTTAAAGAAATCTCGTAAATTGTAACAACGTTTCTAATTTATAAAAGCGAAATAATCATGCCACATATAGATAGATTAGTTTCCAGAAGTTCGATTCCAGTTCCAGTTTTGAATTTTTTTAACAGTGTAAAATATGTAGAAATGACAAAAATCATGTTTCAATTATAAAGTAACATATATATTTTAATATAAAGAAGATTATACTAGTAGCAGTTAAAATCTGCTAGCAACAGTGGCGGATTTCTAAAATTGCCGCTAATTACTATACAAATCTTGCCACTCTCTTTTTCAAGTTATGGAAAGTAGAATAAGAGTCATTAATATAAATGTTTCCCAACTATTATTTTAACCGTTATTTTTGTAATATATTGCGGTTCAAAGTCTTCTGTTGTTAAGCAGATGATTTGCGTAAGAAATATATAAAAAGTTGTTCTTTTTTATTTAGTATGTATTGCTCAAATACCTACAAAGAAAAAAGTCTCTTACTTTAAAAAAAATTATTATAATTCAATAGAAAAAGTATATATTTTCGAATTTGGTTGTTATTTTTTTAAACATCAATATTCAAATAAAACTTGCCGCTCTTCTATTATACCACTTCGGGCTATAACATTGATTCCCAACCTTTAGGCGGCCAACCTTTTAACGGTTTTAGAAGTTAGACATTGCGCGGACCACCACTTTCTATTAACAGTAAAATATTTAGGAAACAAATGTACATGTAATTGAGATATTCAATACTAAAGTTTTTAATAAAAAATATGTTTAGATTAAATTTTTTAATTGGAAAAGGTAGCTTTTGAAAATAATGGAATTATGTGTATGCATTTGTTTCCAAATAACTATGATAACATTTGAAATTGCATTATTTGACCAACTTCTATGTTTTTGGGTAATGCAGCATACATTTAAAAATATTATTAAAAACACACTTTAAAACTGCAAGTGGAAAGATCCCACTTACATTTTTCATACAAGTTTATAAAAATAATATATTAGGAGATGCACAATTGCGAACAGAAAGAAAAATTGCACTTTTTTTTAACAAAATATGAAAAATAATTCTTTGCTGATTAAAATCCATAGGAATTAAGGTAAAGAAATAAGTATAAAAAAGGAGTACCAATGCACAAAACGTTATTTTTTTAAATGAAAAAACTGTCAATTTATCATTATATTTTGGTATTAAAAAGGTTTTTGATAGAAAAAAATTTTTTAATCATTCGAAAGTTCCACGGACCACTTTTACCCACTTGGGGCCCACCAATGGTCCGCGAAACAACTGATGGTCCACTTGGGAACCACTGGACTAGCCTCCTAAGCCCCACTATAAATACAGCAATATGAAAAATTGAAGATGTAAGTGAATTTAATTTTCATTAAATATAATAAACAGTAAGGAAATTACAAATTTTATTTTACATGGATGAAATTTACATAAAAAAAGAAGAAATATCTAACACTAATAGAATAGTAGAATGTAAGAGTCCCATTCCAGTAATAAAAATACGTAACCAACGTTTAAGACAATATTTTCTTAATTTCCTTCCAAAGCGTAAATTATTATTAAAAACACGTTAAATAAAAACAAACTGAAACCACAGTTGCCAAGTTCATTCAGGGTAAGCAGCAAAAAAAAAGTCGAATTTGAAGGTGAAATACCGAAACGCAATTCAACTGAGACACGCGCTTAACAGCAGTTATCCGAATAAGACATTGGCAAATGAGTTTCGCGCCATTGGCGCCGCACAGAACGTGTTTATTTACGGTGGGTGCCATAAAGTGTAATTTATTTGTTGACACGGTAGTTCGCAGCTTAGTAAATAAATGATATTTTTTTATAACGAAAGTCCTCGCCAAGCAGTTCAGGAAGGGCAACATTTAGTGAGTGAAAAACATACTCTGAAGCCTCTGGCTTGGGTGATGAAAGTAAGGATTTAATACTTCGGTTATTTTTACTGAAGGGTTGGTCCGTATACTGGTTGTTTTTACAGAACTGTTGTTTAACCTAATATTTTTTAGAACTGTGTTTTATGTGGCGAAGAGAGGACTTGGATGTGACACAGAGGGGGGAGATGACCAATTTTATTAACATAAACTAGAATGCACGTGCGATAATTATCACATACCCCCCCCCCCCCCACACCCATTCGTTGTAAGTGCGAAATATATTAGAGTATTTCTTACAGCCATAAAATCATAAAAGTTTAAAGCTTCTGCTCATTCATAGATGGCAGCAGCATCAGTGGTTTGTTTAAAAAACATGTTTAAATTAATTATTTTGAACGCGTTTAAAAAAACCAAAAAAAAGTTGATATTTATTAGATAAACGCACGATTCGCTACTGCTCCTGAAAATTTCCTTTCTTTTGTTACCTCGTGTATTAAGACCCATTGAGTACAAGAGCGGCGAAAGGGATCTTTACTACAGAAATAGTATATATGATATTTTAATGCTTTCTTATTAATATGAATAATATATAATCTTATATTTCCTTAAAAATGTCATTTAGGAGGTAGTTTTGGAATTCAAAAACAGCCTGTTCTTGTGTATTTGAAAGAACATTAGGTAGCTTTAGTGGATTTGGATGCGTTATAATACAGATTTAAGAGGGAAGTATTTGTATTGGCAAGTCTGGGGGACAGAAAAATATACGTTACACTTGGAAGTTAAAACATGAATCTGTCTTTGGGCTCTCAGGTAAAATAAGTCTGATTGTGAATATCAACTAACAAAAGAACATATTTTTAATTCAAAATATTTATTAAAAGAACTTATAAAAAATTATATTGTTGAACGAGAACAGTAAATATTAACAAGAATAAGTAAAAGTAAGCTGATTTTTGGCATTAAAAACAAACTGTTATTATACATTTGAAAGAACAGGTGAAAAGATCACGGTGTTCTTTTTTGATAACTCTAGTTGAAAGGCGGGATCAGCACTTCGACCTGCATTTAGGTGTTTGTTTTATGTGACACAAAATTCACGGTGTGGAGAGAGTTGTGATCAGACTGTAATACGTTTTTTTATAAATCTGAAAGGCAAAGGATGTTTAACTTTATTTTCAGAGGAACTGAACGGCGAAGGAAAAAGTTTTGGTGTTTATGCGGTTGACATAAATTTGTAAGGAAAAGTTTAAGAACCTACTTTATAACGGTATCGTGACACCAGCAGTGTTTTTATTTCTTACTGTAAAAACGACATTTAAGAGGAATTTTGAAAAATATACCGAGCAAAACGTAAGAATGTGTTAAGATTAAAGAATTTATGAAACATAAATTTCACTTAAAATAACTGACTTACTTTCAAAAGATAATTCAATTTGATACTACAAACAAGAAAATAAATTTAACTTTTGGCAATAAAACAGTCCAACTATTATAACGTAAAAAGATGCCCTCGTTTGTAGCGAAAACAAAGCTTGGCTGTGAGTGATTTTATTGTTTATACATTTTATCCTCATGCTAGATACATTTTAGAAAATCCTTTCTTTAGGTTTTTTTTCCAATCCATATATCATATCCCTAAATTATAATACTTTTTTTGTTTTATGTAAAGCTTTACGTGCATAAATGTATTTGCTTTGTTAGTACATATTCAAGGAAGAAATATAAAATCTGTACAAGTTTCTTCCCCGTTGTAGGTGAGCTATTGTTGGAAAAACAACAAAAAGGATATCCTTTAACTGAGGAAAACTCCGAAAAAAATTATTTTTATTTATTTGTAAGTTTTCTCAGGAAACGGATCTAGCAAATTTAACTTAATTCACTGTATATCGGTGGGTAAATTTGATCGACGAAGATAGGTCCCAGGTTGTGTTTTAAAATTAATATTTAATTTAATTGGAAATGCGACAGATCTTAGAATTAACTGTTGCATGTGAATGATTTCTATACTACTAACCCAAAAAAAAGTATACATGTTTATTGGCGTGTAATATCTACATTAAAAAAATCGGGTATGTATAGGCCTCACTGTACAGTAAGGTTTGGTTCATGAATACTTTTGCACCCCATCCGATACAAATGTCAGAAGGGGGAATGAGTTAACAATCATACGTCTTATTCTCCGTTACACAATGGTATGTCCACGGGGAATTATGGGGTCGGAAAAGTATACTGTAGTTAGTTGCGACGACACTCTATCCACGCTGCACAAATGTCACAGGGGGAATGGGTTAATAATCACCCTGCTTTGAGAACATAATGAGAATCCTATATATCTTTTTTTTTTTAATCTTTGTATCAATATAACTATGACCAGTGCCGTTACACACAAAATATTTTGGGGGGTTTGAATCAAGAAATTTCCCAACTTAACGATTCGAAATTCTCAACTCAACTATTCGAAATTCCCAACTCAACAGTGCTTAAAATTCCCAGTTCTAACTTATCGACATTTTTTTAAAATCTTTTTTATATATATTTTAGGTAATATTAAACAGTACAAGCATTGATTTGTTGCACCCATATTCCAATCCAGTATCTGTTCTAAGGTCTAATTTAAATGTAATCTTACAAGTTGGGCGATTTCTAATCTTCCCTAGCTTTCATTTGTTTATAAATTAATTTTCTTCAGGCATACATTTTCCCAACTCGAGGTTTTTAGAAGTTAAAATTCCCAACTTTAAGAGTTTCTAAATAATTAGGGGGGGGGGGGGGGGGCTGACTATGACACTAATTCGAATATTTAGTGGTGGAACTCTATTCACTTCCAAACGACTAAAGACACCCCTCCGAGTAGTGTACGTTCTGATTTTTTCAAGACTTGGTTCTCATTCATCTCTATCGCCCTTTTGCAGTGTTTGACAATGGGACGAGATTTCCCTTTGTCCCTAGCATGCTTAATTGCATTCTTCGAATTACGCCGAAATGACGAAAGTTCCTTAATTAACGTGACCTTGATGCGCGTCTGGGGGATGGTCTAAGTCTGTGAACCATTCTTTTGGGTTCAAGACAGAATATTTTGGGAGTTGGAAGAAGCCGAATTGGAGCGAAATTGCGACATCTTTCAAACTAACTAACAAGAAATAGCCAATATCCTTACAGTATTGGACGTTTATTATTCACTAAAAACGTCACTGTTAAAAATAAGTAAAACGTACTCATTTTTTATTAAATTCGATGCTTATCATAGCTCCGAATACATTAGTTTCAATTTTGAAAAAGACATACTCAGAAATTTGTACAATGAGTAAAAATGAATAAAAAGAGCAGTAGCTTGCTTACATTGGCTGCCTTCATAAATAACTTTCAATTTCAATAAATATCGACAATTACAATCGAGACATACCGGGAATCGAACCCATATCCTCAGGCACCGCAGTCCAGTGCGTTATTCGTTGTACTACCAGGGCAACGTGAAGAAGTTATAAACAGAATAAATGTTAAAAAGGTGTGCCAAAAGAATGGGAAGTAAGATAATTGAGTTGTAATAATTCAGTTTCTATTTACGCAATCGACATCAAATAATGTGGAAAACTATCTTCTGAACAAATATTTTAAGTTTGTCAGGTCGCTTTGTTAAAATGGCTTGAACAGAAGCTGAGATGAGCAATATTCAATCACACTGCTCATTTTTGAGAAAGTACGATTACTTAAATTCGAGAAAGTTCAAAAGTTTATATATGCAGGTGGAAAAAAATTGTTGGGCCATTGTTAGCTGTATTATCGTAATAAAACATATTTTTCCAATTCGCTTATACTTTAAACAAGTCGGTGATCTTTAGTATCAGCAAAATAGTTAAAATATAACTAAAGAATGGTTTATTATGCGTATAGTTAAAGAGCTAAAATATAATTTCAAGCCTATAAAGTTGTAAAATTTGTAATTGAGGGATTTTAAATAGATTTTGTACAACCATTTATAATAGTTTCGTTACACTTTGAGATTTGCGAGATGCATTAATTAATTTTAGTTACATCGATTATTATTGCAATCCATAAAATTTTCCGTTATCCTTATTTACATAGAGTATTTGATGAGTATATCATATTGTAATAAAATATAACATCATTTCAGTTATTTAATATATATATATATATTCATGTAGTATAAAATAAGCTCTATAATAATCGTTAAATAAATAAAACAAAACACACACAGGGAAATAACTTTCCATAATTGGTTAATCGGATAATACTCAGCAGTCGTTTTCTATTTAACATCTTTCAGAATTTTTAACTTCCAAAACATTGGTTTTTTCTATTATTGTACGAGAATGGAAAGCTCCGATTACATGATACTCGAGTAGATCATCCCTTCTTCTTGCTAATGATGGATTATGATGCCAGGTGATGTAAATCTTCTTTTTGAGATAAAGAAAAATACCTTTTTTGCAAATAATTAATTAACTGCTGTCAGAAAATATCGTTCCGTTGAAAAAAAATAATGGTGTTTTTGGAATGAAACAATGAAAAACAATAACAGAAACGATAATTAAGAATTAATTAACTAAAAAGTAATTAACATTATTTTCTTATTAAAGAAGTAATTAAAGATTTTTTTTTATAGAGGAGAGTGTTAGAATTCTAAGAACATTTTCTTCTTTAAACAACCTAGAGGCAGTTAACCTTTTCCAATTGCGATATTTATATGATTTTATATATAAAAAAGTTATATCATTTATTTTTTATAACATTAATTAACAAAGCACAACGCTTTTAGTCCTAAAATGTTACAAAAAATAAAATTTCTAATGAAACGCGCATGTTTTTTTTTGCATTAATTAAAAGCAATGCATGAAAAAAAATAGCATTTCAGAAATAATTGATTTAATTAAAGAAATATTAATGCACAGTACATTCCACAAAATTCGTTTGATGTCCCCAATAATTAAATGAGTACCACAATTCGAAAGCTAGTATCAATAGTTATGATGAAATGAGAAAATTATATTTTTACTGAACCGATACATTTTTTATGGAGATAGTGCACCCCCGCATAATAATGAGACCCCACACCCAGCACCCGGTCATAACGGGTTTAAGCTTTTTAAGGCCTAAATAGGGAGGTAGGGGGGGGGGGGGGTCTCGAAAGCTGAACCGATACAAGTGGGAATTCAGTAAAATAATGTTCAATAATAAGATTATATCGTACTAGATTAGAAATATTAGTAGTCGTTCCAAATTCCGTCTTTTCCAAATGCATTATTATTAAGAAAAGTGTTGTTTTCGTATGCTGTGTTGTACTACAAATACTTGCATTAATTCAGTACACAACCATTATAAAGGAATTGTGTTTTCAAACTTTTCAACGCCCCCTAAAAGTATACTAATTTCCAAAATAACGATTGCAGTTTCAAAAATTGCCTTATCCCCCCAAAAATAACCACAATTCTATCAATCGCTTGAAAAACAACTGACACGGATAAGGCAAGTTCTGGAACTGCACTCTCTTTCGGATTCCTTTAACACACACAGCTATCGCAACTTTTTATTTACGCTAAGAGAGGCGTTTCATTCTGTAAGAGAGAGAGAGTTTCCTTTATTTTTAAATCCTTCCCCTCCCAGAGGTCTGTTTACATTTTCCACGGAGCGACGGATCCGCTATGACGATATGCCAACTCGGGCGCCGCCGAGGTCCGTCCCGAACTCACCAAACAAAACACCCCGGAGGACTTCTTTACTCGGAAGAAGCTGTTGCCAAACTTCTCACTTCCCGTTAAGTGGCTCGGAAAGATAGAGTTTGTTGTTTTCTTTGCCCATGCTGACAGCCATTGGAACTGGGATCGTAAAATGGGTAAAGATGGAAGCTCGCCTGGGACTCAAGAACACACTGAAACGGTGAAGAGAGTTTGGGTTTTTAAATATTTAGTTCAGCGTTACCAGGCCACCGACAGTAATCTCAAAACAAATAATCACACCCTTGAAGCAAGGTTCTGTTGCTCATCATGGATTTTATTTATAATATTTTCGTTCAAATGCTAATATAATTTTCAAATTTAAGCAATAGGAAGAATAAAAAATGGACGTCTTAATAACGGGCCTAAAAAATGTTGCCAAGTCCATAAATTTCAGTTAACTGTTTCGTCTATAAATGCACAGTCTGTTAAGTCTTAATACACAGATGTGTTAAGTGTATTTTTAGTGAATTTGAGGTGGTGAACTTCATTGAATCCTCAAATTGTAATTGAGCAGATGTGAAGTCAAGGGATACAAGGGACAATTTCATTGTTTTGTGAAAAAGCAGTTTAAAGTTGAAACAAAACAGCTGATTCTTGAAGTAGTTTATTCTTACACCGCTATATCTCAGCACACGATATGCATTTACTTGTATCCCTTTGCTGCAAACATTTCCTATGTATTAACTACCTATAATCACACTTAACTCTATTTTTTTTTAAAGTCACTTGTACCTCTTGGCTTTATTTTCTCACAATTTATATAGCAACTAATTGTTTGTGGGTGAAATACAATAAACTCTCGATAACTCGAATTTTTCGATATCTCGAAAAAAATCGATTTCCCTGCACCTTCATTACTTATTTAATGTAATTTTATTTCTTTAATTCGAAGTTTTTCGTCGTTATTTTCGATAACTCGAAGTTTCCTCACAACTCAAAATTTTATTTTCCTCTCAAAACTACAGATTTTGAAGAACCTTTAGCAAACATGAAATTTCCACGTCCTTATCAGTTCTCTTTCTTATTGTGCGTTATTGAAAGGGATACGTATAATGGATTCCTACCTGTGCCTCACCCTTTTGTTTGAAGTCGCCAGCTGGCGTTTTCGGTAAAGTGCGATCCACTTTCTTGGAACATTACCGACCGTCCAGAAAGCAACTCACTTAAAATATGAAGACGACACTCGACCCCCTTCTCATTTTTGTTTAGGCTTTCGTGTGGTGTTGATTTGTCGCTGCGAATAATAGCGACAAAATGATAATGCAATGCACTCTAGTAGCATTTGATGAGATATCGCTCTCAGAAGAAGAATGATAATGAAGAATGCTAACCTCCTCCAAAGATAACTTTGTAAGAGGCTCTATCTTTCATAAAAACTATGCGTGCATTCATTGAATCGAGGCCGGAAATGAAAACATCAGAGACATTTCAAGCAATCGTGCATTTGGAAAATATAATTGATTTCGAAAAAAATAGAAATATTAACCAAACTATTTTGAATAGATATGTTAAATAAAGTCGTGTAAGTATACTAGTACTATAATTGTTTTGACGATTGTTGTTCCTCGTTACTTATAATAAGGCTACAAACTCTTAAAATAATAGGCAATATTCCCGTTTCAACAGTGAGCGAATTTAAAAAACATTGTCTGTTGCAATTTCATTTAATTTTGTATACGTTTATATGTCTCATGCACATATAACCAACCTAATAGGGGAAAATCCTTGATTTTTGTTTAATTTATTCTATGGTTTAACACATTTCTGTTAAGACATTCAGAAAACTTAATAAAATAACAAATATTCAGATTTATTTAATCATTTCAATTACGATTTTTCATTTTACCAATTGCAACATGTTAGATTTATCTACTGCTCTTCTCGAATATACGACTTCTTATTTATTATTAGACTGCCCTATTAATCCACGACTGCCTATTAGAATAGGCCTTGTTTGAGCTATTCATGGGCTACCTCCCATCCGCTAACCGTAGAATACTGCTCTACAGCAGTGAAGTTCCTCACGTAGAACGAAGTGAACAGCAACAGGCGATTCTTTATACTGATAAGACATCTTCGAAAATATTTTTGGGCCTCTTTCTATTAGCGTGGTATCAAGGTTAAAGAAAAGTTGTATTAGGCATCCTATAAGTAATCTTTTTATCAGAACTTTGCGTAAGGATTTTATATAACAAATGTTTATAAGACATTCTCGTATAAAAAGCGCTTAGAATTTCTAAATATATCTTCCAATGACCACGAAGGATACCTAGTGTTATATTTCATTAAAAAGTTTACTAGATAATTACATGTTGCTTGCTGGTAATGAGCTGTAGATATAGATCGAGATAATTATAATTACTGCTATCGAGATTTATGTGGTCCATTAATCAAAATGGAAAGATCTGTTTGAAAAAAATATTGTTTAAAAGTAAATGATTTTTAGTATGTGTATAAAGAATATGCACTGGTTAATCAATAAGTTTGAAGCAAAAAAAAAAAATCATATATCATAATTTCTTTGTTTTATATAAGAAAAATTGTTTATTAGATTCGCTGTTTTTGTGAGTAATCTAAGAAAATAGCGATGTCAATAAGGAATTCACAAAGTTAAAAAGAAAAAATAAGAAAATATTAAATGCTTTTTAAATATTTTTAATTGGAGTTTTGTAGTCCTTTCGACAGTTTTCTATACTTTTATTATTAATTATATTATTTATTATTATTATTTATGAATTATTATTATTATTTATTATTATTATTTATGAATTATTATTATTATTTATTATTATTATTTATTATTATTATTTATTATTATTATTTATTATTATTTATTATTATTATTTATGAATTATTATTATTATTTATTATTATTATTTATTATTATTATTTATTATTATTATTTATTATTATTATTTATTATTATTATTTATGAATTATTATTATTATTTATTATTATTATTTATTATTATTATTTATTATTATTATTTATTATTATTATTTATTATTATTATTTATTATTATTATTTATTATTATTTATTATTATTATTTATTATTATTATTTATTATTATTATTTATTATTATTATTTATTATTATTATTTATTATTATTAATTATTATTATTATTTATTATTATTATTATTTATTATTATTATTTATTATTATTATTTATTATTATTATTTATTATTATTATTTATTATTATTATTTATCATTATTATTATTATTATTATTTATTATTATTATTATTTATTATTATTATTTATTATTATTATTATTTATTATTATTATTATTATTATTTATTATTATTATTATTTATTATTATTATTATTATTATTTATTATTATTATTATTTATTATTATTATTATTTATTATTATTTTATTATTATTATTATGTTTTTATTATTATTTATTTTTATTATTATTTTATTATTATTATTAATTTTTTTATTATTATTAATTTTTTTATTATTATTTATTTTTATTATTTATTATTATTATTAATTTTTTTATTATTATTTATTATTATTATATTATTATTTTTTATTATTTTATGTTTGAATAAATTAATATTTTTGATATTCATTTAATACATTATTTATATATATATATATTTTATCGGAATAAATAGTTTGGATTATATTTTCTTGTTTAAAAAAGCTCTTTTGATACTGCAAACCAGTAATTTCAATGCAACCAGTTACAATCCATATTTTAGAATTTTGCACCTTATTAAGTGAAAACCAGACAGGTTTTTTTAATTAGACAACGTTAAAACGCTTTAATATTAGAAAATAACTCAGCCTTCAAAAAACGTTTTGTTTCCTTCCCCCCTCACCTTCCCCCAAATTGGGGAGCCAAAATCATATTCGCTTGTGTCACAAAAATTCCTTGTCCTGTTTATAGTCTTATGTGAAACATAAACAATAAAAGGAAATATAAGTCTACATTTCATAAATGCTTTCAGTATTGAGACGGACAATCATCAATCGCGCCATTCTCCAAAAATATACTATTTCCCACGCTTTCTGTTGAATTAAACACCTCAGAAAACCTAGAACTTGGAAATCCGATACACAAAAGTAGGTCTTTCATTATCACACTACGAAACACAAACCCAGTTTATTTTTATCCTCAATTCATTACTAAACTGTATCAACAGCCCCTAAAAATGATTAGAAAAACAATATAAAATCCCATGAAAGAGAGAGAGAGAGAGAAAGGAGACACAGAGAACAAGATCTCTCAACACCATCCCGACCCAGACGACCGTGGCGACTTCATTCCCAAACAAATCAAAACCACACCATCCACTTCACCCCTTCCGTGGAAGAAATCGCCTCTAATCGATTACAGTGAGTAGATATCGCCCACAATGGCCAGCTCTGTTCCCCGCTGCCCCAACTGGCGTGGGAAGGTAGGCGACGTCTGGCTGGGCACCAAAGGCACGCGCCGGTGGGACGCCGCCTCCTTCTCCCCACCTCCCGCCTCCGTCGAATTCAGAGAGAGAGGAGACGGATTTTGTCAGTCAGCTGTTGATCACCGTTCTCTACGGATTGTGTGTTCTCCCGCTCTCCATTTCGTTTTGGTGTTGTTGATAAGCGATTTGTTCGGTTCATGGTTCGATTGCTGTTTATTAAATATTGTCGTTTGGAAGTTGTTCTGTTTTGTGCAGTGGAGGATTTGATTATCGGACTTTTGGATTTTGAGAAAATGATGCAAAAAATCCCCCCTCCGTGTGTGAGGATTCTAGTTTTGGGGGCGCAAGAAGTGGGGAAATCTGGTAAGATATTTTCAATTGATGTCGTTAATTTTCATGATGTCTTTTCAAAATAGCCAGGGCCCGATTAAGACATTGCAGCAAGGGGAAAGCCGGCCTGTAAATTGGGCCCCATTGTGCTCTCAAATAGACTCTGGAGACCATCAAATCGAACTTTGACATGTACGAAAATCCTTGCCCCTCAATAAATTAAAATGAAACACATTTTAAATAATTTAATACAATATATTAATAAGTAATGAGCATTCATAATATTCTGCATGTGTTGATTTTTTTCTAATGTTCGATCAAATTTAACACAAATAGCAAGGTTTTTTTTACTAAAGTTTGTAATGCAATTTTTTAAAGGTAAATTTAGCATCAAACTATGTTATAAGTGTTAAATTTTTATATAAAATGTGTGATTTTTCAAAAATGTAAAGTGTAAGCTTGGCCCTATTAGGTAATCAGGCCCTGTAAATAGTGACTGTTCAATTGAAAATCATATGATAATGGCAAAAGAGACAGACGAGTGTCTAATAATTCGCTCTTTGGCATATCATAAAGACATGTCAGTAGCATAATAAATCAAGTATAATTTTTCTTGTATACATATAATTTCTTCGCTAGAATAATAATTATATAATTGAGAGTTCGTAATAAGACTTAAATAAGTAATACTTTAAAAACTATGACCCATGATAAAATTTGTTCTAAAATCACAAAGTATTATGTGTACTAATCGGTATTTTGCATATGCTGTATAACGTAAATGATTTGGTGCAGTATAATTCTGTAATATGTGATATTTTTAAAGTCGAAAACAAATTATTATACATTGCTATTTAAATATGTCAATTTGTTCATTCCATTTTTAAGTCCAAAATATATTTTGATAGTATTTTATAAAATGTAGTAGTATTAAGTATAAAATATATTGAATAAGATAAAAACTCGTCTTATAGAAAATGGCTTTAAGAATATTAAAATACAAATTAAACGGTAAAACTGCGCAATTAAAACACATAAATCTATACATGTTTCGAGAGATACATCACTCTTCATCAGCAGAAATGAAAGGTCTGTGTGTACATATTTTAATATAAAATACATTAATTTTAATCTGTAAGCAAAGTTTTGGTGTTTTTTTTAAATAATTACAGTGTTCAGTTTTGTTAATGTCTGTGTTTTGATTTTGGTTCTAAGCTATAATGTTTGTTATAAATGAGAATCAGGTTAATATCCCTAACTGCAGATATGTCATAGAATTTTTACATTAATCTTATGATGGTTTCCAAGGATAAACATTTAAACGATAATAAACGTTTAAAAACTATTTAAAATTTCAAAGTTAGCGCATATTTATTTAGAAAGTCCTTGAATAGATTTGGTTTTTAGGAATTTTAATTTCTGTTTTATTAATTTAAAATTTTTAATAATTGTTTTTGCATTATTGAATGAAAAACCTTACAAAATCATGGAGAAATTAAGTAAGCCATTTGTCAATACACCATAAAGTCAAATATACAACTTACTAAATAAAGAAGTTAAATTATAGAGGTGAACTTTTTTAACTGTTTTAAATTTAAATCTACAATTATTTCAGTATGCTTCTATTTTGAAGATTTGCTAAAGCTAAGCGATTTGCTTAAATGTAAACAAAGTAGTTGGGTTAAATATAATGTTTTATTGTGTCAATACTAGCGTCAATAGCTAGCTAAATTTGATATTGACGTAACACAGTGCATCGCCAAACAATTTATGGCCATCCTATACTATTTCAATCTGCAGAAATGTACCAGTGCAATTAACTTTATTTATATAAACAGGAAATGATTATTATTGTTTAAAAAATAATTTTGATATAAATTTAATTGTTTAAAAAAACAATTTTGATATAAATTTAATTGTTTAAAAAATTAATTTTGATATAAAATTAATTGTTTAAAAATTTTATCTTTTCTTATCACATAAACATTTTATCTTTATAAAAAAAAGTTTTTAAACATGTTTTGAAAACATAATAAGTGTTCCATTGCTAATGAGAGGTTCCTGTGGTCTGTAGAATTTCGAATTTATTATGTAATAATTTTTTTTCAAGACACTTGTTTTAAAAATATACGCACGAAAGTACCTTATATAAATCGTAAAAAAAATCTCCTGGCTCTATTCTTATATTCTTTGCAGAACTCAATAAAAAAACCTAACGCAATTAAAAAAAAATGTTGCCAAGTCCATAAATTTCAGTTAACTGTTTCGTCTATAAATGCCGTAACAAAAAGCTAAATTTAAAATCTGTTACTGCATTTAGGTTTACAACCTGACTGTTTTCAGGAAGCTAGCAATAATTGACGGGGCAACTTACGTAAAACTTATTTTCGTCATCCACTCTTTTCATATTCGAATTCTGCTTTCCCGCGGAAACTCAGCAATCTTTTCCGAGGATTGTCGTCATTTCGCTTCCTGTGCCGGCAGTGGAACAGTAGCGGGAAGAACTGTTCGTCCTTGGAAGATCCTTTTTTTTCTTCTGTTTCACTGTTCTTTCAAATAGTGACATCACGAGAGCAGTGTGGCGCCGGTTCCGACTGGTTTTTTGGTCTTTTGAGATTTTTTCACTTCAGTTCTGTTATCACTGCCGAGGTTTATTTTGTTTGAGATGGGATTTATTTTTCGAAGTTTTTTGTGTTTCTTTAACCTTTGGCGCATATGAAAGGATCGTAATTTTGGAGAATTGTAGGTAAATTCTGCTTCTTTAATGTGCAAATAGGCGAATTTATTTAAGTTTCATTACTAATGAGAAGTTCCTCTAGTCTGCCTAGTTTTGATAGAATTTCGAATTTATTTTGTAATAAAGTGTGTTTAAGACAATTGTTTTACAAATATGTGAATGAAATATTTTGACTAATATAAATCTTAAAAAAAATCTCCCAGAGAATTTGTTACTAAGACCTTGATAATCAAACGAACCTTTAAATAATATTAAAAACATATACATTTATTTTATATGAAAATCAATATTATATGGTAATCAATTTTCAACAAGCAGTACTATTTTATTGTATAAATTTATCGATACTTATATTAAATGAAAACAGGCAATAAAAATTTTGTAAAATTTTATATAAATGCAAATATTATAACAACACAATTCTGACGCAAACGGACAGATTTTTTTTTGCATGATATTGACAAAAAAAAAATAGTGAGAAATAAAAGAATAATTATATACATAAATGAAGAATATTAAATTACAGAAAACAAACAACAACAACAAAAAACTAGAAAGTGACTTAAATTGAAAACATCTTTCATCTGGCTTATGTTTAGCTAACAAAAAATAGTTAATTACAAAAAAAAAAAAATCTTGTGAATTATATTTTAACGTTGAAAAATAATGGTAATTTTTGTTTTGAAATTTTAAAAAATATAGTATTTACCGAAATCATATAAAATTTTCTATTAATATCTTAAACTACTTCTTAATAATTTACAAATATACTCGCATATAAAATTTAGTATTAATTATGTATATAAACACTTATTTGAGACTGTGAGCAGATTAGAATTCCTTGTTTTCTGACCTATTTCACTTCTCTGTAGGCCTTGTATAGGCCCACTGATCGTGCCTCTCTATGCAATACATTCAGTTTCCGAGTATTTACACCAAAAATAAAGTCTCGGGATTGTGACATCAACGGCTAGACTGACGTTAAAGCATGAAGTTGAATTGAGTCATGATTCAAAATTCGCATGAAAGAGTGGAGTAAAACGTTCGCCTCGATGACGAACTGCAGGGAATTCGCTGAGCTGCGTCGTTTTCGTTGCAGCGAAAGATCGCTTTACCTTTCTGGTGGGTGGCCAATTCCCTGGGAAAAGCTGCAGCTTGCGTTAGCGAATTATTTAACGATTCCTGTTTCTTTTTTTTACGGTAGGGGTGTACCTTAAACATTTCCCGTGACGTTGTCTTGATTCATTAAAAACTTGAATGTACTCCCTGAGCAATGAAATCGTTTATATTATTTTTTCAAGTTTAGATGGCTGCCAGTGTCAATTACTTTTTAAGCTGCAAGATAAATATTTAAAATATAATTTAAGGGAATTAACATGCAATTTGTTTCTTATTTATATTTTAAATATTAATTTTTTGTGTCAAATATCTTACGGAAAAATACAATATACAATTCTATGTATATAAAATAACTTTCTGCAATTAAATGTAGTTTTTTTATGGAACGTTCAGGAAGAAGTTTTTTTAATTGAAACATTTATTTACTATTATTCTATAATAAAATTTTGTTAACCATTTAGCTAAATAAAATAGAAATTGTTATTAAATAATATTTGACATTGTTATTAAATAATATTTGACATTGTTATTAAATAATATTTGACATTGTTATTAAATAATATTTGACATTGTTATTAAATAATATTTGACATTGTTATTAAATAATATTTGACATTGTTATTAAATAATATTTGACATTGTTATTAAATAATATTTGACATTGTTATTAAATAATATTTGACATTGTTATTAAATAATATTTGACATTGTTATTAAATAATATTTGACATTGTTATTAAATAATATTTGACATTGTTATTAAATAATATTTGACATTGTTATTAAATAATATTTGACATTGTTATTAAATAATATTTGACATTGTTATTAAATAATATTTGACATTGTTATTAAATAATATTTGACATTGTTATTAAATAATATTTGACATTGTTATTAAATAATATTTGACATTGTTATTAAATAATATTTGACATTGTTATTAAATAATATTTGACATTGTTATTAAATAATATTTGACATTGTTATTAAATAAGTATGATTTAGTTTCGATTTTTCCCAGCCAAAATGATCAAATGCCACTCTCTACCATTGCAATATATTGAAGTTTCCCTACTGACTATTTATTATTATTTATAAGGGATTTAGTATAAATGCACAAATCCTTAAAAAAAAACATTGTGAACTGAATAGTTCAATAATATTCAAAACCAAAGATATAAGCCGTATTGGGTAAACCTAATAACTGAATAATAGAGTTCTGATATTTCATTCAGCAGTGCTAAATTAGCATACAAAGATTACTAATTGTTTACAGACGTAAGAAGTCAATATTCGAATTGTCCTGTAAACATCTATTTGTAAAAATATTAATGGTAATAAGGAACTTCTGCATCTGTTTGGCTCAACTATGCGATTTTTTAAGGAACTTTATGTGAAAAGCGATAATTTGGTGATAACACTCAAAATAAATGTATTTTTTCAAATAAGTTACATAGTTCTAGTAATAAGCAAAGTATATATTTCCCAGTTTCCTGCGAAACTTATATAAGAAATAGCAAAATATGTCATCTAAACAAATGCAAACAAAGAAAACTCTGCGTCAAGAAATATCGAAGATGTGCTTTTTAAGTCCCACTTCTGTTAGGAAACAAGCTGTTCACAACAAGTGACTTGGAAAAAAATATCTCAGGTCAACGACCTGCGCCGGCAAACACTATGAATTTATCGTCACTTAGGTGTTCGCTCTCCCCTGTTGTACTTTTAAGACACCTGTCTTCTAGAAATTATGTTATTTTTTTATATCCCGAACAGCAAAATCCAACTCGGGGTGGGAAAGAACACCGCTAAACGCAAAAAAACAGGAAGTGCAAAATGTTATTCCAATATTCCACGGGAATGCATTCTATCTTGGGGTGTGTAAAAAACATGGCACCCAAGGAAAAAGTCTTTATCTCAGGTTTTGAAGGCTCGGGTTTTTATTTTTTTTCCTTCTCCTGGATATACGCTTCTCTTTAAAATTCCACAGCACACGCGACCTTCATGAAAACGGAAAGTTAAAAAAGTTCGCGTCATTGGAGCTATCTATATATCTGTTGGGTTTACCGGGGGATCTTCTCCCGCCACAAACAGCTGTTCGAGTTGACTCCTAATTGCCTGGTGATGTTCTTTGAATTGAGTTTTACTTTAAAGTGTGCGCGGCCCAAGGTTGCTCATGGTCCACCTGTCGTCGAGATTGGACTTAAATCTGTATTCTCCCAAGTGAGAAATTCAGTGGCGTAGCCAGCATTGGGTTACTTTGGGTTAGAACCCCCCCCCATAGCCAGATCAAAATTATTTTTTTGAAAAATAACATGTGCAAAAAAAACACAAAAAAACTCCGATTTTTATAGAGAAAACACGCGTCGCATTTCCTGGTATAACCCACATGTATCTCCTGACTTTCTGTGGGGGGTAAAAAAATTCTCTTGCTTGAATATGAAAGTCTTTATTTTGTTAATACTAAATGCCATTTTAGAAAGAATTGACGAACTAAAGAAAAATTTCGTTCCCCAACCCACCTCCTAATTTTTTCTGGTGCTTCTATTACATTTACAATCAATTTTATTTTATCGTATTATCTTGTTTCTTCTACCAGCACACAGACAGCTAACAGACATTTGGGAGCCACTTCTGTCATTACAAAATACTCATCGTTCAAAAAAAAAAAAAAAAAATGGAAATGAGCGGGAAATATATTGGCGCCGATATTTATCTACGTTAAATATTATGAGAGCCAACTGAACTTTTAGAACCCAATCGCTGCGAGTGTAGGTGGTTTTATTATATTTGGGTTCGAATCAGTTTAAATAATTTCAATGGTGTTACAATGAAAGAACTAATATTATATTTTAGTCAGCAAGGACGAATGGTTTTTGTGAACATGCAGTTTAAATGTGAAGCAAAGCTGCGAATATTTAAATTGTAAAAAAAAAAACCTAAATGAACGGTATTTTCTGAGTTTGATAAACTGCACTGGTAAGTGGATAAATATCATACGGCAATTTTTAATTAAAGTTTAATTTTAAAAGATTTCTTAAAATTCGATAAAATAAAGTTTTTGCATTTGATAGTCATATTTAAAATAGCCAAACGTAAGAGTAGACGGTCAAGAGCGATTTTAAACGAAACCAATAACGTTCAGTATTTTGCATGAATTTCGTCGATAATTTTTTTTTCTATCTTTATGTTTACCTGTCTATTTTGTTGTTTAATAAATGTTTTTTTTTTTTTAAATAAAACTTTTACAAGTTTATTCATTATTTATAATCTGTACTTTAGTTCATGTTGACATCTCTAACCGTTAGACATGTATTTTCCCACTGTTTCATAAATATTTCTTTTTGACCATATTATGTAGCTGTGTTTTATATATGACAGTTTTATTTATACCATTAGGTAAGAGAAAGTATACTTAACCAGTAAAAAATAGATATTCCAAGGCCCATTCTACACGGACGCTATTTACGCCGCGTTGCATTTTGCAAAAGTCTCTGATTGGTGCATTCAAACCATGTGGCGGACCAATCGCAGAGTTAACTGCAAAAGCTAACGTGCACAAATAACGTCCGTGTAGATTGGGGACATTATTAAAGCACATTAGCGTTTGTAGATGGCCCTGTGATTGGGAAATACAAACTATGTGGTTTACATAAACACTCGTAGAGCCATCTGTACCTAACACGCGTAAATACGGCGCTGCGTCTTGTGCTGGTGATTAGACAAGCATTTTTCCATTTTTTGTCTAGCTTCACAGATTCTACAAATCAATGTTTTTTTTATAATAATATATTTTTTATTCACTTATTTGATTTTTTTACAAGCGACGTCAATTTTCGTTATGATTTTGCCACAATGCGCCGTTTTGCTGCGTCAAGCAACCAATGAAACCTCCCCCATATCACGCCATAGTCATGCATGATGATTTTAATTATATAATAAAGAATTATTTACAAATTTAAAATTACTACTTAAAAATTATTATTATTACCCTCCATCAATATTTAGCTACAGACTTAAATCCCAGTAAAATGTCAACCAGGTTTGTTAGTAATTTAAATTAGGAAATGACTAAAGATTAACCTTTGAAAATTAAGCTTTTAATTTACATCTTATTTATAATTGTTATATATATTTAATTAATTAGAATTTTAATTTAAAACTACTGCTTAAATTAAAAAATGTCATAAATTAAATTTACTAATTTAAAATTACTACTTAAAAATTATTATGATTATTTAAAATTACTAATTTAAAATTATTAATAAAAATTGCTAATTTAAAATTATTAATGAAAATTGCTAATTTAAAATTATTAATGAAAATTGCTAATTTAAAATTATTAATAAAAATTGCTAATTTAAAATTATTAATGAAAATTGCTAATTTAAAATTATTAATGAAAATTGCTAATTTAAAATTATTAATTAAAATTATTAATTAAATTTAATTAAAATTATTAATTAAATTTAATTAAAATTATTAATTAAATTTAATTAAAATTATTAATTAAATTTAATTAAAATTATTAATTAAATTTAATTAAAATTATTAATTAAATTTAATTAAAATTATTAATTAAATTTAATTAAAATTATTAGTTAAAAATTGTTCAAATCAATTTATAATAAAAAAAATTATTTGGTTTTGGTCGGACCAAAAATAATTTATGAACCCCCCCCTTCGGACAATCCTGGCTACGCCACTGGAATAATTACAACATATCTCTGATTAGCAAAAGAAACCTTCTATTTCTGCACCATTGTATGTAAAAGCGACTGCAATGCTCATAGTGATGTTATAGATTTTTTTTTCAAAGCAATGTGATTAGTTGGGTAAGAAAAAAAGTGTGTCTATTGACCCATAGACTTATTCTAATAAGCAGTCTTAGCTTAATTGTGCAGCCGTAAATTTGAATTAAGGTTCGAATTGCCCATTTCTCCTAGACCATTTTTTATTCCATCTAGGGTATTAAAAAATATTTTTGTCAAATATTTTTTAAACAAAACTATTATTTAAAATTAGTATTTTGTTTCTGTTTTGAGGAGGTTTCATAAAGTATTTTTTTTCGATTCAACTTCTTTTTTCCTAAAAAGTGCATAGCTTTTCTTGCATTTTAACCAAATTTCATATACAAGTAAATAGTATCTATATTACCTGATGTTGACGCCACCGTCTTTTAGTTGTATAAAGCCCCACTAGATGGCAGCTGTAACAAGATAGCTGTTAAGCGTGAAGGCTTTAATGTAAACAAGCCATTTTTGTACTATTCTAGCATGAATCATGGACGAAGTCAGTCGCAATAGGCGGCTCCTTCATTTCAATAGTCTTTGTAAATAAACGTTGTTGTGTTTTAATACGGAGTACATCAATTAGAATTATAGATTTATACAGTCCGCTACAGTCGAAAACCATAGATTTGCAACCTCAAACGGCCGCTACATTTTGGTCGTAACGATCCGGAGGTGAATTAGCGATAGAAATCTGAAGCGTTTCAACATGGCGTCTTCGGTGAAACGAAACCTGAGTTCCCTAGCAGGACAAGTCACAAAGCTAGAAAAGGTCATAGAGAACACTGCAGTAGACATGGACAAAATTACTTTGGAAGTTAAACTACAAAGTTTAAAGAAAATAATGGATAAAATAGACCAACTCAAGACAGAATGTTTCAAAAACATTAAAGAGGAATCGGAACTAGAAGCTATCGAAAACCAGTGGATGGAATTAGAAGAAAGATGTGAAAATTTAGAGGTAAGCTTTCAAAAAATGCAGGTAGCTTTTGAACCCAAAAATGGGAATGAAATTATAAATGTTAGTACTAACAAAAGCGAAAGTTTAAACGTAAAACTCCCTGAAATACAATTGATGAAATTTTCTGGAAAATACCAAGATTGGTACATGTTTAAAGAACAATTTAAAAGCTTAATCGACTCTAATAATAGACTTAATGACATTCAAAAACTATATTATTTGAAATCCACGTTAATGGGAGCAGCAGTAAATATCGGTACAACAGACGATTCCTATGCATCATTGTTTAAAGCTTTGGAAGAGAGATTTGAAAATAAAAGAATCATAGTTAATAGTCATTTAAATGAAATAATGACAATAGAACAAATACATCAAGAATCATCAACAGGTTTGAGAAGTTTGGTAGACAATTGTCTGAAACATATTAGAGCACTGGCAGTTATTGGTTTAGAATTGGATAAATTGTCAGAGATTTTGCTAGTAAATATAGTGTCCAAAAAATTAGATAGAGAAACTAGGAGACAGTATGAGTTGACCATAACTTCTACTAAATTGCCTGAATGGAATGAATTTATTAGTTTTTTACAAGAGCGTAGTTTGGTTTTAGAAAATTTGCAACAAAATTTAAATAATAGTGTAAAACCTAAATACGCAATAGATAGGAATCAAAGACAAAAATCTTTGTTTGTTAAGACTAATAATAATACTAATGAGTGCGTGGTATGTAAATCTAGACATCCATTGTTTAAATGTGAAGCATTCTTAAAACTAAACGAATTAGAGAGATATGAGATGGTAAAAAAGCACAGCCTGTGTTTAAATTGCCTGAGTAATTCACATTTAATTGCTCAATGTCCTTCCAGTCGTAATTGTTCAACATGTAATAAAAGGCATAATACGCTGATTCATCGGGATCTGAATAAATCAAAGCATTCAAACACCTCTTTTTCATCAACGGACACTTGGCGAGATGAAACTCAGACAGTCGCCAAATCAGCGATAAACAGTTCCTCTGAGGAAGGAGCATACTCCCCAAGCCTTCACAGCGGAAAGGTAACGGAAAAAAGAAACGGTGTCAACAAAACACTCCTTTCGACTTGCATTATTTTTGTTGAGAATGAGCGCGGAGTAAAGGTTCCTGCGAGATGTTTGCTCGACTCTGGGTCCGAGAATTCCTTTTGTTGTTCAGAATTTGCGAACATCTTAGGACTAAAGAAATTCAAGCATCATGTTTCAATCTCAGGCATAAATGGAGGTATTACAAATCTGACTACAAGGATAAATACTATTATATCGAACCAAGATAATTCGTTTAGAAGAAATGTTGATTTACTAGTTATTCCAAAAATAACCAATCTAACTCCTTCTCATCCCATAGATGTATCAAACATAAACATTCCATCACATATATTCCTAGCAGATAAAACCTTTGCAAATCCTGGAAAAGTCCATATTTTGATTGGAGCCGAATTCTTTTACGAAATGTTAGAAAATGGAAAGTATTCTAATAACAACTTGATCTTTCAAAACACTGTTTTTGGTTACATAGTTAGTGGTAGAGTGGAGGGAGACTCCGAAACACAATATTGTGGATTTTCGCGGGAAATAGATGATTTAGCACATAATATAGAGAAATTTTGGGAGGTGGAGAAAGTAGAAATAGAAAAAATACCCCTTAGCCAAGAAGATCAATTCTGTGAAGATCATTTCCGGGAGACGCATAAAAGAAATAGTCAGGGAAGATACATAGTCAAAATGCCCATTGAAGAAGAAAATTCCACATTAGGATCGTCAAGAAAAATAGCCGAAAGAAGACTAGAACAATTATGGGAGCGACTGATGAAAAATCCTCCCATGCGACACTTGTACCAAGAATTTATGGAAGAATATGAAGAGCTTGGACACATGAGAAAGATTCAGAATATCGAAGAACCGATTGGTAGCTATTATATCCCTCATCATGGAATTTACAGACCCGAGAAGTCTTCTGGAAAATTGAGAGCAGTCTTCAACGCAGCTACTCCCTCAACTAATGGAAAGTCTTTAAATGACATTTTATTGAAAGGTGAAATTAAGGAAGATGTTTACAGCATTATGCTGAGGTTTAGACAGCATATGTATGTTTTCTCAACAGACATTCAGAAAATGTACAGACAAATACTAATTGATCCTGCACAAAGGAAGCTGTTGAGAATACTCTGGAAACCAAGCATAAATGATCCAGTCCAAGCATACGAGCTTCTTACAGTTACGTATGGAACAAAAAGTGCGCCCTTTTTGGCTGTTAGAACCCTTCAACAACTAGCTTTAGATGAAAGGGAGAGATTTCCACAAGCGGCTTCTGTGATATTGACAGATTGTTATATGGATGATATTCTGTCCGGAGAAAATAGTCTACCTGCAGCATTAGAGCTTCAAAAGCAAATAGTTGGACTTCTAGATGCCGGCGGAATGCAGCTGCACAAATGGAATGCTAACAACTCTAAATTGTTAGAAGATGTATCTCTTCACAAGGAAGATTATTCATTCACTTCGTCGGAAAACACGAAAGTATTAGGAATCCATTGGAAATCGGAGATGGACGTGTTTTCTTATAAAGTAAATATAGGACACTACAAACAAATCACAAAACGAGCAGTTTTATCCGATATTGCTCGCATTTATGACCCTCTTGGCTTAATCGGACCAGTAATTTCAATGGCCAAAATCTTCATGCAGAAATTATGGATTCAAGGACTCGAATGGAACGATCCTCTACCCCAAACATTGGCCGATGCATGGAACGAGTTCACTTCAAAGTTGAAAGCCATTGAGGATCTGAAAATCGAACGCTACATTTTAGTTCCCAATCATCAAGGACTTGTGCTACATGGATTTGCAGATGCCTCAGAGTCTGCATATGGAGCTGTAGTGTACATACAGTGCTTTGATGGTACACACGTATCATCTAAACTACTAACCAGCAAATCTGCCGTGGCACCCTTAAAGACTCTATCAATCCCTAGATTAGAACTATCAGCATGTGTGCAATTATCAAAGCTGATAACTCGAATTCTTCAATCATTTACTATTAGCATAAAGGATGTCCAGTTATGGAGTGATTCAACTATTGCCCTTGCCTGGATAAAAACCCCTCCTCATCAACTAAAAACCTTTGTGGGAAACCGAGTAGCCAAGATACAAAGATTAACATCGAATTGCACTTGGAGACATGTTTCGTCAGAAAACAACCCAGCAGATGTTATTTCGAGAGGTCAAAATCCTGATGAAATCTGCGAAAACAAACTCTGGTGGAATGGTCCCAATTTCCTTACCCAAGACATTGGTTTTAACGACGAGGAAGACTTGGCCCCAGTCAATCAAGAAACATTTTTAAGTGAACTTAAAAACTCTCATTCTTTGACTACTGAAACTTTAGATGGTTCTATAGACAATAATGAACAGATGCCTCTTACATTGACTGTTCAAAGTGATACATTCCTTCCCAACCTTTTAGATCTTACAAATAATTTTGTAAAACTTACTAGAATTTTAAGTTTTATTTTTAGATTTATCAATAATTGTAGACGACCAGACAATCGAATCCAAGGAGCCTTAACTGCCCAAGAGATCCATGCTTCTGAAATGTTTTTGGTCAAACAGGTACAAACCATGCAATTCTCACAAGAGATTAAAGCATTGACCCGAAATGAATCTGTTTCCAGTAATAGTAAGTTAAGATTTTTAAATCCTTTTCTGGATTCTCATGGTGTTCTAAGAGTTGGTGGTCGCCTACATAATTCTAATTTAAATTATAGTAGCAAACATCCTATTGTATTAGATAAAAATAACAAGTTAAGTCATTTGATTTTTGAAGCTTATCATAAGAGATATCTTCATGTAGGACCACAATCATTGTTGTGTCATGTAAGGCAAAATTATTGGATTTTAAATGGTAGATCCTTGGCTCGGTTAGTCGTGCATAATTGTGTTAGTTGTTTTAAAATCAAACCTATAATCTCTAATCAATTAATGGGTAATCTGCCAAAGGAAAGAGTAAATGCTGATTTTACTTTTAATTCAACAGGTGTTGATTTTTGTGGTCCCTTTTGGATTAAATACAAAAATCAAAGGAAAGGTACATTTCAAAAGATTTATGTATGTATATTTGTTTGTATGGTTACCAAAGCTGTGCATTTGGAATTGGTGACTGATTTGACTTCTGATGCTTTTATTGCCACTTTAAAGCGCTTTTTTGGTAGAAGGGGTAAATGTTCAAATTTATTTAGCGATAATGCAACTAACTTTACCGGTGCTGATGCTGAGCTGAAGCGACTAGTTAATTTGGTAAATGCATCAAATGAAATCTTGTCTAGTTACCTGAGTTCTGAAGGTGTTATGTGGAAGTTTCTGCCACCCAGAGCACCAAACTTTGGCGGGCTGTGGGAGGCCGGAGTAAAATCTTTCAAGTACCATTTTAGAAGGGTAGTTGGCAACACTAGATTAACCTTTGAACAGTTCCTAACTGTTACTGCTCAAATTGAGGGAATTTTAAATTCTCGTCCTTTGACACCCTTGTCATCTGATATTGATGACTTAGAAGTTTTGACACCTGGGCATTTTTTAATTGGTCGGCCCATCAACGCAATAGTAGAGCCTAATTTAACTGATATTAGTGATAATAGATTAAAACAATGGCAATTAGTTTCAAAATTCGTGCAACTTATTTGGAAACGTTGGAGCAAAACATATTTGAGTCACCTACAAAACAGGTCCAAATGGATGGTCCAAAAGAAAAATATTGGGCTTGGTGAAATGGTTTTGCTCAAGGAGGATAATTTGCCCTCTGCAAAGTGGATACTTGGCAGAATTGTCGAGATATTCTACGGCAAGGACGAACTAGTCCGTGTGTGTAATGTCAAAACTCCTTATGGTATTTATAAGAGACCAATTTCAAAAATTTGTCTTCTTCCCATTGAGGACAACAGGGCAATTAGTTCATGTTAATCCTAAAGAGACATTTGTTCAATGTACTTTGGATGATCTAGTTTCATTAATTTGATATATTTGGTGTTTATTTGAATGTAATATTGTGTGTCATGTAACTCATTGTTTTCAATTGTATGCATATTTTATATACTCATTAGTTAGTTATATTTTAGTGTAAAAAATTGAATGTCGGGACATGTCAAGGCGGGCGGTATGTTGACGCCACCGTCTTTTAGTTGTATAAAGCCCCACTAGATGGCAGCTGTAACAAGATAGCTGTTAAGCGTGAAGGCTTTAATGTAAACAAGCCATTTTTGTACTATTCTAGCATGAATCATGGACGAAGTCAGTCGCAATAGGCGGCTCCTTCATTTCAATAGTCTTTGTAAATAAACGTTGTTGTGTTTTAATACGGAGTACATCAATTAGAATTATAGATTTATACAGTCCGCTACAGTCGAAAACCATAGATTTGCAACCTCAAACGGCCGCTACACCTGACAAGGAGGATTGTGCGATAATTCGATCATTTGAAAAGAAAAAAAATGTCATTAACATTACACGATTTCGTTCTGTCTGTGTTGCTCATAACCGTTTCCAACTTTTAGGTGATATACTTATTGTCGATAAAGTTTGAGTAAAAATTTTTCAAGTCTATCAAAAGTTGAAAATGACTTTTTTTATCTTAAAATTCTTTACAAACTGTTCACCTTAAGTCACATAAAGTAAACGCACAATTGAGCCAAACGGACGCCAAAGTTTTAAAGAAAGTCACTCGCAGCTAAACTGGAAAATTGCAGTGTTTGTAGTTTCAAGTATTTATAGTAAAGCCTAAAATTGTATTGAAAGTTTCTTGAAAAATGGATTTCAATGATTGGTGTAATATAAGAAAGTTGCGTGATGTAGTCACATTTTTAATCCATTATTCCGCATCAACAGTAATCAATTGAGAGCAGTCATGTCCACTCAAAATAAACGGTTACATTAAAAAATATTAACAACGCCTTTCCCACGCCACCGACACTTGTCACCCTCTATTAATTGAAAAGCCACTTCAAACAACAAGTATTGTCCCTCGTTTCTGAGTTCCAATTGTCTTGGTGGAACGACGCCTTGCTTCAGTTGGCGCCCTTTTGCGTCACGAAATGTCATTTTTGGAATTTTTTTCTCTCATTGACAGGGTCCATTGTTAGATGAGTTGGTGCTCACGCGGCTATCAATTTTCGACTGGCAAAGACTTCTCAGTATAAAAGCTTACACATAATTAAGAATCTTTCACGAGACTTGAGGTTTTGTTGCCAAAATAGAGTTTTTTATTCGCATTGTATTGTGTTAGATTTATTGTAAAAACTCACATAATTGATTCTATATTTTTAAATACTATTTAAAAAAAAAAAAAAAATTTAGTTAGATTCTGTCAAGCATTTCATAATTGATTCACCCGTTTTTTGTGAATTTTCGTTATACTCGTTTTCAAGAATAAAAAAACAATCCTTTTGTGTGTGTTCTTTTCTAAATCTTAATTGTCTGGACCGTAGGTCTCTTATCTGTTCTATCATACTAATTCTACGCCTGTTCTATCCTGTCCATTGGATGGAGACTTTTCAGTATAAAAGTGTTCACATAATTAAGAATCTTTCACTTGACACGAGGCTTGAGCTTTTATTGACAAAATAGATTTTTTTATTCGCATTGTATTGTGTTAGATTTACAATGATTCACATAATTGCATGAAAACTCACATAATTGATTCTATATATTTTTTTCGATTGTTTTAAAAGAGCAATAATGTTATTTAGGTTCTGTCAAACATTACATAATAATTGATTTACCCATTCTTCCTGGATACCATACATGCTAGACAATGCTGGACTATGCGATGCCGATCAAGGAGAGGTTAAGCGTATAAAATCAGACACTCTTTCCGTATTATATTAAAATCTTATGGATAAATACAATATTACTAGATAAAAATACCGATCCTATTAAATTAATAAAATATTAATTAATACTACACCCAACGTAGAAAGATTAAAATGAATACATATACCCTCTCTTATTTTATTATTAGAAGATTTTGTTTGTTGTTACTTTGTTAAATACCAAATAATAAACTCCCATCTCGAGGAGTATCGAAAAGTTTTACAAGAATCTTCGAATAAAATCATGTAAATTGCAACTTCATAATGTAAAGAGTCGAGAAATGCCTATATGTCCTTATATTATTTATATTAAGATTATGTTTGTTGTTATTTTGTTAAATTCGAAATATATCCCCTAAAAAAATAATAAACATTTCCGAAGTCAAGAAGACGTGTAATTCATATTTTCTTATAGAAATACCCTTCACCTTCCGTTAAAATTTATTACCACACATAGCTATGAAAAGTTCAATGCGAGTAGGTAATAAACGGTAATTACAATTACACTATCTTGGTAACCAGGTTGACCTATTGACTAATAAACATTCTATTCACTCTAAAAATTCAAGTGATATTGTTAGGCCTTTGCAGTTTTGGAACTAAAGATATTCCAAGTTTCTAATTTGAGGTTTATTTTCCCTCGCCATTTCCAAGTATAAAATTTCAAAAAGATGGAAAGTGGGTAACTACAAAAACAGTCCTCGCTTACTCCGTCAATACAAAGGCAACACACTTTGGCATATTATTGTTGAGGATTGACAGCCAAATTAACAAGAGAAGCTGGCAGAATCCTTAAACAAATGCAAAAGTCTTGTTGGAACAGTTATTTTAAGAGTTCCATCCCACTCGCTTAAGTTTCTCAGCTCCTTTCGGGTCCAATTCAGTTCGAAATTCTGACGTCACCAACCGACGTCGCTGGAAGCAGAACAATTGAAGGGTTCTTCAAATTGTTATTAAAATACGTTTTGAAGATTTTAATTTCCTGCTGCTGGGCAGCTTGAGATACAAAAGCGGAAATATGTGGAATTCGGATTAATTATTTACCACCTGGTGGCTAATGTCGGAACCGTTCAATCAGTTTTGCAGAGATGCAGTTATTAATGGATTGTATAGAAAATTGGATATATGATCTTGGGACTACAGAGTAACTAGCCTACTTTTAAGTTTTCCTTCTGATTGCATTAATTTGTTTTGTAGAAACGATTATTAAAATTTAAATACGAGTGAATTCTTGTTTTCGTTTTTTTATGTATTAGAAAAATTCAATTTAACCAAAAAACGATAGTTTGTATTTGAAATTTTTTTTAACTGATCTCTTTAAAGAAAACTTCTAAAATTAAAAAAAAAAAAAATCACACTTTTAAGCAAATATTTTCAAATAGTATCTTAAAAATATCGTCCATCGTATCTATACTTGAACAGTAATCATTGTAGTATCTATACTTTTAAATATTAAAATATCGTCTCGCCACTAAAAGGGGCTGCTGTATTATTCAAAAATACTTAACGAATGTTCTGTCTTTTCTCTTGTTTATATCGATAACTTACCGTCATCGGATTTACCTTATCATAATTTCGCTTTCCAAGTTAAGCTTTATTAACAAAACTGGTGTCAAAACCATCAAGTGCATTTGTAACCTTTATATAGAAATCGAAAAAGTTATTTTAGTTGGATGGTAATGAACATACAAAAAAACACAATAAGTTAAGCACCCTCGAAAATCAACGTATTTCGTGTAAAATGGGTCACGGTAGCCGTATCAAAGTACTAAACTGTCCTCTCTTACGGTAACCCTGAGCGAGGAATCAATTGCCGACTATGCTGTCACCTGAAGAGGTCGAACCATCAGAGATTGAAATCCTGCCAGGAATCTCAACCCCAATCTGTGATGCTCCCGTGTAAACACCCCAGGTACAACTCTTGTGTCTAACCCCATTCCTCCTCACCTGGTTATTTCTACCTACCCCATGGCCCATATTGTGATGAACCCTTCCACGGTATGTGACAAGACGGTGACGGCGACATGTCCCTGTGAAACAAATTATGAGATTATTTGTTTTAAAAAGAAATAATATTTTCAGAGACCAGACACTGCTCGTGTTGTTCTGTTCTTCCATCAAGTGCGTAGATCACTCAAGATCTGACATCGGCCAGGGATTGCGCTTGTCTTGGCTTCTGAAATCGGGGCACAAACATAACTTTCACTAGTCCGTATAAAATGTTTCGATTCCTTTGGTAAAAAAGTTGAACAAGAATAGAAGACAAGTTCCATAAATAGGGATGCGTTTTAGAATGCAAAGATATATTTTAATTATAGACAGTACAGAAGATATATATGCAAACGTACAGAAAAGAAAATTGGTGTACTTGAAACTATTTCGAATAACCAAATGAGGACGCTTTAATTTAAAGTGGTTTAAATTTAAAATGGGTGATATTTAGAATTCATATTGACTGTCACTCTTTTTATTTGGGATTTTCAGTTTTTCCAGTAGTACACAAATTTTTTTATATTAATATAGAAACTTTATTTTTCAATATTTTTCGGATCTGTTAAAAGCTATGTCATTAAAAACGATTAGGATTGAAAAAATAATAATAAATTTTCTAAAAATTGAATTTAAACTCTCCTACAGGGTAAACAATTTCAAAATTTCGATTTGCTTGCGCTCGAAATGTTTAAAATAAGTAAATGTTGAAAAGCCTGAAAACGCTAGATGAAATACGTAGCAAGAGTAATTTGATATAAAACTACACCTACTCTGTTACTGAGCATGAGAAACAGCAATAGTTTCAATTGGAAAGTTATAATGTGAGGTTTATAAAATATTACATGCAAAATGCACATCCAGTTCATTCAAATACATTTATAATTAAGGATTACGTGTTTTTCCATACGATATCACAGTCTGTAAAGGTTCGCATAGTTTCAGTATCATGGTCAACGAACGTCTTCAAGAGGTTGTATATAAAATGCGTGTCTGAATAAAACTTATTTAAGAATAAAATTAAGTTAAAAATAAATTAAATTTCACTCAAGGAACTCATAATATGTATGAAAAGATTTTATATATATGTGTGTGTGGTAATGACCTCTTTATTTCTGTAATCTGGCTTCCCTTTTATTGGTAGTAACAGTATGGCGTTTCTTTTACTACAGATTTATATCGCATTTGATTAAAAAAACTGTTACGACAGGTGAATGAATAATCTGTCCTTTTACACTACGTTGAAAAATTGTTCATGTTTCTATTTCGGAACCGCGCTCTCGTGTCGTACAGTGCGGAGAGCTTCAGATGCTCTCTTCGCGGGTCGTTGCCGAGAGTCAGCCAGGGATGATCCCGTTTTTTACTACACGGGCGTTTACAAGATGGCTTTTTCTTTCTGAGAATGCAGAAAAAACCTTGTTCCGCTGGCGAAAAAAACCTCGTAAAAAAACAGGAGCTGGATAGATTTGTTCTCGGTCTGTAAATACGCTCTTTGCGGTATGTGAGCTGCCTGTGAGTCATTTTGTGAGTTCGAAGAATTCGGGAGGTACATAAAGTACCGAAGTTTTATTTTATCGTTCTGTTTGTTGGGGGTACAGCGGAATAAAATGTGTATTTGACTTAGATTATAATTTGTTAATCCTAATTCTCTCTAAAATGTGATTGAAATTGTTAAACTAACTTTAGTTGAAATGCAAGTATATTAAATGCTATGAGAATTTATTAAAAATGAGGTTTATTCAGTTGGCCAATTTATCACACATGTCGCAATAGGATATTCTATTTATCATACCTACCTAAATAAAAAGATGCCTCAATAAAAAATACAGTTAAAAATGTTACGGAGTTTTAGAACTTAAATGAGGGGCTTTTTCAAATCCACTGAAATCTTTATTTGTTTGATTCAGTATGTCTTAAGAAAGTATAAATACTTGATAAAAGTTACATACTTACCTGGACACTTTCCAGTTTCCACAGATACTAGATATTTTGCGTACTTACTCAATAAGCGATTTAAAAAAAAAATCGAAAAAGCTAAATCCCATCAAATGTCATAAGTGCGCCTAAATATGTGATGAATAATTTTTATTTAATGAATTGGGATTAATGTTATTGTAATAACGGATTACTATTATATATTTATGTTTGGAAACTTATATTAATATTAATTAATTTAATTTATAAAATATTTTTAAATGATATTTATATTTTTGCTCGTTTTGCTTGTATCAAGTTGAAGTTTTTTTTCTTCAAAACTTTAATATTTTAATTAAAAATGTATTTGAAGTAAAGTTTATTTTTATTTATACTAATAATATTTTATTTTATTTTAGCTGTGACAGTGCGCTTTCTGACACAAAGGTTCATCGGAGAATATAGTTCACAAAAAGGTAAAGGGATTTCTAAGTTATTTTTTATTAACTAAATTAAATAAGTTTGTACTCTTGATCGGTAAATTTAGTTTTTTTATACCTAAAATCGTATTTTCTTCTATTACTTTAGAAGCTTCATTAGAAATTTGAGTATTATGTAGTACATATTTTCCTGTATATTGCATTTAGAAAAAAAAAGTTATGTTTTGAGTTTCAAATTTATATAATTTTATTGTTCTTTTTAGACCTCTTATACTGTTCACAGACCCTAGTCACTGGTTCTCCGGTTGACGTTGAAATCCTAGACACTACCAGAGACCAGGTAAATTATCTAGACAGTTCATACAAAATATAATATTAAATTTTAGTCGTTTTTAGTTAAAATACCTTACTTTAATTGATTGATAATTAGCTTGTGCCATTTAAAACAATTACAAAATCTTTTTAGACATTTATATTTTGGAAGGATATTTTTGAATGTTAAAAATACTCCATGTAAACGTGCAAATAGGCGACTTGAAATAAGCCTTCAAATTATTTCGCACTTTGCCGAGAGGTTCAGTGTCTCTTGTGTCACATTGAGGTTGGCTGCTGATTGAGTTAAGTTTTCAGGTCAAGATCTTTCTGCGAAGGACAACTGCAGATCCTCACCGGTAACACAGTAAATCCCGACATTTATCTCAACAAGAAGCATCACTTATTCTTGGAACAAACTACCGAGTCTCGGCTCAAATTGAGTTTAAAAATCATTACTTCCCCAGACACATAACTCGTCCGAAAAGTAGATTGACCTAAATTAGAGTCATCCAGGGCTTAAATGCAACCTAAAGAGGATGGGCAATTAAGTCTCGAAAGGACGTTCATCATCCTCCATTCAAAACCTTTTTTCTTTTTAAAGGCTGGCAATGAATGCAAGGCATGACTTACCTCAAGATTTGCGCTTACCTACGATTGTTGCCTAGCCTCGAATCGCGAAAATGCATTACGATCTGTTACCGAGATATTCCGATCTGTCTACCAGTAGGCTCATTTTGTGGAGGAACAAAGCCTGTGGGAAGTTAAGAGGCGGGTTCTGGACAGCATCCAATGCTGGCAAACACGAGACGACCGATCTGTTGAGGATCTTGATTATCGTAGGTTCTGTTTGTTCTTCTAATTTTCTTCACCTGGGAGGGTTCCAGAAATTAAGTCTGCTGGGGTCCTGCGGTTGATGCACTAGTTTTTGTATCTGACATTGTTTGGAATGTTGTCTTTTGTGTTTAGTGTCGTTGAAGAATGTCTGGAATAAGTTTTTTTATGAGAAAAATTAAAAGGGCCTTTCGTTTACTAAAGCTTTTGTAACGATTTTGCTACGTTTTTTAAGAGGTAGACTATTAGTCAGAGATTTCTTAATCAATGCATTCCAATCACAATACTTTCAATTACGGTTTTGGAAATTGACAGTTTTATGTTTAAAGCTTTATTTATTTCAAAATAAATAAGGATAAGTGCAATTGATATTGTCAATAGGACTTACAGTCTTGGAAGTAAATTAGTCAACTCCTCTAGTTTTGTACGAGTATCTAGAAAAAAGATTATTTTTTTGTCACTAACTGAACATGATAGCTTGTGGACAACATACTTGAATATTTTCTTTCTTATTTCATGCTAGGGTGAATGCATCATGTTACGACCAATTGGAGAAAAAAAGTATTTGCAACTGATAGCTTATCATTATGTTTTTAAAAGTTTTTCAATCCATGTTACTCAAAGGCTTTTAAAATTTAGGTAGATTTAAATTTACAGTCAAATGTGAGTGTAATAGTCACAGGGATTTTTATGTTTGGCGCTGATAGAAAATTAGTCTAAACTGATCAGAAATTGGTGCATTTATCTCACTTTTTCAAATTCATTTGCACGTGTTTCTCTTATTATATTTAAGCATGTATATATTTTTTTTTACCATTTTAACTATTTTCTAAAACATTCTATTTTTATTTTCAGACGGATAGCGTTCCATCAGAAAAGATGGATTGGTGTTCAGCGTTTGTGGTTTTATATAGCATATCCTCGAAAAGCAGCTTCCTTGTAGCAGCTGACAGCGTACGAAATCTGCTGCCGCGCGGACAACCCATTCTGCTGTTGGCCAACAAAAAAGACTTAGAACACATTCGAGAGGTCACAACCGAAGAAGGCGAATCTTTGGCGAAAGAACTGGGAAGCGTGTACTTTGCCGAAGTGTCCGCTGCGGAATGTTACGCCGAGGTGGCCGAAGCTTTCCGCACTGTGATCTCCGACGTTTGCGCCACCATCGCCAAGTCCAGCCCCAACACATCTCCCACTAACACCAGTTCCAAGAGGAAGATCTCCGTGGTGTCCGTATCGAAGATCATCAGCGCCATGTTTGGCCGTGGCGGGGCGATGATGTCTGACCACCACAATCAGAAGAAGAGACCGTCTTTGTCCTTATGAGATCCAGCTGCTGGAGAATGTTCCAAAGACAGCAGCTGAGCTTCTAGCGTCAATGGAAACTTAAATTTAAGAGTGCAAACTAAGTCATGGGTGTCGCCGTTCAGAAACTTTTTACTGGCGGATTTTGTCAAATGGAACACTTCTGTTAAATCCAGGGTGTGTGTAGGTTACATGCTATGGAACAAAGAATTGTGTTGTTTGGAAGGAACTGTGAGTGATATTTGTTGACCATACTTCTAAAAATATTTTTCATAACTCAAAGCATAATTATTCAAAACTATGTAATGCCTTTGATAAAAATTTATTGAATCTATTACAAAAAGAACTTTATAAACTTGAATACATTGTTAATATATGAAATTTATACAAGAGTTATAAAATAAACTATACTGAATTAATATTTTGGACTATATTAGGACTGGAAGGACTAGGTTTAAACATTGTTGCAATTGATACCAAAAATCATAGTAATTTAAATATGAAGTGTTAAAAATTATTCATGTTAAATTTAAAATAAATATTCTCAAACTTAATAAGTCACTGGTGATAAAATAGTTTTATAAAATTAATTATTTAACAGCTTCGAAAAAAAAATTGAAGTATTTTTGATAAGGCGTAAGGTCACATGAAATTAATATAAATAGTGTGTCCTCTTATTTTGAAGGACTAAAAATTCGCATTCAAACAATAAATATCTACTTAATAGTTTATAAATAGTATTTAATTAGTCTTTGCAATAAACTGTCTAGAAAAGTGTATTAGCATAGCTAAAATGTTAATAGTTAAGATGATATATCAATACTATTTTATTCTGATTAAGAGTTGGATAAACATTGAATATATTAAAGCATAGTATATTGTACACTTGAGCCTTGAGTAATCATTCTTTTGCTATTTTCAAACATAGTTTAATTAGCAGGCTAATTGTAAGTTTACAAAATGGAGGTTAATCTATTTAAAAATATTCCTTTCTATAATATTATAATTAACTTATTTAATTCAAACTAAAACGATTGTTTAAAGAAAATATTCAAAATTAATATCCTTTTATATTTCCTTATAGAATATTTTATGACTTTTATACAGAATTATATTGAATCTATAATTTCTAACAAAACTTATATCAAATGAGTAGCAAACACGTTTCGTGCATTAAAATGATTCGTGGGACACCGCAAACAATTTTTCAAAAATGTATTAACTCGTGCACATATGCCAAACTTTGCAAATAATCTCAAAAACACAAAATGCGTTTTGGAAGAATATAATAAGTTAGTTCTATAGAAAATTCCGAGTTGAGTGATATAATAATCTCATATTCAGAAATTTTTAACAAAAATTTTTTTTGAATGTTTGCTTATCAAATATAATCAAGGTTCTAGTGTATATTATTAAACTAAATGTTGTGAACTTACATTAATGTGAATATAATACAAGCAAGCAATATATGAACTTGTTCTATTACTAGTCCCGCTTTGATGTCTCTGAGCTTCTTAATGTGCTTGTTAGTCAAATTATTTTATTGAAAGAAACTATTGTGATATTATATACATAGAGACTACTACTGCTTATAATTAGAATACAAGTTGTTGACTATAAAAGTCGTTGAATTTAAAAATAATTTTGGTGCCTGTAACTCATAGCCTATTAGTTACCTTTATTGTCTAGTGGGTTATGTTATTAGTAACCCAAATCGAATTTCCAAGTGTAGAATGTCAATAAGAATTTTTACTTAAATTTTGAATCGCATAGAGCTATTACAATATTTCCGCATTCACAAATGGTCAACTTAGTAGATGACTTTGGATACAACAAAGCTGTATGTATATATTTATTTATAAGTTCAATCAATTCCTATTGAATCACGTCTTTCATTTGTTGTGTTCGAAGAGTATGTAAATATGTGTTTGTAAAGTACTTTATCATTTTATTAAATTAATTTTGCCACATTGATATTTGTGCTTTATTTAGTTGAACTTGCTCATGATTACAATGACTTTCATTCCAAATTTTCATTAAAAAAATGAAGAAACTGCTGATATTTTTCTTTTATCAACAAACCCTTTTTATTACTACAAATAACAATTTAATTTTAATATATAAACCATGTCAAATTAATTTAAATTTATTTGGATAGTGTTTAATTGAAAAGAGTGCATTTAATATTGTATATTTACACATTTCAAAATACGAATATATCACTTGTCTTAAACCCTTTAGAGAGAGACATATTTTAGATTTTTTTTTTTGGGGGGGGGGGGGGGGGGTTAATACAAACTAGAAAATAAATTAATTTCCTGCAACTATAGTTGTCGATAGAATCCTTTATAATTCGCATGAGTTAAACTAAAATATCTAATGAACACAGTTCGTCAAATATTTTCAAATTATATGATTTTAAAAGTAAACTTTATGTTAAGTAAAATGAAGTTTATTTTTTTTGCGTGGGAAAATGATTTTGGGGCAACTGAAATTACAAGGCATTAAGCACAGTTGTTTAGGGCTTTGATTCAATCGTACCTTGCAATCGAACGTTTACAATATAGACGTTAAGTATTGAATGCAGTTGCAAGTAAAGAAAGACCTTTGACCTTTCTACGTTACAAAAATCGATTTCCTAACGGGGAAGTAACATACCTGCATTGATCGATCTTGGGTATCGTTTTAGAAACAGAAGTTCCAATATAAGTAAAAGTATTTTCATACAAATTGTATACACAATTAAATAGATCAATTGATTTATGAAAATTAGGAATAGTGTCATACTAGAAGAATCGAAATTTGAATTAATCAAATTTTTTTTTAGTATGTGTATGAAATTAAGAAGTTAATTAATTAGACAATGGTTATAAAAATATGCCTACAACTATAATCACAATCTTAATTACAAATCGAAGCTATTCCGTGTACTTAACAAATTTTATAGTGAGCAAAACAACAGAAACTAAGTTAGATACATAGCTTTTATACTAAAATAAGATACATCAAAATCCTCTTGCAATTTCAAGTGTTAGACGCATTTAAGTAATCAAAATGTCAAACATATTCCAATATTTTTTTTAAAAAAATTCATTCTAGTAGGTTTTTTAATGCTTAATTGTGATTCACAATTTTTTACCTATAATCCTATCTTAAATATAGAGTGATAATTTTACAAATCCTAGTCTCGGGTGCAAATCTAGAAAATAAATAGTACTTTGAGAATGAATAGTACTTATATACATATAAATGTTCATCCTTTTATACGTAGATGAAGTTGGTGATTTGTGACCCATAGATAGACACGTTCTCTTATTTGTATAGATTTGAGATACAAGGAAAAGTTTGGAGAGTATTTTTGTATTGTCTAAATAACCATGACAGGTTTCTTTAATATTGCAATGGTGATGTAATTTTAAGTGGTTGTTAAGATTGAAATATACAAAATTCGCTTAGAAGTTGTCCAAAGGGTCAAAGACAAAGAGACGTTTATTTTTATGCAAGGTATCTATTTAGAATTCACAGCAAATAAAAACCCTTATTATATTACCAAAAAAGCCATTCAAAAAGCATCCATTACCTGAATTTACGTTAAATAGATACAATACTAAATGAGAATACAGTTGAAGTAGAAGGTTTCTGCGCTGTTATAAAAACGAGTTCTTGAATGAATCTTTCAAATTTTTTCATAGTATATGCATAGGTCCTGTGGAATTTCAGGAGTAGAATTTTAATGACTTACTTTATATGGTTCCATCAGAGGAAGTGATAAAGTTCTAAAGATATTTCTCATTATTAACTATAGAGAATACTGTACCATCCTTAACAAACCAAACATACGTTTGTATAATTTTTAAAACATGTTTTTATAATGAACTCCTTTTCATTACGATATTATTTTAGGAAACATTTTGTTTACAGTTTTGCTTCATAATAAAACCTGCGCAGAAGTACTTAGAATAAGATATTTACAATTTTTTTTTCAGTTTCTTCCAATTAGAATACCGACCTTCAGTGATTGGTAACTGTATCCTTAACGAAATGAACCTCGTTAAGATATTCTGAACATCAAGCGCAGAACCGAAGATCATTACCGGGTAATGATCCCTCATCTCAATGTTCCCATTCAATGGTGGAGGCCTTCACAACGCATGCAGAGATTCGCGATGCCTCATTGTTGAGGGCCCTAGACCTTGAATTCACAAAATGGCGGATACCAAGTGACGACAAGGGGATGTCGCCAAGTATAAGTGGCTTTCGATTGAGGATCGTGACTTTAAGTGATATTAAGTGTATAATAAATTAAATCGTGAGACAAGAAGTATACAAATTCATGTCTTGAGTATATTAACAAATCGGTTGTGTTTTTTGCTCAATTATAGTGTGGATGTTTTTTAACAATTATTAAACACTAAGTACCTTAACTTAATCATTTTAAGCGGCGCGAAAATATCGAAATTGTAAAAAAAAAATTCACTATAAGAGAATTATTTTACATTTCCATAATAGGCATTTAAAAAGTATTATTTCATTCAGATGGTGTACTTAAGTATCCTAAAACTTGAGTACAAGAGTATTTTTATGAATTAAAAACTTTTGTACATTTTTGGGAAAACTGGATATTCATGTTGTCATTAAAAATATTCACAATAAGATAGTTTAATTTATATCTCCAACACATACCAGATATATATTGGTTTAGTAAATCGAGTGCCGGACAATGTGAGAGAAAATTTTAATTTTGAACGTAAAAATAATTTTAATAATTTTTAAAAGGTGCAATCGAAGTATAGTTCAAATTAAAAATAAATAAACAAATAATAAAAAAAAATTTCAACCGTAAATACTATAATCATAAAAAATAAATGTAATGATTCGTAAACATTCGGCTATGTCTAATTTCATCGGAGAGATGTTAACTTATATTGATTATAAATATTTTGGTGCACCTAAATATCCTGAGATATAAATATGTTATTTTTCTTAAAATTTACTTATTTCGAAATTCCTTTCAATTCGAATAAATGTACCTGTATTATATCTCGACAAATAGATATTTTAGTTAGTGCTATGTAAAAGAGTGATCAGTTATTATTTCCTCTCAGTCATTTACTTCGTCAATTAATATGTTTGTTAAATTTATTTACATAATAGGTTTATATTAATTGTAAGGTTTCCTTTTTACTACTATTTTAATGTAATCTTTTAATGTAAAATAAAAACCTATAATATATATATTTTTAAATTGTTGACGACTAAAACAATTTTTTTTACTTCTATTTTAGTTTAAGAGATGTGTAAACATTTACTGATGCGTAAAATACAATGAAAAATATTGATAATCGTAAAACAAAACAAACAAAAATATTTAGTCATAAACACTTAAAATATTAAAAATGTTTATGAATTTGCTTAAATATTAAAAAGACACTGAAATATTCGAACATTTGTATTAAATGTTACTATATACTGTTTATGTTTTGTTAAAAATGTATTGACTACTACTACATGTATTGAAAATAATATTTTATTGTTTATTATTTATAAAAAAAATGTGCAACTTAATTATATTTGCTCATAATTAAAAAAAAACCACTAACATGTCAATTCTAAATATATTATGTATAATTCATAAAAGAAGAGTAACCAAACTTTACACTTATCAATTTTTATATTTTAAATACTTTCCTTGCAAAACATCTTAATTTGTTGTTTTGTATAAAAATAATATAAAATGTATGTCAAAAGACCCGCTGTAGTATAACAAAATCAACCGTGAAATCACCCCTTACTAACTTTTTAATTGCATTTCATGAATTAAATTCCTTTGTTAGACTTCTTTATTCCCCTACCTCCCGGTGCGAGGCTAATTTTAAGACTGCGATAACCTTGGCGTCTTCTGTGCACTTTTATACAAGTTGGATAACCTACTTCATCCTTGATGCGGACCATTATACTGAATGCTATATGCAAAAAATTTAAACGGGATGATGTTTAAAAATGTGACATAAAATCTAATTATAGCACGATCGTGTAGAGTGAGTAGACTCTTCGCAGACAGTGCAGAGTGCTCTGTGATTGGAGTACACAAACCATGTGGTTTGTATACACCAATCGTAGAGCCACCTGAAAAAGCTCGTCCGTGTTTATCACTTCCGCGTAGAATGGGCCTTTGAAGTGAATCCCTGTAATAATCAGTGCAGTAGGATTAAAATATTTGGTTGGATTTGAATGACAGTGCTTTTGCGTATTTTTATTATAATACTAAAAAAATATATACCCGTCCCTCGCTCGGGGTGTTTTAAACCAAAACAATATAAAATAAATAAACCTATATCCAAATTAAATTAAAATGAATAAATAAAATGGAACATCCATTAAATGATTTCATGAAAAGTGGAACGGATATCATGGAAGCGCTATATGTCATAAAATAATTGTAAAAATAGTTCCATATAGTAAAAAATTCTGTCAGGACAAACATAAAAAAATATGAGGCAAAAACTGGAAGCAAGACCAAGAGAAGTAAGTTGCAATAATTCACTTATTTTCACTATGATAACGCATTAAGCGCAAAACCTTTTCCCAAATAACTATCTTAAGCTTATTAAGTATTCATAAAAATCGGCCTAGCAGATGCTGAGATATTAGCGCCAACATAAATATGAATTTTTCTGTTAATTTGAAAAATTTATAAAAAATATATATTATATTGATGAAATGTTTCATACCAATAGAAAAAAAAACCTCGCATCAAAACCTTTTTGCAAGTGAAAACTATCATTTTACCAAATCGTATTAATATTTTTTTGCATTTATTTAGAAAAATAAATTTCCGAAATTATTTTAAAGCTAAAAGATTAGTGGCGTCATCTATTGCAGTTTTGTTGAAGTAATTCGTAGTATATTTTATTTGTTCTTTTTGAAATAATAAAAAAAATATTATCATAATTAAGCATATATTTCTTAAAATGAGAAAATGAAAATTATTCGAAAAGTAATATATATATTTCAGGCATTTAATTATAAAAGATATACACACCATAAGACAATTTCCATGTTTAAATAAATATTTTTATAATTGAATTTTACAAAAAGTGGTCTCAGATAATAAATGTCAACTGAAAATTTAATCAAAAAAATTATGATAAACTGCAAATAGTTCATACAAACAATAAAAAGGTTTTTTGTAGTAATCAATTTATTTTTTATTATAAAAACTTAAAAAAGATTACATCTATCCATACATTTTTATAATCACTTTGTTATTTTATTACTTGCATCGGAGATGAATGAAAATGGATCTTAAAACTACTACGGTTCATAAATGTGTAATTTGGGTCCCTTGGGAAAACTATGGAATTTTCATATAAAAACGCATTATTAGAACAAAATTTCAAGTCAAATGAGTAAGTATATAAATAAATATACAAATCTTTAACATTAATAAATAATAACATAATATATATAAATAAAACAAAATAGAATGACAAAGAACCTTAAACTTTTCACATTATAATTTAACTATTAACGAAGTAATAGATATTATCATAATTAAATCTATTCTAAAACTAAGTTGTAATGCGCCATTTCGAAAAAAAATCGTCTTTTTAATAATCATTATATTCAAAAATGAACATCTGCTATTATAGCTTGTTTTATTTTATTCAGAAATCTACGCTGTATTTATGTTATTTTTAATTTACTCCACAGACGATTTTTTTAATTTCATTTAAAACATTCTGTTTCACTTATTAATAAAACAACAAAGACGCCAATTTTTTTATTGAAATATCTTTCGTTGACAGTTTATTTGAAAAAAAAACGCAGATATGTTAGTCCATTATATTAACACATAAACAGTGTAAAATACATTGCAGTTAGTTCTTGTCATATATAAGCTTCGAAATTCATATTTTTGTAAAATAATTGCACTTTTGTTGAAGATCGTTAATTTTTGTTACGAATTTCCTATTCTTTAACGTTAATAATTCGAAAACCCATCTTTTCCACTTTACAAAATATTGAAAAAAAAAAAAAATAGTAAATAAATAAGAATTTTTTCATTGAAATCTATCGTATTTCAAAATGATTCTATTCTATGCAAATCCCAGGAATATTCGAAAATAATTCGATATTCCTAGTTTATATACAGAAGTTTTCATGTATCAAACTATCACAAATTTTTTTGTATACTCAAACAAATCGACATTTGGACTGGAATTAAAACTCCCAGAAATGTAATTTTTTGCTAAAATGCTCTTTCTTAACGAAGTACATTTTCAAAACGAGAACGAGATAAAAATATAAGTTTAACATTGTGTAATTCAATATTTATTTTAAAAGACTCAATACTTAATATTAAAGGCACCAGAACCCATTTCCCTCCACCTTACTTTAAGTCAAAACAATTATTATTAAAAAAATATTTAAAAAAAACTGTGTTGCCGTATGGAAGCACGGCGTAGAGGGTATTAATTGAAACGTCATTTCTGTATATATTATAGAAATATGAATTGGCTGACAACAAACGCGTCGCCAATAAAAGGAAGAAGCTCACATTTCGATAATTGATTTTGACTAACAACATTCCGATGCATTAGTTTGAAAAAAATATGCAAACTCTTCTTATTTAAAAATAAAAAATTTAGATCTTCACTTTATTATTTTTTATTGAAATATTTTCCAGATATGAGCAAGACTAATCAATTTATTTTATGACATACATATTACTTTTAATATTCATAAAGTACACAATAAAGTTTTTTTGCTAATTTGTTCTATTTAAATCTCTAATATGTATTACTTCAGACCACTCTGACCTAGAATAATAACTAACTGGACTAGTGGCAACGGTGTGCGTTTTATGCAAATTAAATGTTTCGTTTTCAACTCGTTCTGATTTCAGAGAGAGAATGAGCGTTTTCTAAAGATCTACCGTTACAATTATTGACATTCTTAATTGTTTTATGTATCTATATTCTTCTTCGTTATGTTCATTTTTTAATTCGTTTTAAAGATGACTATTTGTTGTGCTATACATTTTTCATATAAGCATTGTCGAAAAACCAATCCAGGAAAGTCAACTTACAGGCAAGTACATATTCAATTTTTATTTAAGTTCTAAGTTAAATTATTTTTAAAGTTTTATAAAATTGTTCCAGTATCCATTGAGAACACAATTTTTTATTTTTATTTAATTCTTAGATTTATAATTATTTTAAATAAATGTTTTTATCTTCGATTCTTGTTCGATTTACAGATGTGAAAATAAATCATACCAAATGTAAATTATGGAATATTTGCTTTAAAAAGCATTATGAAAACAAACATTTTAGTCAAATTAATAACTTGAATAAAATAGAACTTTGTAATCAAGTTGTAATAAGCCAATTTTGATGAAACTGATTTTTTATTTATTATCATCGACAAAGTTTACCCATTTGTATGTTATTTTAAGTGGGAATCCATATTCTATTTATGTTATTTTTAATTCGTTCCACAGACGATTTTTATATCTTTTAAGATATTATTTTTACTTTCAACGGATACAAAACGAATGGTATATATTTGGAACAGATGTAGTATAGGACATTTGGCGCGTTTTTTTTTTTTTGGCTACGAAAAATTGCCGTTAAACATAGCATAAGGTTGCCAGTTTGAAAGTCGCCACAAGAATCGGAAAATACCAATGCTGTCAGGCGGGGTTGCCATACTATAAATTTATCACCCCTATAAAACACGCCAAAAGAAACCTCGAGCGCCAAATGTCCTATACTACATCTGTACCATATATTTTACTGTATTTTATTTTCTCCTTCACAGTTTTTTTTTCAAAGTAATAATTAAATAATATTAATGTTGAATTTTCTAAACTAGTTGTTTTGCGTGTAAGCAAATTTCGAATTCCCTAATACCCCCATTATTCTTGTTATTTATATAGGTTTATACATATTTAGTAGAATATAGAATATTTTCGACGATATTTGTTTTGAATTCGAATAAACCTAAATACTAACAATACAATAATTGACAATTTGCTAAATGAAACTAATAACAGTGTTTGTCTCAAGAATCTTTTAAATAAATGACAAATGCATATATTTATTAATAAAAATAAATCGCATAGAACATTCGAAAGCATATTTCTATTCTTTCAAAAATATAAAAATGAACCCTTCACTGACAGTGAACGTAAGTAGTAAACTTCACATTCATTAGTCCTTTTGAAAGATTCCTGCATTCTGGTCAAACATATCAGCATATGAGATGATGACATAACCAACACATCACGTGTCTTCTTGTTTACATACAAGATATGTTACTCGACAGTTTCCTCACTCTAAAACAAACACCTTTCCGCACGCATGCTACACTTTTTATTTACTCTTGCATCATAGGGTTGATTCCCCTTTAGTTTTTCCTTCGCCGCTACCTGTGAGGTGATTCCTCTATGGCCGGTGACCCATTTCTCAGCACTTAACTTTTCCAGCGAATTCAATTACCGGCTGGCAATTGAACGCCCATTCCTTATCTTCGCAGTCTCTCGTCAGGTTTTAATTGCTTCCCAGACCTTGACACTACTCGCTGATGGGTGGGTATTTTTGGTGTTGTTCTCTCAACTAACGGTCTGGTTTCGTAGGTGTAAGAACAAATGCAAGTATTTAGTTAAACAGGATTCCAACGATACCTGATGAGGAGGGGGGGGGGGGGATAAACTAAGAAAGGGACCGGAAGAAATAAACTAATATCCTCTTCAAGATTGTGTGTGTTCGAAGGACGATATTAATTAATTTTGAAATTTCAAATAAATATTTAACAAAACTTAAAAACTTAAGTAGCGTGTCACATATCTTGAAATTATTTTGTTTCATTATCAATTGACTGTACATAAGCTGCACTTAAAGTAATTGAATGTTAATATTTATTTTGTTACACAGAAGATATTGTTTAATAATTATATTTGATAAGCAACTTATAGCTTCTTCTTGATTGTAACAGTTATGCTCGCGCAGTTCAGCTTGCATACATATACTTGCTGTCTGTCTGATTATCTGTAAATGCATACATCCTGAAACGTAAAGGGATATTTGCACCGTGATATCTGATAACCGTTTATCAATGCAATTTTGAGTTTTGCATATTGTATTGCAAATTAATTTTTATGCAACATACAAATTATTTTTTAAAAAAATTTAATAAGTAAGGGAGGGATTATTCCAACAAATCCAAACAGCTCATTTTTAATAGTTTTTATTTGCTTCAAATTATTATGACTATTTTATTTATTAGCAATTTTCAAAACACTTATATTAATATAATTTACAAACAATCTCATTCAAAACTACATTAAGTTTTTCACTATTACACTTTTTCCAGACCATTTCGATCGAAAATTTACTTCTTCAAATATATTAAAATATTCTGACTTGGATCTGTATCACTGTCTCTCATAGAAATTTTTGTGATAACTTTCATGTATGGCTTCAAAGTCTTAATATATCAACATCAAAAACCTTTGTCTAGTCAAAAACGCCATCAATGTGTTTCCCGACAGCAAAGGCATGTTCAGTCTACAGACACTTTCAAAACTTTACCATATTCATCAAAAAGTTTCAATGTAAACCCAACAAAAGCATTAGCATAACTCATCTATTGTATGTTTGTCATGGCGAAATGATAGATGTTCGCGATAGATAGAGATTTTCAAACCCGAGACACACAAGTGACAGCATATTAATTACCGATTCCACAAGTGTGTTACAACCAACAACTAAGGTCCATTTAGAGATCGGTTAGCCTTTGAACTCAGCATTTGTTTCGTCTTTCTCGCGATTACTCCCAATTCAGATGCCCTTTCTGGCACAACACAATCTTCAAATGAGATCGAGGCCAAAGAAATGCCAGAGAAAATATGAGAACGTGAAACTAAATTGGAATCCCCCCTTTTCTTTTCAATGCTGATGCGCCACAAACAACTACAAAATGAGAATCGCCACCCCCAAACAGCGAGAATATCACGGTTTGATGTAGTTCGTGGTTTGAATTGATGGCTTAATCACATGTGTTTCACGGAGAACAAGCATGGCTTCTGTCAAAATGTGATGAAGAAGAAGAATGAGGCATATTTATATTTTCTTTTGGGTATAATTTGTGTAGGGGAATTTTCTGTGAAAATTATTAGTTTTATTCAAAAAAGATTTATGTTTGATTCTTGTTTTTATAGAATCTTGTACAATATGGAGATAAAAATAGAATCGGGATTTTAAGGAAATATGTGCCACTGTTTCGGTTAGTGTTCTGAAGGATTCGTGAATAAGGTTCGTTGGTAACTCCTTTAATATTAGTTTACCAAACCAATTTGCCAAGTTCAGAAGAAAATCAGCAGGTAGTAAATTTCCATGAATAGAGTAAAAACACCAAAAGGTTTCAAATTGATAGTAGGGAAAGAACTAAATTTCTAAATACGAAAAAGATGCATTTTTAATAAATTGTGCTACTTTAAAACTTTAATAGTTTGTCAAATAATATAACTGATTACTCATAATCAAATGTATAAAATAAAATAAATCAATTATGAATATACGATTTTTTTTTTAATTTGGTCACAATTTGTAAACTATATTTTAATACATAACATCCGCTGAATCATTTCAACATAGTCCCAAAAATATATTAATATTTTTCCTAAACAAATTGTTCTTTTTTTGCATTTGTTTACATCTATCATTGAAACAATATAATGGCATTTTGATATTTTATTCTCATTCCTTAAACTAATTTGCTGAAATTTAAAATTTTGCACTTCTTGAAATGGTGCATTTTCTGTATTACAACTTTTTCAAATGTGTGTTTTTAAGAAAAGGTGAAATTTCAATAGTCTTCTATATTCTTTAAGTATATTTCGTACATTAATAAACTATTCATCTTTACGTTGGCTCATAAGATTTTTTTGTTAATCACTATATTCTGCAAAAGAAGAATTAAGACACGCTCTATCTATAATTATAACTATGTAACTTAAAACAATATTAAAATTTTAAGCGCCTTATTTTTTATCTACATTCTGTGGATGCGTTAAAATACTCCAAGACACATTCCATTTATATTTGTAAAATGTATAAGTCCAATATATAATAATACATGATTGCTCAATTCTTAAACAGCTAGTGCTGCTTAATATTTACCATCTTTACAAATTAAGGATGAAACCCTCTAATATGTGGAGTATCAAATAAACTAGGAAAGCACATATGGTAATCTATTCTTTGTGATAAATTATCCAGGAGTAACGACAATTCTTTTATGTTTCCAACCTCCATGCTAAAAATATTACTATCTGTTAAAAATGGAAAAAACCAGATCGTATATTCTCCAAGCTTTTCTATTACCAATAATTATTGCTTAGCTTAACCTTAAAATGCATTCTTCTGTTACCAATAAAGACATCTTAATGAAATAATAATATAAAATGTTTTTATAGTTTTAATTTATATAAATCTCATGTTTACTTTGTAAATTAATTTAAGGATTTAGACACACAGTGAATGCAACACTTTCATTACTCTATACAGGGTGGTCGAAAAGTGTTTGGCTGTATCACATTTAACTGTATTGACATAATAAAACATACATTGTTTTTGCCCAACTACTTCGCCTATGTTTTAAACAAGTCGATTTAGTAACAACAAACAAAGAGTTAAAATATAGCAAAAATAATGGTTTTTTATATGTAATTAAACATCCAAACAATGACCATCGCCCAACAATTTGGGACCACCATGTATTTTATGTAATGTAAAGTGTTAAGTTAACTTTTTTTTACGAATTGAACATATTCTCGGAAGAGAAGATAGTCAGTAGATGAGATTAATATTGAAATAATAAAACAGCATGGAGTTGCTGTAATGTGATGCCACAAGCGAATTTATAAACTAGCAGAAAAGTGACGAAACTATAGTACATTTATTTAATCTCAAAATGAACTCTCGTTTTTAGAATACAGAAACAGTTTTTTAATTACCTTCGGGGCATCACAGATGAAGACCTCCGATAAATATAAACCACAGAAACAGGGCGAAAATCACTGGGCGTGCGAAGACTTTCCAACTAAAAGTAATCGTTCATCCACCTTGTATCAGATAGGGTGGCAACGGATTTCAGCGTTCGAAAGAACTCCAATACTATCGTTTGCGCTCACTTGATAGGTAGTTGAATAGAACTTATGGTAGAACGTGATTGAAATGTTTTTCGTAGAACGAAAAAAGCAGTTGGCGCGTTTGGTATGAACTTCTATTCGAAAAGAAGAAAGGCATTTAAATTTGAAGGTTAATTCTTTGGTGAAAAGAACATGCTGAATGGATCAGGTATAATTAGCGAGTTTTTTTTTACTTCCTCGAGTGTTAATGACATTGTTGGAAGACCAACATCTTCAGTCATGTTTTTCGCAAATGCCTTGCATTTTAATCTCTTTTCATTTTCATATTCATATATTCACGCCATAGGAAAAGAACTAACGAAAGTAAAAATGAATAATCTTTCGGAGTTACTGAACTTCAATACGAGAATAAGTCATTTTTGTGCGAGACGGAAGTAATTATAGTAATGAAATGTGAGTGAAACTTAAAAAAAAAATTATAATACATTACTTTTCTGTGAAGCTGCGTTCTTTTCTTTAAAGAAGTATTTTATCATATTCTTTAAAATGATAGTTAAAAAAAGTTTTCATGAAAAGTTTGTTTACATGTTAAATATGAACCCCATCTTGTTTGGTTTCTACAGCTACATTCATTTGTATTTTGTATTTTTTTTTATTCAAATTTTCTAGCCAGTAGGACTTTATTTGTTGTATCCTGCTAATAATCCTTACCATTGTCTGGCCCGTGTAGTTTCATGGAGACGATACTGGATGAATGATATGAGGTGTCGACCAAGAGGGGTTTAATATTTTAGTATTTATCATTATTGGCATAGTTTTTGTAAGAGAATCAAGAATTTTTCTTTAAAGTAAAAATACCAAAGATATAAGCACTGTTTTATTCTCTAATTTCGGACGAAGATTGTTCAAAATACCTGCAATAATGAAAAACAATGTCTTTATGGTTTGTATTTTGAGATTGTATACTTTGTATACGAAATCTTTCCAGTTGTTCTTGCGTGATCGACAAACAAACTGAAGTGCAACATTCCTGAAAGTTGATATTATTCAGGTTCTTCAATACGCATCAGTGCCTCTGATATAAAATAAACTAAAAATTCTATTGATACGATATTTAAAAATTTCGCTGTACATTTAATTATGTCGATGTTATTTTTTAAATATTTGTAAATTTAGTTAATGTCGTAAAGTTTACATATTATTTTCTTAGTTGAAAATATCTATATTAAACTTGTCTTCAAATTAAGTATTCACTGAATTAGTCAAATGTAATATATTTTTAGTCATCTCGTTTAAAGCTTTCAAAACTATAAGTATTTGATGAGTTGTTTACAAAATGTTGCTTTGTACAGAAAGGGGAGGGGGAAAGAGACTGCAAGGGGGGGGGGGGGCTGAAAAAGTGCTTACTTGTGATAAAAGAGTACCTTGAACGGTCCCCGTTTATAATATATTTAATGGTTACTCGACCTGTTAAGTAAATATTTAATTAGAATGTAAAGGAGAAGGTATATTAAAAAAATTATGTCAATCTAAATGTGTATTTCTGCGACCTGGTTTTAATATAAAATCAAAGTGAAACAAAACTTTGATGTTTATTAATAAAATTGTTTATTTTCAATCTCTAATTGTCTGTAAAGGAGAAAATATATATTTCCCGTACGCGATGACAGCCAAGTAGTACTAATAAAGACAAACTATACAAATAAATGTATGTAGAATAAAGTAAAAATCTTAGAAATACATGTTCAAATACTGTTGTACAAAATGTTTTGCTGCATAAATGTCGAAAAGCATATTTCCGTAAAATGCGGTTTTAGCATGCGACAACAATTTAACCAAACTGAAAGAACTGTCAAAATTATGTATTGTTTTTAGTATTAAGCATAGTGCGGGATATCAACGACGTTCTATTAAGGTTACATAAATCTGGATCAAATATCAAATGAAGATGTCGATCTTTCGTCAAACAAATTAAATGATTTATAATGGAAATACTTGCTGAATTTTTGTTTGCCATAAAGTTGTTATATTTAAACACAATAACTACACATGCCTCGAATTTATGCCCATAGGAATATTTAAAAAAAAAAAAAATATTCACACAGCCACCGGGACATTTCTTCCCCAACTAATAATACATCGCCACCAAAAATTACCAACATTCCTTCGAATTCATAAGACATGTCCCACCGAAGAGGTCAACGAGGAAGTCAGGACGTCTCTCGAGCAAACCATCTCAATCGAATGGTAATTCGAGAATGCTCATTCTGCACAAAGTGAACGGGTTCTGTGGTTCTTTCCTACAACCCACCAAACGATATCACAACAGAACGGGCCTGGTGCATCAACCTGGCGAAAGGGGGGAGGGGCATGGGGGGGATGGAGCAAGCGAACGAGTGTAGAGAAGTCACCTGTTGGTGGAAGCGTCAGTTGGTTTCTCGGTGAGCGACCGACCCGTTTGTTCAGAGACCGATCTTCGAGGAGAAAAAGATGACCAATCTCAACGGATCCAGGCTCAAGGTTCTGGTGTTGGGCGCTAGGGGCGTTGGAAAGTCTGGTGAGTGATGTTTTGGAGATTTAAGAAAAGAATAAGTTGTCGAAGGTTGGGAATGCTTGTGTCGTATGGTTGTAGGAGAAGAAAAATTGGGGGTTTTATTCTATATTTTGAGAGGGGGGTATTCGTTTTTTTTAAAACATGGAATTAATAGTAATTGCTAGTCCAAGTAGTTAAATTGACGTTAAAAGAGGTGTTAAAAAATAGGGTGAGGTGCATTAATAAAATAAATTGTAACAGAAAAAAAGATATTTTTTGTTTGTAATTTAAAATTGTGTGCAAATGTTGATTTACGCAGCAGTATGGCATATTGTGGGTTTGTCGGAAAAACTTGTTAAATATTTTCCAAAGGGTATTTGTTAGTAATTAGTGAGTATTACTTTGCTTCTGAGTGAGTATTTATCTGGATCTAGTGAGTATTTATTTTCATCGAGTATTTGTTCGTAATTAACGAGCATTTTTATTTGCTCGTTAATTACTAACAAAATAATAAACTGAATGACAGGTTTATTGAGACAAAAATAAATTAATGTGACTTTTATAGAGATAGTTTTGCCTATATACGTTTAAACTTAACTTACAACTGAGTTTTCATAAATATTTTAGTATTAAAAATGAACTACTTCTCTTTTGAAAGAAATTTATATCGAATTAAAATATAAGACAGCAATTTATAAATTGATTGTCTCGTTATTTGATTTTTAAAATATCGTTGTTTTCTATAAATTTAAAAAACATAAACTCTTTGAAGGTTTTTTAATATACGAATTTTTTATGAGCAATACTTTTAATTCTTTTTAGACATTTAAACGGAAATTTTAAATTATGTATCTCCGTCATTTTATAAATTATTCCAGTCTAGAAATTTTACTTTTTTTAGGTGTTGAATTAAAATAATAAAAAGAAGAAAAAAAAGTGATTTTTTTTACGTAAATAGTTAGAACGGTATTTTTTTTTTAAAGAAAAGCTTTATGTATATTTTAAATTATGTGTTTACATATTTTAGTTTTCAAAATTATTATTCAATAGTTCGTATTTCTCTTTTAATAGTTACACGATATCTAATAACTAATAAAAGGACTTCCTAGATTTCAAATTGAAATAAACTGATGCGTAGTTTTGTAAGATGTTCGTGTAATTCTGGGTACAAAAAGTGTATATCGAGCAGTTTCAAGTAAACATTTTTACTTGCTCTATGATTTATAATATTTGAATTTACTGTTCAAATTACTTTTTTTACAAAGTATTTACATGATTTTGTTTTATAAAGCGAATAATTCGAAGTATGTTTTTTTTTGTTGCACATTTACAAATAGATATTCATAACAAAAATAATAATTTTTATTTATCTTTAATTTGAATAGTTTGCAATTTAAACTTTATTAATGGAAAACAGTAGTATTTTGAATATGAGAAGCCCAGATTGATAAGACCTTTGACTAAATTGCAAAAAAAAATTGAAAATTTAATTTTTTTAAGTAGAAAAACTGTTATATTCACTTTTCATCTAATCAAAAGACGCTTACGTTCATGATGCTGAATATAACTGCTTTTGCATCTGCATAAAACGTGGATAGTGTGTATATAGCTACTTTCCTTCTGTTTCTGATTTTTTATTATTGAATAACGAACTAGCATGCCAGTGCGATAATTATCGCATGAACAACCCCCACACACCCATTAGTTAGTGCCGAAAAATGTTTAACAGTCTGCTCATAGGTGGCAGCATTATCAACTGCTTGTTTAAAAAAACCTCGTTAAAACGAATTATTTTAAACGCATTTAAATACCCCCGTTGATATTTATGAGATGAAATTATCTTTCTTTTGACACCTCATGAATTAAGATTCGTTGCGTAAAAGGGATCTTTACTACAGAAATAATATACATGATTGCGCTTCTTTATTATATTTTAAAATGGAAGCCAAAGTTATAAAGTATCTATTCATATCGAAATATAATTTTTTGGAGATAACTGCTTTTGCATTTGGGCTACTCATATATAAAGTAAGGGAGTGTGTTTGCTGTACATTACTTTAAGTAAGCAATTTTCAAAACATTTATGGGGACACGACTACCCCGTTATCAGTCGTAATTGCATCACTCTGTGAACGTTTCGAAAATTGCTTTTTAAATAAAGTTAAAAACACATTTAAGCTTTAATAAAATATGTGTAATGTGTAAACAAATGTAAAACTAAATATTCTCCTTATTTAAAGTGTTATGTTACTTTACAGTATAGAAAACAATATATTTTTCTCTAATATATCCGGAGAATTTTTACCAGTAAATGTTTGTTGAAGAATTAATTCTTACACTTATTGTATCGCGAAATTGATGGAAACTAAAATCTTGCCAAATTATTTCTTATTATTTAAATTTTCATATTTTAAAAATAGTAAAAACACTTATTCTGTACTGTTAAAAATAGGTACTCAAAAATAAGTAAAATGTACTCAATTTTGAGTACATTTGATGCTTACCATAGTTCCGAATACATAAGTTCCATTTTTAAAAAAGGCATGTATTCAAAAATGAATAAAAAAGAGCAGTTGCTTGCCTTCATAAATCACTTTCAATAAATATCGACAATTACAACTAAGAGTTACCGGGAATCAAACCCAGGTCCTCAGGGATCGCAGCCCAATGTCTTATCCGTTGCACTACCAAGGTGACGTGAAAGAGTTATAGACAAAATAAATGTTAAAAAGGTGTGCCAAAAGAATGTTAAGTAAAATAATTGAGTTGTAACAACTCAGTTTCCATTTAAGCAATCGATATCAAATAATGCGGAAAACCATCTTCCGAACCTATTTTAAGTTTGTCAGGTCGCTTTGTTAAGATGACTTGGACAGAAGCTGATATTATGAATATTAAATAACACTGCTCATTTTTGCGAAAGTACGGTTACTTAAATTTGAGTACGTCATCTCTCATTTACTGTGCAATTGTATTGAAAGAAAATAAGTAGATTCAGATACTCATTTGTAAGTACAATTTTCTTACAGTGTACGGTGTACGCACGGAATTAGTTGAAACAATAACTACAGTAAACAAAAATATATACTTTCATCCAAGCGTCGTCGTTCAAGCCACAGCGTCGTATATATCAATTTATGTTATAATATTTTATTCAACATTAATTATTTTAAAATTATTAAATTTGAAAATTTTCTTAAATTTTAACATTTTTACTGCATAGACTTTAATGTGATATTAGTGGAATTGATTGTACATATGAAAAGTTCGCTTAAAAATAGTACGTTTTATAAACATTTACAATTTTAAGAATTATAAGCAAATTTCCACGATACCAATGTTAAAGAAAAGCAACTATTTTGACTAAAATCCTTAAAGTCATATTTAATCAATTGTTAAATTCCGAAATCGAATAATGACATTCCGATATTTAAAAAGAAATGTCGCAGTTTTTCCCTGAAATCCTCTCATGTTTGTATCACAGAAAACAGCAAAATAGAAACCACGCTTAAGAAAATCAAGCTGAGGGGAGGATCTCGAAGGATTTATAGCCAGTCCAGACCCAAGCAACAAACAATTACTCTTAAATACTCGTTTAAAATAGTGTTCATACCACAGGGGGAGCCATTGAAAATTAAGTACACATAATTGTGCATAAATTGGGATAATGATACGTTTTATTATGGTTAAGGCGATTATAAATTTGTTTTTCTAACCCGAGGAATTTTTCTTTGGGTGCTGCGACCACAACATTTCTAGGAACTCTTTTAAGAACGTGCATAGATTGTTTTTTATGTTGTCTCCCAGAAATATTCACTCCTATTTTTGTTTCTGTTTTTAAGATCTTTGATGTCGTTTTTGAAATATATGATTAATGTATAATCAGGGCCGCCTTTAGAAACCGCGGTGCCCTGTGCAAAGGGAGCCATAGGGCCCCTTAAAAAAGATTTTAATTTTTTTTTTTTTTTTTTTTTTTTTTAAGTTAGGCTAATCCACGTGTACTTTTGCACTATTTTTTTTATCAATGTATAAAAAAAGCGCATTGTATAAATCAATTGTAACGATGGAAGAATATTTTTGCTTTAAATTATGTTTTTAATCATTTTTAAAAATATTTTGTTGGCTAAAAAGCCGTAGCTAAGCATCCTTATTTAAATAAAATAAAATTATAAAAAAAAGTCGAAGAAAGAGAGCTCGGAACAAGACCCTAGAAGGGGTTTACGTGATATGTCATTTCAGCAGATTGCAGCGATAACGATTGGTGCAACAGAAGGAAGATAAAGAAGCTATTTCGTCTGAAGCCGCGGTCCCCCACCCATTTCCTGTATATTTGTTTTGCTTAAGCTCAATATTTATACGCATGGACGCCTAATTTCCTACAGAATGAGTCCAGATTTATGTCAATCGTTCTATTCGTCACGGTGCTGTGTCAGAATGGACACCCTAAAATCGTAACATAATATTTATTTTCTGATTTCTCATATATGATTTATAAACATTTCAGGTTAAAAAACGATTTTATAATTTTTTAAAAAAGAAATTGTTTCCCTATCAACGCGGGGTCCCACATAAAGCGCGGGGCCCTGTGCGAAGGCAGTTGTGGCACACCCTTAACGGCGGCCCAGTGTATAATAATAAAAGTTAATATTAGAGGTATAAAAATGTTTTTTTTTTCACGTTTTATCGGACATGACCTAAGTTAGAAATATAATTGGAAGTTTAGATTAACTAAACTGATAGATATTAGCCTAAATATTTTTTTAAAGTTTGAATTTCTAAATTTTAATTCTCAGTTTGTTTAGATTTGAACCGAATAACTTTTGGCTTGCAATGCAATTTATTAAATATTATCTATGAATTGCAATCTATGTAAAGCTAACCCAAACCGAGTTCTATATTTCTCCTCTCGTTAATTGAGCAGAATTTGAAATTATAATTTAAATAAAAAATTGCCAAGAATTTAATTAAAATGCAATTTCTATATCATAAAAGAGCCCTGATGGTATAGTTTATTTAGATAAAAATTAATAGTTCTTCAGTTATCATTTTATTGTATGTTATATAATTACTGATTAAATGATGAATTTAATTTTATTACACAGTTAAAAGGACTACAATGGGATATGAAATAAAGCCTTATTTAATTGAGATAAATGTTGATTTTTTAGTCTAAAAGAAATGGAACTAAAGGAAAGTCAACTAAAACGAAATAATTATTTTAATGTATCGAGATTTAAGTAATCGGAACTTTTTGTATTATTTAGTTTTTTACTAAATTCTAGCAACATGGCCCCGTAAATTTAAGTTAAAATAGGAATACATCGAAAAACAATAATACGGATAAATCCCCCTCCAAACATAAAGAATTTCTAATGAATGGGGATTATGAATCGTCTATAGTAACGAATGTGTGCTAATTTAAATTCGACAGGAATCTACGGATTCTTCATGACATTTTTGTAATATTGTTTTGGTAATGAAAATTACAATTATTTATACTTCAGTGTGCGAAATTTAAATTTCAGAAATATGAATTTTTAACTTTGTTCGTCTTCCGTGAATTTTGATCCAAAATGTCGATGGCTTAGCATTTTATATAAATGACATATTTACAATTATTCAATTACGTTTAAGTTAGTAAAAAGTTTTCCTCATTTTCATATACAAGAAGGAAATTCTTAAATTTTGTATGTAAAATTATTTACAAACTATATATTATGAAAAATAAACTCTTTGTTATTTATATAAGGTTTGATTAAAATTGATTTTCAAGTCAAGAAAAAAGGATATTTTTTTTATTTGTCAATATGTTTTTTTTTTAAAAAAAGATAGCCACTAACTATGCAAAGTACAAATATAATACTGTTTTGAACTTTGAACATAGTTTTATTATAACTAATTGAGATATACTTAACTCACATCAATTCCATACATCGTCTTTCATTTTTCTGAAATATTTGCTTTTTGTCAAACTTTGATAGTTAATACTAAACGAAATTATTTAATTAAAATTTTAACTTCATAGTTTGAAAAAGTAAATCTCAAAACCACAATTGTCAAGGTACGAAAATAATTATACATTAGAGGTAATTTCCAAGTTCTTATTTTTTAATAACTTTTTCTAAAAAAAATCGGATGGGCACAGTTCCCACTGCACCGTAGTGTTCGACTAGTGAATATTTTGTACGCGTGTCTGCTCGGCCTACTCCTTCTTGCGTCTTGGTAAGCTCTATATTTCTCCTAACTTGTTCTAAGTTTAGAGTTATTGGTATCATTTCGTTCATCTTGAACTGCTATTTCGACCTGTCTAAGTTTAATTATCGCAATTAAATTTTAGTGTGAAATTTTATCTTCATAGTGAAATATTCTACAATTAGTAGAAAATTCTTTTTTTTCTACTCTACACAAATGGTTTAAGCTGTCAACTTGTTAAATTGGTTTTGTAGAAGACGTCGTTCTCTTCAATTTCAGCACGCAATCGCGTCGATCCATCGATTATAACTTTGAATTTTCACTAATTTTTTCTTCTACACGTTATACAGATCAGAGGGAGGAGTGGATTAATAGTCAATCTAATCGATTCGGTCTATCTTCCTCTACACGATAGTAGGTTATTTACCTCCATAGGTTGATTCCCCCCCCCCCCCGCTGGAGTTATGGGGCTTTGAAATATCACCACTTTTTGTATTACCCACATTGTTAAAAATTGGTACTTAAAAATAAGTAAAATATACACATTTTAATTATATTCGATGCTTATCATAGCTCCGAATACAAAAGTTTCATTTTTGAAAAATACATGTACTCAAAAATGAGCAGCTGTTTGCCTAATAAGCTGCCTTCATAAATCACTTTCAATAAATTTCAACAATTACAACCAGCATTTACCTGGAATCGAACCCAATCCGTCTATCTAATGTCGTCCGCAACTAAATCCAGGGCCTTAACCGTTGTACCACCAGAGAGCTACGTGAAGAAGTTATAAACAGAAGACATGTTAATAAGGAGTGATAAAAGAATGCGTAGTAAGATAATTGAGCCGTAATAACTCAGTTTTCATTTAAAAAATCGACATCAAATCAAGTGAAAAACCATCTTCTGAACAAATATTTTAAGTTTGCCAGGTCGCTTTGTTAAGATGGCTTGAACAGAAGCTGATATTAGCTATATTAAACAATACTGCTCATTTTTGCAAAAGTATGATTACTTAAATTTGAGTGCGTCACCGCTCATTTACAATGCAATTGTACTCAAAGAAAAACGAGTACGTCCATGTACTAATTCTTAGGCACATTTTTTTGCAGTGCAAGTTTCTGCCAATGGAGTTTCCACCCGGAACGATTTTACAGACGTATGCACGTCAAAAATAAAAAAAATCCACCAAGAGAAGCACAGCATTTACCTTTTGCAAGCTTCCACCCCTTCACTTTGCAATTTAGAACCATTTAGCTGATGGGTTGATGCCTTGGCTCATTTAGTCTCGAGGGGGGAGGGGTGGTTCATTGTTTACCCGAACTCTAATGCACGTTGGCGGTTGTTTGTAGAGATGAGAATTAATTGCGGGCTGACCGTTCCGGGGCGGAAGCATGCGCTAAACGTGCGAGGTTAATGGACTTTCGGACCTCCCCGGCAATCCCGAATCGTTTGCCTTCGTTCTCGTTACCTGGAGTGGAGGGGGTGGTCGGGTAATTTTCTCAGGCCTCTCGAAAGTGCCGAGGTATATTTCTGGATTCTGGTGCCTTTTTTGAGTTTGGGCTGAAGTCATCGCGGGCCTGGCTGAACACACCCAAGAAAGCTGCTCGGCAGGAACTGTTCGTAGATAACCCAGTAAGATATCCGATGGGAGGGTTTGGTGGTTGTAACAAAACGTTGGCACTCATTTGAAAGTATTGAAACTGTGCATTATATCAAACTGTCAGTTTCAGCTTTTGTTGTCTTGAAGTGTACATGATTTAGAAAGTTTGAGAACTATACTTTCTTTAACATTTTTCAGGAGTAGAATTTTTACAAATAATAAAGAAAGGCCAATGCTCGCATATGTAGGTTTATTATTTCCACGCTGATTTCTTCAAAATAATCAAAGTTTATAAAATTATGATAAACTTCATTTACTTAATAAGTTTATTAAAAACTTTTCTTTGTTAATCACTTTTTCTATATGGGAGAACGAAAGTCAAACACACCAATAGAAACATACTCACATCTTTTATATAGGTGTATAAATGATATTATACATTTCAGTTGAACAACTTGAATGCTTTGCAGTTCACGATTAAAATGTGAGTGATTGAAATCGGTTTCAAAATGTCTGTGGTGATATTATTTTAATCATATTGGCTGTGATTTCAAAACTAAAAATTTAAATAGGAGATTTCAAGGCCTTAAATAATTTATTCCTATGAAAGTAATATTTAAAAAAAATATATTTTTTTTCAAATTTGTGCTAAATATCTATGTCTATAAATTATTTTAAACAATACTTTGAAATTGTTTACCAAGTTGCTTTCTTTTTTCGAATTTTTATTTTAAATATAACTTTTTAACGTATCATAATACATACGAAAATGGAAAATGTACTGAACTATATAACTCTATAAAATATTGAAGGTAAACTGTACTAAAATAGTATGACTAATTTTTCCAAATCCATATTCTGAATTTAAAAAACTGCGATTTTATAATTGAGTTTTAAGTGAAGCTTCTTGAAATCATTTCCCAATTTCTAAGGATACACTTAAATGGTCCAGGTAAACAATATAAAAGAACAAAACAATCAAACGCTAAATTGTATAAACTTTAAGAAAAACAAGTTTTGGAGAAGTAAACTCATCCATATTAGTATGGTATAAAAGAGGAGAACAGATTTTATATGTTTGCATTTAGAGATATGTATTATGAGTTCAATTTTTTTTTACTTCGAAATTTAAGTATTGTATTATAAAATTGTATATGAAACAAATATTATTATTTTCGAAATTATTTTGGTTTCATGACCTTTTAGAGGGTATTTAAAAAAAGCGATTTCAAAACTTCAAACAAAATATTGGCTTCAAACTTTCGTAAAAAGTGGATTTATTGAAAATAATGTATATGTTTCTAAAAAGTAAAGTATATTGACTTGGTATACATTTACGGCAAACATAGGATAAATATACATAGTACATATATAGAATTAAATATTGGTTTTTGGAACTAGCGAATGAAATTTCGTTCAATTTAACACAACATACATTTTAATTAAAAATAAAATTATTTTCTTTCTGTACTCTGATAATTCAATTACAATTTTAAAATACCCTAAATTCAAACTGTAGCATGTATTTTTTTCTAACTTTCTATCATGCATTTAACTGCAGAAATAGAGAATTAAAAAAAAACAGTTCTTAAACTAAAATAATTTAGAGGATAAATGTAATCAGGTGTATATGCCTTAGTAACAGTATTCTTATATTTTAAAATAAATGAATAACCTTTTTCACTTTGTAAAAATCTTCCCAATGAGCATTTTTACATACAACGAACATTTATTCTTGTTTGGAATTTGTTCCAACAATCTATTGCAGATTTTCGTGTTTAATAATTAAACGAACATTTACAAGTAAATAAAGTTTGAAGTGAATTTTATTCAGGGGATATTTTGCAAGACTTTGAACATGTAATTTGAAGCATATAATGTAATTTATTTCAATACTGTTCCCACTTTTAAACATCCTACTTAAAAATTAAGATAGAAATATAATATGCTATTAAATTTAAAAATATATATATCAGTGTTCATATTAGTTGGCAATTAAGAATGTACACTAATAGTAAAATGTAAATTCCTAGCTATACACGACAATTTAAAAGTGAGATATTAAACACATTATACAATTAATCGAACATATGAAAACTAATTAAAAACCGAACTTAGTAAATGATTAATCACGAAGTATTCTTTATTGGAATAAAGCAGCACGAAAACACCTTTTTACCTACCTATGCAAACGATAAATAAAGGTGGATCGTGTTCATGCCATGCTTTCTAAATTTGGAGTAGTGTAATATTTGTGATGATGATACTGATTATTATGTTATGAATAATACTATTGTTATTAATTGGTAATTGATATCCAATATAACCTTTCAAAAATAGTAATAATTAATGTTATAATTTTTTTTTGCTAATGAGGAATTATTACGAATTTATTAATTATTTAACAGAAACGTATATGTAATTAATAATATGTAAACGTTTTGAAATATTATTTATTAATGTTATAACGGTAATTTAGAAGTAATTAGTTAAGAAATGATAATTAATATAATATTTTTATTTATAATTGATTAGTCGACTATTTAAGAAAAAAAAATGGGTTCTTAAGCAGGTTTGAGGAGTGTATTGGGATTGATTACGCATGGATTTTCAATTCAAAGATCATATTTAGTATATTTTTTAGATAATAAAAGTAGTAAGTTTAAAAATAAAAGTATATTGCAGATAACAATAATTTGCATCAGAAGATACGAAATTTGCATCTTCTGATATAAAATGATTCTTATTTTCATCATATACGAGTGTAAATTGATAATTCAGTTTATGAATATTTAAATTATGTTCAATGATTGAATTCTAAAAAATTGCTTAGAAAACGTCGAGGTTTACAAACCTAAATCTAAAATACATTTTTTTTATTTACGGAGAATTTAAATCTTATCCTCAAATAAAACATTCGGCCCAACTCTGACCTCCCAAAAGATTAACTTTTTATTACCTTCATCAAACCCATTACGACATCAGATTTATTTTCCGGGTATTTCCATCTAAAAAAGCCGTATTTACATCACGTGATCTTGACGGGAGATTCGAACCACGACCCCTTTTTCGCGCGCCAACCTTTCAGGGGTCACCGGGAGAAAAAAAAAAAAGTGAAAATATGCAGTTTGACGTATGGCCGACTTTCTCTTTTGTCAGGCTCCTGACCCCAATTCCTTTGGACAAGGAGGAGAGCAGTGACTTGTACCCTTCGGACCGAACCCATAAGTCACAAATGCGGGCCCGTTATATTGACTGCCCCCTGGCTAGGGTCGGGTTGCCGAATCGGGAATTCGCCAAATATATGTACAAGTTTCCTTGTTGTCACAGCCAACAAGCGAAAGTTATTGATCGCACACAGAGCCGAATTTACGACTGCCCCATGGGGATCACAAATTTAAAAGTCTGCAGTCGAATAGGAAATAATTAAAATAGGAAAATAATAGGCTTTTATTTTGTAAAAGATGTTTTTATTAAAAATTCTTTATATAGTGATTTTATTTTAGTTTCTTAAAATTAAACCTATTTTATACTTGATTTAATTCTACAGCAGAAACATTCCTCTTCAACTGTGCGTAATTTTTTGCAAAAAAACTCAAATTTACAAAACTAAAATAAATTAAAAAATTTACAAAACTAAAATTTAATTAAATTTTTTATCCCTTTGGGAAACTTAAAATAAAGTAGTCTACAATTGATGCTTTCTTATTAGTTCTTGTATACATAGAGGGTTTTTTTTAAATATCCATGTCATGCTCAACTCAGCTTAAAAAGTTGTAGAGCTAAGGGCAAGTCCGGGAATACATGATGCAAAAATGTATACAGGTATACAAAAATGATTTTATTTTAATTTCTTAAAATTAAATCTATATTATACAGTGAGTAACTTTTTTACTTCAACTGTGAGTAATTAAAAAAAACTCTGAAAAAATTTAATTAATTTTTTTTTATATCTTTGGAAAACTTAAATAAAGTAGTCTACAATTGACGCTGTTTTAATATACATAGAATGATTTTTTTTAAATATCCAAGTCGTGCTCAACTAAGCTTAATAATATAATCTTTCTAGAAAAAAGGAAAACCGACTTTAAGGAAAATGCGCTAAAAAGTAATTTTTAATTTTACGAATGAGTTGAAAAAAATTGAATTATTGAATATCAATTTTATACTTAGTACAACTTTTTGAAATCGGCACCAAAATTTAGGTGAGATTTTTATAAATTGGCACCAACTTCAAAAAGCTGTACTAAGTATAAAATTGATATTCAATAATTCAATTTTTCTCAACTCATTCGTAAAATTAAAAAATATTTTTTACTTTTTAAGCGCATTTTCCTTAAAGTCGATTTTCCTTTTTTCTAGAAAGATTATATTATTTTTTTCCTTTTTAGTTTTTAATTTAGCAGTGGGCTTTGCCCCCTATTATTATTCACCAAGAAATTCAAGCAGCAACTTGTGCTCAACAACATACATTGTAAAACAATCCCTATCAATACCAATAAATGCTGGTTAAACGAAATGTCATTGTTGTACAACTTCTGTTAAACATTGAAAATAATTTGAAATTGGATAAATTGTTTAAAAAAACTCCGGTTAGTCGACATTTCCGGATATATAACAGCCGGTTAACCGATTATTTTTTTGCAGTTTTGGTTGGCGCGCTGTTCAGTCGGTTAAAAAGCTGTAGAGCTAAGGGCAAGTCCGGGTATACATGGAGATCTTAATGGATGGCAAACATTGACCTTTGCTGTAATTCGGCTCCGATTAAATGACCATTATGACGTTACATTGTTTACAGGGTTTAGATAAGCCAATTGATCGATTAGCCCAAACTCGTTAGTTGATTCGTTAGATAGCGTAAAGGGGCGTTACTCGTCCGCCAATTAATCAGAGTCAGACTATAACCCATCTCTGTTTTGGAAATCAGGTCATTTAACAAAATAACATTCAGAATCCGCAAATAAATTCAACTTTTTTTTTTCTCCAATTAACTCGCTAAATTTCACAATTGCCCATTCCAAATTTACGACTGTCCATTTTTATTTTACAGCTGCCTAATAAAGTAACGATTACTGGTTGGATTAGGGCCTGATCACAGAAATGGTAAAAATAGTAGAAATGGTAAAATTCTAATTATGTGTTCGACTTACTAAATCTTGCGAAGCGAAAATGAGACATTTTACTGGTACGGGGCTCGAGTACCGAATAGATCCGTGAAGTAGACTTACACTTTAAATATATTCTGAGGGCCCGAAATCCTCAAACCTATCTTTCCTGCCAGTTCTTGCTGCTGAATTTTCATGAAAAATGCTTGCGTGAACAGACTTGTAAATTATATTTACCACCTAATGTTTAATGTTTGTTTGCCATACTATTTAAAAATTAGCCAAAGGAAACATTCCAAAGACCCAAATTAGAAATGTTCAATAGTTTTAGATGTGTTAGTTTACAATTTTGAAAGGCATTTGAGTTTAAAGACAATTAAAGGAAATGGGTCTCCTTTGGGAAGCCCTTTCTTTCTCAAACTGTGGTTAATTATAAATAATGTGGAAGAAGAAAATATATATTTATTATTTAAAAAAATAATTCTTTACCAATTATATATAATTACAAACTATATATAATTTCAATGTTTTATGACGCGCAAAAAATAAATGAAAAAAACTATAAATCACTCATATGCTCTTGTTAGCTACTTTCAATAACGATGATAGTTATTTAAATAAGGTGTTTTACAAATAAACATTTAAAAGACATAGGGTCTAAAGATCGATTAATACGCATTCCGGGTAGGTATTTAGCAATAATTTATAAGAAAGGTTTCTCAATTTTTAAAAAGTGAAAGCCGATATTTAATTTTTATATATTTTTGTGAAAATAAATCGTTTTATTTACTTTTAAAACTATTCATTTACCGTTTAATTTATTTTTGTTTATCATTTATTTCTCAGCTTTTGCAATAATTCGACATTGTAAAAAAATCATTTTTTAAAAACATTTCAATAAAAAATATGAATATGCTCGAAAATGACTAAAATTATTCATTTAAAAAAATAAAGTGAAATAAAAAAACGAAATAACTGTTTAAATTGAATTATTCAAACCCATCATTGGGAAAACACTTTCAGAGATTTAAATATAAGACATCCAGATATGTTTGTTTGTATAAACTTATTTATGTTAAAAGATCGTAATGGGTAAATGCCTTTGACATTATTATTTAGACCAGCGCCTAAACACCTCGACTGTTCAAACGATTCGTCCTTGTTCTATTTTGTTATGCATGACACATTTCTGAATTATTGCGACGGACTCAGGTGAGAGCTATTATTTTATTTGAAAACTGGAAGGAATTAAATTACTCTTCCGAAGTAGAATATTTAAAGAACACTGTCATTGTCATGAAAATTTTAATTCTATTTTACATAACAGTTCGAGATTTTTTATTTCGTACGATCAAATATTACGCAAGCACATTGATTTACTACGTATGTCATGACAACCTCATTCTTAAGGCTCTTTTTTTAAATACGAGAAACTTGTTTATGGGATGACAATTTTATTGTATTTTTATTCGTATACTAGCTGTATGGTCACTCGTTGCTGGGAATCCGTTAAGGCATATAGATTAAAAAATAAAATTGCTCACTTCGGATTTTGAACCCTCGACATTCTTCTAATATAATTAAGGGAAATATAATTGTCTCACCTTTGACTTAGTGATCTAATGACTTCAATGACTTCGTCTTAATAGCACACACTCAAGTAGGTGTATCACCAGTGCGGTCACACAAGAAATTTGGAACAATAAATATACCAACTTAACGATTCGAAATTCCCAACTTAACAGTGTTGAAAATTCCCGGTTCCAACTTATCGACATTTTTCATCTTTTTATATATTAGGTAATATTAAACAGTTCTCTCACAAGCATTGATTTGTTGCACCCATATTCCAATGCAGTGTCCGTCCTGAGGTTTAATTTAACTGTAATCATAGAAGTGTTGGGCAATTTTTAATCTTCTCTCGCTTTCATTTGCTAATAATATTAATTTTCTTCAGGCATAAATTATACCAACTCGGGGATTTTTTAGAAGTTGAAATTCCAAACTTTTAGGGTTTTCAAATTGTTGGAGGGGAAGGGGGAGGGGGGAGGTGCTCCCGGTGCGACGGGCTGCGTATCACCACCTTCTGTGCATCGCAGATCGTGGAAAGTCAACGCTCTTAAAATAGGCAAAGTGGGCCCCGCACATGCGCATTCCAAACCTACATCTCCTCAGTTCTAATCCCTGCGCTGCCAAGGAGTCTACCCGTCGCAAGATTCTTATTTAAAGTAAAGTTTTTGTAATAATGAACAATTTGTTTGTTAATTTAATAAAATAACAATAAAAAAATAATAAAAACTGGCAGTTCCACTGCCAAAGGTAATCGAGCATTTTTCATGGTCACGATCTGTAAGTAGATTTAACTCCGGAAGTTTACGAGACTTGTAAAGAACACAAACACAAGTACAGCCTTTTGTTAACACAGCCGAAGCAACTCGGATCTTTTGAACTGCGGCATCCAAATAACGAATCCCAACAAAAGCAAACAACCGTTTCAGCCAAACCATAACATGCGAACTTTCTGTCGTAGGCTGGGTAATAACGGAGTACGAAAGGTCCGTGCACCGCAAACCCGTTGCATGAAGGTAACAAATCATCAATTAAAAGTCCATTAGCACGTCTGTTGGGAACGGGTCTTGGAGATGCGAGTTGTGAATGCTATTTCTCAGAACTTAAAGTCATAATTAGATATGCACCAGATTTCATAATAGCAGTCTAGAAAAAGTGGGAGTGATTTTAAAAGAAAGGGATGGTCTGCTTTACTTTCTATAGAAATATCAGTTCACAGTATTGAAAAAAAAGCACACAAAAATTGAGGTTTTGTCGCATTTTTGGCCATACTGGAGTAATTGTGTTTTATAAGACATCGCATGAACTATAGGGAGGTTACAAATAGTTAGACGATGGTCTTATAGCCTGTATCACATTTAGATGTATTGGCATAATAAAGCATCTTTTTTTCCCGCCTACTTCGCTTATAATTTAAATGAGTCGCATAGCTTTAACAGCAATAAACAAAGTAGTTAAAGCATAGTAAAAAGAATATTATGTGTATTTAAACAGCTAAACAATGATTATCGCTCAAGAATTTGTGATCACCATGTATATCTTTATGTTTGTAGTTGTCTTGTTTGTTTTAAATGGAGAGTAATAAAGTTCGAGTTACGGTTCAGCCAACCGAAGACTCAGCGTGTTGAGAGGGCTGGTGTACTTTAAATCTACGGTGACTTAAATATCCTCAAATTGTAACTCAAATGTTCTTCCAAATATGGAGAGTGGATGCATACTCAGATTTTGCCCTTGTCATTTGAATAGTTCAAATTTAAGAATCAGTATTCCAGGGGTCTTTTTTCATAGATAGAACCTGAACCGGTACCAATTACCCATTGTGTCGCTCTAGTGTGATGTTAATTCAACCAACCCACAAAATCTACTTGGCAATTTTTAAAAATGTGTGTGTTTTACGAGATATTTGATAGAGCATCTGAAAATTATGTTATCCGTAACATAAATTAATTTCAGTAATACTAACAAAATTTATATTATCCATTGTACTACAGCAATGGATTGCCTACAGAGTTACAATGCATTTTATGTTCATTTGTATTTAACACTCTCTTTTACTTGAGCACTAAGTATGGTAATTAAAACACATATTCACGGCTTGGGTCTTATAATCGTATATATCGGGTCCCACACATAACGGATCTTAACATGTAAAGCATAAAAAGAAGGGAATTTCCAGAAGCCGTGACGACTCGTACTTTTGTCTCATGAATATTAACGTTTTTTTTTAATGCGTTTAAAAATAATTAATTTCCAAACAGTTTTTAAACGAGCCGTTGGTAGTGCTGTCATCTTCTTTAAACGGAGTGCCATATATGAAAAGTTACAACGAATGCGTGTGTAGTGGGGAGGGGAGGGTTGTTAATGTGATAATAATCGCAAGAGCATGCTAGTTATATATTAATTTAAAACACACACTTCAAATTGCTTTCTTTAAAAAAATATATTCGCAAATGTCCTTATCTCAAAACGTATAATTCTATGAGAAAACAGATTTATTTTTATTGCCTCAGAAGTAACTGTCGTTAAACATAAAACGCATGGGGGGTCCATTTCACTTGCTCCTAGGGGCCTTATCCTGTCCCACCTGTCAAGCTCAAGACCCTAAACGCTCTAGTGCATACTCAAGCTCAGGTGATCTACGGGCAGGGAGTAGTCTAACTATTCTTGACTTTTAAGATTTTTACGAGTATCCTTTAGCACTCTCACTAATACCTTTGACCCGCGACCACCCCCCCCTAAATCTCTTTACGAGGACCCAGAGAACGAAATGACCTCAATAACGGCCCCCACCCCGTTGGAAAAGCTTCCGTATACCTCCGTCTTTATTGTACCTGAAGCAACAGAAATCGGATACTCGATTTTCCCCCTCGATTGCGTGTGGATGTATTCAAATGAAAGTCTTATCCATCTTCCTTGGCTTACCACCCCTCGTAAAAGATCTCGATGTCCCGAACTGGGACAGCAGGGTCTTCCTCGTGTGTTGGTTACTTGTTGGGCAGATCCATCTTCACCAAGGGTTTGCCAACACCACCCCTTCAGAAACAGATCTCCAGGGGGACGTGAGAGGCGTTGGCTGCAAGGCCCTTTCCTCGTTTAAGTTTCTTGTGAGAGATTTTCGGGGAGATCGCGTGGGCTGAAATAGATCAACGAACCACGGTGGAAGAGACACAAAAGACTATTTTTTTTTCGTGAATCCGCAAATAGCTCCCGGTCAGTAGGTCACTCTCTCTCCTGGTCCTTTCTCTTTCGCCATTGCACACACATGCGTTTAGTTTTGTTTTTCTTTTGGTTATTTCCTGTATATATTGTTTTCGTATTCCGGGAATGTGAAATTTTTCGTCCGGTGTTCTTTTCTTCTCTTTGTCCCATTGATGTTTTCTTGGAGGATTTTTTTCGTGTTTATGTTATGTAAATACAAAGAGTTAACGCAAACTTTGGGTTACTTGGATACTTGGACCCTAGAGGGGGTTACTTGGGACACACACAAAAACATGTTTAAAATCACTCCTATGGCAGCTGTCATGAAAATATAAACCTGATTCACCATCTCTCGAACAGGTAGTGATTTAAGCAACAAGAAGTAACAGGCAAGAGTGATTTAAAACATTTTTTTTTTATTTGGGACCAAGTAACCGGTAACACCCCCCCCCCCCCCCTCCCCCCCAGGGTTCCAATAACACCAGTAGCGTACACAGAAAATGTGTATAGGAGGGGTTTTCCGCGTGACGGGGGAAAGGGCGGTGGGGGGGGGGGGGCATTACACCCTCACTCACTCACCTTTGTGTAATGTACGCACGTTTCTTTCGATTCTTATTTCCTGGTTCTTTCTTAAATATCTTCTCTTTTTCAATATATATAATGATCTTATACATTACTATATAATTTTCAACGTCTTCAATCCCACGCATTCGTATATTCCATTCTTCTAAATTATCTCCACAAAACCCCGGTTTCATGTCTATATATGGTCACTAGAATCCGTGAGAATCGAAACTTTCTTTCACAATGGCAACGTCTCCTTGACAATCCTGCGATTTAGTAGCATTCCTAACCGAACCAGCAATGATGTCGGCTTTGTAGCCGATATCCCCAACAGAAGCAGAATAAATTGAGTTGGAAACTAATAATACGGAAACAAATATATCACAGAAGTCTTTAGCATAACTACTTTCTTATAAAAAATATTATTATGTATATAAGGAAATAAATTTATTTTCTTTACAGACCAATGGAAGGGGTTCTGACCTCCGTCAACCCCCCCTTTTCCGTACGCCACTGATATAACTCCAGTTAACGATACTAAGAATAATCATACATCAAAATTTGTTTGGAATTATATTGCTATTCGTTTCATCATATTTTATGGAAATAAAATAAACTTTTTAAATCCACCATACTTTTCGAAAATTCTTCTATGAGTTTTTTCTAAAGTCTGTATGCTTTAAAAGAAAACAAGAAATGCATATATGGATATGTTCGATGATTTTTTTTTACGATATGTTATTCTATTAAATAATGGCTTAGATATTTGAGTTTTTAATACTCAACACTATCCAACATGGTGGTCACAAATAGTTTGGCAATGGTCATTGTTTGATTGTATCACATTTAGCTGCATTGGCATTATAAAATATAACTAACTTCATATAACTAATAATAACTAATATTTTAAGCAAGTTGCTTAGATTTAGTATAAACAAACAAAGTAATTAAAGTATATAATTTTTTTTATTATGTTTAGTAAACAGCTAAACAATGACCATCGCCTAACAGTTTGTATTCAATCTGTGTAATTATGTTCTATACTGCGTCAAATATTAATACAGAATCATCAACGGATATTTTTCTGCCTTTATTAAATAAAATGCAACCAACACGTTAACCAAACTCACATGTTGTAGTAATAATTGAAATATTAATAATTTTAACAATTTTGATTTAATAACTGAAAATTAATTTATTAAATAAAATTATTTCTTGGCTGATTTGTGGGTTTTGTATACATAAGTAAATATAAAAAACTTTTCGAATATTTAATCAACTATTTTATTGTCGTATTTGACACTCAAAGTATTTTATATTACTATAAGACATTTGAATATAAATATAATGAAAAATAACAATTGTTAAACAACATTTCGGAGAAATTATGAAAAAAATAAACTATATTTAAATAAAATGTAGTTAAGTAAGTACCGAAATGTGTTATATAAATGTTAAATATTGTGACGCTTAGAGTCTAAACAATCAATTATGCTTATCAAACTACTTTTAGACTGCACCTAACCGTTTATTCTATATAATGGTCTACAAGTTAGAGTTAAGAACAATAAGATTACAAATAAATTATAGATGACACTGTAATATACTTTTTTTTATATCAATATCTCCTGCTTTAGTAATGTTATCATATTTTTTAATTATTTATTTCTGTAGCTTGAAGTCCGGGAGTAAAGAAAAAATGTTTTTTAATGGTAAATAGGTCTTAATTAACCCGTTTAAAGCACTGTGAGCCAAATGGAGATTTAATGTAAGTCATGTAATCTTCTCACTATTTAGGACACGCACTTAAAATACTTCTAAATATTTTTGCAGGCTTAACCGAAGAAAATGGAATGGACTTTTCTGGCCAATCCACATGTAAATCGTTCCAAACAACAATTTAAAATGATCGCGTTCTAAATTAACCGTTTGCTCTAATTTTATTTTCTTAAAGATGATATAATTAATGTAATTGCCAAATTTTTATTGTTTAAATTAGGGAGGCAATTAATAGGTTTAAATAAATATTTTAATTCAAAACTTTTATCGATATATGGTATAGGAATTTTTATTTTGACAGTTAGGACTTTAACTCTTTTTACTAAGTTGAAAAGAGTTATTTTTTTCTTAAAAACAAACATGTTAAGAAGTCTGTTCTAAAAGTCTAAAGGTCATAATAAATATAACAAACGAATTCTATATATATTTTATATTATATTCTATTCTATAATAAAATAATAACCCGTCTGACATGCGATGTTCTTTTTATAAAATAAATAAGATCAAGGTTTTTTTTCTTGGTTAAGTTTGGGAAATAAATTCACTGTCTTCATATGTAATAGTCATTTTCTTTCGTTAATATACGGCAGAGTAAAATTGTATGGGTTATTACAGAAAGTTTTTTGTAGAAATCGGTTGAAAATATACACACAAAAAATACATTCTTTAAAATAACAATCGAATTTTTTTAATGTTCTATATCTAAAAGTGTTGTAATGTAATTGAAATCTTATATATTGAAAAATTGAGATTTCTTGGTGCACAGACGATAATTGGTCAATACAATGTTTTAATAGCTTTAGCAATGAACATATATCGGATTCAACAAATACAGAGATAATAGATTATAATTTATTTACTTAAATAGAAAAGACTAGGAAATTGGTGTCCTTTGTCAGTTCTAACTAAGTTGTTTGTTTCTTCCTTGAAAAATCTGAATTGTTTCTACTTCATGATGAACGAGCTCTAGTTTGCTCTAGTTAGCTAAATGACAAAAATCATCCCTTCAGATGTCACAAAATCGTGAGATAAAACTGCATAAATCCAAACTATTTAACATGGCAAAGACGCGACTTTCCGGGTACCTGCGATGCATTTATTTGCATCGTTTTTGTTCTAAAGAACACAAAACTATTCCAGAATACAAAACACACTACTGAACTGGAACACAAAGCCAAAAACACCGCAAAGGAAACCAACACAATACATATTACACAAACAGAGTTTTGGGTTACTTGTACCCTTATTATGTATTTGTTCTTCTATAAATGCCCGCCTTAAAAAATCAGAAAATCAATCATTCGAGCGCAAGAGCAAATTGTTTACAAGTCCCCTATGAGCGGGCATTGTTCTCAAGATTATAAATGATCGGTTCCTACAATTTTCTTAATCCCCCAATAAATAAATCAGATATGCGGAAGGGAATTGAAATCGAAGAAGGTAGAAACGAATGTGTTTATAATCAGGAAACGATGTGATTACTAATGTAGAAAGATAGGCGCCACACGGCCAGAAAACATATTAAGTGGTATGCATATTTGGTCGTTGAACCCCATAAGGCGCCATATAAAAATGACTGTGGTTATTTGGGGTTCAGTTACCTTCTAAAGTCTAGCAATGCAAACGAGGTATTCTTCTTTGGAAGTGGATAAAGGATGTGTTGAGATTTCCAGTGGGTGTAATCACTGTCATTTTTAAAATTAGTTTATATTTTATGGAGGTTTTTTTTTGTGTTTAAAATTTTATTTTATTTTTTCGTGATCTAAGAGCTGTTTCACCTTAATTGGAATTCTGATATTTTTTTCCTGTTCAAAAAGTAAAAGCAAGGAGAAAAATTACGGTGCGAGGGAGAAGAACAATCATTTTACTCGGCTGTTTGGGAATTTTGATTTTATGATTTTAGAAACCAAGTTTAATTTTACCTAGCTGAATAGCCCCGCTCAGTTGGGGTCATTGGATAGCCACAAACAAACAAAAAATAAACGTTGGCTGCGCTCATGCAGTTGGTAGGACTCGTTATTAGAAGTTTGTGAGATCGAACATCATAATCTTAACCAAAGAATTTCCATTACAATGTGTTTTCGAGTATCTAGGTACTCCCTCAATATTTCAACTCTTCAGTTGCAGTCAAAAATATGTCACAATTAAACCAAATGGGTATATATGTCATTAAAAATATATAAAAATTGATTATCAAACATATTTTATATCAGTGGTATAAGATGTGGCTTTGTGAGTGCTGCGTTATTCAGTTTCTATTTCGAGTAGAAATAGACGAGGCAAAGGTAAAGGCATTTGAAAAGTTTAATAATGTGGTGTCATATAAAATCGCTAAAGATAAAGATGCTGGATTTTTGCTAAGGATGATTTTATTTTTAGTATGACTATAAAAACGTATAAGTGTAGATGGTAAGGGTTATAGAAGCACCGAATACTGGTAGAAGATAAATATTTTAAGGAACAAATGCAACATATACAGTATGTATATTCAATCTCTTAGTATGTTTGTTATTTCTCACAAAAGAGTTATCACAATCGGTCTATATGATCTTTTGGAAACGAAATCATAAAAGAAGTTTTTTTATATTGAAAATCATTTTTGTTTTGTTAAATAATTATAATATTATTATTAATAGGATTCAAAGATTTGTTGGGAAATAGTTGCTGTTTCAAAATTATGCTAAGTTCATTTACGATATTTTTTCACATATTTCATATTCATATTTTTGTTGTTGTTGTAGTGTTTAAAACACATTATTGTTGTTCTTATTAATAACTTATGTCATTCTTGAAATTCGTAGATTTTTTACAAAAATTATATATTTAAAAAAACACTGTTGTTTTTGTGATGTTAATTAATACATTACTGGTATCATTCATGAGATTCAAAACTTTTTCTGCATAAAGTAATTTTTTTTATATATTTCAGTTGTCTATTCATATTTTCAGAATATTATATTTTTAAATGTTTAAAAACACACTTTTACTGCAATTGTTAATTAATGGTATCATTCCTGACATTCAAAGGCTTTTCTGCTGATAGTCATTTATTAAAATTCTTCTATATTTTAGTTATAGTTAGGGCTACCAGAAATTCCAAAAACTAACCCGGGACTACCAAATCATCAATCATTCACTCTTGACCAGAGGAGTGAGTGGCCTTCTCGCAATGCTCCGGGAAAGTTCTTAAGGGGGAGATGGGACAGACAATCGCACCAGCAATAAATAGGGAAATTTTTACACTGGCAATGGGGATTTTCAGAAGAAATACTGGCTTTTAGGGCTTCTGTAAATGAATCTCATATATATAAATGATGGAATCTTCCGGGACTAGGGCAAAAATCTCTGGAAGCCCTATTTATAGAGTTCTTTAAAATTCCCTTTAATGTCCTCTAACTGCCGAATTCGAACAACAAAAACATATAATTTCTCAAGCTTCATACTTTATGTCTTCAGACCAAAGAATCTAATATAAAGGTGTTTTGATACGTCTACCCACACACTTTTTAGAAAATATTCGTGAGAAATATGGATGCATAAGCAGATTTTCCAAGCCGAAAGCAATGAAGATCCATAGGATAATCTTGACAGGATCCATATAAAAATACACTTTATCTTTCGAACTATGGAGCTTCGCCCTTTATACCAGGCCAGCAAGAATCTATTGAGGGTTTATTTTGACACTTTTCCGCTGCGGTGAGACGCCCATGGAACTTGGAGGAATTTTGGGAATCCATTCATATTTATGAATGGAATGACCCAGGGGAGGGGCGGAGAGCAGATTTATTTTACTTCGGGGTGGCTCGATATTGTGTAGCGCTTGTTGTTGCAGCAGTTTGCGTAATAGGTTTAGAAATCACAGGTAGGGATCACACCGCCTTTCTACAGGAAAGTTATGGTTCCATAAATATCTAAAAATTCCTTTAAATTAGTAGTTTCCAAATCGTGGGTTCAAAGTGGTTCGTGGTGCAAAATTTTGCAATCTCCAAGATGTTTCCGTTTTATTTGAAATATTCCTTGCATAACAAATACATCTTATTAAATAATCAACGTTTAATTGGTATTAAAGAAATACATTTTTGTCATTGAACTATTTTCTATGCTGTTATGCGTATGATTAATAAGTAATTAAAATAAGTTAATTTGGTAGATTTTTTATTATTATAATTTTTCACATTGTAATAAAATTGTACAATGACTCTTTTTGTTTTTAATAGAAGGTTGGTTCGTAATTTTGGAATAGATGGTCCGCCCGCGTTATTCTAAAGGTTGGGAATATAATTTTAATTATAGTTGTACATTGCTATGTCGTTCTATTAACAGTAAATTGAGATTTACAAGTTATATTACCGTATAATTATTAAAAATAAATAGATTATTTTATTGTTTAATTTATTAGAAAAAAATAAAGAAAAGTAGCAGAAAATAAAGTATCATTAAAGGAAAGTTAAATTAAAGTTATGTGTAAAAAAATATTACTGCTCACGGTTAAAAAGTCTTTAAAATAATTTAAGTGAAGGTGAGCTTGATTCTCATATTAATAAATAATTCGATTTTGTTTTAATTTGTAAGAGAAATGAATTATTTTATTAATATATTATTTTATACAACAAATCTTTACCTTACGTATTTCTTGCTGTTCAAAATGGACTTTCGAATGCAGTTCATGCAAAATGATTCGCAAGAATTCGAAAAATTCTATTATGGAAGTGGAAGAAAGGAAATTAACAATCGAAATTTCAGTAATTCTTACATCAAAATACAGCCTTTTCACTTATGGTGATTGAAAGAAAGAACATCATGAGGTCACGTGTCGCAATTATATAAACTTGAATGGCACTTTTTTTTCTTCTGAATTGGTGTTTGTTTCACGTAGGGAGTGCGTGCTTTTGACCTATTTCTGCTGGACAGAAACATATATGCAAACAATGGATCGAATTTCGAGTGAAATTTCTATTGAACACAACCACTTAGGACTCTTCTCGTCTATCGAAACAGGTAACCTGGTTGTGTAATAAAAGGTTTAAAGAGTTTCACGCTTTCAATTACTGCGCTTTTAAAGTAGGCCTTTTGGGAAAGTACGACTTGCCTTCTGCATCCTGCTATGGCATTCATATCCGAATTCAAAACAGGACTTTGTCTTATTGCATTTGAAACCCCGTTCGAGATTCTTTTAATTTTAGAGGAGTCGAATTAGGATTAGTGTAACAGGAGCTGTGTTCGAAGTTGAAGGAAAAATTGCTTTCGAGTGATATTTGTCGATTATATTCTCGATTAAATGTGGGTCACTTATTATTTTGAATTCATTTTTCCTATTGGTTTTCGATGTTTCAGCCAATCAAATGTTAAAAACGAAGGAAATTTAATGAAAGTACGTTTATTGTTTTCCGAAGAGATAGCTATGAAGTGTTAGAAAAAGAACCTTGCACGTTATTATTAATTTTTTTCTCTCAATCTGTAGAAAATTGTATTTTGTTCAGTTAACGAAAAGTGGTATTATGAAAGGACAAAATGAATTTAAAATTCTTACCATTTAAAACATCACTCTGTGTAATATTCAACAGTAAAATTTACATGTCTAATATATTTCAATTACGCAACCGAAATTAAGCTTATTATGCAATATAATAAAATTTGAACTATTATATTTGTAATTTAAGATAATTTGATTTGATTTAATTTTTTTGATTTATATAATTCATTTAATGTTTCTTGATTTAATTAGTTCGTTTAAAAATATTAAAATTTAATAGAAACAAATTAAAATTAGCATGTAAATATATGCAGTCCCATGAAGCTTAATTAACTCTATTGTATAATTTATAATTTACACTCGTATTGGAATTTTCCATTTTTCACGTATGCGTTTTTTCTAATATATTTCTGAATAACTGCATTCAACAAAGTCAATTATTTCAAAATGTTTTGGAATGTGATTTGAAGTCAAAAGGCATTTGAAGTAAGATACGATTCAAGTCGTAGCAAAGTTATTAAAATGCTATTCGGAAAATGTCACTTGTTGCATGCTTACATTTTGATTGCGCTATCTTGTTAAACATTTCAATCTACAGAAAAATTAAAAATGTTTTTTTTAATTAAACTTTATAATTGAATGTGAAACTGCGTTGTGGAATGACACTTTGGTATTCATGATGAAAAACCTTTTGTATGGTGAATAGTTTTTAAAAAAGCTACGTTGAGCAGTCGAATATAATTATGGCAACAACAAGGAGGTAACAGTCGTCTCTTTTGAACCTTTTTGAAATAGGATTAAGCAACTCTTTCATTCGTTCGGGTTCATTTTTTTTTAAAGAACTTCATTTCATATTCATATATACATACCAAACAACGCGCTGCACTTTAAACATCGTAAAATGCAAAAAGCATCTGTCACAAGTTTTCGAAAAAAAATCGCATTTCCTGCTCCTTTTGTTAGTGACACTAAGATCACGATCTATGGGGATACATTGTGAAAAAGCCAAAGATCACGTGACCACCTCACGCGAGTGTAGCGATCGGCGCCAGAGAAAAGGTCGAGGCCGATTCTTATCGAAACAACTCAACTCAACTCGTCGAATCTTTGTTTTTTCATTCTGTTTTCTTGATCGAATCTTCGCCACAACAAACAAAACAAGCCCTCGCTAATCTCATAACAAGACAGCTTGTTGTGCGCGGTGTGTACCACATATTTTTTTTTTAAACGCCAAACAAAACTTCGCCAACTTGTTTTTGCTCGATTGTAGTTAGTAAGGGTGGACGTGAACACGTCCGTAGGGAACATGCCGTTAATGGGTTTGGGGAATATGCTGTCATGGAATCGTCAGTGGAACACGGCCACAGGAACTTAATCAGTCTTCTTTCGCCTGCTAAAACCTCTTGAGTTTGAGTTCCGTGCCATATTTTCGCACTCCTTGCGTTCCAGTTGAAACCGCGTCGTTTCTTTTAAAAAAAAATTCGGAATGGGATGAAAGTTCCTCGTGATGGATTTGCAGGAAGCAGGATAGTATGTAGTAGTACATTCGAAAAACAATCTGCAAATAGAAATTATTTTTACAATAAAATACATTTCTTCAATTGAGTTTGTCATTGAGTGTACTTACTGTACGGACATCAGTTGAGTGATTACGGGTTATTTTAACATTCTGATGCTTAATTTAGAGGTTGGAAGAAAGAGGAAAGTTATAGGAGGTAGAATTCAAAATTTAGCAGGCTATGACCGTCCGTGACAATAAAAGCATGCAACTAAATTTATACCATTTAATAAACATTCCACCATCCCTCTCTTCCGAATTCCTTTTGAACATGATTAAATTGCTCGCAGAGATTTTGAGGTAAGAGCAGTCGCCTTTTATCTGTGATAAAAGAGTAACGTTGTAATAGGGCCGCCTTAGGAGTGTACGACACCGACACGTGCCACTGCATAGAGCTCGTGCTTCTGAAGGTACCCCGCGCTTATTAAAAAAAAACACTCAAAATAAAAATAATTCAGATAAAATGGATTTTTTAACTTTTGACAAATCTTAAAAATAAGCTACTTGAAATCGAGATATAAACATCTTGTTAATGATAAAGCGTGCAATGTTCTTCCGACAGGAAGATAGCATCCATCTTCCAATAGGACCCATCTTACGATCATATAGAGGTTTTTCCTTCTTTCTGGCCGAACGAGCACGTTACTTTTAAAATAAAACTCCACTAAAAGGTAATACTTTTTTCTAATTTACGAACTTTTGTCCAAATATTTATATAAAATATAATTTGGTACTGGGACCTTAAAGTTTATATAATAACTTCTTGTGATGACTATGGTTTTATACCAGTAAAGAAAATTAAAGCATTTTTTTTAAAATTTGGTATAGATTATTTTGGTGTAATCTAAACTAAATAAAATGTCTATTAGCATCTAATTGCATTAATAAAACTCCACTGTTATAATCTTTCCGGTCTATTCAAACTTAATTATATTTATTATGAAATTTTTTCTTGAAAACGCTTTCTTTCTACAACATTTCTATTTTAAATTAATCCCTGACGTTTTAAAATAATTACTAAACTTAAAGCATATTGGAAAATAAGAAATTGCTGACAGTTATACAACACGCCAGAAATAATTTTGTTGTCGAAAAATTGAATATTTTGTTATATATTTTAAAAGAATCTTAATTTGTATATTATAATGAAATAAGTGCAAATAGCAAATTATAAGTCCTTATAATGTTTCTTTATAATGATTACTGTCGGTTTTTAAAAAGTTTATTATTTGCAGAATGCTACAAGTAAAGTTAGAGAGTTTAAGAATAATTATTTGCGGAATATTCCCTCCCTCTATTAAAGATACTCATATACAGTGGCGGCGATTAAATGTAAGAGGAGGGGGGGGGATGAAGAGGGCCCATTTTTTTTTAAATGTAAACATATTTCATTAAAAATTGTAAAATAAAATTCGGCGATTAGGCATTTCCCTTACATTTTTAGTCTTTGTTTCATACACTTTTGATATATGATCGCCTCGCCATTGCTCAGGTAATACATGTAATTAACATTTTACCTTATTAAGGAAACCTACAAAAGTGAATACAAATATTTTGTCACCTTGTCAAAAAAAAAATTAATTTTATTCCACAACAACCCATGAAAAACAAAAGTCATACAACAACATCAATCTGACCTCATTGTCAAAATTTCGCCGACACATTTCTCCCAAAGAAATTTTTGTTTAAAAAAACAAAACAAAAATCCGATTCCATCGACGAGATAACGAAACCTCCAGACAACAGGTGTTGACAGCCGCCTCAACCGAAGATTCTCGTCACCCATCGAACACTCTTCCTTTCCAATCCCTCTTTGTCCGATACCTGGTGTCATCGGCATTCCACCCACGAGCCATCGGCGCCAGACAGTGTCTTATGCGGAAATATTGAGTTACGGACGAGTAGGTCATCGAGGACCTTTCGCGGGACCTCTCGTAGATCTCCTTAAGTCAGTTGCGACAGCCCTTTTCGCCTCGTTTGCCATGGTGGATGGCAGAGTCTTAACGATCGACACTTCGACGCCTGAGTTGTAATTGGCGTGTATACCTGTTGGGAAAGGTCCGAGAGGTGATAAAAACATTCAAGAATTGAAAACGAGCACTTAGGGACGTGAATGGCTCCATTCATTTGGGGAGTCTTGACAGTTGATGGAAGTGTTTTTAAGTAAGGCATCCTCTGTATCGGTCTGGTAGTATTCCCACGCACGCAATCAGGTACAATTCTTTGGAAAGTTTTTTAAGTATTGTTCATGTTTTTTTTTAAATCTTTCATTACACCGATATAGCTGAAAAGTTCCAATTGCGGCCCATGGCAACTTTTTGTCTGGGCGATAAACAATTGTTTTCTTCTTTGAGAATATGGTAAACCCGGCTCCCTTCGGCCGCAATTGGGTTATTGCCGATATAGCACCAGCATAATTTTTTAAAATTATTTGTTAATATCAATAAAACATTTTTATGATTCGGCTTTTGATTATCCCAAGTGCTCAATCAATCGTAATTATCTATATTAACAAAACGAAGAGCTAGTCTGTCGGCTATAAAACCCCTACTTTCTATGCACTTATGAGTCTGACACTTTATATATAGGTAGCCTATTTAAGAGGGAGAGGGTTGGTAATTAGGTAGTCTACATAAAGAGCTTCCTAATATAATACTTAAAACTTCGGTATACCTAACTTCAAAACTTGCCCCTCGTAGCTTAAATTTGATTTTTTTTGTTAATTTTTATAAAATTGTTTAGCGTATAACGAGGCATTTTTTAAATTCATTTGAAATTCGATAAGCACTATTGTTAAAAACAGTGACCTTAAAACATTTTTAAATAAGTAATTAAACAAATATGTTATAGTTTTTATTATTATTTTCAAAGTTTTTTTTTTTGAAAAACGATTTAACAATAAGAGTTTTCATTAAATTTTCCACATCAATGTAGAGATTACAGAGGAAATGTCGAATTAACGTTAATTATGCAATTAAAAAGAAGTTGCGACACTGAATGAAGAGCTTCAAAAATTTCTAATGAAAAATGTTTTGAAGGATGTTGCTCTGTATCATCCAGTTATTTTGAGACGATCACGAATTATCACTAAAAATTTGTATTCCTTTGAAATTCCTATGTAATTGTGACGAACCCTGAAATAATTTTTAAGACGGAGTTCAGAGAGGGTCAAATGCTTCTCATTGTCTCTCATTAACGCCCTTGACATGAACTCACAAAGGAAACGCGAATGATTTTAAATAACCCAAAGAATATTAAGGATAAGAAAACTTCCGGATGGAGAACTAATGGAAGCTTATTATAAGCAAAGGTGTATGTTTTAAATGTGATACTAAACAGCACAGAATTTGTATATGAATTCTTCAGCTTTCGAATAAAAAAGTACATGATATTTCAATAGAATTATTAAACTGTTTTTTATTTGTAATAAATGAAAAATTAGTATTTAGAATTATTATTTTAGCATTCTGTTCAATTGAGAATAGATGGATTTATTCCTGAGTCTAAACATCCGGAATATCCTAGACATTGTATAATTTTTTCGAAGAATGCCCGTTTGTTATAGATAAAAAGTTTTCACATCAATTTCCAAAAACAATTGCACTGATACGTTAAGGGTATGATTTAGAACAGGGCCGCCCTTAGGGGTGTGAGGCGCGTGTCACCGCACAGGGTCTCGCGTTCATTACAGAAAAAGGCTCAAAATGATAATAATACAGATAAAATGAATTTCTTATTTTCATTTTTGACGTGAAATGTCTAAAAAAACATGAGATATCTAGATTGAAACATCATATTAGCTCTTATGGGAATCCATTCCGTGATAAATAGCACGATTGACATACATTTGGTGTCGTTTAATAGAAAATTAGGCTACAACATAAAAATAAAATTATCAAAAGGATCCGAACTTTTTATGTAACGAAGTTCTGTAATGGTTATTCGATTAAAATTTAATGTAGCCGCATCAAATATTTGTTGTTGATAAAAAAATCCGATTGGCTTTTCAAAAATCTGACAATTTATTCTTAAGTTTCATAATTTATAAATTTCATTCAAACTTATTCGTATATTTGTGTGGAGGATAAAAAGGGGCCCCGATACTAAGTACCTTACGTAGTATGACTTCCCCTACACGATAAAATGGAGGATATGGCGACATAAATGCAGCCAAAAAGGATTTTTTCAACTCTGCTGTACTTGGGATTTAGATTAAATGATTGGTTCGTGCGTTAATCGGCGGGGAGGGGGAAAACGAGAATTTGGAAGAATCTCTTAAATCCCTCGTAAATAGTTTTCGATAAGTTTACACGTGTGTTGTTTCTTTACTTAAATTAATATTAAAATTGACCGATTTGCAAGTGTTTTCTATTTTTTTCACATGTTATTTTTCATAAAAGTTGAAAGGAAACTTTGATTTGAGTTTGAGTAATAAATTTTAAAGAATGTCCGTTCATGTATGGTTGTGGAAAGGGGGAGGGGTGTTACATGATTTCGGCTGCACTAACATTTTCGAACACGGGCCGCCACTGCTGCAAGTTAAACTTCTATAAGAAGTTGATGTTTATTTATCAATCCCAAAGGATGACTAATTTTATTCTTTTAAATCTGTAATTCCCAACTTTATTCTAGCCGGGGACCACTGTGTTGAAGGTTAGAATGGCACGGAGCACCCAGTTAAAAGTTGAACAATGCACATACCCTATTAAGAGTAAAAAACATTCAGGAACCAAATATACGTGTAATTCAGGTTTCAAATACTATACGTTTCAATAAAGTTATTAATAAAAAATATATTTAGCCAAATTTTTTTCAATTAAATAAGATAGCTTTTAAAATTAATGGAATTGTGTGTAGTTATTTTATTTCAAATAATATTGATGACAATTGAAATTGCATCATTTCACCAATTTCTATATTCTTGGGTACTACAGCATATTTTAAAATGTATTTAATATACACTTTTAAAGCTGCAAGTGGAAGACACATTTTTCATTCGAAAAAGAAATACAAAATATTAGCAAATCCGCAATAGCGACATCAGAAAGAAAAATTGTACTATCCCCAATAAAATTTGAAAAATTATTCATTTTGCTTAAAATCAATAGGAATTAAGGTAAATAATAAGTATAAAAATAGATACCAATGCGCAAAATGCTATTTATTATATAGTAAACTGCTGCGTATTTTCAGTTAGTCTTGGTAGTTTAGTAGTAGTTACTAACTCTCAGTTAGTTTTGGTATAAAGAAGAGGACATTATAGAACAATGTCCCACTTCTTTTTTTGAAAGAGAGGGAAAAAAAGTGATTGTTAAAAAGTTCTACGGATCGTCTCTCGGACCACTAGTTGGGAACCACTACTTTAAATGCGTGACACGAAGAAAAGGACGATCATTGCAATCGTTAAATGTATTAACGGGTCACAGTGGTCGCCTTTCCTGGATAAAATTTAGATTGATGATTCCCTAAACGCATATTCTACAAAAAAACAGATCCAACCTTACAACAAACCCACGATATAGCCATCCTTTCCTCATAACGACCGCCACTGAAAATTCCGATCACTTGATTAGTTCTTGTTTAATAATATTTCATTTATACTTGCATTTTTCGTTACGAAGACTATTTTATACTGGTTCCTTAAGGGGTCGTTTATATGGAAGGTCTATTGTGTTACGATTTTGAAACTCAATTTATTAAAAAAAAATTTAAGAAAATTTACTTTGGCTGAAACTTTTTATAATTCGGTTAATATTTATTAAGGAGAAACACTTACCTTTAGAAAAAAATAATTGGTAACACACAAACAGCAATTTCGGTGCTTTCATCACTTTTAACAGGTAAGGACAGTGTCGTAAGTATAACTCAGCGGTATGAAAATAAGCCATGATTTGCGATTTTGCCCTTCATTTAAAAAATTCACTTTTATCTCTATTTCACCAGCGATGGCCCTAAACCCGTAATTGTCTATGAAAAATGGACGCACCGCACCCAAAAGTTTACCCAAACTGCACTTGTAGCGCGCCCAATTTCTACGAAACCTCAAAATACACTGCCCGAGACATATGTACCTCGGTATGTGTCCCGAATTCGATTCCCACATAATTGTTACAGGGAACTCTGCTTATGGGATTAAGTCATAAGAAATACAATTTATATAAGGGGATTCTGTAATTACATACTCCATACTGAGCTCAATTTTAGCATTGGGGATGGGTAGGAGCCATCGGAGTGTGGCAATCTATTACTGGGCGTACGATGGAACGGGCGTAAGCTGGTTACCAAGAAGTAGGCCACTCCAAGCAGATGGTTTTACATTACCATTTAATTGTTTTATTTAAGGACTTTTTTTTCCAGGGGTTGCGACAGAAAATTGGATGAGTTCTTATTTTGTCTGTCTGAAGATGCATATGTATCTTGCTTTTGTGTCAGATATTGAGTACGATTTATTGAAAAGAAATTGACCTTTTTAATTGAGTAGCAGCAATGTACACATCGAATATCAGTTTTATGTATTTGATGCTTTAGATGCACTAAGAGAATTTGTCCTGTTTTTTTTATATTAAGAGCTCTTTTGAATTCTCAATTTGTAATCTATATAGTGATTTAATTGTGGTAGCTGTAGGTAGAAAAAATATTTAAGAAGCTTTGCAGTCAACCCAAAATTCATTGCAATAAAGTTGCAATCTTTCACTAGTTGTTGTTAAAGTTGAAAAAACTGGCTATCCAAAAAAAATTAGTGGATTGGCACACCCCAAATCTGTGTACAAAGGCGTTGTATGTCCATCCTTTTCAGGTTAAAAACCATTTTAATAATTTAAAATTTACTACTGACTATGGGATAAACTAGCTAAAAGCAATTATTAAATTTCCCAACAGTGTAATTTTTTTTTATTAATGTTATTCTTATTTTTTTATTAAGTTTTTGAGCTTTCTTGTAAGGTTCTGTGAAATGATGTTAAAAACCTGAATTGGTGATATAGCAAATAAAGTCAGTAAAGTAAAGATGATTTTTAATTAATTATTAGTGACAATGAAATTCCCCTTCTTTCTACATTATTTAAGCAATTAAAAAAAAAGGATTTTATTAGATAACTTATTCGTGATAACTTTGTATGTTAATGTAATTCGTATTTGTATAGCTAAATTTTGATATATTCCCTTACAGCCGTGACGGTTCGTTACCTAACCAGAAGGTATATTGGAGAATACAATTCTAGTTCAGGTGAGATCATTGGTTTTATATTTACTTTTAAATTTGATTTTTATAATTATAGTTTATAAATTTTCAAATAAAACAAAAAACATTTTACATTACTAAATGAGATGAAAAATCGTTATATATCGTTATATATATCGTAATATATTATCGACATTATAGCAGAAAATACTCTAAAAAATACAGAGTAATACTGAGAAAAATACTTGAGTTTTTAAGATATTTTATTTGTAACCAAACATGGTTGAAATTTTCAAAGGAGCTTTTATTTTTATCGGTAACTATTGGGAAATACGACCTTATTAAATAAATTGCACGTGATTAAATTTGAGTGATGTCATTTAGTGATAAGATTCTGAAAGAAGTCGGAAGTATATTTAAAAAGAATAAATAATGGGTTTTCTTTATTTAATCGAAAATATAAATTATTTTTTTTGTAAATTTTGATTAGCCGAATTTGATTGCATTCGGCAGGGTATTGCGCACAATACCGATGAAAGGTTTATAAAATAGTTCATACCACTAATTTTCGTTGATTGTTGATTGCCGCTAAGCGGTATTTTTTTTTATGAAAAAAACTTTCTTATGGCTATAATTTCTTCAATTTTCCGTTACCTATGCTTGATGCTTTTAACCTACTTTCCAGCCACGTATAGTGATATCACGCAGACTTGTATAAGACAGGTTTTGGAACTACCACTAATATTTTCAATTCAATTTTAATAGGATACAATCTGTTATTTAACTAAAACATTATTTTAATGAGTTCGCATTTGTATTGGGATATATAAAATATGATTTATTCAGAAAAGATTTTAAAATTTTGGAAAGGCAAGTTTTCGCACTGCACGACTCAGTTTATCAAATAATAAAGTGCTTATACTAAGCTCAAAGCAAAAATCTATAAAAAATTACAAGCGTATACCTGAAGCGATCAGATTCTAAAATAGCACTAAATTTGGGGTAGAAATGACGGATCACATGACAAGAAAATACTCTGTGAAATCGAAATATCAAACATCGCCTCTATGCAGGTTAGCTTTAATACTCTTAATCCAGGCAGTAAAATTTTATTCAAATTAGCTGAAGAACTTTCTGTAATTTTTTAAAAAGCGCAACGGAAAGGCTAAATAGATATACAGGAAACATTCACATATCCATTTTCAGTTTTATGTTTCTTATTTGGCATACAAAAAGTGCTAAATAAGGTATAGCAAATAAAACAAAACGAAACTAAAAAAATGTGTTTCAAATGTAAAAAATATGTTTGTGGCAAAGGTGCATTCCAGAAAATTTGCAAAACTTGCAATGAACATAAAAAAGGTTTGTATGTTGTTTATTTTTAAATTCAGGAATACATGGGGATAACTATTGTTCGTGTCCCAATGCGGGCTACTCAATATATATATAGATATATATTTAAATGTATATACAAGGGTTCTCCAGCAGCGATAAGCCAAACAGCTAGTAAATACATACAAATGTACATTTCTTCATTTTAATATTTAACATAGTATGGACTGGACAGAGCCGTCCTTAGAGGGGCCCCGCAACTAGCAAAAAAAAAACGATACAATTAATTATTATGGAGGGAAATGCATTCCTATTTTTAAAACTGCAATGGCATTATTTTTTAGTTAGTTTATTCATATATAGGATATATTCCATCACCAATTATAAATAATCCAGAGAATAATTTATTTATTTTTTATCCTAAAAGGAAGGACGAAAAAGGGATAGATTAATTCTACTTATGATTTTCTACTTCAATTTTATTATTCATTAAATGCAAATTAAAAAAATAAATAATATATATATTTTGTGTTTACGGAAAATGGGGGGGGGGGGAGAAAGGGGGCTACGACTAAAGGGGCTTCGTGACTAGGTTCGCTCTCGGCCTTGTGGTTGATAAGGGGCGTCCCTGGGCCTGGAATCAAAACTTCGGAATGGCGTAGAAATAATGATACATAATATCGCCGACGACTGGTAATTAATAATACTGGGGTGAAAACAATAACATTTATAGTTAAAATTTGCTTTAAACTTCAAAACAAGGGAGCCCCCCCCCCCCCCCCCTCTCCTTCTCCTTTCGCACAAAATCTTGCCTACGTGCTTGCACGCAGATTTGAAAATAAATGAGGTACCCACTGCTCATGCAACATGGACAGACTGCTCTTCCACCATAAAAACAATTATTCAATGCGACGATTTGCAAACCGTTTCGGTTGTCAACGGCACTCGATGCTGGAATGACAAACGCCGTTTAATATTCTAGTCACTTCGCATTCCTTTTTGAGTGCATCAATTTCTATTTGGTGCTTTACTTGTTCTGGCCGGGCTCATTTGCATGCTCTTGGATGCACAGATAAATCAATTCCTTTTAGGGCTATTGAAGGTAGTCATAAATGCAGTAGATTTTTTTGTTGTGAAATATTTTCTAGTATTGTTCTAAGTCATTAGTGGTACATCTGAAGAGTAGTTTACCAGCTAAAAGTGTGGACATTTCTTTTGAGTGTTTATTTATCGGGATAAAGTTTCGAAATCACGCCCTATTTTATAATCTTGTCTCTCTTATGAGCCTCGATTCGACACTTCTGTTGAGGAACTGGGCTAAATTATTCACTGAATACTAAAGAGTTGGAGCTCATATAATATTCGAAATCGTTGAAGATTTTGAAACTCGCAAAGGGAAACAAATATGGAGCAAGGCATCATGACTTGCTGTATGCTTTTGAATTGAAATAATTGGATTTTTTTTTTTAATTTATCGTTTAAATTCACTTGCCAGTTCAATTTATGCGTATTAACCCTTGATCAATTATTGTGTTTTGATAACTTCGGTGTCCTTTTTCTGAAATCTGAAAATAAAATCTTCAAATTGGGGATTATTATATTTTTATTTAGCTGATGTGCTGAAACTTATGTTGTACAAACATGGTTTAAGAAACGAAAAAATTAAAATGAGATTTTTTTAGATAAAACAATGGAGTTAACGTTAACTACAAGTGTAGTCTCTTGATTTTTTAAGTAAGAAAATATGTTAGAAAAGCTGGTATAGTAAACCTGAGAGTATTCATCACTTAAAATTTCTCTTACTAATGTGATATAAATGAGGCATTGATCAAATAATCTAACACCTTACTTTTTGTTTATAAAAAAATAATATAATATAATTGCAAATAAATAATAATAACCAATAATTAAATAATTTTATACACCAATCTAACAAAGGTTATTTTTCTTCGGTGAACCGCCAAAATATTTTCATTTATTCTTGTAAATTTTATTCTTGGTATATTCCAACTGTAAAATAGCAGGTATCATTTATCAGTTGCAAAAGTTTTCAGATTATACATCGGCGTACGAAAAATTGAATACACAAAAGGCACTATAAATTTATAATTTTAATAATAAAAGCTCGAAAATATAAAATTACAAGTCTATTTTTTATAAAATGAAATAGAAAGTTCTAAAGTAGGATTGGCCTGCTGTTGAATCCAGTTGGCCAACCTCCTGTTGTTGTTTTTTGTGTGTCAAATGTTCTTCGGGACAAATAAGGTTCCATTGACTTTTCTGGTAAATGCGAAATCGGGCCCTGGGGTCTGATGTTTGTTTGAGAGAAACAGACCTCTTCCGAATTTCCGAATCGCCATGCCAAACAAAACAAACCTCCCTTCCTCAAGGGAGTTAATGACCGTCGTGAACATTTACACGTTCATCAGTCACCTGTGGCTGACACGAGGGCCACGATCTGCCTGCTCTTTTCCCGCCCTGCTCATCTCCTCTCCACACACAGCATGGCATGGCTTCGTGGAGGACTTCTAAAAGCACGCGCCCTTATCCCTTTGTGCACCGTGGTAGTATATAACGGCACGAGCATCCACCACTTCCGCGTTCTCAATGGATAGCATGTGTCAATTACCACAGGGAGAGAGAAGGGTATTGACTTGGAAGTGTACAAGGCTTCATCGCCGTTCTTGTGTTATTTCACTTTTGAGCGACTCTTCCCGAATTTTATGTCCTTATGCGCGATTATTATCTCGAGGAAAGACATAAACACCTTTTTATTATGCAAAACGTGATAATGGCGAAAAGTGCTTGAGAGAGTCGTGATAAACCCGGGGTGGATGGAAGGCGCGAGATTTTGCTCGCTGATCGACAAGGGGGGGGGGGGGGGGGGATTCAGTAATTTCCAAGTCTGCTGTTTGAAGTTAACAAGCGCGAATTGCGGCTTTTCTCATGAATAAATTGAGAGTGAAGTGTTGAGAAGGGAGATTCCCGTGAATAATTTTTGGAAAGAAACGAGTATCTCAAAATAATTGTTTACTATTTTCTTTTGATGAATTGAGTCAGAAATATTTTTTTTGTGTGCGATGAGGACATGTGGGAAGCGATTTTCCGTGGTAATTTCGTAGTGTTATTTCGTCGGGGTTATTTTACTCTCTCGTGTTTTTGTGTTTTTGTCTCCCAACATTCAAATTGTTGTCTGGTAGAGATAAAGAAACCATATTTTTATTTCTTTTCCAGTCAACAAGACGTAGTAATGACGAAAATAAGTGGGATGCTGTGGTATACGAAAATTATAATAAACATTTTATTTTCATCCACAGAAATTTAACCTTTGTAACAATTTCACGCTCTTTGAAAAATCTTAATTACATTTTTGTGGGATTTGATGTATTTTTTGCCTAGAGGCCAAACTGAGAGTAGATGACCAAATTTAAACTGTCCGGGTGTAAGATTTTTAGAAAGCTTAGTTTAGTAGATAATGTTGGTTGTCTGTATTTTTCGCGGGGGAGGGTTGGAGAGGGCGAAGGGAGGTTGTTGTATACCGCTTCTTTTTATATCAAAGCGATATGCACTGGGTTTAATCAACTAACCTTTCTTATGGTTAATCTATCATCTAAATAGTCTATTTCTATAAATGTGCTATTTCTATACCTAAATCTGTATTAATTATTCAACACTCTCTTTTTCATTTTAACTTACATTTCTTCAGAGTATTCCATGTATTCATAAACGTGATGTGAATTGATTTTCTGTGATTTGGAAATATGCATTTAATGGATATTTTCCTAAAAAACCTTAACAACATTTTTAGAACGATTAATAACTCAGGGTTTTTGACCTTTGCAATGTTTTTTTTTAAGATATAAATATTTTAACTAAAAAAAACTTTTAACTAATGTCATAATATTTATTCCATATATCACGTAACACAATTTGCAATGTAATCTTCTTTCGAAATATTACACATTTTGCGGATTCTTCTAAATTGTGCTGTAGTATCGAAATATTGACGTTTTTAAAAGAAATTTTTGTTTGACAAATTAAAGTTGGGTTTGCTTACAGCTGTTAACTTTTTATAAAGATAATCCTTGAGCATGAATACGGATATACACAAAGTCGTGCATAGAGAAAATGTATTTCCCCATATAAAAAGCCTTTTAATTTATGCAATGGCAATAAATAACTCAAATATTCAAAGAATTCGAAAAAAGTTACTCGCACTGAATATCTTATTGCCCGTTTTGCGTGCGATGGCATTTTCCCGTTGATTTAAAAGTTACTGGGAAAAAAAAGGAAATAAACAGTAAGAACTCAGTTCCACTAATTTCAAATTGGGTTGTGGGTACTTTCTTTGGCCGAAAGTATTATCAAATAAAAGAACTCACTTATTGAACCTCCGCTTTTAACTAGATAACTATTAAACAATTAGTGTGCGCAGTTGTCCGTGACCGGGTTACACAAACCTGGTCGTCAAGGGTTTATCCAAGAAAAACTCAACAAAATAATAATATTTTGTGTCTCAGGTAACGTGTTTCTTTCAAAATGCCTGTATCTTGTTAGTGTTGTGTCTAGTTTTCCATTCGGCATTTGTTAGTGTGCAAGAATAGAAAGCAACTGGGACTCTAGAAAGTTAACTTTTTGCATCCAAACCCGAAAGAATCCCTTGGTACATCTTACAAAATTTAAAAGAATGCAATGTTTTGCTTATTTGAGATTTCGTAACTTAAACTTGGGTTTGTTTGGCATTTGCCTAAGTTAATCATGCCTGAATTCCTGAAAGTGTAACTTTCGGTTTTTACGCTACAGAAACTTTGTGTAGAGTTTGATAGTCGATTGAGGAGTAAACGTTAAAAACGTGTTTTGTTCAAAATTTTTGAAAATTAGATTATTAGACATTACTAGGGCCCGACTTGCATCATTCGGGGCCTAAAGCACAGTATAAATTTGGAAGGCCCATAAAACGCAAAGTAAAAAAAAAAAAATTACATTACATATTTCATAACATTAAAAGTTTTATTATACTAGGTAAAACAGGATCCGTTTTCCAAAGAACTAATCAAGTTTTATTTATTGAAAATGAAGCACAGATAAATTTAACCATTTAAAATTGAGATTTGTACAAAAAAAATTTCAGATGACAATGTTTAGGCGTTTTAGAATGAGGGTCTCTTTACTCTCTTTCTACACCTTTTTCAGCGAAACAACTAATAACATCTTTGGAATCAAGTTTAACAGTTACATCATACGGGAACATCAACAAAACAATGTACAAGTGGGATAAGCAGTGAGCTTCTTTTGACCGAGGGATGAACTGTATTTATTTTTAGTTATTATTAAAATAAAAAAAATTTACATAGAAAAATAAAAAAGTTAAAATTTTAAATTTCATTCAATGAACATAGTATTTCCCCAATTTAAAGGGCTCCTAAAATTTGGGGCCCCAAGCATATGCTTTGGTTGCCTGTTCTAAAATCAGGCCCTATACGTTACTGAATTGTCCTTCAAATTTTGTATAGAACTGGTCTATTTTATTTGTTCAAAACACATTTTGTCTTTTTGAAATTAACTTGCGAAATATGGACATTGTACATGAATCAATTCATTTAGAAAAAGTTATTAGTGTGTTTTCACAAATGCATTTAGGAAAAGCATTTAGAAAAAGTTATCAATGCATGTTAATGCATTTAGAAAAAGTTAAAAATACATGTCAATGCATTTAGGAAAAGTTATTTTCGTGTTTCCACCAATTACCTTTATGCAATAAAAAAACCTTTTGAATGTTTGTCCCTCAATTAATTTTCTTGTGTATGTTGCATACATTGGGTACTTTATAAAAATACGTTTGATTCTATTAACGTGGCACTGAAGCTACGCAATGGAGTATTGACAACGGTTTGGGATATGTTCAGAAGGAAGGATCTTTATAAAAATATAAAACAAAACAACTCAAAAACATAATAAATATATATTAAAATCTGGACATGTTTGAGAGCAAAAAATCTCCCCTTAGTTATCAGCAGAAAATAGAGCAACAGTATTAACGTGCAGAATTTTGTTGCTAATGAGAGCTGTTTTGTTTCCGTAACATGTTCAGTGACCTAACGGACGAGCCCGCAGGGACCGTAATGAAAGGAGGCCCAGGACTAGAGAGATCCCAGCGAGGTTATGAATAAAAAAACTCGCATAAATTACCCAAAACATTAAGTTCACCGATGATGTCCGTAATAGTAATAATAATAATTTTTTGAGTATATAATAGCTTGTTTAGGTGTAAAGAATAGTCACTAATAGCGTGTCTACATAAAATAGAAAAGTCTATTACTAGCAGGAAATTTCGCAAGTAATTAATATATATGTAGAATACTTGATCGCTTGTGTTGAAATTGATTTTCGAATTTAATATTCTAAATATATTTTTAAATAAAATTTATAACTGAGGTAAAGCTTCAAATTTGGCGATAAAGTTTATATTATTAGTTTGTGGGAAACCCTAAAATATTTTTACAGGAGGGCTCATACCAGAACCGTCACGTCACAGAAAATGTCCACTATTATTAGAACCATTATTACGATGTTTTTTTCCCTCTTAAAGTATTGTTTTTATGACGAATTTGTTCTTTTTAAGTACCTTAACAAAGCAGTTTTCAATTCAACGTCTGCCAATAACGCAATAAATCTGTCAATAGGAAAAATGTCTCAAGCAAAAAACAAAGAACACGGTTAAATATCATAGCTTGTAAAAAGGATTCTTAAAATAATTATTCCTAATGGGGCATTTATCGAAATCGAAAAGAAATTTTGCGCTAAATTACAATGCATTTACATAATAGTTTTTCATAATTTATAGGTCAGTGATCGAAAGGTCCGAACAATAATGGACAGTTGTAATAGACACGTACGTATATACACAGGTGTTTTCCTATGAGCGACACACGGTCGTAATATAATTACCAATGGCGGCGGCTTACGAAATCAATTCTTTTTCTTTAAAAAGTGTTTAATTGCAGGTCATTACACGAGAAAGGTGTTAGAAATAGCAATTAAGCTTTCAAGGATAAGAGAAGTAATGATTATAGAGTGAAACCTGTTCATTTTCATCAGCCTCATCAAACAGTCTTCTTTTTTTAATATTCGCTGCTATTCTTCTGTTCGAAAGTTGGAGATGTTTGATGGACATTGCTCTTAAGGGGTCTTTCCAAGTGCAATGACGACGACGAAGATAAAACAAAAAGCACTTAAATATTCAATGCTATTTAGTCTGAGATTGTTTTATTTTTATTACATGCTTTTATTTAACTCACACTGTCTGGTGTGATGTGTCCTCAAATCTTGTAACTCAATTTAAACCCACTTCTAATTGTCATAAAAATTTGAAACTTGGCATACATACGTAATCCCGGTGACAATACAATAATTAGCCATAAAATTATTAATTACTAATTAATTCTAATTAATAATGAATTTTCTTTAAAATCGACAAATCTGGCGAAAGCCAGACCCGAACCCACAATCTACAAAAATGACGTCAGATGAATGCGCGAAAAATTATGCGCAATGATCTGGTTTTGCTTCAACAGAAAAGCTTTCCGTCGCCATTTTGAATATTTTTAAACCAAATGATAGATGTTTATGGTAATAGTTTCTTCTTCAATTTTATTATTGACAGAACTATCTGCTATTAAACAATTTTGGTTTTGTAAAGCACATTACTACACTCTGATAGGTTATAACTTCGGAGGAGTTAAAAGTAGAAGGATTTATAGGAAACAAATTAATTTGTGTAACAACAAACAAGTGAGTTACCTATTCATTTAATTTGCATATAGCGATGTTTATTGCATTAGTTTAATTTTTATGATATATAGAGATGAAATAATTTTATTCGTTGAGAAAACGACAATAAGTTTTTAATATGTTTAAAAAAATTATAGTAAATTCCTAGTGTACGGTGCCCCGTTGTCGCCAATTCCAAAAATTGGCGCCAAGGTAAAAATGACGTTTTTTTCTTGGCGCCAAATCAAAATGGCGGTTTGGTTTGGTTAATTAACGTCTCACTAGAGCTGAACAGTGGGCTATTGGCGACGGTTCGGTAGCTATCTCGAAGGAAATCAATATCGGGAACGAATGCCTCGTATTTTTGAACCATGGACAGTTGACGCAAAATGGCGGACATTACGTTGATCTGGGAAGTCGATCATGGTGCTTACAGGCGATCCTTCGAACAGTTGTTTGGGACATTTCGATGGCACTTTTAAGTGCTCACGCGTTCCGCGCGCTTAAAAGATGCGCGGCAAGCCTTGGGCTTCCCCGGACATGATTGGAGGGCGTTTTTGGTAACTCGAATGACAAGTGTTCCTGCTCATTCCTCCAAAGATTAGCTATGTAGGTTAACGGGTATTTTTCTAAAAGTTATGCGACAGCAATGGAAATACATCGAATTCTTATTTATACTCGTCGACTCGCGACTTAGACAATTGAAGAAATGTGATCATGTGTTCGGAGGCCTTAATATTTTAGTATTTGGAGATTTGATGCAGCTTCCACCAGTAAGAGGACATCGTATTCTATCAGCCCCAACATATTGTTGGAAATGTTTGTAAAACTGAAGGAAAGATACATTAATACTGATTTAACAAGTATATTATTACACCATGAAACAAAACATTAATAACGATACAAGCAGGAACGAAAGTAAGAATTTAGAACAACAACAAACTCGTTGCCACACAAAGCAAGCATAAAACAAGAAAGGATTAACGCGATGCCAGATACAGTTTGTATAGGATGAACTGTTCATAATCATTTTTAACACGTCCCCTTGATTATTACAGTTCTCGGGAACTTCTATACACAAAATGTTAATCACATAATCACAGTCATTGCATACTTCAAGTTGCAGAGAGTCCCTTTCTGTACCCTTTTAGTCATCAAGTCTGCAAAATTTTCCTTGGATGGTACATGTTCAAACTCGATGGTCTTGTTGGACACTAACTCTCGGAGGAAAAAGTGCTTTATGTCTATGTGTTTACTCCTCTCTGAAGTCACACGATTCTTTGCAATAAAAATTGCTCCTTGATTGTCGACAAGAACTTTCTGAGTCGAGGATACAAATCTGTCACAAATTTCTTTCAACAAACTGTTGATCCACAAGACTTCCCTCGCAACATGGCACATTGCGATGTATTCTGCCTCAGTCGATGACAAGGCTGTGGTTGCTTGTTTCTTGCTTGACCACGAGACTGGTCCATCTGCGAGCAATAGCATGTAACCATTGTAAGATTTCCGATCAGTTCTATCTCCTCCCCAATCAGCATCAGAGTAAACTTGTAACTTCTTTCCTGTCTTCTGGAATTTTAGTTTTCTGTGCATTGTACCTTTAAGATACCTCAGAATATGCTTTACTCCTCTCCAATGCTCTTCACTGGGCTTCGCATTGAATTGGCTCATATATGTTGATGCAAATGCTATGTCAGGGCGAGTACCACATGCCAGATACAATAGACTCCCAACTGCTTGTCTATATGGTATCTTGCTGCTTCTTTCTTTAATGTGTTCCCATTGTTGATCTTCTACCTTCAGGAATGTTATATTAGGATCCAATGGGGTGGATGCGGGTTTGGCTGTAGTCATTTTGAAGGTTTCTAATATCTCTGATACATAAGCAGTTTGATCAAGTGTTATGGAACCATCATCTTCTTGATTTATCTTCATTGATAAGATGTAGTTAGCTGGACCAAGGTCCTTTGCAGCAAACTGATTTTTGATCTCTTCCTTAAATTTCTTTATTTCTTGTATTCTTCCAACAAGAAGTAGATCATCTACATAAATGCCTATTATTAAGGTTCTTTGAGAGTTGTAGTAAATGCAGGGGTCAGCATCTGATCTTTTCAGTCCACAGCTAGTCAAGAAATTATCTAGGCAAGAATTCCATACACGACCTGACTGCCTAAGGCCATATAAGCTTCTTTTAAGATGGCATACGAGGTGTTCTTTACCTTCTTCTGCACATCCATCTGGCTGAGACATATATATGTCTTCTTCTAGAGTTCCATTGAGGTAAGCTGCTGTAATGTCCATTTGATGGACCTCAAATTCCATTTCGGCAGCAATTGACAATAAGATACGAATTGACTTCAGTTTGATGACAGGTGCAAAAGTTTCATGAAAGTCAACACCTTGTACTTGTAGATAACCCTTTGCTACCAATCTAGCTTTGAATTTTACACGGTTTCCTGCTTCATCTTTCTTCTTTCGAAATATCCATCTGCATGAGATTTCTTTGATGCCTGGTGGTTTGGTGACAAGTTCCCAAGTTTGAGCACTGTGTAAATTTTCGATTTCTTCATTCATGGCTCTTCGCCACATCTCAGCTTCAGGTGACATCAAGGCTTCCTTTACTGTTATAGGATCTTTTTCTTTAAGAGCCTTTGCTTCCGTGAAGCATTCTGTTTCTTCTGCCTTGTATAGAATGTAGTCATTCAAGTGTTGAGGAGGTTTCATGCTTCTACCACTTCTGCTGGTTTGTTTGTGGGATTCAGGAACAACAATTTCACCTATGATGTGTTCATCATCTGGTCCTGAATGTTCAACTTCTTCTTGACCATATCTTATGACTTCATCTACATTTGAATGGACTTCGTCTTGACTTGAATGTTGTTCAGGTGATTGGATGAAGGTTTCTGCTTCTTGGTCAGTGTCTTCAGTTGAATCTTCATGATCACTAGATTCGTCATTGATTTCAAGTGGATGTTGGTGTGTCTCTACTTCAGTTGGAGAATCATAAACTTCTACTTCAGTTGGAGAATCATAAACTTCTACTTCAGTTGGAGAACCATAAACTTCTAATTCATCATTTTCAATGTGTAGTAAAACATCTTCTTGCTTTGCGAGAGCTGTGTGATTTTCTGTCTTGAAGGGGAAGACATCTTCTTCAAAGATCACATCTCGGCTAACACAGAAGTTCTTTCTCTTCAGATTCCATAGCTTGTATCCCTTGATGCCATCAGGATAGCCCACGAGGATACATTCTGTAGCTTTGGGATCAAGTTTACTCCGTCTTGAATATGAGCGTTCATGACTCCAGGTTCTGCATCCATAGACTCTAAGGTGATCCAGCTGGACTTCTTTACCTGACCATCTTCTCTCTGGAATGTCTCCTTCGATTGCAGCTGAAGAGCACTTGTTTCGAAGGTGGGCTGCTGTGCAAACTGCTTCTGCCCAAAAACTTGCCTCCAGCCCAGACTCAATGAGCAGACATCTAGTTGTGTTGATCAGTGTCTGGTTCATCCTTTCAGAGATTCCATTCTGCTGAGGTGATTCTGGTACTGTCAGTTGCCTTTGTATTCCATGTTTGATAAGGTACTCATTAAATTTGTCGCTTTTATACTCTCCTCCATTGTCGCTTCTCAAGATTTTGATTTTTCTGTTGTGCAAGTTTTCTGCTATGCATCTGAATTCATCGAATTTTGAGAGAACTTCATCCTTAGTCTTCATTGGATATACTGTTGTGTAGCGAGAGTAGTCGTCTGTGAATGCAACAAAGTAATTAGAACCGCCTAATGAAGGTGGAGAGATCTTTCCAACAACATCCGAGTGTATGATCTCAAGTACCTGTTCAGCTCTTGTATTTGCGACTTTGGGAAATCGTTGTCGTTTCATTTTTCCTTGGATACACACAGAGCAGGGTTTGTTTGGTGATGGGTGGGTCTTCTGTTTGTCAACAGTGGAGTCGAGACCCTTCATTCTATTGCTATGTGGGTGTCCTAGACGACGATGCCACAATTCTTCGTTTGCAGCTTTAGTGACATATGCAACAGGTTGACTTTCTTCAATGATGTAAAGTCTGCCTTTCCTTCTGGCTGTCAGAACAATCTCACCATTGCTATCTGCTACCTTTGCTTCTCCATCAGCAAACTCGACTTTGAATCCCCGTTCTTCAATTCTTCCTATTGAGAGTAGACTTCCTCCCAAATTTGGTATGTACAGAACACGTGAAAGAGTAATGTCTCTCCTTCCAGAGTTGTCATGAAAAGAAAGCAAAACATCACCTCTTCCAGTAACTTTAACCTTCTCTGAGTTGGCAACTTCAACTGTGGAGGTGTAGTTTTCAAAACTCAAAAACTTTTCTCTATCAGATGTCATGTGTTCTGTAGCACCACTATCAAGGATCCATTGAGTAGATTTATTTACTTCGTTGTTTGCTGACCATGCCCAATTCTTCAAGTCGATGGCAGTTTTGGCAGCATTTCGATCTTGTTTGTGAGCTTCTTCACATTGTCTGGAGATATGTCCCCATTCGCCACAACTAAAACATTTGATTTTCTTCTTAAAATCTGCTTCTTCATCTTGTTTACTTTGTGACCACTTCTTGACAAATCTTCTGGCTGCTGGCTTCTTCTGGTTGTTGTTAAAACTTTTAGTGTGGAGTGCACGTTCTTCATAAATTTCTGTACCTTCGTTTGTGCTTCGGGAAATTCTCTTCTCTTCTACTAGGAGTCTCGACTTCACAACTGTCGTAGTCAGGTTCTCTTCATCTTTCTCGAAGTTCAGAATTATTGCTTCATATTCCTTGGGTAGACCTATGAGCATCACCAGGGCAACTTCTCGGTCTGTAAAAGCGTATCCACCACTGGCTAACTTTCGATGAATGTCCATCAGCCTGCCTAGATAAACTTTCACTGTTTCATTTGGCTTCATCGATGTATTGAAGAAGTCCTTCATCAGTTGTAGAATATGCAGTAATCCAAACTTCGTGTTCATCTCCTTTAGAATATTCCAGGCTTCTCTGGCTCTCAAGCACTCTCCTATATCATCTAGGAAGGTGTCTTCGACGATTAGGAACAGCAGCGTTAGGGCTTCATCGTTCTTGTTTCTTTCATTCTCGCTCATTACCATGTCGTATCCGGGCTCGATTGCTCCCCAGCATCGTTTTTGAACAAGGGCAGCACGCACTCGTATCGACCAGGAATGGTAATTATCTTCTTTGAGCTTCGGCAATTTGTATTCGTCATTCGCCATTTTTATTGCGAGTTGTTTTTGACTTCTTCAAAAATTTAACGCAAATTAACTTCTTCAAAAATGGTTTCGTTTCTGTTTCAGTCTACGGCGTGTAACCAAGAACTTGATGCATTTTCCTCAGTGAATAGAGCTTCGTACTGATAACGTGTTGGAAATGTTTGTAAAACTGAAGGAAAGATACATTAATACTGATTTAACAAGTATATTATTACACCATGAAACAAAACATTAATAACGATACAAGCAGGAACGAAAGTAAGAATTTAGAACAACAACAAACTCGTTGCCACACAAAGCAAGCATAAAACAAGAAAGGATTAACGCGATGCCAGATACAGTTTGTATAGGATGAACTGTTCATAATCATTTTTAACACATATGATACCATCAACTCACTTGTGGCGCCTATTTACCTTAATAGAATTAAATGAAAATATGAGACAACAAGGTGATATGACCTTCGTTAATATCTTGAATGCATTAAGAGTCGGCGAACTAAAACCAGAACACTTTGCCGTGCTCCTGCAGAAAGTCGGCGGAAAAGCGACTGGAGAATTTGCAATTGAAAAGGCACTTCGAATATATCCAACTAATCAGCAAGTTCGCGATCATAACCAGTTAGTACTGCAGCATTTCCAAAAACATAATCATAAAATATATAAAATCAAGGATCAAGATCGTTTGATAGATGCGCCACACAAAACTGAGGACGTTAGTATGGATAATGTCATCCCAAATGATGTCAACAAAACTGGCGGGCTTCCAAAAGAACTGGACATATTCGTAGGAGCTAAGGTAATGCTGCGATCCAATATAAATGTATCCAAAGGATTGGTCAATGGTAATATTGGTTTCATTACCGAAATAACATGGCCGCACTTTCGTCGTACACAAATGTATGAAACTGACTTGCCAACAGTCCATGTGAATTTCGGTAGAGACGGAATACATAAAATTGAACCGATATCCATTCAGTTTCCTGCCAAATACTCCTATGGTACGGCTGAAAGGAGAATGTTACCGTTGATTTTGAGCAGGGCCTCTACAGTGCACAAAATGCAGGGTAGTACTGTAGGCTATGCGGTAGTTAATCTAGGACCTGCACTCTTTGCTGATGGACAGGCATATGTTGCTTTGAGTCGTGTAAGATCATTAGACGGCTTGCAAATTGAAGAAATAGACAACGTAAAGTTAACAGGAAAGAAACCTTGTAACACTGAGGCAGTAATAGAAATGGAGAGAATGAGAAATTACCACTCTAATCAAGCCAACTAGCCTTAACTCTTTTTTTGTCAAGGTTGATACATCCATCAAGATTGGCATATTACGTCATTTATCAAGTTTGGTAACTCTTTCTGATCTATCAAAAGAATTAAAAAGGTATTAAAATAGTAATATTGTTATTAATTATCTCGTTTAAAAAAATGACTACGTTCTATTTTTGTAATTTAACGTTATGATCAAATAAAGGTAAACTATTAAATAATTTATGTAGCATGTTAGTAAGTGGAATTAATTTTTGAATAAATATATGCTACAGCCTTGAAATAATTTAAAGAGGTTTAATTATACAAATCAATGGTAATATACATGTTTATATAACTAAAAAGCAGAAAATAAAATATATATATAAAAAAAAAACTTTTTAAAGCACATGCTTTTATCAAATGTACTAAAATGCAAAAAATAACCATTCTATACTTCTTGAAAACTGACTTTTGTAACATTACCTTTTCCTCCACTTGCCCCTTGAATTCTTTTCTCTTCAACTACTTTGAAATATGTTGAATATACTTTTGTTGGAACTGACTAAAAATAAAAGCGTGGGGCGCTCACACATGATATCTAAAACCTTAATGTCTTCTTTTATCATCTTGAAATGTTAAATAATTCTTAGTAAATCTTAAATATAATATCAATAATAAGCGCCCCACGCTTTTATTTTTAGTCAGTTCCAACAAAAGTATATTCAACATATTTCAAAGTAGTTGAAGAGAAAAGAATTCAAGGGGCAAGTGGAGGAAAAGGTAATGTTACAAAAGTCAGTTTTCAAGAAGTATAGAATGGTTATTTTTTGCATTTTAGTACATTTGATAAAAGCATGTGCTTTAAAAAGTTTTTTTTTTATATATATATTTTATTACGCTTATGTTTTAAATGGTTATGTTATACTTAGAGATAGAATGAATGACGTTTATGTTAGAATTAATTTGATTATGTATCCAACAGAATTTTTGCCATCTTTATTTTTGACGCGTTAGTAATGAAAGTTGCGATATTTTTTTCGCCAAAAGGTCAAATTAGGAAAGGGAATTCAATGGTTTCAAAAATGGTTATGTTATACTTAGAGATAGAAGGAATGTCGTTTATGTTAGAATTAATTTGATTATGCATCCAACAAAATTTTTGCCATCTTTATATTTGACACGTTAGTAATGAAAGTTGCGATATTAATTTCGCCAAAAAGGTCAAATTAGGAAAGGGGAACATTAGTTTCAAAAATGTTCTCACCTAATTACATAATAAAAAACTTTAAAAAATACAAACCTGAATGTCTGTTTATACATGGCATTATAAGCAAAATTTACGATTGCCCACCCAAGCGGATTTTTGACACGTTGGTGTCACATTGGTGGATTTGGACTCCTATATGATCACATGTTGGTTCACATAGGGGAACCAACTTGTGTGTACCCCTATGTAAACTAACATGAGGGTACCCCTATGTGAACCCTATGGGGTCCAATTACACATATTTGATCATCATAAAGCCAACACTTTAATCTCCGCCTGGTCAATTCCTATAACAATTTACTGTTGCTCAAAACCGCTGTCCAACACTGTAGAAAATTTATCCTGAAGTTGAAAGTCCAAACTGATATAGGCGATACTATCCCGTGTCAGATGAACATGTCTATTACAGTTTTCTATGTAAAATAGAGATTTTTTTAAAAAAAATTAAAAATAGTTTTAGAATCTTCAAAAACTATATTTTATAAAGATATTGAAATACATAATACAAATAATAAATAATCAGTATTTTAAAAGGGCTTTTTAGGAGTTTCGAATGAAATTGAATAACCCATAAGCATTTATGTATAATGACCAACCATTTACACTTGAAATCATCAATTACTTGCAACCTTCATTTCCGATTATCTAAAACAAAGATATAACAGATTAAATGGGGATTTGAAATGAAAAGAAAGGCGACACAAACGAATGAGAACATCTAAAACTACCCAGTCGCCTTGAATTATTGCCAGGAAAAAAAACTGGAATTCATCTAAAAAAAAAAAGCAAGATCATTCAATAGATTCAATAGGAAGCGATTGGTACTATTCATCAATTTGATAGCCAAATAATAGCTTAGATAATACGGAAGCACACTTGTTCTTCCGTTTAACCTAAATATATACATGAAAGCCTATATTCTTTTTGATAGTTTAATACCACAAGAAAAGAAACTTATAAAAAATAATTCCAACGGGAAAAAAAAATCTTATCGACAAAATAAGGCTATAAAACTATTTTCAGATTTACAAAAACTTTCTCTACCCAACTATTTGAAGCCTAAGAGATACTTTGAAGTGGGCTATTCTGCAATAGTGCCCGGTTAAAGAAATAAGCGGAGCCAATTCATTTCAACAATTTTAGACTGCCAGATTTACGTACCTGAACCGGCGCCAATAAAGCGATAAATGTCAAACAAGTTAAAGGTGTTCCTAAAGAGTTGAGTGACCCAAATCGTGCTTTCCATAGCTCCTAACTTCTTAATCTTGTTTATGGAACTTAATTTCCGGGTTACAGAGATAGCTTCCTAAATATGACCCCCGGCCTATCGAAACATTCGATGAAGAATGGACGGGAAAGAGTCGTAAAAATATTTTTAAAAAACCCAGCAAATGTTAAGAAAGAGAAATGTTAAAGTTTTGTTTTGTCCCTCTTTTGGCAAAGGTATGGTTTTTTCTTTCAGTGAGGTGAGTTCAGTGATATGAATATTTCAAGTGAAATATTCATTTTCTTCCTTGAATTCTATTAACCTAAATTATTATTGGATGACCCTGAAAAGATGACCTTTCATAAGTGAGTTGATCACAATGAAGTCAACGAACAACTGTACTAAACGTAATGAATAAGTAATCATGTAATTGAATTCAATTTACATGATTCTTTTAATAGTGTCATGTAAATTGAAAGAAGGAGTAGCGCTCATTAGCCAGTAAATGATGAACTTGTGAATATTCGTGCAAATATTTATGTAATATATATGTACACTTCCTTTGAGGATCAAACATTTAAAACGTATTTCGTCACATAAAGGAAATTAGTGGGAAAATACAAATAAATTTTCATAAATTTACTCTCGGGATTCCAAACTTTACAATTCGATTTCATTGGAATAAAATGTGTTTTGGATGAGTAAACTAGGTTAGTCCTATAGAAAATTCGAAGACGAATTAAGCAATGTAAAACACGTTTTGACCTGAACACGTTTCGAATGTTTGCTCCTCATTTAAAAATAACTTATGAACTTATTTCTAAAAATCTCTATTAACATATAAACTAGTTTAAAACGTGTGCAATGATAGTTGGCAATGGCAGAAAAGGCAAATTTTGTACTTTTGTTAATTTAAGAAATGCACCACGACCTTAAGGTAGAAGACTAATTTAATCTTTGAATTTCGTGAACGTATTTTCTATTAGTCAAAATTAAATGCTTCCAGGCTCGGACTGGCCATATGGGAGTTCGGGAGAATTCCCGCTGCGTCGCCCTAATTTTCGTTGAAAGTCGCCGGTTCGAAATATGATGGGAATTGTATACAAACAAAATCCTTTCTCATCCAAACAAAATTCTTTTAAAAAAATAAACAACATGAACGGGCAAAAGCTCGAAGCCACACACGATGTTTGTAAACGTCAACAAACAAGAACCTCGCTCAATTAACTGTATTCTCGCAACTCTCGCATTTTCAATTAACTGTAACTCAACCCTTTACCAACGCCGTGTTTCTACAGTTTTGAAATTGATTCGATCTCCGATTCAGGGGAGCCGGACCTCTCTACCCAGCGACGGATTTAAGATTTTTGAGGCCCTAGGCCAGTGGTCGGCAAACTCATTAGTCCACAGAGCCAAATATCAACAGTACAACGATTGAAAAATCTTTTGGGAGCCAAATATCAACAATACAACGATTGAAATTTCTTTTGAGAGCCACATTTTTTAAACTTAAACTATATAGGTAGATACATTTTTATAACTTAATTAGGGTACTCAAAAGCTGGCCTTTGCTAAAATCGTCCTCAATCCGATTGAGGTGCGTTCGCTGAGATCAACCCCTTCCATCCACACTCGTCTTGTATTTCGTCTATCTCCTTTCGTTCATCCTCTCTATATGTCCAAACTATCTTAACATACCTTTCTCAATCAGAATAATAATTGACAAACACTAATGTGAACAAATACCTTGCATCTCCTTGGAAAGTTTGGGTAAGTCAAGTTTGTATGTTGTTGTTTTTAATTTTTGCCACAAAGTTTCAACGCGCCCGCCCGCACGTGGTATTTTGTGGAAGAGCCACACTCAAATGGCCAAAGAGCCGCATGTGGCTCGCGAGCCGCGGTTTGCCGACCACTGCCCTAGGCCAAGTTTCTGAGACACCTCAGTCTTCCATTCAGCCATCCAGAATCCATTCAGCACGCTGATTTCTGGATTTCACACCGATAAAAATTGTTACACTAAAATAAGTAAAATGTATTAATTTTTCAGTGCATTCGAGGCTTATCATGGCTCCGAATACATAAGTTTCAATTATGAAAAAGACATGTACTAAAAAATTAGTACAATGAGAAAAAAATGAATAAAAAGAGCAAATGTTAGACTATATACTTGCCTTCATAAATCATTTTCAATAAATATCGACAATTACAACCAAGACTTACCGGGAATCGAATCCAGATCCTAAGGCACTGCTGTCCAGAGTCTTATCTGTTTAACCACCAGGTCGACGTGAAGAAGTTATAAATAGAAGAAATGTTAAAAAGGCTTTCCAAAATAATGGAAAGTAAGATAACTGAGTTGTAATAACTCAGTTTCCACTTAAGCAGTCGACATCAAATAATGTGGAAAACCATCTTCTGAACAACTATTTTATGTATGTCAGGTCGCTTTGTTAAGATGGCTTGAACAGAAGCCGAGATTAGCAGTATTAATTCACATTGGTCATTTTGAGAAAGTACGGTTACTCATTTTTGAGAAAGTACGTCATCGCTCATTTGCGATGCAATTGTACTCAAAGAAAAACGAGTAGGTTCAGGTACTCATTTTTAAGTATATTTTTTTACAATGCAGATCCGAATTTTATACCCATATTCCCTGTCCAACTCTGAATGTTTCAATAGATGCAGTCTAAATTTATCCGAACATTTGATACTATTATATAATGAAAACTCATTCCTCCTATCTCTATTGCACGACCACTTCCTATGGAAGCAGGAAATCGGCAAATGATCTTAACAGTAAACATCGTTTCCCAACGTTTACCTCAGAAATATACGAACCCTAAGGCGAGTATCGAATACATTGAGAAGAGGCCTTACAATGGCTTCCTTATAAGTGTTTTCAATTACGAAATAAAAAAAAATAGGGGTTTAGAGCTACATGCACTGCTAAAAATAGGCACTCGAAAATAAGTGAAATGTAGATACTTATTTTTGAATACATTCGATGTTTACAATTGCTCCGAATATATAAGATTCAATTTTGAAAAGGGCATGTACTCAAATATGAGTAAGATTAGTAGATTCTTGCCTACATACGTTGCCTTCATAAATCACTTTCTATAAATATCGACTGTTGGAAACCAAGTCTTACCGGGAATCGAACATATCATCAACACTGCAATTCAGTGCCTTATCCGTTAAACTATCAGGATGATATTTAGAAGTTATAAGAAATGTTAAAAAGGTGTGCCAAGTGAACGAAGAAGTAAAATAATTGAAATGTAATAACTCGGAATGTAATAACTTAAGGAAATCGACATCAAATAATGTGGAAAACCATCCTCTGAACAATTATTTTAAGTTTGTCAGGTTTTATTAAGATCGCTTGAACAGAAGTTGAGATTAGCAGTATTAAACTACATTGCTCATTTTTGAGAAAGTACGGTTACTTAAATTTAAGTATGTTATCGCTCATTTACGATGCAATTATAATTAAGGAGAAACGAGTAGGTCCAGGTACTCATTTTTAAGTACCTATTTTTACAGTATGATTTCTCCGTATAAATATGTTATTTGAATTGACTTCTGATATCCAACTGATCAAAGCATTAAGTTTTAATATTACTTATATATGGTTCATATTTGGTGTTTAAAATTTTTGTATGCTGATTTCTTTGTATATTATGATATTAATAATTCAAACCAAACACAAGTATTTGTTAAAACTATTTTTATGGATATGTAGAGTAAGATGAATTGTTAGTTATAGAATTTACCTAGCTTCCCTATTGTTTTGCAATTAATAATTGTCAGACAGTTAAATCTGTTGTTTATATAGTTTATTAATATTTTATGTACTTTAATATAGGAATATTAAGTAATATAGAAATATTAACGAATAAAGAAATATTAACTAATAAAGAAATATTAACTAATAAAGAAATATTAACTAATATAACAATTTACTACTATAGAAATAATAGGAAATATTAGAATTATCTTTAATGGAAACCACAGAGTAAAGTTTAAATTTGCCAAATAAGGTTATTACCACATCGATGTAACAACTTTTTTTTATAATTCCTAAATTTGGCAATTATTTCCTTAAACTTACACCATTTTTTTTTGGTTGAAATCACGAAATACCTTTTATAATTTCATATATATTTTTTAATTTACGAGTCAAGGTAAACAAAACTACAAGGTGTTTACCTTGTAGTTTTTGACGAATCAATTTCGTTACAGGCGCTGTGTTTTGAAATTATTTCATTTTTAATCGGCGAGTGTTAGATATTTTCTGCAAATTTGAATTTAAATTTATAACAGTGTGTAAAATTAAAAAAAAAACCATTCGTAAAGTCTTCATGCCAATTACTAAGATTTTTTTCGCGATCATAAATAAATCATTTTGATTCTGACCGTTTAGAGGCCAGTAGGCCACTGAACCATCGGGTTTGGTTTAAGTGATACACGGTCAAACATTTCAGAACACGTTGAAGCAATGTAAAAAATTATTCATAAAATATATGCGGATAATGGTGATGAAAAAAGGAGGATTATACAGGGTGGTCAAAAACTGTTAGTCGATGGTTATTGTTTGGCTGTTTAACTGCACATAATAAACTATCCTTTTTACTATAGTGTAACTACTTTGTTGCTGTTATAGATAAACGACTTGTTTAAAATATAGGGTAAGAAATTGGGCAAAAATAATGTTCTATTATTCCAATAGCATCCTGACCATGTGAATCATATTGTGTTATGCAACGCAGAGTGCATCACCATATGTGCGTTTGCCCTTATCAGATAAATTAAGTTTTTAACCGTGGACAATTTTTAATTTTCGGTTGGTTTGGTTAATTAACGTCGCACTACAGCTGCACAATGGGCTATTGGCGACAGTTCGGGACCTATCTCGAAGGGAAGACCCGGGAACGATGGCCCGTATTTTTGAACCTCAATAGGTGTCAGGACATTGGACCCCTATCAGATTTATAGTGCACTAGTCCCATATACACGCCATTTAATTTGTTGGATGTTCTGGACGACTTTTTAGTATTTTTGTAGTGAAGCTGGCAACCCTCCGATCGCAGGATCACTACTTTTTTTGCTTTTCTTTGTCAAGTACACCGCACGGGCTCGAACTAGCAATCCTCTGATTACTAGCTGAACGTCTTTATCCACTGGGCCACTAGAGGCCCTTTTAATGTTGGGATAAAAATGATTTGATGAAATAGACAATGTGTAGTGTATTTTATAAAAGTGTATTTTTTATTTTTACAAATTATTTTACTGAATTTAAATTACACTGATTTGTAAATTAATGCGTTCTAAAACACATTTCCTTACTTTTGTATATCTTTGTTTCAGAATTCCTATACAAACAGACAGTTAATTTCGACAACCTAACTACACAAGTTGAAATATTAGACACCTCACAGTGCGAAGTAAGTTGATCATTAAGTAAAACTAATGTCTTTATTTATAAAATTAATACTACTAAAATATTAATTTAAACGAAATTATAGCAGTTTTGGTTTCCTTAACAAGAATAAAAAGTTTTATTTAATAAAAATAATTATTTAATTTTATATATATTGAGAATTTTGCTATTTATGCAATAAAAGTTCTGAAATTGAGGTTTCAAATGATAACAATTTGAAAATTAAACATTGGCCATCTCCAAAATTTTGCTTTATAGACAAAATAAGAACCAATATATTTTAATCAATGTTGAAAATGAGTTTGGTGGTGTAAACCAACAATTGCTATAAGATATATCGTCGCCTCAGAGCAACAGTAGGATATGAGCAAAAACAGAGTTGCCTATAAAATTGATTTTACAATTTGCTGTTTTTTCAATGCTGAATATCCAAGGCTGTAGTTCAGGGATTTCAAACAAGACATAAAAATGTCCGAGTGTTCCACTTCTAAATAAAGGCACATTTGGTAATATTAGTAAGACCGAAAACTCATTTTCGTTTTTTTTTTTTTTTTAGATGTCTTACTGTTGCTCTGAGGCGACGATATCTACAAGGTCTAACATGGAAAAAGGAAATAATCGTCTAACTATTTTTCTTCCATGCAAAAAAAAAGAAAAATATATCTCTGTATCTAAAAAAAACAGATTATAGAGCAGTTCTTTAAGAATAGATCAGGAACGACTAACAATTTGTTCGTTACAAGTTCTTAAATAAATGTCTCTGAATTTAAACTGATAAAATTCGGTCGATTGCAGTTTTTAACAAATAATTTAGCAGAATTGATTTCGATGATCAAAAATTGTTTTTGTATTCCTAATAATTATCTTAAAAAAAAAATCTATGAGAAAGTTTCGATTGTAGTGTTTTTGTATTGGGGAAACATGGCAAAAGAGTTATTAATTGCAGATCGGGAGAAACGAAAAATGAATGACAATCAATTCACACAATATATTTATTTATATAAAAAAATAATAAATTTTATTTTGATAGGAAGTTTTATTATCCTTTTTGTAACTTTATTTACATCATGGAAAAAATTTCCACGAATTTTCCCCTTCCTAAACCATGCTCCGAATTTAAGAAAATGACCTTTGTTTTCGATGATCTGTCGACCAACGTATTAATTAATCAACCTCGGCATATTTTAATAAAAAGACGCATAATTTGGTCTAGTATCATATTTGTTATTTATTATCATCAATAATACTAAAATATTTGTTTTCATATGCTTTTTTTATAAAAGATGTAACTAATATTCTGAGTGACAAGGGAAACATCTATACTGCAAAGCTGGTTTCACTGTCAGACAGCTTAATTTATATTTCCAACATGCTTCCAAAAATTTAAATAAAGATAGCTGTTAGCTCATTAATTAAAGATAGCTGTAAAAAAAATGCTTTAAATTTAAAATAAATATTTCGACATTGATTATTTTAATAAATTAAAAATGTATATGCATTGCTGGGAAAACTGTGCGCATTGCTTGCAATCTATCTACAAACCAATATATTTCTCAGTTTGAGATAATTGTATCGATGGAAAATTCTTGCTCCGGCTAAAATCTATAAATACTTTGTTCTTGGTCATGGTGTATCTGAAATGTAACGGATATACTTATCCGCAGGACAAAGGGTTTATTTGAAAATACAAAAATGTTTCTTCTATTTCGGAATACATGTTAATATATAGGTATCGGCCTGGATAATAAAGTTTTTGAAAACGAGATGCTGAACTGTAATTCCCTACACGAAACATAACGTCATTTCCTTCCCAACCCAGGAGCAATGCTGTCTTCAGGATCACATCGAGTGGGCTGACGCGTACGTAGTGGTGTACAGCGTGTGCGACAGATCCACCTTCGAGTCTGCCCGCCGCCTCCTGGAGAAGGTGAGCCTGAGCAAGGGGGCCCGCAGGTCGCCGGCCATCCTGCTGGGCAACAAAAGGGACCTGGAGAGGGGGAGGCAGGTGGCCGTGGACGACGGACACGAGACCTCGCTGCGATTCAGGTGAGGATTTCAGCATTTTTTCCTAATGTATTTGGTATTTTCCCCCTGGTTTTGCAATAATAATGAGTAAGTTATGATAGCCTAGCTCGCAGTGACGAGTTCGACTAACACGTCTTTGGGATAGTTGCTATAATTGCTTGTCATCACAACAGTTGTCAAGGCAATTGCCACCAAGGATTTTAAATATATAAAAAAAATCATAGAAATTGCAAAGAATACAACATCACTGAATGGGCCTTAAGATGTTGTTTCAACCAGGGTAAGTTCTACCGACAATTCACCGTATAATAGGGCTGGTGCATGTTTAAAGTGGCCCAGTCCGAAGGTCCTCATATTGGCCGTGGTGTAAAAATGTGGATAGTGGGATGCCATTTTAGGTGTCAACTTGTTCAAACCAATTAACCAGTATCGATATTTAAAGTTTTTCATCTCCGTTTCAGATGTCAGTTCTACGAGGTGTCCGCAGCCGAGAATTACGTGGGCGTCAGTCTCGCATTCCAGTCGCTGATGAGAGAAGCCAGAGCGGCCCAGCAGCTGAGGACGCTGCCAGTGAGAAGGAAGACAGGCCCAGCGCTGTCCAAGATGATCGGGATGGTGTTCGGCAGAGGGGACAAGACGTCTTCTGCGGACAGGAAGAAGAGACCGTCCCTCTCCATATAGCAATCACTGTGCGCGTCGTTCGCCGGGGTACGCGCCGTTGTGAAAAAACTTCTGTCGGCTTCGAAAAGAACCACGGATCGGTGAGCAAGCGCATTCTTCGAAGTGATACTTTTTAGAGAAAGGTATGGGAAACTTACTGTGAGTAAAGAAATGTGTGGCCAGTGTGGGAAGATAACCAATGGAATGAGAGTGCAAGGTTATCGATGGCATCGGTTTTTAGTACAATGAATTTTGGAATAAAAAACGAAAATTTCTTGGGAAACGAAGAAGGTTATATTGTGGACATAATATCAGATTGAAATACAGAACATGCAAGAGCCTATTTAGCTGAAAATTGCATTTGCCAAGACCGGCTGAAGAGCTCCCAAAGAGTGGAAATTGAATTGTACGAGGCAAAAGGCTTCGAAATCTGACGATGTTTACTTGATGAACAACGTGTTCTTAGGATGAATTTTTGGCGACTTTTAAGATTAGTTTAAAATTTTAGAAAGCAAAGTTTTCTGTGCAATATGCTTAAAAATAACTTTTAATGAAATGGACTAATTTTTGATAAAAAACATACAAACTTTTCACATATTACAAATTGAACATCCAACTATTATTACAAAATAATAAGGTTTACAAAATTAAAAACATCAACAACTTACTGAGTTATTTGTCATATTATAATATAGTAACAAGAAACAATTTCTTACCTTTATTTATATTATAAGTGCTCATAAGCTTGAAGCAATTAACGGAGAAAAATAAATTATATGTTTTAAATATAACCTATTTCCTAATAAGTAACAGAAATGCTAATTTTGAAAACCCTTTTAAGTTCACTTCTGAAATTGAAGATACAGAAAATTACAAAGTTTTCGATAAGCAAGTTACCCTAAAACATCCATGAAAGTCGTCAAAAACTATTTTAGAGCTTCCATACCGTTCCGATTGACAAACTATGTTTTTAGATTTGTGGTTTTATTTGTGAATGCGACGAAGTGTGTTGTTCAAGATCTCAAAAAACGTGAATTAAATTACGATATATAAAGTAAAAAAATAACATTCACGTCGGACGACATGGAGCATAGAAGGTTATAGACAGAAAAAAACTGCACTGAGCCCAAAGTGGCACTCAGCCACAAATATCACAACGAACAATTGGTGTGTATATCTTGAAAAAGATGTTACTTTTTCAGTTTTCCTATTCACTTACTGAACATTGCAAGAAAAAGGTATTCTTTCTAATGTATATAGATATTATAAGATAAAATAAAATGGTACAGTATTTTTTTTATTAATTTGTTAGTAAATGAAACATTAAAAAAATGCAACCAATGCATTACATATCGATGGCTAAAAGCACAATCGTTGCATCTCCATTTTTGTATAAACTTCCGGAAAACGCAAAAAGGTTTCGAGCTTGGTAGAAAACTATGGGGAAACTTGTACCAAAAATTTATTATTTGGAATTGATATACAAAGTTTGTGCAGGATCGTTGTATGTCATTTTTGCCAAAAATGGACATACAACGATTGTACTTTTAGCCATCGATATGAGGTATCCATTTGAAGAAAAAAAAATACATATCGTAAACAGACATGCAGCTTGAAAAGAATGAAGAAAAGGTATTATCGTCATGGATAGTTGAGGAGCAAACATACAAAATTTGTTTGGTCACATTAAGGCGATTTGTGGAAAAACGCAAATAATTTTTCTTAAATGTATAGATTCATGCACAGGTTCAAATCTTAGAAAGTTAATTTCAGTGAGAAGAAACGTATTTTGGAGGAATAAAATAGTCTTGTTCGATAGAAAAAAAAATGGAGACTCATTCAATGACATAAAAATATACCAATATATGTATTTTTAATTTTGGACAAAACACGTTTGAATATTTTTTCTTTAAATAAGAGGCAAATGTGAAATAAATTATTAAAAGTTATGTCTTGGTTAAATTGCTATATGTAAAAAAATACCCACAATAAGTTTTATTGTTATTTCATAATGAAAAACAAATTGATTTTTAATAAATAGGTTTCGCCGAAATTTGAACTCGGATTGCTGGATCCAGAGTGCTAACCATTACACCACAAAGCCAAGCTTCATAGGCCGGGATTCGAACCAGGGATCGCCTGGGTGAAAACCAGGAATCCTAACCATTAGACTACATGGGAGTTGAGAGACGAAAAATAAATAGTTACTCTATTCGCTTTAAATCCTTAAAAATCAGCCAGAAGAATGATAGAAGGACAGCGCGATGAGTTTTACGCAACTAGACAGTCGCGTAATCGCCAACAAGAATAATAACTTTTTTTTTTAACAATTTTAATATCTTATGTATAGTTTAATGTCGAAATGTCAACAAATATAATTTTTTTCCCTCCAGCAACTGTATTAAAAATGGCAATTTATAGCCTAATTTAAGGTAAAAGGTGTTTTTGCAAATAATTTTGAATAACACAATAGGCCATGTTTTTTTTTCTCATACTACTTTAAGTTAGAACTATTTGGAAAGTTTTCGAAGTCATAATTATTCATCTAACTTTTCAGTGTTTTTCCTGTTCATAAGCACATTTAATTTGTTTTTAAAGATTAAATTTATAAAATAGTTTATGTAATACACTTTGTTCTCAATTAACTTCAAAGTAATAATAATATTTAAAAAAATTAAACTATGTTACCCATGTTAAGAGCATTAATTTTACGTTTGTCCTTATTGTGAACTATATTGGAATGTTTCTGTGGTAGCTAATAATAAATTTCGATAGATTTTAATTTTTAACTCATTTATAATGCATGCAAAACAAAATTGATACCTTTTCCAATGGAAGTGGAACACTTAACCAGTATTTTATGAACTTCTTCAATTTGTTTCAAAAGTTCCTTTAATTGGTAAAATTCAACAAAAATTAAATAATAACAGAAATGGAAAACTACAGTCCTTGTTTTAAAGATTTAATGAAATCTTACATTTATAGGGACTGAGATTTATTGTCAAAAATCTTCAGGTAGTCTACAATGGCCTTTACTAGCATGCTGTATGATTTTTTAAGGACTTTATAAATCATGTAGACAATATTAAGTGTTTTTATGTAAAACTCCATTTGTTCCTATATGGATAATATAATGAATCACATAGGAAATTATTAAAATGCCTTTTGGTTCTTGCACCAATTGATAGAGGATTTTTTTTCTTTATATGAATAAGCAAAAAAGTGTAAATCAAAAAAAAGTGGAGCTGTCTGGTTCTTGCACCCATGTCTCCAATCTAGGTGTAACTTTTATAATCACTGATTGGCAGTCAAGAACTTATTGTTTTGGTACTGCAAAATTTTTTCTTGAAAATATGTACAAAGAAAAAAAATGATCACTTAAATATTTTCTTATTCCAATATGGATGGCTAAAAGTACAATTGTACATGAATCAAATGTTTGTAATACTTCAATATTCAATTAAAAACTTCTACCACCATTAAGATGCAATTTTGGGTTAATTAGGATACAACTAGTACTGTAAAAAAAAAAATTCAAGAAAATATTTCTTAAAACATATTTATTTTATAAGCAATATGAATTAATGGTTTTCATAGAATACAATTTCTACAAGGAAATTTTTAGACACAATATATTAAAATTTTAAACAATTACATGAGAAAGATTTTTATACGAGAACCGTAAAAAAGCACGCTCACAAACATTTAAACGATTAAACAAATATACAATTATTTATTAAGATCATGAGAGGTAGTATTGATTATGATATTTCCCAAAGTTTAGCTTTACAATCAAACTCCTTGGATCTCTGCGATTTTTTCTGCATGACAGTCTACAGTTTACAACATCCCCTAGAAATTACGAAATGCATTTATAAACTGAAATCCAATAAGTTACAAAGTACTAGATTAAAATTATAAGGAATTGGTTAAATTGTGAGTTCTGAATAAAGAAGTTGCCATGGTCATGTAACAAAAGCCTTAAGGTATCCGCACACGTTGAATAAGGTGATTTTGACTGAAATTACCAATTTTTTTTAATTTAAAAATATGATTTTCTGCACTTTTAAGTTTCTAAAACAGTTTTTACTTTAGTTGTGCGTCAATTAGAACAAAAGTTATAGTAATTTAAAGTCCAAGTGGAAACGTATTAAATGGAACAGGAAGTAGCATTCCGAAACCGGAAATGAGGCAGAAACATCGTTTTTTTCTTAATTTTCAACCTTTTTAAATTTTTAATTGCAATATTTATTATTTTAATATTGCTATAATCTAGCCACCAAATATTTTCATTTATATCAGAAGTTTTTGTATTAAAAATGTCAACAACTTTACTCTCTTGTTTATTTCTTTACAAGCAGCAATGTTTATTTTTGTATAATTTGTATAATCATTTTTTTAAAGACCTAACTTAATTAACTCTCCAAATTTTCTTTCATATATGTTAAAACACCTTGGGGAATTCGAGAAACCAAAGTTTTATTCGTAAGAAAAAATTTCGAGGAAATAAATATGTATGTTCCACTGAAACTGATTCATCTGCGTTGAACAACGTGCCTACAGCAAGTGAAAAGAAGCTCACTATGACTTCTTATTTGGACAATTATTCTCGAACTGAAATAAGTGGAAATTAAATAATTAATATTCAAATTCTCTCCAATGTGATAAAGTGTTTGTGCTGCCCTGATTGCCTAAGCAGTAGACTGTGTCTTCTACAAGAGTCTGTATTCGGACTGGCATCAAATATGACGGTGAAATGTCAAAACTGCGAATACAAAAATACATTTTGCACCTCTGAAAAATCAAACAAATTGCGTTCTGTAAATATTTCATTTGTATTTGGGCTAAGACTCATTGGGAAAGGGAATTCGGTTGCTAAAAAACTATGTTCTTCAATTGATATTGGCACACTGTCCAAGTCTGCATTCAGAACACTGGAGACAAAACTTGCCGATGCTGCTGAAATCCTAATTTACCTAATGTTAAAGTTGTCAGAAAGAAAATAGATTAGCTAAAAAAGGAAATTTGGCTAAAGATGAGCAAGAGGAGGGTATAATATATAAATTGGGGGGATTTTAAGTGTGTTGAAACTTTCTTAATATTAATAATAGACAAATTTATACTTTAAACGCATTTTTCTCAGAATTGATTTTTATTCAAAAACATCAAATTTCAAAAATCATAACTCAAAATATTATTGTTATATTGTCTTTAAATTTTGTGTCCATATTCAGTAGAGTGTATTCTAGTGCATGTACTAAAATTGTTTGAAAATCATTAATATATTTTTATTTATGGACTAAATTTTGAACTATAAGGTTGTGAAATTGTCAAAAATCTTATAATAAATTTTCGGTGTGTCATCAAAAATTTAATTTTTTATATATATGTTTAATTTTACTTGGAACACTAGATAATAACATGTAGTTTATTTTAAAAGTAAAATTTTCCATATAAACTGATTTGTATGTCTTGTATAAGTTTTCAAGTTTTTGAAAAAAAACGTAAAATTTTCAATGATTATTGAACTTTTTTTAATAATTAAAATAATAAAATTTAAATATTCATGATATATAATTAGTTTTAACTAACAAATAATCTAAAAATAGCATTAAATAATTTTTATCTGACACATTTTAAAAAAAGTGCTTCGAACGTGTTCGGATACCTTAAGAAGAAGCCCAAGCATAGATAAAAAAAACCAAATAGTGATTAAAACACACATTATATACATCAAAAGTTACATTGTGTTTTTAAGTAAAAAAATTATAGGATTCTGGTTTGGAGATAGGAGCAAATAATTGGATACTTATAACTTTATAATTGGATCCAAAAGTTAAGTTTAAGTATTTAGTTGATCATTTCCACTTGAAGAATATATGGTAAACGTAGGCGCATATGTTCTAATATTGGCTTTGAATAAATTCTATAAATAGCTTTGTTGTTTATTGAAAAGGATGCAGTCTTTGTCTATATATACCCAGACACTAGTGGACATTTCCCACATAAGACAAGAATTAGTTTGAAAAAATTAAGAATTTTTTGAGCATTTTTAATAGACCTTAAATAAATATAATTTTTGAATGTTTTAAAACAAAAGGTTTTAAACATGAGCCGTTTTTGTTTAGGTACTAGTACACAAAAAGCAAATTAAAAATATTTGAAAACTTTAAAAGTATAATAACACATATAATTTGGAAGTTATATTCACCGAATGTTAGTAAGTTATTAATAAGAAAATTAAGTTTTTAGTATTAATAAAAGTCTCCAAGTGAATTGGGATTTGTATGCTCTACTTTTATAGAATTTAAGCACAAAAATTTTATATAGAAAGCTAATACATACTTCAAAACTAGCAACAAAATTATACACAACCTTAATTCCACTTGCAATATTTAAAACTTTTAAACAAAAGTGTATCATAAATAAAACATATACCTTCGGTCACTTGAACAGGTGCTTGTAATAGGAACATGGTCTGTTTCCAATGGGTTGCAGCAGATTTGGGCGAGGTAGACAGAATAACCTGAATGGAGTAGAAACTCTTTTTAAAACTGTGATAAACTATACATGTTACTTAGCTTCTACTTGAAAACAAGTCAAGGGCCTAATTCAAATGATCTCCTACCTTGTGAGCTCCTTGGTCAAAGTAGCAGTCAAAATATCCTACGAGTGCTGTCACTGCACAACTGCGAGTCATTATCAAGTCGAATGTGGAAGTGAATTCGGTGTCAGCTGTTTGGCACACCATGAGATCTAACGCCTGTAATGGAGAAAAATTTGTATATACATTTAAATATGACAATTAATAGTGCAAAAAAAAAGCTATAAGAAAATACAAGTACCTAAAATCGATAATTTTTTCTAGATAAATAACCAATTTTTCAATCGTCAATAAGTTTCATATATACATGATCTCAATAAAATTCTTAGCATAAATAATTTTTTTATGCTTGAATATGTAAAAAAACGCATTCCAAACTCAGATGCATCTCAAACATTATAAATGACACTTTTATATGCATATCTTTATGCATATCTTTTGAACATTTTATTTTCAAAATTAAATAAATTGATTCTTTTAATTTTATTAAAAAAAATCTATTTAAAATTTTCATATAAAAAATAGTTTTATTATATTTAAAGATTTTTATGTATACTACACACATTTATGTAATAAAACTACTATGTTAATCAACAAACATGACTAATATTTTTCTAAAGAATAAAACGAATTGTACTTGATGACTCTACATTTAACTTTAAAAAACAACATTTGTTATGAAAATTATAAGGAAACCTAAAAGATTTACATATAGCATTTACATTTTATTTAACGGGTATTTCCACTGAAATTCAAGAAAAAGAAAACTTATAATTCTAGTTATTAGAGAGATAATATTTAATTGACTATAAATTTTAAGTACTTGGAAGAAAGGTCAGTTTTTTAAAGATTTATTTAAAAAAAAACTTATTTGTGCACAAGATATTTGGACAGCAATACATAAGACTTGTTAAAAATATTTAGAAAGCTAGCATATTTTTATGTTAAACTCTTTTTTAGGATTTTTCAAATATATATATATAATAAAAAATTACAGAATAATTTGTAAAATAAATAAATAATGTTAACACTTTTAGAAAAGTCAGTTTAACTTAGTATATACATAGGCACAATACACATAAAGAACTATATATTTGATTGCAAGTACTGTACAAATAAGATTTATAAAACAGTTTTTATGATATTATAACAAAACATTGTTGTTAAATTTATATATTATTCTTAAAGCAATGATGGAGGTGTCAGTTGAGTTAAGCAGAAAGAAAATCTGATACATAAGATTAAATTATAGAAAAATAAATCTATATTGTAAAGGAAGAGCTAAATATAATATACAAAGATTTCCAATACTGAATGTACAATGTGATATTTTAAAGGTAATAAAAGGGTTTGGTGAGCTATAAAACTGTATAATAGAATAAATCAATGAGGTATTTAACATACATTTAAAAAATATCATAAAAAATAAGTACTTTTTAGTAGCTCGAAAATATATGTAATGCTAAATCGGTATATTCTTGCACTTAGAAATAAAAAATAATCAATTAAAGTTGATAAATCAAAAAGGAACTTCATTTTTCATTTGAAACATCATATGTACAATTCAATTTATTCTACATTTTATTCACAAGGCAAATTAACATTTGTTTAAAAAATTATTCAATGACCAGATAGATTACTAACAATTTACATAAAAAAAAAAAATTATATTCCTAACCTTTACAACTACAGGTTCACTGCAGGCTGCTTCAGGTTTGACAGTTTCGACATTTGCTTCTTTTATGACATCTTTTTTCATGGCAGTCATTTTAAAACCATACACATTGTCCCAGAAATCCACATACTCTTTGTATTTCTCTGAAAAGTACACAGAAAATTACTTATTGCCCTGAGATAATAAAATATAATATACAATCAACCATAAAAGTATACTCAAAGATTGTCAGTATTTTACAAGCTACAATAAAATTCCTTATTGGATTTCCCTATTGACAGGTGGTATGCTTTAAAGCCTGTTTTCTTAAGATGAACATTGTGTGGGCTAACAGGTTGTTGCACAACACAGTCCAAATTATAGGAACACACAACTTATAGTTAAATATACCCAAGTAAAATTTCATGTGTTCAAAAAGTTAATTTTTTTTTAATGCAAAACTACTCACCCATATCACAAACAGCAATGATGGAGAGAGTGCACCTATTAGGAAAAATTGAGCCACCAGGAACCAGAAACTTGTCCCTGGCATAAAGGACACTGTCCAACATGCCTTCGAACAGCAGGAAGTACCCCATCCACTCGGACACTATAACGTCCATCTTCTCCTCTGGAAGGGGCATGTCCTCTACACGTCCTTTGAACAGATCGATTATTTGGTCGAAGCCATTTTCTCTACAAGATACAAAATAAAAAGGCATTATTATATTAATTCAGTAAGAAGATTTTAATACTTAAATAGAACAGCGTAATAATGTTGTAAGAAGACTCTGATTAAATTTTTATTTTCAAAAACTTCTCATAGAATAAAATAGATTAATTAGGCTTTGACAGTAAAAAATCTTTAATTCAAACGAATATGACTTTCTATAGATTACATTAAAACAGACATAGAAAGTTATTTCAGTTTTTATGACTGGCTAAATATTCATTTACATAAAGCTTTAGTGTGTGTTCATGTTTATGTCATCGGAAGTCTAAAGTTGTGTGTCATACAATAACCATAGCTTTCTAACTTCCTTGTTTAATTATAAAAATACAATCATACTTCACATTTATACAGTAGTGTATCCAGAAGAGTGGCCACCATTGAGTTAGATATTCTGCATGTTCACTGTTCCAAATTAGATGATAGCATTCAAAGTTTTTAAAGCTTCAAGAAACAGCTGATTTACTAACTAAGAAGCAGAGACACTGTGCTCGAATAACTCAAGATGTAAAAAATGAAAGTTTGCCCTTTGAAATATTTTTTTTCAATGATTTGAACTTAATCTTAACTAAATATATTTATTAGTATTGTAATGAAAGTTCAAATCATCGTAAGCAATGTCTTAATAACTATATATATTTATTAGTATTGTATTGAAAGTTCAAATCATCGTAAACAATTTCTTAATTAGCGTACAAAACTCAGAAATATGGAATTTATTTTAAAATAGAGTTAACAGATTGTATTTTTTTATAAACAATCGGGAATTATACTACTGTAATATATTTATTCATTTATCTTTCACTGTAGAAAGAATACACTATAATATCACAAACATAAATGGTTTTGGTGTTCTACACCAACAAGTCAAGAATTTTTAATATAATCTATACTCAACACTTTAGAATATAATTGCTCAAATTTGACATAATAACAACATTTTTCATTTTATGCACATTAAACCTTCAAAATTATTCAGGGTGATACACAGTGTCACAGTGAAAATAATTTAAAATTCCCCGATATCGCTCTATCATTAAGGTTTTTTTTCAGTTTGATATATACAATACCGATTCACACAAATTAAGCAAGATAATAAGAACATTGTCTATACAATATTTAGCACTACATATTGTTTTACAAGTTTCCAAAATATACAATTTTCTAATTCTTAAAATAATTAGACATTTAATTAGTTTGTGAATTTTAAGATTTTTTCTATTATTTACTTTTTCCTCTAGCTTATTAAATATCAGGTTAATTTTTTTTAATAAGGCTGTTAAGGCATATAGTACATTAAAATAAAATTGAGTGGCCCTCATTGGGAGAAACCACTGCCTATTGTTCCTTAGTTTCATGCAATATAGGCATGTTTTAAGAAGTTTTATATTTCTAGCCTAGTGCAGTTGCTAACAACAGTTAATCAGTTTTACCAAGTTTGACAAAAGTAAAAAAAATAATCGTTTTAGCAATATTCAAATTTCACTAGGAATTTAGTACTTATTAAACATTCTATATTAAAATTGCTTCAGTGGACAAGTATTTAGCTATAGACAGTCAATTGTTCTGCCAAGTTCTAGAAATATCTGCATTTTGGAGAAATTTCGATAGAATTTTTTTTCATTTTAAGTACATATTTTATAGTCCAACAAGCTGTTGCCTTTTTGGTTGCATTTGAATATAAGCAGTCAACCTACAGATGTTTCATAGTCAGAAATCAACTTAAATTACTTTTTTTTTTTTCCTCATTAAAAAAAATTTCCCAAACCTCTGATTTTTCCAAAAGACCAAATTCTTTGATTTCCCTGTTCTATGGACACCCTGTTATTATGTTTTACATTGTTTAAACAAAAAGAATTAATGCACAGAACAATAAAATAATATGGGATGGTGGTAATAAGATTTATTATCACCATCCCCTATTTGTTCCATTTTATACCACATACATTATTTGACCTAATCATCTCATACATGGATATATCACCATCTCATTTTATTTATTATTAAAACATTAGATTACCTCACAATGTCCATTGCTTGAAATATGACATCTGACTTATCTACACCCATGACATGGGAAGCACCGGCTTTGGCCGCAAACATAGCGAGGATGGCAGTTCCACACCCAACGTCAAGCACCCTCTTGTTATGAAACATTTCAGGATTCTTTTCAATGGCTTCTTGATATGCTAGTGTTCGTACTTTGTCCTATTTCAAAGAAGTTGAAATACATCAAAGATAATAAAATCCATTAAATAAAATATTATTTTTAAATTATTTTTTTCAACAATAATGCACTTAAAATTTGGTGCATAATTCAAATCTTGTTCATTAAAATAAATCCCATATTTTTACAAATAAAATTGGTGAGTGATAAAGAGACATTCTATTTTCTATAAGTTAAATACAATACAAAATATATATATAGTAATAAAAAAATGTTAGTATGTCAAATATGTGAAATGCAAAAACAAAACATTAAAGTAATATAATAAAATTAGATAATTTAACTAAAATTTTTTTTACAAAGTGTTTATATCTGGAGGCTCTTTAGGAGGTCAAAACAAAACATTTAAAAAGAAATAAAGCTATAAAACGCATATAATTTTATAAGCAAATTGTATAGTAAAATCCTTATATTTTATAAATAATTCATACATTCATTCTGTATGGTATGTTCATGCCATTTTTATGATTTGAACATCGTAAATTAAAAAGTTACTACCACTTCAATTTATTAAATCTCACCCATACAAAATGTATCTATTTCAGTTACAGTCAATTTCATAGAACATATTTTTATATTACCATTAAATAGTAATCATTATAGTATGATAAGAGTTACTTTACACATTTATTAAAGAGCAAACAGAATTTTCTCACATGATTAAATTTATATATCCCAACATTTTGAAATGTTTGCAAAACTTATTAGTCAAGATTTAAAGAAGGAAGGTCTTACTCACTTGGAGCATTTCGTGGTGAATAGCAAAGTGATCATATGTACTAAAATAATAATTATCATCATCCACTGCAGTACTGGAAGATTTATTTTCTGGATAGGAAGAACGGTTATTCACACCTGAACACTGGGAGTTGTTACAGAGAAGGACTGTTTTTGCAGCTTCCCTGTTAAGAAATAATAAGCATCCTCTTACTTACTTTGTGCAAAACAAACTAAAGACAATTTCATACGTTAATAAAACATGACATATGGATATTCACATTCATTTCCCAAAGCGAGTTCTGTAATGAATCATATGCTGTTCCAAACTCAAGTGAATTTATATACTTCAACTGTGGTTCCAATACATTGGTGGCTACTTGGTACTCTCTGTAACTGGTTTTAGCAACCAGACTATTACAGTATAGTTAACCGAAAAAATATTTTTATTTGCTCATTAACTGGACAATTTTTTTAAAAAAAATATTAATCATTTATGAACAAGCTTTTGCATAAGAAACATTATTAACAGTACCTGTGAATTTAACACTTATTTTATGAATTTAAAATGCCAAACTTTTTTTTTAAAGTGGATGAAAAATTACAAAAGTATACAATGTACAAATATTTTAGGGAGAAACATGTTAAAGCAAATATACATTAAAAAATATAATTATTAAAATTTTATGAATATTTTTTTTATTATAATTCGTAGTATGATCAGAATCATAAATATTACTTTAAAATGAAACACAATTGAGGCACTGACATGGGGAAGACAGTAAGTCACAAAAAGTAAATTTTACAGGGGGAAGCATTTGTTCTCCAGTCCAAGTATCGTGGACTACATGCAAGTGCCATCTTTCGTCACTCGTAGAAACTAAAGCATTTTACAGATTAACTTACTGTTTATTCCATTCCATTGGCTTGAGTGTTTACTGTTTTTTCCATGAAAAAACCCCGAAAAACTCGAAATTTGTGACTTACTGTCTTCCCCGTGTCAGCCCATCAATTATACATTAAAAAATATAATTATTAAAATTTTATGAAACTCAGGATTTTTTTTTCATTATAATTTACAGTATGATCATAATCATAAATATTACTTTAAAATGCAACACAATTAAATATTGTTTTTAAATAAAAATAATAATGGTTTTATACAATATGTTAAAATTGTACTTCATTCTGTCAATTCTGTCGTAGGCATTCTGCAGTTTCATTTCTTTATGAGCAAGCTTTGTCAAAATTGCCTCAAAGCGAGATTGAGATATCGTAATTGTGTCGTCTTCAGTCCTTTCAGCTAACTTCTCCCGAACAAAGCTTTCAATATCTACAATATATAAATATATTTTATACTAAGCTATATCTCACTTGTAGAATTCTTTATAAACACAGATTTAAAAGTAATTTTCTAGAACCAATTTAAATAAACCTAAAATTATTTTAATAAAAATATATATAAAAAACTCAACAAACAAACAAAACTTGTAGAATTCTTTACAAACACAGATTAAAAATCATATTTGTAAGCTTTGTCCCAGCTCAAATCTTGGTTCGTTGATACTCTTGAACCCCCGGACAAGTCAGAACAACACCGGACACTTGATAACACCAGACACTTGATAACACCGGACAATTGATAACACCGGACACTTGATAACACCGGACACTTGATAACACCGGACAATTGATAACACCGGACACTTGATAACACCGGACAATTGATGACACCGGACACTAGATACCACTGGACAATTGATGACACCGGACACTTGATACCACCGGACAATTGATACCACCGGACACTTGATACCACCGGACAATTGATGACACCGGACACTTGATACCACCGGACAATTGATACCACCGGACAATTGATACCACCGGACACTTGTTACTTTTGCTTTCCGAATCCGCGTCCGGTCCTCGCTTTCTTTTTTCTCTCCCTCCAAAACAACCGCACGCTCTCTCCCACGCATTCCGTCACTTCCGGTACACCAGCGCCACTCTGCGAGAGCAACCTCTCACACCTTCCCTCCAGTTTCCACTGCATGACTATAGTCCTGCAGTGAAACTATTACTAGCTTTGTCCGCGTACACTTCAATGTCCAATTATAGAAAGTACCTTCAGTGTGTGTTAGTGTTTGTGTCCAATAATTGCTTCTCATGCATGAGCTTACAATTAAACATTCAACATATCCATTATTACATATAAACAAATCAATAAAATAATAAACATATTAATTTACTGAAGTACATAAACACATACATTTACATTTTTTTTTTCTTCCCAAAATTTACATTTACTACATAAACATTGCATTAATCCTCATATTCGATGCGAGACAGAGCATCAGCGTCCGTGTTAACAGCACCTGGTCTATGGGCAACTTCAACATTAAACCTTGCAAGGGCTAATGCCCATCTCTGTAATCGAGCATTCTTCGGGATTCCCTCAGTAAGAAATTTTAAGGGATTATGATCAGTATGAAGTAAAATTGGTTTTCCATAAGTCCAAACTTCAAACTTGTTTAGCGTCCACATTACAGCAAAAGCTTCACGTTCTATTGTACTCCAGTTTGTCTGCGTATTTGTCAGTTTCTGATTAGCAAACGTTATCGGCCTAGCTCTTCCCGTAGAATCTCTCTGAATTAAACATGCGCCTATTCCCGTCAATGAGGCATCTGTATGAATTTCAAACGGTCGTGCTAAATCAGGTGTGTACAGCGAAACCGCTCTACATAAAGCATCTTTTAATTCATTAAATGCACATTCTGCTTCTTCGGTCCAGGGGACATCGTTAGGAATGGATTTCTTTGTCAAATCAGTTAAGGGTTTAGCTATTCTAGCATATCCTGGTACATATTCCCTGTAGTAGTTAAATAGTCCCAATGCTGACCTCAAAGATTTTTTTGTTTTAGGTACTTTTAAGTTTTTGATAGTCTTAATTTTGTCCGGATCGGGCCCATGCTTTCCCGAACCTACAATGTGACCTAAATATTTTACCTCTGGTTTGCCGAAGGAACACTTATCCAAGTTTGCAGTAAAATTTAAGGATTGAAGCGTCTTAAGAACGGCTGTAATGTGTTTTAAGTGATCCTCCCAGTTTACCGAATAGATTACTATGTCGTCAATAAAACTTTCTGCATAACCACTATGCGATTTTAGAGCTTGGTTCATTGCCCTCTGAAAAGTTGCCGGAGCCCCAGCTAATCCAAAAGGCATCACTTTCCATTGATATTGACCTTTCGGTGAAACAAAGCTAGTCAGTATTTTACTTCCCTCTTCCATTGGAATTTCCCAATAGCCTTTCAAAATGTCTAGTGTGGTCAAAAAATAGGCAGCTCCCGCTCTATAGCGTAATTCCTCTGCATTCTGCATTGGTTGCTCTCGCAGAGTGGCGCTGGTGTACCGGAAGTGACGGAATGCGTGGGAGAGAGCGTGCGGTTGTTTTGGAGGGAGAGAAAAAAGAAAGCGAGGACCGGACGCGGATTCGGAAAGCAAAAGTAACAAGTGTCCGGTGGTATCAATTGTCCGGTGTCATCAATTGTCCGGTGTCATCAATTGTCCGGTGTTATCAATTGTCCGGTGTTATCAATTGTCCGGTGTTATCAATTGTCCGGTGTCATCAATTGTCCGGTGGTATCAAGTGTCCGGTGTCATCAAGTGTCCGGTGTTATCAATTGTCCGGTGTTATCAAGTGTCCGGTGTTGTTCTGAATTGTCCGGGGGTTTCAAGAGTATCAACGAACCAAGATTTGAGCTGGGACAAAGCTTACAGTACAATTTTGCCCTGAAAGCGATCAGGAACTTCATACAATTTAAACATAATTTCGATATGATGAAAATAAAAAGGCCAATCCTCTGGTTTTTCGGGAGGGTCCAAGATTGAACCTTTCATTATATTTAAATATCCCATAAAATTACACCTGTTTCTTTCCGAAATGTCTCCTGAACCGAAAGCAGTGCCGCCTTTACCCGAGAGCCCTGCATTTCTAATTCTTTAAGCTTAAGTTCATGTTCTCTCTCTAATTGTTTTTCTTCCTTCCCCTGCTGCTCCTGCTTAATCCTATCTTCTATTATATTACCCAACATATTCTTTGCATATTCCTCCTCAAATTCAACACTAGCGGTGATAATTTTTTTTAAATCTACCATCCTACTACCTGTAGGAATGTTCTCACCTAATTCCGTGGCTAGCACAATTAAATCCTCTCTCTTTGCTTTCCCGAAGAATGCCATCTTAATTACACAGCAAATACAGTTATATAATAAAAGTTAGCCAAAATACCTTTAACTTATAAAAATAAGAATTATAATATGCCAATTGTCAGATATTTGAACAAACCAGTAACATTATACAGCATTCTAAATTACTTAATGCTGGTAAAATAACAGCATAATTTTTCTTAAAGGATTTTTTTTTCTTTCCCCCCACTATTTTTTTCCTCAAAATACACCTCAACCATATATTTTACATATATCAAACCGAAACTACATCAACCATATATTTTACATAACAAAAAAAAATGTTTGTCCCCCCCTGTATTTTAAGAATAGTAAGGCATATCTATTACCGTTGATTATTGTTGCAGCACCTCATATCACCGGTTCAAAGCGTTGAAGACCTACTTTTCTGGAAATATGCCGTATGTATTTCTCAGACAACCGCTGTCGTCGGCGCCACTGTAAGCTTCGTCCCAGCTCAAATCTTGGTTCGTTGATACTCTTGAAACCCCCGGACAATTCAGAACAACACCGGACACTTGATAACACCAGACACTTGATAACACCGGACAATTGATAACACCGGACACTTGATAACACCGGACACTTGATAACACCGGACAATTGATAACACCGGACACTTGATGACACCGGACAATTGATGACACCAGACACCACTGGACAATTGATGACACCGGACACTTGATGACACCGGACAATTGATGACACCGGACAATTGATGACAACGGACACTTGATACCACCGGACAATTGATACCACCGGACAATTGATACCACCGGACACTTGTTACTTTTGCTTTCCGAATCCGCCTCCGGTCCTCGCTTTCTTTTTTCTCTCCCTCCAAAACAACCGCACGCTCTCTCCCACGCATTCTGTCACTTCCGGTACACCAGCGCCACTCTGCGAGAGCAACCTCTCACAATATTTTTGGAACCAATTTAAATAAACCTAAGATTATTTTAATAAAAAACAACATAAAAACCAAATGTTTAAGTCAACTTTAGGCATAAATCAGGGCCAGTAGGTTAAAACTACCGTTGAATATAGAAAAGGTTTTTTAAGCAGTATAAAAAAACATTGTAAAATGCCTCTTAATCACTGTTGGACTTAAGTTTAAAGGCTATACCTGTTTGTAAGAAAGAATATTTGACATACTATGACTTTAAGTGACTTAAATTTGAATTGATGACCTCCTTTGCAGGGTTAACACATTTCTAACACTATTAATCGCTATATTTGATAAAAAATAGCCCCCAAATTAAAAAGTTCTGTAACGCGCACACAATAAATATTTTTTATAAGATTATCTATAGTGTATAGAGAATTCAAAGACTGTTGAGTTCTTATGTTTGAATAAGTTTTATTCATTATGCTTCTTGATTTTATAAAGTTCTTGAAGAAACAGATGTTGTATTGAGAAAATAGAAGAAAATCCCAGGTCTTTCATTCTAATGAACATTTTGGTGTCTTAAAAATGAAATCAGCAGCTTCTTACAAAGAGGCTTTTATTGCAATTCAATATTCACAAGCCATTACTAGTTATAACTGATATGTGTTTGAAGCATAAGTTTGCTGGCACAATCAATATTTGTCCTATTATAATAAATTAAAATAAGCGAACATAAATTTTTAACATGAAGTACATTGGAAACCAAATAAAGAAGACCATCTCACCAAAGGTAAGAAGTGGATCAGAGGCATCAAATGGTTTCATGTACTCATCTTTGATCCATGGGCAGCTTGCTTTTGATATTTCCATTATTTCAGATGAAGATAGTTTCTAAAAGAGAACATGCATGTTTTACACTCATTTTGAAATCTGATATAACTAAGGAATAAGTTGTTATAAATGAACATTTTGCATATTCTTCAAAGCTATTATATATGCTGGGGATATCAATTAGTGAATTCGTAAACAATCATATCAATTAATATTTTATATAGCTGATGATACAAAATTTAAAATGCTTAAATCATAAGATTAAATAATATTAAATTTTTTTTAAACAGGAGGAAATACATGTTTTACTAAATTTGTACATTGGATAACTTGAAATAGTAGTAAAATTAAGCAATTGATAAAATTCTTTAAATGAAAATTAAATATGTTTATGCTGTTATATTATTTATATATATATATTAAAATATTGTTAAAATAACTAAAAATATTTGCATAATTAATTAATTTTGTGTTAAATAAAAATTGTGAAAAATTCATTTGGTTTATCAGTCAGTTTTTAATTTCAGACAAGGATTGAATAAGCACTACTCCTTGTCTGAAAGAAGTAATGCTTATCCAATGCTAGATAAATATTATAAAAATTGCAAAGCAATTCTAAGGATATCACAAGGCAGGCAATTATAAGTAAGTTATTTGCAATATCAAACAACATGTTCTTACATAGAACAACTGTGCCAATACCACTCACATGAGACCTGATATAGTTGATGAATTTGATATAGGTGATACAGTTGAGCCCCATCCTGCTGGTGTATCCAACCATATCAAACATGTGCTGAGCCCTGCAGTGCTCGAACATCAGCTCCGCACTGTTGAAGACTTCTGAGCAGAAGAGGCAGAGAGTCTGCATGGAAAGCGAAACTTCTTCGTCAATCCCCTCCCATTCCTCGTCACTTCCCGAGTAACTGTCCACTTCGACTCCTTCCATCGCACCTGACAGTGACAAATCAAAGGCAATTACAAATAGTGCTAAAGGTTCTAAAATATGTGCAATCAGCATTAATCAGAACACAAAATTAACACAATTTATCCGATAAATTAGTTGATACTTTTAAAATCATAAATATTATTTTTGTAGTAAAGATCCCTTTTATGGCCTTTGTACTTACTAGATCTTTACCACATGAGATATTAAAAGAAAGAGAATAACACGAGCATGCTAGTCTACTGAATTTTAAGTAAACAATTTAAAATTGGGTTAATCTATGTTATATGGTCTACGATGGCAAATTTTCTGAAAATACTATATACGAAACGCTACGACGTTACTTGGAGACAAAAATGGGTTTGGTTGCTAATCAAAGAACCTGCATCAGCATTTGGCTTTGGGTTCTAGATTTGGCAAAAAATCAGGATGACCGTAAAAGACAGATTAACCAAAAATTGTATTTTTCTTTATAAAACCATTATTTACCAAATTCCCATGGGATTTTACAAATACGAGTGCTTACAATCACCAGAACACAAAACTAATGTTAAGTCATTAGGGAAATTTAATAACGTTTCAGAGTCTAGCAAATTATAAACTCTAATTATGAGGTACAAGGTGTAAACACTAACACTTTGTACTTTATGTCAAACGTAACTAATTGAACTTGCTTCATAATAAATTACTTAAATTGTGGAGAAAACAAATATTAAGGGATGTCAACTGCTTACTTAAAGAATTTAGGGGTTAATTCCTAGTGTACGGTGTCCCCGTCAAATGTGATTTGGCGACAATTGGTGGGTAATAAATTTAATATTTTGACAACCCTATTTCATGACGTTCCTGTCATGATCTACGGCAACCATACTTTTTTTTTTCTTGCACCATTTCACTTTGTTTGACAAGGCATTGGCATCAATTATCAGAATCGCATCAAGGAGGAAATCACTAGGAATTTCCTAATTTAGGTTAAATTTGTAATTCTTTGTGTAGAGCTAAAAATTGAAAAAAATATATTTATTTTAAATTGTTCTTTTATAATTTTACAATACCAGCTTGATAACGACAGTATCAAATGTAGAAGTACTCTCATGTAGAAATTACATCAACACAAAAAATACCGTAGAAGACTTCCTTCCGAAAATATATCGTCGAAAAACGAAGAATACCATGACGTATTAAAATAACGTCCGCTACGGTGATGATGATTCAAAGGAAATTACGAATGGTAAACAATTCGCACGATTGACACAGCTTGACACTTTTTCCCGGCACAAGAAAAAGTAAAAAAACTTAATTTTCTACATATCGCAGTGCCTTGCTCCTAATATTAAATTATGGCATACTAGAACAATTATAGAATGACATATTTTTTAAAGTATGAAAACCCCACAAGCATTTTGTTGATAGGTACTCCCAGGAAAATTTGTGCATTTCAGTTTAGAGCTTAAAACCAATCAAATTTTAAAAAATCAATCGAACTAATTTTATTAAAAAGCACTTACCCGGTAATTCGATTTTGTTTACACACGGTGGCGAATTCATAATATTCGCATGTGCAAAATTTAGAAGCAAATTTCATTTCATTTCTAATCGATATATATGAACTTGTTGCCAAATAAAAAAAGTGAAACTGTTTTTTTTTTTAACTTTTTAAAAGCAACACAATGAGCTTTTTTGACGGTTTGGATTCTTTTGAACTAGACATTTGCTTATAGTTTTAAATTCTAGTTTTTTAAAAAAGTAATATTTTTAATTTTCATGTATCACAAACATGTTACGGGGCCTCCGTGGCCGAGCGGTAAAGGCTGGGAATACGAAGGTTCCTGGTTCGATGCCAGGCGATGGAGAAAAGTAAAAAGTAGTGATCTTGTGATCGGAGGGTTGCCAGCTTCGCTACAAAATACCAGAAAAGTCGTCCAGAACAGCCTCAAAAAATTAACGGCGTGTTTACGGGACTGGTGCACGATAAATTTGATCGGGGTCCAAAGTCCCGACATCTATTGAAGGCGCGTTGGGTGCCAGTTCAGGTGTTTCCTCGTCATTTGACCATGGTCCCCGAACCGTCGCCAATAGTCCACTGTCCGTTAATTAACTAACTGAATTCTTTATTCAATACTAGGGGGTTCTGCCTTGGTTCTGCCTCCTACTCGCTTACGCTCGCCCACAAGACCGCAAGGAAACATTGTCTTTTAACGAGGAGCCTGCCTGTACCCATTTTGTAAATAAATATTTATTCATACTTAATTTTTTCTTAGTGCCTTGGAAATATTCGACGAGGCCCGGCCAACCCAAAGAATTTCTACTAAACGTATTTCGTTCTCTAACAACACACTGCTGATTATTTTATTCCCTGATGTGAAAATGCTGCACTAATTAACGATCAACAACACGATTATCATAAAAATTAGTAAATCCTAAATCGTCATTAGCCATCGTTTGAGTTGCTTCCTTGCATTGAGTTTCGGTTTAAGTTGTTTGGATGCCAAATAGTGATTATTATTTTTTATCTAGTTTTAATACTTATTATCGATGGTAATTCATATTAAAATTTAATTTTAAAAACATGAAAATTCTAAAGCCAGAATAACATGACAAACAAAAAAGAAAGAGTTATTTTCCCAAAGCAGTTTTTTATTGCCAACATTAATTTTTTTAATATTTTGATAGTTATAACTCTTTTTTTAATTACGATGTGGAACAAAACTCGACATCAAGACCTTTTTCAGAGTGGGAACTGCGATTTTTACTAAATGTATAAAATTTCCACAAAATAGGAAAATTGTTGCCCGAGATATCATTAACCGAAACCTAGATACCCTTATATCTTTGCTGACAGAGGCAGTTACCTTTTTTGCTTGAAAACTAATAAATATTTTTAAAAGGAAAAACGCCTTGCATTAAATTTGATATATGGCTATTATTCTACAAAAAATTAGATTCATGGAATGTTTAATTTGATACACGTTTTGCTTGACTCAAATTCGAATTCTCGCATTTTTCAACTTTATCTCAAATTTAACATAAAATAACTTCTAATATAATTGTTCCATTACAATAAAAATATAATTATCGTATTCCTTTTAAAACAAACTCGGTAAATTTCACAATTATCTGATAGTTACTTTTTGAGTGGCGACTCAAAATATGGAAGAAAGAGGGTTACCGCTCGTTAACAGCGGCCATTATTTTGTTTTACAATATCTTGAAAACTTATAAATATAGTAAAAAAATATTTACTTTAATATGTTTTGCTTGACACAAATTCGAATTTTTAAAAAAATTATAACGATTATAATTTAAAAATTAATAACAATTTAAAAATTAATAACAATTTAAAAATTAATAACAATTTAAAAATTAATAACAATTTAAAAATTTATAACAATTTAAAAACAAAAAAATTTTAGACTGCTTTTCTTTAAAAAAAATTATTTAATAATGATAAAAAAATAGAATTATGGAATATTTTTGCTATAAGTTTTGCTTTATACAACCATAGAGTATGTTGCATTATTTAACTTTAACAATATATAATTTCTAACAAAATATAATTTCTAACAAAATATAATCTCTTGCAACAAAAATAACTATCTTATATTCCCCAAACATTTATAAAAAAACTAATTATCCAGTAGTTACTTTGAAAAGATACTCAAAATATGGAAGTGGAAAGAGGGTTACCAATTGTCAGTGGCAGTTACTTTTTTTTTACAATAGAGAGATAATAACCCTTTGTACATTTTCAATCAAACTAAATTAAATAAACGGTTACATTCTGATAATTTTTACAAATATTCATGAGCAAATCTGTTTTTCAGGTACACGCGCAAGATAGAAATAATAACACAAACAAGAAGGCAAACTTAATTTGATTGACAAAACGTTTCAAAATTTTCGACAAATTCTTTTAAGTTTTGGTCTAAATTTCATCATTTCATTAGGAAAATTACTTCATAAATCATGACAGAAGAAGATTCTACAAAAGGAGAACAGAAAAGCGATCCAACTGAAGAAAATAAGTCAGCCGCAAATGACAAAGCGGACAATTCCAAAGATCAAGCAAAGGAGGTTAAAGAAAAGGAGGAAAGTCCCGATAAGAAAAAAGACGTTGCTTTAGAAGAAGAAAAGGATGATGCTTTGGAAGAGAAAAGGGAAGATGCTTTGGAAAATGCAAAAGAAAAATTTCTTGATACAAAGGAAAAATTGATAGAAGCCAACAAAGACATGGAAAAAGTAAACGCTTATTATTTCCGTTCCTAATTGATGCAAATTTAACCAATGAATATTTTGATGTAATCGTATATTTGGGGAACCACTACTACGCCAAAGAGCCAAATAATTTTTTTGTCGCCAACTTTATTGACAAATATTGAGGTTACATATTCAAAATCCTTTTACAGTTGACGTAAAAATGAGTTGAATATTTTTCTAGTCTTCAAACAGCTCGCCGTATACATTCTAGTGAAGTTTAAATATACAGCCATATAATTATTTCTTTACTGACAGAAACAGCAATATGTTAATCTTTACATAACACAATAAATAAAACTAGCGTGCCCGTGCGAGAATTCTCGCATAAACTATTTCTTTCCTTCAAATAATGTACTTTTCAGAAGTTCACGTAGCGTGTTCTTGGAAGTGAGCATCTATGACGAAAATTCATCTTCTTATTGGAAAATCTGTGAAAAGAACATTAATTTCAAGAACATGCCTTTTTCCCCCAATGGCAAAATATCTACTCAATTTTCTTTCGAATCGCAATATTTTATCGACATCGAACGAATGATTTCGAACTATCTTCCAAAGACAGCGCTTACTAAATAATCAATTAAGTTTTAAAGGTTTTTTTAAATTAGATACGTTGCTCTATATGAATAGCTTGATTTTAAAACGGGACTTCTACATAGGAAAACCATAACAAAAACTCTCATTAGAAATCAAGCGTTTCATATTTACTGTTTCTTTGGCGTTACTTTTTAAAGTGTGACGCTATTATTTCTAATGGAACTTTTTCAAACTAAGTTATACAAAATGTTTACAAAGGAGGTTTTTTAAACATATTGAAATTTTTTCAAAATATTGAATTAAATAACATCCGATTTTAAAGTTAATGGGGAATAACATTACGCTTAATTCATAGATAATGGCTAAGAGATTGCATACACAGTTTAAAACCTTTGGTCGCCGAAATACCTTAACTCACTAATACTAAATAATAAATTCTTAATGCAATACTTCTGCAGTGAATATTTTCAGTTCAAGCGCAATTGTGTTATTTTACGTATTTTCAAGCGCGTTTTCTTATACTATACTGTTAATCCAAGGCGTTGTCAATACAGTTGCTGATTAAACTTTTAGCGACAGCGATTTACATGATTATACTTAAGTTTAATCCAAACTTCCACACCACGACCAACGTATGGACATTTGTACCACGACAGGTTTAACGTACACCAGTCCTCTCAACACGGTGAGAGCAACTTTCCGCGATTTAGTGCTCTCCATTCTTCAACCAAGCCAGCGGGGCCACCTGAAATTTCTATATTCGGACAAGCAATACCGGGAAAACATTACAACGTTAATTATTTATCTGTTTCAGCCTGGTAATCGAGAATATCTGAGTTTCTATATATATCAAAGAGAATGGAAACCTACGAAACCGATTGGCCCAATCACAGCCCAGGATAAAGGACCCGGTCCTGCGGGAACTAACTTGCCTTCTACCATTGGTAAGATTCTTCAAAGTGGAATGCGAATCTGATTAGAAAACCAGATTACTTCTAGATTTTGCAGAGTTTTTTTTTAATATAAAATTATCAATATGTTAGTATTCACGATCGTTGCCAATGTAACCTTGAGTCGTACTTGACTCGAGAAGGTTTGTTTCATAGAATTGTAAATAGTGAAATTCTTTTATATAGACATTTAAATTAGTCACATATAAAAATACAGTTTTATTCCGATCTTGATGAAATTTTGCACACTTGACCTTAAAAACAAGATGAAGGTCACTGTATACATAAAATTTCGAACAACCACGCCACACCCTCTTTCCCACCCCCTAACTCGCTTAACCCCATTGACTGTTTATTAAAACCTATTTATAATAATGAAATACCGTAACAACTTAATATTTCAACATTGTAACATATATTATTTAGTTAGCTATAAGGATGGATAAAAGATGCATTCTGATTGGCTGATGAGGAACTATCGCCAATATACCGTCAATATGTGACCAAATGAATAAAAATGTCGCCAAATAAATAAAAAAGTTGCCAAATGAATCAAATGTCGCCAAAAGAACTAAAGTATGGTCATATATGTAAAAATATCACCAAAATGGTGAAATTATTGTCAAAATGATAAAATTAATATCTTTTTGAACAATTGACCTTTAAATCAAGAGTAAGGTCACCGTCTACATGAGATTTTGAAAATTATTTCTTAAATATCTTAATTACTTCAAACTTTATCTTAAATTGTACTATAATTATTTTTTTTTATCATGTTTTACATTTTATATAAAGTTGTGAAATTGCCCTAAGATTAGCAATTTTATGAAATTAAGGTCTTAAAAAAGTGCATTGTATTCAGTATCTCAGAATAAAAAGTATTTTCCAAGCTTATTTAAAACACTCATTAATAACATATTCTGGGAATATCAGTTTCATACCTAAGAAAGGGATTATTATTAGGATTTATGCTCAGTAAATTAATTCCTTATTTGCGGGTAGTTTTATGAACATTCGTTTCGTGTCTTTCAGGGGCTGATGAATATGATGTACGAAAGCCAAGATCGCCTACCTTCAAGTTTGGAAAACCTTCAAAAGATAAGTTAGTACTCTTCATTTGCAAAGAATAGAACTACAAAATTCTAATGTCATATAAGCTGCAACTCTGGTTCTGAAAATTATCAGAACTGCAAGTTAACTTTTGAAATGCAAAAATATACATACGTTTGTGTACAATGATATTGGAAATGCTCCATTAATATTTTTGTTTCATATAAAATGAAAGCTTAAAATATGTAAAATAGTTGTGATATAATTGTGCGCCTTGGTAAAATACATATTGATTTGGTTTTTCGAATGGTGGCTTGGCTTTTGAAATCCTTGTTATTATTTTTTTTAATGTATTAGTTTTGAAATGTTCTGTAATATTTATGGAATATAGAGTACATTTGCCCGTGTTTCAACAAACTCGGGGTGAAAAAAACTCATAAAAATCGGAAATATGCAAATCTTTTTGTTTGTACCAAGGGTTTCTGGGAATTGAATTATTCAGGGTGGTCAAAAATAGTTGGGCGACGGTCATTCTTTGGCTATATCACATTTAGCTGTATTGGCATAATAAAACATTTTTTTTGTCCAACAGGGTCCATTGGGTCAGGACAATTACACAGGGTTCAGTGGGTCAGGACAATTACACAGGGTCCAGTGGGTCAGGACAGTTATACACAGTCCAGTGGGTCAGGTCCACTGAGGACTGAGCTTATATTTTAGATAAGTCACTTAGCTTTAGCAGCAACAAACAAAGCAGTTAAATTATAGCAAACTGAATGGTTTATTACGTGGAGTTAAAGAGCCAAACTATGACCATCGCCCAACAATTTTTGTGACCCCCCTATAACTTTTAAATATTTAGTAGTGAAATTCTAAAATTCTCACTCAAAGCCATTCAATCAAAGCAGAATGTTATAAGAATGCTACTTGAGCATCAGGGATCACTAATCGCGCTGTTAAAATTAGGTAACCAGGTAGATGACCAATACAATGGATGACAATACCATCCTCACTTCTTTGAATTATTCTTAGCAAAAACATTCATACCCGTTTTAAAAAAGATTCTGTATTTTGAATGATTCGAAAAATAAGCAGAAGCTTCCTTTTTTATTAGAATAACATCTTTATAATAGTACTTCAGTTTACGTTCTTTTCATAACAAGATAGTTTTCTTGCAGGAACTTGCGGCGTTCACAATCGGATTCGGACGGATCAGGAACCGGTGGATCCGGCTCCAGTGGGTCAGGGTCAGGCCGCTGGGGTCCAGGTCCCGCTGCATACGACACACGACAGTTGACCAACAAGGGAAAGGACGAGTGCAGAGCCCCGAGGGTGGGAGCGCGGATCAAGAGTCCAGCCACTTTCATGACCCCGGGTCCGGCTGCTTACTTCAGGGGAGAGGGAGATGCCACCGTCTATCCACATTCACCAGCTTTCAGCATGCGACCTCGCACCAAGACCAAGAGGACAGTCGACACACCAGGCATTTGCATTTACTTTCTATTGCTCTTCTTATGAAATAAACAATTCTAAAAATAGGTACTTGAGAATAAGTAAAATGTACTATTAAAATACAAGTACAACGTTAAAATGCGCAATAAAAATCCATCAAATCCGGACATGTTTCGGGAGATACGTCTCCCTTCCTCCGAAATACGTCTCCCTTCTCCCGAAACATGTCCGGATTTGATGGACTTTTATTGCGTATTTTAACGTTGTACTTGTATTTTAATATTCTTAACGCAATGTTCTATAAGACGAGTTTTTATCTTAAAATGTACTACGAATTTTTTTATTACTTTCGATGCTTATCATGGCTCCGAATACACGAGTTTCAATTTTGAAAAAGACATGTACTCAAAAATGAGTACAATGAGTAGTTGCTTGCCCAGGCTGCCTTCATAAATCTCTTTCAATGAATATCGACAGTCTTACCGGGAACCGAACCCAGATCCTCAGCAGCGCTGTCCGGTGCTTTATCGGTTAAACTATCAGGGTGACTTTAAGAAGTTATAAACAGAAGAATATGTTACAAAAGGTGTGCTAAATTAATCGAAAGCAGGATAATTAAGTTGTAATAACTCAGTTTCTATTTAAGCTTTTTTATATCAAATAATGTGGAAGACCATCTTCTAAACTATTACTTTAAGTTTGTCAGGATCCATTAAGATCGCTTGAACAGAAGCTAATATTAGCAATATTAAATCAAATTGCTACTTTTTGAGAAAGTAAAATAACTTGCATGGGGGTATATCACACGCTCGTTTAGGATGATATTATACTTAAGGAAAAACAACTAGGTTTAGATACTTATTTTAATTACATTAAAATTACAGTGTACGGAGAAAGAAGTCCAAATTTCCATTTCCGGTTTTTAGTATATCTGCACCTTTCAAAAGTTCGATTTTTACTGGTTAAATAGACTTATCCAGGCTTCGAATTAGGAGATGAAAGTTAGGCGTCATTGTAATTAGCAATTTTTTTTAGTTGACAAAATCTTCTGCTTAGGCGTAATTTTAAAATAATTCAAACTGTTGAAGCAGAGGTGTCAAATTTGTTATGTTATTTTTGGAATCTCTAAAGCTTCTTTTGCATAAGATTAGAAACATGTTTCCATTTGTATTCCAATAACTGTCAAAATTACTGAAAAGCATGAGAACAATTATTGAAAATCAATGTTAGCCGTCGAAAATGAAGACTGGGAGGGTTGTCAAACTGAATTTTTTATAAAAAGTTAGGCGCCAAACATGACGAATGGATGTAAATTGGTCGTTAAATTGATAATTTTTGGAGCAAAATACACTAACGATCGCTAACTTTTTCAAACGTGGTCTCAAAATCAAAAATTTTAGTGATTTTGTCGAAAATTGCTAATTAAAGGTATATTAAGATTAAAGGGGAGAAATAGTTGGAGGTTATCAGATGTTAGAACAGTGTTGTCTGCATAAATGTTTTTCCTTAACATAGTGCGAGTGATTTGTAGTTCGTTATCTACCTGAAGTTATCTCAGAAATATCTAAATATTGAGTTATATTTAAATCGACTCATTTATTTTAATAGAAAACTACATATCTGTGGATTCGGAATCAAAGTTTGACGGGAAGTTCTTATTGGCAAGTATTATGCTTGAAATAGATTAGGGAAAGTTGTGCGTGGAGCTACACACTAAATTCCTTTATGTAGGTCAAATATTTGTATGACAATATTTGTTATTGAAAACAAATAACCAAATAAATTTAAAACTTAAATTAAAAAACTCACTAAATTGCTCAAAAGTATATCCTTAAAACATTTTTAAGAAAATTATCCAAAAACGAAATAAATTCCATTTGACACCGCATTAAGAATCCTAATTTCTTGGAATAGAGATTTAAAAATAATTCTTGCGTAAAAATCGCTTAATAGTCGCCAATAGTCGCAAACTTTAAAATAACTTCTTAGTGATTTTTTTTTTAATTTGCAGATCCTGGTTCGTATAATCTTCCTTCAACTCTTGGATTCGGAAAGTCACCGTTCGCTGGTGGTCCAGCGTTTTCCATGGGTGGGAGACTGGACAAGTCCTCCAAAAAGCCCAAAAAAGTAAATATTAACTACCACTCGAGTTATTTACATTTACAAAATGCATTAAGATAAGCTCTATTAGGATGAAAAAACTGTGCCAAGGAGACATTCGCGGAAAATTATATACTTTTTAATTAAAAAAACTGTTTAAAATTATTTTCACAGAATGAATCTCACAAGTAAAAGTTGGAGTATAATATTTTAAGCTTCAACTTATGCCTTTGTTGTTGTCCTCTTACCCTGGTTCAAAATTCTGAAGTAATGATATATGTTTTATTAATGATATATGCTAGTTTTATAAACAGAACAAGATTTAAGCGAGATTCAGTTAGTCAATGGGTCAGCGTTCACTGTTTCGGTTTCTTTCCTTCCAGGGACCTCCTTTTGTAGCAATAGTTCGATTATAACACTACCACCTAAAACAAACTTAAATATTATCCTGTTAATTAACACATTTTAGATTTGAAATATCTTTAATATCAGCTCCGGGTAAGGGGTCGAAAACATGGGAGCCGCGAAATAGCATTGGCAGGGTTACATTTAGTTTGCCTGAAGCTGGACGCAACGCAGAAAACGTTGGTTTGTTCGGAATCCAAAGAGGTGTCTCTCACTTGAGTTTGACGTAACACGCGGTCGTCTTGATAGACACGGCCCATTTAATTATTTTCTACCCTTGTTTAAAAATAATTATAGAATAAATAAACGAGGCTGACTTATACTATATGTATTTTATTCCATCTTTAGTACCCAGGTCCGGGAGAATACAACTTAGTATACCCGAACGCGAACAAGCAGAAGCCCCCATCCTTTTCCATGGGAGGAAGGATATCTTCTCGAGCCATTGGCACCGTGACTCCGGGCCCAGCTTCTAACGAACTCCACTTGGTGAGAGCAATACCAATCTTGATGAAATTTTACACACTTGACCTTCAAAGTAAAGAAAATGTCGAACAACCACCCCCATCACCCTTTCCCCCTCCGTAACTCGGTTAACTCCTTTGACTTCTTACTAAAACTTAATTAAAATAATACAATACTGTAATAAGGAAATAGTTCAACATTGTAACAATGTAACATATAACATATTTAGCAATGAGGATGGATAAACGATGTACAATTGGATGATGAGTAAATAATCGCAAAATACGGCCAAGATGTCGCCAAATGAATAAATAAATAAAAAATGCCAAATGAATAAAAATGTCGCCAAAGCCATAAAAATGTCGGCAAATAAATAAAAATGTCCCAAAAGGAACTAAAATATGATCATATATATAAAAGTGTAATCAAAATAGTGAAATTATTGTCAAAATGATAGAATTAATACAGTTTTGCACACTTGATCTTCAATATAAAAGGAAGGTCTTTGTCTACATGAGATTTTGAAAATCCACCTCCATCTCTCTTCCTTCCTGTTAATTGACATAAAGTATTTCTTAAAGCGCCAAATAGCGCCATGGTGAAGAAATCGGCGAACACTCTGCGTAAAGATATATACATATAAGGAGGAGTGTTTGTAGGTTTGTTTTTTGTACAAATCAAGTTTTATTCAGAGGAAGCAGTTTTTTTCCCGAGCAACGCCGGGCATGTCAGCTAGTATTTTATAAATTAGATTATTGATTTTTTCATATGAGAACTGTTTCTTTTTACTTTATTTCACGTAAATTTATATACGAATGGTTTAAAATGCGTCTAATTTTGCTGTACTTTATCATTTACAACTTGAAGAAAAATAATACCTCACAACACCCAATCTATAATTAATGTATTACAGAGTCTTAATTACATTTTTTCATTCTTTATCATTTAATTAAAGATTATTCTTTTTACCGTTACAGCAGCAGTATATATCATGTTTTGTCACATAATTGATCAATGGTCTTGATTTTTATATTGAAAATATATTTAAATGTTGTATTAAAGAGTTATATTGAAATGTTAGCATATTCTATTGTTATCGGGGTATTTTTTTTAGTTCCCGTTGTTTTCAAATAAGGTATTCTTGCACGTTCTATTCAAGTTATATAGTTACGTTTCTGCAATTAAAATAAAAAAGTAATTTTAAATAAATATTTTTAACATAATCATCTTGTTTTTAGGTAAAGTTTCACAAACCAGCGACTCCAAGATTTTCTTTTGGGATTCGGCACAGTCCTTTCAAAGCCATTCAAACGTTTGCAGCGGAAGAATAAACCACACAATGAGTTGACATTAAGATATCAAAGTATTTGTGTATAACATTTGAGTTACTCCGTGTTTTTGTAACATTTCGAATTCTCATCTCAGTTATTCGTATAGAACTATATTAGTTTCGAATTAAAATTTAGTTATTAGAGATACGCTTTGTCGTTATTTTTTTATTTATATACTTAGAAATACACTTTAATGACTTTTCATTTCTAAATATTTATGCAAACTCTTTATTTTTATTTTATTTACCGGGTTAAAATTACGCCAACCAAAACCGCCAAAGCGCGCCAAAAGGAGAGAGGTTATCAATTCGACTGTTATGTATTTAAAAAAAAAAATTATGTATGTTCGTGCAATATTTCTGTTCTAATTAAGATATTTGGAAAATTCTTTTTTTGTTGGATAGGAGATGTCTCACTTGAACACCTTTTATTAACAATATCCGGTTATCTGGCACTTAACTATCCGGAATTCTTAATTAACCGGACCGTTTGACAATAATATTGTCCTATTTCGAAAAATCTTTTTTTGTTATATAGAGAAATATCTACTTTTGCAAGTTTGTTTTCTTCTAAAAATGGTATATCCGGAAATATCAATTTATATTAATTTTATATTTATTACAACTTTTTGAAGTTGATGCCAATTTATAAAAAACATACATAAATTTTAACACCGATTTAAAAAAAGTTGTAATAAGTATAAAATTGATATGAAATAATTCGATTATTTCAGTTAGTTCGTAAAATTAAAAATTATTTTTTACTATTCAGCGCATTTTTCTTAAAATTGGTTTTCTTTTTTTAATAAAAGAATATATTATATAATTGTACGATATCACAGTTAAATTACACTTTATCCTATATGTTAACTAATAGTGAAGGTGTCTATGTTTTCAATCGTTGTAGTTCAAGTAAAATTTACATCTTCAGGTTAAAGAAATATAATTATGTATTGCATATAAGTCCAACCGAAATGGTTTAAAAATAGTTTGTTTTCTACCGATTGTATATTATCTTTTATAGTTCTAGAAAAATTTACCTTGATTTTAATTATTTAATCTATTATTCTATTTTATTAATCAAATAAGATGCAATTAATTTTATTCCCTAAGAAAGTTTAAAATTTCGCTTTTTTTTTCCTATTTTGAAAGAAGTCTGAGGAAGTCCGAAACTAATTCAACGTTCAATTAAAAGTGATTCACAAGGGTTGGTACACTCGTAATTGTAGTTACAGAGTGAGAGTTTGATTACTCGAATTTGTCACACTGTAAAAAAAAGTAGTTCAAAATGAGAACCTAAACATACTTTTTTTTTCTTTCAGTACAATTGCATCCTAAATGAGCTACGGCGTACACAAATTTAAGTAAGTTTACTTTTCTACAAAAAAGGAGCATTGTGGTTTAATATTGCTAATCTCAGCTCCTGTTTAAGCCATCTTAACCTTCGAGCATGCATGGACTGTAGTAGAGTGAATATGACGTCATAATCGTGAAACCAACATCTCAGACCGAATGGCCTCAGGCACGTGACTTCTTTTCAAAATTATGAATTAAAAAATACTCGCGATTGGCTGATGAATTGAGAAATGTGTAACAGTGAAAATTTATGAATGGAATGACGTAATTAATCACGTGTCTGAGGCCATACATGTTGGCCTCACTTTGATGTTAGCGAGATTATTACAATATGTTTTCTCTACTATGAAGGATTCATGCTCGAATATCTTAACAAAACGACCTGACAAACTTAAAATAGTTGTTCAGAAAATGGGTTTTCACATTATTTGATGTCGATTGCATAAATGGAAACTGAGTTATTACAACTCAGTTATCTTTTCATTCTTTTGGCACACTTTTTAACATTTCTTCTGTGTATAACTTCTTCATATCGCCCCTGATAGTACAACGGATAAGGCACTGGACTGTGGTGCCTTAGGATATGGGTTCGATTCTCAGTAAGTCTTTGTTGTAATTATTGATATTTATTAAAAGTGATTTATGAAGGCAGCCTATTTAAGCTGGCATCAAAATTGAAACTCACGTATTCTGAGCCATGAAAAGCCTCGAATGCACTAAAACATGAGGGCATATTACTTATTTTTGAGTACCTAGTTTTAACAGTGCGTACTATATTTTTAACTCAATAGAAATATAACACAGACAAAAAGAATCACACATAAGTTCTTAGGAAGAGCGAAAAACGTTTATTAAAAACTTTTACACCAACATACCACGACACGACCGAAGTCGTGTCGCGAGAGCGGAGACTGCTCCCACGTACACTAAATCTGAAAGTCTTAGCATCTAAGCATCCCAACATTCTTTTACTTCATAATCTGTACTTCTAGGCCCTCAATTCTATTGGTCCATTTTAGCTTTAAAATTATGCAATTGTTAGGCACCAACCCTACAGATGCAAAATCAACTTTTGCGTATATATTCTCACCTGTATTACATTCTTTTAGATTTCAATTTCATATCAGATGAGTTTCTGTCGTATGTGTATCAAATAGTATAAATGTACAGAATAACATACAAAAAGGGAGTTTCTATATTTTTTAAAAATAATAACTGTGTTATCGTATTGGTTTAATATTAGATAATGAAAAAGACACTATTGTTTGGAATTTTCTTGATGTGATAGCAAAAATTTGTAAATCATGTAAGCTGTAAGTTGTTTTAATGTGATTTTTCACCGTTTCAATCTAAACTTTTTAAATGCTGGTAAGAAAAAAGATTATTCTTTGGCAAACTCATTGGATTTTTGGGTTAGCTACTATATAACCTTAGTATTAGATTTTCAAGATGCTTCAACAAAATTGATTTAAAAGCTTGGTGTAAAAAATAAGAAATTAATGTATGCTTACTAATTTCTGTAAGCATCATATTACTTTTCGTAGCATTGCGAAAGAAATATACGTAAAGAATAATTTATGTATGCGAATTATTTGCATTTGTAAAGTTGGCATATGCAATATAGTTACAAACAAAAATAAAACGGCATTTTAAAGAGTTCATATTCAACAAGATATCTGACATAAATATTGTAAGATATCAAGCTGATTACAATATCATAATGAAAATAAACATCAAATCCTCTATAGAATAGTTAAATAAACTAAGGTCTTTTATTGAGCAGATGCAATTATTTTTTTGAAACTATTTGTTAGCAAATTAACAAATAAGAGGCCCCAACCATTTATTTTTGCCTATCTTAAGTGCGATTTTGATCTGTTATATATTCTGTCCTAAATTATATATCGTACTTATATTTTGTCGATTATGTATTGAAGTTATTAAAATGATTCACAAATTCTCAAAGAATATGGTATAAATTTTACTGGTAGTAAATGCGTAATTCATTTGAAAACAAGGTGCTGTAGAATTAAAAAAGATTGATTTTCACGCCACTTCTTGTATGCAATATTACCAGCTTAGCCATTTATTTGTTATTCATCGCTGCGTCATAACTTTGATTCAATGTACAATAAATGTGAACGGTCAATATTTGTGACATGGAAACCTTCCAAGCAGCGATGTATGGCTACGTACATCGAAACAACCCCAAGGTTCAGTATCAAAGCTTATAAATAGTTAATACTTCTGCATATTTAAACTTTGTTTATAGGCATCGTAAAATGAATTAACACGTGATAAAGCCATTAAAAAGTTATAGTATATGGTTTAGAAAAGTCTATAGGAATGATGGTTTTTCAAGTTTTTATTTAAATGATGATTTTTTTTCAGGTTCATAGTGGCAAGGAAGAATATTCTTGGTATTTAGAAGTGGCGTGGAATATAAATCGCAAAAAAAATACTTTTTTTCAAATAAAAAAGTATTTTTGTGAGGTAAAACTTTCAATTTTATTTAAGAATTTTAAACCTTACAAAACCGTCGGGGGAACATTAGTAGACATACTAACATTGCATGTTTAGAATACCAAATAAATATTCAATTGGTAATTTATAAAAATATTTTGTCATATATCCTTTTCATTAAGAAGCTGCTGTGCTTCTTTGCTTTTAAAATGTATTTTTTTTATCAAGATGATTCTTTTAACAACTTTGGTCCCAAAAAATGATGAAAATAGATTTTTGATTGCTAATAAGATTATTCACTATTTATTAGATATGTTTTTCCGTAACATAGTAACACACACAACAAAAAATAATATATTTTTTGCTTATCGGTTTCCAATCCATTAACCTGAACGTACGATAAAATTTTAATAGGATTCAACGGTAATTACCTGTGATAACTTAACTTTCCGCTCACATGTACATAGTTAATGTCATTTTATAAAGTCATACAAGTAAAATAATTTAAATAACTTAACCATTGGAAATATCAAATAAGTAATGTTTTTAAAGTTTAGGAAATTTTCCAACTATAGGTAAATAATAATAAAACTTATGCACTTTATAGATAAAATAGCATTTTATAATTACAACATTTCACACATGACTGTTGTTATTAAAAATGATAATATAGTTTAATATGCCAAATAAGTTTTTAATATAATAAAAAAATACTTTTAGTTTTTAAGATTGGTAATTCATGACAGTTTTTACAATGTGTGATTCGTGACTGACGTTTATAGTAGTATAAAAGAAGTGATAGAAATGATAAGACATCAATATAAAGAATTTGCCATATTGCATGTTTCATGAAGATACGTTTAAATACCAAAAGGTCGAAGAATGTCATTGGTTTCACACATAAAACACTAAACAGCCATTCAGACTGGACGTAAACCTATACCATACCTCTAAAATATATATAAAACCTCTCAATATAAGCAATTCCATGCTATTATAGAAAAAATCAGTGAAGGAAGTTTTTCAAAGGATTTATTCTTTAAACTTTCTTTGAAATTTTTTTCTAAACCAATAAGATAGAAGAGAATTTTTAAAAAAAAATGTGTTATTGTTATGATAATGTCTCTTCCAGCGTGGTAATAGTTCCAATCCTTATAAAAAGTCTTCCAGATTGTGGCAATATAATGAACTGTTTAATACTTTTCAGTTACTAACTTTCGATTATCGGTATCGTTACTGACATTCGATTACAGGTATCGTTACTGATATTTGATTATCGGTATCGTTTTCGGACATTCGATTATCGGTATCGTTACTGACATTCGATTATCGGTATCGTTACTGACATTCGATTACCGGTATCGTTACTGATATTCGATTATCGGTATCGTTTTCAGACAAGACATTCGATTATCGGTTTCATTACTGACATTCGGTTATCGGTATCGTTACTGATATTCTATTATCGGTATCGTTACTGACATTCGATTATCGGTATCGTTACTGACATTCGATTACCGGTATCTTTACCGATATTCGATTATCGGTATCGTTGCTGAACATTCGCTTTTGTTATGCTATCAAAAGGATTTTTGATTGACGCTTAAACGCTTATTGTCACAAGTAATTGTCTATACAAAAACATCAGATTTCTATTGGATACTATATTATTTGGTACAGTAAACACCGATATTTTGGACACTACATTATAGAGGTAACGATACTTTGTGTACTACTCTAAGATAAAGCGACGTATATATCCGTTCGTGTATTTCCAGTTTCACCAGCAACGTAATTTGATACATAACTTCTAAATTAATAAAAATACTGTATGTTGAAATATGTTTTAGTTTAAAGCATTGGTGAGAGTTTTGAAATCCATCTCTATTAAAATGATTAAAAAATCACTTTGCAAAAAAAAGTGCTGGAAATAAAAATTAAACTGATTGCATGAAAACAAAGTTATAGCTTCTATATTTTGCTCGCCCCTCAATTGGTTAATATTGTTAGAGTTAGAGATCAGTCGTATTGAATCTTCATGGATGTAGTTGGATAAGGTAAAGAAAAAAAATGCGTGTTGTATATGAGTGCGTGATTTTCGTCCAGTCTGAAAACCACTTAATAAACTAGTTAGGCAATACCAACAAATGATTTCCAATATTTTAAGTTCGGCAATCCAATGTACGTGGCTATCAGTCGAGGCTTGTCGAAGGAAGTCCCTCCTCTTCGCTCAAGAATCCAACACAGTTCTTTGTCTCCGTTCTCTTCACACATAAATAGATGGCAAATATAGAGGAGAAATGCATGGGGGTTTTAGTTGAAAGGGTCGATGTTGAAATGCTTCCCAGTCATTGGATTGACTTTAAGACCAACGAATTGGTTCTCACATAAAAAGTTACTGCGGCCTTGTAAGATTGTATGCCTGAATTATATTATTTTAAAGACTGTTTAAATTAATTTATGACTGGAATGAATTTTGCTGTTTTGAAAGAACTTTATCCTCATACATGGGATAAGTATTTTTCAATTCCGTAGATCCGTATAAATGAGGCTAATTGTTTTAACGGACAATAAAGTTTCTGATATCTAAATCTCAGAATAAATCGGAAATTATTCAAACTTTAGCTACATTAACACGAAGAAATATGAAATATCAATGTTATGGGATGATATTTGTACATTTCAAAATAAAAATGAATGTTTATGCGTTACTCCATTTCCAAAATGCCAATTATCCTGCTTCCCGTTAGGCTTAAAACATTAGTTCATGGATTCTGCGAACCAATCCGTTGTCTCCTAAAAGAAACACGGGGAACATTTACTTTGTGGAATGATGATCCACAGTCTAACATACACAGCCCCCTTTCGATACCCCCTTTTTTTTTTAGCGAAGACGGGTGGAGATTCTAGTTGATGGAAGGGGTGGAGGCCAACATCACATTTCGTTTGATAAGGTCGGGTCTTCATAGAGGTGGGATATCACAGAAAGAATCGAAGAGTTGCTTGGAAAAAAAACAGAGATGTCCGACGAAGTTTAAGCTCTGGATTGTCCCGCGAGAGTGATGTGCACACGCATCCGCCCTTTGGATTGGATGCGTCTGTGCTCTTGCGTTTGCGAGAGTCCTGGGGAAAATCTTGGCTGACGATTTATGTACAAGGTTCCTCCCTGATGGACTCCTGGAAGACACACACATAAATTAATTAGTGACGAGATCTTTTCTCGATTCTCCACATCAAAATAATTCTTATATAAATTTGGAGGTTGAAGATTAATTTAATTTATATTTTTGAGCAGTTGGAGTTTCTTCGAACATTTTTATAAAGAAACTAGGTGAAATACACGTTCAACGCACGGGAAGGAAATAAGTTACAAAATAGATACAAATACAATATTTATAAGCGAAATAAATAATATTCTTAATTTGTCACCCATCAGAGGGAACCGCAGTATTAAAAGTTGCAATTTGTAACGAAAGTTTATTAGCAAGGTGCCGCAAGATTGATAATATGGAGAAGTTGGCTGTATAATTATGTGGATATACATACGATACTCCCGTTGATTAACATCCATGTTTTAATAGATTCCCAAACTAATGTTGCTACCGTAGCACTATAAACTTTTCGGTATCGAACCAAGGAACTTCTGCTTGCTACGCCGATATTCTGCCAGTCAGGCTAAAGGGATCACACCAGCCTAAGCAGGAGTATCGGGTATATGAAGTGAACCCCACACTACTAACATCGAAAAAGGGGTTTTACACCTTCTTAAATACGTTCGACCGGAACAAAAATGGCTTACTTTTCATATTTAAGGTATAAGTTACAAATTTGCCAAATTTCTTCTTCTTAGGTATACGGGAAGTTGGAGAATTAGTGATGAGTGAATGAGTGGGGGTTTTCGCATTTGTATATATAGATAATAAGAGTATTATCAGAATAAAAAGTAGAATAAAAGTACTTTGCATTTTGGAAATAAATAAATTCTTATTTTATATGGGAATATTTAGATGATCATATTATGGTTTCTCAGTTGTAAAAGTGTCCTGGAATAAAATAAGAGCGTTATTGTTAAACAACGATATTTGTTATTTTTAATTTTTAGTCATGACAAAACAAATTCTGAATATTAGCATCACTTAAAGTGATATTTTGTTCTTTGAAGTAAATGATTTAATTTCAAAACACAGTTTTTTCAATTGGTACCATAAATATTCGTTAAAAATAATTGCTGTTATGAATATCTCTTGATATATTTAAAATGTGATTTTAAATTTATTTATTTATATTTTTCTGTTGTTATTATTGAACTCACTTTGGATAAGTTAGGAATATATGTGGAACAGTTTTCATTTATATCATTACATTACAAAATGCTAATACTGCATAACTTTATATTAAATGTATGAGACAAAAATCCCAAAAATATTAGAAAATGTACCTTTTTGAGTTAATTTAAAATTTTTAGAAAACACAATATCTATTTTAAAATTCTTCACTTTTATTTGAAGGTGTAAAATTTTAGACTAAACTGGAACTGAAATGACTATTCTATAAAATTAAAAAATCAATTCTCCAAAACTGTTACCATGGTGCAGCTTTGCCAACTAATTCCGATTAAAGAATTGGTTGGCATGGCTCGATTTATTAGTTTTTATAGTGGGTTTTTTAGGGGCTTTTCAGTACATTTCTCAGATTTCAAATCCTCAAAAGCAAATATATGCATGGGAATTTTAGGACACTGGTTCAATTACTTCTGGATTAATAAAAAAAAATTAAATATATTTTGATTTTTCATATTTACGTTTTCAATTTGTTCTGATAATTTGTAGGTATTTAAGAGCATACCAATCTAGAGACATGTTTTTGGTTTCATTTAATGAATTTATTGTTTTTAATTTTAACTAAGGCTAGTTTATATTGATTTTACAACAAATAAGAGAACTAACCAAATAAAAATATTAAATTATTATACATCTACCTGTTCCTGTTCCTCTTCTTCTCTCCTTTGCACGGCCATCCAGTAGTCGTAATTGTCTTGGAGATTTTTTGTTTGCTGGCAATGAACAGCCTTCCGGTGGATCTTTGAAGATTCTCGCTTTCTTCGAATTCCACCTGGAAGCGATTTCGCAGAGAAAAGAAACGCAATTCAATAAAATTATTCAAAATACAAATAATCTTCCCTTTATAATGAAATACACTCACTCTTAATAATTTCTTCTACTCTCCTTGGGAGATCTAAGTCATCTTCTGATAACTCTTCGGTGCCTATCAAAGGAGCAAAATGTAACAAAATAATAGAAGAAATTATTACATAATGTCAATGTGAAAGAAAAAATAATTTTAAAATTACATATAAACTACACTTATGTTTGTATTTTATTTATAGTATGTATTTACTACAATAATCTCATACACTTTTACACTAAAAAATGTCAAGTTTTGATACAAGTTGCCATGCCTTACCAATAAGCTCGATTCGTTAATAAATGTGTTAAATTCGTCGTTATTTAAACTATACATAACCTCGAATGAAAAAAGAAATAATTGACTAATTTTGATAGTCTAATCTTAATGTTCTTTTAACCACTTTTGACTTAATATTTAAACTATTATAGTTATGTTCTCTAATTTAAATTACTGGATTAATTTCCTCGAATAACTCATATTTCAAAATTTATTGTCTGTCGTTAAAAATTGAGTCATTAAAAATATAAAACAGATGATGGGTGTCAGCTCACTGTCCGCCGTAAATAAATCACTATTAAAATATAATTTTTAACACTTTTTAATCTTTACTGCAACAAATACAGGTTTAAGGGAAAAAAAATAACAAATAGCTCTATTTTTAAATTTGAAACACTGACTAAAAATGAAATGTCAAAAAATGGGTGAAAATAAAGGAAATCAGTCGGACTGGTCATAGAGTTGATCCGGAAGTTTCCCGCGTGGCCTGTTAATATTTTTAAAATGTGGCCGGGGATTTCTTGAAAAGTAAAAAATTATTTATTAAATAATAATTTAATGAAAACCTAACACAGGTTTATATAATAATGTTTCAAATTTGAAAACAAGAAGCCATGGTATCTCTAAGAAACCGAAATTATTGCCTTAATTGAAATTAAGTTCCAGTTGTGGTTTATGGGACTGCAGCCGATGTGAAGCGATTTTCAAAGGCGTCGAAACACGAGAATAAAGGAGAAGCGGCAGCATGGCCCAGCCCCCAATTCCTTCTTTTGACCAGTGCTTCTCGGGTGAAAGAAGGAAGAATTTTGGTTGAACTGGACCGTTGGTGGCTTCCTTTTGAAAATCTTATGAACGTATTGAAAATTCAAATATGATAATTAAAAAATTTAATTATTAATTAAATTAAAAAATAATAATCAATTTTAAAAACTTTTAATACACTTTAAATTTTTTTAATACACTTTAAATTCTATTAATACACTTTAAATTCTTTTAATAAATTTAAAATTTTTTAATACATTTTAAAATATGTTAATCAGTTTCAAAATTTTTTTGGTGGCCGAAATTCAAAATTTTTTCCGGGCCGTTTTTGAGTGCCAGTCCGCCCCTGAAGGAAATTATGAAAATCATGGAAAAGCTAGGAAAAACTGATATTTTTGTTTTATATATCAAATTTCGTTCACATAGACGCGAGCGTATTCAAACACAAAGTGCACTTACTTTGGTCGTCCGTGAGTCTCACCCACACCCCTGGAAGCAGGGCTGCTTCAGCGTACCCTTTGCAGAGGGGGGCGACCAGGTGGCCGATGAAGGACTCTTGAAGTTTGGCAAGTTGAGGATTGTTGCGATCCATGAAGCGAGAGATCGGAAGACCCAGAGATCGTTCATCGTCACCCTAATGGAATTATCGTCAAAAGTGAGTTCAAACCAGAGAGTTGTAATATTAAATAGAGAGCGCCTTCAATACCAGACTTTCATAAGGCCGCGGTGTCAACATTGAAAAGAAAAACCCACATCACGTGGTTATAGCACTGCCACATTTGGCGTTCAGACATCTGAAGGAGTTTCAAATTTGACTCACTTTCTTCTTTTTTGGTGATAAGGAGTTCTGTCCGTATTCAACTTTTTAACATATATGTACGTATTTACTTATTTTCAAACAATATGCACTAAATATTTCCTCTTCATTAACGAGACGAAAATATTTTATTTGTGTTCAATACTCAAAGAAGCGAAACTCTTTATATTTCTCAGGTTTTATTGTTTATATTTTCTTATTGAAGTATACAAAATAACAATTGAAAGAACTTCGCTTATGGTAAATATTTTACATAAAAACGTAATGCAATTATTTCAAAACTACAAAGTAAGAAAAATCTCCTTAATATATCTGTTAAACACCCTTAAATTGTGCCACTCGTTAAAAAAAAACTATATTTAAATACAAAATTAAACACAAAACCATATTACAATACTTCGATCTCGTTTAGTTCTTAAAGTCGCCAAGGCCTGCCAAGTAATATTGGCGCATGAATGAATTGGCATTTCCACATATCACGTGGTTTCAATGATGGACACACGAAAATCAGGATTTTTATTCCTCTATTTGTATCATTACTCTATGGTTCAAACCAGATACATAGAAATTTTTTGTTTCGAAATTACTGACGCTCTATTATCAGACACGTCTTAATAAAATTCGTTTTTAAATATTATCAAGAAAATGCATGCACGAAAATGTATTACATATTTTTTCTGAAGTACATAATACCAACAATGAATCTTTTAGTTAATTGTTATGTTTTATCGATACTCTAACACGTTTAATGTAATAAAAAAAAATGTTCTGACAAATTTGTACTATCTGCAACATGTTGACCATGTATTATCAAGTTATAGAAATAAATAGAAATTTTATTGAAGAAATAATAGACATTTTATACCACAGTTGTATCTCTACTATTAATTTATAACTTCAATTCGCGGTACACTCAGCATTATTTCACGCGTTTTCACTAATTAATTGAATTCATCAACTTAATATCCAAGAATAAATTCAACATAGTGATATTGTCGAATTTTGTTTGAAGACAAGCCTCATTTAATTTTTTTTAATGTTTTATTTTATAAAACGCTAAACGCTTTTAAACTTGAAACTTGCAATTCATGATTTCGACTTTTAAATATAGTCTTTTATGAAATAAGCGTCGTCATTAAATAAATATTCTTGAGTTACGTGATCTGAAAACTTTATAACGATAACGAAGTCCATTTAAACACCTTCGCTGCATGAACTAATAATATTTTACTACCAATTACAACTTTAAAGGATAAAATCTTCTATATTAATCAGCGAGGAACGCTTCCTTGTGCGAAATGATTATAAGAGCTTTTAGGTTATTACGAAAAAGTGCTATTTCATTTATAATTACTTCCGATATGTTTTTTTCTTATTATTATTCTCGCCCTAGAAGGTGAAGATCTCATTAGCAAAGAATATGTTCCTTAACGACTTTTGCTGTTAAACGGAATAGTGCATTGACTTGTAAAACGTTAAGTAAGATGCAAAATATATTATTAATGGACGCTAGAAGAATTCTCGAAACAGTGATTTTCTCACACAGTTGTTGATTCCACACAATTTTAGAAACTTAAAATTTTATATGTAATATGAAATTTTTTATATATGAAAAAATTTATAATTTTAAATTTTAATAATGAACTATCAATATATGTTCTAAACGATTGTATGTGAATATAAATGTTCTAATTGTGTATAATGTTCTATTGTGGTTATATGTGAATCTAAATATATGTTCTAAACTATAAATGCGATTATATATGAATATAAATAATGAATATTTTCTGAATTTTGTATTTTACAATCAATTAACTATTTTTGGGGGTCTGATTTGATTCTTTTGACGTTATTACAAATGAGTAGGCTTTTTCTCCTGACGCAAGTAAGACTTAATAAAATATATTTTTAAATGCAAACGAAATAATCTTTTTAAATATCGTTATTATTAGTAATTCTGTTTTGCTTTACAAGGGAAACTTTTTATTTCCGATCATCCACTGATTACTTTAACAAAATAATTATTAAGTATTTAATGTAATGGAGAAAGTATTGTATTCCAAACATATGAAGCATTTTTTATCCAAATCATAGCTTCGGTTTCATTTATAAAATATGGAATTAATCTTTTTTGAAATTGGTTATATATATTTAAAAATTAATATGTGGTATTATTAAAATTAAAATAAGTCCCCGAAGGTATTAAAAATAAATAAATTGAAATATAATATTTTGCAAATTTCTAAGTTATAATTTTACTGTTTATTAACTTTATCTGGTGTTTGAAAACTTATTGGGATAAAACCAGGTCAATATAAACCATCCAATGTTCCTAACCTTGAGATGTGGAAAGACCCTGCTAGGTATTTATCGAGCAATAACTTTTGTCTTATGCTGCAGAATTTTAGTTGATAACTCTTTTCCTTCTCTTCTCTTTGTGCATAAGTAAAATTACTACCACTTCAACCATTAAATACGCATAATAGCTTTGACCTTTATTACAACGGGATTAAAACTACACAGCAGAAAACGTCAGCATAGATATTTTAAGTTGTGAAATTGAAGATTTTTTGAAGGATTTATAAAAGTATTTCGTAAAATAGAAGTTTTATTAGAACTTTAAATAAATGTATAACCTTCATACATTTATTTAGCATAAAACCTTCAATTTTACAACTTTGATAAAGTTTTTATGTAGACTTTTTTGATGGCGGTATTTTATTATAATTGTATTTTTTATACTATTAATGTATTCTACAGTTGAGGAACAAACTTTCGAAATGTGTTTTGTCACATTAACCCACTGAGGCTTAAAAGCAAATTTTGGAATTGTAAAGCACTTTCTACTGCTTGGAAATTCGAATACTTTTCTTGGGCTTGCTATTTTATAGCATTAAATTAAAAAAAAAAGTCTAAAGAGACACCTTGTAAGTTGTATCTCAAACCTTTGAATTAAAAAAATATTGTAAAATGAAGTATTTTTATGAATTTAAAAATTCGTTTGTGACTAGAAAACTGTTTATCTCCGGATGCATATATAAGGCCTTGATGTTCAGAGGGTAAAAGTAATTTGTAGACAAACGCAAATAACTTTCCTAAAATTCTTTGACTTAAAAACACTTACTTAAAAATGAGTATCTTAACATACCCGCTTTTCTTTGAGTACAATTGCATCGTAAATGCGCGACGACGTACTCAAATTTAAGCAACCGTACTTTCGTAAAAATGAGCAATGTGATTTAATATTGCTAATCTCAGCTTCTGTTCAAGCCATCTTAACAAAGCGTTCTGACAAACTTAAAATAGTTGTTCAGAAGATGGTTTTACATATTATTTGATGTCGATTGCTTAAATAGAAACTGAGTTATTACAACTCAATTAACTTATTTTCAATTCTTTTGGCACGGATAAAGAACTGGACTGTGATGCCTGAGGGTTCGAGTCGGTGTAAGTCTTGGTTGTAATTGTTGATATTTATTGAAAGTGATTTATGAAGGCAACCCATGTAGGCCAGCATCTGCTCTTTTTATTCATTGTGCTTATTTTTGAGTACATGTCTTTTTCAAAATTGAAACTTGTGTATTCGGAGTCATGATAAACATCGAATTTAATGAAAATGAGTACAATTTACTTATTTTTGAGTACCTATTTTTAACAACGTACGAATTCAAATCTTTGCATATTATTTTCAATCGGACTAAATGCGTTTTAGGTTAATGTTATATAGGTTAGTTTTATAGAAAATTCATCGGCAAATTCATATTCTAGAGACGAAACCCAAATGAACCCACCTGTTCGTAGAACTCTTCTGCGATGCGGTGCGTCCATTGCATGTGCAGTTGTCTGCACTTGCAGGGCCCGTTGATGTCCGAGAGCTTGATGGCCATCTGCATCACCAGAAGTCGGTCGGCTTCGTTGCTCCAGTCAATGAAAGGAGACTCGTCGTCCGCCATCTGGTTAAAGAAATGACAGAGAAGTCTCCAGTCAATGACAGTCAAGATGGAATCAAAATTTTTTTTATATGATATAATGCTGACACTAAGATTGCTATAGCATTTAAATATAGTATGGTATTTAAATATAGTATAGTATGGTCATTGTTTGACGCATTTAGCTGTATTGGCATAATATAACTTCATTTTTAACCAACTATTTCAAACAAGTAGCTTAGCTTTAGTAGCAACCAATAAAGAAGTTAAAGCATAGCAAAAAGAGTTCATTATAAGCAGTTAAACAGCCAAACTTTTTAATTGCATGCAACTGGAAAATTCAAATTCTATCCGCTCACTCAGAAACAATCGGACATGCAACTATCGGATATACAAATATCCTTTCGCTCGATACCGCGCTAACAACTTTGGCAAATAATCGACAATTTGGCTATTTTGTATGGATTGCGATAATACGAGTTTGGCGATTTTTCATCTTTACTTTGGCGATTTCGAAATCGGAAATGTGACAGCCTTGAGTTCAATGCAATTAAAATAATCGCCGGGCAGTTTCTGAATGATTTTTAAATCCCACAATTGTTTAAGAGTTCCAGTGCAATTATCGTTTATGCGCGTCCAGACTCACTTTGTATGTCATAGTATTTTCAACTCGTTACAACGACCTTTCGTTACAACGATCAGCTAGTGCTATTCCCGTGAGCAGTCATAATAAATAGGGTCTACTGTAGTAGCAGAGATAGGGAGAGAGAGAGTAGCAGGAGTCGAGACGGGACCTTTGCATTGAATTCCGTGACTATGTCGAAATGCCTCTTTAGGTCTGTCGCCAGAATCAGCTCAATGACCAGGAAACGGAACCTCTTGAACTCCGCCTCGTCCAAGTGGCGCAACCAGTTGAACCGATTGTCCGACAACAGCAGACTCCATGCAGCCGCGGAGTGGTGGTTCTCCAGCACAGAGCGGTCGTTGTACAGGACAGCCTGCAAGGGAGAAAAAGAACAAAACATTTCTGAAGTGAAACGGCTTGAAGCTCAACTACGTGGAATATCAAGGCCCATGTCGTAGAGATAGGTTCTGCCATTGGGTATGAGAGGTCACGTGATATTTTCTATTAGATCCCGTCGTAGAAGCGTCACTTACAGGCAGACGATTCCAACCACTGAGCTAAAATAATATAAATACTGGAGCGAGGACTCCCAGTGAGCGGCAATGTACCTTACCGTGCCGAGTGGATACATATTATTCGGAAGAGAAGGTTGAGAAAACATTCTATCTTGGATATGCGGCAGTCTAACCCGAAACCAATTCTTTAGGCTCTTTAAGGATCGGAGAGAAATGGAAATCATAGAAATCTATATCTCTAATAATTTCCAAATTGTTAAGATTTTACCTAACACGTTTTCTGTGAGGTACAAAATTCACAGCGCCTTTGATCTTTCTTTTTGGACAGTTCTTGTACCTTATTAGAAAGAGTGTTATTGTTTTTCAGAGCTGATAATTGTCTTTTTTTTATACTTTATTCCAGCTATGTTTATGATGTTACTGTACATTTATTTAATGTTATTGTAATTAAAAACACAACGCAAGTACAACCCTCCAGAACTCGCGTCAAAATGAGTGACCTGAGAACTCGCGCGTGAGAATTTTTCTCACACCACCTATTTCCCTCTAAAAAAATGTTAGTAAATGAAATATTTTAAACTAAACAATAACTATAATATGTAATTGATTGCGGCAAGAGAAGGTTACAAGGAGAAGCTAGAGAAAGCAGCACCTTTGCATATGACGTAGAATACCAGATATATATTTTCTTCTTCTTGGTGTGAGTATTTCGCTCACGGCTCGAGTTCTGGAGGGTTAATATATCCTACTTGATAACCTTTTTGGAATACCAAGCGAAGCTCATTGCCGTACTTTCCCAAAGACATGACTTCAACAGTCCGCTTACCTGTGGTGAGAAGGTGGCCACTAGGAAAGCGTTTGTCCTTCCAGGATGGTCATAATCGTGCATTGCAGCGGCTGCATAAAGAGCCATAATCTCCAGAGCAGGAAAGTTCGCGCCCATCACCCCGTACACGTCCCTCTCTTCTTCGTCCTCGTATTCCTCGTCGTCGTCTTCGTCGTCGTCGTCGATGTACGATTTCACCTGGTGGTCGACCGTCGACTGCCTGGACGAAGGCCATCGCTCTTGAGCCTCGCGACCACCTGCAGAAAGTGAGATTACAGCAGAGTCAGAAAACTATTCACTGAGTGTGCTGTGATATGGGATTTTAAAGATATCTGTTTTTCTACTGTCGTATTTAAGGATATTTATTTGAGCTATTTTAAGTGTTATTCCTCTGTCGCAACACACGTACACTCGCATAATATCCTTATTTTCGTCAAAACTACGATTTTGATTTAAAAAAATAAGCATTTTCGTGAAAATTTCTATTTTTTACTTAGCTAGCTTAAAAATTTAGATTTAATAATGACATATTATTGATTGACTTATTATTTTATAAGCCATATTTATTTGATATGGAAATATTTTATAATTGTAATATTGGTTATGACCAAGTGACTTCTATAACGTTTGAGACGACTTATTTGTTTTCCACTATGTACGTGCACATGTCAAATAATGATGTAAAAAAGGTAATTTTTATCCTAAAAAATGTATATAATTAAAATATAGTTTTAATTTTCTCAATAACTAAAGTGTCAAAACCGTTTAAAAAAATAATTATATCGTAGTTATGTGTTTATATTCTAAGGATGAAAAAATGAAATAATGGGATGTACTTAGCGTTCTATGCAGCGGTGAATCTGTAGATTCCGAAGAAACCTGGCAGAATCCAGGAATAGGCTGAGAAATGAGGAAGTATACTCCATGCAGCACATCACTGGCATGCATGCGGTTGTGATCTGTGAAGGAATGCAACTGTAAATTAACTATTTAAGACATTCATTGAAATTTTAAACTTTGTTATGATTATTTAAATAATGACAAAAATAATCAGATATCCATGATTATTTCTAGATTAATACTTTTAAAACGCATATAATCGGATTATCATTTATAAATCTATGTATACAATTTTGTCAATTCATTAAGGCAATAAAATAAGGATTATATATGTGGATATATATAGGCATATTAATGGAAAGTTTACGATAAAGTAATGAATCGGTCAAAATGATACTGCACCAAATACGAACTTTTACTTTTTATTATTCATTGTATATTCAATAATAATTTATGAGTAACTAATATATTAACGAAATCTTTTATCGTTTTAAAAAAGTTAAATAACCTCCAAGCTATATCAAAATTATATTTAAAAAGTAATTTTTAGATTTGTTGATTAACATTAGTAAAAACTTTTTTAATTTATTTAGAAGAAATGCAATTAATTAAACAAACTTAAAAGTTAATGTTAAAAATCTGTACTTAGGATACAAACGAGGACTGACATTTTAATTTCGCTCAAATCATCCCCAAAATTAGAAACGGTAATGGAAGAAAGTTAATCGAACGAAAGCGAACTCACATGGCTTATCTCTGTAGCCTTTCTCTAGTTCATGAAAATAGGCAAAGAAAGGTGTTAGTGGAATTCGAAAAGATTCGAATAACCCTGTAGCAAGGAACACGCGGTAACACATCTGCAGAGGAGAGTAAAAGAAAGGGTAAGAGGTCGAACGTTTATTTCAGTTAAAAGAAATATTAAAATATCAAAAGAAGAAGAATAGGATGAAATGAAATAGAAGAACGTATAGGTTATTTCTTAAAATAGTATTTTTAAAGTATATAAATGCAAAACATTAACCGTAATAAAAAAGAGCTTAAACAAACTCTTTTACTAATAATCGGGTTATTACTTATTAATAAAGCAAGACATTGATTAGTCATAGCACTAAATAAATGTTGTTAGAGGTTTAGATAATCAAGAAGCTTTAACAGTAGAAAATAACTTTATGGTATAGTTACACTCTAAAAGGGTTCATTGTATTATAAGAGAATGCAGAAGGTACAAGGATAGTGCAAAGAAGTTGGCACTTACAGCCAATAAAATTACTTTAAGAAAACTTTGTAAGTTTGTTTTGCCCTTTGGACACTACAAAAGATACTACAGAAAGATATAGAAAGCCATTCTCAAATAAAAAGTTTAAACTAAAAATATCTTTCAAAGATAATTTTGTAAAATTTCGATATTCGTAGCAATGTATATAATGTATATTGTATAGTGTACCAGTGCATATGTCATATAGTGTAAATTCTTAAAGGAAAACCCCCAATTTATTTGTATTAACGTTTTGTTTATTAAATGATATATTAATTTATTTGTAAAATAATATATATTATTATGATTTATAATAAATAAAAGTTGTTCCAAAGTGTAGCGTTAGGCATGTTTTATTTAATAAAGCATCATAAAATTGTTCTCTTGCTAAATTCCATCATCCATTTGAACAACAGTAAATAAAAACGTGCAGTTAACCAGATTCAAAAAAGGAAAGGAAATATTTTTTTGCGAAGAGGTTTATTAACATTCTGGATGTACAATCTTTCCATAATGCTAATACACCTAAATTTATGTTTCATAATCATTCGTAAAATTCAGAAAATTTACAAGAGTCATATTGTATTTGAGTTCTACAAATATATATAAGAGAGTAATAAAAATTTTATGAATAACAAATCAATTTAATTATTAAGACGAAACTCTGAAGTTTATTCTATAAAATTAAATAACTTGAATAATATCACATTTGACTCACTTGGCTAAGGATAAGAGTGCCCGCTTGTCGTTCCATATCGAAGACAGGAAAATCCCAAATATCAATGAGTCCCAAAAGAGGATCATTGGCCAAAACATCTAAATCATAGGCAGCGTCTGGAAGTTCAATGACTATGCTTTCTTCTGATTCAGTTTCTTCCTCCACTATCTCCTAGAATGGAAAAACAAGCATTCTTTCAGCTGTCTTATTCCTTGACATGCATTTGAAATACGTTTTGCAAAAATGTTGAAAAATATGGTTTCATTGTCATGTAGAATATAATATATAAAAATTTCGATTTCTAGACCAAACTTAAAACCTGGATACACGGACATATTCATTTACTCATTTTGATAAAAAAAAATATATGAAAAGTCCAGAGAAAAAATTTTGCTTGAACCGATTTATTACCTTTACTTAAAATACATGTATCTTAATTGTCCAATAATACTATTTTTATACAAAATTTTCTTTTGCGCAATTTAATTTCTTTTAATATGAAAGACTAATTGTGCTAATTAAAAATATTATCTTATTGTCTTAGACCACTGATGATAGTTGTCTTCCATTCCTTATTCCTTACTTTATAACATAACAAATTCCTTATTACAATTACTCATTCACCTATATATTCCTTATTACAGTAGCTCAATAAACTGTCAAATGACTGTTTGATTAGTGAAATGTCACCTTGCCACGTTTGACCACTAAGGGGCCCTTCATTTATAACATTATTCTCCCTTGGATAGGGTCTATCATGCGTGACTGTAGAGAGATATGAAAAAGAGGTCTCAAAGGTTGCGTAACGTAGCAAGACTTTAAAGAAAGAAAAAATATTTTTTTCTTTTACAGACAATGATATGAGTAGTCCTTTATTATAGAATTATAATCTTTCTTATGGGATGTTTCGGAAAATGCAGAGGAAAAATTAAAACGGCTGTGTTTTTTAACTGTACAAAACCTAATTGTGACGTGACTTCGGAGAGACGGGAGAAGGTAAATTATACGTGACTGTGTGTTTCATGGAAGGAGGTATTTATTAAGTAACCTGTCCACTCCCGAAGGATATACAGGTGTCTTAATATGACACAGTTTCAACAACGGCAACCCCCCTCAGTCGAACGATTATTTCAAACCTTTGCAAACTTTGTAAGAGTGAGAGGTATGGAAGGAGGTATAAAAAGATGAAAAATATGCATGCCGTAATAAGCGAACGTATTATATTGATTGAAAAATCTACATTGATATTGCTGCCTTGCGCATACCGTGTTGGGTTTTATTGTGTTTTTCAATTAATTTTTGCATTTTTAAAATTGTTTCCATGGAGTTTTAATGTTTTTGTAAATAATTTACACACACACAAGCTTTTCAAGCATGGATTCTCGAGAGACATACTCAGAATGGGTTTTCTGTCATTTGTACCTGCGAGTGCGGATGTGCTATTTTAGTTTTATCTAAGGGTCCATGGGCAGCGGATTACCTTTTATTTTGGATGCAAAGGCTAATATATGTATATACACGTTTTTCAAGCTTGGATTCTCGAGAGACATACTCAGAATGGGTTTTCTGTCATTTGTACCTGCGAGTGCGGATGTGCTATTTTAGTTTTATCTAAGGGTCCATGGGCAGCGGATTACCTTTTATTTTGGATGCAAAGGCTAATATATGTATATACACGTTTTTCAAGCTTGGATTCTCGAGAGACATACTCAGAATAGGTTTTCTGTCATTTGTACCTGCGAGTGCGGATGTGCTATTTTAGTTTTATATAAGGGTCCATGGGCAGCGGATTACCTTTTATTTTGGATGCAATCGCTAATATATGTATATACACGTTTTTCAAGCTTGGGTTCTCGAGAGACATACTCAGAATAGGTTTTCTGTCATTTGTACCTGCGAGTGCGGATGTGCTATTTTAGTTTTATCTAAGGGTCCATGGGCAGCGGATTACCTTTTATTTTGGATGCAAAGGCTAATATATGTATATACACGTTTTTCAAGATTGGATTCTCGAGAGACATACTCAGAATAGGTTTTCTGTCATTTGTACCTGCGAGTGCGGATGTGCTGCGAGGGGCGAAGGTGTGAAGGGCTGCAGCCTCCCGCACAGGGAGCAGGGCCCGGACCCTGTGAGTGCGGCCGTCTGCACGGACGCGTGAGCCCTGTGCGCCCTGCTGCGTCCTCCCGCGTCCTCCGGGCCGCTAGGGGGAGAGTCGCTGCTCTCGTAGTCCGACGACATGGCGGCAGAGCGACGGAAGGAGGGCAGGGGAGGAAGGCCCTCCTCTTCGTCCTCGTCCTCCTCGTCTTCCTGGAGGAAGAGGTCGATTTTTAGCGCATTTACTGGTTATTTACACAACAAAATTATTTCATAAAATGACATGGTGAGGTCAGTGGAGGTTATTTTTCCATAGGACTAAATTACCTGGTGTACAAGTATGAAATGCGGATTTCAGACAACAGCCGATGCACCAATGTAGTTTGTGCTATAAAGATTTGGCACAGCGCCATTTTGTTGTGTCATCAACAAGTGTCAGACGCGCTCGAGTGATAAATTGAAAAAGTGTGCGCATATTGTTGTGTTCAATATGTTGAAATTTATACGAACAAAGAGCATTTGCGGACAGCATTAATTTTTATGTTTTAATTTGAAGAAAACTGCTGCTAAATCACACCGATTACTTCGAAAAGCTTATGGTGAACATGCTCCATCGCAAGATACGTGTAAATGATGGTTTCGGCGTTTCAAAAGTGCTGACTTCGATGTTGCAGACAAGGAACATGGAAAACCGACCAGAGGGGGCGTGGTCTATTATGAGCTGTTAAAACCTGGGGAAACGGTTAATACTAAACGTTACCAACAACATTTGACCGATTTGAACCGTTCGCTGCTTGAAAAAAGGCCAGAATACCGAAAGAGGGCACACAAAGTCATTTTTCTTCATGCCATTGCTCCATTACATACGGCAAAAGCAGTTCGCAGCACGTTGGAAGCATTCAGCTGGGAAGTTTTATGCCATTCGGCTTACTTACCAGACTTGGCTCCTTCCGATTACCACTTATTTGCATCGATGGGTCACGGCACTTGCTCAGTAGCGCTTTGGTTCGTACGAAGTTGTGAAAAAATGGCTCCATGAATGGTTCGCAGCAAAAGGGGAAGATTTTTACTGGGGTGGTATCCACAAATTGCTCAAAAAATGGGGAAAATGTATAACAAGCAATGGAGCATACTTTGAATAAAGCACTTTAATCGTTCTTCCGAATTTTACGTGTTTTTTTATGAAAAAAAATCCGCATTTCATACTTGTACACCTGGTAATAAACTGAACATTTACAGATATACACGTGACTACAGAGCCGTTAAAAATTAACAATATTTTCATTGAGTTATTTTAAATGTAATCTGTGTAACTGTTTTTGTAAATTATTGTTGAACCGAAATGACTTTAAAAAAAAGTTGCAATTTAAAATAGAACTTAAATAATTTTTAAGCACTCGCTGGAAGGCAGTTTGTCAGTGAAAAGTGTAAGGTGACAAAAAAAAATCCTTATATGTAATTTAAAGGTAAAAACTTCATTTGAAAGCGAGTTCTGAAAGTCGCAGTAAAGTAAGTTTCACTATACGCAGAAATGTGATGATGATCACAGTGTGCAATGGGCTGACTAGCACTTAAAGATTCAACTTAATATCGTCAGGGGAGGGTTGAAGAATTCATATTTACAATTCCAAACTAATGGAATAAATGCGATATAAATTGTCTCTTTGAAAAGGTTTACTCTTCAAAATCTATAGTTATCACTTCAATTTTATAATTATTGAATGTATTATTCCTAACCATACACCAGTATATACTCAAATATCCATCAAAAGAAACCTTGAATCTTTTATGCGAATACGCCTGTAAAATAGATCCGGATATAATAGTAATTGGCAGAAACTTGCAAGACATAATCATTGTCAATATTTGAAAGCCCCATAACTTCAGAGGGAATCAACCTATAACGATGAACTATCATTGTGAAAAAAAATGTGTCGCGTCGACCAAAATGGCCATTAAATTGGCCATTAAAATGGCCTCCTCATCTTACCTTTGTAACACGTAGGGAACATTATGTCACATTTTGGGACAGTTTAACCACTGTAACTTTAGTTCTAATCTACGAATCGTGGGGATTGTGTGCTTTATTTAAAGAAAACGATGTGTTCTAAATTGAAAGAGCCGTTAAAGACGAACAAATTATACTAAGAAATTTAAACATATGACAAGAAACATCTAGAACTCACAGAAGACGCAAGAAGGAGAAGACCGAGGAGGTACCCGTACAGAGTATTTCTGGACATAACCTTACAGTAAAGTGGAGTACTGTGTCCCCCCCCCATTTTTTTATTTTTAAAAGCCTGTGAAATAAAAGTCCCACCTCCTCCTCTTCTTTGATGGCGTCCTCTTGCTCTCCCCCCTCCTCCGTGTCCCCCTCCTCGCCTCCGTCAGTCCTTCGGGTGGCGTCCTCGTGCAGGGAGGTGAGGCACTGCACGTCGTGGGGGGTGAGGGGGTGGAGGGAGGCGACCGTCTTCCGCACCCGCGAGTCCCTCCTGCGGGGGTGGCCGCTGGGGAGGGCGGTGGTGGAGAAGGAGCGCTGGCCCTTGGGGGCGGGAGGGTGGCGGTCGGGGATTGCCGCGATCAGAGACTCCAGGCTGCAATTGAGAGAAGAAAAAAGGATGTTATCGAGTAACATAAAAACTACTCGTACATGGCAATGAGCAACTGTTTTTTTTAAACAATTTTTATGTTGTGTTTAAATTGAATGTACCCGCTGTGACGTAATCTGGGTGAGAGTTATCAGGTTGGGGTTCTCCTTCGAAATTTATTGTCGAGAAAAAAGTTATTGAAATGTACCCTACATTTTTTTTTATTTCGTTACTTTTAATTTATACTTGAGCTTTTTCGGATTCTCATTCAAAATTTATATTGTATGCAATTGAAATTTAGACTTATTGTATCATCATTTTTTTTTCATTTATACATTAATGTTTTTTTACAAATTTATCCTTATACTTTTTATTTCATTTTTAGACTTTTTTATCAATATTTTAAGCTATATTTATTCAATTTTATTTCAAATTTTTGTGTAGATAATCCAAAAATAGCAAATGATAAGCACAATAAGGTTGCTTCAATTAATTATTTACCAATTCAGATGAAATTATTTAACGTTTTATCTCAAACTATTTTTTTTTCAGCTTCTTAACGTGTAGAAATCATTGCCTTTTTTTACTACTGCATAAAATATAAATTGTTATTAAAAATTATATTCACAAATTAACAGTATTTGAGATTTTTGTTGCCTATTTTTATTTTAATGCACTCCTTATTTGATACAAAATAATGTTTGTTAAATTAAGCAGACATTAAAACTATTTATATCGTTTTAAATTATAGTAGCTAATGTATTAATTAATATTTTTTAATAAAAAAAATATATATTCAATAAATTTATTAAAAATTTAACAGTCAGGTAAATATTTTTCCCCTTGACAAAATATTACGCTCCGAAAATAAATCCTAGCTACACTCTTGTTTTACCAGAGCAATTTTTTTTAAGTAATAAGATATTACCATTAAAGTTTTTAAATTTGTATACTCACATAACACTGTTAACAGTGTAAATCAAGTAACACTGTTAACAGTGTAACTCACATAGCACTGTTAACAGTGTAACTCACATAGCACTGTTAACAGCGTAACTCACATAACACTGTTAACAGTGTAACTCACATAACACTGTTAACAGCGTAACTCACATAACACTGTTAACAGCGTAACTCACATAACACTGTTAACAGCGTAACTCACATAACACTGTTAACAGTGTAACTCACATAACAATGTTGAAAGTGTAACTCACATAACACTGTTAACAGTGTAACTCACATAACATAACAGTGTAACTCACATAACACTGTTAACAGTGTAACTCACATAACATAACAGTGTAACTCACATAACACTGTTAACAGTGTAACTCACATAACATAACAGTGTAACTCACATAACACTGTTAACAGTGTAACTCACATAACATAACAGCGTAACTCACATACAACTGTTAACAGTGTAACTCACATAACACTGTTAACAGTGTAACTCACATACAACTGTTAACAGTGTAACTCACATAACACTGTTAACAGTGTAACTCACATAACACTAATATACCCACCCAGGCGAGAACTTCCTCTCGTCCTCTTCGTCTTCGTCATCGTCCTCCTCCCGCTGCAGCAGCTGGTGCTCTTCCGAGGATGAGGCAGGGGGCGGAGACTGGAGATTTCGGAAGCTGGTGCTCCGCTTCCTCAGGGGTTCCGGCTCCAGGGTGGGCATGCCGGTGGCGGAGGTGGTGGTGGTCCACGTGGCGGTGGACATGCGCCTCAGGACGCTGGGGGCGAGGGTCTTGCGGAGACGCTGTGAGGGGTGGGAGTAAATATTGCTCAACATTCTATATCGTTCAGGTACGGAACAATAAAAATGCGATTTAATTTAAATAACATGTAAAATAAGTATTTAAAATAAATTACTTATCGATGTATTGGTGCGCAAATGTAGTAAGTGAGAATTCGATAATTGTTCAAGACAGGCATTTTAAAATTTTTAGCGTAATAATCGTAAGAAATGAAAAAGAACAATCGTCAGAAGTTTTTGCGTTTTTTAAATATTTATTTTATTGATATTTTTTTCACCTACCACATTTAGGCACATAGCCGGATTTTAGGGTTACTGGGACCATAGGTTGAATATGTGTGTGGGTCACTCCAACAACAGGGAGAAAAGGGAAGAAGGGGGAGATTGGATTTTTTTTTAAAAAAAATATGTTCCAGAACTGCAATTAAATCATTTTAAAGTGTGTAAATGAAATTGGAATACACTGGTTTTTGTAAATTTCCAATACTATGTTACAGAATTTCAAAGGGTTTAAATGAATCGCAAGGTGCGATGGCATTCTGGAATCTATGAGAACGATAATAAAATACTGAACTCGTATTTTTGTTGCCCTCAAATGGCTCTAAGAAAAAAAAATGTAAAAACTTAAAACAAGAACTTATTTTTTTAAAAAAAAGTAAAACAAATAAGTAATTTTGTAAGTAAAATTTTTAATAAGTATATATATTTTTTATAGAACATAAATGTATCAGAGTATATTTACTTTGTACAAATTTGTTAATAAAATATAATATTTCTCCACCATCAAAATGTTGCAGTATACTATTTTCATTGGGATTTGGATTATCATCCATCTAAATAAATGTTTCCGCAAGTTGACTTTGTGTGTGTGTGTGTCTGAGTGTGTGTGTGTGTGTGTGTGTGTGTGTGTGTGTGTGTGTGTGTGTGTGTGTGTGTGTGTGTGTGTGTGTGTGTGTGTGTGTGTGTGTGTGTGTGTGTGTGTGTGGTGTGGGCCCCTAGGGTGCAGCCTATGTCTAAATCCTGTCCTGTTTATTTAACTTAAAATTAGCTCTTAATCGCACTTACGACATTTGAAGAACTGAGAGGATTAACTTGTTATGTGACATTTTTGAAAAAATAGAGTATCGTGATGAAACTACATGTGAACATGTTAAGGGTTTCTGTAAGTACATAACGTTTCTTTATTCAACTAAGTCTTCAAATAAGGCGGTTTTTAGTTTGGAAAAAGTTATGTGGAAGTTATCGTACTGTTATCTTATTAACTTTAAAGCTGTTTTTCTTCAATTCACTAAATTGTCATTTAACATGTTTATTCACTCAGCTCTTCATATGTGTACTAAGGTATTGTTCACAACGGGTTTTCCCGCTTTCTAATCCTATTATCTGGTATATAACCTAAACTATAAATGTACTTTTTCAATAAAATATAGATAAAGTACAATAAGAACTAGATTTAATTTTAGTATTTATATTTACGAAACTAAGAAATATTCGATTTAACTACAATAGAATTAAAGTTCTTTCTGATACAATAATTTCGGGTATCGACTAGAAACTAAAACATATTACCAGAAAACTTATCCTAAAAATAAAAATCGATGATATTTTTACTTTGTTAAAGATTTATGAGATCTATAGAAATAGAAATTTCATTATTTTACAAAATAAATATTTTTTCTATGGTCAGAATATAAAAACTTTAATGCACATCATTTCAAAAAACAAGTTCAGTAACATAAATTTCCTCAGTATAATAGCTTTTACAAATAGTGATTACAAATTATCTCAAAATCTAATGATTTTTTTTGAATAATTAAACTTTTACCTTAAGAAATAAACAAATACCTACTATTTTCTTATAAAGAAAAACTATGTCCATTTCCTTCTGAAACTATTCGTTACATTCATACGTGAGTAAGAAGACAAATTATGAATGGGTGAAATATCGAAAACCCTGATTGTTGAGTTTGAATTCTTAAGACTCACGACATATCCACAACTGCATTAAGATAAGACACGTGTGTGCTGACGTAGTTACATTTTATAGGTAGATTTTTGCCGTCTCTGCAATTGTACTATTCTATTAATAGTTCCTACGAATTCCAAGATCGTTTTACCATCGATCTCTTTAAATGTTTAAGAAATTTATTTGGCCTTTTTCCATTCGAATATTTTCCCTCCATTCCACACAAAACAGATAGTATTTCTGATTTTGATATACTTAATTCCAGGAACACAATATACTAATCATTAACAATCCATTTTGAAAATTCTACTATCTTGTGTAAGCTAATAATAGGACGTGATCTTCTCATTTTGTTTTCATATGGCCCGGTCCCAAACTACATAAATACCCCTACCAAACATAATTTGCCTTTGTTCTCAATTTCTTCGAATTTCATTGATTTTCCGAATTCGGAAACTAAACATTGTAGTTTTATTCCATTCAAATTGCACATTTGAAAAAAAATAACGTTAAATTATCTCTCAACCTCAAATTCACATAAAGTTAACAATTAACATTTGATATGAAAACCGAAAGAACCGGTGGGTGCCCGAGTGGTTAAAATAACGAGGTTATAACCCGAGTGCTGTAGTTCGTATCTCGAATTTGACAGCGCAGAAATATCGTAATCATAGGGATGCCAGATTCCAGCTTCGTCATTCGCTAAAACTGTGGTACTTTAAAATAGACTAATGCATGTTAAATCCACTAAACTCTAACTATAACTTCTGGAACGCTCATAACCAGTTCCTTCTATGGGCGCGTTTGAAGCCATACTGTAAGCAGCCATACTGAACCCCAACTAATTTTTAAATGCGATTTTGTGGTTTTTTTCCTTCTGAAACAGTTATAGAAATGTAAAATATGTTCTGATATTTTATTTTCTACAATTAGAATCAATTTGTATATCGCCAAGAATATAGTTTTTCATTTTGCTACTTATCTACTTATTATTGGTTAAAATGGATTTCAAACAATAAGGATTCAAAATGGTTTTTATTGGAAAATTTAAAAATAAAATAGCCAAAAGAAATCCATTTCGGCATATTTTAGTATGAACAATATACGAAATATAGAGGCAGAAATGAAAGTGGGGTGCAGTTATTTGACCTTCAATTGGCTTCAAGTCAACAAACTGCCTTGTCCGATCCAGAAGTTCCAGTTAGACATCAGTGGTTAAATCTGACGACGTTCAAATATTATCATCAGGTCCGTGGAGTGCCAGCTCGGGTATTATCTGGGAATGGTTCAAAATTATGAGATAGTATTTCCGGTATTTCTTCCGGGATAACTCCCAAACTGTAGAAAATACCCCATTGTGCGACATTAATTGTTATAGTGTACTTCGTGATAGTTATTCATTATTGGGCGATGTTAATTTAAGCAACCGATCAAAGGCCAGTGGATGGTCGAATTCAGAGAAAATCAGACTCAGCATTGGATGGTCGCGGATTCGATTCACAGCATGTGTATAGCGATCTGGTAATCGGAGCAATGTCAGATTTGTTTCTACGAGGTGTAGACGGGAGTGATTCACGTTAAATTCGCTATGATTCAATGTCCTCACGTCTATGTAAGATTGCGAGGAGTGCCAGCTCAGGTATCATTCTTGTCTTTTGACTGTGGTTCTAAATTACGAGGCAATATGCGGGCCTTTTCTTTCGAGATCGACCTAGAAGAGTCGTCAATAATCCGATTGTGCAGCTATAGTTCGATAATATTTTAACGAGGCCTCCGTGGCCGAGTGGATTAAGGCGTCAGCTGGGAATTCAAGGGTCCCTGGTTCAAAACCTTGCAATGGACTAGACTAAATAATTGTAAAAAGTTATGATATTGCGATCGGAGGGTTACCAACTTCGCTGCCCAAGTACTAGAATGTCGTCTAGAACATCCACAAAAAATTAACGGCGTGTATACGGGACTGGTGCACGATAAATCTGATCGGTGTCCAAAGTCCCGACGTCTATTGAAGGCATTGGGTGCCAGCTCAGGTGTTGTCCTCGTCATCTGACCATGGTTGAAAAATACGAGGCATCGTTCCTGGGCCTTTCCTTCGAGATAGGCCCCGAACCGTCGCCAATAGCTCACTATGCAGCTCTAGTGCAACGTTAATTAACCAAAACAAAAACAAAAAAATAACATTTTAACCAACAAAACGATCAGACTAGGTATAAAAAGAGATGGGACCGCCGCACTCACCTTGGGCAATGCCGACGGCCTTTCCCCCGTGAAGGGTATTTCCTCGTTGTCGGAGGTGGCCGAGCGGAAGTACGGCAGGATGAGGCTGGCCTTGCGCCTCTGGGGCGACCGCCGATGGTGCATCCGCGGAGGAGCGCAGCACGACGAGGACGAAGACGAGGGGGCGGGAGGGGAGAGGAGGGTGGAGAGACTCCGCAGCCCGTTCACGATGTGGGGCGGGAGTTGCGGATCGGCCAGCATGTCCGTGACGAGGCCGTGAGCTTCGGTGACGGCCGCGATGTCCACGGAGGAGGACTCCCGGCGGTTCCTGTTTCCACGGTGGTGGTGCTGCTGTTGCTGATGCGGCTGGTCGCGCTGCTGTTGCTGGTGGTGGTGGTGGTGACTAGCCTGACGTGGAGAAATATATCAGTTCTAAGCTCACACTGGTATTTTACAGCGGGAACATAATCATATTTGACATGAAAATTATGATATTTGACATAATATTTATGATATTTGACATAATATTTATGATATTTGACATAATATTTATGATATTTGACATGAAAATTATGATATTTGACATAATATTTATGATATTTGACATGAAAATTATGATATTTGACATAATATTTATGATATTTGACATGATAATTATGATATTTGACATGATAATTATATTTGACATGATAATTATATTTGACATGATAATTATATTTGACATGATCATTATATTTGACATGATAATTATATTTGACATAATTATGATATTTGACACAATTATGATATTTGACAAGCACCAACAAACGAAAATAATTATCAGCTTTATAGAATATTCTTTCCAATAGAGGCTATTGCCCCACCGAGATTTAAAAAAATTACCGTTTAAAAGGACGTTATTGTGTTGGTAGTTTATTTAAATCTGATAATTTGACACATAATCTCTACTGATTGTATGTAAACAAACTTGCATTTCATCACAGGAACTTTTGGAAATTATGCCTCCTAATTCAGAGCCACGAATATATGGCAGGCACTATACCTAAACCGCCATTTCATTCTACACACTTCCAAGCCAAGTTCAATGTAAGGACAAATAATCGTAACAGATTCAATGAGCATTAATCCCCTCTATACTCTAATATCCTCTAATCATTAAATAAATCTTTTTTATTTCATTCTTCTATATTTTGATCCTTAATCTTTAATATAATTTAGATAAAGGTGACTGCGCGCAGCTTTCATACATATTCATGGAAGCGAATGCTATTGGCACAGGATATAATTTGATCGGATTGGACTGTTAAGCAGTTAACTAGATTGAAGTCGTCAGGCTGACTTAACATGTGCCCTTAAAAAGGGAAGACAGATGTTTTGTAAATGAGGAAATTATCAGAGAAGGGATTTTTGCACATATTGTACATATTTTCAAAATATGGGTTAGGGTATAGGTGTGTATAGATCCACAATAAAGATGTAGTTATAACATGTTGGTTACATCTGAATTATTGTTACATGCGTTATGTTAAAGACATACCCGCATCAAACAAGAAGAAGGCTGCAAAGGGCCTTATGTTTAAATCTATCTAAAGGATTTCACATTGGATTACGTCCTTAATTTCTGAGTTATTGTTGTGCACAGATTGGTAAAATTAAATTTTAAGTTTGGCCATGAATTTGTAGAGGAAGTCAATTTTTAGGTCTCTATAAATAAAAGTGCATCGAAGATATTGGGGGGCTGTCTGCTATATCTCTCTGGATAAGGCTTTGTCATGATTGTAATTTGACTCCCTCAGTTTTATTGAGGGTAGTGAAATATGTTTTATTCGTTTGGATAGCTCGCTTTTATTGTCCTCCAAAAAATAGTGAAATATTATTGAAGATTGTTATAAAAGCTCCTTCTATTTGTACTATTTGCACTATAAAATTCTGAATAAAACATGACTAATTAAATAGGTCTTCATTAATTAATGTTAAATATTAATCATAAAATCTATTGGTTTTTGCAATTAGCAAAAATGTATAATATCTGTCACTAAATTGAAGTGTCTATTTTTCATTTTCCTACTATTAGCAGCATATTTACAAATGATTGCTCTTCCAGAAATCCTATCCTGCCCATGCTTTCCCACAAAGTGAAACAGTGTATATGTACTTCAACTTTTGTTCATTAGAAATTTTCCTATTTTGCCAATTAGACTAATATTCTTGAATAAAACGAAATCCAATAACCCCAGGTGTATGTGTGTATTATTTTGCCTATAACGTTTGTGATCATTTCTCAAAGCCAGAATTGTATTATTAAATTTGTTTTATTTAAAAAAAACTCATAAACAGAATATTAACACAGAAATTCCATAATGTTCTTTTTTTCTGTCAAAAATTGGGAATTTCTATGAATAGAAACTAAGTTTTGTTCTATAAAAATATTCACATATAATCTTACATTACACATAAAGTATTATTAAGTAGTAAAGAATTACATACATTTATGATATAACGATTTGAATTTTCACACATAATATATTAGTTCACATTATTTTCACTATTAAAAAAATACGATAATATATCCATAATAACGGGAAAAGATAATTTATAATAACATGCATTTAAAAAGAAGGTTCGTTTAAAAGCCATGGACAACCTAAATTAATCAGACTTTGCATGGCAACGATGCGAGTTTATATAATTTGTAAGATTTGGTAGGATACCATTACCGATTTCAGTGAGTGAGGTTAAAATACGTGCGTTTGCTATTAATCGGTATATTTATTGCTATATATTAAGAATATTGTTAATATTATTGTTGTGAAATAAATTCTTTGCATAAACATTGCCGAAAGAAAACTACAGGTAAGTCAATTTACAAGTAAGTACAAAATTCGAATTTTTTAAATTTAAAATTCGAAGTCTAATTTCTCTGTGTAAAAAAATGTAAAATTACATATGCTTTGTAAAAATGTTCTATTTTTCATAGAAAACTCAATCCTTTACTTTTATTTATTTTTGAGGTTTATAATTGTTTATTTTTGATTATTCTTCGATTAACAAGGGAAATTTTTTTTTCACTCATGGAATATTTGTGTACGGCATTACTAAAACAAACTGTTTAGTCAAATTAGTAATTTTTAATAAAATAGAACGGAAAACAATAATCAACTCTTAAATACGAATATATTTAATAATTATTAAGGAAATTTTTTTAAAACAATCTTTTTAAAAGGAATTTTTTTAAATCAATCTTTTTAAAAGCAAATTTTAATCCGCCATTGAAAGAAAACTGACTTTAAATTCATTATCGTCGAAAAAGAACACTTGACAATTAGTGGTTTCTATGTTCTATTTATGTTTTTGTCGTCGAAAATCCATATTCTTTTTATGTTATTCTCAATATATTTCACAGACGATTTTTGTTTCATTTAAAATATTGTTTACCTTTCTTTAAAGGTTTCTATAATAAGCGAGAGTTCATAAATGTTAAGAAGAAATGTTCTATTGTCGAAAATTTGCTTTAAAATATAGAATATATAATTTAATTATATTGACATATAACAGTTCTTGTTATTTATATAAGTATATAAATTTATATTTAGTAGAATATAGCAAAGTTTTCGAAGATTGGTGTTTTAAATTCGAATTTATCTATTATATATACAAATAATGAAAATTCGCGAAATAAATGACAACTGCATCTATTTATTAATAAAAATGCAGCACATAGAACATTTTTAAGAATATTTCTATTCTTTCAAATATTTATATCTGCTCGAGTTTAAATTATAAAGAATATATGTTTAATGTGCATATAAATATATTTTACTGTAATAAATACTTTAAAAAGTCGCTTAAACTTATGCGTGTGTTTTTAAATAGTTAAGTATCTTTAAATTAATTTAAAGCAAAAAAAATCAACTCATACACACTTTATTTCGTGCAGGAATTAGTTTAGTTTTTTTTTTGTACCTTATTGGCATTATATCATACAAAACTTAACAAATGGGAGCTAATGGCGGATTTTGTTCCTTTCAATTTACGCAGACGAGAGCTTTCCTGTAACGTTACCTTGCGAAGTCTGGTTAGTATAGGATGTCTATGTGGACAGCATATGAATACAGTTACTGAAATGTGCTTTTGTGAAGAAATTTTTCTTACACTAAAACATTGTATTATTAAAAAGTTTTGAACATTATATTAAAGTAAAAAGAAAATGTGAAGAACTAATTAATTACTTCGTTTATATAAATTAATTTTAGAATGCTATTAACTCGAAAAAATGTAAGAAATTCTATAGATAAAACAAAATAAAACGTTGCCAACATGCTTGTGATATTATATTGCCAAACGATCACAGTTTAAATATACTGTTTTAGAACATTCCAATTGCAATCGTTCGGCAAACAATGATTAAATTTTCATTAACGATGCCAACGAGAAAATAAAGCAATTATAGTTTTCTATTAAAATGACAAAAGAAACTGAAGAATGCTTAGGAGAAAAAACTACAACTCCCACTCGTTTCCCCGGACGTCGTTCTATGCCGGTTGAAGCGATCGATGAATCTATGGTCGATCACTTATTCCCGACTTATTTATAGGTTTCATTCATTCTCGTTTCTGAGTAAAGCGACAAGGTGCAATTTAGAGAACTTTAAGTATAAGTGATATCGAATTATTTTGAATTATCTTATCCAGTATTCAGCTTTCTACTTCTTTATTTTTTTTTAATAGCTAAAACGACTTTTCAATAAATTAAAGCGAGAACTTTAGTTCTGTGTTTCAGGGAAAGAGATGGGATCAATTTATCTTTTAACGTCATTGAAGTCATGACGTAAATGTAACAATATAAGGTGAAAATGTGACGTAGATTTTACAAAAATAAACTGATGACGTGTGTCGCCAGAAGTCTATTTTACCTCTGTAGTTTTATGACATGTGTTGCCAGAAGTCTATTTTACCGCTGCAGTTTTATGACATATGTTGCCAGAAGTCTATATTACTCAGCAGTTTTATGTCAAAGTCTCCTTTTTATTTCTTTTTTGTATTGAAATTTGGAAATGAAATTTTATTCAACGTATGATAGTCACTTAACATACCCGATGCAATTTCCCGCTAACGAGGAATCGCTTTAGCTCTACGAATAAGTATCCGTGTAGCATTCCCAATGTCATATGTTCGATATCGGGCGTTTACTAACGCTCAGAACTACAATTAGGGGTTTTATCAGCTTCCTTTTAAATGTAGAGTAATACAGAAATATTCTTCTTATCGCATGTAGATTAGAAGTTGAAATTCGACAGAGTCATTTCCTAGATAGTTAAGAAAAGGTTTAATGTGTATTGGTTTGGTTTACTTTTGCTTTATTGAGGTTTATAATGGAACATTATATTGTTATTTTAATACTCTTACTAATAATACTGTATATTTTTCGTTGCATCAGATATCTTGGAAATTGAGTTATTTTTTTAAATTCATGTTCATTGTTATTCTTAGAATGAATATATCTATATAATTGATTATTAAAATCAAAGTAATGTATTTAGCTGTAATTCTGATTATTTTCTTCACTCTATTATTGGTTTTGAATTTCTTTAATTTTGGCTTTTATTTATTTCGGCCTCGAATTTTGGCTTTTATTTATGTCGACCCCGAACTTTGGCTTTTATTTATGTATGTATTTAGAATGTGTAGTTTATAGGTAGTTATGGATAAAATCTATACCTAAATGTATTTTAAAGATGCTAATTTAATTTAATTAAATTAGGTTACTTTAAAGTGAAGGAATCGAGATATTGATACATTATCTTTCACTGCTCGGACATGTCTGAAAATTTATATATGAATACTATTCAACCTCTAATTGTGCACTGAGGCTAGGAATTTTAAAAGTTCGTTTAGTTTTCCATTTATAACTGTTTATAATGGTTTTAGATGCTAATTTTTTATATTCGACAATTAAAAAATATAGTATCTACATTGTTATAAAATTACATTTTTTTTTTAATTGTGAGATATTGATAATAACAAAATACTTTAAAAAAATTAATATAAATAACTAAAGGTGTTTTAAACAATTGAAAGTTGGTGGTCAAAAATTTCTTTGGCGAAAAAACTCTGTGGCGGAAAACTAACGGAAAAGCTAACATTCGGAGATGTACCCGGAGATGTCTGTAAAAAAGACCAGTTAATTTGCCTTTGAGAGTAGAACGAACCAATGGGTTAATTTTTTTAACGCGTGTGAACGCATTGTACCTCGAGATATATGAACAACAGGCCAGCTATTTTGCTTTCGATAAAATAAAAAAGAAGGAATAATCGGGGAGAACGAACTTATTAAGTAAAACATTTTTAACGCGTGTGAATCTGCGGGTAACAGCTAGTAAGAAAATATAATTAAATTTTGTTATTAATATTCTGCGTTTTGTCTATTTTATAACGTTTATACGTATATTTGAGTTCAACTAATTGATATGTTAAAAAAGTGAAGCTAAGAGTATTTGAATAAGGTTGATAAACGGCACCAACGATGCAAGCCAAGTAAGAAATAACAATGTCAGACTATTTCAATTTTTAATTGTTATTATTAAAACAATATCAGCACCAAACTAATGAATTCTGCAACAATGTTCTTTCTGTCAGCAATTACGAATATAAGAATTTGGTGGTTAAAGACGAAAGATACTATTTGAAAAAGATGTAAACTATATAATTAGAATTTAACTGGCAATTAAAATATTGTTTCAAATACCCAATACAAAGATGGAACACTTGAACATATATTAACTAGTAAAATGCGAATATAAGATTTTATTTAAAGACAAAAGATGCTATTAGGAAAAGTAAAATATCTCATTGAGATTGAGATGGTTATGAGAAATATTTCTTCAAATTCCCATTACAAAAATGGAACACCTCAACAGAAAAAAAATCTAGAAAAGTATGAGTTTAATAATATTAATGAATGATGCAAGACAAAAGATGCAAGTGGCAGCAGAAGTAAAATTTCATAGGAATTGAGAAATATTACTTCAATTCTAAATACAAAAATGGAACACCTTAACAGAAATAATCTAGTTATATGTTATTTTCATAATATTAATGGACAATGCAAGACTAAATATGCAAATGGGAGCAGAAGTTAAATTTCTCATTGGGATCGTTGGCAATTGGAAATATTGCTTCAAATACTTAGTTCAAAAATGTAACACAATAGAAAACATCTAGAAAAATATGAATACTATATATATTTTTTTGTATTAAAAGAAGAAGGATGCAATTTGATAAAGAAGTAAAATTTACGCAGTCTAAAGATTTTGGAAAACCAGTCATGTGAGGTCCAGTTTGTGCATAGGTCTGTTTATCTGGCATTCTTTCAACTCCATCCAAAAAGTAAATCCTTACTCAATATCAAAATGATAAAAGTAGACTATTTTCTGAAATAAAATAAAGATACAATGCAGCACATATCTTTAAATTAGCGAACATTCCATTTTTTTTTTTATCATTTTTAATGCCCAAATTAAAATGTTAATACTTTTTAACGTATCTTTCTAAATTTCAGCTCTTAAATAGCAATATTAGACAAATGAATGCATTGTAAATTTGAAAATAAAAAATATATATATATAAAAAAACTTCATTTTTATAAGGGTACTATTATAGTCTGTAATCATGGTCTATCATCTTTGTCCACGTGACCAAAACTACAGTTACCTGTAATCTACCTATTTATATGATTGTTCTATTAGAAACTGCATCTCATTTTTAACCGACTTAAAAGCGCGCCAAAAGGAGAGTGGTTATCTATTCGACTGTTATATATTTAACTGTTATTTTTTATTAAGTAGCGTTACTAGTTTATTTGTAATATTTTTTATAAAGTTCTTTGTTTATTTTAAATTGAACATTTAAAATAAAGTGTATGCGAAACAATTACCAGTCAACGAGAAATAGCACAAAATATTTCATTTTGAATAATAAAACCTTTAAAACTGTATCGCTTTAGTTGTATCGCATTGTGTCCAGTGTCATTAGTGTAAATAGTTTGAGTGAAACTGGTGAGGTTGGCGTTTTTATCGATATATATTTAAGTATTTAACTTTACCCATAATTACACGTATCGAGTCTTTTTTAAGTCGTTTGAGTCGTCTGTCGTTGCCGTAAAGAGTAAAAAATTTCAACTAATGTTTACTTTATAACTATTAATTTTACTTTTGAGATAACTATTTTTAATTCATTTTATTTATTTTATAAGTATTTTCAATGTGTTTGGGTATTTAGTTTTTGTTGTTATTTATAAAAAAAATAACGTCTTTTGTCGACGCAAGAGTTATATTAATTTAATTTAATGACTTTGATCTGAGATAATACGATACCGGCCTAAACAAATATGTAGTATTTAAAAAATATATTTTAAAATTAAATCGCTTAAATTTAATTTCATTAAACTTTTTGCATATAAAACAAATTCCATTTTTGTGAAAAATAGCAAAATATTCCAACATTTCTGTCAAATTTTTGTATTTCAAAAACATCATCGTATATCTTAATATGAATGTAAATAATGTTTACCTAATCATCGTATATGATCATAACATTGAATAAAGATAAGCGAAAAATACATTTATCTTAAAATAGTGATTGCTTAATAATTTTATCTAAGCCGCAGTATTCGATCACTAGATTCTCAGTATCATTAAAGATTTTCTTATCTTTTTGATTTTTAGCATTATACTATATTTTATGCTAAAAATATTTAACTACGGGATTTGGTTAACTAAGTCAGTTATTGGAATGGTGCCAAACACTGCCCATAATTGGGTATTTACTTCTATTTAGACAAAATAACAGTAGTTTAGAAAATATAATAAAATATATAAATTAAAATATAAAATTTAAAAATAAAATGTCTTCAAGCACATGTTTGTTCATTTATTAAGGCTATATTTAAAAATTTCAGAAGTGTGATTGGTATTTAAATAATATTCGTTATTATATTGAATTTTAATTTGGTAAAAATATATTTTGAAATTTTTGTATTAAAAATAAATACTTCATAAATAAACATAACGAAAATAATTAAAGTAAAAAATATTATAATTATCGTTAGAAGAATTGCAGATAATTGTTACTAAGTATTTGCATATTCTGTAGCTTTAATAAGTATCTATTTTTATAAAAACTATAATTTTACATTGATTTTAAAAGAATAACTTTTATTTTATAATTTTTTTTTTAGTTTTCTTACAACAGTTTTGGATTTAAATTAAGACTTAAATTAAAGACTAATTAGAGTAATAGAAGACAAAACTAAAATCACATGAAATATTAATAAAATCTGTTTACATATCATGTTGTGTTGTTATAAAAGGGTCTTAAACTAAACAAAGTTAAGGGTCTTAAACTAAACAAAATTGCTAAAGAAATCCGTACAAAATTCTTAAAAGAAACTAGGTTTGGACAGAAGTATTTTAAACGTTATTGTATTATTAAAAGCAAAATGTTAAATGTTTGGATAATAAAATGAAAGTATATATAAGTAATATTGTCCTTGAATTTTTAGTAACTTATTTAAAATTATCAATACTTATTGTTAGCTAACAAAGTCAACTTCTGCGTTGGCCTTTATTTACATTTATTTTGCCGTTGTTTCTTTAAAAACCAATAATCTTAACTCTTTTAAGTAAAATAAAGGAAATCATACAAATTAAAAAAAAATCTTGCATTTTTTAAAGAATGTTTTGATTTTTATTTAGTTGTTTAGCTCTCCTTGAAAGTTTTGTAAACGTTAAGTTAACAGGCTAACACGTTTTATGTTATTATGTTTTTATAAGCCATATCACTAAGATATTATATTATTGTTTATTTTTAAAGGAATAAATGTAAATTTGCATGGTGAATTTATGCGAGGTAATACCTTAAGAAGATCTTCTATTAGTTTTAATATCTTCGGTAAATGTTTACGGTGCTAAGGTAGAGGTGTAACGTTAATATAAAAATAGAAGCGATATCTTTTATATTGTCCGACTTATATATAGGATTGTTTACTAAAACATGTTCAAAATATGTAAATGCACAATTTGTAAGCATTCAAATAAACTATTTATGATAAGATAATTAAACGACTATTGTTTACTTTCGTTAAATATTTTGCATCCTTACAAAAATATTGGTGTGTTCTGAGTTGCCGTGATTCTCACGCATTGGATTTTTTTTATAATAACTGTTATGACTGATAAAAGTTTCGTTATGTTTCTAAAATGACTTTGAGATGTTTCTTTTCAATTTAAATTCATGTACATTTGCAAAATGTAAGGCATTCTTTCAATACACTTTTTATCAATATTGTAATAATTCAATAAAAATTCGACATATTTATATCTGTTTCAGCAACTCATGATTCTTATTGGTTTCCAATGCGCAATATAAAATGTTGCAATAGCTGAATAATATGTCTAAAAACAATTAAATCATTTTAAAAAAAGAAGAAGAAAAAAGTTAAACAAAGAAAATTGGATTTGCAGCGCATTCAAAACTATGCACAAGGTGCCCGAACCAAACCATGCACACAAACATTTCTGCACGCGCTTCTTCGTTCACCGAGTGATTTATTCTAACAAAAAAATCCCGATTGACCCATTAGTCTTAGTAAGAATTGCGTGCGGGTGAGACGCGCCCTTTGTGACGTCACGCATTAAAATATTGGCGAATTAATTGGCGAGGGTGTGTGTTTTCTTAAATCGCAATGGCGGATCGCTCCGAAACTTCTCCTCTGCATACTGAAAAAGCACTTTATACAAATAGAGTCAAGTTGTTCCACTCACCCTGGGTTGAGCGTTTCCCATGGTGTCTGCCCTAGGCGGCATCACACGCCTCCCCCTCCCCTTTTTTTGATCGTCCTAGGCGGGGGGTGGGGGTGGGGCTCGGCACGTGCAGGTGACCCAGGTAGCCGACAACATGGCTGCCGAGAGACACACCTCCCCCGCTCCACGCCGGGAAAAACAGGAATCCGGGATTGTATGGGGGGGAAATACCGGAGAACGAACGGGTCGGACCTTCTCTTCTGACTCAGCCGAGAGAGATGGCGATGAGTAGAGTTCGGGGTGCAGAGAGAGAGGTGATGAGACAGTGACGGTTTTGCTTTTGAACCTGACGGTGGGTTCTGTGTTGGATGTGTGATGAGGTTCGAAGAGAGATCGCCGCGACCCCTGGTGGCGCTGGGGGGAAGGGCTGTCCCAGAAACCTTGATGAAGAGAGGGGGGGGGAGGGGGAAGGTTTTTAACCTTTGAGGATCCGTTTCTGCGAGTGCCGGGATCGATATTCACGAAAGAGGAGGGGAATAAGATAAGATCTTGAAATTTTTAAGTTTGGAGTCCCCGGAAGTCCCTGAAGGACCTATTAAGGAACTTGTTTTGTGGCTTGTTGAGATAAACTTTGACCTTTGATGGGATTCGTTTCGAGCGTGACAATACTCAAATGAGAATGTTTATTTTGCATGGGAATGTGTATATGTTTTCACTGCATGCACTTTACTTAGTTTGAATTAATTTACAGTAAAATTTTAATATTATTCAGATTTTAATGCATTGGATTAGATGTGATGGTGATTTGGCCGTTATTATATATAAATACATTAGAACTTTTTTCAATTTACCCTTTAAGTGTTTTGGACATCTATGTATCTTCAGTTTTTCTAGGAATGCAAATAAACTTTAAATTCATAAAAATATTCTACATTGAAATATTTTTTCAATTCAATAACGGTGAGGTGTGTCTTTAAAGCTATATCTATAAAAATACTTAATATTAAAAATATATATATATAAATCACAGTTAATGTACAATAAACTATTTTGCGTAATGAAAAACTTCACAATTTTGGCATTTTCCTAAACACTCATAGGATTCAAGCCATATACCAGATGTGGTAATGCGAATTCACTCATTCTTGAGGACAGTAATATGAAAATTTGTAGCCCTATTGTAAGGAATGAAAAAAATCGTCAAGGGTTTCTAGCAATTAAAATAGCTAATTTCAATCTACCTTAGTTGTATTTATTTTTAAAATATAGAAATACAAATAAGTTTGAAATGGGGAAATTTCTAAACCAGCTGTAATATTTAACTTTTCATGCCGAGTTTTACCAACTGGAACCTAATGAATTGAATAATAGGTGGTATGAATCAAATACAGACTTACGCCCCTTTTCTGCCAATTGCGTCCAGTGAACAAGGAAAGGTTTGTTGATACAACTGACGCAAATGTGGTATAAATCTAAATTTGATTATTACTTTCACTGCTTAAATTGAAAAGTCATCTTTATCTAGCTGACCAGCTCTTAGGCATACAACGTTGAACGTTGTGGCCGGATATTTGGTCGCCGCGACAACAGCCCTGCTCAGCTTTGGTTTTACTTTCTTTGTTTAAAAGCTAATTTCCTCTCTGATTGGACGATTTTATTTATTTTATTTTATTATTTAATCGCTATTACATGACAGTTACATTTGTTTCGCAAAACTATTTCAAGTACAATCTTGTCATTTGAGCGTCAGATTTACATACATTATTTTGAAATCTTTACATTACCATTTAAAATCTTTTGATTGACAACCTTTAACAATATTACATTTTTATAACACAATACAACTATATAATTAATACAAACAAGAAGTTTAAGTTAACATATATACAATTTCAATCCTTCATTTGGGACTTGATAAATAATACGAGTAATGGCGAAAATACTGGGACAAGTTCCCTGTCATTTAATGATAAACAGAATATAAGGTGAGAACCCAGCATCACTCACAACATCCTCTCGAGCTGCTGGCACAGGATCAAGTAGACTCCCTTCAGCGAGCCAGGTTCCTTAAGGATTGTGGATAATTCGTTATGTTTTCCAAAGTGTTTGTCTCTAATTTCGTTATTGTTCGAACATTTAAGCAGTACATGGTTTCGAGTTCCCACCTCACCCCAGCTACATCTATTATCTTTACTAAAAAATCTATGTTGATACTGGGGAAAGGCACCGTGTCCTGTTAAAGCTTGCATAACGTAGAAGTTTTGTTGTTGTTTGTTCAGTTTAGTAATTTCTTTTGAGATAATTCGATATTATGGTCTACCTTTTTCGGTATTATCCCATCTCATTTACCACTTTACTATTATTTCCTTTCTAGAAATAGATTTAATTTTTGAACTATTCCATTTCGTTATAATTTCTGTGATTTGTTTAGTAGTTGCAAGTTTAGCGTGGTGGTCCGCGATCTCATTGTCCCATTCTCCGATGCAAGTACGTGTCCTAAAGAGTTCGACGTGTTGGCCCTTATCTTTAGCCCCGTTTACACGTCCAACAAAACGAACCGGTATTTACCCGGGTAATAGGGGAAAACTTTTCACCCGTTTACACGTCCCTTGATAATTTGCCGGTATTTAGGAAGTGACGTCACTCCTATAACGTCACTTCCTAAAAAGCGGCAAACAGATTGCGTCTGTTTAACATATTGGAATAAATGTTTTTATTTTGTGCAATTAGAAAGCACATTGGAAACAATGCTTTCATACACTGTTTCACCTCAAACATGCAATGTGTGCAACACATAATTTACTTAAAAGGAGAACCTTTTTAGGCACAATGTTTTTTCCACATTGTTTTTAAAAAGCAATCCCCTAAATTCTGAAATATCTTTTTTTAAATGTTTGAATTCGAAACTCACACTGGCAAAAAACAGACCTATACATGCAAAGTGTGCAACAAACAATTAAAGAAAAAGAACCTTTTTACTTTCTTATCTACACTGTTTTGAAAAAAAGCGATCCTCCTAAATTTCGGAAATATCTTGTTTTAGTATTTGAATTCGAAACTTCACACTGTGGAAAAACCTCATACATGCAAAGTGTGCAACAAACAATTTACGGAAAAGAACCTTTTTTTTTACATACTTCCTTATCCCCATTATTTTGAAAAAGCAATCCTACTAAATTTCGGGAATCCACGTTGCTTTTAAAAAATCCCTCAATATTTCGTAAATATCTTGTTTTATTAGTATGTGAATTCGAAACTTATACTGGTGTGCAACAAATAATTTACCGAAAAAAATCTTTTTAGGCATTTCCCCACATTGCTTTTATAAAGCAATCTCATTTAACGTATTTTAATAACTTTCGCCCGATTACTATCCAATTGCTTTTTAAAACTACAATATTTCTGAAAGTTTTACATATCTGTTTATACATCTAAACACAGAATACAGCCGCCATTATTGAATTCTCGCGGTGTGAGCAAAGGATCACGGGAATGAACCGGGTTTTAGGTTTTACCCCTAGTCGGGAGCAAGTACAAATTCTACACCACCAATTTTCCCCAAGTAGGGAAGATTTCGGAGAATTGCCGGGTTTACCCCGGCTTTTTAAGCACGTGTAAACGGGGCTTTTGAGTTCGAATATTTCTATTCTGATTTCATTAATAATTTCATCATCTCTTTGATAGCTGCATAGCTTTTGTTATAATAATTTAAAAAATAATGCGCTTTAATTAAAAAATAATTTTTGGCCTGAAAAGGGCAAAACTTCTTGAAAATATACAAAAATTATAACAAGCAATTACGTCCTAACTTAAAATAATTAAGCAAAAAATGGTAAACGTAATTTATTAACGTTTTGACATTTAAATTTGAGATATAAGTAAGAGTTTAGTTATGTAGCTTTCTTCTAAAAAATAAACTATTTAAAATAAAAATATTTCAGGTTAGAAGGTTTGTAATGTTTGTCTGCTTTCTTTTGATTACGTATATTTAATACTACCAAGCCAAATACACTTCCAAATATATAGATGTAAAACTTTCTTTATTCAATAAGCTAAGTTGCAAAATATAGAAAAGATTACAAAAATTCAAACAAAAATGATTTTATGGTGATATTTATAAATAAATAAAAGATGAAATATGTATATTTGTTATAAAGTATGCATACAAAATAATGAACAATTTTAATGACACAGGTGTTTGAATATCTAACACATTTATTAAAATACAATGTTTTAGAGGTTACGAACTATATATATCAATTAAAAACAACATAAACTATTTAAATATTTAACTTATGTTTGTGAAATAATGTATAGTAAGTGGACAATGTTATATACAAAAAGTTATTACTAAAACAAAATTATTTACTTAGTGTATTATATAAGTTATATCAGCACAGTATAATAGAAAATGTAAGATCATTCAAAAAGAAGCAAATAACTTATATATGTGTGTAAATATATAAGTATTGGTAAAAAAATCGATCATTTCATATTTTGACCCAAGTTTATAATAATTTTCTTTAATTTATAGATTATATTATACTCTTACGTCAATACATTTTCAAGTTCACTTTTTGGGAACTTAACAAGTGTCAAAATATTTTTGAAAGTTTTTTTCTCTATTAATGTTTTTTAATTTTTATTTAATATTTTTAATTTAATATCTTTAAGTTATCATTCTCAGAACTATATATTTTAGTCAATATTTTGGCTGAAATAATTATGCTTTTTCATTAAAAAATCGACACCTTCAAGTTGAGAAAAAATTATTATTTTATATTTTCATTTAAGAAATACAATATGTGGTATAAGCATTGCTTATTTAAGAAACTCTTGATTTTGAAGTATTTTGAAAAATAATAATAGTTGAAAGTTTAAAAAAAACGGAATTTATTTTAAAAGTCTAACATTGCACTGATAAATCGAAACATTAAAACTTTACTTTTTTTTACAAGTAAAAAACATAATTTCTTTGAAACTCCCGCCCTTCTTCATAAATTTCATATCATTTCTTCAGTTGAAGGACGTCATTTCAGAAGCTTCTAATTCACCAACATCATTTTATCTTTCAGCATCAGAGCAATTACCAATAAAAGGGATCGTCGATAGAATAAAAGAGGATTTAACAGTGAATTAGGACTATCTTTAATAATTAAATTGGTTTATTTCGTATTGTTGATTAAAATTATATGTTTTTATGCTAGCGATGAAGGAAGTATTTAAGAAATTAAATTATATAATATTTTTAAAAAATTGCTTTTGTTACAAGGAATCTTTTATAAGAATAAGATACAGTTGTTCTCCCAAACAAAAAAAGATTACGAAAACTTAATAATTTGGCGAGGGGTTTTTGAGGAGTCTATATATAATACTTAAACTACTTAACTTTGGAAAATAAACTTTAGTTTGTAGAAGAAAAGAGCTAATGGTAAATCTTTTTAATTTATTTTAAATTTCACTGCAGGCAGATTGCTACTTTTTTTATAAGTGCACTTTTAAACGATTCATTTCCAATTATTGTTTAACTGGAAAATATGACTCAATCGAACATATACCTACTTTGGCATATATGGGGACTTATTTATATATTTATAACCTAAATTGATAAATGTTAAATCAAACTACTCTAACGTTATATTTATAATTTTAAATAAAAAATTTCACACTATAATTTCAAGTGATAATTCTAAGATTTAATAGAGAAATGCCTTCATAAAGATAGCAAAATACAATTTCGTTCACAATAAAAAATAATATTAATCATAAAAGTTTTAAAACTATGAAGGCTCTTAATATTTGAAAACTGAAATTTTATTATTACTTACTATTAGTATTATTACTTACAATATATGGTTTGCGGATGATTTTTTTTTCTCACAATGACTGCCATGGCGACAGGAAATAATACAGTGACACCGTTTGTAAACGAACATAATATTATTGACAAAAAAAAAACATTTTAAAATAGATTTTAACATTTTTATAAATTTTATTATTTATTTTAGAAAGTTATGATAAAAATCCAATTCACTCATATAAATATCACCCCATCTTTAAGGGGTAAACAGACATATTTGTACAATTCAACATTAACATTAAAAAACAAAACACATTTGAGATAATAATAAAAATAATATCTACACTCAAAAAACTATTATTTTTTTTAAACTTTCCAACATTTCAGATGATAATTCCATCTCCCTATTCCCCTTCACTCTATATGCACCTCCCCAACTCCCTAATGCCCCCATGTCACGTGAGCATCAGGAACCAGGTACAGCTCCCGTACAGCCACCACCGCTTGTCCATGAAAGGTAGCAAACCCGCCACCCAACCTCTTTCTCCGGTCAGAAATCAACACCCTAGGCAGCAGACAGGATTTTTCGCACGCCACCCTCAGATAAGCCGAGTAGATCTCGGTTCCGGACAGCCCGAGTGGTTTCGAGAGCGCGAACTGGGACTGAAGCCAGGACTCGGGTTCCCCCGTCCGGCTCAATTTCCGGACGGAGCAGCGAAAGCAGTTTATCTTCTGCCTCAGCACCTCTTTGCCGTCCGACTCTCGGAAGAGTTGGATGAACGCTTCCGTCCTGAAAAAGAAGAAAAAAGGATTGGGGAGAATTAAAAGGGGATCGTAAATTTGGATTAATTAGTGGTTAAAGTGGTTGAAAGAGCGATGTTTTGTTGTTTATTAGTAATGGTTCTGCAATTCCCTATTAATTTGTTATAATGTTTGATATTAAAAATGCTTCAATCAATAAATTATTTATTAAAAATATTAGGAATACTGTGGATAAAATATATAAAACAAAAATCCCCGTAAGCACAGTTTACACTGTAGTATAAGCTTTAATTCATGAATACTTTGTACGTGCGTCTGATCAGCCTGCTCTTTCTTGCTTTTCCAGTAAGCTCTATATATTTCCGCACTTGTTATAAATTTAAACTTTTCTGTGCGATTTAGTTTTCCTTGAATTGCTCTTTCAACCTGCTTGGGTTTCTTTTGACGCAATTGAAGTTTAGTGGGATATTTTTGTTTCAAAGATGAAATCTTAAAAAAAAAATCCTCGCTTTGAATTCTAAACAATTTTCACACAAACGGCCTAAACAGTCAACTAGTTGAATGCGATTGAAGAGATAATCGTTTGTTGAATTTTAGAACGTACTCACAAAGACCTGCCGACCAAAGCTACGTTGGTTAAATAGGCCAGAGTATGCTTGAAATGTTACTCATCTCCCCCCCCCTCTCTCTCTTCTCACGCTCTACAAATCTCAGAGACGGGAATGTATTTATAATCAACTTTCTCGATGAAGTCTAACTTTCTCTCCCGGATGATAGGTCATTTACCCCCATAGACCCTTTGGAGTTATAGGTTATGAGCTTTGAAATATCAGCGTTTTTTTTATGTCGCTCAAGTTTCTGCCAATGTACTCGTATCAATTTTAAAGACGTAGTTACATCAAGACGGTTTATCTTTGGTATTTTAAATGTAATGTAAATCTGCAAAAATATCCTGTGACAACCACACAAATTTTCAAATTTAAAATTTAGATTTAAGATAATTATGCAAATTGTTAAACCTTTTCATGTCTGCATTGTAATTGCTGTAACTGCAGAGGAGGTTAAATATTTATTTAAATTATGCTACAGTATCATATAAATATCTTAACTAGCACTTATTAAACGTGAATCATTTCAAATTAATACTCATATAAAATAATGTATATATGCAAATATTTTATTTAAATTCTTAATAAATATACTTAGTAAAATATAAAAAAAAGGAAATTACATGTAAGTAATTGAATCTACAAAATGAAATTATTATTCTAAATAACTCAACTTTAAAAAAAATTAAGACATTTTGAATTTGTTTTTTTTTTGCCATAATAATAATAAAAAAACATGACGTTAAATATTATTAACCTTCTTTTAATTAAAATTTCGTTATATTAAAATGAACTTTTAAAATTGTGTGCTATTCAAAAGAAAAATATACGTTTTCAACATAAATACACAAAATTAAAAAATATTAATTACAAAAATATAAAACCTATTTTGATATTTACTCTCGTTTTCTCCTTAAAAATTACCAAATGCCTAATTTTCTAATATGAAAGTCTTCGTTTGCATTGTTAAAATTTAAAAAAAATACGGCACATTGTAAAATTACAGAACAATCCAAGAGAACCTATTGCAAATTTAAAATTGCCCACATAAAGGTTGGCGTCATACTTTCCCTCATAGCAGCTTTACGTACGGCGAAACTGTTTTACTGCGACCTTATGCTTATGGCAGAGAAACAAACCAACAGGTTAATGTGAAGTGCAGTATCTCTCTCTCTCTCTCTCGTTTTTTTTCAATATTTAATAATTTCGTTTTAATTAAGGTAGACATTTATAAAAAGAAATGTGTTACTTATTTGTATTTTGTTTCGATTGAAGAAATGTGAGATAATAGTAAAACATTCCGATTAATGTGCATTCCCAATCTTATTAAAAGAACTTGTGTGAAAACGTAAAATTCAAAAAATCTTCTAACCTAAAAATATAAGTTTCCTAATCGAACATCATCAATCTAAAAAATATATATATTTCACTAAAATCCACAAAAACGTGTGTGGTATAATTTTATTATTCTTTTTACAAATTAAATAATTTAAAATATTTTTTAAACCTTTATAAGCATATTATGTTTAAAATAATATTTTTTAGAACATTTATGGTAAGTTTCAAATTTTAAAACAAATAGTAAATGTACCAACTCAATCACGAAAATAAAAATAAATGTACAACTCAAGTATGTGAACCCACGTTTATTTTAATAATAAAAATACTTCTAAACTAAAGATTATCTGATAAGAAATTTAAAATAATTTGTTTTAAGGATATTTTTTATTATTAAACACAAGAAGACGTAATTGCAAATCTATGACAAAAATATTATATGATTAGTGCAGTATTTTTTATAATGATCGTCTGAATTTGTGGCTCATTATTTTGCTAAAAAATATTAAGTCACAGTAATCAAAAGTTATTTTTAAAAAAAAAACTTATCAACTTTAAAGGTAAATTTCTTGAACATTAAAATCATCATAAATTAAGTTTGAGATACCAGACATATGCGAAATTGGAAAAAAAAATATTGCGTCTATACCGAAGCACGACCGGAGGTTTCTGAGTAAAAAGGAAATTTTTACATAATAAAAATTCTACAAAAAAATATCATCTTTACATAAATAAAAATTGGTCACCAACAAACACCCCACCAAACGAAGAAAGATAAAGAAGCTACGTCTAACACCACGTGCCTTCATCCACGCTCATTCGAGATTTTTTATTTCAATATTTTACACGCATTGCCGACTAGTTTCCTATTGGAACAAGAACAAATTCATGTATAATCGAACTATTTGTCAAGGGGAGATAGTAATAGTAGCGGAATGGGTCAACCTGAAAGCATATAATGATGTTTCTGCGCTGATAATCCACGTAATAATTGTAAAGAAGTTTCACGTTGAAACCTTACCAATAATAAAATTTTATTTCAATTCAGCATTAAAATCCCCATTAAATTAATTTTAGGCGCCAGATATAGCCATCACTGAATAAACAATACAATAACATTGCATTTAATTCCATGTGAATGCCCTTATCATAACACATACTTACAACTCAGGTGCGCATATTTCCAGAGTGAGACCGAATAGAATAGCGTTCCTGTCAAAAGACACTTGAAAACAGAGATTTCCTCTATCAGTATTCAGGACATCGGTGAGTTCTTCCCACGTCCCACACATCTGGAATGCGGTGCACTGCTCCAACGCATCCTCCGGCACTTGGTAGGCAGTCCTTCGGCCGAGGCAGCTGTTGAAACACTGCAGTGCAGCCGGGGGAATTCCGTCTTTTTTCTTGAGAGAGCAAACCCTGTAATGCAATTAACTCTGTGTTTAGTGCTGGCTTTTGTTCAATTCAAAGCTATATCCGGAGAACAAGGTAATAGTCTTCAATAAAAAACTTATCTTTATATTAAAAAAAACCATAACAGTCAGATTGATAACCTCACTCCGTTTGGCGCGAATTGGCGGTTTTAATTTAAAAAATTTGGCGGTTTTATTTTAAAGATTTAGTTGGAGCGCTTTTCAGCCGCTTACCAAGAAAGTAATTGATCAAGTGGTTATATTTGTAAGCAGTATTTTCTAATTATAAGTTGGGAAGGAATTATAATTTGAGTACACAATCAGCCATATTGCACTCTCAAATAAATTGCATTTTAAAATTTTGAAAAACAAAGATCAACTTAAATAAATAGTAATAGAAACTTAAATACTGAAATCTCAATAACTGTTTCGCATTAGAAGGAAAATATTGAAATGATATATTTGCTGAAACTATTATACAGAGATTACTTTTAATTTAAAATGATACTTTTGTTTCAATAAATAAGTTAATTAATGGGCACCTTAAAAATAATTGAGAAAATATTTTAAACGAATAAAATTAAATTCGATTACTGTGTAACGTAATGATAATTTCACACAAATAAAAACAATGACAATGCTGAAATCTTAAAATTAATTAAACAAATCTCATTAAAACTATTTGCTTTGAAATTCAATAGGCAATTGATATAATGACTCCTCATAGGACCAACACAGGGTGGTCGTTATTGCAAAAATCTCGTTATAACGAAATTAAAAATATACATGACACAACTTGACTGATTCAGACATTCAGTGGAGGTAGTTCAGGAATGGGTAATTATATTACGGCATTGTTTTAAAAAGAGTCTATTATTCCAACTAATCCAAAGATTAAAGCGATTCAACAATAACTGACCTGATGAGTCTCAGCATATCCTCAATGTACCCTGCAACCGTCTCCTCGTCCAACCTCCTATCATTCATGCTGCACATCTTCCTCCCCCACCTCCACAGCCCCCAGAACACCACAGACTCGTCCGGGACATTGAGGTCGTCCGAGCACAGCAGAGACAGCAGATTCCTTCGTCCGAGGACGAAGACGAGGTCGGACGAGAACACGTGAAAGGCGTTCCTCTCGATGACGAACCTGCACACCGTCTTCACGCTGCAGTCGTCCACGAGGGGTTGGAATTCTTCGAGCAGATGGCATGCTTGGGTTACGCTGAGGTTTGGCAGCAGGTGGTCCTCGAGGTGATTTCGAAGGGATTCGAGGCCGTATTTCTCGGCTGCTACTAATAGGTCTGCGGTGACAACTGTGGGGTATTCTCCGGAATAAATATACCTGAATGAGAATAAAATGCAATTACTTTCCTGTTATTGTTATGTGACATTCAAGTATAGGCCTGTTCTACCTCAAATAAGCAAGAAGAGATAAAGTCATGTAGGCATATTGGCCTTACTAGAATAACCCGTGTCTGTTGGGATTCATCTGTAACATGTGGGAAGTTCAATTATGTGTAAAACATATTTTGTAAAATGCTCAGCATTTACACTGAGCAGCGTTACGTTTCAACAATTGAAATCCTTCAATTGGTGAAATTTGATCCATTCGTTCTAATCGAAACTTTTTTTTGTTTTAATCGAAATTAGTTTATATTTTTTTTATTTAATTATTTTTTATATGAAATCATTTCATGATAAAATCAGCAGGCATCTAGTCTTTTTTCGCAGCATAGCCTTGGCAGCTCTTTCGTCATGAAACCCAACCCCACTATGCTTATTACTAAACTATCTCTTTACCAAGGATCACGAGCTTCGTAATATTACACCCTAATTTGTACGATTTTCATTAGTTTTTCATTGTATACACTATGTAATAGAGGAAAATATTTGTTTAATTAAAAATAATATTTAAATGAACAAGAAAATGGTACTAAAATGTGGATATGTCCTGTTTGTCTCCATCAAAAAGATTACATTGAACAGGAAGGGAAATATATCTTATCTATGAGTCTTCTTAATAAAAAAAATATATAAAAAGTACAGAAAACTTAATTGATGAAACTTTGATTTCAGGCTAGTTAACAATTTTAAGCCAGCACTTCTAAAATAGGTATAGATCAGCAATCCAGTACAGCAGTCACAAATTATACATGCAGCCATTCCGCGCCTACTTTATTGGGTGAACTTACCGTATGAGGGTTAAAATAGTGTCCGGGTGAGTGCCGACGATGGTGATGCTCAGAGGGTGTTCCTGGTGATCTTCCCGCTCTTCTATCATCTCTCGAAACTTCTCCGATTTGGCTGTCATGAGAAGGGAGTGGGCGGGGAATCGCCAAGAGTACCCCGCGTGGCGCACTTTCAGCACCATGTCGCTCTTTCGATCGCTTAATACCAGATCAGAAGCCATGGCTGAGATTCTTCACTGGGATGATCAGTTCAGTTGCTGAAATTGGGGGATAAACGTTTAAACAAATATTTCTTAGCATACATTGTTAACAAATGGGTTTTAAAAAAGTGTAGTTTGATGCCAATGCCTAATAAAATAATTAAATTTTACTATAAATGGGAAAATGTTAAAGGATATAGACCCTATTGTCTACAAATATATTCCAGTTTATGCGCTTAAATTCATAGCTTTAAAACATAACTAAGTAGTATAAGGGCTTTAATTTTCTGTGAAATAATTAAGCACCAAATATATCGGCCATTACGAAACTTAAGCGGAAAATTTGGTACTGTGTCTTAACTGCACTTAATTTAACTGTAATTTAATTGCACTTACACCTATCTTTCGCAAGATTCCTTTTCTATAAATTATGTAGATTTCATTCGAAAAAAAGAAATAAAAATTAACAGACAATTACGACTGCGACTTTATTAGAATGTTAAAAACGATTTTTATGTACTGTTTATAAATGACAAATCTTCAAAAGGATGTCGCAAAATTGTTAAACACTTCCATATAAGCCATTAAAATTATATATATGCGTTATTTCCAATATGCGAATATTTATAGTTGTCTTTCTTTTACTGACTTCTTTCACTTCGCTTAATAAGACAATATTTATGAATCTTCTTACCAGATCATACTTTGTTTGGAAATCACATGTTTAGTACCTCATCTAACGTCCTCTTCCGAATAGCATAATACTTCAAACGCGAATTCTAACACACACTTTTTTCACAAACCATACGCACTTTTTTGTCTCGACAACAAATACGGTTGTAAACACATCTTAATGTTCTCACAATACTATAGAAATTGGGTGTTCTCCAAAATAAACCAGGAAAGCGCTATAACAAACGATATCATTTCATCGGTAAAGAAAAAATCGTTGTCGGATCGGTATGTGAAAAAGCGCACCATCTGCTAAGTGTATTTCGTTTTTTTTTCCGATATCGCTCCGTACGATTTATCGACACCGTTAAAAGAAATCGATGTTCAATATTTCTTTTCTATTTCCCTTATCAAAAGAACACTTGGGAAGAAATATTTCAATTGTCGTTTTTACACGGGCATCATCTTCAACTTCATCTGTACGCGATATTCTCTACTAAAACTTTTGAATAAAATTAGTAGTTTAATCTTGGAAATCGAAATTGCAAGTTCTTTGATTGCCCTTGAAGTTGCGGTTTAATTGGAAATTTTAATACAATTTCGAAAAAATACAGTTATTTTTTTTAAAACCCTTTTTGATTATTTTTTCAGAAATGTCATCAATTTCAATCCTGCTAATGCTAATATATCAACTCGGCGAGTAATAACGAAAGCACGAAATAAAACCATTATTTTCTTATGTCCGATTTTGATGTCGGTTTTGCACATTGCACCCACAATTGGACTTTGCATTCCAAACATATTTTTTACCCGATAACGACGGAGACAAAAATAATTAGATCGCAATTTTTCATTGTTTTTTTAGGACATGGATTTGCGTTTTTTCGCTGCTAATTAGAAAATGTGCAATGGTTTATAAGAGAAAGAGGAAAACCAAAAAACAAATTGTAGATTTTGGAATGCGCTTAAAAAAATTTGCTTGTTAAAAAAAATCATATAAGAACAACAACAAAAAAATAAAGCAAAATGACGCAATTCTTAAAAACAATATATTAATTCAGGTCGTATTTTTATGCTTCATTAACAACTCAGTCATACTCCGTATTATGTTTATTTTCTCGCATACAAACACACTAGTAAACCCAAACCTACATTTGCAACCCTATCAACCCGTGATCGATAAAATGATAAATTCCTATCTTTAACTTTCCCTCCATCGGAATACGTTCAAAATCTGATATCATCGAACGAAATCGTAATGACTCTTCGCGATTTTCAGATAAGATAACTTATCGAAACCAATGCCTCTTTATGATAATTGGAGTTCTTTAGTTGTCCACCGATTGCACTCGACGTTGGGAAATGTAATTGATAACGGAATTTCCTGAAAACTTCCGAAATAGTTTTTGTATTCTGGTTACTCGAAAAACAGCTGTACTTGGGTTTTATCTCATTTTCCAAGTTTCCGATTCTGGTGTTTGGAAATGGGCTGTTTGTTTTGTTTTCAGGTAGATTATATTTCATTGTCAAATGTGTTATAACATCAAAGAAACATATATGACGTTTATATATATATTTTGTGGATTATATTTATGTCCACTCCGGTTCAATTAGAAATAACCAGTTTTGAGTTAAATTTCGTCATTGGATTACATTGTATTTATTCATTTAAAAAAATTATTTTAAAGTTTATGGAAGATTGGTAAATAGTTATAAAAATGTCCTCTAGTATGAAAAACCCACCTACTACAACCCTATATTATGTGGAACAATCTAAAATAGCATTAAAAAATAAGTTTTGATGAATATATAACGCATTTGCGTTTTGCAGTTACCCGGAATCGAAGCTGGACAGTCGTGCATGCTACGCCAATATTTTAACCATCAGTCTTAGGTAATTACTCGAGCCCGAGAGAAAATATCAGGAATTTGAAGTGACCACCGCAGTACTCTGTTCTGAGTGAGTCGGATAGGAGAACGAATGCAAATCACCTGTGAAGTATATCACGTGCGTGAAGTTAAGAAAGTCACGGTGATGATTGCTGTCGTAAGGCTGTTTTGAGGGTCATTAATATAGTGCGGTGCGTTTAGCAAACGTTTGGAATAGAACCTGGGACGATGTGCATGCTACGCCAATAATATTAATAAACCTCTATTAATGAATTTATATGTAGTTTGTTACGCAATCTTTAAATGAAATGCATATTTTTCACTGCTTAAAGTTCACAGTCGCGTTGATGATTTCAGTGAAGTATCTACAAGGATTTTATTGATAAGCCTGACCACAAAATTACAGTGTTAGGTGTAAAAAACCAGACAGCTCCATTTTTTTTCAATAAAAAACATGCAAAAAGTTGAAAAAGTAAAACAGGTCTGTGATAGAAGAAGGTATTTTTAATGTTTTACCCAGATTTGATAAGTTTTTAAAAAACTTTAAGTATTTTAAAGTGTTTTTCATCCTTCCTGAACAATTTTGAAAAGTGGAGCTGTCCGTTTCTTCCACCCACCCAATCAATTTTATTTCAATGTTTGATAACTGGTATGAGAAAACTAGTTGTTTTAGCTATGGCCGGAAAAAAAATCAAATTATTCTAAATAAACAACATTAAAAACTAATTACAAACTATATAATTAAAAGACATCGCTAAGTGTATAATTAAAAATGACGTTTACTCTGTTTTTTACTTGCCAAACCTTATTTATAATTTGCTGTATGATATGAAATTGTGAAAAACCACAAAACCGATTTCGTAGTATGCTTAGGAGATACAGTTGGATTTCATTTCTTCGATACCCGAAAATAAGATGGCACCTCATACTAAGATACATAATACACATGGTATCTAAACACTAATGAAAAATGCGCTCTACTTTTTATACACTGGACCTAATCAAATAACGTCCTCCTAGTTAAAAAATATAATATGAAAATCTTCAAAATCGACAAAAGTATGGTACATTAAAAATGTGTGACTTGTGCCGTTTTATCTTAGAAGACCAGTGAAATTTGAGAATATTACAAAACTTATATTTAATTTTTTCTAAAAACTGAGGCTGGTTATAATCTTAAAACAAAATATAATTAATAAATTTCAATTTTCAGAAGTATCCGGATACTTTATACAATACAAAGACCAAATTAAAATTAAATTGGCGTATATAGGAATGCGCGTTTCAATTTTCAAATATAAATGTTATCATCAGCAGGGATGATTTGTATACATGCACAAGATAATGTTTTTAAATACATTAAATATTCCATATATGATTTATAGGTTTTAAATAATTATATTTATTTTAATTTGCTATTTAAATTATGTTTTTTAATGAAAAACATTTTTTAATTCGATGTAATTTTGAGAAGTAATAAAGAAAAATTCAGAAAGTTCTTTTACCCTTTAAAATATCATTTTGGATAAAAATTGGAAGATATTAATTTTTGCTTAGTTTTAAAAATAGTGTTTATCATTAAAAAGTGAAAATATGAGTAACTGCTTAGTTTTTTTTAAAAAAATCGCCGTTAGCATGAAATAAATTAGAATCTAATGTTTATTAATTATCTGTCAAAGTTAAAAAAGATCTAACAAGTACATTAATGCATTAAAATAAGTACATCAGTAACTATTAAATCTATTTTGAAACAGTGATGTATGCTTCAACTTTTTTTAGAATCAAATGTAACATTGACTCAATAACAATACTAGTACGTGATTTTAATTTTTAAAAAAATCGAATGAATAAACATTTAATTGTTAATTAATGAAAGTAATTGTTAGGGTAAAAATGATCTTGATTCTAAGTTACATTTTCAATGAAAGCAATTAAATGTAAGTACAAGCAAAAACCACTCTAATAAACAATCAAAAACTCGAACATATTTTTTCTGATAATTAATCTTTGTCTAAAATTCACGTGTTTCAATTAAACCGATTATTATATTGTTTTTAATTAAAAGACCGCTGGTTAAATTTTTTATCGAATTTTTTTTAATAAGTTTATGTTGTCGGATATTGGATATCATTGTTAAAAGCATTGCACTCACGCAACGTAATAATTTCCCTTTCTTTATGTTTATTTAAAGATATCCTTTATGAATGCAACCAATTTCTTAATACGCTTTTTTAATTAATTAATAATGAAGTCATTTGTTTCAAAATATGTATGGTAAACAATTGATTATTTTAAAATGCATAAAATTTTCAAACAAAAGAAATTATATTATTTTTTTGTGCATATAGTAAATTAATAAAAGAACCAAAAAAATTACTGCACAATTTAAAAGATTTTTCCATTTTTTTTTTTTAATTTATCAAAATTATATTTTTTTTATTAAATTATAGTCACATTTAATTAAACATTCTGTATTTAGCCTTTTAAAATAATAAATATAAGTTATTGGATTCTATAACTAAGATACCTTGAAGTAAACAAAATATTTTTTTTAATATCAAACTATCTACCTAATTAAATTTCAACAACGCATTTTAGATCGAAATAAACTATTATTTCTCAGCTTACTACACAATTTAAAAGATTTTTGATTTTTTTTTTAATTTATCAAAATTATATTTTTTTTATTAAATTATAGTCACATTTAATTAAACATTCTATATTTAGCCTTTGAAAATAATAAATATAAGTTATTGGATTCTATAACTAAGATACCTTGAAGTAAACAAAATATTTTTTTTAATATCAAACTATCTACCTAATTAAATTTCAACAACGCATTTTAGATCGAAATAAACTATTATTTCTCCGCTTACTACACAATTTAAAAGATTTTTGATTTTTTTTTTTAATTTATCAAAATTATATTTTTTTTATTAAATTATAGTCACATTTAATTAAACATTCTATATTTAGCCTTTGAAAATAATAAATATAAGTTATTGGATTCTATAACTAAGATACCTTGAAGTAAACAAAATATTTTTTTTAATATCAAACTATCTACCTAATTAAATTTCAACAACGCATTTTAGATCGAAATAAACTATTATTTCTCCGCTTACTACACAATTTAAAAGATTTTTGATTTTTTTTTTAATTTATCAAAATTATATTTTTTTTATTAAATTATAGTCACATTTAATTAAACATTCTATATTTAGCCTTTTAAAATAATAAATATAAGTTATTGGATTCTATAACTAAGATACCTTGAAGTAAACAAAATATTTTTTTTAATATCAAACTATCTACCTAATTAAATTTCAACAACGCATTTTAGATCGAAATAAACTATTATTTCTCCGCTTACTACACAATTTAAAAGATTTTTGATTTTAATTTATCAAAATTATATTTTTTTATCAAATTATTGTCACATTTTATCAAATATTCTATATTTAGCATTGTAAAATAATAAATATAAGTTATTGGATTCTATAACTAAGATACCTTGAAGTAAACAAAATATATTTTTTAATATCAAACTATCTACCTAATTAAATTTCAACAACGCATTTTAGATCGAAATAATACTATTATTTCTCCGCTTTCATTAAATTAAACTATAACAATTAGAATACATAGCATAATATTTAAATTCAGTAAAATTGAAATAGTGTTTTTAAATTTGAAATTTATGGATAAAAACTCACCTTTGCTGATCGCTGTAGATAGCTATCTGAGAGAATGACAATTGTATTCAAAGCAACTCTTCTAAATCACGAGATTTGTATGATAGGATGACTGCATTAGAGTTGTAGATAACGATCTGTCTTCGGTATTGGTCGCATTGGTTATAAAGCCCGTACTGACTCATCGTCATTGACCATTCAATGACTATCAAAGTACCTCAGTTAAAAATTGGATTTGGGCCTTCTTATGTTTTTAGTAAATCGCATTAATATTTTTATGTAATTCTTTTGATTAATCAATAAGATTTGGGCAGATATTTTTTAAATTTTAAACTTATCAGAGGAAGAGAAAGACTAACTACAGATTTTTTTTTTCATGCTATATCTAGAACATAGTTTTCTTTAATTTCTGATGACTTTAATTTTTAATTATTTGGCTTGTGGTTTTTTGCAATCTAATGACTGTATGAAAAATTCTCTAAAGATAGTGATTAACTTTCTTTATTTTGTGGAACATGTTTCTATCAGACAATATTAAAATTAAGTTAAGTTTTAATTCAAAATAGTCCTTCAGTTTGCAAAAACCGCAAATCAAAACATTAAAAATTAAAGAAAGTAGAAGCAAAGAACGTGTATAATAGAGATTACTTAGAAAGAGAAAATATCTGATTGATCTTTCACTACCTCTTAATATATCTAACGATCAATTTTATGAAGCTATGCTTGCAAAAAAAAAAGAATTCCTGGTTTTTTGTTGACTTAAAAAAACTTTACTCTTAAAAAAAAAAAAAAGGAAATACGTGATGCTTTAAAAGCGTATTATTCATTAGTAAATTACTGGTATATATAATTAAGGTACTACTCGAGATTATTATAATAAATATTAAAAAAATACGTGGTGGTTTTTTTTGCGTTAGTAACGTACACTAAAACAAAGAAAAAATATTATAATTATGAAAAAAAAATTATGCACATTAAAAAGTTTTTTTCTCGAAATTTTAAAGCAATGTAACTTATAATAAAAAAAAACTCTAAATATTAATTAATACTTTGTCATACATTAAATAGGTATTAGCTAAACCAAAGAAGAAGCACTCGTGAAGTGCATTCCCAATTTAGTTTTATGTGAGAAGTTTTTTATTTAAAAGTATTAATTTCTCAATGACATGAAATAATTTGGCCCAGATTTAATGTGCTGATTCTCGGTTTTAATATACTGAACTCTTGTTTTTATCGTCAACGAATTAAAGGTTTCTTTTTCTATACCAATGGAACAAGTAGTAACAACTACAAACATTTCAACAAAGGAATTAGTTTAAAGAATTGTTAAAGGCAAAAATCGACAATTGATATTTATAAAACTCTCCCACTGATATAGGTTTCTTTAATTACAATTAAGTAACAATTTTTACTTATTTAAAATTGTTTTTAATAAAATACCTTAAGGCTATATTTGAAAGTTGTTAAATCAGTAGCCATTTTTATAAGTATCTGCTATTTCTATCCTCTTACTTTTAGCTAAGTAAAAATTAAATGCATACAATTCGGGATTTTAATACCAGGTACAATTCAATAGAAAATATTATTTTAAAATTGTATGTTGGTTCTAAATTTAATTTTTAGTTTATGGTATTATTTTAGCAGGCAATATATTATTTATTGTTCCAAATTCTGATACCTTATAACTAAAAATTTATTAACTAAAAGCAACGATCGAAGGTAAGAAATATTATTACGAAACCTTATAATAGTAAAAAAACTATTTAAAAAAACGACAAACAGTAACTTCAGAACCAGCTGCATCCAGCTATACCTCTGATATAGTAAAAATGGAATAACAATCTAAAACCAAACCTAAAATATTTTGGAATATCGCTTTTATATATTTCCTTGTTTTGTGTACAATTTAGTACTCTTAATTTATAGTTCCTAAGACCCATTCTACACGAACGACATCGTACAAACCACGTGATTCGGATTCTCAAATCACAGAACCATTTGAAAATGCTCAAGCCCGTTTTACTGGTTCATGTTGAATGAGCATAAATTGTCAATATTTCGTTAAACGTACTTCAATAGTTACATTTCACTAAGAAACACTGTGGGATAAGTATATGTGTTACCGTTAAAGTTATCTTACGGTTAATGTGCACATTACCTAGTTACCTGCTTCGTTCTGTTAAAGTGCGGAATCCCCTACAAAATATGACGATATACGAGTAGGTGAACGCAAAAAGGCCCAAACCACATTTTTTTAAAACTCATTTTATGATACTAAACTTTCTTAAAGAATACGAATTTACTGAAGCAATATTACAATCTGTCGGATTTTAATGTGTAGGTTGTGAATACGGAAAGTTTCAATTGCGGCCCATGGCAACCTTTTGTCTGGGCGATGAACAAATGTTTTCTTCTTTGAAAATATGTTAAATCCAGCTCCCTTCGGCCGCAATTGGGCTATTGCCTGTGAAAATGCCGACCTTATCAGTGAACAACAAAAAACATATTTGCAATCCTTTTGTAAAGTAAGGTTGAATATTTGCTGTGTTGTGATTTTCTATGCATTGATAAACTTTAAATTGAGTTTTTCTCTAAATGGACTTTCATGTCATGAGAGGGTTCTTCCCCTGTACCCTTCATATATATTTAAAATTAATTTTATATATCCCTTCAATTTGATACAATTCATTACATGTTGTTAGAAATATGATTTTTTTTAAGTAAAACAAAATGGTGATAGCCAACTTATTATTATAGAGGCAGTATCCACACGGAATTAGACGACCCGTTTAACTCATTTGAGAAATTAAATTTTAAGCAATATGCGAAAAAAGAATATAAAAACTAACATGCAAGTTAAAAATATATACACTCCTTTTAGAGCTGTCGGGTAAAGTAGGATATAGCTTAAGTATTTTTTAACCAACACAGGTTTAAATTTTGGCAATAAATCAAATTTTACATTATAAACACCATTTTTTTTCTTCATTCAGGGCAATTACGCAAAATTTTAATTTTTAGATTATTTTAAATCATGCAAAGGCTTACTATGTGATGTTCATACTAATTGACAATATTTCTATAAAAAAAAAGGGAATATTTTTAAAAAGCAGCTATTCAAACTAAAAAATGGTTTAAATAAAACTTTTATTTTTAAAGCACATAAAAATATTAGAAGGTAATTTAACAGTTTTGGGGATAAAATCCATTTTTTATTTTACATGTGTTTTATGAAAGTTTAAAATAAAATTCTTTAAACATTAATAGTTTAAAAAGTCGGTAAATTATAATGTTATTATTCAAGTGGAATTGGAAATAATTTTCTCCCTGTTAGGCACTTTCGAAACTAATATTTTTTTTATTGCAATTGAATTCCAGTGGTTTGAAACAAATGTCCACCCATTTCGGTTTAATTAGCCACAATAGTTTTTCATTAATCATACTCCACTTATTTTTTAATTGCGACCATCCAATATAATAAGCTTTTAAGTAGCTTGAAAAGAGCACATAGTAATATCAAATGAATGCAAGTATTCTAGGATCATTAAAAACAAATTTGTGACATAATTTAACGTCCAATACTAAATTTTCTGTATAAAACGAAATTACTTCTTTCTAAACATGCAACAACACATTGCTTATATAATATGGACACCCAAAACTGGTCTTACTGTCAAAATATTTCTCCATTCCTTTTCGTATGGAAGTTGAAGTACACATTAAAAAAAACTGTCTGGGCATTAAGAGCTTCAATTAAAAATAATTATTAAACAATGTTTAGAAAATTTCCAAATTCTTTAGTGACTGGTTTCAGGAAAAAATTTTAAGATTATGTTAAATTTATGAATCAATTGCATAAACTAGAAATATTTTTACAAAATACACCAGCTGAATTATTTTAAAGTATCTTGAATATCCATCCTGAATTATTTCAGTTTGGGTTGTTTTTCTTTTAGCCCATATTTTAATAGCTTCTAGCAGTTATTTACATCTACATTTTTTAATCGCATTAACTATTAAGTGTTCACAGTAGGAAACTATGAAACATTTTAGTTCATTTTTACATATTTTTATTATTTTTGTATTACTTTTTTATTTTACTTATTATACTAATAAACATTCTGAACTCTTCAAGCACCCTTAAATATAATTGCACAAAAAAATTTGAAAAAATAAACATGTCGTGCATCAGCACGTAGACCTTTCTACCCAATCAACAGAGCATGGTAATCTATGCTGTGGTTTGTAAGAAAATATTAGTGTTAATAAATTGTCACAGCACTTTACAACACCAAATACATACAATAAAGCGTTTAATATAAAATCTCACATGGAAAGTTGTGCAAGATAATGCATATAAAAATAAATTAAAGTTAAGTATTATTAAAATTTGAATAAATTTGTTTAAAGACGTTTGAAAATTTCATTCAGGAGGTATGGGAAGCAATAGAGTTTTGGATGAAAACAATTTATTGCTTGAATGTAGGTTCACTGTGCCCCATATTAAAGCATAACAATTGAATTATGTGAAAACATTAAGATCATATGTCTTATCAAACATATTAGCAATTTAAAAGTAGCAATTAAAAGTATGCAACAATTTGCTTTTCTAAGCTGATATTTTCCATTACTGGAATACTATAAAGATCTTCAAAATTTTACTTAAACAGCTGAAGAAACCGACCTGTATGGCTGTTTATGTTTTTATTATATGTCTTGATAGCTTAATATAACAAGTTTAATGTCATCTATGAACTGTTAAATGTAACCTTAAAAATAATAAAAAGAGGTGGTCTACTGTACTTAATCTTCTCCTATATTAAAGAAGTTAAATAAATAAAAAAAAATTAGCACAGCAATTAAAATTCATACACTGAGTTAGCAACACTATTTAAACACAGGAACATTGTGTCAGTCAAACAAAATTGCTCATCCTATAACTCAAATTTACTTAAAAATCAGAAACTACAAAATGAATAGACATCAGAATATTTTGTGCAAATAATTTTATACACATAAGAATTGTACATCAATAGAGGAATGCTTGAGATAAACTTCCGTATTAAGCTCAGGCTTCAAAGAGAACATCAAACAATAGAATTCTTGACATATTTAAACGAATTAACATCGATATAATTAAATGAATTAACATGGAATATCTCTTAACAAACAACACTCATTCAGACTTTTTGAATTTGCGAATGTAAATAGGTGGCTGAATATAATAACAATTTTTAATGAGCTAAAGTTATATTATATGTGCTTAGAAAATCTTAATAAAGCTCCATAATTTGGCTTGTTTCATATAGCATTTGAATATTATTAATTAGTGCAGCTTACACAATATAATTTGCACAGAAGCATCTTTATAACAGAAGACAACAACAATGAGTACAATTAGTTTCCACATCATTTGTCAGAAAGTGAAAGGAGGGAAGTGATCACTTGCTCTTTGTTTCCACGACAGCTTTCCAACACTCCCAGAATGACTTCTTTGTCATATGCTGGAAACATTTCTTGCATCTGGAAAAATTCATAAAATGATTGTAAAAATATATGCATTTTAAATTACATACTTAATAAATTGGATATAAATTTTAAAAATAAATCTATGCATGCTGTACAATAGATTAGGGATGATGACTGTAAATGTATACATAGAGTATATTTCAGGTTCTATATAAGGAGCATTGCTTTCTTTGTATAACAACCAGTTTTGGGAATTTATGCATATTTGTTCATTTGTCAATCAAGCGAGAACCAAAGAAAAGATTATGATGGGATTTTCTCTGGAGCATAACTTAGACACACACTTTAAAAGCCAGACACACACAAAGATGAGAAAGGAAAAAATTTCAAATGAAAAAAAGAAGAGTTTCAATAAAAAACATGCTGCATGTTTATTCTATGATACATCAGTCCATCAGACTATTCTAAGGTGTTAAAAATTTAGGATAAATGTTTTTTTTTGGAAATGCTTTCTCACTTGCAAATAAATTTGGATATCTCTCACAGACCATTGGTATAATGCATAAAGATAGGATAGTATAATAGGGCTGCTCAATAATGACAATCCAAATTATTCATCTTAATTGTGCAATAATAACAGAGGAAGGACTTGAATTAAATTAACTTCTCAATAACCCAACAAAGAACAAATAAATGTTACTGTGCAAATTTTTTAGAGATACTCAGTAATAATTCAGTAACTGCAAATGTGCAAGCTCTGGCACACTTAATATTATGCTTGTTTTACACCTTTTGATTTTATTAAACTATATAAATTGAAATTGTATGAGTCTGGATAAGGAGTATCTGTTACACAATCAGAAGCGTTGATAAATTAAAAGTTTGATTTCAAAAAGCAAAAACCAAACAATATTATGAGGCATATAAACAAATGATAATTGGTTATGGCATCATAGTGCATGAAAACACAGCAATTTGTCCTACAATATTTTATAATGTATTCTTAATTTTACTTTTTTTAATCCATTTCACATGGTTTCAATCTTGACATTAAATAGGTCTTTAAATGTAAGAGTATATCAAAATTCTGAAAATTATGCATTAATCTGACATTTTGTAGGGGTCTATTATGAGTATTTCATGAATGCATGAAGAAAAAATACAATGATAAATATTGGTGCATAGGCAATTAAATCTACATCTTTTGGGGATTATATCCTACATAAATTAGTGAAATTATAAACTTACAAACATGTTTTTTATTTAATTATTTGTTTTAAAGCAGAATTCAGATTGAGCAGCAGAGCAATATTGTATAAGAAATGTTATATCACATGTGTTCTTAAAAGTCAGATTATTATTATTATATTCTACATTTCTAGCCTTATATTGTTTTCTGTGTGTATTCTACTCTGTATACAATATTCCTTAAAAGTTTGATTACAGTTTAAAAAGAGTTAACAGCTATCAAACAGTCTTCTATGGCATTAACATGACTATTAGCCACAGGGTCTATGAAAACTATTGTAAAGATAAGATAAATGGGAGTTGAAATTTAGGGATGACACGCTCACCTGTTTAACATCTTCTTCAGAAGGTTGGTATTGTTGTTGAGTAATTGGATAAGCATAATTAGGATTCTGCAAGGGTTGTTGCCCAATTGGATATCCAACAGCCATTTGTTGCCCTAATTGAAAAAGGCAATTTTAAACATTAAAAGCAATACAAAACTGTTTTAAAAGAAAAATAATAATAAACATTATCTAACAATAATAAACATAAATGAAATGGTATGCACAGTGTTAATTTGATTAATAGGCAGTTAGGCAACGATTTTCAAAACTGGTTTTATTGAATCAACAAACATGTTAGACGAGTTAGTCAAGTTCCCTATCTATACACTATAAAAAATATAATGCCACAGTGAGTGTTCAGCTAGAGCCACATATTTGTGCATGTAATAGCAATGGAAACTAATGAAACTTTTCACATCAGAAACATGCATAATTAAAATGAACACAAGTATCATTCTGGAAAGAAATTTTTTAAACTGTGCAATAAAGTCTATAAAAATATAGATAAATATAAGAAATCATACATATAAAATAAATGCATTTACATGTTAATATTCTTTAATAAACTTGCGAATTCTAAATGAAAATATTGATTAATATTTTAAGATTAATATTCATTTTTTTAAATAATTACACTTTCAAAATCATATTTCATGGACAAGTTTGAGTACACATTTTTAATGTATTAGATCACCATTATCTGACGAAGCAGAGCGTTTACTTAATAAAAGTTATATGTTTATTTCCTTTGTTAATACGCAAGAACATTTAAACGCAAATAGAAAAGAAGGAAACACATTATCTTATTAAATAAATTTGTAGTTACATAGAAATATAGTTTTGTCAGAAAATAATCATATAACTCATTTTACTCAATACCGACTTCCATATTCTTGAATTATCTTACTTTTTTAATAAAATAAGTGAACACTCTTAAATTTTCAAACTAAAATCATACAAAATATAGAGGAATATATGAGAACACATTACACTTGTATAAGTCAAGGTGTCAAAGCATCCAAGTACATACCTGGCAGGTAATAAGGGTATACACCCACAACGGGCTGGGGATTAACCATCATAGGAGCATTTCTATTAAAACCTGGGGGTGCAGGCGTGGGAAGGACCGAAGACATATAAGGCACAGACTAGAAAAGTATGATCATTCTTTTAATAAAGTACGCAGAATACAGTAAATACAATATTGCAAACTGCAATTGACTATAATTTATTTTTTGATTTTTTAATTTTAAAGACTTAGTTTGTAATAGAAACATTTGTTTTAGATGTTAAAAATTCAGTTTTGTGAAAATGTAAATTTTTATTTTCTATCTGCTTGAAGGAGGCTTAAAACTTAGAATTTTTTAAATGCTTGTTTTTAGAGATTTTTAAAAGACATTAGAAATTTATTAGAGCTTCTATAAACGGACAGAGCTAAGTGGAGTTTAAAAAATTTGCATGACCGATCAGGAATGCAATTTAAAATAGTGCAGGCTCAAATAAAAATGTCAAAGTATGTGCAAAAATTTTACAAGTCATTTACTAAAATGATAAAGCAATACCCAATAATTCTGTGATGTAGGCATTAGTTCTGTGTAATATTTTATCCTTTTTAATAATGTTTACCTTTTCTTAAATTGAAAAGACATTTCCTTTTACTACTGTTTACTGACAAATCATAATTGCAACAATACAATAGAAAAAAGTAGAGGTGATCCTATGCTCATTAAATCACTCTAAAAAAAAGAACAACAAAATGGTACTAATAGCTTATAGAGGGAATCTGTTCCTCATAAAACAAATTAGCAAGTTTATGTAAAGCTTGTATAAGCAAAATCTAATTCATCTCCTAACCATAAAAACTAATTAAATTGGATATTTCCGAGAAGCTTAATGTAGTTGCTTTGTTGAACAAGAGCTATATAATAGGTTATTGTCAATGGTTTAGGATCTTTACGAAAGAAAAGGTCCGACAAACATTGCCTACTAATTTTGAGCTATACTCAAATGCTAAGGAGAACACCTAAGTTGACATCTCACTCTGCAAACTTTTACTAAGACTATCACAAAGATATTTAAACTACAACAGATTTAACGCACACCACCTTATACATTTTTCAGAATAGCATATACTTTACAGAAATAAACAAAGTTGTAATATTACCCAAATCACTTACTCTAATATATACAGTTATATTAATTGAACCTTCTTTTCCTTCTCCTTGTTTGCCACTTAAGGGAATCCAAGCATCCATGAATTTTCCCTGCATAGCTTCATCTGGTATGACATATTCAGCGAAAGCAATGCGCTCATCCGGGGTTAGAGTATGCTGAAATCATTTTTGAATATAAAAAGTACTTCACACTGGTTTTTAAAATATATCAGCAAAACAAAATATTCTCAACATATTTTAACATTTTTCAATTTTAAAAATCCTAAACAATTACACATTTTAAAAGAGGGTTATCAGCCAATACTAACAGTACTAAATAATGAAAACAAATCTTTTGAATCACATCAACATTTAATAATTTATTAAAATATTGATATACTACATAACAAAAGCCAAACTTTTAAATAATAGTTTAAGAGAAACTTCCAAATACCAAAGTTTTAAATAACTTTAGAGATTATCAATAAATGCTAATATCATACTTCATCAAAGACATCAATGTTGATCGTTTTAATTCCAGGAGCCAAGTATCTATAAAAAATATATATAAAAATATCAGAAAATCTATAAGTTATCTTAAAATCTATAAGTTATGACTTTTAAAACCTGCTCTGTTTTAACTTAGTTAGTATCAACTAATGTTAATCTGATGTCACTTAAAAGCATCTGCTTAAAATAACTCATTATTAGTTAAAATTATACATTAATTAAGTTTAATATGTTAATTCTAATAATATAGCAAATAAACTTTTTTTGTCGAACAAAAGTTTTGACCTCTTGTTGGACCTAAAATATTTTTAATGAAAGCTCTGGGTATGCATATAGGTATACATAAAAATATTTTACTATCTATTGTAAAGATAAAACTTAATTTTTTTTAATATTTGCATTATGCAGACAAGTTATTTTCTTCGTTTAGTATGGAATTTTAATTATATATTTATTATTATTCATTTAAAGTTATTACTTTCTATGACACCTTAGAAGTGAATTACCATTACCAGGGTATATGATATAGATAGAAATACAAGAAAAAATCTTTACAAAAAAATACGGAACTTATTACGAGTCTAATATCCCTGATTGATGAGCAATTTTTTTGTGTGTGATTTTATGTACTGAAAGTTATTTAAATATGATATATTAAGATTATACTAAAAAAGAGTGTAAAAAGTGCAATAACACCACAATGCTTCTGATCACATGTACTACGGAAATGCTTCTTTGAGGATGAAAGCATTGCAAATGATATTAGATTATATTTCCCAACTAAAATCTTAAATTACAAAAATCTAGCTTTTATTATATTAAAAAATATTATCATAATGAATATCGTTAAGTGACCTTCTACACATGAAACAAAATTATACAAGCTTAAAAGCGCATGTTAAAATATATATATAAGAAGAAACATGATTTACAAATGTAAGAATTTTTAATATTACTGTTCATTTATGTGTTAAGCGAGACATAAAATAAGATACTTACGAAGTAATGGTCTTGTTCCAATTTGGGAATTTCCCACCCCTTACGTCAGAATGAGTTTCAAACACAGAGTGTCCTATTCGAACTCTACAATAAGGATCCATTTTGGTCAAACTGTAATTCTTTACAAGCTGAGCCTGAAACAAACAATAAAATACTTTAAAATAAATCATCATGCAGTAACTGAATGTAGTTACACTTCAACGGTGACATGCATTTTAATTCTATGGATACTAGACAACATATAAAGTTTATTAGAAATACAGTGAACATAAGCCATTCTGAGCAAGGACATAAAAAACTTATATAATATTGGTAACAGATAGAAATTTAAGAAAGTAACTACAATTAATATAAACTGTGCAATAGTATTAAGAAATATTTCGCAATAAGAAGGTTAAGAATTACCAATCAATAACACACTATAGACTGTGAGTGGTCAAATTAACTAATTTTCAAGTAGCAGAAAAAAGTGAATGCAAGGTTAGACACCTTGATGTTGTTTAGGAGAGCACCCCATGTGAGAGAAAAAAACCACAGTCAAGTTCTTTCATATGTGTTCTTGTTTAGAAAAAGTGATGCAGCTTCAAGCAAATTTAAAAACTGAAGTAAACATGTCCTATTAATTATTAGAATTATTATTGTTTTCACCAAATATTCTAATAATGCCCATTAGAAGAGGCTAACAGTTCTACGATAAAACAACATGACTTAAAATATTTTGACAATCTCTTTTTTAACTTCCAAACATATTTTAAAGTCGAAATTATGAAACATTATATATACACCCTTTCAATTTATGTCACACAGGAGTATACTCTTTTCACTTTCTAAATGTGTAATATAATAAATTAATGAGAAAATATATTTTAAAAAAAATCAAAGATGTTTTGTTTAACTTATAGTCCTCTATATGGATTAACAAAGCAAGATTAAAATATTTCAGAATATGTAAAAAAATAAATGTATGCATCTTTTCTCTTTATGTCACACAGGACTGAACTCTTTTCACTTTCTGAATGTTTTAATATAATAAATTAAAGAAAATATATATATTAAAAAAATGTTTTGCTTAACTTATAGCCCTTTATATGGATTAACAAAAGAAGATTAAAGCATTTTAGGATATGTAAAAAAATTTATTATTTCAGTAAATAGACAATGTCTCTAGATTAATACTAGCAGTGCAGAAAATCTGAACTAAATAGAACCACAGTTCTAAATATATAATAAAATGAATTCAAAATGTGAAGGTTACAAATAAAAGTTTTTGAAGAAAGGTATAAAACTTTTTATAAATTCCAAATAGACTTTATACTTGAATAATAATAAGAAGCATAACATGTAAATAAAGTTTAAGTGGGGTCCCAAAAAACCCTTACTGCACTTGTACTGAAATTCTTTCAATAATTATTATAAGTTTCTATACAGAATTATCATTCACAAATTACAAAAATATAGATAAAGATGAATTGCTATAAAAAACCTTGATTAATATAGAATAATTAAAAGAAATAAAAGTTTATAAGGTATATTTTTTAAATTGCAAAAAATATTTTGAACACTTTTGAAACTAGCAAAATATGAACAAACGTGGATGTAAGCTGTGGTATACCTGAACAATACACATTGTTATCTGTGTAGCAGTGGGAGTAGGAGTGTAATTGTACTGCTGTGCAGCCTGCAATGCTTGAGTTGCACCATTGGGAGCATGCTCTTGAGTGGGAGAATTTACTCTCAAGAAATCTTCAGGCAGATTTCCTATGAGGACCTAAAACAAAAATAACAAATAAAATGTTGCTGTTAATTTTTACAGTTAAGCCTCTGCATATTGTTTCCAAAGAATAATTATATCAAAACAAGTTACTATTCATAACAAAATACCAATTAACACCTTAAATTATTAATAATATAAATAAATAAATTTTATATAAATAAATATTATATAAAAAAATAAAGCTGTATATCATGATAATCTAGTAAATATAAGTATGTATTTTCCAGCATTCACTCTACAAATGGAAAGGAGCAGGATGCTATTTTGAGATAAAGGACATATCAGTCCATGTTTGGTTTTTTAATATGAAGAATCCTCTGAGAAATAAATTTAAAAAAAAATGAAGATATTACAAAACAAAGTTTTTTTTTCTTCGAAAATTGGCACATCTGATAATAAAATGTCTACAATTGAGAATAAAGATAATTTGAATTAAATTTGCCAGAAAACATAAAATTTCCATCTACAAAATCACGAAACTTCTGTAGCAAAATGCCATTTTTTAATAAATTTTAACAAATCTCATTGGTTGATGATAATCAAATACCTTACAAACCTAAATATTAAGGATATTTTCATAAAGTGATCATATGAATTGTGGGATTTTGAGGTGAGCAAGAAGGGCAGGAAGGTTCAATTGTCAAGGAAAAAGAACCTCCCTTAAAAAAAAAAAACACTTACAGTAAACACTGAATTTTCATTTACAAACATTTCGGTTTCATGATTGTAAATCTTCAAAATCTACACTCTTATATATTGTATACTTATGTTATATTTATAGACAGACTAATCAGAGCAAGTCAGCACATGTCTTAAGCTATTTAAAAATCTAGGCAACAAATCAAATGCCTTTTCAAGATACAGTACAACCTTATATAAGAATTCAAAATTTTTACACAGGATTTATTTGAGATGATTATTATAATGAAAGTTTGTTCTAAGGAGTTATTGTAAAAAGAAAAATGTAGCTACATCATATTTGACGGCTGTAATTTCAATGAAAATCGGATAAAAGTACAGAACTCTGCCAAATTAATTTTCATCAACTTTGGCGTAGAAGGTCTAGGGTGTCCATTTCCAACAAAGGTATCAATCTTATGTTATGTAAACAATTGGGTGAAACTGCTACTTGATGTAGATTAAACCAATAAAGATGTAATTAATAAGCAGGGGTGCAGAAAATGTTAAGACCTCCAACAAGTATTGTAAGGATTAATAATATATTTCCATAGAAAAATGTAACCGTCAACGGAATCATCGACAAAAGGGAAAACTTCACATTATCATGTAGCCGGAAATAAGAATGTTTATTAGCATTAAAAAAATAACTTATAATGAAATGTGTTTGTTTTAAATTGATTTTAAAGATGAATACTTCATTCCATTTCTATAATTGAAAATTATAAAAGGGATGGGGAGAAAAATGCAAATCATTTTAATTTTCCGTCCTTAATAAAAATTAATTTTCATCAACTTTGGCGTAGAAGGTCTAGGGTGTCCATTTCCAACAAAGGTATCAATCTTATGTTATGTAAACAATTGGGTGAAACTGCTACTTGATGTAGATTAAACCAATAAAGATGTAATTAATAAGCAGGGGTGCAGAAAATGTTAAGACCTCCAACAAGTATTGTAAGGATTAATAATATATTTCCATAGAAAAATGTAACCGTCAACGGAATCATCGACAAAAGGGAAAACTTCACATTATCATGTAGCCGGAAATAAGAATGTTTATTAGCATTAAAAAAATAACTTATAATGAAATGTGTTTGTTTTAAATTGATTTTAAAGATGAATACTTCATTCCATTTCTATAATTGAAAATTATAAAAGGGATGGGGAGAAAAATGCAAATCATTTTAATTTTCCGTCCTTAATAAAAATTCCCCCCCCCCCCCCCCCCGAACTTTGTGTGTGTGTTTGGACATATTCTGTACACTTTAGCATTATAAAAATTAGCATAATAACTAATCACAAAACGATGATAGGAAAACTATCTTGAACAGTACAAAAGATATTACAATTTGGTACCGTCGCAAAAAAAAAATTGCGCCAAATGTCCTATACTACATCTGTTCCTACAACTTTTATTCAAATTAAACACGTATTGTGCAGAGCTGCTAATTTGAACTTAAATCAGATAATAATAATTATTTCGATGCCTTGGCGGTGTGCTCCCTTATTCTTTACTTTAACCAAGTAAAATTCATTAGTGCCAAGTAATATTTCTTGAGAAATCTCCAAGAGCTCAAATTGTAGTGTATCTATACTTTTATTACACTGGTACTTTTAGTTTATTGTGTGCACACGCAAGTAATTCAAAAGAAAGCGGTTATTGCAATGTGGAAGTAATCAAAGTAGAATATTTCTTATTTTCAATTCCTCAACAATTATTTGGGATAATATTTATAAGAAAGAAAATGAATTGGCAAACTTCAGAATCATTGTTTAGAAATTTTGTAATTTTCATTTACACATTTAATAAAATATATATGCAAACCTTTTTTCGTTCTTCGACATACTTTGGCGTAGTCATGTTCTTATAAGGTTTAATTATATATTACTAAATACTGATGTCACTCAATGCAATCCACCTCTTCTCCATATTAGAGATTAGCCATTCGGTAACTAAAACGAACCATTGTGTTTTTTAGAATATTCGATTTTGATTCTCACTCATTTCAAAACAAACGTATGTGAAAATTAAAAGGAAATAAAACAAACATGAATTAGTTTGAATCTACACTGCAAAGCTGCGTAGTTTCTGTACTACTGAGGGGGTTGGGGGTTAACAACATGGCGGCCGTGATAGTCTGGTTTACATGGAGGAGGATCACGAGTTCCAGTTGGTTGATTGAATTATTGGTGACATTTGGGATCTATCCCAAAAAAGGGACCAGTGGGAAAGACCCGAGAACACTGCCTAGTAACTTTGAATCATTGTCAGATAACGAGGACGACACCTCAGATCGCACCCCACACAACCTTAATAGACATGATGACATTGGACTAAGACGGTTTCAATGTGCACCAGTTCCCTACACACAGTAAATATCCCTACACAGTTGGCTATTGACGACGGTTTGAGGCCTATATCTTGCCTATAGAGCAGTTGCATCCCTGTCCCCCACCTCCCTTCCTCCACGCTGAAACCGTTTCGTGGAGGAAAAATACAACTAACAACTAAACCAACTGCAAGTTATGATTGGTCGAAATTGACGTCATATACCCAGCCAAATTGGAAACCTGCACGTGATGCCGTGTAAACCAATCACCGTCTGATAGCTATTTAGTCGTTAGCCGCTCGTGTTGCCTGTCCTCCACGAAGCCACGTGGTTGAAACAGCTCTATATCGAAGGAAACACCCGGGAATGATGCCTCGTATGTTTTAACGATGGTCAGATGATGAAGACAACACCTGATCAGGCATCCAACGTAACCTCAATAGTCATTAGGACATTGAACGCCAATGAGATTTGTCGTGCACCACTCCCATATATACGCCAGCATAATTTGTCAGATGTTCTGGTCGACTTTCTAGTATTTTTTTAGATCCAAGATAACTACTTATTTTTTTTTTTACTTTTCTTTGTCAAGTTCATTGAACGGAATCGAACCAGCTATCCTCTGATTATTAGCTGAATGCCTTTATCCACTAGGCCACTGAAGGCCAAACTAGTTCTAAGAAAAAAAATATTTAGAATTATTTTATTTTATAATTGCACACCGTACAATTTCTGAAAATTGTGACATAGAATTTGAAATGTGCCTGTGTCAATATGACAATATTTTTATTAAATAATAATTTTCATATATTCATTTTTGAGTTTCAATAAAAAGATTTAGAAGTGAAATCTTTAAAAATAAGCTACATGGAGGTATAAAGATAAAAACCCTAAGTTACATTTTTAGGGTGGTCCATATTCCGACACTATATAGTAGCTTGTTCCTATCCGTAGAACAAAGTAGTATATTAGCACTATATTGGCATAAATGCAATACCACGTTATGGATAGGAAATTATAGGTACCGATATGCTTAAGATCTTGAAACAAAGCAAAGCATATAAGGGGCATAAATTAGTACCCATGGAGTCAGATGAAACAAGCTGGCTTACCTTTCTTCTTCGGTTGACGAGGTTTTTGTTAACGACTCTTATAATCTTCTGCTTAATAAATGTGTTTTACAAAGAAAATCGCAATGTTAGAAAGCAGCCAGTTGTCGAAAATTATTGGTGGTCGCCTAAGTGGATTTAACGAAATTGGTTTGAAGGGTAGATCTATAATTTAAATTTTTAATAAGAATAAAACGTGGAAAAAGTTCTATAACTTAAGAACGGGTACAGATTCGTAAGAAACGAAGTGCAGTTGTTAAGTTGAGAGATTATTGTTAAAATGGCCCAAGTTTCATAAAAATTCGTTCAGTCGTTTTTGTGTTAAACCAGACAGAAAAATAATGTAATTTTCTGAATCAGTGTGCCATAATTCGTGCAAAAACTCAAAATGCGTGGTTTTCTTCGAATCCACAGACAGACACTCCATTCTGATATAATTATGTATTGATCAAAAACCTGTTTTTAAAAATTTACCACTGTCTACATCCATCTAAAATATATATATATATTGTTACAGCGATTTAACTTTCATATCACATGCATATTAATTTGTAAGTGATGAGACAGCAAGGATAACTAAAATTTTTTCCATTTAACATATCGTCAAGTTAAGGAAATTGTTCTTGCGTTTCTTCTCCATAGTGTTCGCGCTTCCCCTCCCAGACACCGGACTGGCGTGTTGGTTGATTGAATTGACCAATCAATCATGGTTGTAAAATAGTTTTAAAAAATAAAATAAAAATACCCGTAATTTGAACTGGATCAATTAAAACGACTTTCCATATAAAAAAGCGCATATTCTAATTGAACGAAAAAACATACTCAATATATTAGAGTTTTAAAATTTTTATTTTTTTCTGAAAAAACTCTCGATTTTTATTTTAAAAAAAACATTTATATGAAATGGAACCATCCTGACATTACCTATCATTAAAAAAAAAGACACACATACACTCAAAATAGGGGGCTCTCAGTATACGAAATTATTTTCGAACAAAAATAAAAAGGTGTACTGAAGAAAATGAATTGTAAAGGCTTTTTCTGAACTATTATTTTGATCCCCTCAAATTTATTTTAAAACTATTTAGGATTGTAAGCGTATATCATGCCTATATATACGATCCTTCGAATTTACTTACCTTAATTCTATCAGAGGGAGGTTATATAATCCTAATGCCTATTATATATCATAGCTCCGAATACATAAGTTGCAATTTTGAAAAAAACATGTACTCAAAATTAAGTACAACAGGTAAAATGAATAAAAGAACAGTTATGTGCCTTCATAGGCTGCCTTGTTAAATCACTTTCAATAAATATCGACAAATAACTAAGATTTATCGGGAATCGAATCCAGGTCGTCAGGGATCGAAGTCCAATGCCTTATCCGTTGTACTACCAGGGAGACGTGAAGAAGTTATAAACAGAAGAAATGTTAAAAATATGTTTTAAAAGAATGGGAAGTAAAATAATTGAGTTGTAATAACTCAGTTTCCATTTAAGCAATCAACATCAGATAATGTGGAAAACCATCTTCTGAGCAACTATTTTAAGTTTGTCAGGCGGCTTGGTTAAGATGTCTTGAACAGAAGCTGATATTAGTCATATTAAATCACACTGCTCAGTTTTGAGAAAGTACGTTAACTTAAATTTGAGTACGTCGTCGCTCATTTACGATGCAATTGTACTTAAAGAAAATAAGTAGGATTAGGTACACATTTTTAAGTACAATTTTTTTTTTTACAGAGTGGAGATGTGGAGAATGATAGAAAATTTAATGATGCTGCCACACTATATTTATTCTTATGTTTTGATTATTTCAATACTCTTGGTAATTTTCTAACAAAAAGCCCAGAGTGCAATCACAAAATTACATTCAAACCAAACCTATTCGTATTTAAATACATTCAAACAAAGTAAACTTCACCTTGAAAAAAAAATGAAAATGAATCACGGAATTTTCACTTTGCAATACGCCACTGAATAAAAAAACAATGATCATAAAAATTCCCGCCACTTCCTTGTGCAGGTAACGCGACACACGCAGAAGAGGAGGCAGATAACAAAAGCGGGGTGTGAGAAGGAATGAGATCGAGTCGAGATCAGAGTTGGTCCGGAATCCAGATGGGCTCGACACGAACTCAGATGCTGCTGCTGTCGTTTGCTGTGTTGGTGTCAGCTGCTTCGGCACAGGATGCAAACTTCGGTGTTAAGGTCAAGTGCTACCTGCAGGAAGGAACTGTCGTCTGTCCCGGCTGCAATACCAGGGCAGGTAAGATAATGAATTTTTATTTTAATTGCTTAGTCTGGGTCGCATGTTACCTTCAGGCAGTGTGGTCGACGTCGCATGTCAATGCGACGAAGAAAAAATAAATTAACGATAGTTTCGTTGCTACTCATTTTTCTCGTTATATTTCATGACTGCACTTAGTGAAATTCATATTATTTAGTTAATTTTGCATGTCAAAAATAACTTTTAAGAGTGATTTTGAGGAATGAATTTCATATTCCTCAGGTATTACTGAATTCCTCAGGTAATAACACTGAATTATTGAGCTGTGATGAGACTAGTTATTCAGAAGACGGGGATATTAACTCAAAAATAATTAATGGGGCTAGAAGATAAAAATAACGTGTCCGTCAATCTCCTCGTTTTAACTTTGCTGAAAATCCCGGAATGTTTTTACAAATTTTAGTAACCACAATTTAATTTATTTTCTGATTCATTTTCATCAGTATTTTCAATATTATTTTTATATAGATATATTTTAAGATACCTCAGAGCAATAGATTTGAAAAATATTGTAAAAGATAATTCTATGTGAATTAAAAATGTCGGGATATTGCAAGAAAACTGGAGATCAGTTTACGTAATATCACTTTGTGTGCTACCTGGGATCAAGCAAAAAACTGTTTCTGACAAATAAAATTTGAAATTTTAGAATTCAGGATAAAACATACATTCCTTTACAAAATTAAAAACAAATATTTTTTTAACGGATATTAGAAACAAAAATCCGACCAAGGGGGCAAAGGAACTGGGATAGTCCTCGATCGTTTAAAAATATATAAAAAATAAGTGCCCAAACTAATAAACGGTGTATACCCGACAAGCATGGAGTAAAGAGTATCAAAGTATGGAAAGTAAGAGAACCAAGTTGAAATTCCTTTTTAACATAGCGATAAAAAAATAAAGTGAAACACATGTTTCTGAAGTATTACTTTATGATGCATTCATTAGATTCGGTCTAACAGATGCTGGGATTAACACAATTATAATTTGACTTTTAAGTCAATTGGAAAACTACATTAGGATTTTTTTTATAGTTTAAAAAAAACCGTTAGGTTTAATATGTAACTTGAATATATAACTTTAAAGGGTAACCCTTTAGTAAGTTATCAAAAAATTGACAATAAAAATTAGATAGGAAACTATTATTTTACTGAATCTAAACAAAATTGGTTCATTAGTTTCCGAAATATGAGGAAACAAACAAAGACACCCTGTAATTATACTAGTCCAGAGATGAAAATTGAAGAAATAAATCATATTCTTTTCATTAGCATATATATATTTTCCAAAATGGATTTCAGTCAATAAAAAAAAATTAAATTGAAAATATAAGTTATTAAATCTACAATTACGACTTAAAAAGCAAGCACAATATTTTTTTTAAATGCCGACTAAAGATAAAATTCCTAGTTTAATTTTGAAGGACTTATTGCGTCGGCATTTCAATGATCCCACGATTGTCGGTAATAAATGCGGAATCATTGAAATAGAAGCCAACATATATGAATGAAAATCTCATATATCATGTACAAAATCATGTGAATTTATAAAATCGAAAGTGTGATTAAACGTAAATAGGTTTAGACTATTCTTCTAAACTAATAATTTCAAAAATCCATAATTTTTAAACGTATTTCTTTACAGAAATACGAAGAATGAATGTAATTTAACTGAAGAAACATTAAGCATTTGAAAGATGCATTTAATTAATTGATCAATATAATTATAATAATTTTCCAGGGATGAATACTTATTAAACAAAATATTTTGTATTCAATTATCAAAATAATATTTTTTGTTTTGGTAATTATAATGTGAATTAATGTGGAATTTACAAGAAATTCGACAAGTGAGAAATAAGAAAAAATGTCTTTACAACAATTTGGACACCTCGAATGATTTTATCATAAAGTTTAATGGTTATTCTTTAATATTAGATATATTCAATAGTAAGCCGGAAAACAAAGTTTGATAAATTGCAATTCCTGATTGAAAATTGGATAACCGAAAACTAAATGTATTTTATTCTAAATGCATACACTGCCTATGCAAAATAATGAGTTTTTGAATTCGGAGAAAATGCTAAGAAAAAAGTCTCGCTTAATTGGTATTTCCGATTAATCGATATATCAGAATAAATAATTGAATAATAACCTAAAATTTAACAAACTTTATTATAAATGTGACTATATAAAAAAGAAAGAATTTCTGAAATTGGGGGAAATGTTTTTTAAAAAAAAACCTAGTTACATATTATCACAATTTGAAAGCCGTATAGCCAATTTTTTGCATTTTATTTCAAAACTTGGATTATTTTTTGCCCAAAAAAAGTCGAATTGGTTTATAAAAAAAAATCTTCGGTTTATTAAGATTTCTGGATAACTGAACTTTTATTGGAAAAATTTACAAGACAATTCCAATTAAAAAAAATCGTGCATGGCTGAATCGGACCAGGGCCAGGCGAGTTTTACGTGAAACATCATTTTAGCATATTATAGAAATCTCAATTGGTCGTCAATGAAATTCTCGTTAACAGAAAAAAGATAAACAAGCTGTTCCCCTCTGACGCCACAGGCAACAATCAGAGTCAAATGATCCCAAGTCGCTTGGGCAACTTTACAGGAGAGAGGACAAACTAAATCCTACTCTCAACTAAAGCCTGGAACTCGGACTTTTTTTTATAGCGCTTGCTAAATGCTTAAAAAAATTTCATGAATTTTGATGGTACACTGTTAAAAATAGGTACTTAAAATTAGTTTTTGATTACATTCGATGCTCATCATAGCTTCGAATACATAAGTTGCATTTTTCAAAAAGACATATGTACTCAAAAATGAATAAAAAGAGCATTTTCTTGCCTACATAGGCTGGCTGCCTTATAAATTACTTTCAATAAATTTCAACAATTACAACCAGGACTTACGGGGAATCGAACCCAATCCGTTTACTTCTGATGTCGTCCGCACCGCAGTCCATGGCCTTATCCGTTGTACTACCAGAGCGATGAGAAGTTTTTGAGTACGTCATCGCTCATTTACGATGCAATTGTACTCAAAGAAAAACGAGTACGTTCATGTACTCATTATTAAGCACATTTTTTTTTACAGTGCAAGTTTCGATAGAAAACAAACTTTTAAGACATAACCTGCAATAAAACAGAAATCGACAAATTTGGATTTGGGGCTCGTCTGCCTTGAGTTACAGGTATTTGTCCCGACCTCTTATTCGAGTTGGAATGGATCACGCGAAAAACGCAACATAGCGTTTGTGTCCTGACACCCATTCTCTCCAAGTATATGAATTAAAATTGAAGTTATAACATACATAAAAAATATATATACAGGTCGAAATGATAACAACAATCCTAATAAAATCAATCTTAGTTTCTTATTTAAATAAATATTTAGTTTGTTTTGTTTACTGAGACTTTAAAATATAATACAACATAAAATAGGACAAAACACCAGATCTAAATTCATGCGTGAGCATTACCAATAACATATTTATTGAAACGGAATGCGCTCTGTATCTATTACCAAAGGTATCACTTTTAGAATGGCGCAACAATGCACAAGCCTTTACTTTGCATTACACGATCGTTTTGAAAAGCTGATTATGATTTTTTGTTTACATGCATATTTGGTGGGATGATAAAACTTCCAAATCAGTTTCAATGGCTAATAATCAGAAAATAAATCGAACGAAGATTTCTTCATTTTATGCCGAATGATAAGCTTTTATTTAAAATGAATGTCAATACAAAAATATTTTTCAAAATAACACAGACTTGAAGCAATTCATTTTTATGTCGCTTGCATAAAATAGTATACAGCGAATTTTGAGTTAAGATTTTAAGTTATTAACTATTATTGAAAATATCTGGGTCACGTTTTCCCCAAATGTCAAAATAAATTTTGCATAAAAGATGAAAAATCTCAGATTACAATACAAATTTTAAGCAATATGATTGGCCCTACGTATGTGGGACCCTATGGACGTTCAAGCATGAGAGAAAACAAAATGTTGGTAGTTATAAATATGCCATTAGCAAATTTCAAAAAATAATAAAGGTAGGTAACTTTAAAATTTCTTAAATCCGTCTATGTATGATAGATCAGCGGCGTTGCCTCTTGTCGCATTGGAAAGGAGATAATGCAAGACCATATTCATCTACGAAAACTACTCGGGAATTGTGTCGACTCAATGGGATCTTTATTTTGAAATTAGCTTTGCAGTATCGGTATGAATTTAATATATTTTTTTTAAATTCCATTAAGTTTAAATAAAAAGAAATCACACGTATACACGTGACTACCAAAACCCACCCAAAATTTCGAAAAGACAAATGTTGCTCAAAGCAAAGCTAGTCCAAGTGTAATTAATAATAATATTTGAACAATTGAAAAAAAAAAAAGAAATCCCATTTTAAAGTCGAGGATTGAAATTCAATGGATACCAAAAATAACAAAGAGAATTAGAATCAATACCACACACACACAAGGAATTCAATTAATACCAAAACTTCGAGCAAACTACTCATTAATAAAAGCCATTGTTTCTTTGGGTTTATATTTTCTATTGAAATATGCATATAAGGAAATCTATTGTTCGGGACTGATTGGATTTCGGCTGCAAGAAAGCATTCCCTACAATATATATTTTTAATTTCGATGCTCTTTGACGAAATAAAACAATAATCTATTCAAATTCAAGTTAGGCCTTGACTATATTTTGAGAATTAAATATAGCAAAAGGGATGTGACATAAAAACTTGTAGTAAAAGACAACTACAACAAAATGCTGACATATAAAATTTTTAATGGCATAAACTAGATGTAAAGTAATATAAAGTAACATGTTACTACTTCTAAAAAAATCACCCATAGACTCTGAAGGACCTTAATATTATTTCTATTGATATCTTATTCTCCAGCAATGAAGCCAATTTTTAAAAGTTATGCTTTACAAGCGAATTTTATAAAGTTAGTTTTGATGGCTTAAAAATTTAATTCAGTGTGGCAACAACATTCTGGAAAAAAAGTTCCCTGATATTTCCCAGATTTAAAAAATGGTGTCACAAAATTTTCCCTGATTTTACAATTACATTAATGTTGCAGTACATGCTTTGTATAGAAATAAAGTATCCAAGCTACGATAACACTATAAATATATTGCATTATAAATGAAAAATTATAAGCAATACTTATTGACAGTTAAAATAATAATTTAAGTATACAACACAAATTATGCCATTGCGACACGCATTATAGTATTTAAACATGTTCGCAGAAAATGCAAAAAAGCAAAGTTTTTTCAAATTAATTCTTTTGTAGGTAATTTTAAATGTTTTATATGCTTCATATTTCCTAATCCAATCTAAAATAAATCACATATTTAATAGCCCCTCACATGTTGCTTAACAATTCAAGGTCCAACACACTTACTTTGCTTTTGCTTTTCCCTCCAGCAGCGGTTCACGTTTTTACAAAAATAAAACTGAAAATATGCATAACTATGCTTTTTTTTCTCCTTAAATTCTTATTCAGAACTAAAAGAAAATATTGACAATTAAGTTACCAAGAATGGAGTGCATAACAGACGATAATTGCCGTTTTAACAATCCAAATTTGAAAAATTCCCTGATTTTTTGTGAAATTTTGAACATTTCCCTGATATTTCCAGAATTAAAAATTTCCATGATAATTCCCTTATTTCCAGGTTAAGTTGCCACCCTGTAATTTAATCGCCTCTCTTTAATAATTTTTTCACCAATTCTTACGATATTTTATCTCATTCGATAAAATAAATTTACAATGTAGATTTTCGTTTGAGCGTTGTTATACCCTAAACCACAACAGTACATCAAACCGCTAATTTGCGTAACTCGGAGGTTATCACGATTCTCAGTGAGATTGTGGTAAAATACTGACGTGTTAAAAAACACGCCTTTAACCGCGGTATTGAGCTGTCATTCTTGGGTGTCTGATGAAGGTTCTGCTTTCAATGTCTCTTGATAAAAGCACTAGTTCGCAGGATTTCCGTCGTCGGGGAAATTATAGCATCCGCCGACGCCTACGCCTGTGCAGGTGATGTTGAACCTCGATAAGTCATCGTAAAATGTAGGTTTCTATGACGCACGCATTGTTTGCAAAGCAATTAGAAGCAGTAAGATTCCTGTTTTTGTAAACGTGTTGCTTTTTCTAAAAGGAATAGCTTGGTCCTTTTAATAAATAAAAGGGACTACAAACGGCAAAAACATACCTGCAAACATTTGTCATTTAAAACTTTTTTTTTATATTTTAAGAATTTTTATTTTATTAAGATCTTAATGTTTTTCTATAGTTATTTTTTATAATAATGTTATTTATCAAAATAGCTAATTACACATTTTTATGACTAACAGATATAAAGCCCTAGAAGGTCGGCACCGACTGCAGTATAGTATCTTTCTTTATGCAGATATAATTATTTTTTTAATGAACAATTGGGTTTGCATTGCAAATTAAGGATATTCACTAGGTAGTTGTTGTAATTGTCAATTATAAAGAATTGTGATATATCCCTTCCCAATAAAAGTACGATTTGTATAATTTGAAGAAATCACTCATATTAAAATGTAATCCTCATTGTTTAACAAATTTGAGCAATTGAATGAAAAATTCACCATAACCATTTTTTCCTGGAATGTACATATTTAAATTTATTTTTATACATTTTCATAATTCATATATTGAAATACCCTCAAACAATTTGAGTAGCCCTACAACACTAATAAATTTCCAAATCATACCGCATAATTTCCAAATAAATTTTCCAACATTTTTCTCTAAAATTCTTATTTTGTAGGACAAATTTGTAAATCTACAGAAATATTAACATTATCATTATTTTCGAATTTCTATAGTAGAATAAAAACAATATATTGGTCGATTTACGAGCACATTTTAAAAATAAAATACAAGTAGAATCCTTTTACTTGAAACTATGATTTATTTAAGTTTAATAATAGACAGTTCTGAAATTTTAATAACATAAAAATTGTATATTGTACAATTTGACATGTGTGCAGACATAGTTAACCTTTTAAAAGTGTCAACTTATTTTTCAATTACTTCTTTTTAAAATCATTAAGAACTCAAAAAGAACTTGAATAACAGCTTGAGTTTTAATAAAAATAGTATATAAAACATTCAACTTCTGGAGAATATGCGTTTTTATGTCCTAGTTTTTGAAGAATTAAACTGAGTTCGAGTTACAAGATTTCGATTATTAGCATTAACATCCCCTTTTTTTAGGTCTGTTATGCCCAAGAAGCGCCAATGTGGGAAGTTGCAACATAAAAACAGAAGCCCCCATTATAAAGAAAGAAACACCCCCCACCCAGATCTATGAAGACGAAGCAAAGCCGACAACCATTGTGGAGCCCCAGAACCCTGGCATAAGAAATACCACACATGGAATATCACCTTTCGAAGGAATCTCACAGGAGGAGATAGAGTATTGGTCGAAGAAAGCACGAGAGAATTTGCAGTTCAGGCTCTTCCTCTATCGCATACTGCGGCCCGTAGGAAACAGAAGATGGAAACGAGATGTACAGACGATAGAAGACGATACTTGCCAGTGGAATGGAGATTGCCCCTGTCCACTTATCTGTTGTAAAACCGGAGACGGCTGCCCTAAACGATGCATGAAGGGAATCAGACTGCCACCACCTTGGGGTTAAGAACAGTCTTTAATTTATGAACTTTAAATAGAAATTTGCAGTTTTATTAGTGAATGTTTTGTAAGCAAATTCCAATTGACATTTTATAACAGTGGCTTATGCATTGTAAAAAAATATTAATTTAAAATTAATCACTGTATGGTTAAATTTTTTTATATATATATTTCAGAATTGTATGCTTTTAGCAGCTTTTTTTAAAAAGTTATTGAATACATAATATAGCGATCATTAGATAGGGCTTTAGTGCCGATAAAATATTTTAAGTAATTGTTGGTTCTTAAGCAGTGATAATGGACCTCAACTGTCATCTTTTGAGAGACAAAATAAAATATTGACATGGTAAAGTTGTTTTCACCGGAAAATAGTTTAATTTATTTTCTAACACATTAATTTATTTTCTAAGACATTTTAAAGGTTTTCTAAAGTTTCCACATATAGTATTTATATGAATAAAAAAAAACATGTGTACAGATACATGACCTGATTATTTAATATTATCCATTAGAAAGTTAAAATTCAAAGAGATAGTTGACTAAATATTTGGCATCATTGCATTTTTCAATCTGTAGTGAATAATACTAACTTAAAAAAAAAACATGTATTCCTTCCTTTTTTTGTATATTCCTTTTTTTAGAGATATAAACAGTCATTAGTTAAACTTTATTTTTTAAAAAAATATGTTTATATCACGGTATAGTTTCACAATAAAATGAAATAACAAAATGAATATTAAACTACTAAATGCAGTGGTTTTATAGTCATTTCTAAATGCTTTACTTTCAAATTCATTTTCGGTTATAATTAACTTATATTTTCACTATAAGCTGTTTTATCACAATAAAAAGAATATAACACACAAAAATATTCTTCAAAGAAAGAGGCTTTGCTTATACGAGAAGAAATTTAATAAAAACTCTCCAAATTTCTTACAACATGAAACTTATTATAAACAGATCCTATAATATAATTTTTGCTCAACCAATTTCACACACTGAATTGAGTTCATATTCAGCACATAAAACCTGATTGACTGGAATCAATGGCGGCTGTAGAAACCATCACCTCAGTAACCATAACGATCCTTAAATAATAAAGATAAAACATTATTTTTGGGGTCTTATTCCATGAAATTACTTCGTATTTGTTAGATATAACATATAGAATCAAGCCATTTAGAATTTAAACAAATTGAATACATAATATTAAATTAATAAACTATATTGTTATAAGTCTTGCCTACATATCAATTTATATTTAAAAAGTTTCTACAGCATCGCTTGTGAACATTTAAAAATACTACATCGAAATAACTTGCACATTTTGAAAAACTTTGTAGCTTCTGAATAAAAAGAACTTCTTAAATTCAATTAAAAAAAACCATCAAAGGAATTTTTTTTTTCACAACACATAATAGATTTACTTTTTAAATAGAAATAAAGGATTAACACCAGAATATAGATGAAGTTTACAAACAAATAAATGTAATTGAACCCACTTGTTAATTTAAGGTAATTTTCACACTTTAGAAGTGTTTTTTTTAATAAGTAATTTCATGCTAATGCAGAAGTGAAAGAAAGTATGCAGGATATTTTTAACTTTTATTTAATAAAATGCAATCAAATTCACTTAGCAATTAAATTAATCTTGATCAAATATCTAATTTCACTTTGAATGTAAATTTTTTTAAAGCAAGTTAACTAAAATGCAACAATATCCATGAATATGTATATATTTTCGAGCAGTTACACAAAGTACTTTTATGATTGACTTTCCCTTATAGTCTGCAAAAACTGTAATCAGTATATTGAACACAGAAGAAACTTTTTATTTAAAGAGTATACTTCAATTCAATATAATGTTTATTAGAAAGCACAAAAGTACTAAAACTAGGTATGTCATTCTACTAAAGTTAAACAAAGAACTCAGCAAGCAAACATAACTTTATTTCTGCGAAATATTAAAATATATTATTACTTATTGAGATTGTTACTACAACAGAGTAATTTCTGTGTCATCAAACTTTAATCATGACATATCTACTTTTTTTTTTGCTAAAATAATTTCGATAAATGTTTTGAGTAATTAATAGTAGATGGATCAAATGTTAATAATTGTTTCCATAAAACTAATTTTTAGTTATTAGTCTAGTAGAAAATTAATAAATAGAAAAGATGAAAATTAAATTTATATTTTCTGGAAGTTAAATCTACTTTTAATCTGTATTATTTTACAAATAGCTGCAAGAATATTCTAAAGCATTGTAATAGGCTACACAAGCAGCAGTCAAGTTACTTAAAGCTGTAAATTATACAAAAGGGACAGTTCAAAACCTACATTGATGCATTCAGGAGAAAAAGTGTAAGAAAACACCATGTAAGACAAAATGAGTGTTTTCAATTTGTCAGGAAACAATTTCACTGGATGGACAGCACAATACCAACATTAAATGGAAGGGCTTAAAATGGTTAAAAAACTTATCACATTTTCGAATCACTGCTCTAGACAAACAGAGCAAAATGCTCCTTACCAGGACACTTTTCATGGACCATTGGCAAAGGCATCCTTCATTTACGCTGCAAACAGAATTTCAAGCGAGGTTAGTAAGACATGCAAGTTATAGGAAAGGAAAGGTGTTAAAGCAATGCATACACAATGGAGAGAAGTAAAACAAATTGAAAGACATTATAGATCTTGTAGGGCAAATTACCTGCAGAGAACTCATGACACCGTTTGCAAGGCTGGACAGTCGTCCAGCGACCTTGGTCACCCCGTCCCTGACTCCTTCCTTTATGTCGTAGAGATTTGGGGTGTTGTAGGAGGAGGCACTTGCAGTTCTTCGGGAAGAGTCGTTTCCGAAGTAGTCCTCGCTGCTGATACTGTTGGAGCCTTCAAACCTATTCAGGTTGGCTTTCCTTTCAAACTAGAAGAAAAATGTGTTTCTATAACAAAAATATGTATTTTTTTTACATTCTACTTATAAATAAAAGATTGATAGTGTGGTTAGAAATGTCAAAGTTCCAATTGAAATGTACGCTTTGAGATCCTCTACATCCAAAAAGTCTTGTTTTTGTTTACTTCTTAAAATTTGTTTATAATATTTTTGTATTTCCAAAATAGATATTCGAAATAAAATTATTATAACTACAAAAGTTAAGTACATACAACAATTTATAAATTAAATTTAGAAGGGGGAGGAATAGCAGTATGGCACATTTGATTTTGATTATCTATAATATTTTTGCTGTATTTTTCAAATAGGAGAAAAAAATATTGATAAACTCAATATTATAAAATAATATAATAGCAGCTTTTTGTTAAGTCAATAGCTTTTTATTCTTATAAATATTTAAAATAAATTAAATTTAAGTTTTAAAATGTTAGTTTTCAGGAGGGTATTTGAAATATATGCAGATATGGTTTGTGTTAAAGGAAAATCTCACAAAAATAGATAAAAAATTATTAATTAAAATATGAGATATCAAAGGATATAAGCCTTACTTCATTATCTTTAGATCCAAAAAACTGATCAGAGGATATACCCTTAGCATTTCCGAATTTCTTTTGTGCTTCATCAGAATTCCCTAAATTAGACGTAGAGGCAGATTTTCTGGCTCGGCCACTAAAATAAGTGTATAAAAAATGAAGACAAACATGTAAAAAAAAAGTATAAATATGAATGTAAATCAATAGTATACACATATTTGCTCAAATTTGAAACAATTATTTGATTAAAAACAACAGTGTAATTATACATTAATAAAAAAAAATTACATATATTTAAATGCAATTTAACTGCAATTAAACAAAATTATGATTATAATTAATCATTATGATTATAATTTTCTTTTATTTTATCATTATACAAATACAAACTTTGACAACCCACTGTAGGCTCAAAACCAAGCAAGGTTATCCATACTAATAGCTCTTAACTATTCCCCAATGCAAATCCAATTGTTTCTTAAAATCCCAGCAGAATTAACAATATTACCTGGCAAGTTGTTCCATTCAATTGCTTTATTATAAAAATGCCATTTCTTTTCACAAAAGATTGTAGATTTCTACCCAACTGATTTAAAAATTCTTATTTTATCTTAAATAAAAACTATAACACAATATACAAACACAAAAGTCCAAAACTATTTTTAAATTAAAAAAAAAAAAAAAAAAAATTATCTACAAATAGTTCTAATATAAATTGGAGGTTCAAAAAATTATGCAAATGTGGGAACAACTGTAATTCTAAATGTTTTGTCATGTTGCCCATAGTGCAAACATTTGCAAATTTTATAGGGATGTGACAAAGAGTGATTTGGCAGAATAGCCAAATATTTGGTTTGGGCAGCTGAATAACAACTTCCTTTAAAATTCTTTATACAAGTAATAATCCAAGTACCCAAGACAAAAGTCTAGGAAGTAAAATTATCATAATATATGTATTATATATTATTTGTATTTACTACAAAAGAATAATACTATTAAATCTAATAATAATAAATATTAAATCTACAGGCAATTCAATTTGAAATAAACAAAACCTTTCTAAACCCAACTAAGTATTAAAAAATATATATATATATCAAATTCACCATGTTCCTAACATAAATATTCACAAATAAATTTATGTGACTGTAGTCATAATCTTTTTAAACTAAGTCTAGGTCAATTTTTTTAAACCAATATTTAAAAATAGATAATTTATATCTTATATTTTAAAAGATATTGTAATCACTGATTAAAAAAGCTGCATATTTCTAAAAGTGATTAAATAATAGTACATTTCACAGAAACTTGTTTAAATTCAGCTAGACTTTTTATTAATTACAAGATTTTTTTTCCCCAAATCCTGTTTTCTGCCGAATATCAAAAGTATTCGGCATATGCCCCGAATACCAACTGAATAGTCGTCACGTCCCTACAAATTTACCAACAGGGAAAATTGCTCTTGTACGAGTGTAATTTTGATTCCTAAATGTTAAAAGCAATGAAAATTAAAATCATGTGGAAGAAAAATTATATCAAATGGAAAAAGTGAAAAAACATGCATTTGGTAAAATGCATATAAGATTATTGAGTAATCTCCAGATATGCAGAAAATTTAACAGAAAATAATTTTAATTTTACAATCTCTCTATTTTAAAAAAAAGTAAGCCCTAGGGGGAAAAAGTAAGCCTAAGGGGGAATTTTCAGTTCTTCAATGTTATTCAGATCGTATCTCAAAATGTATAAGTCCTAAAATTACGAAATTAAGTGAATTTGTTAAGAAATGTTTGATAAATAAGAAGAATACATTTTTGTTTCAATACTGTTATTAGTTTATAAGTTATTTAATATTAAAGTCGTCGTTGATAAAATTTCGCTTACAAGTAATTTTGTCCGTCGAGTTTCTGAAACACTATTAAGAGGAGAGATCCAATTTTTTTAGGGAGTGTACAAATAGGTTTGAACTGGAAATCCAAGTAAGCATTTTTTAAAATTCGAATTAGTTTTGGATTTATAAGTTTTTTAAACATTTAAACACGCTCCACTTTTTGAAGTTTTTTCACCCTCATTTTTGAAACGTGATTTCTAAATTGCTATAAGTCATTTAAAATTACATATTCTCTTATTCAAAAAAATATATTAATGTTCGCTAAAACTTCCTCTTTCCGATGTTATAAAGATTATATTCCTATCTTTACAATTAAATTAGATATGGTCAATTAAGATAGGTATAAAAAATAGCGAAGAAAGATAAAAATGTCGGATATTTCGAGAAAATTTTAATTTGCGACTTTTTGTCTCATTGTTCCGCTTGCATCTCAGAAAGTAAATGTCCTAAAATTATGAAATTATGCCAGTTTATTAAGAAATGTTTGGGTAATAAGATGAATATATTTGTTTTTCAATACGATCAGTATATTAGACGTTATTTTATGTTAAAGTCATGATTTTAGAAAATTTTGAAAACAATTCATTCATTTTTGTATACTTGTCTTCCAATTTTCAACAAAAAAATAAATAAAAAATTAGGGGTATAGATAAAACTATTAGTTACAAATGATCCAGAGCGTTTGTGAAATTTCGATTTAGTTTTGTAGTTATAAATTTTTAAATAATTGACGAAATGTCTGAAATAATCGTCAATTTTACGCGTAAAATTTTAAGGGATAAATTAAAACTGCTCTAAGTAGTTCAAAAATATACTTTTTTCCCGTTAAAAAAATATAGTTATATTCGTAAAATCTTCCTTTTTTGAATGGTATCAATACTGAAATTCTATCTTAAAAAATAAATTAGATGTAACTATTTATGGGAAGTACTATAATTATTATTAAAAGATATTTCGGAACGAAATGCCAACATTGGCAAAATGCCAACATGTATTTGGCTGCCAACGGCGAATTATTATCAGCGCCAATGTTATCAGCGCTTAAAAGTTGGGAATTTCGAGTTTTAAAATTCCCTGAGTTGGGAAAATTTATGCCTCAGGCAAATTACTATCATTAGCAAATGAAAGCGACGGAAGACTAGAAATTGCCAAACTTGTATTAAGGTGAAACTTAAATTAGACCTCAAAACGGACCACTGCATTGGAACATGTGTGCGACAAATCAATACTTTCGAAAGAACTGTTTAATATTACCTATAAAAAAACTGAAAATGTCTATAAGTTGGAACTGGGAATTTTTTTAGCACTGTTGCGTTGTGAATTTCAAATCGTTAAGTGGTCTGGTTTAATAACGTCGCACTAGAGCTGCACATTGAACTATTGGCGTTGGTTCGAGCAAAGCGCGCTTGATTGGTTATTGGTACGTATTTACTTACTACATAAAGGACGCTTTGGTTCGAGGCCTTTCTCGAAGAAAAGACCCGGGAACGATGCCTCCTATTTTTAACAGTGGTCAGATAACGAGGACAATACTTCAGCTGGTACCCGACGTCCTTAAATTGGGAATTTTGAATCGTTCAAGTTCGGAATTTCGGATCGTTAAGTTGGGAAATTTCTTGTAACAACATCCGAAAAAAAAAATTTTGTGACGGCCCTGCCAGTAATAATTTATATAACTAAAAAAAGTATTATTGTTAGGACATATTGTCATTGTCTACAGTGTATGAAGCCGATATTGGTTTGCGAAGCAAACTAAAGAGGATTGTGTAGCAATCTTCCGGGGGTTGGTGGAGCGTCAGCGGAGCAGGGGGCGGAGCCCCCTAGTATAATAAATTAAAGTGAACTATACTCTTAGAACTTTAATATTTAGGGAGGAATCCCGAGCATGAACTATAATAAATCAAATTTGTGTAAGTTTAATACAGTCAAAAATAAATCTTCATAAGTAATCAAGGAAAGGATTTCAAATATAGCATTGACAATTTATGATTTTGATTTTTAAGATTTTTTAAGATTTGAATCTTGACCATTTTAAGACCATTAATTACACTTGCCAATTTAGGAAAGTTTCCCTACTAAAATTTAATTTTCATCAACAATAGATGTTTATTGTAGTAATGAATTGTACTAGTCGGCATTAAACTGTGGATAAAAGGTTTTGTTTATATGACAAAATTTTAATAGTATAGTGACTTATAAGCACCTAGAACCCAATATTTAATGTCAATTCCAAAATCACAGCAAACATTCAAACCATCGTAGGATTTAAAGCTTTAGCATGCAAAGCAAAAGTTTCAAGGTATCCAGTATAAGTTCTGAGGTATAAGCCAGAGATATGGGAAAAACTTTAATCATTTTGCGTGAAATGCATAGCTGACTTTTAAATATCCGAAATTTGTTTAATTTATACCTGTCTCTTGAAGAGGCAACTATGTCATCTAATGATGATTTTTTGGGAATTTTTTCATTTATCCAAGAACCTTTAGCATTTACATCATTCAGACGATAAGTTGAATCTCGAGATAGAAAAGGACTATCGCCATATCTACAAGAAAAAGCAATGTTACAAAACAATTACCAAATAAAGTTGTTATAAAATATTGATAACACAATAAATCTGAATTGAAGTATTTCTTGTATATCAATAAGTGTAATTGCATCAATGATTTTTTTAATTTTTTTTTATGATATTTAAATTTTGATTGGAATATTCTAATTGATTAGATATAATGAAGTTATTTAATGATACAAGCATGTAAAAAAATTCTTATTTAAAATGAATCTAAGCACAACTATATTAACAATGTTTTTAACATTTATATTATACAATTATAATTTTTATTTGTATATCATCAGAAGTGCAAAATTGAAATGTTTTTTCTTTTTCAACTTTTAGACTTTCAGCCATTTAAAGTTTGTAATAATGATATCCTATCTATCACAGTGCACTTACTACTTCAGTATAAAACGTTATACATATATGATGGATATAGCTTGTGATAAACTTATATAACTTTAGCATAAATGATATTTATTAGAACATATATGCTTTTGTGAAAAAAAAAAGACTGATTTACTATATCTTACAAATAAACTATATAGGGTTATCTCTGTCTGGTATGCAAATACGGTTGAAGAAAAACGATATATATTGTTAATACATTAAAAAAAAATAACAGAATATACAATAATAATTGCTTCTCTTAGTACAAGTTGCATATATATTTATAATTAAATCCAATAATATTCATAAGAAGTTAATAAAATATTGCTTAAGATACAAAATCAGAGCATTTAATTTAAAAGTAAATACCATTGTCACATAAGTGAAAGTTATTAGCAAATTAACTTTTGATCAACCACATACTTAGGTGGACCACTGGTAAAAGTCAAAAATTCAAAATCGTCATCACGATCCTCATCCCTATTTTTCTGAGTATTAGATGGGGAATCCTGAGTAATGAGCTTCATTTCCGAAGCAGCAGAGTGCGCCACGTGGCCCAGATTCCGGCCACCAAACCCCATGCCCAGACGCTCTAACTGTTCGGCCTTCTGTGGGTTGACTTGGCGCATTTTCTCTTCGGTTTTTTTCTGTTCCAAGCTCAAGTCCTTATATGCCAATCGAACAGATGCCCTATGAACGAGATCACAAGGAAATATAGAATAACACGTGGGCATAATATAAAATATAGAAAACAAAATACTAATATTGGTGCATTTAAAGATTTTGCACTGTAGTTTGAATACAAGAGAAAAGTATATACATTTTATAATATTATAAACACATTTTTGTTTATAGTATTACAAAAGACTACAAAAAAACTTTTTGCATTACAAAAATACTTTTTAATATAGATGTGTGCAAAAATCTTTTAGAAAAATATAAAGAAAATGCAACATCATTTTTTGCAAACACAAATACCTGTTGCAAAAATAATCGAAGTTCTAAAATCATCAAAACTAGCGTTTTTGCTCTAAATATAAATGCCTGAATATTTTACAATAAGTAAATATTAAAGGCCCATTGAAAGTATTAATATGAATATTATCTTAAATAATATATATAAAAATGCTATAGTATTTAAGTCACACAGTTTTTCACACAAAAAGCCTTTAAAAAATCTATGCTATTATTTTCATAGTAGGAATTCATCCCTTCAAAAAAAAAAAAAACTTATATTATTATTCTTAAAAAAATATAGAGATTAATAAATAGTATATATAAAACAACTAAGTGTTTGCATTAAAAGTGGGTTATATCCATAACAGACATAAACTGAGTTTTTAGTCATTTTATATGGTTGGGTTAGTGCTACAACTAAATAACACCATTGGAAAATTAAGGTATTAAGTATAAGTTCCTAATTGAAGAACTCGCCACACGATATATCTATGGGTGAGTACCACAACAAGGAACACTTGTATGTGTAATATCTTTAATACCTTAATCTATCTATGGAATTGTCAAGTTGTAGCACTGTCATGATGATATACAACCGGAGCAACTGCGCTACTAGCTTCTTACAATTTTCAAATAAAGCAATAAATCCTTTTTATATTACTTAAAACTACGTGTTGCAACAAACATATATAATTAAAACATAGTTATTCCAAACGCTACAACTTTAGTGGATTAGCACATTAAATTCCAAAAGCCTTAAGATATTTTTCCAAGAATGACTTACATCTGTTTTTCCTGTTCTTCAGGAGGCATTTCAGTAGATTGTTTGGTTTCTGCTTGTTCCCTTAAGCGATCTTTCATCTCTGCCTCCTTCTCAATGTCATCAAAGTTTGTAGTGACTCTTTGAGCTCCAAGACCTTTCATACCACCAAGCTAAACAATTGAACAGACAGAGAATGAAGCGAGACAATACAAAGTTATATATACTCAAAATTTCAATCAAACCTATTTTATTGTTTCAAACCACATTTTGTACCATTCAAATTAATTTCCAAATATTAGAACTTGTATTTAAGTCAAAGCCTTTCAGAAAAGTTATTTGCGTTTTCATGCGAATCACCGTAATAAACATGTTTTGAATGTTTGCTCATCATCGAGAAAACCAAAGATTTCTTAAAAACATGTTATTGAATGCTTATATTTTTAGAATAATAATTCACATTGAGGCAACTTAGCGGCTTGACATCCTCAAAGGATTAATGGCAAATATAATAAAACGCACACTAAAATTAAACTTCCAAGTAACATATTCTTGTAAAATAGACATACGGAAATTATAAATTAAACTTTTGGTGGATAAGGATGGTCAAAGTAAAATTTTAGTTGCATTGCAAACAGAAATTATGAATACTGTAATAGTCAATAATGTAATAGAAAACATTTCATCATATTATAAAATTACAAACAATAAATTTAATTTTTCAGTGTTCACTCTAGGCGTTTTTTGAAGGGCGGTCCGCCCTGCCTGCCCTTTTTTCTTCTTGATAGCGCCCTCATACCACTTTTTTCAAAAATGCCGCCCTATTTAGAAAAAATTCCGCCCTTCTTGCCCTTTTCAGTCAAGCACAAGCGCCCTTGTTTCCCTAGATAACTTTAAAAAAGGCATCTATTAAAAAAAATTTGTGTGTAAATTGGAATTAAGTGAATTATGACAGTAGAAAAACAAACTCCTTTTTAACTATGCGTGTTGTACAATCACGATGATTCAGTGGTTATTTCGAGCACGGGGCATTCCACGAATCCTATTGATTGCCTGTACCAGAATATGAAATGCTATGTTTTTTTTAAGTGAAGTTTGGTTACAATATTTGGCCTTTTATTACCAAATTTTAGATTTAAGTAGCCTTTTCATCAGTTTTGTAAGGGATCTGATTAGGACTACTTACAGATTTGGTTTTTCGCGAAAACATTAATTTTTAAGTGTCAAATTTGGGATTTTAAGTAGTATCTTCATAGATTGATATCTCGAGAAATATCAATTTTGAACGGGTCTTTCTTTCAAAATAAGCCCCAAATCGTCATCAATAGCCCAATATGCAGCTCTAGCGCAGTACCAATCAACAAATCGGAACTTTTTTTGTTTGGTCACGGGGTCCAATATATCAACGAGTGGCCACGCCCATCTCAAACCTTTTTTTAAAAAGTGCCCTTTTAAAAACAAGAAGTGCCTTTTCAAAAACGGGGTGCCCTTTTACAGCCAACAGTGCCCTGCCCTTTTTTATTTCTAGAGTGTACACTGAATTTTTATTAATATATTAAATTGAAAAGTTTTATATTCACCCCTTTCTTTGCAGAAACTGGCTTTCTTCCCGATATGCTTGATTTCTTGGGTTCAGATTGCCTATTAGAAGCTGAATCTAGAGAAATTTGAAAATTGGAACCTAAAAAACCATAAAGCATAATAAGAAAAAAGTGACAAGAAAAATAATATTTTTTGATTCTTGAAAGTAAAGTTTAAATTGCAATATGCACAGTAACAGATTTATATGCCTACAAAATAGGTACCTCACCTGCATTAGAAGAATCAGAAAAGGTTTCTGGAGTTTTAAGGCATGAACCATTTCTAAAATCTTGTTTGGCAGAACTTTCAGCATCTTTATGGTACAAGTGTGTTTCAGCAATATCCTTAAAGAAATCAAGCTCCTTCTTTTCTGGTGAAATAGGAGCCTCAGCATGTGGAATGTCAATATGAACCTGCAAATATTGTTAACAAAATAATATTCTACAAAATATACAATATCAAAATAATTACTTATGCATAAAATGAGCATAATTTAGGGTTGCCCCTCAAAATTAACATAAAAATTTACTTCAGAATGGATAACTTCATAATAATATTGAATATACATGCAATGCAATAGCAATAAATATGAATGCCTTAATTACACATGAAAAGTTGACTGTTTTTGTTTATTTCTATGTTATTAGATTTGCACTAAAATTGCGTAATAATTTATTTTAATTTAACCTGAATAGAAATTGTTCAAAAGGTTAAAAAGTTATTAAAGCTTTTTTAATTTCAAAATAATTTTTAATTGGTATATTACCTTTGTTTTATTTATTTTACTAATCTACCTTTTTTTTGCCTCCAGTTACAAACTTCTACCAGATGGAAATTGATGATTCTTTTTTTAAATTATAGCTATGTATATCTGCACAAAAATTCACAATTTTGCACTTCACATATATTTTTTATTTGTCATAAATAGTTTGCTTATGAATTTTGCAAAAATTTCAATATTGTACAATAATTTTAAAAATATTTTATTACTCCTGATGGAAATTGTTTATATTGTCCATATTTCTTTCCATCTCGTGGATGCACAAGAGTTCCGCCAATGAATTTGCCTCTAAAGCGTTAAAAAAATTGCAAATACTTGGAATTAATTCATAAGTGGAAAACGAAGGATTATTATTGGGGTTCAATATACAACTCTGATTTGTTTATACTTAGAAGGAAATCTATGTACATTACTGGACCTTCAACAACATAGGGCTACTCAGATACATTGATATTAAATTTACCATCCATGGAAGAAAAAACTACCAACTGTGAACAAATAACTTTCTTTTTTGCAAGGCATATGAAAGCAATAAAGTTATTCACTCAGTTAATAATCAAAATTCAAATGAAAGAAAACTTTGTTTCAAGTATTTATCATTATCTCAGCAGTGGCGGCTCGCCCCCTACAGCAAGTACAGCCGGGCTGCACCTAAATTCATTAGTGTATTTTAAAACTAAAATCAGATATTTTACTAATTTTCTTAAATGAAGATTAGAATTGAAAATTCTAGGGTAGTAAACAAAATCTCCGATAAATAGCAAGCCTGTTACCGTAATGCACAATTCAGGAGGGAAAAAACTCCATTCAAGCATAACTGCAGGTAAAAAGCGAAATTGGCTGTATCGTTGCCATGGCAACCTCTACGTAGTATGGAGATTCCCCCCATGCTAATGCACTGCATTTGTGAGAAGGTACAGCCGAAATGGATTTTCTTGTTTTAGCTGCACTAGAGGTTCGATATGCTGATCGGCTCGTGGATGAAATGAGAACTTACGAGAATATCTCACAACGGAAATGGTTTTCGTGATACATTTACTGTGTGCTGTTGTTTCAGGACATGGTCCTGCTGTTGTTTCGTTATGTAAGTTAATATTAAAATTGACCGATTTGCAGGTTTAAAAGAAAGGAGGATTGCTTTAATTTTCAAAAAATAAGTAAGTGCTTTCTATTTTTTTCGCATGTTATCCTTTTGTAAAAATTGAAAGGAAACTTTGATTTGAGTAGTGAATAATAAAGAATTTCCGTTCATGTATGGTTTTTGGAAAATAGGGGGGGGGGGGGGGGGGGGGAGGTCACATGATTTCGGCTGCACTCACATTTTCGACCACGGGCCGCCACTGTATCTCAGGCAGTGACAAGCTGTAATACTTTAATGACAATAAAAAATATATGTAAACGTCCAGTTTGATCAAAACTACTATTGAAACATTTAAAAAAAAAAACATGTAAAGTTGAGATAGTAGAATAAAGATTATTGCTCTATTCAATAAGTCGTTTGCTTGAATGAACGTCATGCTAAATCTAAACACGGAAAGTTCCAATTGCGGCACATGGCAACCTTTTGTCTGGGCGATAAATATAGAATTTTCGAGAATATGGTAAACCCGGCTCCCTTCAGCCGCAATTGGGCTATTGCCTCTATACAATAGGCAGTTGTTTGGGATTTATCCCAATGGAAATACTTGAAAAAAAAATTTTAACCTATGTCATACGACAAGGTTAGCACCAGAGATGGCACTTAATTTTCCAAACTTCAACAACACAAGCAAAACAAGAAAGATTTTAGACCACGATACTTTTAAAATTAACCAGTCAATCTAAATTGTTATGTTTAATGGACGACGAGGATCGAACTCTTAATCCTCCAATTATAAGCTTAGAAATCTTCCCATCAAGCCAAGTGGACATTTAAAAAGAGCAATCTAAGGTTTCACACAAGATTTGTTTCTTCTGGGATATATGTTTTACCTTTGTGCCATGGAGCCTCATTGCTGCAGCAGCTTGATGGTGGAGCTTGTCTCGGTACAATTGTGCCGCTCGGCTATTGTACTTCTGTTGTGCATCTTGAGAAGCACAGCCATGTTGTTGGAAAAATACCAACTAAAAAAAAGCAATGCACGAAATTATTAAAGACTAATTCATCTGAAGTATTTAGAGAATGAATTTTTTTTCCCCGTAGAAACAATTATCAAGTTAGGATACTTAATACTAAGTTTTGAATCTTTATAATTAGGAATAAAAAGGTAGTAAAGATTATTTTTTAACATTATAAATATTATTTTATACATTAAATTGTGTACAAAAAGCAAAAAATTAAAAAAAAAAAAAACTACCAGAATGTTTCAAAATTATCAATTGTGTTCATTCTACATGTTTTTTAAACCTTTCCTCTCTGCCTTTTTTCCTTTAAAAAATTGCCATTTTCCTTACCATTACTTTGAAAAATACCCACTCCCCTGCCTCCACTTGTACCGTTTATATAAAAAATCAGTTCTTGTGTTCAATGTGGTTTCATATTTTCAAGACAAGGAATCTTTGATAAATGAAAATGGGGTTTTTGTAACTTGCACAATGACATTCCAGATTTTAATTTTTAAAAACACTTTTATAGACACATTTTTTGCCTTATCAGCTATGTTTAATATTTTAGTTATTTGTTTATCAATAAAGAGTATTGATGTTAAAAGTTTGTGGTGTGGATGTTAAAATCGACTTTACATGATCAAATTAACATATATTTGCGATTTCTCTAGCTGTGATGAAAGAAATAGTTTTTTTGCTGTCTTAATGCAATTTTTCTAGCTTTACATGATTTTATCAATTTAAGTTAGTTTCAAAGGAAACTTATTATAAAAATAATGCCCAGCTTCTTTTTATTTCTAGAAAGAATTTTGTACATAGATATTTTTGTTATGTAAAAGCATATAAATAAGTGTACATTTCGATAGCCTTACATTTCTTATATCAGCCGACATTCATTTGAAAAAGGGTTGGCAGTTGCAACCATGCATTATAGTATGTTACATTTGCTAGATGTTACTCAGTATTGCTCTCAATCGACCTTTCGGCTCATCTATTTGAAAATTTAATACTTATATGATAAGTTACATATCTCAAAATATTTTTGACTGTTGTATTTAAATTAAGGATGCTAGGTAACATACGAATAAAATGAAATAATGCAAAAATTGGCTGACCCAATTATCGTGTTAGACTAAATAGCATTAAATATAGTTTTTATTTATGATATACTTGTTCTCTATAATTTCAAGAGAGAAAAATAATATAAAATGTATTCTTAAGCTACAGGAGTTAGACGATATTTTATTAAACTGTTTGGTAAATTCCTAGTGTACGGTGGGTGCCCAACTGTCGCCAAGTCCAAAAATTATGTTTTTTTTGTCGCCAAATCAAAATGGCGGACATTGTGTTGGTCGCTTTGAGCTCTACAATGGGCTAATGGTGACGGTTTACAATTGATTTCGAAGCTTTGCTTTGGTTAATTAACACCACACTAGAGCTTTATATTGGGCTGTTGGCGACATTTCGGCGCCTATCTCGAAGGTAACAATATCCCTCCGGGCAGTCGATCATGGTGCTTACAGGCAATATCTCGGGCAGTCATTCGGGGCATTTCGACAGCACTTTTAAGCGCACACGCGTATCCATGGTTCGACCCATAAACCCATTCCCCAGTGAATTGCAGCTGGGCCAGCTCCATGCACCTTCCGCATACCTTGCACGTTTGCTTGTTAAACAACAATCCGGCATCCATGCAGCAATCAATCATGGCACGTTTGCCTTTCATTTCAAACTCCCACAAATACCTACTATTTAAATAAACGTCGACCGCATATACATTCATCCATGTACACATCAAAACACAACCACGCGAGCCGAACGTCAATTAAAAAATGGCGGAACTGCGTGAAACCAAGGCTAAATTAGCGCGCATCTAGTTTAGTTAGTCGCATCTAGTCTAGTTAGTTTCACTAAGGCTGAACTAGATGCGCCCGCATCTAGTTCAGCCTTGGTGAAACACGCGAGGAAAAAATTTAGGGTTGTCATACAACATATTTTTGCATGTCATCAAGAAGGGTTGCCAAAATATAAACTTTATTGCCCACTCATTTGTCGCCAAATCCCATTTGACCTCGCCAAATCCCATTTGGCGAGGTCACCGGACAATAGGAATTAACCAACTGTTTTAGATAATTTTATTCTTACAGCACGTTGAATTTAAAATATCGTTTCCTGTTAAAACTTCTCTCAAAGCTATATATTAAACCATAAATTTTTTCTTTAAAAATATTACTTACTGCATTGCTATTTCCACCAACTTGCATGGCTCGCAGCTGAAGCCATGTCCAGTTTGTATCTAGCTGCGTGGATCTCACAAAGGATAAATGCACTCCTAAAGATCGATGAACTGCTGAACAATCCATGCAAATAAATACTCCATAGGTTACACTTGCCCATGTTGGATTTTTAGCACCACAATCAAAGCAAACCTGTAAATATAATTCATTAAAATGTTTAGATTTATAAAAAGTTACACCATTAAAAGAATGGGTTGTTAAAGGACTTAGTTGAAAAGAATATCAATGAAAATCACAAAGCCATGTACAAACAATGTCATCCAACACATTGGATTAACTTTAAATCGTGGTATTTACACTTTAAGATACTATGACAGAATAGAGATTTTAGAAAGTAATGAAGGAATTATGAGATTATTTATTAAAATATATATTTTTACTATATTTTTTAATGGTTCTATAAGACAATATTAAGCATTTACTTTCATTATTGCATATTAAAATGAACCTTTGTCTTACGTAAACAAACCAAATACTTTAAATGTCAGTCTAACTTCAGAGTGTCAACGATACTTTAAAAATACACAACTAGGTCATTTATAAGGTGAAATTTAAAATTGCTCATTATGTAGATCACGTTATAAACTAATATAGTAATAATTTGTGAATACCTTATTCGATGTTATATTTCGTAAACGCTTGAAAACAGCAGCTAAATCATTCTTGCAAGGTTTCTCCTCCGCCATGATGCCTCGTTGTAACCTGAATGATGACGTAATTTAACCACTAGCAACAGCTGCTTATGTGATTACAAAACAACTTTGTGTATATAAAAAACTCATTGAGTCATTGTTAAGTCAGCCGTCCGACTATTTCTTAAAAAGTTTATTGAGAAACAAAAACTTTCCTGTTGAAAGGTTAGTTTTGATCAAAGCAAATCCAGAAACCGGATTTTGGCGTGATAAAGTATTCAACTGAAGTAAATTTATTTAACAAATTTAAATAACTGCCTACGACAATAAAAGGAAATTCAATTAGACAACATATTGTGAATAAAATAAACAATATTAGTCACACGAAAGTTTTTAATATAATTTTTTAAAAGTCGACATCACACAAAAATAAATATTTAATGTTTGATCAGGAAGAAACATCTCAACTTTATTTTGTTTACCGACTGATAATTGAGAAAAATGAAGATTCTGTACTAATAGTGTTTTAATATTCTAATTCACCCCTATTATGTTTATTAGTTTTCTTAAAAACATCCATATTAGCTTTTCAAGAAAGGCTGTGTCGCTCAACTCATACAGACCTGCTGTTTCACTTTCTTCAGGCACAAACTCAGCAGCTGCCGATGACGAGAGCAGATCCCAACTAATAATCACTCAATCTTGCATTGATAGATTAAAGAAAATCGCTCCTGAAGGATCCTTTTTGCGCATCACAATCGACGGGGGTGGATGCTCTGGGTTCCAATACAAGTTCGATCTTGATTCAAAGCTGCAAGAAGACGATGTATGTTTCGATCGAGATGGGGCAAAGGTTGTTGTGGACAAGATTTCTTTAGACTTTCTCAAAGGGTCCACTGTGGATTTCAAGGAAGAGCTGATCCGAGCATCTTTCAGCATTGGCAATAATCCTCAGGCGGAAAGTAAATGCTCCTGTGGAACATCATTTGCTGTTAAAATATAGAACTTAACTTAGACTATTGCACTGCTACTGCTTGAGTTTTGTCTTAACACTTTCAGTGAACACACTTTTATCTATTTATTGACACCTTTTGAATATCTTCCATTGTTTAATGCGGCTTTAAAGCTATATGTTGGAGTGGTTTTGCATATAGATTTGTAACGAAGTTTTATCTGTCGCACTTCTTGTCAAACAGTTAGTTACTTCTTGCATGCTTTTGGGAGTTTTAAGTGTGGATTTTAGAAATAAATTTGTTGAGTAGTGGTTTTAAATAAATTGTAAAGAAAATATTGTAATTTGTGTCACATTTCTTGTCAGATAACTAGTTTACCTAGTTGATTCCTGTTTTACATTAGTCGACTGTGTTCCTACATTAAGTAATTATAAATGTGTCTTTGTTGCAAGTTAATCGGATGTGAAATTATTACCACTTTGGTTTTGTTAAGTTTATTAAGAGGACTTGTTAAATATGTTTATTTTTACTTTGGACGCCTTTATTTATCTTTGATTCGAGATGTTGAGGAACCATTTCCTCTCTATAACATAAGCTGAATTTTTATCTAAAATGATTTTTCGTTGTGCATATAAAATTTCATACTTGAAATGTCATTACTTTTGTAGAAATAGATGACGAGAAATAACGTTTTTTTTAAAAATATAATTTTAGTATATATCAAGTCCTTGTAAAATTTTCCTTAAATTAAAACTAAAGCTTAAAAATCAATAAACAATTTATAACCATTCTAGTTATTGGCAAATTACTTAAGCATATAAGGTATTTCTTGTAAAAACAATAAAGGATTTTGGCTACTTGTGTAAGAAATATATTAATGTTTGGAAAATATAGTATGTATTGTTGACTTATAAATGTCATTCCTATATTTAACTGCAGTGATATTTTGTGCCAAAACATTCAAATATGTACATTGCATGTACCGTGATCAATGTTTAAACATTCTGATTGCATAAAAAATGTTTGTTTCCATTAAACAAAATTAATGTTGGCTTTAAGATCATATCACTTATGTCAAAATAATGTTTTAAGTTAAAAAACTATTTTATATTACTTCTTATTAATTAAATTTATTTGTTAAACATATTCTAAGGGAATTGAATATAATTTTGTTATATTTTAACATGCTTAATATGTTCCTTATCTTTACCAGCCACATAACTTGTCTGTTACAAATATTTAAATCAAAATTGTATAGTTATTGCTTGTCAAAATAATATGTGATTTTTAGAAACATGCCCCTTTAATCAGTTTGTATTTGTTGAAAAACACTATTAGTTGTAAGCAAAAATTTTACGAAGTATTTTTTGTTGTATTGTAAATATTAATTTATGGAGATTGCAAGTTACTATTTGCCGTTAAATTCATTAGTAAATTTATGAACTTTATTCATTATTGAAGTCATAATTCTTAATTTATACTTACAATGATTTATTTTTTGTGTGAAAATACTTAATTGGTTATTGATGAACTCAAAACTGAAGCTGTTAAAGTTAGCTTTGATTGTTAAATATTACTAAAGCCCTGTTTGTCCCATTAATATAATTCATAATTTCATTGATGTATTAGGGTCCTTAATATTGATATTTAAATCATTTTGTGTCATTGTGCTCTATCAAAAAATTGGATGTGTAGTTTTCATACTAAAATATATATTAGGAAATGCTGCTTGTTTAAATGTTATTTCTTTGCAGTTTCAGTATTTGTTCCCCTTATAAACTGGTTTAAATAAAATGTGTTAAGATATTTGTGTAAAATTTATTTACCATTTATGTATATTTACTCACTAATTAAAATATAAGAAACATTGTATGGCAAGATATTTATAAATTCTTAAAAAATATTTTTTAAAGCATGGAACCGAAAAGGTAAATCATTTTTGTTTCTAAATGCTAAGCTTTTTGTTATTTTTGTAAAAGTAAAACTATTTTTTGCAAATAATAAAAAAAAATTCTATTTCATACACTATAAAATTAACATATTTTTTTTTTATGCATTTACAAGAATATGACTCAAATGTAGAGTTAATTGCACATCATGTTTTGTTATGCATTTTAGAGATCAAAGCGTGTATGAACTGTGTTATACAAAGATCAATCAACCCATACAACGTAAATTTTGGGAAAACTGGCTTTAAAGCAAACTACTGAATAGGAAAATCCATGCTACAACAATTTGTTATATAGGTATGTCCAGTGTCGCTACTGATTTTGGTAAGCATAGACAGTGAAGCCTGGGACTCCCATTTACGTTGAAAACAACATTTCTTTCGATTTGTGGGTTAACCAGTTGCATTACACATGTAGAAAGTGTACAAACCAATGAAGTTTCGTATCATCCCATTGAAGATTGGAAACTTGTCCCTTGACAAATATGTATGATTCGACAGAAAAAATTACATCTTCCTATTATAGAAGGTATTTTCGTATTTCCTTTGCAAATTGTAAGGTCTTGATTGCAATGTTATTAAGAAGAATTTTGTAGGCACTTCAGTTTGATAGACTTCAATATTAGTATGTGGAAAAAATATCAAGTTATTTTTACATGCTGGATAATTTTTTTAAATCTTATATATTTTTTCCTTTAGAAAATAATTATTTGGGAAAATTAGGGAATTTTGATCTAAATATTGAGTAGCAATCCTTGTAAATCAAAACCATATTCTTTTTTCATAGTGCTATATTTTCATTTAAAAGCAAAATAATTATACTAGAAATAACTTCATTGTTTTTCTCGAATGCTGTTACTAACATCTTCACTTCATCAAAACTTAGACAATCAAGAACAGCTGAATAAATATATGTGGCTAAAATTTTTAGAAATAAGCGAAATTATTCGAAAAACAAAAAGTGAGAGATTTAAACTCTAGTGACATTTTGAGATTACTTTATTTTAAAAGAAAATAAAGGAGTAATTGGCTGTAGGTATCACATTAGACAAGGGTTATAATGCATTAGATAATATTGATCTATGAATTTTAATAATGTAAATGTGTGCGAGTATATTTTAAAGTTTTAAATATGTACAACATTTAGGTAATTAAAATTTAATTAAATGATTTACCTTTTAGTAAAAAAGAGTGACATAAATGTTTAATTTCCATGTTTCACATAAACTTAAAATTTACTTTTTATACTTCCTTAATTAATACTAATACAGGAAACATGGTGAATTATTCCATATAAAATCATTCACCTTTAATAAAGCTAAAATATACTTATATATATATACTAAACTATTACAAAATACTAACTAGTATTTTTAATTTTCTTCATGTCCTTCAATTGATACTTTAATGTGTTTAACTCTATTTTTTTTAATATTTTTATTTTTTCAGTAGTTTACAAAATTAGTAATATTATTGTTTCGTTGATTTCATTCACTTTTGAACTCTTTTATATCTGCACCATATTTTTCCTTTACAAGTGCTCAATCAGTCATAATACTTTAGCTTTAAAAAAATAAGTATGATTAACTGAGATAAGATTTTCAGCTTTGCTTGAACTGTCTGTGAATTTTCTTGCTTAAATAAAAAAAAATGAAACAAACTATTATTAAAGAAAATAAAATAGTTTATTGATGATAAGGTTTGTCGCAGATACAAGACTAATGCATCCATTATTGAGCATTTTTTCAAAGATTTATTTATCAAGCCAAATGTTTTTTAAATTAACATAATTTTTCTAAGCCCATTTTTTTTCTACGGTTTCTATTGTATTGACTAATTGTTATATAGCGAGGTCCCTGTTTTAACTCGAACTTTCAACACTTCGTTTGTTTGTAAATTTGTTTGTTTGTCATTTACGGTCAAATGCGTTGTTCGATTTTCTTCAAATTTGACCTAAATGCTGTTTGAAGTCATTAAAATCGACGTATATGTTTTTTAACCGACTTCAGTGCCAACTAATACCGTTAAACGCGCCAAGGAGATAATATTATCAATTCAACCTGATTTCCGTTCTTACTTGAATAATGTTTTTGTTGTTTGTATATATGTGTTGGAATATATCACTTTAAAACATTTTGTAACAGAATATCCGATTATCCGGCATTTAACTATCCGGAATTTCCAATTAACCGGACCGTTCGGTTTTTTTTGGGTCGCAAAAGTCTACTGTTCTCAAAACTATTGGTAATATTATGTGAACTATAATTGAGGGACCAGCGGCTAAATGAAAATATTTCAAAATGATTCTTCTTCTGACAAGTACATAAAAGTAATGGTATTTGATTGGAAGAGTATGACATTGATACAGCGGGAATATTAAAAATTAACCATATGTCGACGTACTACAAACAAATGGTGTGTGTGTGGGGTGGGGGGGGGGGGGGGGGGGATAAACTGGAATCATAATTATAAAAAAAATATTCTTTTAATTTTTAAGAAAAAATGCGGTTTTCTAATAAAGTACATATTATATCCATTCCAAAGTTACATCCTTTAAAATATGTTGACTTGAGTTATAACTTGAGTTATAATTATTCAATTTTAATAGTTTTTTATAGTTGATAATGCCCGAACTTCGAATAAATGCACTAAACGTTCAATTATCAACAACAACAAAATGAAATGAAAAATTACTCAACGCTTAATATTTTTCTTATTAAGATTAGTTAAGCTTTTATTCTATACACAGAAACAATTTTTATACACTAAACTTTCTTAGTAATACTGTAAATTCCAGAAAGCAACTTGATGAATGATGATGTGCTCTGTAATACGACTTTCACTGCAATAAGAGTCTTCCCACAGTGCAGCCAACTTGAGAAGACGTCACGAAGCGTCACAGATATTTCGCTGAAATTAAAAGCACTTGTAAATGATCTTTTTTAAAAAAATGGTTTTAAACAATATTGTTATTAGAAAACTAATTAATATTTAAAGAGCCTGGATTACATCATCTGTATTTTTATTGTTTCAAAAGATTTTGGTAGGCCACAAAATTAGGAGGTTTTGAAAGCCGGTACGAAAAAATGAACTTACTTAAAATTAAAAATTATAGAAAATTTTTGGGTAAACTAGAAACATTTATTAACATAAAAAATTTAATAGATATGATATTCATTAAAGTAATGTAATAACATACTAGTTAAAATGATATTTACAGTTGCAAAGTGTGAAGAATTTTTTTTTATACAAATAATAACAAGAGTAATTTAATAATGTATATAAAAATATCATGTCACTCATTCAGACCAAATAAACTATCATGATTTAAAGAAAAAAACATAAATACAGTAAACTCACATTAAAAGAAATTGTAAACTTTTTCATATTTTGTTGACTAAATAAATGGAAATATGGTAACTAATCACTAATTAATAATTTCAATAATTATTCTAATCGTAAATAAAATAAACACCAGTTTAAAATATTATAATTGAGCCTGTTCTTTAAAAATAATATGGTAAGTTTGATGTTCGTGGTTGCTTAATAAACATGTTATAGAAAAAATAAATATCTGAAAATTCAAAAGTCGATGGCTTATTTGTTGAATATTCTCTTTTCTTATAATTTTTACTACGGCTATCTATCAGCATTAGACAACAAATCGCAAAAAAAAAAAATATTTCGAGATCCTAAATCTTCTTCTCGATCGCTCCTGGGAGTTTGTTTCCTCTTTTATTTCGACATTTAATATCGCGGTTTAAATCAAGTAGTTTTAATATTGAGATTTATTTATTGGTCTATTATGTATTTGACTTGCTTAAAAATATCAAATTGTTAAGGTGCTTGTAAATCGGTTAAAACAGCAAACCTGTACACTTTCTTACTTTTCCTAACTTTGCAAGTTGTTTATGTTATCATACAATTAATTTGCGATGTTCACTAGGAAGCCATCGTCCTAGAACAGCGGCCTAATACATGGCAGTCCGTTGTGGGTACGCGAAAATAATAATATAAATGACTAAAAACAAATAAAATAAAAAATAAATATATGTGATAATTAAAATCCAAAATGAATGCATATAAGTCATCAATTTGAGTCGTGTGATTAATTTGTTATCTAACCTTAGAACATTACTGCCTAATAAAAACAAACTTTTTTTGCATAGGGAGATGGGTGATAAGAAGAAGGTGGTACTCAAAATGAAAAGCTTCATCAAGGGATACGTGAGAGAAAAAAGGTTACGAACCACTATCCTAGAAAACGCATAGGGTGTGTGGTCAAAGCATTGTGCTGATATCGCGCGTTCGAATCCTGTCACTATCCAATTTATGTTAATACAAAATAAAGCTCATATAATTAATATAAATTAATAATTACTTCTTATTATGTCTAAATAGCGTATTGTCATTGGGGTTAAGAAAATATGTCAATTTTACAAATTGACATGGCATTTGGAATAAGGATTAAAATTTAATTTAAACGTTGATTAATGCAACGATCACAAACTTACATAAAAGCGCGTGTTGCCCTATGGACTATTTGGCTACACTCGCTATCGAACCGAAGAACTTCTGCTTGCTACGTCGGTACTCTGCCAGTCAGGCTAAAGTGATCCCTCCAGCCTAAGCGGGGTTATCTGAAGTGAACCCCATAGTACCCCCCTCTCAGTGAGTCGGACGGAGGAACGAATGATGGAGATGCCCGTGAAGTGTTACCACGTGGGCAGTGGTTGATACCGTGAATTGTTATCACGTGGCAGTGGTTGATTCGATGTGCTGTCACAAGTGCTTGTTCGAAAGTTGCGTTGATCTACAGTCCGGAAGTCACCAAGTTGTTGCGCTATAAACTATTTGGCTACACTCGGTATCGAACCGAGGAACTTTTGCTACGCCGATACTCTGTCAGTCAGGCTAAAGTGATCACTACAGCCTAAGCGGTAGTATCGGGTATCCAAAGTGAACCCCACACGTGTAACAATAAAAAAAAAAATTCTTTGAAGTAATCGACACTCCAGGAGGGGTTATACTTATATAGATTAATTCCAAAGCCAACGCCGGGGTAATTTGCAAATATCGTAAAAATCACAGAGCAAATAAGTCTACTTTTAGTTGAATTGCTGAAGTATAATTCCATAGGTAATAAGTGAAGCAATAGCAGTCGTGAAGAGGTTTTTTCTCATGTGAAACATTCCCCATCCGGTAAGAGTGACGCTTTGCTTGTCGTCCAGCAAAAGCATGCAGTTCCGGTACACTTCGAAATTCTTGTGCGTGTAGTACATTTCTTTCGGAATTTGCAACATTTTCTCGCACAGTTTTTTGAACGAGTTCAGCAGACTGTTCGCGCTGGCCACCACCGATACGAACACTGCCAGTATCACGCAGGAATGTATTGCTGCAGCCACGTTGAATGGGACATCAACGCTGGCTTTCATCTTATTCAGAAGGAGGGTCAAAACTATGAAAAATTCCACGAAAGATCGGCTTATGAAGATAAAAACGAGCACAGAGAAACATTTTTCCAAATCTTTGAGACACTTTCGAATTGAGTGGTATTGCTGCCATATTTTGACCGACATAAAATGATGATGCTTTGCACACAATATGCGTATGGATTGCTCTAGTTCCCTGCAGCATAGGCAATACAAGACAGCTATGGAAAAGTGAATGCTCCAATCTAGATGTCGAGGAAGGAAGAATAATATGAAGTCAATGACGTCGTTTCTCTGTCCTAATCCAAGATTTGAAAAAAATCTGCATTTCCCACGCCATTTGTTTTGTATTGGACTCCTTGATGCTGCTATTTTAAAACTTTTTGTTCGAAAATTCATCATTCTCAAAATGAATGGAATAAGTAAACTGGCCAGAAGTGAAACAACACACACATTTAAGCATATTCCCGAATAAAGTTTAGTTTTTGGTCTAGTCCATTGACTTCTTATGCAGTTAACCTGCTGTAGAATATCTTGTACTAACTTTTTTCTGCGATATAATATCCACCATGCAGTAATTGACAACAGTTTTGGCAAAAATACTAAGACAACGTATCCAAAATAGGAAATCCTTAAACAAATTAAATTCATAAACAGTTGTATGAAACTGAAAAAATTATAAATTACTAATAATATTTTATCACAAATGTAACTACAACGGCTCTTATCAATAATAATGATACAATTTAAGTAAAAATAAATTCGAATCGTGCGGGTCATTTGACAGATAGATGAATCATCAATCGAAATATTTTTGAGTTTCCTTGAAGGCGTAACAATATGAAGTATTTGAGTTTCTTTATTCATTTTCTGCATATGCAATTAATACCAATCACCAAGAAAAAAAAGTAGAATTTCAAATAATTAAAAAAATTATATATATTTTTTTTTAAGATTTTTTTCTAGCACAAAACTGTTTATAAATATACAATTTCTGATTATTAGACACTCAAAAATGGTCAGTGACTTATGCGTCCGGTCAAAAGCCTTATACGTATAATGGAATAGTTTTGTGTTTCCTTTTATACGGTTTGTCGTGATATGATAACAAAGTCAACATATATAGTGAGCTACGCATAAATCATAAATAATTGGTAAATCTATGTTTTATGTATCGATAGTTCCATTCGTGACAAATTAATAACAATCGATACAAGCTGCATGTTTCGTCGTTCACGAGATAAAGTGATATTACCAATTTTTTTCTACTAAACACTCTGCTTATGATAAATTGAAAATTAAAACGGTTCTCTTATACAGTTGAGAATACACAGATACGTCAGTATGCCTCGATATGTAAACATAAAAATACAGTTGATGAAATTACATGATGTATATTCTTTTTCCAGAACTATGTTCTGAGATAGAATTTATACGTTCAAGGTGGCACGTGTCCACAGTGCCCTAGTGCACGCAGCCCTAGAAACTTTTTTATAGGTGGTGCGAGCGTGTACTAGTTGCGCTCTTCCGCCATAAATTTAAGAGCACTTTCTATAAAGTCGGTTAACCGATTAGTTAAGCGACATAGGCTACATTTTGTTCATTAGTAGGAATTATGTTAATTGTTTTGGTTAAAAAATAACCTTTATTCGATAAGTAGGTTTTTATTAATCAGCAGTTGTCAATTACACAAAAGAAATTCAACGTTATTTATGGGTACATTTCTCGATTTAGCACTGGCACATTTCTGTAGTACGTCGGAATAATTAATACTTAATTGTGCAATATCGTTTTCAATGGATATAACTGCTAGATCCAAAACCTTTTCTTCCGCATAGTCGAACGTTAATAAGTTTCTATAAGTTTAATACCACGCTCCATAAGTTTTTTACCACGCTCATTAAACTGTGTTACCAGACTGACTGAACTGTTCAAATGCCAATCGGGGAAACGAAGGAGCGGGCGACACGGTGTTATAAAACTAAAATAGATCACATATTCACCTAAGTAGTTTAGTAATGCTTACAATTGACGTTTAGCAAAATTTATACCAACTGAATGTACAAACAGCCATAGTTTTCTCAGTGCAGTATTTGATTTTGGCGTCTAAAGAAAGCGTGCCAGTGCGGTCGTACCGGAAATTTATGGTGCGTATCCACACCATAAATTTATATTGTTATGATAAATGGATGGTCTAATGTGATAAACTGCTTTTAATCTATTTTTATTCTAAATTTAGTAACTTCGTAGGTAAACGAAAACGTGATGGGATGAACAGATTTTTGTAATATTTTGGAAATTTTTTGGAACACACGGAGAAAGCTGATTTTTAAATTAAAGGTTTGCATGCATCTTAAAAAAAAACTTGAATGCATTTGATTATCAGTAACTAGGGGTATTTTTGATTGGGAACAATGTTAAACTAGTAAATTGTCAAGAGTTTTTTTTAAATTATAAGATTTAACAACGGTCTTTAGTAAACTAATTTAAAAAACAATAGATTTTAATTTTTCAAAAATTCATAAACATTGTACTGCTATAAGGTAATTTATAACTGAAATTATTTCAAAATATTTTTTGAATTTTAATCTAGCTACGATTTTAATATTTTAGTAATGTTAAACTAAGGAGAATTGTGAAAGAATGTTATTTTTATGATTGATGAACTTCCATTGTAAAGTTAAAGGCATGAGGAAATATTTTGAGCGACATTGAAAGGATAAGACATGAAAAACTCATGTTCTTTTCATTGTTTCATGATGACGACATTTCATTCTGATAATGCTATTGTTTGTAATTTATTTCGAAAAAATTCTCAAAATCGAAAATATAATGGTAAACAGCTAAAGGTTGTATCTTATACAGAACTGAGGAATTTAAATTTTTAGTTTTTTACTAAGTTTATAATAACTTTATGTTTATACCAAATATAAATAATGCTTGTTTTGAATTTAAATTAGAAACAGTAATGTCTTTTTCTATCTTCTTATTAGCGCTTACTTGTCTATGTCATTAAGAATAAAATAGACGCTTTGGTGTGATTTAAGGCCCAAACTCTTTTGTTGTTTTATTGGGCTCACAAACATAAAAAATATCCATTTGGTCATTTTTGTATTAATGTTTTAATTTAAAAAAAATCTTTCAACAGTTTTTTTTGTTATGAATTTAAAATTTATCCCCATTGCAGAGAAAACCGGAGATCCGTGGACAGATATATGCATTGCTATCCTTCAAATTATTAAGGTGAAGTGGTTGATTGTGCACTTGTATTTGTAATGTATTTTTTTTTTGTTGCCCTTACCCAGGGTCATATTTTATATAAATGTTTAATGCTTCTCTTGTGTTAAATTTGTACAGAATATAAGGAATACTCGTTACTTGTTAATATTTTTTTTATATATTGTTTATAATGTGTTCGGTGCATGTACGAGTTCGATTTGATGTTCCAGTGTCAATTTGAGGGCAATGGGGCCCCCATTTAAAGGCGAGCTTCCATTGCTTCAATATCTTAATGGGGCCCTGACATTACCACCTTTAATAACAAAGTATATAAGTGCTTACATTTAAAATAATATTTTTTTTAACTTGAACAGAATAGTTTTTAATTTGTAGAGAACTGATTTCTTTTATTATATAAGTATCTCGAATGTCAATATTTTTTTTTAATAAAGCCTTTCAATCAGCTTTCCTTTGTTCAAAATATTATTTATTTTTAATAATTATAAAAACGGTAGAGACACATAATTTTTAATTTTATATACTATAAAATAGTGTATTGAGGGTTGCCAACTTTTGCATAGTAGAATTTGAAAAAAATTAGTAAAAAATTTAGCAAAAATAGTATAGGGAAGGAGTTTTAGTACAGAGTTGCAAAACCGACTTTGAGAGCAATCCTGCCCTGAGTTACTATAAACTGGTATCCCATACTAGAGAGAATGCATGGTGTGCCATCCCAAGAACTATTTATCTTACCATCATCAAGGACTACTATTTCTATCTAGTGACACTAGGTGGAACCACCAACTTGATGCGTTAACATCTTATTTTCATACCTCCGAGAAAACTAAAAAGCAGGGCAGAGCTCTTTTGGACATTCATCGGGAAGGATGTTTTTACTTTACTTAGAAGAGGCCAGTCTGTCAGGCGTCTCTTCTGTTTTTTTTGTATTAATTGTAAATAATATGTAACTTAAATATTATCTATGAATTTAACTTTAATTAAATATTTTAAAATTTAATTTTGAGTCTCTCATTTCTGGGACAGAAGTATTGGTATGGTAGGCGCGTATAGCGTATTTGCAGTCAACACCGGAACTCCAGTCTTTTTCGACAGGTGTGTGAAGGCGACGTTACAAGAGGAAGGTCCGGTTCGGTTCAAATTAATTAATTTTATTATTAATAATAATTAATAATAGAATAATATTTTTGTTAAACCAATAAGTTTTATTTATGCGTTTCTTTTCTCTCCAAACGATAATTCGCATAGTCTTTCACTTCACGAAATAAGCATGCTGTTTAAGTATATATCGATGCACATTTTACTTTTTAATTCTTTTTCCCCCTAATTAATTATTTAAAATATTTCCAAAAATTAAAACCCGAAAGATAAATTATAATCTAAATATAACTAAGCTTTAATTAAAAATCGAGGGAAAAATGGCAAAATAATTTAGTATTTTCTTCAAAGCATCGAGTCCCTATGCGAAGGGACTTTTGGCACAACAGCAGTAAAAAGCAAATAGATTGTTAAACCTCTATGACCTCTATGTAGTAAGAAGATGCAGGTGGACACTTTTAAGAGTTGCTTCATAGAAATATCCTTCTGTCTTTCGACAAGCTTTTTCTCCAAAATCTACGCATTTTCAATGCCGCCAAACGAGAATTTGATAATGCTCAGAGGGAGATTCGAAGAAAAATCTCAACCATTTCCCTTTTAGGTCTGTACTTTGTTTTTTAAAAAAATTTAAATTTTAATTCGTTATCTACTTTTTAATATGTTAAAACTGGCTTCAAGTGAAGTATTTCAGTTATCAATAGTCTTATCTTACCAATACAAGTCCAGACGCAAAAGCAGCTATGCTATATGTACGATTATTTTTTTTTTGAGTAAAACGCAAAAAACTGTCAAAACTTAATTATTGTTAATATTTTTTTAATGAAAAAAAAATACAACAATTTTTCACTAAAATGTGTTAGACTGAAAAAATTATAATCCAAATTTTAATTTTCACATAACTTGTTTTGCGATTGGAATAGGGATTTATCTAGTTTTACAAATGCATGCGGTGCCATCTTGTTTTTCTTCTTTTTTCACCCAAATAAAATTTTGTGTGACGGCACTGCTCCTCCCTCATTTACACTGTCCAAGTTCCATTCCTCCCTTATTTACACTGACCATTTCCTGCCCCAAACAATAATGGCAGTCGTTTGGGGCTTCTCATTCTTTCCGGAAAGTTGATTTTGGCAACGGGAAATAACACATTGTTTTTCAAAAACAGCTGGTATCCCCTTTGAGCAGTCGTTTGGGGCTACTCAACCCGAACAGTTGGCTTTGTCATATCAACCCCTTTTCGGGCAGTCGTTTCGAGAATCTTACATCAAAATAATTTTTTTCATTGGAATTCAACCTAAATTAAACCCAAATTTAAAGTTCTTCAAAAGCTTGTTCAAACTCTGCAAATAATAAAAAAAAATCGCCTATTTTATAATTTATATACACTTTAATATTTAGTATTTGTATTACTACAACTTAGAGGGTTGCCAACTATGGTTTAGTTATATAAATTATAAACGCGTTTTAATTAATATAATTTCCCCTATATATTTATAAGTAAACGCAAATAAAAAAAATAATACAAATGGAGTTTTAAAAATTGTAATGCATTTTCATTAAAAAAATTAATTTATCCTTTTTTTTTTGTTAGGAGTGGGGTCCCTCTAAATGCTCGGTGCCCGGTGCGGTAACACGTGTCGCACACCCCAAGGATGACCCTGGCATTAACAATTTAAAAAGTGTTCTCCAAAATTTCAAACCACGACTATGTGATTTGGACGATGAAAGATTTAACATGCATCAATTGGGTATTTTAAGAATTGTTAGCAAACGGCTTTCTATAATAATTTTAATAAAAATTTCTCTCCAAATCAACATGAGGGTATTTGGACGATGAGAGATTTAACGTGCATCATCCCCCTCAACACACTATAATGTTTGGTTGAACCTCGACTATTTAACTAGCAATTCTTCGGTTACAAACTCGCCGTTATTTTAACCAGGTCATGCGGGCTTGTTTTAGATATTATAGAAATTGTTAGCAAAAGGTTATAATAATGTTAATAAAAATTGCTATGGCAAAGTGTTCTGGAATTTATTCCGTTTAATGTTAGTGAAATAAGCATGGAAATAGTATTTAATTAGTAATGGAACATTGAAATAAAACCATCTATAAAATAATCTTTTTTAAAAAAAGGAAAACCGACTTAAAGAAAAATGCACTAAAAAGTAAAAAATAATTTTTAATTTTGCGAACGAGTTGAAAATATTGAATTATTTAATATCAATTTTATACTAATTAAGATTTTTTGAAATCGTCGCCAAAATTTACGTTTTTTGTAAATTTGCACATACTTTAAAAAGTTGTAATAAGTATAAAATTGATATTAAATTATTCTATTTATTCAACTCATTCGTAAAATTAAAAATTATTTTTTAGTTTCTAGCGCATTTTTCTTAAAGTCGGTTTGCCTTTTTTTTTTTTTTTTTTTAACAAAGATTATTTTATTTTTTTCCTTTTTAGTTTTTAATTTAACAGGGGGTTTCGCCCCATACTATTATTCACAAAAAAATTCAGTTAACAACTTTCGCTCACATTTTGTCTCAACAATGTATATTGTAAAACACTCTCTCTCCATGCTAATAAATGCTAGGTAAATTAAACAAAATGTGATTTTGGCTGTTTTATTTAAAATTTTTGGTTAGCGAGCTTTTCAGTCGGTTAAAAAAGAATTTAACTATGATATTTATGTTTTTTAAAGATGTTAATTTATACTTTTCCTGATAATCAAAAACTATCTGTAAACAATTACTTTCTCATTTTGGAAAATTATTACAATTAGGGGAGGGGGCATGGGGTGACAAAATTGGTTATTAGAATTTTGTTTCTTCTAACTTCTAATTTTTTTAGCGGGTTCTAAGCGGGCTAAACTGTTAAAAGAGTAAAGACTGTTAAAATAGTGTATATTTCTGATACAATACAAGTAAAATACGAAAACACATGTCTGAACAAATGCTAAATATACAATAAAGGTGTTTACTTTTTTCTTGAAGATCGTTATTTTCTTTATTAAGAAACCAAAACCACCATCGAAATATCTTCATCTCCCAATCGGTAAAAATTTTATTTAACTCTTACTCTAAGGTAGTCTGATGCCTTGTCTCATTCCAGAAAAATGCAATAGAAAAGAATTTCTCCACAAATAAATTTATTCCAAAAAACCAATTGTTCCATTTCTCAACTCCTTTCCTACCCAACTATTTCGAAAATCCCGCTCTTTTCTACACACAGCCAACCAAAACACGCCGTATTTATTTACATCACGAACCCACGTGGGTCTTCGTCTGTACTTCCGGTTGTGACGAAAGATTGCGTAGTCGGAAACTACTCCCACGATCCCGAACGCCATATTGAATATCGATAATGACACGCTTTTCCCGATCTTGCACAATCCGAGTGCAATTCTAAAAATTCCTCCTCACTGAAGTGGGCGCATCCCGTTCCAGAATGCGCGAATTGCTATTTCATTCGTAGCAGAAAGAACATGGTGGACTCGATGGATCTCGGCCTTACCGACGAAGATTTGCCGAACGATCGTTCGGACGATGTCGTAAACGCCATATCCGGCATTTCCGAATCGTCCCAATCATTGCCACCGAATGTTTTGGTCACTACCGGGGGTTTCTTTGGGGATCAGGACTCATTGAAAGCTACTCGGATCATCATTCACAATCCGTCTTCTCTTGATGTTCTGAAGAACGTTCACCAAACTATCACTTTTAACCCACTTAATCGGAGTTTGTCTGTGCCTGAGAAAAATATTAACTGGGATCCTTCTGTTTATGATCAAGTTTTACCTGTGCGATGCAGGGATGTGCGGGGAGAACTCCACAAAGACAAATTTGGTTCGGGTAAGAAGTGAATAAATTGAAAATGCTATAATATTGATGATATTGTTTACCTGAAGCAAGTGCGAAGATAAGACTAAAGATTGTATTTGTTATCCATAAAGTACACGTAAGAATTGTATTACAGCTCAGCTTAGAATCATTTTATGTTATGATTTTAGTTTAAAGAAAAAATATATATAAAATATCCTTAATCGCATGTTTACATGGATTTGTGTCCTTTATATTTGAAACTAAAACATTACTTTCTAAGCAAAGCATTGATTGTCTTGTAATAAAAAGACCAATTGATTTGGATACCTGAAATTTTGTATACACCTATCTGATGTTTTTACTTTTACAACAGTTCATTAACAAAAAAATTTGCCAATCAATATAAGTCACAAGCAGGCCTGTCACACAGTTTGGGGGAGCAAAACCCCCCAATTATCTGGAAACCCTAAAAGTTGGGAATTTCAACCTTCAAAAGTCCCTGAGTTGGGAAAATTTAAGAATATTAATATTATTAGCAAATGAAGTCTATGGAAGATTAGAAATTGCCTAACTTGTAAGATTACATTTAAATTAGACCTCAGAATGACACTGCATTAGAACATGCGTGTAACAAATCAATGCTTATGAGATAAGTGTTTAATATTACCTTATATATAAAAAAAAAGATGAAAAATGTCGATAAGTTGGAACTGTGAATTTTCAGCATTGTTGAGTTGGGAATTTCAAATAGTAAGTTGAGAATTTAGAATACATAAGTTGGGAATTTCGAATCGTTAAGTTGAAAAATCCCCCTAAAAAAATGAAAAACTGTGTGTGACGGCACTTGTCACAAGGTGTGATAGTACTTTTTAGATTCATGATGCTTAATTTCTTTTTTAGGAAACCGAGGGCGTAGTATCCTAGCAAATGGTGTATGGTACACCCCTTCTGAATTTGAAATCCTATGTGGTCGTGGTAACAGTAAAGATTGGAAGAGAAGCATACGGTATGGTGGCCGTACACTCATGTGCCTTATAGATCAAGGCATTCTACGTCCCCATGCTACGTCTTGCACTTGTGGAGCTTGCTGTGAAGATACTTTAAATGGAGATGGTTCTTCAGATCCCACAGTTCGTATTTTACTGTTTTCCATTCCAACCTTACGTATTGGTAAATGAAGTAATTTTAAAATAATTTAGTTTTATTAATTAAAAGTACATCACTATTATTCAGAACATTCAATATTTGTATTTCATATTGAATTTTCTGATAGTTTGGTTATTGAAATGTCTTGGATATGTAAAGTAAATTTCAGTTTCTAAATTTATATTAATTGTAATTTTGAACTGCAAATAAGGAAGTTTGTAAGTTATTTAATAATGTTTTAATATAACTACTTGTTTTTAGTTTTAAAAAGATAAAATGATTTAAAAAAGTAAACATTCCTATGAATTGTTTTATAGAAGTAATATTATACAATTTAAATTTTTATACAGTGTTCCACAACTTTTTTCTCTTGTGTACCCCTTGATAAGACTTTTGAATTTTGAGTACCCCTTTCTTTCGTAAGACTTCTCGTACATCCCTCAATATAAAAAAAAAGTTTGTTTTTGTTGGTTAGTAATGTTTTTAATTTAGTTGGCAAATTAATCACACGGCTCAAATTACACAAGTTTTTATTTTACCTATTGTATTTATTATTTTTATTTTAAGTATTTTTTGCTATTACTAGTATTTCCGAGTACTCCCAACCGAACCGCCACATACCCCCTGGGGTACGCATACCACAGGTAGAGAACTGCTGTTCTAGACAATTGTAAAAATATTAATATATTTAAATTTGTCTATGTGAAAGGAATTTTTATATGCTTTAAATATATAAAACAATTATAATAAAGTACTTAATTAAATGTAAGCCTGTGTTTTTTTATAATAAAGTACTTACATTAATATGCTTTTAATTTCTTAGAATGGACCAATAAGACTTTTCACACCTTATAAAAGAAGAAAGCGCCACAATCATCCCAAACTCAAAGTTCTAGCCACAAATGTAGAACTTTTACCAAATGAGAGTAAGTTCATTTATACTTTTTTAAAAGAAATAATTTCTATATCAACCGTGTTTAAATACTAACGCATATAGTATAAATATTTTCTATTTGCTTTTATAGTTTTAAATTTTAAATAAATCAAACTAAAAAAGTTTTGATTCTTTCATTATTAGCTATTCTGAATAGTATTTAGAAACTTAAATTGTTTGTGTTTTGTATTATACCAGGGTGGCAACATAGCCTGGAAAACCGGGAAATCAGAGAATTATCATGGAAATTTTTGATTCTGGAAAAATCAGGGAATTTTTCAAAAATTTGCAAAAAATCAGGGAATTTTTCAATATTGGATAATTAAAACAGCAATTATCGTCTGTTATGCCCTCCGTTTTGGGTAATTTAGTTGTCAATATTTTCTTTTAGTTCTGAAAAAGAATTAAAAAAAAGCATGGTTATGTGCATTTTCATATGTTTATATTTGGGAACTAAAGCAACATGTGATGGGTTAATGAATATGCGATTTAGTGAAGATTAGAATAGGAAATATGAAACATATAAAACATTTCAAATTATCTACAAAAGAAATAATTTGAAAAAATACTTTCTTTTTTTGCATTATCTGCTTCTAGAGAACATATTTAATTACTATTATGCCAGTAGCACATGTATAATTTTGTGTTGCAACCATAAATTATTATTTTAACTATCAATAACTATTGCTTATAATTTTTCGTTTATAAGGTAATATATTTATTGGGTCATTATAGTGTGGATACTTTGTTTCTATACAAAGCATGTATAGCAACATTTCTTAATGTAGTCGTAAAATCAGGGAAATTTTCGTGACACCATCATGGACATCAGGGAACTTTTCTTCCAGAATGTTGTTGCCACCCTGTATACTATTTTGATTTTGAGAGTTAGCTTGGGTTCTCAAATAATGTGTGTGTGTGAATATACTACTATACTGTAAACCTGTAATTGCTGTGTTTCAATTATCACGGCTAATATGGACAAATGTATATGCTAATTTTTTTTTATATAATAACTGGTGTTTATTATGCAAATTATCTTCTTTTAAAACTGTCTTTCCAACAATAAGTACATTTAACTCATTTTCAAAAGCAGCCTTTCTATTTTTCCCATATGCAAAACCTAAACATTCACTGATATTAAGTCATATCCCATTTAGCAATCCATTCGGATATTTTTTTTTTTAATCCCTCTATATTTTAAAATACAAATACAACGTTAAAATACGCAATAAAAATCCATCAAATCTGGACAAGTTTTGGGAGATACATCTGCTTTCATCAGCAGAAAATGAAAAAGTCTTTTTCATTTTCTGCTGATGAAGGGAGATGTATCTCCCGAAACATGTCAAGATTTGATAGATTTTTATTGCGTATTTTAACGTTGTATTTGTATTTTAAAATTCTTAATGCAATGTTTTATACGACGAGTTTTATCTTAATTGCTCTCTCATAACTTACAGTCCTGAAAATTTTTAAATCATCTGCAAAGATGCTGACCTTGTTCCTAATCTTTCAACTTATAAAAACTTAACATATATAAAAGTTTGGCCCAGAGGTGTAATGCTATCTGATGGGAACTGACTACTAATGACTGTCCTGTAAAAATTCAGAAATATAGATATGTGGTAAACCTTGTAAACAAAAAAATATTTCTTCATTTGTCTGCAGGTATTTTAAATTTTCAAAACCATGTATATGTAAAAAAAAAGAAAATTTTGAGATGGGCATTAAATTTTATAACAAATATGTGAAAATTAAATGGGAAAAATATGAAGTTGTGTATAAGAATGCCCAATTGTTAATTTGGGTAAAATTTATTATTTGATTATTATAAATTATGTATTTTTAAGTTATCTAAGATAATTGCAGTGTTCACTCTAGAAATAAAAATGGGCAGGGCGCAGTGGGCATTAAAAGGGCACCCCATTTTTGAAAAGGCACTTCTTGTTTTTAAAAGGGCACTTTAATAAAAATGTTTTGTGTGGGCGTGGCCACACGATACATCGGACCCGTGACCAAAACAAAAAAAAAAGTTCCGATTTGTCGGTTGACATTGCGCCAAAGCTGCATATTAGGCTATTGTTAACGGTTCGGATCCTATCTCGAAGGAAAGACCCGGGAACGATGCCTCGTATTTTTTAAAGACCCGTACAAAATTGATGTATCTTTATGAAAATATTATTTGAAATCTTAAATTTGACATTTTAAAATTATTGTTTTCCCTAAAAACCAATTCTGTAAGTAGGAATCAGATCCCTTACAAAACTGATAAAAAGGATACTTAAATCCAAAATATGGTAATAAAATGCATAGTCTTGCAAACCAATTCCTACCTAATCCCAAACCATATTATCTTTAAAAAAACACAGAAAAAAATACTTAGTATTTCATATGCAGGCACAGGCAACCAATAGGATTTGTGGAATGCCCGTGCTCGAAATTACTGCGGAGTGACCGCGATTTCACAACGCACGTAGTTATAAAGGAGTTTATTTTTCTACTGTCATAATTCACTTAATTGAAATTTACCCACAATTTTTTTTTAATCGATGCCTTTATTAAAGACAACTAGGGAAGCAATGATGCTTGTGCTTGACCAAAAAGGGCAAGAAGGGCGGAATTTTTGAAAAAAGGGGCATGAGAGCGCTATCGAGATGAAAAAAGGGCGGGCAGGGCGGTCCGCCCTTCAAAAAACACCTAGAGTGAACACTGTAATTGTAAATGTGAGACTGAATACAGTTTCCTTTTGGCACATAACTTTATTAAAATTTAACTTTGACACACCTAAAGTTGAACTTAAATTGTTTACTAAAATATATATTTTAAATTTCTTAATTAGATGTTGTTTCTGCACCTGCTGATTTAAGTTCAGAAATCACCACTATCAATGGTTTATCATCTAGTTCAATTGCAACTTTTACAGGTAATTTTTGTATATTTATCTTTATTAAAATCCAGCAATCCTTTTACTTTTAATACTTATGTATTTTTATAGGTATATAACTAAACAACCTTTATATTTAACTTTTTTTTAGTAACCAAAGATACTGCTGCTGTTCTATGTCCAGGTAATATTTTTAAATATCTTTTATGCTTATTTTTAATAAATATTTAAGTTAATAATAACATTTATACAGCTTTTCTAATTATATAATTTTAAGATAAGTGAAGGATACTTATGATATACTTTATTCTAAATAAAGTTCGTACCTTTTCTGATTATTTTAATGTGATATAACACATTGTCAACATTTATTTATAATAAAAATATTTATAGATATTCATGTTAAAGATTGCATAAATTTGTTGCTCATGGTGATTTTAATCTATTTTTCTTTCTTAATAAGTGATTTACTTCTTAAAAGTAAATTCACTTTCTGATGGTTATGTTAATAATATTGATATTTTGAATTGACAGATTCTGTTATAGTAACACCTGAAGCTAAATCTCAACCTTCACCAATTGTTCCAACTACAATGGATTTCAACGAACAAAAGCAGTGGTGGCAACTTGAAGAGGTAATTAGTATAGGTGAATTTTAACACAATCATTCTACTAATTTAGTTGTTTATCATATCTTAGAATTTTTTTATAAATTGTTCAGGGTATCTGTGCACTAGCAACCATTATTGTAACTTTTAATCAACTGAACAACTAAAAAAAACCACTGCAACCCTTGTTGATTACTTAATTGCATCAAACTCAGGACTGCCATTTCTCAGATTTTGCAATCACCAAAGTGGAGGTGAAAAATCACCAAAATATTGAATAATTAGAAAAGCTGTTTGTTAAAAAAAATTGAGTTTTCTAATTGTGTGCAACTAAACAGTTTAATTGCATTGACTGATAGTCGCTAGTATGTGGTTAGCCTTAAGGTTAACTTTTAAAAAGCTTAAAAATTATGATTTTTTTAAGAATCTCATTAAAATGCTTTTGAATTTTACTTATTGAAAATAAAGGCATATGATTATATATAAACAATCAATTAAAAATACATGATTTGTTCACTTTTTTAAAATACTAGTATATTAATATATATTTATGTACTTTTTTTTAATAATTATTTTCAGCTTGCAGGTGTAAGGAATGTTTTTCAATATGTAAAGCTAAATATTATTTTCCTCATTGTTGAATAAGATTAATATAAGTATAATATTCTAGATGGTAAAGAATGCAGTTCGTCAAATTTTGGACCTTCAGAAACATTTAGAAACAGTGAAAAATCAATGTGCAATTTCTAGAGAAGCAGCACTGCAAGAACTGAGGTTGCAGCTAGAAAATGAAAAGAAAGAAGTATGTATTTTTATTTCAATTATTAAGTTTTGTAAAATATATATATATATATATATATATATTATATTCTTGTTGTATTTTACTTACTAGCCAATACAATGCAATCAAGCATTAAAACCGTTTATACTTGGGGACAACCCAAGTTGAACATGAAGCGGAAGCTATGATATGCATAAATATTCAATTGCTTTAGACTCAACTTGGGTTGTCCCCGAGTATAGAGAAAATTTAATGGGGGCTTGTTAATAATTTAGTTACTAGCCATTAAGCTTTTGCGAATGTAAACTTAATTATTATTGGAATATGAGTGACACCTTAATTGGGAGGTTATATCTTGGAAGGTTTTACAAATGTAATTTTATTTAATATAATGAAGTACATACAATTTTACTAGAGTTTGTATTATTACTTAAGGAGTGGTTCCAATCACACTATATTCAAAGGTAGATACATTTAAAGGATATAGGGGTTCAAAAGTTTGACTGCCTATTCAAGAAAAGTGGGGAAAATGATTTAAACTCAGTATAAATGATCTATAACCTGCACATAAAGAGCTTTATCAATCAGAAATAATGAAAACACCAATAAATGTTTTGACTTCTTTTCGAGTAACCATAAGGCTAAATTTGACAGAATTTTGTCTTATGCTACTTGTGCTTATTAAGGAACCAGGATTTGAAATTTGACCACTCATGTGTTTGTTTGTGTGGGGGGGAAAGGGGGGGGGGTATATTAGTCATGTTGGTATACCTTAATTGCTTATTTTTTTTACAATTAAAAAAATTACTTTAATTATTATGGCTAAAAAATGTTTTACAATATGATGATAAATTTATTTTTAAAAACTTTTTATTTGCAATTAAAACTTTATAGGCAATAAAAGAGTACTTTGAACTACTTTTTCTCATGCTAACAATTTCCTCTCAACATTTTATTAGTTTTCACAGCTTTTAAATCATATTTGCTAATATGTCCATTATATAGATTTTTCCATTTAGTACAACTCTTTTTTTTTATTATAAAATTTTAAGTATTCATTTATAAATGCACCTTAAAAAATCTATGCTTAATTCTTATAGGCACTGAGTGCTTGTCGTCTCGAAGCCCAGGTAGCTTTATCACGAACCATTTTAGATGCAAAGTCTGAAAAAGAAAGTGCTGTGCAACAAGCCTTAGAGCAGTCACGATTAGAGATGGAAGAAAAGATTCATTCAATTGTGTCCGATAAAAGTGATATATCTAAAGTAAGAATACTTAACTTTTGTTTATTCAATATTTCAGGATGCGTTGAACAGATTTATTTGCATTAAATTTAGTGAATTTAGTTCCTAAACTGAACCTAGTTAAATGTTTAAGAAACAGAAAATATTGTTTAAAACTTTATATAAGAACTTTTAACAAATTAGGTATTTTTTAGTTTATTAATATAAATAATTTCTTGGATTCTCTTTTAGATTTTTTATTAAATGTTATATAAGAATTAATCAATACAATACTTAAATAACCAAAATATTGAAAGTAAAAAAAAAGTGCTTGTAGATTTATAAGTGAGAATTATGGAGCAAATGTATAATATATCAGAACGTATAATATATCAGAAATGTATAATATAGCAGTTGCAAAAATATAAATTGTAACTTCCTTGCATGACATTTATGTTACATACTAATATGTCTTTGTAAAAAAACATGAAGCTTTCCCTCGTTTGTTAATAACGTCGTAACTGTTTTGTAAAAACCCACTGACACTTGGGTAGGACAAATTTTATATACCACCCTAATAACAAAAAACTTTGTTTAAAACTTGATTATTTATTTGCATATAATATTTTATAAAATTCAACAAATAAAATATTTGTTTACTAATGACTAAACATTTTCTTTCAGCACTGTGCTAACTGCGACCGTGAAGCTTTTTCTGAGTGCACTGGCTGTCATCGCGTTAGTTACTGCAGCCCCTTTTGTCAAAGGAAGGACTGGTTGACACATAAAGACGAGTGTGGAGAAGATATCCTTGATGCAGATTGTTCTGAACTTATTGATGACTGTGATGGCCCCTCAAGTTCCTAGCATTTATTACTTAAACTTTGCCAAACCATTGTGCTTTGACCTCATTGTGGCTTTTAGCTTTCACCCAGATTTAAAGAAAGCTTAGTTATTGTTATTCGATTGTTAGTATTTGTGACATTTTCCTTGTCGATGTTGATGATCAAGATCTTTATTTATTGAATTTGTTAAATCCCAATTTGGGCAAATAAAAATGTTTTATTTTTTAAGTTGTGTTTGACTTTTGTGTTTTACTGTAGTATGCATTTTTTTTATAGGGGTCGATGTTGCGAAGATGGAATTTTGGAGATATATTAAAAAGTCATGATGATGATAAAACAGAATTTAATGTTATAAATAAATTGAAAAAGTAGTTAAATTTGAAATAATCACTTTTTTTTAAATAATAATTTATTGGTATTGTGTTTTTGAATCAGATACACAATTAAATTCAAACCATAAGTTGGTTAATTTTTAAATTATGCTGAAGTATCTGTGATGTATTTAGCTTTCTTTAAAAGTTTTTAATATTTTCTTTAACCTTAAAATACGTAATTTCATAGAAAATTAACTTTTAAAGATTTTATAAAAATTGGTGGGGGGGGGGGGGGGATATATTGTAATTCATTTTTGAGACAATAATATTTTTAAAAACATTTATGTATAATATTTTTCATAGAAATATAATTTTAGAAATTGAAAATAAGTTTCTTTATACTTTTTTTTTTAGATTTGATACCAATTAAAATGTTATTTTAAGTAATACTTTAAAGAAATAAAAGATTTGAAAATTTAAAGTCCTATTTTGACTATATATAGGATTCTAAATGAAAAAACAAGCATTCATTACTATATTTGTATTTGTAAGTGATTAAGGTAAAAAAAAGTGATGTATACCAGTACAGTAACTCCTCAACAATTTAGAAGTACAATTATGTGTTCACACGTTTAGCCTACTTACTCTCCAGGTTTTATTTATCACATTGATGAGGTCATGCGAAAAGAATATATTTTGCCGTATAGACTCAAAAGGGCGTAATACGGTTGTCCACGTTTAGTAATTTTGATTGATTCTCAATTGATTTTTGAGCTCAGTATTCCAGCCAGACATATATAGGGCCGCTATGATGTGATTTCTGATAAATTTCTTTTCATACACAGAATATTTTTTGGAAAAATTTACAGAAAATCCATTTTTCGTAATGTAATAAGAATTTTTGTTGTTGAAAAAACCATTCCTTAAAACGTTGAAAAGTCAGACGAAATAACCTAAACATAAAAACAAACGAACTTAAAACGATAATAAGTTAGATAATTTAATAAAAAAATACAGACTAAATATGTCGAAAATAATTAGACAAAGAAAAATCCATTGCCAAATGTGACCTTAAAGAGCCAAATTCTGGTAATCATACTGCACACGAAACTAAGGTTGCTTGATGAATCGGTAATATTTTCCGATGACTAGCCAGTGAGATCAGTGTAGAGCCTATTGTCTCTATGGGCTTGGCTGACAACGATGTTTTAAGCATCAATCTGATTAGTTGACACCATAGAAGTGTTGACACTCACAAACGGATTCGGTCTTCGATAGCGATCAGTTGGTGAAGTTTTAAGGGCCAAATTCTTGACTCTTGGCGGAGAATTAGAAAAGCGCGGATTTTGTTTCTGAGTGTTTTCGGTTTGAATAGATTGAATGGGTTCATTTTTTGGGATGTTTTAAACGTTTCAAGAAAATAAAAATTAAATAAAATAAACAAATGTATTTCAAAACATTTTAAATTGATAGAATATATATATTTTTTAAATTGAATTTTTATTTTTCTGTGTTCATCGGCGAGTGCTACCGATGACTGGACCCTTCGCCACTGAGCTCTGACAAGGACCGCATATGAGAAATGGACTGTACCTGTGAAGTAAAAGAATTAAAAACTTTTTACGATTTTTAGCTATTTTTATCATAAAGAACTTCAATTGTTCCACTGGCTCCTGTACAGCAGTTACCAACAAACCTCTTGAGATTAGTGAGATTTCTTATCAACAATGCCGTACAGGCTCAAAAGGGTATAAAGGAGTTTTTCACGTTTAGTATCATTCCAGCAATGTGCAGCTCAGTGGACCAGACCAACTGAGTAGCTTTAATTTGGGTGTGTTAAGGCTCTGAATTGAGGTTAGATTTAGAAATAGGCAGCCGGAAGTTATCATTTCCCAAACAAATAACCATTTTCAATCATGGCATTTAAACATTTAATAGATTAAGAAATTATGAGAAACACGAAATAGTTTCTTATGAAATAACATTGTATTTCTCACGTAGAAAGTGGTGTATCATTTTATAAAAGTCTATTGCCGAAACTTTTTCTATTTTCATTATCATTATTTTGTTGAAATGTCCTCTATCGTAGCTTCGGCAGCGAAATTAAGGTAAATTTACAGAAATTATATAAATGATATAATTTGACACTTCAATGATATTTAACACTAATTGCTTGATTTAAAAAGCAAAATGTTTTAATTAATGTTACCGGTATATTTTTAGATTGGGAAATACAATTTTGTACGAATACAATCAAAGTATAAAATTTACGTACTATATCAAAGACGCTTTGATACAATAGTTATTATTTTTTTTTTGACTGACAATTGTTATTGGCAATGTAAAGTTTATTTTTATTAATATGTTTAGAGGAATTAATATGTTTAGAGAACACATGAGTGTTCTTTGATAGGATTTCATATCGATTTTGAGCTTTTTTCACCATTATTTATCTTTTATGAAAGAAATAGGTGATATTGTTTTTTAGATTTCAATGCATTGAACAGTCACTCTGATTTGTCATCAAATATGGTTACCCTTTTTGCCGACTTTCCAGGGAGATAATGGCGGAGTTCTTTGATTGGCGACAAAACCAGTTTTTGTTGCCAAGAACTTGTTAGCATTGCTAATATTCCTTTTTAAGAAAAGCTGCTCAGTGCAAAAAAGTCGAAAAGTTTTAACCATTTTTATAGGATTGAATAGAGTAGAGGTTGATTAAAAAAAACGACTTCTAATTCTTTTATTGTACAAATTGTTGCATATGATTGTTTAAGAGAAAACTCATTTTTATTGAACATCAAAATTAAGTTAAAAAAATTAACTTGGAAGGGGGTGGAGGGGGAGATTACCAAGCTATTATAACCCTATACTTTTATATAATTAACCTTAGGTATCTTTTAAATTGCATTGTATGCTTTTACACAGAAATATTATATAGCTCAATAATTTCATGGTAACTTTGGGAAATGATTGCTACCATGCATTAATTGGTAATTTCCTAGTTTGCAATGCCACCAAAATAATGTGTTTTTAGGTGGACACCAAATCAAATACGTCACAATAATGAGTGTTTGGTTAAAAAAACGGTGTACTAGAACTACACAAAGGGCTATTGGTTCAGATTTGATAAGGCTGGTTGATTAAAAAACGTCGCATTAGAGCTACACAATGTGTTATTGTCGCCAAATATTTCATTTGGCGGAGGCATCACAAACTAGCTTTATACCAATTAATTTGTGTTTAATCTTATTTTAACACAAAACTATTATCATTTTTGTCACTCGTAATACCTTGCTTTCTGTTTACTATAGCCACAAGCAGTTTCGAGCAATGTTAAAAAAGTTTCGTCGGAAGAAGAAACGGCAGCAATTAGCTAGAGAACGAGAAAATGAAGAACTGCTTGGTAAGTCATCATTAATTTTGAAAAATAAAAAGTTACTATTTAGTTTCTGTGCTATATGCAGTAGACGCTCGTTTTTACGAACCCTCACGATTTTACGAACTAGTGTTTGATCCCGAACATGGTCCCATAGGCATAATGTTATTTTTCATTCTGATTTACGAACTAAATTTTGGAAAAATCTCTTTTTTGCGAACTCATTTTCGTATTTAGCTCTAGCGTTTACCTGACATCAGACAAAGTTTAAAAGTTCTTTTCTGTTCTAAGAATAACGAAGAATCGAGAATAACGAACACATGCAAACATTTCATAGCCATTCTGAGAAAAATTACAGTGCGAACAGCAGGTGGGTAGCTTGCATGTGATTGGAAAATGGCACTTTGACGTCAATCTTGACCCGTCCCTTACATGCAAAAGCATGTGTCAATGTCGAGCGGGTACAGGGGTGCTTTGTTATAAGATTATGCTTTGTGGCTGGTTTAGTTTTATCTGGACAATTTGAATCTGGTCAGTGTGAATTTTCGTTAGTCGAGAAGGAGTTTGAGCCAACATGTCGCAGTTGAAGAAACGCACGAGGTTTATCTGTTGAGGTAAAAAGGAAAATTTTGAAAGAAATAGACGAGAAAATCATAAGCAAAACAGAAATTGCTAAGAAATATGGAATTGCAAAGAATAGCCTGTCTACAATTTTAAAAGCAAGAGAAAAAATCGTTGGGCATGCAAACAAGACCAGCAAGAGTGCGCCCTCTCGAAAATATTTTAGAGAAGCAAAATATCCCGAACTAGAAAAGGCTTTACTTGCTTGGATGAGGAAAATGATAGGAATGAACATTCCGATTGATGGCAATGTGCTTAAGGAACAATCGAACTTTTTTGCTTTAAAACTCAACATCAAAGACTTCAAGGCATCGGACGGTTGGCTGCAAAAATTTTAATTCAGACACGGTTTAAGCTTCAGGAAACTGTGTGGCGAAAGTGGGGTAGTAAACAAGACATCGGCAAATGAATGGAGAGAAGGAGAGTTAAAATCTTTACTTTCCGAGTATTCTCCAGAGGATGTTTTTAACTTTGACGAGACAGGTTTATTTTTTAAGATCTTGCCTGAAAGAACACTCGCCTTCAAAGGTGATAAATGTAATGGGGGAAAAAAAGCTAAGCAAAGAATCACGGTGTTGCTCACGGTCAACATGAATGGAACTCAAAAACTTCCTCTGCTTTTTGTTGGAAAATATTTTAAACCTAGATGTTTTAAAAATGTTCAAAGGCTACCAGCTGCATACCATGCTAACAAAAAAGCGTGGATGACTGGGGCACATTTATGAAAAATGGCTGAGAGAATTGGATCGCCGCTTTTTAGCAGAGAAACGTAAAGTTCTTTTAATTGTGGATAACTGCACAGCTCAAATTGAAGTCCCAGAACTTAAAGCAATCCGCATGGAGTTTCTTCCGCCGAATGTAACTTCAATTTTACAACCAATGGATCAGGGTATAATCAATAGTTTCAAGCGCAAATATCGCAGGATTCTTTTGCAAAGAGTAATCATGGGCTTGGAGTTGGAACAGCCTTACGAAATTGATATTCTAGGTGCAATGCATTTGTCAATCTGTGCTTGGAATGATGTTGAACAAAAGACAATATCTGGAGCATTTCGACGCGCAGGATTTATTAAAGAAACCAGTGTAAATGAAGAAATCCAAGAAAATGTACCCGACGGTTCGAGTGACAATGAGTTACTCATAAATGAACTCCGCCAAAGAAATCCATTGCTGCCTGAACTTACATTCCAGGACTTTTTGAATGTGGACTCGGATGTGATTTGTACAGAAGAAATATCGGACGATGACATTATTGAAAACATAATGAACGGGAATGAAAAAGAACTTTCGGATATTGAACAAGAAAATGAGGAGGTAACACAACGCCCATCTGCAAAACAAGCAGCTGAATAGCTATCAGGACTACGGCTCTTTTTTGAAGAGAACAATAGTGAAATGCTTTCAAACATCAATAAAATGGAAGCATGTATTTTCCAAAATGTTGTTTTAAAACAGAAAAAAATAAGCGATTATTTTGATGCGTGATTATTTATCAATAAAGGTATAGTGATTATTTTTTTATTTAACTATTTTATTTTACAATTGTCTCTTGTATAGTATAACTAAATATAACTTTACTTCCTAATAGTATAATCTCGAAATACTGCTTTATTAATAAAGAGAAGACAGTTTAATAAAAAATAAGCATAAAATTTATCTACTTCTTATGATTTTCGATTTTACGAACAATTTGGTTGTTCCCTACGAGTTCGTAAAAACGAGCGTCTACTGTATATGAACCATGTTTACTCTAGGCATTTTGTAAGTGGTCTTGCCTTACCTATCTTTTCCCATGAAAATAGCATGTAACTTAACTTTTCCTAGAAAATTGCTTACATTCAAGCTTCAACCCGAACCACTTAATATGCTAAAATCGGTTTTTATTGTTTTCACTGGTTTTAAACATATAACTTAAATTTTATTCCTATTAAATTATTCTTATACTTTGCACTACAATTTTGCCATACTTGACATTAGAACATTATTTTTTTTACAAATTTAACACCTTTGTTTGGCTTGAATGTTTTTTTTTAATACTTTGATTGCATTTTTCAGGTTTTTGTTTATTAGTCGAGGCAGTTAATTTAAAAAGTTTACCAGTCTTTCCAACACTAATCATAAAAAAAATTTAATTTTGTGATTTTTGCAATTGTTCTTGCTTTACATGTTTTTTTTTCAGCTTCAATTAGGTTTTTTATGTATTTTATTATCAGTTAATAGATTTTCCAAGTTTATTAAAAACCAGCATTTTTCTACACCTCTTTTTTTCCAATTTTGGAAACGGAAATATTAAATTTAATACAAAAAGTAATGCAAATTTACTCATTGAAATGTCTACTCTTTATTTCTACAGTTTGCTTACAAGAAATGTCAGTTTTGTCAAATGTTTTTATTAATTAAAAAAATCGCATTCTTTTGAGGACTTATTGATGCTCATGGTTTATATATACATCCAGGGATCTCCGGTTTCCCTAGCAATACACCAAATTTTTAAATTTATAAAAATACTCCCTTTAAAATATTTTTTTTTAATTTAAAGGTTTGTGGTACATTTTACAATCGTACTTTACAATTAATTAAAATAAAAAAAATATATATAAAATAGCATGGCCAGGAAGATTTATTTAAATTATTCCACTGAATTAAAAAATAAGTTCCCCTACTCTGAAAATATTACCCTGCATCTTTCCATTTCTAGAATAAACTGATATACCTTTTACTTTTTAGAACAACAACATAGAGAAAATTCTCCAAACTACAAAGAGAGGGAGTTGGAAAGACTCAGGAATTCTGAACTGTTTGATCAGTTCGAAGAGCGTGAAAGGTAACTTACGTTTTAAAAAAGATTTTTTTTATTTATCAATTTGAAATGCTTGTAATATTTGTGTTAATTAGAAACATCAGTTAGACAAGCTTAACGTGAAAGCTTTTCAAAATAATTAACAATAATTACTCTTTCTGTAGATTTTTAGCAATGGCATACATTTTGCTAAGAGCAAATTTAAGAAATTTTAGCAAATAAGTGAATTTTTTTTTTCTAAAATGTAATAAACTTAACTAGTGATATTCATATTGTTTAAATTTGCTTATGTTCATACATAGTTGTACTGTCGAAATAGTTTATTTGGAAATTTTATTTTATATTGCATGATTTGTTTTTATTTTTAAAATATCCACTAATGTATATTTCAAACAGCATGAGGAAACACAAACAATGGCTTATGAGAGAGCAACAAGCCCAAATTGAATTCAAGAAAAAACAGGATCAGCTTGAGATAGAAAAGTTAAAGCGAGAAGAAGAAAGGGTATGCTTTTTTATTATCTTGTAACTACTTACGTAATTCAGAAACTGTTATGTTTAGTGGCTGTTAGTTAAATATGTTAAAATAATACAAGCTATATAGTTTTACATATTAAAAAAAAATTATACCTCCAATATTTATTAAATAAGTTAGTATTCTTGGCTAAAAAAAATCTATCATCTTTAAAATACCTTCGTATATTGTTAATTTTAAAAGAAGTTTTTTGCAAGTGTGTTAAAAAAGGAAATTGGTTAAAAAATGTATGTTTGAAATGTATGTTAGGGCAATGTATGTAGGATTATAGGGCCATCTATTGTTGAATCCATTTGATTTAGAGATTCAGAAGGTTGTAATTTTTATAATAAATAAATAAGTGAATGACTGCCATGACAGTTAGGAAACAAATAAATTTAATGGCAAAAGCATAACATTTAAGCATTTACATTTAAGTTTAAATTAGAAGTATTACATTTTCAGTAAGAGTGAGTTTAAAATGGCATCTGGCTGTGATCTGCAGAGTTTGTTTCTAGGACTGTTTCTGTTGAGTGAGTGTTTATCGGAATCGGTCGCTTCTTTCAGAGGGCCCCAATGTTGAAGACCTCCCATTGGTTCTGAGGTATAAACATTCAAGAAGCGTAATGTTCACACAGATGATGGTTGTGAGAGACGGAAAGAAAGAAAGATAAATGAACTGTAGTGGTGCCGCATATCGATATAGTTTTTTAAACCTAATTTTTCATTGAAATGTATATTTTATGTTACAGAAATGAAAGGTTTTCCTATTTTATATATTTGTATAAATGTATATATAAATTTAATTGGTCAAAAAGTCATGGAAATTGTCAGATAATAGTAAAAGTTGGATTTGGGTATATATATTTTTTGTTTTCATACTGCACTGGAGATTTATGTTTTTAGATTTTTAATAATTGTGAATAAAGCTTTGTTTAACCTATCATTTCAGAAACGAATTTTGGCTGAGTTTGAACAACAGCAGTATGTGGAAACTAAAGCAGCTGAGGAAAGTCAGAAGATTAAATCTAAGAAGGAGGTCATAAACATTGAAATATATCCATTTCTTAGTTTTTCCCTCTTTAAAACTTTTTATCTTGAATTATGCTTACAATTGAAAAGTTATTATATGCATTTTATTTTGTTTTACTATTGTGTCTTCCATATTTCTAAGAATTTAAAAAGGTTTCTTGCATATTTAGATTTTAATTTTCATATATTTAATATGCCTTCAATTTAGTAAGAATTATAATAACTTTAGATTTAAACTGAAAGTTTTACTTTTAGTATTATAAAAATTTTGCTTAAAGTAATCACACTTTTATGTTTCTTATTTATTACATTAAAAAAATTAATTTTAATTGTAGACCTATTTTATTGAGGAACTTTGCAAATTCCATTGAATTAGTAATCATTTGCCAATTTTAAAGTAAATAATAAAAAAAAATTCACAGTATACAAAAAATTTAAAGTTTTTATTATAAACATTATTACTGTATTAAAGTGCTTATATTCATTAAGTAGATATTTAAGTGACAATAATTGCAATGTAGAGATACAAGTTTGAAATTTTAAAGTTGTTGATATTTATATTATGCTTTTTAAAATTTGATATTACTAATTGCATTCTGTGTATTTTATTTTACTTGTACTTTTGCATGCATTGATATTTAACCCAATATTGATTATCCTTAACTTGCATACAACTTTCAAGTTCATTTGGCTGAGCAAAAATTATTTTGGTGGATTTTCAACATGTATCTTTTAAAGATGTTTAATTGGTTGTGCTATATATATTTTGCTATATTATAAGCTTTTTTTTTATAATTGATTATAATTTCAGGTGATTGAAATAGTTTATTTTATTAATTTTTATATTATAAGATCTTTATAAAGTTTTCTATAGGAAAAGGATTTTCAAATAAAGTATTTTTAATTATTTAAAATATTTTAGTAAATGTTTGTAAAACTGTTGAAGTTTGTTTTGGTAATGTTGAAATACGTTAGTAATTCTCAATTTTAAAATAAATTATAGCTTAATCATTATGTATATTTAAAATAAGCGATCTTTTGAAGAAAATTATTAAAACAAAATTTAAATACCAGTTGCATGTTACATTTCAAATTATATATATTATTTCAGTAGTAAATATCCCTTTTGCAGGTCTCATACGCAATGGATCTTAACATTTGAGGTATAAAAAAAAAAGAGAATTTCCCGAAGCAGTGACGAATCATACTTTTGTCTTATGAATACTAACGTTTTTTTTTACAAAAAATGCATTGAAAAATTATTAGTTTCTAAGCAGTTCTTAAACGAGCCGTTGGTAAAACTGCTATCTCAGAACCATTAAACTTTCTTTCTTTTTTGACTGGAAATTTAAAAAAAAAGGGGAGGGAGTTCATGCGATAATTATTGAATGGACATTTTAGTCAAATGAAATATGTAATATTTACTTATGACATATTAGACAAAATAAGCAAACTATAAAATAAATTAAATACATTTTCATTGAAGTTATGTTCTAGTTTCATTTTTGAACACTATAAAAACTGCATATTTTATAATTTTGATTTCTTTAACTATGTATTCAGAATTTTTCAGTTCTATTGAATAATATTCCTCATCTAATATATAGGAAGTTCTACAGAAAACACTATCAAATCTACCTCAGGTAATTTTGATTGAAGTTTGACTTTTTTTTATCATGATATGTCATAATATGATTTAAAGTTCTATATATGAAAGAAAAGTGTTTTAATTATGTTATAAAAAATTAATATAATTGGTTAAAAGGAGTTTAATTAAAAATAAAATGTCATATGTTGAAATGTGTTACATAATCTTTTGATGTGTTTGTCATATATTGTTATGTTTTTACATTTTACTAGTTATTATTTACAGTTTCTCACACATAGACAAAATGGCCATGCAATTTGTGTCCAGGAAAAAACATTTATTAAATAATTCCTAAAAAACTAAGTTATAGAATTTACTTAAAAATAATGTAAGGAACATTAATTAAATTATAAACACACTTTAACTGTAAAACCTTTTGATTACTAACAGCAATTGACACGAAAGTCTGGTATAATAATGAACTGTATTTGGAATTGTGTATTTTGTATATGAACTGTGTATTTTTTTTTTTAAAGTTTCATTGCGGACAAAGTATTTTGTAAATAACTGAAAATACATGTTTATCAAATTCAAACAGCACAATTGAAAACTTTTTTTATAAGTTTTATTTAGTTACAATATTTTTTTATTGAGAGTTTTGCTGATATTCTTTTTCAATAACCTACAACAAGCAGACTTTCACTGTTTGTTCACATCTTATTTACTTGTTTTGTCTAACAACTGTTTTGAGTATCAGGATTTTTTTGTTAGCTTGGATTTCGTTTTATATGTATGCCAAGATTTAACTTTTCATAGTTCTTTATTGTAATAAAATTAATTGTGTTTTGTAATTTGATCTAAAAATATTGAAACATTGTAAAAATTTGAAAATTTTCATTACATTTAAAATTTTATTATATTTTCTAATAATATCCAATTTTAATATTTGCAACTTTTTAATTTTTTCTAAATCATTTGTAGGGATAAGGGTCCTGTATAGGGTTTTAATTTCTTGCAGGTTGTATATGCTTTAAAACGTTAAAATTTAACTTTAATATGTTTATGAGACTAATAATAATTTAAAATTAAATTAATTTTTTTTTCCATATGGCTATATTCTTAATCTTAAAATACTAATGCTTTTATTTAGTTTTAATGTGGTAAGGGTAGTAGTTGTTTTAGCACTTTATGTATTAAAAAAAATTGTAATTAATTTGTTTTTGGATAATTGCACTCATTATTGTAATCCGCTGTTCCATTTCTCAAAAGGATATTTTTTTCATATATAAAAGCATTTTTTTTACCCAGTAATCATATACATTTTAATTAAATTTCAAAAACATTACTTAAAAAAAATTGCAATATTATAAATTTGATGTTGTTTTTATTGTTATTGCTACTTAGGGAGATGAACCGTGGCATAATCCTTTTGCGCCTGAATCTAGTGCAGGACATAATCCCACTCAAGCCGGACAAGAACGAGAGCAGTGCCAGTTCTTTGTCAAGACAGGTTGCTGCAGATTTGGTGATAGGTATTTTTTGATTCCCTATTTTATATTTGTGGATGAAAAAGAATATATTTTAATAAAAGTTGTATTTAAGAATCTAACTTTTTCCGCTCGTAAATTGAATTAACCTTCCATTACCCAAAGATGCATATCTCTTACTGTTTTTTATATTTTATAGAATTGAAGTGTTTTCTAATAATTTTATACCATTTAATTTTACACTTATGTTTTGATTGACTAGAACATTTTGATTCACTATCAGTTTTTTTTATCATATAAGCAGTTGTATCTAGAAAGACGTTTCTCAATATCATAATATCAATTGCTTTTATAATTTTTTTTAACTAATAGGAATAAGAATACAATGTCTTAAACAAAGTACAATTTATTTACTCATAAAATATTAAAATTCCTCTATAGCATGACTGACAAGCAAAATCTAAGAAATCTGAAAATCATCTATATTTTATTACTAATGAATTTTTTAGTTTTCTAACTAAAATGTTTTTTGTTTATTCTCATAATTAGAGTAGAGAATAAAATATAAGAGCATTGTAGAGTTAAACTGAAATACCTGTGACTGAACGTACCATTAAGTAGTCATTATTGTAGGCATTAGGTTTGAGTTTTCTGTGAATAAAATGTTAATTTATTAACTATGTAAATATGATTAAATGTTCTAACATTTATTTTTTTATAGTAAATTAAATTGATATTTATTTTAAAACTACTTTTTATTTGATACAAAAAGACTTGTACTTTTCAAAGTTGTTCTTTTTCAAAAATATTTTAAGAGTAGTTTGTTATCTAATATGTATTAGTTTTTTCTAGTTCACTTACAATTTTTCTAGAATATTTTAGATATTTTGAAAGTAATAATGATATTTTATCTTTTTTTAGGTGTTCAAGAGGACATATACATCCCAACATAAGCTGTACTATTTTGATTAATGGAATGTATAGTCATTTTAGCATTGGCCAAACAGGAAAAAATGACTTTGATAATGATGATATTTTGGAATATGAAGACAGTGAGCGGTATCAAGATTTCAAGAATTTTTACTTTGATGTCTTGCCTGAATTTAAGAAATATGGAAAAGTTGTGCAGTTTAAAGTGTGTAGTAACCATGAACTACACTTACGTGGCAACGTTTATGTTCAGTTTACAAAGTAAGCGTTAAACGTGTTTTGAAAATAAAAATTTATAGCTGAAAAAATCCTATTTAAGTTATTAGCAATTTAGTAGAGACTTCTCTTATAAAATAAGTTAATTACTTGTAGCATCTTTGATTTCTAGCAATATGCTTTTTTTATTTTATAAAATACTGTTTTGCATTAATTGTTTTTAGAAGAAGGCTATACAAAATTTAAATTACTAAGAATGTTCATCAAGTTATCATTATAGTATTTAAAAAGTTAAGTGTCCTAGGATGATATATTTTTATTTTGAAGTTGTCTCGCTTCTGTTTTGTATTCTTAAATTTTTTTTTTAGTTTAGTGCATACTAAAATAACTGACAAAAGCAGAAGATTTTTTTTATCTATTTAAAAACAATTGCCATGCAAGTAATGTTCTGTACAGTTGTACAATCTGTTTATAAAAATATATATATTATACACTAACTATTTTCATTAAATACTTTTTCTGTTATTAAAGAGAAAAATAATTAGTGCAGCTGATTATTTAACACTTACTAATAAAGTCATTCTATAATATAAACAATTATTAATCTTTATTTAATTTTAAATTTACTGAAAAAAACTAGGGGCAGTGTATAAAGGGTTATGTTATAATAATGAGTTTCTACGAAAAAAAACTTTTTTATCCACAAAAATTTAGAAAATATAAGGGTATCTTGTTGCCTAATTATAACAATCAGAGCAATAACAATTTGCAGGAGAAGGCATATGCACTTACGAAGTTGGTAGGTGTGTAAAATTATTGTCTCTTTTATCTACTACTAATAGAAAATGACTTGTTTTATGTCAAATAAATATTGCTTTAAATCCCTGATGCTCATAGACACATATCACCAGGTATCTTCAATTTTTTCATCAATGTCTCCAATTTTTAAATTCATAAAAATACCCAATTTTACAATTTTTTTTAATCAAACTGTTTCAGGTATAGTATAAAAGCTACTTCACACTATAATAAATTAAGATTTTGGTAAACCAAAAATGCAAGTATCAGAAAATATTTCCAAACAGTAAAAACAACTTCACATTTGCAAAAATCGATAGAATGTTAGTGAGTTAATCAGCAAATAATATAAATTTCCATTAGATTATAATAAATTTAGCATTTATAAATTATTGTTTTTAAGATTTGCATTATTTGTTCCATAGAATGTTTAGATTCTGGATAAAACATGCAACTTTTTAAAGTAACAATACTTACTAGAACAGTAAAAGTTTTGGGTTTGGATTTTCCAAATTTGTATTATTTATAGTTTTCCAAATTGTTGCTCTTTGTGGTTTCTGTTAAGAAATAGGAAAAACATTTTATTTCGTTCAAATAGCTGCCTATTCGAATTTTGTAGTTGGTATTATGTATAAATTTTGATAGTAGATTTCCGTAAATAAAATATAGATTTAAAGGTACAAATATTTCTGGATATTGACTTTAATTGTTTACTTGGTTGCTAATAATAATCTTCATACTTTTTACATTGCTAAGTATTGATTACCAAATGAATATGTATATAATTGAGTTTTTTTTAATTAATTTCTAGAGAAGAGGATGCTGTAGAAGCTTATAAAAACTTTAATGGACGTTTTTATGCTGGAAGGCAAATGACTTGCCAATTTACTCATATCATCAAGTGGCGATCAGCTATTTGTGGTAAGTTTTAATGTTTACCTAATTCATTCTTAATTTAAGTTTTATTATATAAAAGAAAAGTTTTATATATTGGCTATATTGTTATTTATTTGATGAAATTTTTTAAGTTCAACTGAAAAAAAAAAGTTTTCAAAATTAAACAGTGATATTTTTAATTTTTATTCTGTTTCCGAAGTGTGTAAGATAACAAGTGATGGATATCATCCACTAGGGAAAAAAAACTAAAATTATTTTGTATTATTTGTATGCACAAGGATTTTCCCAAGTATGTTTTCAGGCTTTATTTGTATTTTGAAGATTGGTATACTATGTTAATTGCTAAAACTATTCGAAATAAGTTAAGAAATCATAAAAGGCAGAATTTTTTAAAAAATGTTTTCAAAAACTGCAATAAAAATAATCTCTTAATTACAAACATTAAATTACAAAATCTCTCTTATGTTCAATCACATTAAAATTGATTCTTTGTCTGTAAGCTAAAAATGAAATTAGTTATGACTAATAATTGAAATTGTTACTTTATTCCGAAAAAATATTTTGAATGTGCATTGCAAATATAAGAGTTTCAAGCTATTTATTAGACAGTTTGTATTTTAGTTTCTGTTAATTTATTTGCCAAAACCTTCTGAAATGCTCATTTATCGATTTTTAATTGTAATTGTCAGATTTCCTCTGAAAGAGTCTGTTTCAGTTTTTCCATTGAATAAATATCTAACGTCTAATAACTAACCTTGCATAACAGTACGTCCATGAAATCATTTTGGCGGAATCATGTTAGGCAATTTTAAAATTTAGGTTGCCTTGATTATAAGGGATAATCATCACATATTTGAGTATTTCTAAATTAAAAATGTGTGGTCGTAAATTAAAAAGTTGAAAAAAATTGTGTAGAATGTGATGAAATTTTCTTGCCTTGAGTTAGATAAAAGGGAATACCAATTTTTTTTGTTTGTTAAATGCCCCTTTTCTAGCTGGAATACAAAATTCAATAAAAATAGTAAATAAATATGCAAATATTTGCTTAGAATATGCTTTGATTTGAGTAATAGAACCACATACTGAAAGCCAATACATAATGTAAAAATCCTATGCCATGATTTTAAACACACTATACTATGTATTTTGGTTTTATTTAGTAAATAACTTAGCATTTATAAATTAGCGTGACATATATATGTATATATATATATACCGTATATACTCGCGTATGAGCCGACCTCCTAATTTTAGGCCGATTTTTTGTCCAAAATCGGAAACTCGCGTATAAGCCGAGTTGTATTTTCGTACATGAAAAATTCCGATTAAAATCGGCAAATCCTCGAAAAAAGAGTGAAATATTAATTAGAAAAATAAATATTTAAGCCTAGAAATTAAAAGTTTAAAAAAAGTTGCTGGAGAAACGGCCTTCCTCGAAGTTTGTGACGATTCATCGGGCTTAAAAGTATGTACCACTCGCGATGTTCTGGTGCCTTTCAAACCTCCATCGGACTTCTTAAATTAAATCTCCCTTATTATCAAATAAAATATTTTAAACCACAAACTTAAATACCAAAATGTGCAATTTCTAATCCTTAACATCGTTTTGTAAAGATTTAAAAACTTAGAAAACTTCAACTATTTTCTGTCAACATCGTTGACTACTGTCGCTATTAAATACGGATGAGCATTTTTTGTATCCATCTTGGAAGGAAATAACTACTTTATGGATGAATATATACTTCTTATTAAAATATTTAGTTTTTAATTACGAGATAAATGACTTAAAAGTAGAACTTGAATTCGCCGATTAGCGACCCCGATTTTACCGCTTTAAAGCCAATTCCATCCAAAATGCTAATGAAACAACTATTAATATCTGTACATAATATTATCAAGGTATAAAATATGCATTGGGGAAATAAATTTTGTTTAATTATTGCAATCTAGCAATAAAGACATTGACTTTAAAGTGGTGTAATTTGCTATGCACGATTTCAACTTCTTAGTCTTTCTTCCAAAATTCTATTAAAGTAGCGTTTACTAGCTTCATAAATTCTACAAACCAATTAAATATTTATCAAAATATATACCTTTTATTAAGTTAAACTGATTATTTATGTGAGTAGTTAAATTTTGCGTTACGATTACGCAGCGATGCGCAGAACGGTCTTCAGTCAGCACGTGGCGCACATTCTCGATCTCGGAAATGTGTCGGCGCGTTTCAAAAGAATCCGCTAATTTCAACTTCTCTCATTTTCCCATTTTAAGCTAATTATATTAGAAATGTTAATGACCCGCGTATAAGCCGACCCCCCTACTTTTTGATGAAAATTTTGACTTAAATTTCTCGGCTTATACGCGAGTATATACGGTATATATTTCTTTTGTCTGAATCAAATCGATTAGAAAAATGTCCTAATAATTTTATTGTTGTAAATTCTAATTAAAATGCCCCATATATATTATATTCTTTTAAATATTTTGAATGTGTACATTCATAATTTTTGCATATATTATGTTAGAAAATTAAAAAAAAAATAGCATGTGTTAATTAAAAAGAACTAATTTTATTTTACAGGTTTGTCTTTTCGTAAAATGTGTCCTAAAGGAATTAATTGTAACTTCTTGCACGTCTTTAAAAACCCCACCGACGAATTTTGGGAAGCAGACAGAGATTTGCTTTCACGAAACAGTGTCCGGCAGTCACATTCATCCAGGAGTAGTCATTCAAGGAGTTACAGCGAGAGAAGGTCGTCTCGTCGAGATTATTCCAGTGAAAGGCAACGTCGTCACAGAAATGCTACTCCTGAATATAAAAGTAATTACCAAAGCAGATCGCATCAGCATTCTAAATCAACAGACTCTGATAGCGATGGACGAGAAAATGGACACTGTAGTTCTTCTAGAAGCAGCTATTCTGAAAGGAGAAGCGAATCTTCGCGTCGTTCACATCAAAAGAGGAAACAGCAGGATTCTAAATCGGAATCACTTTCTCCTAGTCCATCAGATCACTCAGAACGTGTAAGGAAGCATAAAAAGAGTAAACATAAGAAAGAAAAGTAAGTATTCAAACTTATTCTGTTTTATTATTAATATTTTATAGTAACTTCTACTAGTGAGAGATAATTAAAAAAAATGCACTTTTATTTATTTTATATTTATTATATCTGTGGCTTGGAATAAAAAGGACTAATGTCAATTTCATCAATTAAAAAATTTTGAATTCATCAATTTTAAGCTTCTAAATGAAATAGAAACAAATAATTCCAAGGTGTTTGTAACATTGCAATAAGGCTCACACTCAAACTATGAAGCCATTTTTCTTAAACTGTCAATTATTGTATTGATTCTTCTAGTTCCAAGTCACAGATATAATCCTATTGTAAATTGTTAAATGTTTCAAATCTTTAAATAGATGCATTGTATTAAATACAATAAAGCATATTTTTTAATTTGAAATTTTTTTTTATTACATTATTTGTAAATTCTCAATTTTATTCTTATTTATTTCTATCCTGAAATAGATAATAGATATTTAGATCTATGTTTTGAAGTTTAATTTGCGCTTAATGATTGCAATATCAGAGATAACTTTTTGTAGTTGAATTAATTTTTTAAAATAAAATGTATTGTTTTATTTAACTTTTTTTATCAGTTAATGAGTTATTTTTTCTTATTTTACCTTCTGTGTAATTTTGTAATTAAAAGGTTATGTTTCATGTTGGTAACTATTTTTCCTCTTAGAATTTGGAACCATTTTTTGAAAACCCAAATACATAACTAAGTCATAATAAATAAATATTGTATGCTTTTATTAATGGTAATTTTGCGTTTCCCCCCCAGAAAATCCAAGAAAAGCAAAAAGGAGAAAAAATCAGATGAAAGTTAATATTATTCCTTTATTTTGTGTACATAACTTTTACATTTAATGTATATTAAATGTAATAAATTGTTTAGTTTGTAAAGATGTTTTCGTTGTTCAATTATAGAAATTACAGAATAGAAGTATTTTTTTTTGTTTTGTAAACATATAATTTTATTGCACTGTTTTGATGATGCAAGTTTGTAAGTACTATTTAGAATCAAAATTCTTAGAATATCCAAATAAAGAAAAATTTGCATTCAATGAAAAGTCATTATAAATTCTGTACCTTAGAGCGAGTTATAAGTGTTCTTCATTTTTTTTAATGTTTTATTGTATGTACTGTTTGTGGACTTTGTCCTGGTCATGAAAATCCTGCAGAATAGCCTTCTTTTTGTGGGGTATGTCTAAATTATGCATAGCTGAAACTGTACGACATTTTGTGTTTGTACATTTGAAATACGCAGGTATTTCTAGAAAACGAGTCAATTCATGAAAGTACATGACATTGATAATTTTATTTTTCATATTTTTACATCATGAAATGGGAGGTATATTAGCAATGTGAACACAGTCTTACATATGTAGTTCTTTACATGACACACACACATGAAGTATACCTTGCAAAATCTCAATTGTATGAGGGAATATTCGTTACTCCTTTCTAATGACACTTATTAAGCACAGAAGAAAACAATAATAAGAACATTGGAATACACAAAATACATTTAAGTATAGCACAATTATCACACCCTTAAAAGGTGCTCCTTTTTTTATTAACCCTCCAGTTCCCAATGCACATCTAGTGTGCATTTCTGATCTCTAACATTTAAAATAATAACAGTCAGCTGTGCTGCCATCTAGCGACTTTCTTGGGAACCTTTGTACGCTAAAATAAAATTAAATTAAAAAAAATACGGCTAGTGTTATTAAGTCTTATTTAGAAACCCTAAGAAACTAATTAAAAAAATAATTAGAAATGTTCTATTTGGGAACTGGTAGGTTAAAAACCTGTACATTCATGCAAAACTGCTATATTACTTAACTAAAGGCAAGTCCATATTGAAATTTTTTTAATTACCTTTATAATACAGTAGAACTTCATTACAACGGACCCTGTTATAACGGACGTCGCTTACAATGGATTTTTTAAGAAATTGTAAAAATTGAAATCCTAGAGGGTCAAGAGCCATCCGACTCCATGGTTAAAGACCAATTAAATTTTGTTATTCAATATAATTGACAAATGAAAATTTGTTTGCATGTTATAAACATTTAAGGCACCTCCATCAGTTATTAAACGAAAAAATAAGCAACAAACGGAGCCAGCAGAAAATTGTTTTTTCAAACCAATGAATGTATAAGTAATCAACATGCACCAGGACTTCCTTGTTTTAAAGATTAATGCATGTATACATACATCTTTTCATGTTCAACCTATGCTGAAGGCTGTTTTTTATTATATATATATAATAAACAATTTTTATAGCATAACTACTGTACTTTCACTGAAGTACATCTTGCGGCATTACACTATTGAATTATTTGTTATAAACCGGACTTTCATCAAAACGAACAACCTTTAGCCCGTTATAACGAGGTTCTACTGCATACCATAACAGAGAGTACAAATATATTTGTGTCAGTGTTTATTTCAATTAATCCAGTTTGTGTCAGCTTCATTTTGATAGATGTCAACAAAAACAACTAATTTCACATATCCTATTAATAACCATCACATATATACACCATTTGCGATATATTCGTAATCTTACAACTAAACAAACAGTCGACACCCATATACACACACAGTGGCGGCGATTGGGTGCTGAAAGTGGGGGGGCAAGATAAAGGGAAACAAGAAGTCCCCCAAATGGGACAGAAGGGAGGGGGGGGGGGACTAAAAAAATGTGCTATTATATTGCTATAAAAAAGCTATGGTATTGCACACTTGTATTTACTCACTATTTTGTGTTATTTGAAGTATACCAACTTAAAATACACAGTAAAAAAACTTAATAACATAAATTTAAGAAAAGAAGTTTTCATACCATAAAGCTGATTTGAGACAAGTTAATAGCTTTCTTTTTTCGTTATTCTGACTTAAAAAAAGCACGATAACTTTCAGAAATACTATATAAAAGGGCCACAAAAACTAAAGTCTAATTTTTATGAGTATAAAAAGTATGAACTGTTCAAAACACCTTTATATCACTTGGCTATTTTAGCTTTAGTCGAAGACAATTTAACTAGACCCTTAAGCGAAGGCTACGATGTGTAAAAAGACTGAGCTATGACCCTGATTGAATAAAAAAAATCAACGGCTGATTTAAAAACAAATAAATATCTATCGGAGTAGTCAAACGAGAGTCATAAGTCATATTCGGCGCCGTTTCGCCTTTTTTCCCTACTGCTTATATGTAAAACTGAGAAAACTTGAGAATGAGTAATTCTGCTAGATTCTGGGTATTTTGTAGATTTAATACGTAGTTACAATAAACTATTTTCTTGATGTTTTCGAAATCAAAGCATTGAGAAATAAAAAAAAGCTATTAAATCTTTTCTGCCATCATCTTTGAGAACATTCGCTGATAAGTAAAGTAAACAAATATACTTTTGTGGATTGTGTTTTAAAAATGTTAAAATCGGAGATTTTCTGACTAAAATAAACTATTTCATAATCAAACTATTTAATAAGTAATCATAAGTAAAATTATTATAAACTATTTCTTTCAGAAAAACTATAGAACTTATATGGTTGGTTAAAAAAGTTAATCGCTTTGATTAGACTTTACAAATGTATGTTTTGTTTTGATTTAATTTAACAATTACTGGTACTTTAGAAGCAAAATTTATTAAAATATACTACTTGATTTAATATTTGAACTCGCAATTTGGCGCTCTTTAAAGCGCCAAGTTCCTTACCGGGAGGTTGCAAGCCCGTTCTCCCATCGTCCAAACGGTTGACGTTTGGAGGCGACTAGTGCACATTAAATCTGTCAATGAGACGGGTTTGATCCTCCTGAAACCTCCCCCCCCCCTTATTTATGTTCCTATGGTAGTGCGAGGAAGTTGGGGTTCAACATTTGTCCTTTGTTAGGCAATGCAGTAAAACAATTGACTTGAAATTTAGTTTTAAAAAGTCCAATATAAAAAAGTTGCGATGGCAACATACAAAAAAGTGCGGGTGCAACATCCGAAAAAGTGCGGGGGCAACATCCGAAAAAAGTGCGGGGGCAACTGCCCCCCCGAATCGCCGCCACTGTACACACACACTCATGCAAAATTGCCAGTAACATTTTGACTGATATCTTGTATCAGTATTTGTGCGTTGGATTTTAAAGATGATCTTCGTCCAACAATAATTTTCTTTTCACATTTAATGATTTGAAATGTGTTATATACACAACTGTTATACATTTTTTTTTATAAAATATATTTTATGTTAGGTAGTTTCAAAATGTGGTAAGTTCTCGTATATGTTCCATTTTTCGAAACTAATTATGTGATCTTTACTTTGTGAGATCAATGGATATATCAAATGTAAGTTGCCATGAATGCGTTAATCACAGGGAAATAAGATTTATTGATTAACAAATTATACATATTTTTTTTGTTGTGAAAACTACAATAAAAATAAATTTAAGAATATGATTAAACATTTACTTGCAGATTAAATTTTGACGTACTTGTGACAGACCTGAGGGTGTATTTAAGGATGACCCCAGCCCAGATAGCTTTATAGAAATCAGTTTTTGCCCAATACGTTATTTTATAACAATAATATTTTGTTGCCACAAACCTCGTTTATATTTTCTGAAAGTAGATCGTAGTTGGAAGAGCCCCGAGTTCGAAGTCGGAGTGTTACCAGTTCTACTCTCAGCGTTCGGCCAAACAGTCGTCGTGTAGTGTAGTGTGTTGCACGTTAAATCTGTTGTCCTAGTAATGTGGAAATTTGTGGAATTGAGTGCAAGTTTAGGTGTTGTCTTCGTCATCTGACCATGTTGTCGAAATTACGAGACAGTGTTTAAGAGTCTTTTCCACACCATCGCCATTATCTCATTCTGTAGCTTTTGGACCATATTAATTCAATCAGCTAACCCAAACTTTATATAAATATATTCCTTTCCCTCTTCCAAACCCCGTTTATTTGCTGAAAGCCGGTTTTAAAAAAATTCCAGATCATCTGCACAGCCCCCCTTGTACGTTTTACAAAGTTTTTATATCTTTCTGGTTCTAGTAATGTCTGGACCTTTAGTTTGAGGTCATTTGTGCTAGTATTATACCAGGTCGTCTCGCATAGGCAGGGACTCGGGCAGTGGCAGAAAATTGTCGATTTTGTTAACAGTCGGGACCGAGGGCGATCGGTTGACGAACGACATGGAGGTGGCGAAACTGACGCAGCTCCCCCTCGGCACGTTTCTGTACAGGTTCTCCTGTGGCGAAGACCTGAAGCTGAATGGTTGGTGCTGGCGACTGTCGATGCCTCTCCTCACATGCCATCGCTCGAAGCGATTCCTCACTGAATTCTGCACCTGAAGCAACGGGTAAATGAACCAAACGGTATTTCAAAAAGAAAATGGTATATAGGGTAACAGTAAGCAATTTTTTTCGGTGTTTAGAAAAATTAGAATTGGTGCAAGAACCAGACAGCTCCACTTTCTTCTGATTCACACTTTTTCACTTATTCATATAAAGAAAAAATCTTCTATCGATTGGTGCAAGAACCAGATAGCACTAATCAATGACTATAGGAATACTGGTCTCATAAGGTTTGAGAAACATAATTGTTTTTTTGTCTATCTTGAATTTATTTTGAAAGCTGGAGCTGTCTGGTTCTTACACCCACATCTTCAATAGTTCATCAATTTTCCCACGATTTTGCATGAAGTTTATACATTAAGATTTTGAATAAATCCTGTCCAAGAGCCAATTTAATTTGGTTAATGTAGGGATATAGCAAATTATCCAAACCCTTTCTTTACGAACTTTTACCCCATACGATGAGGTAAAAGTGCGCAGTGCGTTTTATAGACTAATAATCAGAATTATTAGTGTCTAAATAATAATTTTTTTATTAAAACATACTGAAAATCTTTGTATTTTTTCTATCAAAATAGGAATCCTGTTCAAAAAGGAATAAAATAGGAATACTTTTTCAAAAAGAAGCAATCGCGGAAAAAAGCAAAAATGGAAAGACAATGAAATATGTATTGGTAATAGAAAAATAAATGAAACGCAACCTTTCGCAATGCGCCAATATTTTCCTTGGCGGACGTTTAATTGCACAGTACCGACTCAACAATTAAAATTTTTTTTGGCCGTGATAGTGGAAAAACGCGAATAGTAGGGTAAAAGTACACGTGTGTACTTTTCCCCCACAGACAATGCGAACTTTTACCCATTTCGTCATTTTGTTGTTTCATAGTTTTACAGGTAAGTGAACTACGAAACGTTGGAATTCATTTGATGAATCAAAAGGTCAAATACCACTATCAATAGAAAAAGCGGCGAAAACGATAGCTCTATGCTGCTTCACAAAAAAATGTAAATATATTGAACATAGTACAAAACTGTAAAATAGGGAATTATCTAATTTTTGTGCCTCTAAGCTACGATACACCTGCCATGCAGTTTCGTTTTACAACTGGCCCTGATGTGACAAGTCCCACAAGCTGGTGGCCGGCTCATAAAACTGTAATCTTTCAAAACGCGTGAAATGCAGTATTTTTATGAATTTAATGTTTTGGTGCTTTGCTGGAAAAACTGTAGACATCAGGGCCTAATATTACGTATCAGAGGAATAATTATTCTTTTGGTTAATGTATGCACTTCTCAACTTTTATTTTAAATATTAGAAATAAAGATATTACTAGCATTCCCGTGCGATAATTATCGCATGAACACCTCCCCCCCCCATACACCCATTCGTTAAGGGGGAAATATGTTACCATATTTCTTATAGCCAAGAAATCATAAAAGTTTAACGCTTCTACTCGTATAGATGGCAGCATTATCAACCGTTTGTATAAATACACACGTTTGAAAGAATTATTTTAAACGATTTTTTTAAAAAAAGACTTTGGTATTTAAAAGATGAACGTACATTCGTCACTGGTCCTGAAAATTCTCTTTCTTTTGATATCTCATATGTTAAGATCCATTCAGTACAAGGGCCGTAAAAGGGATATTTACTACAGAAATAATATATATGAGGGGATGTTAAATAAAAGATGTTGGTTTAAAAAAAATGTGGAGCTCTTTAATGCTAGAATGGAAAACAATACACCATTTTATAAAAAAAACAAAAAGTAGATTTTGAAACGGTTTGTTCCAATGAATTAAAACCCATACGTTTTATTTAAAATATAAAAATAAGAAATCCATCAAAAATCTATTTAAAAGCAATTGAATAACACATATATTTTAATTAAAAGTCAGGAGAAAAAATCTATATTTACCTCGCCATTCAGAAAGCAATACAATACTGCCACAATGAAACCCTATATGGAATAAAAGTGTTTATATCATTAAATGTGCATTCTTTTCGTCACGAAATTTTTGGCAGACGTGACATTTTAAGATAAAAATATTGTCGTCTCACCTGAATGGACAGGAGGGAAGCCTGCAAGAAAGTGAACACAACTTCGCCTGTCCTATGGCTAGGTGTGGCTATGACCAGTATATATGTCACCCCTAGAAGTGGTATGAGAACTAGTAGGGCTTTGGCTGCCTTTCTGAAATGAAAACACCGAAAATATAAAAAGGTGTATAAAAGCTGAATGTGCGCAATTTTTGTGTGTGGCTAAATAAGCCACATATATAAAAAGATTAACTGTAAAATCTTCAAAAGAAATTTTAATGCTTTTTTCTGGTTTTACCTAAATTTGAGCATTTTTTTAAAAATTATATTGTTTACCTAGTTGCAACTCATATAGAAATAAAACACGTAACCGCTATTATAACATAACCGATATTAAAACGTAACTGATAACATTCTTTACAACTGTTCTTCAAAAGTGTTGAGGGAAAATGCCTAATTTGAATTGTTTTTAAATGCATAGATAAAAGTCAGCAATAATTTTTTAAAATAAAAGTTTTGTTTTCGGACAGTGCAATATTTTAATCAGAAAATAATTCTGTAAAAATGAAAAAATCATATGAAATTTTTTGCAAGTTGTTATTATTGGCATTATTTTGTATGTTTTACAGTAGATGACGAAAGTGGTAGTAAACTGAAAAAAAATTATTATATATAATTTTAAAATAAAATTCATTATTTTATATTTATCAAATTATCATTCAAATAAATTTTGTATTTTCTTATAAACTGCTTATTTCTAAAATTGCGTTAAAATTGCTTTCACCGATTAATTTTAATTCAATAAAAACTTAAACTTTTTATTGACTTTAAATTAATCTGGTAAAAAGAAGAACAGTACTAGTTCAATGGGACTTCATTGGACTTGTACTGTTCTTCTCACCTAGTTAAATACAGGTAACAATCAACTATAAATGTTGGATACAGCTACATTTCATTTGCATAGAATAATTATTAGATAAGTTATTTACGTAAAAATTCTGCATTAATTTGTTCTGTTTTTTTACAATTAAAAATAAGCCTGATATTTGATCAAGCGAGACTAAATTCATATCAATCGAGCTATTTGTCAACGAGTTAATATAGTAATGGATTACTCTAAAAGCGTAAAATTATGTTAATATCCTGATACCCCTTGTAATTAAAAAAAAATTACGTTTCATGTAAAAAAAAACAATTTATCTAACATTTTCAGTTTGCGCATTTTTCTTTGATTTCCAAGGTGCCCTTCCAGAAACGCGGGACCCTGTGCGGTGGCACACGTCGCACATACCTAAGGATGGTCCTTTGGCAAGGGGTAAGCTGATGGGAAAGGGAGGGAGGGCAACATTTATAGTGAGGGATTTTTCTTGCCTTTGTGTCTTGGGACTAACTGTGTGTTAGCAAAAGATATCGCCCCCACTTTTTTCTCTCCCTAATTTATCTTGACACGCAAGCAAAGTTGTAACTCCAATCTTTTCTCATTAAGGTTAATTTCGGTGGAGGTGTAAGAACGTTTCTCGTTGATATCCAATAAGGTTTATTTCGATTAGCGATAGTGAGTCCGTTTTTAAAAAGTGCTCTGATCGTTAAAAAAAATACTTATTCTCGAACACTTCAATTCTCTATGCACAAGATTGATGTAAATGTAAGAATGAGCATAAGTTCGTTTATTAAATATAAAGCATTAATTTCTACAATTATTTTTGGCGTAGCATATTATTATGCGAAAAAGCATTCAATATGATATTATAACACGATTTCATGAGTCTCATTAGAAAAGAATACCTAACAAAATTGACTATTTAATATGGTATTTATTTTAAATTTCAATACGATTGATAAAGCTACGTTTTTCTACTTTTAATGTTGAGTTTTTTACATTTTAAAATGTGTTATTTCCAAACCATATTTTTAAAAAAATCTCTTTTTCTCTATTTTTTATCTTTTTAATTATTATTATTTCTATGGTGGCAAAAGGTTAAACTGGGGGGAGGGTGAACAGGATAAATGGGTTATAATTATTTCTTACCATATTAATAGAAACATAACGTTAGTTCGACTGAATTTTATATTAATTTTCATTTCATATCTAGGATGCAAAAATGGTTATTTTAGCACCCTTACACAATCTTGTATTTTAATTCATTTCACAGGCAAGTTAGTAGACATCACCAGGAGTAGGCAGTACGTGTTAAGCACGGAAGCTAACAGTTGAAAATAACGTACCGTATATACTCGCGTATAAGCCGATCCGCGTATAAGCCGACCCCTTAATTTTAGGACGATTTTTTGTCCAAAATCGGAAACTCGCGTATAAGCCGAGTTGTATTTTCGTACCTGAAAAATTCCGATTAAAATCGGCAAATCCTCGAAAAAAGAGTGAAATTTTAATTAGAAAAATAAATATTTAAGCCTAGAAATTAAAAGTTTAAAGAAAGTGGCTGGAGCAACGGCCTTCCTCGAAGTTCGCGACGATTCATCGGGCTTAAAAGTATATACCACTAGCAATGTTCTGGTATCTTTCAAACCTCCATCGGACTTCTTAAATTAAATCTCCCTTATTATCAAATAAAATGTTTTAAACCACATACTTAAATACAAAAAAGTGCAATTTCTAATCCTTAACATCGTTTTGTAAAGATTTAAAAACTTAGAAAACATCAACTATTTTCTGTCAACATCGTTGACTACTGTCGCTATTAAATACGGATGAAATTTTTTTTTATTCATCTCGGAAGGAAATACTACTATTTTAAGGATGAATATATATTTCTTATTAAAATATTTAGTTATTAATTATGAAATAAATTACTTGAAAGTAGAACTTGTATTCGCCAATTAGTAACGTACCGATTTTAACGCTTTAAAAAGCTAATTACATCCAAAATACTAATAAAACAACTATTAATATCTGTACATAATATTCTCAAGGAATAAAATCTGTAATGAGGAAATAAATTTTGTTTAATTATTGCAATCGAGCAAGAAAGACATTGACGTTAAAGTGGTGTCATTCGCTACGCCCGATGTCAACTTCTTAGACTTCCATCCAAAATACTATTAAAGTAACGTATACTAGCTTCATAAATTCTAAAAACCAATTAAATATTTTTCAAAATATATACTTTTTATTTAGTTAAACTGATTATTTATGTGAGTAATGCAATTTTGCGTTACGATTACGGCGCGATGCACAGAACATCCTTCAGTCAGCACGTGACGCACATTCTCGATGTCGGATATGTGTCGGCGCGTTTTAGAATAATCTTAATTTCAACTTCTCTCCTTTTCCTATTTTAGGCAAATTATATTATAAATTTTACTGACCCGCGTATAAGCCGACCCCTTTACTTTTTGATGAAAATTTTGACTTAAATTTCTCGGCCTATACGCGAGTATATACGGTATTATAAATATCCTACTCTAAAATAAAGTTGTGAAAACCTAAGTCAGCCTTTTGGTTTTATACTCGGACTGAGAGTAAAAATTAAATCAATCACACAAACACCAACTTATGCATACATTTTTAATTTATTTACAATTTCAAACTTATCCACACAATTCATTATATTAACAACGATTAATTAATAAATTAAATTGACTAAAACTAAAATAAACTTATCTGGGAACCATGACAACTTAGAATAGAACTAATACGGAAAAGGTTTCTACCCATTTTTATTCTGACCTAAAGCCTTATTCTTTAAGTATTTAGCACTAGCAAGAAATATTTATGACTTCGTCACGTCCTTCATAACCTTCTCCTCCTCGAGCCCATTTGTCGGGTGTGTTGGAGGTGCAGGGTTCAGGAACAAGCAATTTAGTGAGCTGTCATATAAACCTGTGAGCTTGTTTCGTGCCAGGAAACTCCGGACCACATAACCACGGAAATAGGAATTCCTAATAACATATTCCAGAAACAGTTGGGGAACTTGTCTAATGTAACTTTTGTGGCAAGCAAGGGTAGAGTGAGGAATGTGGACAAGGCGTTTGAAATTACAGTAAATTGGAATATACTAAAGAAGAAGCGTTGATATAACTTTATTTATAAATTTATAAGGGATTTAAATTGATTGTAACTATTTCGTCATATTTATTTATATTTTGAATGTGACCTATTCTATGTTGTAAATGCGTTTGATGGTATACAGTTTTTAAAAACAGCAAATTTAGAATTATAATTTCAAGCTTCTTTTAAGCATAAGATTCTAGTTTTTACGGGATTAATGTTATGTTTTTAATTGAACCATTTGGATGAGTTAAAATTATAACGTATGCGTGAGAATTAAATTATGATTATGAAATCTTTTTTTAATAAAAAGTTTGACATGTTTTCCTGAAATTTATTTCGAATTTAAGTGTTGAAGTTATTTTGTTATTATTAGTATAAATTAAATTTAGAACTCATTATTTTTATATAATTGAAGGCCGATATGTGTTCACTAAATAAGAAAAATAATATAACAAAATTATTTTAAGTCGAAGAACTCATTTTTAAAAGAAAAAAAATATTTATATTTTTACAAGATTATTCATGTGAGTTAGTAGTATATATAACTAATAAAAATATCAATTGCGTTCCGCCATTTTAATAATTTTGGAGCTTGTTTTTAAAAGGGAACATTTTCATGGCTGGGATTCATCAACCGTAGAGAACTCTGTTTAGCAACGAAATTTAAGTGATTCACTTATAAATATGGAACCGGGACAATACAAAGGAATTGCTGGAATTTTGTCGCCAAGCAGTGTTCGCCACGGCTGCTTAATTCCAGTCATGAAAATGTTCCCTTTTGGAAAATAAGCTCCTCAACCGCTTATTTAATTTAAATATTGTAAAATTATTTTATGTAATAATTACTGAAAAACCAACATTTATTTAAAAAAAAATAGTCAAAATATACGAACTACCACAAACATTACATATTCTGAGACAAACCTGTACTGTTCAGATTCAATGGTGTTAGTTGCTCTGAGCTTTGTAATCAACACCCACATGATCTTACTGAGGAATATAATGTTCACCTGGAAAAATAAATATTTTGTTGCGGAATAAATAAAATAAAAATATGAAAAATCTTTTTACAAATTTTATTTTTTTTAAACATTCGTCGAGCATAAGTGTAGTTGTTCAAAATGCAGTAAAACTGATTCAAAAGCCTAGTAGATTAAATCAGTTAAAATAACGAGTTTTTGCCAAAATGTTGCTTTATTTTAATTATAAATTTCATTTTTTTTAAGTGTGCAGATATTTTTCGTATAGTTAAATTAGAAATTTCTGTTATCTACAACATTCATTACTATTAAAATCTTAAACGATTTGGTTTAATTGGATAGTAGGTACCTCAGTTCTTTTGATGGAAATTGGAATAAAAATTAATATAAATGTGTAAATGTATGTCTATTTATTAGTTAAGTAAAAAGGGTTAAGTATCCTTTTTAAATTTTTAACTAACCTTTTTAAATTTTTAACTAACCTTTTTAAATGTTACTAGAATTTAATTTGAAGTTTACAGAAGAGACAACTAGTCAGAATACAACTTTATTCTTTATTAAATATACTTTTTTAAAAACATCTATAATGGTCGAATACTGGAAACTCTAAACTAAATTCTAAAACTTTTCGATAGCATTTTTATTGGGATAAAACTTATGTCCAAATAATGTCTGCAGCAAGTAATTCAATACAATAGAAAGAAGTAGATTTTTTTCCGATTTGGATCTTTATGTTACGCCTGATTTTTGATTCTTCCAGAACACATTTCTACTTAGAGATATATATAAAGTACACGAGAAACCACAGATGAAATTTCTACCCAATCCGAATTTAGCTCAAAGAATGCATCCATACGACTCAATCAATGTTGCGCAAAACTCGTAGTATCATCCGATGACAGCCATTACCTGGAGGTAATGGTGAAAGTGATTCCCTGGTTTCCCCTTTCCTTCAGATTGTCAGTTCTTTATCTACTGGTTAAGAGTAGATAGAGGAAACGTAAGATTTTCGGTTCTGAGGAATGTCTGAGGTATTTCGAGGCGAACGTTATTGGATTTTATGTTCTGGTCAAGCAATGGTAGCTTCTTTTTGTATTTTAAGGGTATTCGGATGATGAAAAATTCCGCTAACTTGCTGATGGCTACAATAGATACCGAAAAATTCGTTTAATAAAACAATATGGTATTCTGCTCTAGGATTCCCAGAGCAAATTTCGTTTATAAATATATTGAATTTTCAAGGAGTTTGAATCAATTCTTCGTAGGGTTATAATATTGGACACAAATGTAAAACATATATGTTTATCAGAAACCGCTAACTTGCTGATGGCTACAATGGATACTGAAAAATTCGTTTAATAAAACAAGTAATGTGGCATCCTGCTCTAACATTTCCAGAACGAATTTCGTTTATAAATATATTGAATTTTCAAGGAGTTTGAATCAATTCTTCGTAGGGTTATTATATTGGACACAAATGTAAAAAATATATGTTAATCAGAAACCGCTAACTTGCTGATGGCTACAATGGATACTGAAAAATTCGTTTAATAAAACAAGTAATATGGTATCCTGCTCTAACATTTCCAGAACGAATTTCGTTTATAAATATATTGAATTTTCAAGGAGTTTGAATCAATTCTTCGTAGGGTTTTTATATTGGACACAAATGTAAAAAATATATGTTAATCAGAAACCGCTAACTTGCTGATGGCTACAATGGATACTGAAAAATTCGTTTAATAAAACAAGTAATATGGTATCCTGCTCTAACATTTCCAGAACGAATTTCGTTTATAAATATATTGAATTTTCAAGGAGTTTGAATCAATTCTTCGTAGGGTTTTTATATTGGACACAAATGTAAAAAATATATGTTAATCAGAAACCGCTAACTTGCTGATGGCTACAATGGATACTGAAAAATTCGTTTAATAAAACAAGTAATATGGTATCCTGCTCTAACATTTCCAGAACGAATTTCGTTTATAAATATATTGAATTTTCCAGGAGTTTGAATCAATTCTTCGTAGGGTTATTATATTGGACACAAATGTAGAAACTATCTCTTAATCAGAAAAATCAATAATCATTTTTAAAAAGAACATTAAAAATATTTACGGATTGATAACTTTTAGTGGAATAATATGTTACGTGACTAAAAATAAAAGCTTTCATTTTAAGGAGGGGTTGATATAAGATAATCTATTATAACATAAATTGAAGGGACAAGTGGAAAATGGTTAACTGATAAAAATCACTTTCCAAGATAAACAGCTTTTTAACTGACAACAATCTCGAAGAAAATGGTCGCTTTCCGTTCAACATCCACTATTTATCGTCAAGGAAAAAATTGGGACGAAGCTTTTTCCTATTCGTCGACCGTGAGCGGGATTAGCGGTGGTAGGTTAACAAAATTGGCGCTTTTCCGCACATTTGGCATTTAGGTTCGCGTTTTAGGTTCGTTACTTTTTACTGCTGTTTATCTTCTTAAATAAATGAAGCCGAGCCATACAATTTTGAGGAAAAACGCATATGTATTTAAAGCTTTCATCTACATCAAAATGATATTATTTTCAAAAAATTTAGTTTACCCTTTCTCAAAACTTGCTCCTTCAATTGTAAATTTATATGCAACTGTGTATTTGATAAACATATTCTGGAGATTTAAACCAGTTACCGCTTTTTTTGTTGAAGCTATACTTTTCATAAAGTTCTTCAATTATGAAGAGAAACTACAGAAATTTTTAAATATAATTAGTCTATGACAAGTATATTATACTTTGAAATTTGCTTAAAAATCTGAAAAGTAGGTTTGATGGAACCTGTTCTAATTGCTACAAAAGGTAAAGACAATTAAAAAATACTGAATATGTCTTCCGAATATTGTATACAACGATTTTTTTTTAGCTTCACGTTAACATCGAGGGTGAAGGGTTCTCTGAAGTGTCAAACCAGCGTGAAGTAGGAGAGGGGCAAGAGAAAGAAAATTGAAAATTGCGAGACTTAGTTTTTGAGTGGCCCCTATAAGGCAATTATAACTTGTTATATTTGTACATCCCACAAAACTTTACAAAGAATTGTAGAAGATTAAAAAAAAATATTTTAAAATTAGATTTTTACATGCTAAAATTTAAAACAGAAAAAACTGAAACTGAATTATTCCAATAAAACCTTAAAAAAAATATTCGTGAAAATAAAAAAAAAAGTTCTATTAACAATTTAAAATACCGAAAATCATTAAATAACTTTTATCATTTAATAATAAATGTCCTAACGTTGCGAGGAAGTTCGCTTAGTAATAAGTTGTTAGATAAAATGAATGCTACTTAATAAATATTTTTCTATTCTCATTTTTCTTGGATCAAATACTAAGGTTTATTTTATGTAATTTATATAGGATACTGAAGAAATAAAGTATTTAATGATTAACAATTTATTTCTGAGAACTTCTAGGGAACATTGAAACAAACTATTTTTCTTTGTATTGATTTCTCTTTTAGATGCAGTTACTATAGTTTTTGTGCTTTAACTCTGATATATATTTAACGAAATAAACTTTCTAAGAAGCTCCGGTTTCTTTTGACGCTATCTCAAGAGAATTCCCGCTGAGACTCTTTGTGACAAATGATCTTTGTTTTTCTCACCTTCGAGAAACTGTTTTTTTTAAAGACGAAATGACCGATGGAAAAAGTCTTGCGAAAAAAAAAAAGAAATTCCAATAATTTTTTACTTGATATTTAATTTTCTGTGATATCGAAACAGATCTAAAGTTATGACAGTTTTAGGTCACTCGTAGTAAAGACTGTCACTTCAGTCGATTCTAACGAAATAACTCGTCGAAGAACTTGGACTAAAAAATGCAGGTTAAACTAATTTTTCAACTAGAGCTAGAACTAACTTTTGTGTTTTTGATAGACTAGTTTGTATGTAAAATAATAAATTATTTATATATCATAAGGATTCCTATTCGTGACAAGTAAATAGATAAACTTTTTTGATTCTACAACTTATCAGACACCTTATTACGTTTAATATACTCGTTTGACATTATCATAATATTAAATACGATGACAAATAATTATACTAAAATGTATTAGATTTACTATTTATTGTAAAAGTTTTTATATTCAATTTATATTTCGGCATGGCTTCAGCAATAATGTAAATGTACGTTAAATCTTACTATTTATTTCAATTCCCATAAAATCTAAGACAATTACTGTAAAAATAATAAAGGGAGTAATATATATATATATATCTTCTTTTGTATGCTGATCGAATTAGTTGTATTTATATTCGTAAAATGGCAATGTTATATAGAGTGCTCCCAAATTGTTGAAGAATTTTAATTATTTGGTTGTATCACATTTAGCTGTATTTGTTGAACTACTCAGCTTATTACTTTAAACCATTCACAGTTCATTTATTATATACAAGCGAAATAGTTGAGTAAAAATGATGTTTCATTATGCCAATACCTCAAATTGTGATATAAACAAACAACGATCATTTTCAACAATTTGTGATCGCTTTATATAACGTCAACGAATTTTTGACGTTGGGGCATTTCGTACATACAATAACATTTTATTAGAATATTTAATTGAATGAAGATTTAACTATTTCGAGAAGCTTTACAACATGGATGATAATGGGAAAAGCAAAGACTGTAAAAGACAGGTTTATAATGCATCCTGTAATTCTCACCTTTACACTAAAATATAAAAAAAAAAAATTCAAGACATAAGCACAAGAGAACTTGTTACGATAGGTTTGTACGGAAATTTTTTATTTTGAATCTTCAAATTTTGTAGTTGTAAATTTTGCGAGTTTTTTGGTATAATACATATTTTTATTATATGCTATCATATAAAAGCTTTGTTCAAGGTTGCACTATGAATATTTTTTATTTCGCGAGTGGTATGCAGTGCACTGTTAGTGTCATTGCAAAAGGACAAAAGTAAAATTTAAATACTTACCAGAAGTACAACGATGACAGGACATATGAAAATGTAGTCATAATAGTCTCTTCTCTGCCATGGACATCTGTTTCATAAGAGAATATTTACATTTAAACAGTCACCAATTTTATAGAGTTTATAAAAGGGTAGGTCTTTCTATTAAATAATGTATCTTTCTATATAGGGAAGGGAGGGGGGGGGGGGGGATTTTTGAAATGAAAATTTGATTTATAATGATTTTCTGCTTTAATGTCTCAAAATTTGAAAGGTACACACTCTAAGAAACTAAGTATTTTTCAATAATTATGTTTAACTAAATAAGTATAACTGAAAAATTAAATCCATAAAGCTAATCCTCTTCCTTTGCTTAAACGTTTAGATGCATGTTGGGAACTCACAGAAATTCTTAAGATAATTAACGTAGATTTTACACTCGTGGCTGCTTTTATTAAAATATGAACATCTTATTTTATATTAAACATCCGAAGTGGTGGAGCATGAAAAGTAAGGGAGCCCAAAAATAAACTGAGAATTAATCAAAATTTAAGCAATTATAAATAAAAAGAACACATATCAGACTAAAGAAGCAAGAAGGAACCAAAAATGAAAGGGACAATAATGGATAACGTATAAAAATCATGGAAAAATATTATAAACAATTAATCTAACTAGAGAAAATTTTATTTGAATGAATTTTTTGAAATCCGACAATTTTTCCACGTTTTATTATGTATAAAAATATTACAAAATTAGTCCGCAAAGACTCGAAAAAATGCCGGCCTCCCCTAAATTGTCCGCCACTGCCTTCTATCATCTCACCTAAAAATTTCCCTCATGTAATTTTTTTAAATTTGAAAAATAATCTATATTAAAAAATATATTGCTTTGAAACATAACTTAAAGAATATATCTATAATAAAATATTTTTTTTAAATAAATATATTTTTTAAAACCATGTATTAATAAAATTATAGTTTAACCCATATTAAAGAGAAAACAACTATACTATTTCGTTAGTCTTTTAGTTGTATGGAATTAATCAAAATCTGTAACTACTTTGAAGCGAAGTGGATAAATTAAAAATTAGAAATTTAATTTGTAAACCTAAATTTTTAGTCAAACTTGACTTCCTGGAGGCGTTCTTTTAACACTATTGATTCGTTAGCTAATGAGACCTTTTCCGTTCCAGCTTTTCCTTCTTGCTGGCACACATTTGTTAACTCCAACCAACAGAAATAATTTTCGTTTTTTGTCAACCCTTTTCATATCTAGACTTATTTTCATTGTGCTATGCACATAGTCTGTTTTTTATTTCTGCTGATGAAGGGAGATGTATCTCCCGAAACTAGTCCAGATTTTATATATTTTAATTGTGTATTTTTACGTTGTATTTGTATTTCATATTCATATCGTAATGTTCTATATTGATGAGTTTTTATGTAATTAGTAAGCATCATTGCATGGTGCAGATGATACAAAACGACCAATTACAGGTTCAAAGTTCAGAAAGGTGAGTCTAATCTAGTAGCTTCTAACTATTTGTCAGTGCAGATCCATTGTTTCTAAAACACCCCTCACTCATGAAGAATTAACGATATTCAATGGTAAATTTTTTTATGTATAAATTATTTAATAAATTTGAACAATTAAATAAGGCTTCTAAACCTTCAGTCTTAAGAATATATATACATATTTAAACTTTTTAATCTATTTTCATAATCCATGTTTGAACTATTTTAGCCCTGTCCTGCACTTCCTTAAAGAGATAATTTTTTTATTAAATATGATAATCAAAATTTTACAGTTACTCAAAAATAAAACTTTACCAAACCTCAATACAATGGCAAGATTAAATTGTTAGATTTTACAATGCAAAACCTTTGCTTATAAATACTCCCTTATTAGCTTTTTACCAGAAACTGCATATTATTTACCTATTGTTGAATTGTTATTTCGTAATACGTTAAGTATTCTTAGAAATTAAGAATATTAAGATGAAAAGCCCCAAAATTGAAAGGAAAATCCCACAACAAAAGGAACAAAATGAGCGAAAGAAGGAAATTTGATTTAAAAAAGGAAAGTGCTATAATTCTAGAAAGATTTTATTAAAAATATATCTTTTATTATGTTAATACGGCGGTTTTCTCAGGAAATTACAATTTTCGTTTAAACCGGGAGAAATTCCAGCTGTTATTAAATCTAAACAGAACGATTTCGTAGTGCTTCTTGTCATAGTTTTGCGATATGTATATGAATGTGCACGTAAATTTTAATTAATCATTTAGTGCGATATAGTGGTCGAATAGACTAATACAATGATTTTTGCATTAGTCTCGTCATTGGTATGGTTTCCAATTTCATCATTGATAGTTTCAACTCAATGATTCTCCAGAATCCGTTATTACGTCCGTAGATCTACAGTTTTTCTAGATATGCACCGAATATTTAAAATTTTAGAAAATACTCAAATTTTGTCATATAATTCAAATTTAAAGGTTTGGGGTACAACTTAAAATATATCTATTTAAAATTTACTGATATTAAATTAAAAAAAAAGAGTAAAGGGAAAAAGAATATTATCTTAAAAGTGAAAACAATTTTAAATTCTCAAAAATTGCGGGTAGTTATAAAATAGTTAAAATTTGTAGCGAATCACAAGAAAATAAGAAATGAAAGTAAGAAACAGTCATAACAAAATATGTCATTTATTCATTATTTCTGTAAATAAAGGAAAACATGCTATACTAAAACTAAATAAAAGGTCATACGTGTAAAATATGGAAAATGGCGTGCGAGTTTTCAATACAATTTGACAAAAGAATGTTTAACTGTGTACTAACAAAGATAAAATTTAGTTTCATCTTCGTTATTACAATGGAGTTTTTCAACCTAAATCTATGGTATTATATATTATCTTGAAGTATATGAAGGAATATTGTATGTATTTTGGTAGCGTTCTTGGTATTTCTGCCATAATGTATCGTATTGTGAATGAGGACATTAATGTTTAATGATTCTCCGGAACGACATGTATCACTTTTGATGCGTTAGGCAGTCACGGTGCATCTCATGTTTAATGTATACGGAATGTATTTTTTCTTGACTTGTTGCGGTTACATTGCCGTACTACCTATAACTTTCAGTCCATGTCGAGATATGGAATGATGAGAGATTTAAAAATTCTCAAGGGGAGAGACCGGAGCCTTTATAAATAACTACTATAGAATTTATAAAGTAGCCACGTTACTTCAAAAAATGTTTGGAAGAAATCAAATGGTATACGTGTGTGAAATAATTCTTTAAAATCTGTTTGTTTCAAAGTAAAGTTTCCAGGATAAAAAATAACACGGATAACCGTGCAATATAAATGTTTAGATTTTTTAAACCCCTGATTTAATTTTTCATACGACATTTCTAAGAAAGCGCACAAAAACTAAGTATGGCTGTGGCCACTACATTTAGAAGTCACCTTAATTTTCACTACAGCGAGATGGTGTGTTATTAGAGTTTTCATATCAAGCTATATTCAATTAGTATATTTTTATATTATAAAAATTAATATTTTTATGGTGAAAATATTTCTTTACAGAGCTGCATGTTTTCCACACCAACAATATTACACGCAGCAATTTGAAAGGAAAGCTTGTAAAATTTATAATCTGTAAAATATTAATAGACAGAGGAAATTGCAGACAAAACGTAGTTTCTTTAATTAATTATGTGTGAATTTCTTATATTATTTGCATATCAATACATATTTATAAAAATTGAGTGCTTGTCTATGGATTCGAACAAAACCACTTTGAGTTTTTGCATGAATTACGACACATTGATTCAGAAAGTAATTTTTTTTTGTTTGTCGTTCTGCCTATTTATCCGATTGTAACTCAAAAACGACTAATTGGATTTTCCTGAAACTACCACTTTATCAATAATATCCCAACTTAACATCTTCACTTTGTTTTATGTGGATATCATCTGCAAACATTCAAAAGTTGTAGAACTCTGTTTCCACTTTTCCACAGGTTAAATTATAAGAAATTTAGTTTGTGCTGGTATCTTCTATTCAAAACTGCGCTGTTGAGATTAGTTTTGATCCAAACAGCATTATTATATACAATATTGTACGATATTGTATTATACTACGAAACAGTATTAATATATACAATATTGTTGGTTTCGTCACTAGCAGTAGGTTAAAGGAACCAGTTGTTAACGGAAAAACATCGCCAACCGAAGTAAGAAGATAAACCAACTGTTCCGTCTAACTCCTTGAGTACCCATACATGCCCCGTACATGATTTGTTTCAAGATTTTAAACGCATCGGTCCCCAATTTCCTATCCAAAGCGATTAAATTTATGCCAACCGTGCTATTTAACACGACGTGGATAACATTGTTGCTGCAATGTAGAAATGGACCACCCTAAAAGTTTTACTCCAGGTTTCTATCTTGACACCCTACGTAGCTGAGTTTAAGGATGTTTCACGTCAAACACATTTGATTGAAACTCAAAAATCGATACTTGAAAATTCAATTCGAAATATTGTCTGTAAATGTTAAAGCAACATATTTTTAAATTTCTTTTTCACAACAAGTAAAAGTACCCAGTTCTTCGCATAGGGTTAAATAAAACGGTATAGTATAAGATTAAAAAAAAAATATTCTCTAAACTCAGAACTATAACTGCATATATATTAATTTTGATTTTCCCCTCCGCGCAGTTTCATTAATAATATATTGTAAACATTTTTGTTTTGAAATAATGTATAACTTAATAATAAGTATAATTTTAACTTTGAATTTTGCTTGCTAAAACACTTAGTATTATGTAGAATATTTTTTTCAATTAATTAAAGATATAAACATATATTATTAATTTATTTTAAAGTATTTTTGTGTTGGTAAGATAAGTGGTAGGATTCGTTAATCCAATAAAACTTTAACTATCTACACAGTAAAAAAAGGTACTTAACATTGAGTACCTGAACCTACTCGTTTTTCTTTTAGTAAAATTGCATCGTAGATGAGTCATGACGTACCCATGTTTAAGTAACCGTACTTTCTAAAAAATGAGAGTGTGATTTAATATTGCTAATCTCAGATTTTGTTCAAGCCATCTTCACAAAGCGACCTGACTAACTTAAAATAGTTGTACAGAAGACGGTTTTTCACATTATTTGATGTTGTTTGATTCAACGGAAACTGAATTACTACAACTCAATCATCTTACTTCCCATTCTTTTGGCACACCTATTTAACATTTCTTCTATTTATAACTTATTCACGTTGTCCTGGTAGTACAACGAATGAGGTTCTGAACTGCGGTGGCTGAGGGTTTTGGTTCAATTCCCGGTAAGTATTATTTGTAAGTGTCGATATTTATTGAAAGATATTTATGAAGGCAGCCTATGTAGGGTTGCGTCTAATCTTTTTACTCATTGTATTCATTTTTGAGTACATGTCTTTTTAAAAATTGAAACTTGTATTCGAAGCCATGATAATCATCAAATGTACTCAAAAATGAATACGTTTGACTTATTTTTGAGTACCTATTTTTAACAGTGTACAAACGGAAATTGCAATTATTTTTATTAAACTTTTGGAAAAAATCACGAACTGTTCCGTCTTCAGTAACCCGTCTGTTCTATTCTAGTGCGACTTTAAACACAATCATGCCTGATGAAGCCTGTAAATATTCGGAATGTTTTTAAATCTTGGAAAAGGCTGATCAAAAATTGCACAATTAATTTTTAATAAAGATTTTTTTTTCAATAACAGTACCAACCTTCCAGCATAACCAACCTAAATATAAACTCGAACAAACACAAAAGCCCCTCCTTACAAATCCACACATAAATGGTGCCGAAAAACACATTTTCGCTCAATATGGCGACTTAGACAAACAAATCCCCTTCTGCAGCCTCCATACATTTCATTCGAGCCATTTTCTATTATTCGAAGCCCAAGTTCCGTAAGAATTGAGGGACGGAAAAATGCCATCATCTGTGACTTACTTCTTGGCCTCACAGATGTCCTCTTGTCTCCTTCGATAGTCAGCTCAGCTGGAAGGGCTTTGCGCTCTATTGGATTCCCATACATTTGATGACTTGCTTTTGTCCAGAAAAACCTTTTTTACTTTTCTGGAGTGGTTTTTTTTTAAAGTGAGTGTGCTTTGTGAGTGGGAAGAGACACATTGACAAATGGTGTGGCCGCATCTTTTAATGTGATGTATGTGTTTCTTGGAGGCTGTTTGATGATGTGCTTTGATGGTCGTATTCAATTGAGTTGGTGAGGGGATGAATGAGATATATTCGAATACAAATTGCTTTGAATTTCTTCACTTGCCAATACAATTAATAAAATCAGACACATTTTGTCGAGTTGAGAAATTTGAAGAATATTCAGTATACAATTGCACTCTCATAAATAACACTCTATTTTTTGGGAATAGATCGCCAAGGTTACTTTCTTTATATTTAATAATTGTTTCGTCATTGAATTACGTGATTTTTGACAAAACAGAATCCTTAGATTTTGAACGAAATTCATTTACTTAGGTTTCTTTTCCATTTTGATACTTATATTGTCAGAACTCAATCGAGCCTTCTTAGCCGAGTAGGTAAAGCATTCGACTCTGGAACGAGAGTTACACCGTTCGAGTTTGCTCGTCGTTATTGAATTATTATATTATTTACAATTGCCTTCATTTTTGACGAAATGCATTTCGTTAAAAAAAACGAGAAAATGAATTTTTTTCAGTTTGACGAAATATTTAATAGGCGAAAATAACAGGTGTCTTGTTTCGTCAAAAATGACAAAAATTTCGTCAAATATGATACTGCATTTTTAACACAGTGCAAAGAATACAGCTCTAAAAATTTGCCTTATCCAAAATATGTTATTTTGAGGCATATGTTTACTATCTCAATGTGATATCAACGAAATAAAGCTTTTGTTAAATAACTGGCTGTATCCAATTAAAACTCAAAGAAAATATTATTGGCCGTTTCAAATCTTGTCTTATTCATATGCGTAGTTCATTCAAAAACTACTATTTCTTTAACTATTTTTTACTATTAGTACATATAACTTCAGTATATAACCATTTTAGATTAGTCGTGTTTTCAAACTTATCAACCTCAAAAATATAAACTTATTTTAAAAAGGAGAAGTGCAGTTTCAAAATTTGTTTCATCCAAAATAGTGGTTATTATATTGAATTCTAACCATGCTAAAAGTTAACCATGAAAGTTTTGTAACTGTACTATGTAATTTTACAAATTTAATATTTTTTGAATTTGTTAAAAATAAATTTATAAAAAAAATGAAATATTTCGAGTAACTTTTCTTAATTTAATGAGATTTAATTTTGTCAATTTCAGGGTTTTGTTTATAGGACAAACTTCATGAACCCTTTCTTGTCCACTAATATAATAAAAATTCTTTTATTAAAATATCCCTTCTTTATTTTTATATATTTTAATGGTTGCATCAATAGACAAAACACATTAGGACTCAACGTTATGAGCAGACAAATTATTTACAAAATTAGACGTGGAATGACATTTTTGTTTGCATGTTATTTTGAAACAGTGCAATGTCCAATTCATGATAACTGTATAGTTTATTTTCTCCAAACAATTATTTCCCTCAAAAAAACATGTATTTATTGTGATGATACTATTAGTATATGAAATATATACAGAATCGAGAAAAATTTATTGTTAAAATATCATAAAAAAATATTTTACATTTGGAATGTTTTTGTCTAATTTTGTATTTTATTATGGGAATCAGTAATGCGTAATATGGAATGTGAACGCCGAAGTACCCTCACTTCTTCATCGAAATTGTGCCATAGACTAAGTCGAACTTATTCCCATAGGAAAGAAACTGTTAAGCGGTTTAGTTAGTGGGGAGTGGACGCTAGTCTAACACTAGCTGATGTATGTTCCCATGAATGGGGATTCTATTTAATTACTGAGACAGAGTTTATTATTTAATGATGTCTAATAGTATATATTTAAGAGTTCTATGCAAGTGATATAAAAGATATAACGGCGTCTGATATGTAGAATGCAGCGAAGGGTCTTACATTTCTATCTTCCCAGAGGATTTCGCATTGGATAGAATTCCTGAAATCTGAGTCCCGTTCCTGTCTCTTCCTGTGAAATTTAGTGTTTATTTTCGCCATAAATATGGCCAGTTTGTCAATTTTAAGGTCTCTGTGAATAATAGAGTCCCTTACATACCGTTCAGCGTCAACCATCTCTCTGAGGATTGAGTTTTGGCAACACTGGAGGGAGGAAGAGAGTCTCAGTTTTATTTAATATTGTCAGGAATGGAGAAGCATATGTTATGGGAATCACTATTGTGCACCTTATATTAAGTAAACCCAAGTATTGTGAAGCTTAATAAAAATGGTTGATTTTGAAACCCTAATACTATATAGCTTTGCCAATTTCTTGTTCCATGTTAAAGCACTGCACTATGCACAAACACTCCATTGTGAACTGTTTTAAAAGTATCCGCATCACTGCATGGTTTTATATTACATATAAATCTAATGCATTTTTTGTTTTGTTTTGCAAGTATAACTTACCCTTCTGGTTCATAAACATCGTAAATTATATTTCCGAAATGAAACTTCACTACAGCCCATGTAATAGCTATCACAGCTGGAATGACTAAAAAAAAGGAAAACCACATATATTATTTATTTATTCACAAAAACAACTAAAATGAGTATGTATTATTGACTAGTATAGCAGGAGGATAAAAAAAATACTTATATGATAACTACTCATAAATACTTATATGGAGGATAGAAGTATACTTATATGATTATTGAATCTATGAGTCAATAATCGTATAAGTATATTTATTTACCATATTAGTGGTTCATTGTTGATTGTTTCCGTACTGAAATGATGATATTATGGAGTAATTGATTCACTAATGATGTAAATAGCAATTTTTTACACTATTTTATTTAACTCTTCCTGTTTATTCTTCCTTGTATTGATAAATTTTGATTAATACAAAAAATATAATAACGGAATAATAAAAAAAGATCTGTATAATTGACATTTAAGGACAATTGAATATAAATATATATAGTTCGAATTAATAACATCCTTTTTCGTCAAGGAGTTATTACTTGAAGTAGGTAAATTACCAATATTTAATTAATTTTTAGGCATGTTTGAGCTTTCAATGATTATACATGAAAACGCATGACTAAGAGTAAATATTCAGGTACACTTTCAACCGAATTTGTTTTCTATCCCCCTCTTCAATGTTTAATATTGGATAAAATTTCGAGAAACTATCACGCTGTGAATTTTTAACAAGTATTTTAACTGATAGAAAATATAAATATATTTCAGCTACTCCTTGTGTATTTAAAATCGAAGTTTGAGTACATTAAAATTAAAAAATTACCTTTATTGCTGTATCATTTATCGTAAGATAATTATAAAAAAATTTAAATATATAATTTAGTGTATGTATTTTACAGTGTGAAAAAGTTTGTTTTAAATACAAAATACAATTTTTATTTCGTTAAAAATATTTTTTTTAGAAACAAAAAGGAAGTTTTTAAAAAAATATTAATTTTATTATTTATTTTTTATTAGGGTACTAAGACGAGAAATTCTGAAATAGTCTTTTACATTTTATTGAAAATGTATGAAACATAAAAAGTTTTTTTAAAGATAACAAAATTAAAGAGAAGAAAATACTTTTTTATGTTTTGGCACTGCATCCTCTTTTTCAGGAAATAAAAATGTAATAAAAAACAACTGAAAAACAAATTAGATAAAAATAAACAATTTTTTAAATATATTTTATTAGAAACAAAAATAAATTCAAATGCTATATCATGCAACTAACAACAGTTTAATAAACAAGTTAATTTCGGGCGTATGGTTAGAAAAAGAGCGAATTTTTTAGCTTTTTTTAGGATGTTTTCTAAATAAAAATTCTTTGATACTAAAGAATGCATTTTTTGTTATTTAATCATTTTATAATTAACATAAAAATATTAAAAAAAAATTTCATGCTCGAAAATCTGCATTTAGTACTTCAATATGCCTGAAATTTTTTAATAAATTCAATTATAACACAAAACGCCACGGTTCTTCTGAACAAAGAACTTTAAACGTACTACAATGAAATATAACCAACTAAGTTAAAACCTTGTTTTAATGTAATTTCATCTTAATTATGTTGGTAGGGCACATTATTATATGTTAAACATTTAACTGTAACTGAAATCACTAGCAGTTTATATCAGAATTCGACTTAATGCTTCTAATTATAGAATAAGCGTGTGTAAATATTCTGCTTAAGATTAAATGTTACTTGTTAATAGAAAATTTACACAGTTGGTTTTTTTACATCATCTAGAAAATACAGCACTTAATCCAGCATAAAATCTTATCTATGCAACAGAATGTTGATTATTATTTACATATTCAACACTAGCAAACAAAGGTCGGGCCACTTTTGCTAATTAAAAGCGCCTTTTGAAAGGGTTTTGTAGATTTAAATTCAGAAGCCGCTGCAAAGTCATTGTAGCACGTAGCAGCCCTACCAGTTTTAAGAAGATTAAGAGATTATGGCCCTTAAAGGGTATTACGCAGCACGCAAAGAGATTTATATGCAAAACTTAAAATTATACTTTTTTGACCCTTAAGTGTCATATATACCGGTAGAAAAAGAAGTAACAAATTGTGTATTTTTATATAATTTTTTTTTATTTTCTTAAATACATATAAATAATATATAAATATATCTATCCGAAAATTATACGGCATTCGAATTGTAGAAATCTCTTGAAATTCTAAATTTATGAATTTTAGGTATTTTTTTTAATGATTTTTATAGGGTTGTTGTAAATGAAATGGCCGATTTGATGTGGCAATACATTGTTGGTAATAAGTGGCCAATTAGTTAATTCTGGACGCATAAAATTTATCCGCTTTAGATGTGAAAAAGTATTTTAATGTTTGATAGATTGCTGAACTAATGGTAAAGCCTTTTTTTTACAAAAAAAGTTTAAAGTAAAAAAAATATGATAATCCGTTAAAGAGCAATCAGGATAATATACACAGCTTCGTAGTACAACTATTAGAACGAACTGACATACTGTTGTTATTGCCTAATGTGGCCGGGGGTTATTTGGTCGCAAGAGGACACCATGTTCATTGGTAAATTCTGGCATTTTACTCAGTATTATTTTGAACAGTGTGGAGGGTCACTTCATATACTCGCAGTTGGGATTGAGTGGTCACTTTAGCCTGACTGGTAGAGTATCTGAGTATCAGGTAGAAGGTACTCGATTCGATTCCGAGTGACAGCCAAAAGGTGCACAGCTCCACAACAGTTACCACTTAACTGTACCGTATAGATCTGTTGTGATGGCTTCACTTGAGGGGGAAAATAGTAAATGATACCGACAGAGAACTCACAAGCATTAAGCATTTACTACTTTAGATATGGATATCTACTTAGAACTTCTTTTACTAACTATCATTGAACCAAACTTTTTGTGAGTTCGTAGGGCTTGTCAAACTTTCGTACTTTCCCTGTAATCAGCAAGTGTTGGGAAACGGTTGAATAGCGTAACTGTAATTTTTGCGCGACCTCTCGCACCATCTACCATGGATGTGCTTCATGGTATTATTAAATCATCCAGATGAATGTGTAAGGATGACAGCGATGGAGTTTATTTTGAAGGCTTATATCTTCTTCAAATGGCCATTTCATTTTCAACAACCCATTATCATTATTTTTTTTTAAAAATAGGCATAAGTAAGTTTAGAACAGCAGTAATTAAAGAAGTTAAATAATTTTCGTATATTAAATATTTTTGCTCAAAAGTTGCAAAATATATATAAGAAAGTTATTTTGTTTTGGAATGTAGAAGTCTCCTCAAATTCCAAACTAAAATTTTGCGATTTATAATTTTATTTTAAAGGTTTGTTTCCATTTATTATCTCAACGCAGAGAGAATAGTTGAAGCAAAACATACATTTCAAATTTATAGCTGTGAAGTTTGTGTAAGTTTGCTAATTTGGACATTTATTGATTTTGTTGACAATAACCGAGATGATTCGCCAACTTTTCTTTAAGTCGTTTTTAAATATGTTAGTAAATAGTTCAAAAGTACATTTTAAAATGAATTAATTAAAATACTTTTGAAGAACAGGTATGTTATTAATAAAACAAAAAAGGTTTAGCAAAACTAAAATTCGTGCATCAAGAAATCATTTTAATTTTTACATTAACAAAAATAATAAAAAAAAAAGTTTTTGAAAAGTTTTAACGAATATGAATTTTTATTAATTTTTGTAAATCTAACGAAGTTATCACACCATTAACTGAAGTAAAAATAACTAAACTAAAGCCTACGTTTTGCATTTAATTAATAAGGAAATAATACAATAAAGTATTGCTTTTCTGAACAAAATAATAATGGATGAGCTCTCTCTCTTAAATTGCTTTCAATTGTCAATTCAACTCCTGTGGTTGATAAATTGATCTATGTTTAATGAGGCTTAAAAGCACAATTCCAGTAAAAAAACATTAAAAAAAACCACAGAAGAAAAATGTGGAACTTGAGACCTGCATTCCTCCGTTTAAAAAGAAAAGTTCAAACTTTGAGAATTCGAAATCTTCTTTGTTGAACTTTAAGCTACTTTTAGAGACTTTAATACTCTAAAAAAGTTAATTGGTTTTAAATGTGGCTATCGAAACCTTTAATTTAATAAAGGTTTGCAGGGAGATCAGTTGACATTTTATGGTTTTTTCTTTTGAGTGCATTTTTTTGGTTGTAAAATAATGGTTACGCGGGCATTTACTGGTTAAGGTAGATTTTGAGACAAAATATAGTATAAGAGTAACTCGTAAGGCCCATTCTAAGCAAAGTATGTACTTATTTTTAATAACATTACGATTGCCCAATCGCAGGTTTGAAAGTCGCCAATTGAAAGAAACGCGTCACATTTTATTTAAAAAATAAATTCATTATATGTATTTAAAAAAAAACTATTATTTTTTAAACACTAGCTACATGGTCTTACACTGAATTCAATTATACACTGCCAAAAATTATGAGCACCTGGCGTTTTTAAGAAAAAATCAGCTATGATATCACATTTCTTCTACCAGAGAGCGACTGGGGTATTAAAAAAGAAAGGTGGTTGCTTACAACGTTAGCCGTTAGTGTGTTTTCCGAAAAGGTATGAGTAAAAAACGTGATTTTACGGACTTTAAACATGAGATGATTCTGGGTTTTAGGAGTCATGGAGTGAGTATCAGCAAAACCTCTGCATTTGTAAAATGTATAACAGCAGCTGTAGTGAAAGTATTTGAAGGCTGGACTTTTAGCCGAAAGAAACTGGGTCTAAACGTGCCTTTTGTGATCGTACTTAATGCTCGAGTGGAAATTTGGTTCCAGGTTTGTAAGGAAAAAATAAAGAAAACAAGTGCAGCAATTTACTGTAGACTTTAATCAAGGACCCGCTCAAAGTATATCTGAAATCACTATTTGCTGTACATTTCAACGCATGGGATATGTGAGCTACAGTCCAGTTCGGGAGATCATAATATTTTGGACACTCAGTACATATAAGAAATATGTCATGTCATCTGCGAATAATATATTATTCAAAATTCTGCTATAATTAAATTAAATTTTTTAAATAATTTATGTTTCTATAAATTTTAATGTGTAATTAGGAATTTTTAACCCTTTTAATATTTCAAATAAGGCATTTCCTGTATATACTCTGGAATCGTCTGTGTCTCATGCAAATATAAGATAAAAGAAATATTGTTATATTTGTTTAAATATTATTCATAGTCCGTGGTGTCTATAAGGTGTAGAATTGTTAAAATCTAGTTACTCTTTTAATTTGGTTCAAATATTATTTTGCTTTATTAAAAACGTTTCTTAAGAGATTTATATACAAAAGACAAAAGAGGAAAATTTTATTGTTTACATTTAAAAAGTGTTCCACTCTTTTCGAAAAAATGAATATAATAATACAAATAATTATAAATTTCAAGTTGTATCTGCGGAAATACTTTTAATTTTACAAAAGGAAATTATTAAAATATTTACGAACATTTTAATAAACAAATAAATTTTTTACAATTTCACTAAATGAATAATCAAACAAAACTTTTTCATAGTATTTCTGAAACTAATAGAACCCTATTTTAAATGCATGTCGTTGTTTCACATTATCTTATAAGTTCATATAAATGGTTGGAATTATGCGGGGTTTTTAGTACGACTTTGAACTTAATAAAGAAGTTATTAGAATCCAGAACTTTTCACTAAATAAACATTATTTTTAAAACAGCATCAGTTGAAAAACTAAATTAATTTTTTCTAGTTTTATAATTGTGATGTGTAAATCAACTTAAAAATTTATTAATGAAAATAATAAACTAAAGGAAGTGACCCTGTCAAATATTTTAATGAATATGATATTACTGTTTGATTTAGTTTTATATTTTTGATATGGATTCAGATATATTTTTACTTAATAATAGTCTCTAGGAGTATATATATATATATATATATATATATATATATATATATATATATATATATATATATATATATATATATATATATATATATATATATATATATATATATATATATATATATATATATATATATATATATATATATATATATATATATATATATATATATATATATATATATATATATATATATATATATATATATATATATATATATATATATATATATATATATATATATATATATATATATATATATATATATATATATATATATATATATATATATATATTTATATATATATATAAAATAATAGGGTTAATGCACACAAATAGTTTGTTTAGTTCATCCATTAAAAAAATATTTTAGAATTATTTTGTTTAATATTTAAAGACTAATTTATCTTTAAAATGCATGATAACATACTTTTCATTAACATATGTTTTTCTTTATATAAACCACCTATTAGTGACATATTAGCATCAAAGTTTTCCTTTTAATTCTCAAAGAGAATTGACGCAAAATGTAGTAGTGATCCGATATGAAATCGACAGTAAAAAAAACAGCATTTTTTTTATATAAACTTCATTTTTCTGTGATACATTCTTTTATTTTTGAATATTTTAGCAGAGTATTTTAAAAAATTCTGCAGGTTTTTGGCAAGAAATAAGTACTTTTCAATTTTCTTGTATTTAACCTTTAGTGTTCTAAAAACACCTGGCATTATCGGAAAGTTTGTTGAAGGTTTTTGTTGACTTTTGTAGCTGGGGTACTAAGCTCTTTTTTGTTTCATAATTTTTTCTGAATTTTTACATTTTTGGCAGATACCTAAGCAATGGAAGGTCAATTTCAGTTGTAAACGAAATAAATCTTATTATCTCCAAAATTTACTGGATATTTAAGAAATATTTTTACAACATTGATACGAAAAAAAAATCTAAAATAAATAAGACATCTAAAATTTTATTTGTATGCTGTAAAACAAAACTTAAGAAAAAAAACTAAAATAAAAAGTTTACAAATATAATTTTATTTGGTTGCCGTTCCATGAACAAACAACCTAATTTATCTACCTTATTTCCTTAAGGTTTAAATGCGCGTCAACGTTGTAAAGGAAATTTTCATACACCCATCCTCAGGAGAATGTTCAATGTGTCGATGGCGTATTGGTGTTGGTCACACCAAGTGTTGCTATTACATGTACAAGCAATATATATCTGATTTCTTTTAGGTTTTATGGCATGTCAAAATTGTAAAGATAATTATTAATCACTACGTACATGTTTCAATGAAGAAATAGGAATAAAGATTGTTCTTTAAAAAGAGTACAATTTATTTTGGTATATGTGTGAAATATTCGTTCCTGAAAAAGCAATTTTAAATAGAGTAAGTCTTTTAGAGAGGTTTAAATATAAAGATTTGGAAGTTAGGAACGATGATACCCAGCAAAAAAAGTCAGTATAAAACCTTCATAAATTTTTTTAAATTGAAGATTTTATGCAGGTAAACTGCAGTTTTTTTGAAGATCTATAAAATTAAAGGTTTTTGTTTCAATATCCTTCATAAAAACTATAAAAAAACCTTCATAAAAACACGCAAAAAACTTTCAATTTTTAATCATGAAGGGAAATTGCAGATATTTTAAAGTTTTATGCAGGAAAATGAAAAACTTAAAAAAACTGCAGTTTTTTGTTTCAATATCCTTTATAAAACCTTAAAAACCCCTTCAATGTGACAATTTTGATGAAGGTTTCATGCTGACTTTTTTTGCTGGGTAGTGCAGCAACAATTCGAAAGACTCTCGGAATTTCTTTGATTGTGCGAGTGATTGAGGGTACTTAAATTCACTTGCCCCATCCGACTGCCACGTAGACGTGTATTTTGATGTTGTCGACTGTGAACGTTTTGACGACCAGAATGAACAGGTATAGACCCTCGACGAACATCCAGAAGAAGTTGGTGCCCATCAGGTACGTCAGAAAAATGGTCAGGAAACAGGACACCTGAACAAGTATGTAAAAGATAATATAATATTTTGGTTAGCACTACTAGTTAAAAATGTTTGGGGTATACAAATTCTAATATTATTTTTAAGGCTAGCCGAGCACGAGCGATAATTGGACTTCAACTATCGCTCGGCGATAATCGATTGATGGACTGAAAAACACTAAAATGCACAGCGATTATTTTAATTGCATTCTATTCACGGCTGCCATGTTTCAGATTTCGAAATCGCCAAAATAAAGATGAAAAACCACCAAACTCGTATTATCGCAATCCATAAAAAAACGCTGAATTGTCGATTATTTTCCAAAGTTGTTAGCGGGGTATCGAGAGAAAGGACATATTGGCCTATAATTGCTGAGTGAGTGGATATAATTTGAGTTTTTCAATTGCACGCAACTAAATAGTTCAGTTGCATGTCCTATAGTTGGCAATGCGCGATTTGCCTTGCATATTTGCTTTTACATTAAAACACTTAATATCGTCTCTAAAAGATTTGTAGAGTCATTAAAAAAATCATAAGCTTTTATTGAAATCTAATGCTTAGTAAAGACCGTTATAGACTACCTGAATACTTTTGATTTTTAATAATGATTCACAGTCTCTGTTAATTTAAGTTTTCGTTAAATCTTTAAAACAAGAGCTGCAGTTTTCTATTCCTGTGTTTAAAGAATTAATATATGTTTTTTACTCTTAATACAGACAAAATGTAACATTGTGCAAGCACTGAGATAGAATATAATATAACTAGAAGTACTGTATCGAGGACTAAGCGTTGCAGACCACTTTACTCCTTTTTTATTGAAGGTAAAAAAACTTACACCTTTTGAGCGAAGGTAAAAAAAATAGTTCTTTCGGATAAGTTTTCATAGATTTAAAAACGCATTTCTGGCTTTAAAAAATACATGTAATGTTACATATTTAATGTTTTTCCATACTTACTTACAAGACAAAAGGCACCGAAAAAAATAGTTTTAAACGTTTTTGTGACGTCTCATGAGACGTCATAGCCAAGAGCGAATGTTTACTCAACCTTTCTTCCGAATTGTATGCATCGGTGAGGCACGGTCAAATACATTGTCCCTCAATGGGAGTCCTCGTCCAGTGCCTATAGTTATATTGTATTCTAGTTCAGTGTGTGCAAGACATTATCAGAACAGCTTAACCTTCTTTAACTGTTAACTTGTTTCTCAATTTTTAGTGGGTTATTTTTTTTTTATTTCCTTGGAAGATTTTATAATTATGAATTAATACATAAATGGACCATACACAATTATAAACAATATTAATTAGATAAAAATTCGAAATAGTTTCTATACATTTAACATGAAGACCGTAACTGAATGAAAAAAAAGTGGTTAATTTCTTGGTATAAAGACACACATTGCAGGTCTTATTTAGAATAATGAAAAGAGATGCCAAAAACAAAAGGAAGTACAGAATAATATTCTTCTCACCTTCTTGGCGATGTAATGATGGTTTGATTGCAGTTTGGCCGTGCATATCCATGTGATATCCAGAAGGAAATATGTGAACATGAGGTTGATGTGGATTGTATTTCTCAAACATCGCAGATCTCTGAAAATACATATCAAAAGTCAGACGAATGCTATGAATTCTTAAACGTTTAATTTTATTAGAAATATTGTTTACAGAACATGACAACGAATAAGAGAATTAGTAAATATAAATTTGGTATTTTATAACAAAATTCGGGTAGGCATAATCAGTATTGTACTGAAAGGTTTGGTTCGTGAATACTGTGAACTTCTTGCGTCTTCGATAAGCTATAGATCTCCTCTTCTTACTTATCTTAAGTTTAGACTTCTTAGTAACAATTTGTTCGTATTCAACTGCTCTCGCAACCTGCTTAAATTTCCTAAACCGAAATTTAATTTTAGATTTATAATTTGCTTCATAATGAAATCTGCGACAAATCTTCATTTTCCGCTCCACACAATTTTTACACAAATTATTTAAACTGTCAACTAGTCAATTGGAATTGCAAAACTTGTCGTTTTGTTTAATTTAAGCGCACACACATTAGCTACGACCGTCGATTAGAACTGAAGTTGCAGTGGTTAAACAGGCCAGAGTACGTCTGAATTTGACCCATTCCCTCATTCAAAGATCAGAAGGGATGGTATTTATGGCCAATCCAGACCACGTGGCCTACCTTTCCTCTACACGATGGTAAGTCATTTATTCCCATAGGCTGATTCATCTTGGAGTTATAGGGCTTTAAAATATCAAAGCTTTTTATGTGTGTGTCGTACAAGTTCTTGCTACTGATAGTTGTATCCGGACCGATTTTAAAGACTAATTTACGTCAAATTAATTGTCCTAATAATTGTATTAGGGGTTCATATGCATTTACTCATGCATCCATTATATTAAAAGTACATATACCACCCACATTAGACAAAGAACATGAATATAATACTTGTCTTAGAATTTGAATGCACTCAAATCAATTCTCTCACACAAAGATAAGCGTGTACACAATTTCAATCGCTATCGTAACGACTATGAATCATGGACTTTGCAAATGACGAGATATACATAGGTAATGACGTTTATTTAATTTACTGGAGTGGAACTCTTAATTCAATACCCGAAGCGCTTACGATCAGCAAACATGGCTGATTATAATTAAGACAGGAACACATCATTTATACTTTTCACTTTGCGGGCTTGTTTATGTCTGGCATGATAGGAGTTGGTAATAATAATTGATTGTTTATTATGTAGCCTTAAAACTGCTAGGCAGAGGAACTTGTGGAATGGAATAGTATTTAGTAATGCATAAACTTTTGAAAGTGGGTGTTGTTTGCGTAAATAGAATATAAGATATTTATGAATTGGAATTCAAATGCATTAATTGAACTGTTTATAAGTTTTAAAAAACAATCTGTGTTTTCAATTGTGAACTTTAATAAAAACGAGAAGTATGACCAGTTTTGCTAATGGTTGCTAGTAGTTATAAAAATATATTATCATGGTATTGAAATTTAAAGATTTAGCAATGATGACTCAGTTGATCTATTTTAAGATCGAAAGTTTGAAAAACGATCTTTTTTGTAGCTACATTGCGATGTTAATGTTAAAGAAAAAATTGAATGGACCAGGTTGATCAGGGACCAAAGACCAGTTGATACAAAGTTGTAGGAACGTGGGTAATATAAGCTAATGAATTTTGAGAGCTAATATAATTATGTTAGAAAAACTTGCACGGTAAACATGCGATACACTTAAAGCTTTTTTCACTTTTTTTGTTGATTATAAAGATTATCTAATTCCTAAAATTTATGACATGTTTTAAAATATTATGAAAATTTAAACTTTATTCTATAAAATTAATTACTGTTTATTGTTTAATTTATTTAAAAGTAAGATCCTATTTTATTCTATATTTTGAAAACTTGATCATTAGAACTTTGTTGAAAACATTTAAAATTAAAAAAAATCTGGAAATCTCCTTTGGTTTAAAATTAAATACCATCAAATTAAGCTAATGTTATCCAATATTTAAAAAATAATGCTTAAATTAAAAAAAAAAAATCGTATTAGTATTCCATTTTATTCTAGGACAAATTTATATTTAACATATAAAGTGCATAATTTGGCTCCTGCAGAAAATGAAAACTTCCATCCAATAGACGACTATGCATAAGAAGGAAGTAAAAAAAAATCTCTTTTTTTAAAGTAGAAAAAAAATTCTACATGAAGAAGATAAACATATTTTTAGCCACTTTTTTACAAACTTAAAAATGTGAGTATAATTAAATATTTTAATAAGAAAACAACACCAAAAATAAACTCTAAAAAAGCAAAATGATGAATTGCCTCGAAAAATAATTTAAAAAAAAAACTCTGGCCTTGAGCCTTGTTCCTAACTCAATTTTAAAATAAATCATTTTAAATAGCTCTAACGTTATCAAATATCCCAAAACAGAGTTTAGGAAGAGGTAAAATGTCATCACCAGTCTTCTTGATATTTGTTCCTTCAGATTTCAATCGGAGGTGCAATCTTCTTTTTAATTTGTCGTTCTTTGTTCCAAAGAACATCCGGGAAGTCTCTCTACTCGCAGAATTTTTCTTTTTATTTCAAAGAATGGCTTCCCTTCCCACCAAAACAAGGTGGGTATTTCTCACTTCTCAAAGTTCCTTTTTTACTTACCACGCAATAACTCGGAAACAAATATAGAAAAACGATGGTTGTTATTCAATTTAACATCTCTAAGGCCCATTTCTACACGAAGGAGCGAAACGCGCGTGAGGTCCCCGTGATTCGATAATTCGTACCACGTGGTATGAATACTCGAATCACCGAGAAGCTCATGCGCGTTTTACTCGTTCATGTGGAATGGTCCTAATGGAATAAGAAACATTAACAACATTTATAGTCTGTTGGAGAAGAATGCTATCAGGACAAAAAAATGATCGCACTTTTGCAAACACTCAAAACGAGTGTTCCACAAAAAGAGTTAGTTTTTACAAAAAGAGTTAGTTTTTACAAAAAGAGCTGTCTTCACTAATGAGGCGAGAGTATGTTTTATTCTTTTACTCGATAGCTAACATTTGAAATCCACAAAGTGAGTGTTTCTTTTAAAAAAAACGTCACTGAATGACTATTATAGACACTTTGTGACTCAATTATAGGCACTTAGTTACCAAGTTATAGGCACTTAGTGATGTTACTTAATTAAATTAGTAAGATAACTTTCAATTTTTTAATGCCGCTGATAGGTTATTGAATCAAACATTTAAATTGCACGTGACTACTTTTACTAGTTTTGGCAAGCTGTCTGAAAGTTTTAGTTAGTGTCTGAAGTTGATTACTATAAATAAAGTATATTTGAACTTCAATCCAAAAAATATATTATCAACATGCTCAGAGTATTTTATTGTCGAAGGTAAATGTGATATAAAATGTTTGAAGTAGAAAAATATAGTTTCTATGTAATACAATAGTAAAAATGGACTTACTTAAAATATATGAATATCCACAATGCTAAAGTTAGTGCCACCAAAGATAAACCATAACCCGCGTAATACACATTGACTGCGTCTCTCATATCCCATAAAACCTAAGAAAATATTTTATGGAAGAAATAAATCAATATTTAATGAACAGGACTTCAACAAGTGGTACATTTACAAGCATGAAAATTATCTTATTATAGTACGATTATATTATATTACTAGTTATCTACAACAAAAAACACGAAGATTAAACAAAATTTAACTTACTGAACTGAAAAGTATTCATTACAATATAGGTTATATATTTTAACATTGTAGTTAAAATTTTAAAACAGAACTATGAATGCTGTATAAAATTCTGATTTTTTAAAAATATACTTTTGTTTTACGTTCCTTACACAGAATTTGTTTCAACTATGTTTATTAGAATTAATTCATTAAAAAATATTACAAGTAAATTTATCACCAAATTAAAATGCATGTAATATTTTATCTTCTATCTCATTCTAAATGGAAATCAATGCTTTTCTTACTTTCAAATCAAAATAACATTAACGAAACAATTTTTTCCAGATAATATTTTGCACACATACAAAATGGCTAATACTAACGTAAACTTTGATTACATATTCCTAACATATGCCTACTTAAAAAAAACTTTTGCTACAAATGCCCACCTAAACTGTAATGACAAGAGTATTAAAAAGTAATGACGATAGGATGAGGGGGGGGGGAGAGTATATAATGAGTATTAATTAATCATATTATATAAGTTATTGGTAAATTTAAAAATATATTATATGACGAATCTTTACAGCTTTAGAAGTTGAAGGGGTACTTGAATGAAGGAGGGGAGTAACATTAAGAAAATGAATTATTGTTATGGATAAGGAGTGAGTTGGCTTGTTTTTTGACATTGACAGAAGCACTGTAGAAGCTTTATTAACAGATATACTAGTGTTATGAAGGTAGTATGTGACCACAACACAATAAGAAATGAAAACTTTAAGGTCGAATATCTCAAAACTTAATTTTTTACATACCTCCTTCATCCATTTATCTCTTAAATTATTCGTTTTTTTTTAATGAATTGTAAAGAATTTTTTTTGTACAAAAAATGGGTTATATTAAATGTGATATAAATATATATTGCTTATTATTTTTTTTTGTATTTAGATAAAAAAAAATCATTTTTATACGAGATTTTAAAATGAAATATTAACGTAAAATAATAATACTAATCAAAAGTTGTATTAAAAAATCGCATGAAAGATTGCAATTGAATAGTAATTAATATTTTGTTATTTTGAGAATATTTATGTAAGCATATTTAATTTGTCTACCAAAATCTCTCTGAATATGTAATCAACCTCGTAATTACTATTATGTCAGTCATCAGGTTTAAAAACGAATAAATCAATTTTCGGATAATGTTAAAAAAACATTTAATTAACTTTATATTAAATTTGATGTTATTAAATATAGAAGTTTACTTTAAAAAAAGTAAATTTCACTCCTCCCCTCACTCCCCTAGAATTCGATATTAGTTTACTGTTCTCACCTGAAAGTCTTCATCTTCTGGTAGTTTTATTGGCTGGCAGGAACGATAATTGGACCAATCAGACCAGCTGGCGTTCCTTAAACATTCTCTGCTGGCATTTGCTGTTAAAATATAAAGACCATAATTATTAGTTAAAATATATGCAAACTAATTATGGTCTTCTAATTTATGACGTTTCACGTCTTTGAAATCAGCTACATTGGGTATCAGAACAGAAACACTATGATACGCTTTTAGGATAATTTATTCCGACACATTAACTCCTTGATAATTATCACGTTGATATAAATATGGTCTCGTTTTATTGTGAATTGGGACTGAAGTGTGTAAAACCTTGAAATAAAGCAAAGAAGGAGTGAAGTTTTGCAGTGGCGGATTTACATAGGGGCTAAATAGGGCTATAGCCCCCCCCCTTGGGCTGTGGCCAAATTTTTTTTTTAAAAATCAAGATTTTTTTTTTCTTAAAAATGTTTTTTTTGGAAGATAATGGTTATGAATTAAGAGGGCCATAGCCCCTCATATAGTTCAGACAAAGTTTTCCTAAGGAGTTTTCAGGGAGTTGAGGAAAAGAGCAAGTTTTATGGTTCTCTTTTGGAGTGGGAAGTAGGGGGGGGGGAGGCTACGCGCGTCTTGTCGCACTATCAAGATCAAGATAATCTTGGACACTGCAACCGACCAGAAACACATTGCCTAGAGCAGTGGCGGATTTATATAGGGGCTAAAAGGGGGTATAGCCCCTCCTTAGCTTATGACTAAAAAAAAATCTCAAGAAATAATGTTTTTTCTTTAAAAATTGTTCTTCAAAATTAGCTATGAGCTTTCGCTTTGAGACCCACAGTTTGAGTCGGGGAGTCCAGGGAGTCGGGGAAGGTCGTTTTATGACCCTCTCTTTGGGGGGTGAAGGGGGGTTACGCGTCTTTACGCCTTATCAAGATGACCTTCAAATGACCATCAGCAAAAGTGAAACCCTTTGTTGTATCATCCGAGTACGGTCATTCGTTAAAAGTTTTAAGGGAGGCGGGAGATTTTTTGTAGAAATGAGGGGTCAGGGGATCAGAGTGAAAGAGGGAAATAAAAATTTGCGTCGCCATGGTTAGTTTTGATGAGCGAAAACATCGGAAAAGGCGAAATCTATGCTATTGCTTCATGAATAGCTGAGTTAGATAGTCAGGTAATTTTTCTTTCTTTTGTGTTTTTATTCGTGTAATTTTATATATTTTAAGTGATGCAAAAAGCGAGATTGCAGTTGTAAATACTATTGGGTTTCATTCAAGTATTTTGATGAAGTAGTGATACCGGAATCACATTATCCTTGACAATCAATTCTTAACATTTTATATGATAGTTGCTCAGCTTAAATTAGGAAAACCGAACCAAATACCTTTTTGAACCGTATTTTTTTAAAAACATAAATTTTATGTAAATTAAAAAAAAAATTCAAAGAACTGAACATGCTTAATGATGATATTTTTAAACTTTAATTTGACATGGTCATAAGAAACATTGTACCATATATGAAAAGCAAACAATCAAAACGTATTTTGTTCAAAAAAAATCAAAAAATTATATTTTACGTCAATGATTTCGCCATCGAATTTTCTATCTAACTAAGGTATTTTATTCGTCCAAAATACGTTTTGTCACATTGAAATTAACTTGCAAAATTAAAATCTGTCTATGCGAATTATAAAAATTAATTTGCGTTTTCCCAAGATTCGTTTTAAGTGACAAAACCGTTTTGAATTTTTTCTATTCGTATGTCAAGCATTTGTCTGAGTTTGTGTGGCTTGAAGCAAGTACTATTAACTGCTAGTTTGTATTCTTATTAAAAGGGTAAAGTCTTCCTTTTGCAAAGTTTAAAGTAATTTATTATTTTGACCAATCTAACTAACTATTTCAGTTCTAACATCATTTATCAAACTTTAAGTACAATGGTGATATTTCACATATCATCATTGTACTTAAATTTTCCTAAACTACGAAATTTAATATTCTTCGAGAGATTTGGTGAGATATTGTTTGTTTCTTGCTCTGTCAATTAAACCATGAATATGTATATTTATATGACTTCCACAATCCACAACAATACTAATTCATTGATTGAAGCATATTACTCATCAGTGGCGAAGACTGCTGCATATAATTTTAAATGGAGCCGAAGCCAATTTTAATTAAAGAAAAAATCATATGGGCTGGACAAAAAAAAATCTGGAACAAATTATTGAATATATATTTCCGAAATTAAAACCTCTATTATATTAAAATTCAAATAAAAATAATTGATTGCACTGTTAGGGATCATTCTTTTATTATGTCATAATCCCCCTACTCCCTATGATACTTAATTTTAAATTTATGTGGTTAAAAAATAGTAAATAAAACTTTCATTCCGTGTATTTTAACCCATTAGAAAGATATAGTGATTTCTATAAAAAGTTTTTTATCTCAAAGTTTGTGAAAAGAATGTTTTAGGAACTTTTGCTACGTCACGCAATAACAGAGACCCTTTTCCCTCATGTCACACCACAGTTACGCATGATGGACCCCCTTCTTCAAGAATGTGAGTCGTAATAAATAAACGACCTCTTAAGATTAAAATAAGAGCAAATTAGACTTAAACAATAATTTTTGTAACATTTAATTTTATATTTTAAAACACAAAATTCGATTTATATGTAAACGTTAGTCAAAATTTTTCCATATTTGTTATTCTCTTCGTGTACATTTTCAACTGAAACTATTTTTGGTGTGCTTTTTTTTAATGTTGTACTACTAAATTTTTATTGTATCTTACGTTTGCTTAAGAAATAAAAATATTCTCAATAAATCGGTATAGGAATTTCCGGCGCAAATTTTTTCGTTTTTCTAAATCGATAGGTAAATTCAGCTGCAAACATTATCTGTCCTTTCACGCAATACATATTATAGCCAAATAGATTACTAAGCCAACTTTGACAACCCTGTAAGTTGTTGTGATGCAAATACTAAGTAAAATACATTGTTTAACCTTGTATATAAAATTATATGTGATTTTTTTTGTTGCGAAATTAGAGCAAGTTTTTTTTTTTTGTTAAATTTAGGTTACATTCATTTAAAAATTTTGTTATGATACGAGAATCCCAAAACGACTACCCAAAAGGGAGTTGAGATGACAAAATTAAATGCTCGGTGCAGATCCGGATTTAGGCATAGGCTACAGCCTAGGGGCCAGCACAACTCCCCAATAATAATATAGATTACTGAAAAAATGGGTGTCTCAACACTTCAAAATTTTGACAACGACTGGTTTGAAAATAAATCACTTAGACAAAAAAAATTATAAGTACCAAACGAATTTCTAAATAACTAATAAATCAAACTAAATCCTAATGAAAATAATATTCTACAAATATTTTATGACACAGAAAAATTCTATTTTTCTTAATGGATTTGTACAACGCAAATATAACATAACACTTTTATATTCTTTTAAAATATGCGTTTAATTTGTGATAATTTAAAATGGCATTGTGTTACTATTTTTGGAAATCAGTTGTTTTTATTCTACACCGTTATTCTGTTTATAGTAATTTGAGAATAATACGGAGACGAGTACAATATGTTATTGTAATTTTCATAAATTCCATTGAAATCCCTTGAAATTGTTCAACATAGTATTGAAAATTTACACACACAAAAAATAGTGCATCCCAATTTTATTAAAACTGGAAAAATTATTTATTTTGCAAATTTTTAATTATTGCATGTTAAAAAATTTCCCATCTCCCCTCCCCATTTCGATTTACGGAGGGGTATTCCATACCACCAAGTAGTTTAGGGCTCGCACCACATATTTAATCTAGGGGTCCACTAACTCTAAATCTGGCTCTGGCTTGGTGGGAATACCCCAAACAACTGCCCCAAGAGTGAACCAGTTGTTTATGAGCAGCGTGGTGGGCCAAAAAATTCCCTTTTTTAATATCAGAAGGCGTCGAGACAAAATTTATTCTTTTACAAAAAAAAGTACATTGCACCAGAATAAAACAAAAAAAAAGTTGCTTCTTCACATTGGAGGCATTTATCTCGCCAAGGTATCAAAATAAGAATTTTTAGGCGGAATTTACACATACCGTTTAACGGCAATCGTCGAAAATAGAAATTTATATATACCCTCCGCCACCAAAAAAATAATAATTAGCCCCCCCCCTTTGGATGACCCTAAATCCGCCACTGAAGTTTTGTAAGGCCGGGAAGGTAATAACCTCGGTAGCCTGCTTGACCCGATCTTATCCCACTTGTTGGTTTTCCGATCTAGTGGGGCAACACGATAGTGGGATACTACGCTGTACTGTAACATATGTGTTCGGTCTTATCCCACTACTGGAGTACGACCGGGTACTCATGAGTACCCGGTCTTACCCCACTAGTAATATGCATATTAACCTTATGAGAAACTAGAAAAACTAGATTTTCAGTGAAAAAGTAGAAGAAATTAATTTGATTTTAGATGACAATTTAAGACGTGATCTGCTCCTGGGGTTGGGTTCTCTTGTGAAACCTGGCTTGTTTCTGGAAATAGGTTCTCTTTTGGAATAATGGTTGCTTCCAGTGTAATAGTCCTACCCGGTCTTGCCTCCCTCATTTTATCCGGTCTTACCCCCACCTCAGTGGAGCAGTTATAAAACACAATATAACCACGATATTTTTAGAATCAATTCTTATTGTTTGTTAGGGTATGTCATTAATAAACATATAACAATTTGGATATATAAATATAACCACCCTATTTTTAGAATCAATTCTTATTGCTTGTTAGGGCATGTCTTTAATAAACATATAACAATTTGGACTTCAGAGAATTTTGTAACTGTAATGGCTATTGAAAAATATAATTTAAAAACAAATGTACATTAAAGAGTTGAAATCGTAAAACAAATTTATCAACCCAGACGCCTTGAAATCAACAGAAAAAACATGACAATATGGCCGCTTATGCAACACAGAAACAATTCAAAATGACAAACATATTCTGTTTGAATGTCCAATTCTTAAGAAAGAGAGATATGTTCTGAAAAGGGAACTTAAACTAAAAAATGTTAATTGGCCTCCTAAATGTCACCTGTTTGTTAATAAAAAGTGTATTTTCAATTTGTTCTGTAATTTTATTAACCAATATTTTATATTATAGTATATATAAATATATGTGTGTGTATGTATGTATATATGTATGTATGTATGTATGTATGTATATGTGTGCATATGTGCATGTATATGTGTGTATATGTATGTGTATTTTCCTTTTAACTTTCTTTATATGTTTTCTATGTGACTTATTCTTATTAACGATTGTCATATGTATTAGATCCTATGTACTTACATCTGTAAGCCCCGTGTGATACTTTGTGGTACACGGGGATTTCTTTATGTCTTCAATAAAAAAACATATGACCGCTTCTTCTTCTAGACTAGTGGAGTGTAGTTCAAGTTATGTTCAAAAGAAAATTTCGATAATGATTCTAAAAGCAAGAAACCCAGTCTCACCCTACTCTACCCCACTTTTCTTTGTTTATGGGACGTGAATGGGGACCCGAGGCGTCAGATGGAACAGCATGTTTATCTTCCTTTTGTTAGCAAGGTTTTTGTTGCGACCAATCTCCATTTCTATAATCTGCAGAAATGACGCTTTTTGCGTAATTCTTCTGGTCATGCTCCCACATAGCCACGCTCGAGATTTATGTTTCGTGTATTTTGAAAGAATTTGGATAACTTTTCTTTTGCACTGACTGAAATAAAGAAAATATTATGGAGTCTTCTTTATTGTTTAAAATGAATCTTACCCTTGTATGTTGAAACTATATTTTAATAGTGTATTTATTTAAGTCATTAAGTTAAATCATTTTTGTTTAGCATGTGGATGAGTTTGCGGAAAAGTGACTGATTTGTTACTATTTCGTTATTGGATGTCTCTAGATATAATCATTTATATTCGTAAGTGATTCGTTATCTTTTAAAATCACACTTAATTTAATAGTAGATTATCATTAAATATACGAAATAAAATTTAAAATAGGAAATAAAGTAGAAGCTTCTCATTATTTATTAAAGTTGTTTTTTATATGGTATATATATATATATATATATATATATATATATATATATAATTTAACAATTATCATCTAAATTAACAATTATACAAAAATTTATATTTAAATTTTATAAATAAAACAAAACTAAATTTAGTCTGACTGTGTCGGATCACGGCCAGAAGGGTTTTATTTACATGTACTTCGGAAGATTATAAAAATAAGGATTTATCACCAACAAAAACCTCCACAACATAAGAAAGATATGAAATGCTTTTATCATGTGATTTTGCGGGCTAATTTCTCTCTACACCCCAACGTGTTTTTACATATTGGTTTCCAATTTTCTAAAAACGAAAACAAATTTATGTAAATCGTGTTTTTTTTTCATGGATGTATAGTATCGGAATGAATGACACTAAAATTTTAACATGTTTTAATCCTGATACTCCATATACTAATTTTAAATGTGCTTCATGTCAAAAAGTGTATTTTTTTATCATGTCCTACACTTGTATCGCATATATCTTTTTGTGAGGAAAAAATATTTATCCAACAAAGAGATAAAAAAATTAACAATCGTATAATACATACGGATATCATTAGGGAAGGTATTTACAATAAAAATTTTTTTCCTGTATTTCTTAATGAAGATATCGACGGAACGTGAAGCATTTATTTAGGAAGTAAACAAGAGGTTTTGTTTTGGCTTTTAATGGAGATATCAGTTTTTAAAAGTATCCTTATTTTTCTATCTCGATTTGGTCATTGGATTTTTTTTTATGGAAGTGTTTGTTGCCAGTTTATTTTCTTCTTGAAGATTTTTATTATTTGAAGGTAGAATAAAATCAGATAAAATGCTTATATTTGTTTGCTATTCAAAGATTTTATAAATAAAACTTATTTAAACTTTATCAATAAAGTGCGTTAAAAAGTATTTTAGATTATAAGAAAATTTTCAAAAAAAGAATTTATATTATTGTAAATTTTCGGGTATCTTAACAAATTTCCTTGCATAATATAACATAAAAATTTAACTTAGACTCGTGAAAAAAATATGTTTAACTACAATTATCTATAATATATTTAAGATTACCCATATTAGGAATATATTTTACAAAAGAAGCCTTATAATTATTCTCAAATATATATATATATATATATATATATATATATATATATATATATATATATATATATATATATATATATATATATATATATATATATATATATATATATATATATATATATATATATATATATATATATATATATTTGAGAATAATTATAAGGCTTCTTTTGTAAAATATATTCCTAATATGGGTAATCTTAAATATATTATAGATAATTGTAGTTAAACATATTTTTTTCACGAGTCTAAGTTAAATTTTTATGTTATATTATGCAAGGAAATTTGTTAACATCCCCGAAAATTTACAATAATATAAATTCTTTTTTTGAAAATTTTCTTATAATCTAAAATACTTTTTAACGCACTTTATTGATAAAGTTTAAATAAGTTTTATTTATAAAATCTTTGAATAGCAAACAAATATAAGCATTTTATCTGATTTTATTCTACCTTCAAATAATAAAAATCTTCAAGAAGAAAATAAACTGGCAACAAACACTTCCATAAAAAAATCCAATGAAAAAATCCAGATAGAAAAATAAGGATACTTTTAAAAACTGATATCTCCATTAAAAGCCAAAACAAAACATCTTGTTTACTTCCTAAATAAATGCTTCACGGTCCGTCGATGTCTTCATTAAGAAATACAGGAAAATTATCCATTGTTACAAGAAGTAGGAACTAGATTTTTTTTATTGTAAATACCTTCCCTAATGATATCCGTATGTATTATACGATTGTTAATTTTTTTATCTCTTTGTCGGATAAATATTTTTTTCTCACAAAAAGATATATACGATACAAGTTTAGGACATGATAAAAAAATACACTTTTTTGACATGAAGCGCATTTAAAATTAGTATATAGAGTAAAAACATGTTAAAATTTTAGTGTCATTCATTCCGATAGTAAACAACATTTTTCCAATGAAAAACAACACGATTTACATAAATTTGTTTTCGTTTTTAGAAAATTGGAAACCAATATGTAAAAACACGTTGGGGTGTAGAGAGAAATTAACCCGCAAAACCGTATGATAAAAGCATTTCATAACTTTCTTATGTTGTTGAGGTTTTTGTTGGTGATAAATCCTTATTTTTATAATCTTCTGAAGGACATGTAAATAAAACCCTTCTGGCCGTGATCCGACACAGTCAGACTAGATTTAGTTTTGTTTTATTTATAAAATTGAAATATAAATTTTTGTGTAATTGTTAATTTAGATGAAACTGTATGTGTGGTTATAACATAATGGCAATTTTATAGTGCTTATTTTCATCTGTAGAAATCCTTTCTATTTATTATAATTTGTCCTACTAAATAATGAGTAAAGTCGTTGTCATGCCATAATGAACATACGATAAAAACTCGTCTTATAGAACATTGCGTTAAGAATATTAAAATACAAATGCGAAGTTAAAACTGCGCAATAAAAATACATAAAATCTAGACATGTGTCGTGAGATACATCTCCCTTCATTAGAAGAAATGAAATAGTCTGTGTGGACAATAAAATGAAATTTTTCCTGAGCACAATAAATGAAATTTTTATTGAGCACACAGACTTTTCATTTCTGTTGATGAAGAGAGATGTATCCCCCCGACACATGTCTAGATTTTATGTATTTTTATTGCGCAGTTTTAACGTCGCATTTGTATTTTAAGATAACGTATATATTTTTCTGTTCACTTTTGTCAAATGTTCTGGTTATAAAGAAAAAAAAGAGGATAAAGTGAATCACTTCATTTCTGGCTATTTTCTCATGTATTAAAGTAAGTGAACTTTAAAGTTAGTAGTATGTCTTTGGATGTGCACTATTTGTTCACCAATTCCAATAATAGAGATATTTTTTCTCGCTTTTATTTTAAGATGCACTTACAGTTTGATTGCCACATTAAAGTAGCCATGTGTTTTCTCAGAATCACCATTTCAAAACAGTCATTTAATTTTACAGTCATCAACGCAAAACTTCCTTTTATGGTCATCTCTTATTTTTTTTTTTATTGCTGGAATTTTTCCATGAATGGATTCTTTTGACGTTTCTTAAAGTTTCCAATGTATTAAATATTTGTAGCATCAAAATACAACTTTAATTTTTTTCTGATATATAATTTTTTTCAAAATACTATGAAACTAACAAACATTGAATGAAATTTTACATGTGCAGCACATATTATTATAACTATGTGCAAAAAGTAAATACTTTAAATTAAAGAATATAAAATAATATTAATTTTTGTGTCTCGTTAATGTGTGCAACACGATTCGGCAAATAAGTGTTAATTTATATCTAGAGTTCCCTAATTTTAACTCAAAATTATAAAAAGTTAACTTAAAAATATAATGAATTTGTAAAAATAACTATTATAAATTCATGTATTATATTAAGATAGTCATTTAATAAATGCATTTGGACTAATAAAACCAAAAAAAAACCGTAAAACTACAAAATACTGGACAAGTTTCGAGAGCAAAATACACTTCTCATTATCAGCAGAGTAAACAAGAAGATGTAAAGAAGGATTAAATATAAATTTAAAAGTAGACAAGCTGTATAATGAAAAGGATTAACGAGAGAAAAATATAATTGAAAGAAAATTATCATAAAAAATAGATTTCTAAAAATTGTATCCTTTTAGTTTATTGAACTTAAAACATGTCCATATCGTGCTTTCATTTACTATTAGTTATCTAAAAGGAAATCTGAACATCAAAGTCTTTAAGTGATTCATTAAATCCAACAGCAGTAATTTATTTTCTGAAATGTACCCATTATCAGATGTCAGAGGGTAACGACTCTAGTATACACATTTTTTCAGACGTTTATGGGCGTGTTGAATATCAAAATATGGGTTGGCTGCCAATTGGTTATTTTTTTTAGTGGAATAAGATTCAATTCATTATTTGGGTAGCCTATTAAACTAGGACCTACTCCACTTTGAAATATGATATACCTAACTGCCTAGCAATGGAAAATAATATTTTAAAAATTACTTTAATTGACAGACAACACATACTTATAGTGCGGATTTACAAACCTATTCTTTAATTTATTTCATATTGAAATACTGATTTATGCACATTAGGTTTTAGTTCATAAAATATGAAAAGGTTGAAAGATAAAAAAAATCATTATATTATAGTAAAGTTTTGAAATCCCAGCATAAAAATAAGGAGTTTTGCTTTATGTACTAAGTACAACTATACAATTTTTGAAAAGCTTGCCAAAACACTGCTAGCGATCTATAAATTATTCAATCTAAACATTTCAACGAACTGACTTTACAACAAATAACAACACAGATACAAAATATATTGTTTCTGAAAATAGTAGAATGATGTGCGGATGCACTCAAAAGTTAGAAATATTCTTGTTTTGGCAGCTGAAAAAATGAAATTGCTTTTTGCAAACTTGGGCATTTGTAAAATCCCAACTTTCGCCATTTTTCGAACAAATAATATTTATAGTACATTTAAAGAGTTCAAAATAATATTTGAATAAAGAATTTTTAAGCAGTGCCTCAATTTATATTTAGGACGCATACTGTCCATATGAAATTTGAAGTTACCCTAGAATCTTTAATTTGTATTATTTTTTATAAATAACCACTTTAACGTAAATCCTAAATTAGTTGAAGAAAGTACACATTTTATTTAAATAAGAGCGTGGGCTTGGGACATTTTTGCATTTCACTTCTCAGTAAATTGAATAGAACATCGGGGAAATACCGAAAGCTTTGAAATAACTTTATTTAAGAATAGGGTTATAGAATTGAATGATGGGATTTAATATGCAAGCTTTCTAGAAAAATCTGTGACTTCTGCCTCAAAATTCACGGAAACGTCACTTGAAATTGGAATGTTTGAGTGACGTTTCTTATAGCAATAACGTTCAGCACTTATTTACTGTGAACTCAATTTCATTTAATGTTAAAGTTGGTTTTAGTTAATAATTTTTAATAACTTTTCTTTAATAATAGTTACTAACATTTGATGATTGATATATTTTGTTGAAAGTTAGAAATACTTATTGAATAAGAAACTTAAATATTATGTGTCATTATTAATTTTTTTTTTAAATTTTCACTAATGCAAATATTAAGGTTTCTATTTGTATAATTTGGTTATATTTATTATTATTTTTTAAATTGAATATTTTTAGTCTCTATTTTTATATTTTATGGATATTTATTTACTGGAAATTTTGCATTTAAAATTTAATTTTCAATAGAAACAAACTATACAACTTTCCCGGTAAATATTTTTACTACCAGAAACCATGGATTACCGTATTTAACGATATACGAGATTAGCCATATTAATGAATAATAAAACATATTCCTTGTTTACCTTCAAAATACTGCTTAATATTTAAAATACCATAATAATTTGCAATTAAAGTGTAATATTCAACAAGTGAAAATTTTTACAAATAGGTAAGACTAATTGTTTTGCTCATTATCACGTTTTTTATTTTGCGAATTATTAAATGTTGACAGTTATTAAAAAATTGCCTAAAATGTTTGTACACAATTATAATTTAATATTATGAAAATTAAATATTACCTCATAATAATAAATATTACAAAACAGTATAGTTACAATAAAATTATCATGCCTTAACTTTAGGATTCGAAATATGTGTGAACACACGTGCACTGTGTACTTAAAATATTCATTAAAGCATGCGATATTTTTTTAAAATTTAAGTGCGTTAAATGCATCTAAATATTTTATTCGAAACTGTTTCATTGCGGAAAAAATTACTAACTTAATATCGATTCTTAATTTAGTTTTAACTAGATTTATTTTTAGCGATAGTGCCTATAGCAGTTTAGATAAAAGTTGTTGTTTTCTCACGAATATGAAATTTTGTAATTTGCCATACTTTCAGATTCGAAGTCTAATCTCTAACACAATCAAATTAAATAATTACTTTTATATATTTATAATAATCTCATTCGAAGAGTATTTCGAAATCCAGAAAATAATTTGGCCTGGTCAGGAGAGTACTAAGCTTAATAATTGGAGGGTCGTTGGTACGATCCTCGTCTAGAGAGAAAAACGAACTCGTAATAATAGAATCGCATCTGCTGTTTAGAGGGTGCTGGTGTACATTAAATACATCGTGGTTTAAATGTCCGCACGTTTATCAGGGTGTGAATATTTGAAGAGTGGGTTATCACCTCAGGTATTGATTGTCCTCAGCATTTACCATTTTTAAAAATTAAGAGACCGTCTTTACTTCGAGATAAATACCAAACCGCCACCAATATCCCATTGTTTAGCTCTAGTGGGAAGCTATTTCATTCAACCATCCAAAATATAATTACAACTTTTTCCATGTTTATTAACAAAGAACTATACATTATTCGCAAACTCAATTTCATTATAAAAATTCAATTTTTTTTTTAGCAAAAACAATAAAATTTATTTAAAAAAATCTCAGCAGCACATAAAAACAACTAATCATAAATGAAGCATTTTCAGAGAACTCAACAAAAAAAATTTCCAAGTTTCTTCATGTGGAAGCAGCAGATAACAATGAAATCACTGCATCCTTTGGGCACTGCAGAGGGCCGTAACTCAATCTTTAGTGACATTAATTGGATTGCAAATACCTTGGGGTTTACTGAAACAACACGAACTCCTTCAATCGGCGAGGGACACATTCATATAGGTTTTTAATTTCGTTATGTCGACCGCGTCTTGAATAATTTAATTTAAGGTTGGGGAAGCTTTACTACTTTCTTATGGGGTTCTTTCTGGATTTCCCAAGGGTTATGTACCTAAATTTTTGTTACAGTTCGATTAAAAGTGGCGTGTCTTCCTTAGGGTTGCGAAGGAGATAGTTATAGTTTCTTTGTGTTTGATAAATACATTAGCGTGATTAAGCCTTCTGATATTTCCTACTATTTAATTTTTTGTTATAATGTAATATTAAAGAGTTATATAGCCAAGTTTAGGTATGTAATATTGTGGATGTATATTTCTTAATTTTTTTGTCGCTTTTAAAATGTGCTCAGTTTTAAAGAGTGCTACATATAATGAATAGTTTCTGGTAAAAACAATTAATTAGTTAAAGTTAAATAAAAATTAATTAGATAATTATCTTCGGTAAAAAGTTATTATTAAATTTTTAATTATTAAAAAAACTATTTTGAAGTGAGAGATAATATATAGATACTTATGCTCTATAAAATCTGTGCAGCTAAAAAAGTACGAAAATAAATCTTTTTTTTAAAAAAAAGCTTATTAAATACACAAAAAACTTAAAAATTTAAATGATAAGTAAGGGCAATGCCCAGCATTTTTTATACCATTCCACACAATATCATTCTTTACAAATTGGTTAACCTAAAGTGATTGTTGAACTTTTTAATACCACTTATATGGGCCGGCGTTGCTCGTGGTCAAATTGTGAATTAAGAGATGAGTAATTTTTAAAAAAATTACGTAAACAGTCGAAAAAATCTCTTTATACATAAACTCAAACTAAAATAAACTCAAACTTCTCAAAATCTATATTTATTCAATTACTATGAGTGTTTTTAAAATACCTAAACCTACCACTTTTTAAATTTTTATGTCCACTATGTAAGCTCATTGTATACTAACATTTATGCAAAACGTGTTTTTATAATATAAAACTATCTTTTCTTTTAAATCAACTGTAGTAAGTGAATTAAAATAATTAAATTTTTTGATGAATAAACACTTATTAGATTTATTTACATTTGTATTAATTACAGTTTATTTTTCTGAGGGAGTTTTAAGTTTTAGTTTATGAGTTTGTTTCAAAATAATGTGTCATTTAAAATATCTATACTTGGGGACAAACTAAGTTGAACCTGAAGCGGAAGTTATGATATGTATAAATATTCAATTGCTTTAGGCTCAACTTAGGTTGTCCCCGAGTATAGTTTACTTAATATAACTCAAATCGTACCCATAATTGTTCACTTTCAATTTATTATATCTCCCATATAAGAAAAATTTAGTTTTCTTGTGTTTATAAACTGTACAATTGACATTTGATGTCTTCATGTATATCATGTGCTGTACATGTATATTATGTATATTTGTGAGTTGCACTAAGTTGTAATTAATTACATTTAAATATTCCACACAAAGAGTACCACACAAATATATACCACCAATAAAATATTTAATCAATATATTGCAAAGCTTAGATTAAGTAATTCATTATTTACCACTATTTATCAAATCTTATGATATTTTAAATATGATGCTTTCTTTTTATGTTATCCCCTGAACAATCAATGTTAATGCATTAACTAGTTCATAACAAATAAAAGTAAGTGTTAGATTGGTTTATAGCTAACTTTCCAGTAAATGGACAAACACAAAACATCTTTTTCGGTAAGAAATATGATTCTATTGACTTCAAATAAGAGAATAATCCTCGGCTTTTTCCACGAATGGTGTTCTGCATCCGATATCGGTCATAATTCTGAAAATAGATGGCCCTATAAATTATTTATGATACGTCTTGAGACACTATGACTGTAGCTGCATTTTATCATGCCCAAAAGCTTTTTGGGTGCATGAAAGTTAACCACTACTTTTCTCTGTAACATAGGAAGGCACTTGAATTAAATTCTAGAGCCACTCCACCGTATTTTTTCCCTTCATTAAGTTTTTTTTATTATTTTGTAATACGCTAATTAATGTAAAACAAACCCATCCAATTTTTTAATGGAGTTATTTTTTAGTTGAGTTTGTTTTTTAAAAAATTTGAATTTTTACGTTAATTAACATTTATAATAAATGTATTTAAAAAAAAGTGGCTGATTAGGCAAATGCAGTGGTATGGCCCTCTAACGTTTTTCGTGATTCTTATGTTCTGGGAATTAAACTCCAAAATTGTCTAAACCTTTAAAAAATGAATTCTTAACAAGATTATGTTTTAATATGTTATACTTATGGGTGAGAATAGTACTTAAAATGAAATATCTAAATTTCCCATGTGCGAAAACGTAATTTAATCACTTCAAACTATTAAAAATTAAGTTTTACGCCATTTTTTTTAAACCACAAAGGTGATTTCAATTTTTCAAAATTTAACTTCATTTAACGTTAATTTGTATAGCAATTTATATACTTTCAGAGCATTTTAAATAAAAAATGACTGAGTTATAGTTGATAACAGTAAAGCAGTACGCCAAAATCTTTGAACGTTTTCATCACAATTTTGGAGGGTCCACGCACTTGTGAGATTAGGGAACTTTTCTTGGTCACTGTCATCCATATGTGTAACATTAAAACAAATCTGGTTTTTATGAATTTGTTGAATGGGATTAATGTGGGGGGGGGGTAATTTCTCGTGCTTTTAAATAAATAAAACATAACGACATTTTCAAATTTAGTTGTGTAGCATCCATTATTGTTTGAAGCACAAATAATTATTATATATGACTATTTTTTTATTTACATTTGGAAATAATGTAATCACACTTTTATGAAAAGTTTCCTGACTAGGATATAGTTTAAGCATTGAAAAGTATTTGGCTTTAGTGATTATATGTAAAAAAATATTAATAACTTTAATGAAGAAGTAAGTGAATGTTTGAGTTAGAAGTTATACATAGTTGTGCAATCGTCACATAATCACTTCATTGCTCTATTACGCACACGTTGTCATCACATACTCACCTAAGCACTACAACTTTCACTGCCACTGGTGCGACCCCTAGCGGTCAACGAGAATTTTGAACTCTCCGAAGGAGTTTGTCTTGTCTTGGCTAACTAATGTGTAAACTTTAAGGTTTGTTCTTTCCGATACTAAAATGTTTGTGAATAACATAAGTGTAAATTAAAAAAGAATTATGTTAATTCCTGAACCAGTTTTTATTTCTAACTGTTCTTTTTCAATCAAAATACTCTAATCTATAAAAGATATTTAGAAGTTCATAAAAATGAAATGGTAGGACTATATACTTCATATAAATGTACTTTATTCAGCATTATTACATTTTTACGACTCTCAATTATAATACTTTTTATTACCCGATTCCAATTTTGAAATCCCCCAAATAATCCTCTCTGGTTGGTTGGAATGAAAAAGAATGCCTAAAACGTATCCTGTTTCTTCCTTTCTCTTCACACTGCCATAAAAGAAAGATTTTTTTATCTTGTTTTATATTTCTCTGGCTCGTCTTTTAGTGGGTTTCTCAACTCTCGTATAGAAAGTTGAGCCTTTGTTAAAAGCTTTGGAATGGGATGTTAGCAAAAATATATATGTGCAACCTTACAAAATATTTTTCGTTTTTGTGCTGATTAACAATTATTTAGAAGGATTCGTCACATGCCAAAATTAGATATATATTTTAATAATTAAGAATACAGAATAACAAGCAATACTTGAATGAAAAAGGGAAATGTCAAAATTTCTTTAGAAGTATTCAATATTTATTTTCCATCTTGTTCAAAAATAAAGTTGAACCACCTTTGCTCGTCAGTTTCTTATAAAGTAAGCAATGTATTTCTGCTGCTTTGGATGCAAGCATTAATGGATGATTAAAATTTGTTTGGTAAAATTGTTGCATTTCATTTACATTATACGTGTGACAAAAAAAAATCATATAGAACATTTGTATAAAACCTCGAAGATTTTACCTTTTAATTAATGTGTTGCTCGTTATTCTACGTTGCTAATTATTATGAAATATAATTTTAAAATCGGATGAATACTTCTGACAAATCCTACACAGTTCAATGTTTTGTTTTAATTTCCTTTTCATATAATAGGTTTCGTTTGGTTTGGTTTGGTTTAATTAACGTCGACTAGAGCTGCACAGTGAACTATTGGCGACGGGTTGGGGTCTATCTCGAAGGAATGACTCGGGAACAATGCTTCGTATTTTTGAACCATGGTCAGATGGTAAGGACAACACCTTAGCTGGAACCCGACGCAACCTCAATAGGCGTCAGGACATTTGACTCCAATTAGATTTATCCTGCACCAGTCCCGTTTACACACCAGTATAATTTGTTGGATGTACTGGACGATTTTCAATTATTTTTGTAGCGAAGCTGGCAACCCTCCGATTGCAAGATCACTACTTTTTTACTTTTTTTTGTCAAGACCATCACACGGGTACGAACTAGCAATCCTCTTATTACTTTATTCAATGGGCCACTGGAGGCCTCTCATGTAATAGGTAATTAAAGTTAAACAGTATAAAAATGACACACTTTAAACTTTAAGACAAAATGTAATGGGTAGAAAGGTAACGTGTATGATTACAATTGATGAAGTAGTGCGTGAAGATTTAACTTACCACTTACATCGTACTTGACCCCATTGAATTCTTCGAAACAAGGCATGACTGCCGTGATTCCGGCCATGGTAGCAGGCCAGCAAGATAAACCATCCCAGGAAGTGTGACAGAACTGGACTCCATCTGACATCAAATACTCAAAAACATTAACAAATGGCATAATTATATATATTTTGTGCGAATATCTGAAATATTCCCAAATATTTCAGAATAGCCATTTGAAAGTTTGTAACGTTACGTTAAGGAGTGGTAAACAACAATGGTTTGTAGTTTCTAACGGTTAAAATAATTGTTTTTCATTAATTAAATGTTTTTATAACAATTAGGTACTAATAAGAATATAATTTGAGGATTCAAAACTGTAATGTAATTAACTCAACTATATACTCAGGCCTTCGAAAAAAAAATTAAAACTAAAAAAAGATGTGAAGATTGAATTTGTATTTTGAAAATGGTAAAAGAAACTCAAAAGCAAAAGAAAAAACTTCCTCAGCTTTTTTAATACTTTACAGAAGATTTATATACTTTTTAATTCAAAAGCTTTAAAAACTTAATTTGATTGTATAACTTGCTAACTTTTAAAACATATTCTTTAAACTCTTCTTAGCACTGTCGGCTAGAAATTTTTATTATCGGAAGTTAGTTTTATTTTATACTTTACCGAATTCAAATAGATAATTGTTGAATATTGGTATACAAATTATTAAAATCAGTGTTTAGATTAATCTGAATTTTATATTTTTGTCTCATGAATCACTTAAAAATGTAAATACAGAGTTCAGTTTGACTATTAAATATTTTTGCTTATGCATTTTTAAAAATAAAAGTACAAATTGTGTTTTGTTGATATTTATTACAATTTTTTTAAAAAGTATAAAACAATTATGGCGCGTTTCTTAAAAAATTAGTTCTTCGAATTTAGATTAAAAAAGTTATGAATCATTTAAACAACTGTACTAGAAAGATAATACTGACATTTTAGAAAGTCTTAAACATTTTTTTTAAACAAAAAAGCTTAAATTTTAAGTGTCAGTATAATTTGACATGCCTGATAGTTTTAATGATTTAACATTGCTACTGTTTAGCTACAACTTTGGAGTGTTAAGGAGAGTAAATTAGATTTATTTCTTTTAAAGCAATGTTTTTTAGAGTTTAAACTACATAATAATTAAAAAACTTATTGTCCTATTAACTATTGAAATATATATGAATTATTGATAATATTTAAGACTATATAGTAAAATTTTTCATTTATATTTGTGTGTTTTTATGCTGCATTTGAAATTAAAATGTCTTTTTCTATTTTTTAAAGGAATTATTATTTTATTATTATCAATTTATAGTTATTAAAATTTACAAATAATTTGTAATCTTATCAGTAAGGGAAAGCGGCCATAACATATTATTCTTGGAATTTAATACCCTTTCATTTTAAAAATAAACATTCAAACCAAGAATACGTCAAAATTTCAATCTCTAAAATTCAACACACAAAAAAAAACCTTTTAAAGTTTATTTTAGGACTTGCTTCTTTAAACTTTTTCGACAGCTTCTTTTATTACTATTTTCCCTATAGATATTGTGAGTTAAGAATTTACATTAAAACTTTTCTTAAGAAAGATTTTTTTTTAATATTTAAATGTTTTTGTTGAAAAATAATTTTGGCCGAATCCTGTGTGTTGCTTTCGAACAAAGAGAAGAGAAATAGTAATAACATCAAAACATTCTAGTCCGGATCAGAAGAAAACTTTTAAACCCGATTTTCAATTTGGAGTTAACAACCAGAACCAGTTTCTATCATAACACGACACCATATCTTTTTCTCGAATGAATTGGATTTAATATAAAATACATTATTTTGACTATACTTTGCAAGCAATACTTTAAAATAACCATATTTGTTTGTGAAAAGTTTAATTGCTTTACAACATTTCTGTTTTTCTGTCTATGTTTGCTTTATTTAAACTTAATTATAAAGTTTTGTTTCTTTTTACAAAGATAACCCGAGAATTGAATAAAAAATTATCATATTAATAAGTAGCTTTTTTAGCTAATCACTATTAAAATTCCTATCAAATTCCGTTCAATGATTTTTGTTCACTTTCTTCAACAAACAATATTTCTAAAGTTAGTCCCTTTGGCTTTTGAAAAGTTCAAATAATGCCCCTGATATCGAATTTACCCTAAATATATTTACTATAACTTCAATTATCGTTCGTTTTCGTTATTTTTTGCTTTGTTGACATATATTATAAGCAGTTTTTAGCATCTTAAAAGCTTGACAATTAATGGCAAGCACTAATCCTGAAAAGCATTAAGTGAGAAGTTTTTGACATTAATATATATCCATTAATATTTAAGATATATGTGACAGAATATAAGGTAAATAATAAAGTTTTTTTTATATAAAACTTTCTAAATGTACTGTAATTAGAAGCATTTTTGCAGTTTACAGTACTTATAAAGTGTAAAAATAGGATTTAATTTAAGATTTGCCCAACACATTATAATAAAACTGTGAATTTTCTTATATTGAATAATTGTAGGATAATGGAAGATTATGATTTTGGGAGATTTATAATTTGGAATGTTTAAACTGTTTTTTATCTTATAGTTAAAATATAGTAATCGTTCGGGATGTTTTTAAACAAAACCATACTGATTTTTGTTTTCATATTCTATGCTGATTAACATATTATTTATTATTTTAAAACAATCTATACAGTTCTGGAGTCTATATCTATATGAACTTTAGTTTGTGTTTTATACAGCGAAGTTGCCCAAAGTAAATTTGAAGGAGTCGTTAACTTTCATATATAATATCATATATATATATATATACACTTTCATATTCATCATCATCTTATTTTATTTCTGTAGTAAAGATTTCTTTAACACCCCTTAGAAGAAACGAATCTTAATACATGAGATATTAAAAGAAAGAGAATTTCATAGACCAGTGTCGATTTGTACTTTCATCTCATAATTATCGACGTTTTTTTAAAATGCGTTTAACATAATTTATTTTAATGTTTTCTTTAAACAAGCAGTTGATAATGCAGCCATCTATGAGCAGACTGTTAAACTTTTTTTATATTTGGCTCTAAGAAATGGGTATGTGATGTGTGTGTGTATGTGTGAGTGGGAGGAAGGTTGTTCATGAGATAATTATCGCATTGCATGCTAGTTTAATCTTCATTTTAATCAACCACACTTACTTAAAATTTTCTCATTCATTAAGCGAAAATTCAAGAGCTATATCAACAGGATTACGAAACGTACAGCTGATTTAATTATACAAAAATAGGAAACTTAATAAAATCAATATTGATTGACAGAATCTTAATTTTTCTTCAACCAAGAAACTACATCTTACATATTTGTAATTTTAATGTTCGTAAAATATATTAGACTATAAATTCATTTTCGATTTGTGTTTTGGTATACTTACCATTGTTGTTATTATTATTATTTTGGGATTATTATTACTAGCATTCACGTGCAGTAATTATCGCATGAACAACACCCCCTCCCCCCCCCCCTACACAGACACCAAACACTCTTTCGGATGAAATATATCATCATACTCTCATTTCCAAAAAATTAAAAAAGCGTTATGGTCTGCTCGTAGGTGGAAGCATTATCAACGGCTTGTTACAAAACCCCGTTAAAATGAATTTTTTTAAATGCATTTTTAAAAAATAAACGTTGATATTTATGATATAAAAATTCGATTCGTCACTGTTCCTTGAAATTATCTTTCTTTTGATACTATATGTGTTAAAATCCGTTGCGTCTATGGTGGGGGGGGGGGGGAGGGTAAAAGGGATCTGTACTACAGAAATAACATATACGATTATTAATTTACAAGAACTGCCATTTAAACTACCATTATAAAAGAAAATAAACGATAAGTAAGACATTTCAAAAGTTAATTAATTTTTAAAAGGAATGATTTCTATATTATTCATAGAATTGGGCGGGTTGGCTGTCAAGTGGTGTAATTCCAAAAACATTTCCGATATAAAAGCCTTTAAAGTTTGCTACTCGGCTTAGCTATATCGTTAATTGAAATTTAACATTAACAATTATTGATAACATTGATAAAATAACATTGATCTTATCATTGGACAAATTATAACCCGCACCATTTCGTCAAATGATAGATATATCTATTTAGTAATGATAAATTGTTTTTGTCCCCTTTTGAATTTTTGGGATGGATAAAAATCATTTGACAGAAAATCCGCCTAAAATTTCATTGTCTTTAAATAATAATTACAAAATTGCGGTTGAATTATGTCATAAAAAAGTGGTTTCGCGTTTATACTTACCATCAGATGTGTTCACCTGATTTAAGTGAGAAAAGTTGCAATAAATATCATCTAAATTTTCATTTTCATCAGAAAGTTTCGGATAAATTGTCGTAAGTGTTCCCTCATCGATTGTTGTCTCCATATCCATAGGTGTTAAATTGAATAAGAATCAATTTATGGTTCAAAGAAGTAAATTGTCCGTGTCATTATCTGAAATAAATAAAATACTAACGTCAGGTCAGTTGAAATTGAAATCTGTGGAAAACATCGAAGATTTACGTTATATATATTTTTTAAATCACCGTTAGAGTTTCTGAATGTGGTAATGTACAAGTAGAATTAAGTAAGTGTAACAGTGTAACAGGTATAAGTGTTATAGCTTTTGACTATTCGATTGTTTTTAAAAAGAAATATTTGTAACTGGAATTTTTCGAATATATTACGTTTCTTAAATATCACATTAGTAAAATGACCATTGTTTTCCTTAAAGTTGTTATATTTTGTAATTAATACTTATTTCATTATTAGTTTTTTAAAGTATCATTGATCGGTTAACATAGATTATAGCATTAAAATTAAATTATAATTTAGTTTATTTGCTCATAATATTATATTACTTTGCACCAAAAATGTCTACCTATTTAAATAAAAATATTTTATGTTCATTGGCACTTTAAATTAGGTTTAATACGTGTGAGAATAATAATTTCTGATTTATTAAAATTATTTAAGTATTAATTTAAAATTCCGTATTTATTTTTTTATAAAATTTATAATTTATTAGTCTTATTATACACTTTTTAAATATTTGAATATATCAAAAAAATTTAAATAGTTTATTTCTGAATTAGAGGTTTTTAATTATTTAATTGATTCGATTTAATACTTCTATATATAAATAAAAACCTACCATTGTTTTTAATTAGTTTAAATATAATTTATAGACATTTATTTTTTAACAATTACAGTTTTAATTAGAAGTTAGATATTTTTTTAAATTTAAAATTCGTAGGTCCACATTTCCTACATTTAGAATGTCAAAAATTTAGTTTAACTGTTTGTTGTATGTAATATTGTGATATTTAACAAAAACATATCCTAACTCCTTTTAAACAGAAATTGCATTTAAAAATCAAGATAATTCACTGATTAAATAAATAATAAAAGTATTTTCTTTTAAAAGCACTGCTTTTTGAAATATATATAAAAAAAAGCCTGAAAATGTATTTTAATTTCAGTCGAAAATGCAATTACAATTGAAAAATTTTTTTGAAGAGATTTTTTTTATCGTTTTTGTATTTAAATTTTGCTTTAAAAATTGAAATCCAGTTTTTAATTGAATAAAAATATCTGTTTAGAAGAATGAAAGCTAGTCTCCTCTTGTATTTGAAAGTGGCTTGAAATTGAATTAAGTTATTATCATGATAATTCAATAAGCCGTTTCTACAACTTAAAGAGCTCGCGATAGTTTCAACTAAAAAAATGGATGCGTAATCAGATTTCTTATTTTACACGATTTGTCACATTAATTTCCCGTAAGGGACCAAAGAAATATTTTTTTAAATAAGATTTTAACATTGTCTGTCAAATTATATTGAAATTAAATTCTGGTAACTTCAATTGAAAAAAAGAAAAAAACATAAGACGAAATTTAAAAAGAGGCTTATCTCAATAGAATGAATAAAAACTGTCAGAGAATGAACCAGAACAAAAAAAAAAGAGTCCCATCATCAGCAACAACAAAAAACACAGAAAAAGAAAAGAGAAATGAGAAGAAAATGCGGCTGAAAGATGAAAAATATTTTCGAGAATCCGGATAGAAGTCGTTAAATGAAGATGATAAAAGAATGAAAAATTAAAATAAAGAATGTGTCGCAGCAGTTCGAATATTTATGAACTAGAATTTTAGGTAAATAGAATAAGATTTCAATAATGTTCCATATACAATCTTTAAAAATTATAATGATTTTAAGTTTGAACTTTTTTTTTTGTATTTGTGAATCACGTACTTGAAATTCAATTACTTAAAATGTATTTTTTATAACAAGTTATGCATTTAAAATTATTTTACTACTGTAAATGTCATAAAATAAAATGTGAGTATTAAAAGTAAATAATATTTCAATGTAAAATGAACCATTGGAATGTAAATATTACAATGCGCTTCTTTAATTCTTTATTGATATAGACAGGATTATTGAATTAAATATGATATAAAAAAAGCATAAATGTGTTTAAGCAAACTTATTATTTGTTAATATAAGTTTTTACAAACTTGTTAAACTTTTATTTTAAAATTAAACTTGCTAATTGTATTTTTTATACCTGGATTCAGACAAAAGTAGAAAAAAATATATTAGTTAATTTTAATTTATTGCCTATTTTTTATTTTTCTACTTTTACCTGGCAAACTTATATTAAGCACCAATTTATCTTTAAGTAAAGGCTTAATCCACTAACATCCCTAGGAATCTCAAGCTTTTACAGAAATAACCCAATTTTTAAATTTCTATAAATGTTTAGTTTTACAGTAATTTTTAAATATAAGGGTATGATATATAAATTAAAATTAATCTTTTCAAAATTAATTACATATTTAAATAATAATAAGAAATAATGCATTTACAGAAAAAGATTATTTAAATTTCTGAACCGTAAAAGCATTTTTACAAATGTTGAAATCACTTGAGCAATAATGTGTTAATTAACCCAGCTAAACAAAGAAAATATAACATAAAAATAATAACATGAAATCTAAATAATTTAATTAAACAAATCAATTCTTTTCAGTTCTTAATAGTTTGACTAATTCCCCATTTAAACCAGAAAATACTACAGTAATCACGAAATTTATTTGTGCTCGTTTAATTAAACCAACTATAAAATTCAGCAAAAATATTTTGAAGTATGTTTTTAATTCTTAGAAAATCAGTTTATATCACAGATCGCACTCTGAAACGCCAGATTTGTTTTCGACGTGAAGATTAACTCGAAGATTAAGGATTCCGATGGCTCCTCCAAGAAGCAAACATTCCTTTAACTATGTCGTTGTTAAGCTACTCAACTGGAAGTAATTTATTCCATGACATGACTCATCCGAAATATTTTATTAGGTTCGGCAAGATTGTTTTTGGTGGTGTGACATTTACATAATAAGAATTTTCCTAGATATAAATTACATACTCTTAATCAAAAATATTTCTTTTGAAGTATGCAAGCTTAATTTAAGAGGGAGATTATATTTGAATATATTGGTGTTACTTGGAGCGATGTAATTTAATGGAAATTAGTTTTATTAGCTAATATTTGACGTTAGTTGTGATATAAGATGGTTTATGAGGAGAGTCAATTATTTTTTAAAAGAACATTTTCAAAAGAAGATTTAGAAAACACTGTTCGAAATTAAATTAAATTTTTTTGCGCAAAATTTAACTAATTAAATTTAGTTGTTTTGTAGCATTTTTAGTTGATTTAAGGTGTAAATAAGCAGAAAACTAATTTCTGATATGAATAGCCTAGACGCAAAGAGCTATATGTACTTTTAAAAAGTTTTAGAGGAAACAAATAAACAATTGTCACGATTTAAATAGTGGGAACTTTAAAAATAAATAAATTATTGTTTAATATTATTTTTTGCATCTGTATTAGATGGTAAATATTGAAACAAAGGTGATGAAGTAGCTAACGATAGAAATAAAATTATTAGATAAAAAATCAGTAGCGAAATTTAACTTTTCCATTTTTTAAACAGATTATTTGCATTTAAGCCACATATATGAAGGGTACAAGGGATAGAGGCGCAATGTCAAGCTTTTGTCAAAAATAAGATTCTCATACCTTCTAGTAGCATCGTAATGGAGATATCAAACTGTAGTTTCATTTTGGCAATAAAACTGTTATACCAAGAGTAAATGATTGAAAAAGTATTTTCTATACTGAAGAAAAAGACGTGTTGTTAAAAATAAACACCCGTTTTCTAAAGGAATCATTTTAGTTGACTTTGCACCTTCGTCAATATACCCTTCATGTATAAAATGGAACTTAGGTATTAAAGACTAAAGTTAAAAATTAACTATAATTGTATTAAACCAAATGGTTTTGAAATGCCAATTTTTGTTGAAAACTTATATTATTTTAAAAGTTGCATATTTTTTTGTATAAAAATTAACCCTTCAGTGACAATAAAGAGATGTAGTAAACTTTACATTTATTAGTTTTAATACTGGCAATGCAATAATATAGCAAAGGGGGAAAATATTTCATTCTTCCAAATTGAAATAATTTATCGTATTTGGCGAAGTGTTTTTTGGTGCCAATTGGCGAACGGAGTCTATATATTCGTCTGTGAACATAATTTCTGAAGAAAAATAAATTAGTAATTATTTTCATTTATAACTGTTTACCCGGCAATTTCAGAGAATTGAATTGTAAAATATAAGCTTAAATATGAATGCATCAATATTTACTGACAATATTTCTTTTAAAAATTAATTTTCAAATATTCATTTTTAAATTTCAATAAAATGTTTTTGAAGTGAAACTTTAAAAAAAAGCTAAAAAAGTATAAATATGAAAATCCTAAGTTAAACTTTTAGTGTGGCCCATTGCGACATATAGCACTGTTCCACTAAATAACAAATAGCACTATTGGCATAAATGTAATAACGTCGGATCGGAAATTAAGCACCGACGCGTTTGAGATCTTGAAATAAAGCAAAGCATATTTGGAGAATGAATGGATGGATACCATATTATTTTTGTTATATTTTTTTAATTTTTATATTCACGACTTTACATGCTATTGCATATAAACTGATGTTTTTTGTAAATTATATATATTTTGCAATATAAAAATCCTTAAAAATTAATAATTAAAACTGCTTTTCCTAATATTAGCCGTAATATGATGACGCTTAAAATAATGCATTTTGCAGATAATGATAATAAAACATTTAGCGATTTTGTTTGAATAGCAAACGGCGTAGTAAGCTTATATTATTAAAAAAGTTGTATATGTGTTTTATAGAAATTAACCCCAGTAATAAAAAAATGCAATTTTTAAACTTCACATTCATTATTTTTAATACTGATATACAATAACATATCAAAGCTAAAAAAATATTCTATTCCTGATAATTGGAAATAATTTATTGTATTTGGCGAAGTTTTTTCGGTGCCGATTGGCGACCGGAGTTTTGATGACCGTCTTTTTAATAACTAACTCTAAGAAAAATAAATAAATAATTATTTGATTTTGTAACCGTACACCCTGAAATTTAAGAGAATTGTGACATAGAATAATTTTAAATATGCCTGCATCAATATTTACAGGCAATACTTTTCTATAAATCAAAATTATTTCAAATAATCATTTCTGAATTTTAATAAAAAAAATTCTGAAGTGATACCTTTCAAATAAGCTACATGGAGGTATAAATAATAGAAACCCTTTAGAAGATCCCATTCCGGCATTATAATATTGTTCCACTTCGTTACAAATAGCACTATTGGCTTAAATATAATAACGTTGGATAGAAAATTAGGCACTGACGCTTTCAAGATCTTAAAACGAATCAATGTTCAAGGCATGCGTGGATACCTGTGGCGCCAGACAAAGTTTCGTTAACGACAGATTCCTATAATCTGAAGCTCAATAAATGTATTTTTCAAAGAAAATATTATTTCAAAGAACATTTTTAATTAATTTGACAATATTTGGCGACATTTTTAATTCATTTGGCAACATTTGGCGACATTTTTAATTCATTTGGCAATATTTGGCGACATTCTTAATTCATTTGGCGAATCAAAATGAATCATTTATCTCAGTATTGTCGAAAAATATTTTTGGTCGCCAAGGTGGTTTTTAACAATAATGTTACGAAGGGAAGATCTACAACGTAAATTCCCAATGGGAATTACGTATGGGAAAATGGAAAAAGTTCTCTAACTTTTGAACGGTTGCAGATATCCACATGAAACAATGGAATGTTAAGTTTGGAAGATTATTGATAAAATAACACGTTTCATAGAAATCCGTTTAGTCGTTCTTGAGTTAAAACCGCACAAAAAAACAGACTATCAAACAAACAAATAAATAACAAGTCAAAAAATATGTCAATGTGATTTTCTGAATCAGTGTATCCCAATTCATGCAAAATACACAATATGAGTGGATTTATTCGAATCCACAGACACTTCATTCTTATACATATGTATTGATTATGCTGGAATCTATGCGGTTGAAGTATAAATTAATTTGAATGATGTACCAAAAGTAAAGATAAAAATATATTGTAATCGAGTCATACATAAAAGTTCAAAAATGATTAAATAGCGATTTCGATGGTTATACTTTGCAAGTTCTTTGAGAAAAGTATTGTAAATTATTTATAGAAAAATAGCTATTTTTTATTAGAAAATAAAGTCACGTATATGATAATGACTTTTAGTATCTTTGAATTTCATGACATGTGAAATAACAAAGAACAAACAATTACCATGGTGAGAAACACGATAATGGAGAAACTTTTCATCCAGTTATAGTTAAAGTTATTTGCAAATTCAAAATGATATATAACCTAACATGTTTGGTTATATATCAATTTGTGCGCTTTCTTTTATTTCTCTAACTTTGACAAGCTTAAAAATATTTTATAATTATATGAAATTGTTTGTGATTTTTCATTAAATTGAAAAATTATTTACTTTAGAATAAGTTATACCAATATTTAAAAAAATTGTATTTTTATTATTTATGTCTAGTAGATAAATTATATATATATAACCTAGAAAATGCAAAGGAAACATTTAATTTTGCAGTATGCTTTTTTCTATTTTTGACAGATTTAAATTTGCTGATTTATTTAATAATTACCTAGACTGGGAAAATATTTATCATGTAGTTTGTCGTATTACACATCATTAAAGCATGTTTTTAGTTAAAGAATTGTATTCAAATCCTAATAAAATATATAAAGTTAACCATAAATTTATTTCTTTTATACCTAGTAATAGGAATAGAAAATAAATTGAAGATATAATTATTCTTAGTCTTACAAAAAAGGAAACCAGTGTTTGTAAAGTTCCATAAAGATAAATGTTTGGTATGTTAATACCAATTAGGGTTAGGTGGGGGAATTTGGGCCATGAATAAATTTGAGTATTTCGAAATTAAATATTAAATTACACATTGTTTAACTCATGTTTTGATCTAGTTCTTTTTAAAAAAATTACTTCGGTTAATGGAGCATTTTTTAACAAAAAAAATACCTTTCTGAGGAATTTCTTTTGAATCCAACAGAGAATTTATCTGAGCACACACACAAAAAAAACTTAATTAGTTTGAAGCATGAAAACTTCTATATATAAAAACTAGAAAATTCGAATTATTTAGCAATTTCCATCATTTTTTTGGTATAAAAAAAAGAAACATTTTTATGCATTTTTCAAAGAAAAAATTCTAATTAGTGGGTTTTTGATTGTTAAAGCTAAATAATAGGAATTTCGTAAACATTTATTAATATTCGACATAAGTCCAATTATTTTATAAAAATATAAATGTTAAAGCTTATAAATGACAAGAATTAAATGCAATGTATTTAACACTGTTTATATGTTAATATAATGAAGTAACATACCTGGTTTGTTTTAAATAAACTGTCAACAAAAAACATATTTTGATATAAAAACGGCCACCGTTCACTTGTTTTATTCAAAGTAAATTAAAATGTTTTAAATAAAATAAAAAATCGCCAGCGGAAAAATTTAAAAATAACATAAATTCATCATAGTTCCCTGAATCAAAACAACCCAAAAATAATATTAAGGTGTGTTCTATTTCAAAGGAATTAAATAACAAAATATAGTTGATTTTTAAAAATGGCGAAAGGATTACAGTTTGATTTTAGGAAGAAAACAACTGTCCATTAATAATCAAATGTATTGAGTTTGAAATATTAAAGGTTGTTATTTATTCTATTTAATTCAAGTTACTGATTTGACTTAAAAGTTTGTTCTAATAATGCCTTTTTATACTAAAAATTCATTAATCCCAACTAGTGATCAAATTTACTCCACTTATGAATCGTAGTAGGTTACATTAGAAAAAAGTATTAAAAATATATATAAATCTCAGAGTTAAATAAAAATATACGATTATGTTTCCAATAAATAAGTAAACGTTAATAAATAAATAAATAAGTAAAACCATTATATTTTTACAAACAAAATTTTTTGAAAGAAATTGGACTTTGAAAATCAAAAATCGTGTTTTAAAACCCAAATTCACATCCATTACCCAATTCTTTAAAAATGTTTACTATATTCAAAGTAAATTTGGATTCTTCAAACAAATTGGTAGAATGTACTAGTTATGTATTGGTAGAGAAAAATTGTGTATTACTATATATTCTAAATATTTATTTTATTTATGATGAAAATGAAGTAAAAATTCGTTGAAAGTAATGGAATAATCCATTGGGTTTGAATGAAAGAAATCAAAATCTAAAGGGTGGTAAAAGTTGCTTTAGTATGTGTATTGATACAATGGCAGTTATGAATTCAAATACATAAGCAGGGTGAAAAATATTCCTTTTGATATCATTTGAAATGGTTGAATTTTATTTTATTTATTCGGCTAATTCAAATTCTGCAAAATAGGCCGAATCAACACGATGATAATGAAAACGAAATAACTCGGCCAAAAAATGGTTTCTTTCAAAAATAAAAAACTTCAAAAATACCTTAAATTTGAAATTTATTAGATCAAGTTTGTACAAATGAAATAAGAATCCCTTTTTGAATAATACGCTAAAATTACGTTATCATATTATTGCATTGTATATAAAAAAACTTTGTGTGATCAGATTATCAAATAATTTAAAAATAAATTGAAAAATTAAACACCATATATGGACTTTATTTTAATGTCTGAATCTTAGAATGTTAGAATTTGCAGTAATTAAAATATGATGCTTTTTAGCTACCTACTATACTTTGCAGAATGCTCGAACTGCGAAAAACGTTAAACACGTATTCATGATATATTTTTAATCCTGGAATGGTACTATAAAAAGCCTATACTTCAATGGTACCTATACTTCCAATAGATGTACACATATGACCTTGAAGTGAATTGCTCAGAAATCGGAGAACACTGACCCCCCCCCCTCCCCCAAGAGAGTTTCACTTGAACAAAAACAATACTAAACTAAAACAATACGAACACTGGTTGGTTGGTTGGTTTGTTAATTAACGTCGCACTAGAGCTGCACAGTGGGCTATTGGCGACGGTTCGGGGTCAATCTCGAAAGAAAGACCCGGGAACACATACACATTCACACACACATTCATACATGCACCACGTTATTTTAGAACCATGGTCAGATGACGAGGAAACACCTGAGCTGGCACCCAACGCCTTCAATAGACGTCGGGACTTTGGACCCCGATCATATTTATCGTGCACCAGTCTCATATACACGCCAGTATAATTTGTTGGATATTCTGGACGACTTTCTAGTATTTTTGTAGCGAAGCTGGCAATCCTCCGATCGCAAGATCACTACTTTTTTACTTTTCTATGTCAAGTTCATTTCCCGGATTCGAACCACCAATCCTCTGATTAGTAGCTGAACGCCTTACCAACTGAGCAACTGGGGCTCTCGTGTACTCAAGAACTACGCAACCCGACTATCTGTACAACAGCCAAAGTAGAATGTTTTCTTTACCTTCTTTTCTGGATAGTATTCATCCGCGCGGAACGGCAAAGTACACTGTCACCCACTGAGAGTCCTCACTCCAGTGTTTATATTATTTTAGGTCAGTGGCTGAGGCATGCATGGGAGGTAGGGGTAAGATCCCCCCCCCCCTCTGAAAAAGAATGGCCGATATTCTTTCACTGAGACTTATACCGTTTAGTGTATCGTTAGGTTTCATACCGTTTTAGTGTTAATAAAAAAATCTACCATCCAATGCCATCAAGAAAAAAGATTGTAAAAAGTTTTGGATGTATTTGATGGAAAGAGAGACAAACGACCATTCTTCCAAAATAATAATTCCGTAAGTGTATAAATATCACTGGCCGATGTTAATGTCGACGGTATTATTAAGCATTTCATCGCAATAAAAACTAGAAATCCCGAAAGATTGGTTTGGTTTGGTTAGTTAATGTCGCACTAGAGCTGCACAGTGGGCTATTGACGACGGTTCGGGGTCTATCTCGAAGGAAAGGCCCGGGAACACATACTCATACACATTCATACATGCACCTAGTTATTTTAGAATCACGGTCAGATGACGAGGAAACACCTGAACTGGCACCCAACGTCTTCAATAGACGTCGGGACTTTGGACCCCGATCAGATTATGGACGACTTTTGTAGTATTTTGTATCTAAGCTGGCAACCCTCCGATCACAAGATCACTACTTTTTTTTTACTTTTCATTGTCAAGTCCATCGCCTAGGATCGAACCAGGAATCAGAAATCCCGAAAAAATGATAACTGTTTGAGAAAAAATAAGTATTCTAAACTTGTCCATAAAGCTGTTCCATCATTCATCGAACTTATTTTAACGTGGAATTTAATTTTCTTTTTCTCCAAGTGACGGATTGAGCTCTGTGCTTTTGAAATATATTGAAATATATCTCAGTTGTGGAAGTAAGTCAAGAAAGAATGAGAAAGAGTTAGTGATAGTAAGAGAGAGTGAAAGAAAGAATTTTGAAAAAAAATGGTGAATGTAGTCGCCAAAAATCTTTTGCAATAATTTTCTTTTACCTGAATATGTTATCGAATGGTTTACTAGCGTGATTTAGAATAGTAAGCTGGAAATAAAAGGGGTTACGAACTGGGTTTATGAGTTGTCATCTTTTCGAAAACCTTTAAATTTATAGTTTTGTTTGTAAAGATATGCCATATGTGTATAAAAATAAGCCGGAGTCTGACACCGATATCAACCGTTAGATTTCTGTATAACTGAAAAGTTTATCAAAGAGATGCAATTTTTTTAAATATTGCATTGTGAGTATCTTTAAATTGTAAATAGGTTACTTTGATATATATATATATATATATATATATATATATATATACTTCGTTATTTTCTTTTACATTTTCATACCAATAGAGTATATCTATCTTCAAGAAATAATATCGTAAATTATGCAATTACAGACGTTAAAAACATTGACATTTTTTAATGAAACATAATAATTAAAAAAAATCAATATTCAAAGAAAGAACTGAACTAAATATCTAATTAAGAATAATTATAGACCGAAATCCTCATAAAATTATTAGAGTATAATTTTATTTAAAAAATATCAGTACGGAATAATTATTTGTGATTTACCATGATTGCATACAATTCACTTTTATACTTTTAATTACAAAACTAATCGAAACCTTAAGCAAGGGACTAGTACATAAAAAATACGAGTTTTTTCTCCGAATATTTTGACTCGACTTAATTATAAGAAATTAATTTACTGTGAAATTAGATACTACGCAGAACATTTCCTTCGGGGGTAATTTGTTTTTGCATTATTTATAAGATCATATTAAAATGTCTTGTATTGTGTTATTTTTAAGCCGGATTAATTTTAAATTAGGCTTCTCCCTTGAGATTATAATGTTTATATTTAAATGTTTTTTTATAATTTAGATATTAAATCTCGAGAAACAATGTATATTTAATCTTACCATAATCTATTTATTAAACATTAAATATTTATGTTTTCAAATTATTTTTAAGATTAAATAACCAATTAAAATGAGGAAAAAGTTTATTTATTTAAAAGCTTTTCTTGACATGCAATGTTTTACGGATACAATGAAAACTCTTTTTCATTTTTGTAGAAATATCAAATTAGTAAAAGTGATAATTTTTAAATATCTTTCAAAAGTAATCTGTTAAACGCGTGTTATTTTCATTTAATGTATAATAATCTAAAATAAACATTAAAATCAATTGGAGAAAAGGATTCATAAGTTTATATATTTAAAATTGGTATGGAATTGTTACAGTATCCAGAAATCTACCGAAACACGCCGAATCCGCAATCACACTATAATTTGTTTTTCTTTAATATACATTCTCGTGTAGTGAAAGCGAATTTACAATTTCGGTATTTTAGTCGTTTTTCAAAAGAATAATTGTTAATTTTTTGTGTTTTAATCTTATGAGGTAGATAAATTTTGTTTTATTTTATGTGATATTCACATATTAGCTATTATTATGTATGACTAAGTTGTAATTATTTACGTTCCAACCTTCAAAGAAATTAACTTATTTACCTCAAAATATTTCTATAATAGTTAATTATCGATGTAATAGAAAATAATTATAATTTTGTATATATAATATAATTTAATATATATATATATAATTTAATATATATATATATATATATATATATATATAATTTAATATATATATATATATATATATATATAATTTATATAACATAATATATTTTATAATATATATAATATAATATATATATAATATAATATATATAATATAATATATATAATATAATATATATAATATAATATATATAATATAATATATATATATAATATAATATATATAATATAATATATATATAATATAATATATATAATATACATAATATAATATATATAATATAATATATATATATATAATTTATATAATATAATATATATAATAGAATAGAATATTATAATTTTGCTTTAAATTATTCACATATTAAGAAGTTTGTATAACTGTAAGTTACTATACCAGATACAAGTGCAGTTATATAAAAATAATTTTAAAAATCAGATTTTGGTATGATAATAGCTAATATTTTTTTTTAATTATGCTGTAATTTCTTCCTAACAATTAAAAAAACACTTTTTTACTTATAAAAAGTTCAAGAAAAACTTCACAAGCATTGACACTAAAACCAAATCATATCGTCTGAATGGTTTCCGCGATTTTCTAAAAACAGTTAAATGGGGACATATGTGTTTTTGAAATCTGAGTTGAGATTTATATATGAGATAGAAGTTTACAAATAATCATGAAATCTAACTCCAATTATTGTATGTACTAACAATGTTCAAATATAACAGAAAGTTTTTTTTATTTGCAGGACCGATGTCGAAAGAAACAAGTGCAGCTATCTTCAAAATGGCGTAATGCGAACTCCAAATTAAATAAAGCAATTTGCAATCACGAGACAAAAAACTGGCTACACACGTGCAAAAAATACAAATACATTCAGGTGTGAAAAAATACACATAAAACATTTTCGATGACATCATCTGTGGTGTGGCGTAAGATAAATATCGACAATTACAACCAAGACTTGCCGGGAATCTGACCCAGATTCTTTGGCGCCGCAACCCTGTTCCTTTTCCGTTGTATTACCAGGGCTATGTAAAGAAGTTATAAACAGAATCTATGTTAAAAAGGTGTGTCAAAAGAATGGGAAGTAAGATAATTGAGGTGTAATAACTCAGTTTTCATTTAAGGAATCGAAATTAAATAATTTGGAAAACCGTCTTCTGAACAACTATTTTAAGTTTTTCCGGTCGCTTTGTTAAGATGGCTTGAATTGAAGCTGAGATGAACAATATTAAATCAAACTGCTCATTTTTGAGAAAATACGATTACTTAAATTTGAGTACGCCATCGCTCATGCACGATGCATATGTACTCAAAGAAAAACAAGTATGTCCAGGAACTCATTTATAAGTACCTTTTTTATAGTGTAGACTGATTAAGTTAGATGTATTCAGCATATTATGCTAAGGACTCAACAGGAAAAGTCAACAATCCGGTTAAATTACCGTTAAAGTCACAACGCAATGTAATTCTTATATAATATCTATTCCGCCTTTGAACTGATGCCTTTATAATAAAACAACAAAACTAACATAGACCAAAAGTAAAGTTTCACTAAAAAGTTTTATGAACACACTTATTAACCACACTTCAAAATAAATTCAACTCCTTTTCCTTTCATCGAATATCACTTCAAGAATTCCACAGACCTGGGAGGGTGGGGGAAAGGTCTCATCAGCTATCCAAACTCCGGTACAAGCTAGGGTTGAAAAGGTCGAAAACTCACCGGAATCTTTAGAATCGGTATTGATTTGAAGGAATATTCGACGACGGTGAATAAGAAAGCGCGCCAAACCGACATCGGAAGAGGGGAATTGACGGAATAGATTAATGGGCAATTCGCATTCGGGGGACAGTTTTCACGCTTTGCAGCCGAATAAATTGGTTGTTCTGAGTTAAAGGGTTGTGATAATGGTGGGGCAATTGTCTGGCACTAATGGGATAGGCGAGAATCTTGTTTAGCGAAAGGGGGTGGGTGTTTTCTGACACTGTATTGAATGTTTTCGGATTCTGTGTTGACGTAATTCCTGATGTTTTGGCGAGAAACTGACAAAGGAAAAGCTCAAACCGAGTAACACAAAATGCAAATGTATATGTCCGAACGATTTTTGTATGATAGAATCCAAAATGATTAAAGTTATTTGTGCTTTTGAAGTGAAATTAGAGAGAAGTCTTCGTATGCATTACTTAGTCTATTGACACGAAATAATTTGTTTAGCATGTAAGATTTTTGTTATTGTTCAGTGTCAATCTAATGTCCTTCCCAAAATAGCGACGACTCCTTTCTTATATTGATCGCTTCTAAAAGTTCCGATAGGTTGAATAGTATGTCTGTAATACATTTTTTAATTTGTTATAATGGCCTTTCTGTTATATCAACGAGCTCGTACTAATCCAGTTAGGTTAGGCTTATTAAATAATTTTTATAAATAAAATTTGTTAATAAATGAATAAACCGTCAATTAACTTGTTCTTTTTTTCAAAGGAGAAATTGTGCAATCTTGATTTGTCATTAAGTATTTTTATTCCTACCAACTTTATAACAATTTGTAGGTACCTACTCTTTTTTTTTGTGCAAGTCTTAAAAAGGTTGTTTCAAAAGTAAAAAATTCATACTCCAAATTTCATTGTAGTTAGATTTCATAATCGAAACAGAATGAGGAACAGACGATTAATTGTATCCACCCGCACTTGCGGGTGAATAGAAGCAATGTATATAAATTTAACTTTTTTTTGTCTTCAAAGTCAAAAATAAAAATTAAAAAAGATACAATGAAGGCTTATATAACCGAACTTTTAAGGTATTACTCGTAATTATAAGTGTACAAGAAAAAGGCTTAATATGACTGTGAAGTTCAAATCTGCTGCTATTCACCCGATTTTACGGTACAATAAACTTAATTAACAAAATATAAAAATATTACGGATGAAAATATACAAAATTTATGTCAATTCCACAAAAAAGTTTCAAAAGTATGAAAATAAATGGAAGTTCTTTTAATTACTAAATAATTACGCCTCTATTATTATTTTTTGAATAGTTTTTATTTATTTGAAGTCCAGTTTACTTCAGGGATATATTAATTTCACTATGCTTTGATCTTTATACGTTTTTCTCTAGGTAGTCCTGGCTGTAGAATAGAATATTTTCAGTTGGATTACCGAACTAATTACACACACAGACCACTAAATGTCCATAAATGCACTGTTAAAATTAGGTACTCAAAAATAAGTAAACTTTTCTCATTTTTGATTACATTCTATGCTTTTCTTGGCTCCAAATACAAAAGTTTCCATTTTGAAAAAGATTTGTACTCAAAAATAAGTATATTGAGCAAAAATAGCCTATGTTAGCCTACATAGGCTGTCTTCATTAATCACTTTCAATAAATATCGACAATTACAACCAAGAATTACCAGGAATCGAACCCAGATCCTCAGGCACCGCTGTCCACTGCCTTATCCGTTGCACCACCAGGGCGACGTGAAGAAGTTATAAACAGAAGAAATGTTTAAAAGATGTGCCAAAAGAATTGGAAGTAAGATAATTGAGTTGCAATAACTCAGTTTTTATGTAAGCAATCGACATTAAATCATGTGGAAAACCATCTTCTGAACAACTATTTTAAGTGTGTCAGGTCGCTTTGTTAAGATATTTTGAACAGAAGCTGAGATTAGCAATATTAAACACGCTTATAATTTTTGAGAAAGTACGGTTACTTAAATTTGAGTACGCCATCGCTCATTTACAAAGCAATTGTACTCAAAGAAAAAAAAGAATAGGTCTAGATACTCATTTTTAACCAACTGACGGATAGCTAATTTCCATCCAACTCTCTCTAAAGTGCCTTAATCTTTCAACACATTTCATTGCGAGAGTGCTGGCATGTTTTCGACTAGGTTCTTAGAAAACGTCGCGGGATTTTTCATCCCCCCAAAGTAATTTACAGGTGGTCTGTCCGTAAGGGAGGCGAACGCTTTTATCTAAGATACCGCGAATGCCCCTACGGTCGTGTACCGACGCACTGACAGCTGAGTGAAAGGCAGTGGCTATTCAATCATTGTCCTCGTATACGCCCTTTTCTGCCACGTGCGAATTCTCGTTGACACTAAGTGACCTTATGTATGGTACTGTGTTGACACTGTTAAATGATCTAAAAAGGAAGGCAATGCCTTTGCATGCACTTCAAGTGGAACTTTTTTAGAACCCATTTGCATTCTCCGTTTATAATCATATCACAGTAAAACGTATTGTATATATTTGTAAAAAAAACTCTATAGTAATTAACTAAAACTTGTTTTGCTAGTTCCCAGCAAAAGCATAAATAAATAATCATAAAATCTTCATAAAAATTATAAAGATGAAGATTTCATAAAGGTACTTGAACAATATACATTTTTCATAAATGTTTAATGCAGAAAAATGCAGCATTGAAATTCTTCAAGTAATTTGAACAATATAAAGGTTTTGACAAAGGTTTTATCTGACTTTTTTTTGTTCGGTTTCAGGGAACATTTAATTTTGAGCCAAATTTAACTTCATATAAATAAGCTGAGTAAAGATATTTTGCTAATCAAAAGAAACAGTACGAATTACAAAATTGCGTTAAAAAAAGTATTTGAGTTTTATATAACTTTTTATGAACACGCGTATGGTTTTCCAAACACAGTTAATTTTTAATTTTTATATGTCACGGCAAACGGCTAATTTCTCTTTTTATTTTCCTAAAAGCTTTTTACAAATAAATAATTATTTCTCATTAATATAACTCATATTTCTGTCACTTTCTCGTCATTATTATTAAAAATTTCACTCGATTGCTTTTTATTAGAAAGTTTTTATTTTTTGCTATTATACACAGTTAATATGAATTGGAAATACATAGAAAGTTAAAATAAATAATATCCAAGCGACGCGAATAAGCGTTTAAATTAATTGTTTGAAAAACTTTGCTTGGAAGATTTCAATCGAAATCTGTTGAAAAACACTTCATAATTTAATTTATTTATACTAGTAATTCCCAACCCATAGTCCGAGTATTACTGGTGGTCCGCGAAATTCTAAGTAGTCCGTGGAGACATTTTTCAAGAACACGGATGTTTTCATTTGACCATTTTTAAAAAAGGATAAGGCGTCTGAGATGTTTTCCTATTAAAACTAAAAGCAACTAAATTGAAAATTAAAACTTATGTGCTATAATAGAAGTAAACTTTTACCCGCACTCCTAAGTGCTTGTTTGAGTATTTATAATTAAACAGAAATGAACACGATTTGCAATTTTTGTTGGAGATGGTATTTTCCCCCCCAATAGTTTATTTTCAGTCTATTGTTGATATATTTGATGAATTAAGAATACTTTTTTAAATGGAATCCTGCAATTTTCAGTTCTGAATGAGTTACTTTAAATTATTATTAAACACTATTAAAAATACTTTTATATTATAAATTTACTTAAGTAGATAAATTGTTGAACTAGATGTGCGTTTAAAAATCTCATTGATTATTTAAATGTTGAAATGTTACCTTTATAAAACATATGTTAAAAACTGTAATGTTTTTCATTACTAAATTTATTTATAAAATAAATAAATATTTATTAAGCGAGATATATTATGTATATAAATTATAATTAGTATACAAGTACTATTTTTTTAAAATAATATTACAAGGTGTTGGCCCAGGACTTGCTAAAATCCGTAGCCATCTAAAGGTTGGAACCAACTGTTTTATACAGTTTTGAATTGAAAATGAGTTGTAAAAAATAAAAACCTCAAAATGTAATATTTTACTCCATTTTCGCAATAATTTAAGGTCAGACAACCGTCACCGAAAGCTCATTGTTTAGCTCTAGTGCGATTTTTTCCAACAAATCATCGGACGATAAAGACCTCATATGACAACCTTCATTTTGCTTCAAAACTGCACTTCCTTAATCAATACTTTTAGGTTTTAATTATTCTTCAAGCGCTAAAGCTAAAATATTAAAGCGGTTAATCTCTTTTAAACGAAATTACAAAATATATTCATTGGAAATAATGAATACTACCGATACAGATTTTAAGTAAATAGCATAAAATCAGCATTACCTAGAAGTATTTGACCCTAAAACTGGCATGAAGTCTATATTTTAACAGTTTAATATTTTTTAACATTAAAGATGTTTTTTTTTTTCATTTTCAATCGCATTTCTACGCGACAACAATACTCTTTACATGAAAACAATCGCAATTGGTATATTTTTGTATAGATAGAAATATTTTTAATTGTTATATACCACTCTGTCAAAAGTATATGTTCTACACACAGCAAAATATAAAATAACGACAAATGAGAGAAAAAATATAATTCATTTTCTATTCTTTCAGGGATAATTTTATATACTAGTATGGAATTTCACCTTAAAAAGGTCTCACTAAGGTTTAAAATTTAACATAATATATTTATTTCAAATAAATTAGAATATTCCTTACGCAAAAAAAGTATGCCCAAAATTGCAATAAGAGTAAGCCTGCACATAACTTATACAAATACCCTTTAGCAATCAATATTTTAGATGTCTTGAAGTAAAAGGCAAATTTTACCAAAATAATTACATAAGAAACGTCTTTGAAAGACTTACAACAAATCAGTTTTATTAAAATGTTTGATTTAAAGCCATTTTGAAACTCTTGAATATCTAAGTAAGTTATTTAAAATGAAAAATAAATGGATATCGGATCCATTTCAGTTTTAAAATACAATATTTTCCTAAAATAATAATACAAAGTCCGAAAATGTACACATGATAATCCTCCTTTACTATTCCACATAAAGTGAAATAATCTTAAATACAAATAACAACGTTACAAAAATTATTATACTCGTACAGTTATTCCAGAATAATTATGCCAGTAAACAAAACAAATTCGCACGGAAATCAAAATATACACCATGCAGTTAAATTTTTATGTGCGACTTATATTCTTAAATTATCACAAAATATTTTCTGCCTTTGGAAATCTAATAATAGAATGTAGGAGAAATCATAAAAGTGAAAGAAAAAATAAGTTGCTGATTTAAATATAAAACGTTCTTTATCTTTCACGTTGCCTAAAAATTATAAACGGAAAAAAGATAAAAAAAATAATTATGTTTGATTGGTCTTAACTTTCTTCTGAATGTAGACTGCGTGTTACTAATTACAATATTTTTAAAAGTCTAAACATATATAAGTAAGTAAAACAATATAGTTTAAACTTTTTTATATATTCACTGTAATTTATTTTTAGCTTGCAAAGAAAACTGTCGAGTGGGTGTTCCCATTCGCTGAATATTTACACATGTATATGGTGACAGTTTGACACTATCCGATAGAGTTTGTTTACAAGAGAATGAGTAGAATAAAAAAAGCCTTCTTGACCGAGATAGTTAAATCGCTTTGCTCCCTCCTAGTTTCGCACACTATATGGACAAAAGGTATTGTAGTTCTTTCAAGGTAGTGTAGTTTTCAAACACAGCACAAATCGAACAAAGAGAAATGGTGCGGGCACTGATGAAAAGGCTTTTTAGCTTCTGGCTCAACCCCATCTGAGGGCAACATTGTTTAGAAATGTACAAGAAAAACAGGTGCTAAGATATTTATTTTACTCTACAGATTCAACAATAAAGATGGAGGCTCGTTACATTAAAACAACTTAAACGGTCTGTTATATATTTGGAAACTTAAAAGTACCTTAAAAAACGTATATTATTTAATTTCTAAAAATAATAATTCTATTCTCGAACCGCTCTTAGGCTCAATCGATCTGACAGGCTTACACGAAATTTCATGGAAATTTATTCGACTAGTTTTTATGTCACATACATGTTGTTTTTTGCAATTTAATAAATAGGCAGAATTTTATATATCATTTGTGTTATTTCAAATAAAATAATTAAAAGGAATGTTTTTTTTTTAATTTTTAAAAAATCATACTACAAATACGCACTACATATTTCCGTTTCACACGGTTTTACCAAGCATCCCCTCACCCCTACTAACCGAACTGAAAGACATTTAACTTCAAAAAGTATACTAACTAAAAAAATAAAACTTTCATGATTCAAAAGCTGCTCTTTGTTCATTAATATTTTAGTGTTTTTAACAAGTCAATGTTTCTTTTTTCCTTCAAGCGCTGACTTTCTTATAGTTATCTCTGTCGTAGAAGAATGGAGAATTTGCATTATATGTAGACATACTTTAATATATTTAGTTGTAAGCAATGTGAAACTTTGAACATTGACCGTTGTACAAAAGCGAAAGTTATAAAAAACCGTTTATTTCATCATTCGAAGCCATATGTGTGAAAACTAAGCAACTTTTTACATTTAAAAGAAGCTTCAAGTTTTAATTAATATTAATAAATTATTTTTTAAATAATTAATAATTAGTTTAAATTATTGATAACACTTAAATATTCCTGTAAAATTATTTAAATTGCCATTAGAAATACATTTGAATTGGAATATTAATTTTCATAACTAAGTTGTTATATTTTGAACATGTGATCTTCCTTTCAAATCCCAAATCTGTCCTTGTTTCCATACATATATTTTTAATATCTTGAAAAATAATGGCCAAACTTCTTCAATGTTTTTTCTTATTATAAAGTAGATTAATTAACCTACAGTTCTTTGAATACATATAAATAGCTTCGCAAAAATTATAAATATCTTTGATAAAAACAAATAGTTTCTATAATTAAAATTGAAATATGAGTGCACCTCTTCATAACATTTAGAAATTAAAGTTTAATAAAATTAAAGAATATGACATTTTTCGGTTTCTGCTCATGCTATCAGTTAGAGTTTTTTTTATTTTTTATTTAGAAATTTTATTTTAATTGGATTTGTATTCATTATACATGTAAAACAAGGACAAAACTCATATGTGCTGAAGTCGCCAATAGCCCACTGTGCAGCTCTAGTGCTACGTTAATTAACAAAAACCAAAAAACCATATGTGCTGACAGATCGATCGAAGATTCAATAGTAATGTTTTTTTTAATATTAATATTATTTCTTATTTATTAAAAGTATATACTTATTAATGACTAAAGAAATTACACCTAGTTTTATTCAAAGTGAGCAGCTAATTTTTTTTTAATTAAACGTGAAAAAAATTACCTGAAATTCAAATAGTTCAAGGTTAACTTTTACTAAATTTTGTGTTTCAAAATCTAACTATTTACTTTTTCCAAACGACAACACAACCCACTTAAAAACAGGACAGGTGCACTCCTCCCCTCGGGTTTCTCACAATGACCCATTCATTATGTTACCCCCATCTGGGTTCAATGAGGCGCGAAGGCGCGTACATCTTGAAGGGGGAAAAGCAGAGGCCGGTTTAAAACGGCCCTATCCGTTTGGAGAAAGAAATCGGAATTGGAAATAACCGCTTGCATCCTTCTGGGAAGGTAAAATAAGAGATGGATATTCACGTCCTTATCCTTCTCGGAAGGGTGTACCGAGGACGGATATTCACGTTTGTATCCGTCAGAGGGTTAAAGACCTTTTTTTACAGCGTGATCAAAGACCCTTAGGAAAACTTCATGGAAATGGACGTAATGTTTACTTTTCAGATTTCATAATGGGATATGTTTGTATATGTGACAGTGTGCTGTCACGTTGCAATTTTTACATAGGGATCTGACCTATTTTGTACTTTGTGCAATTTGGTGAGATGGCTAGACTGACTGTCGCTGGTTTTTATGACGGTGTAACAATGTGGGAGAGTTTCGTCACTGAGCCATTTTTTACAACCATGCCAGGATTGGCCGGGAGGGGTGACCGGGAGGGGCGGAGCGAGTTCCAAGTGGTGGGTTTTGTAATTTATGTAGAATTTTAACCCCCACCCCAAGGCACCACCGTGGGAAATTCAAGGTTTCCCACATCTCTTTTCGACTTTGCCATTGCCCAAGAAAGACGAGCAATTTTTACTCTAACAAGTACCGTCCTCATGCGCCGAGAGGGAAAAGTCCCGAAAGCCATGACACCAGACGGCAGCGCTCCCACTTCATACTAACGCCACTGAGCTTCGGAACCAGACGAGCCCCTGGAGACGGGAAAAGTCCCTGATGCCATGCTAAGAAGCAGAGCCGCTGGAGATCAACGCCACTGCGAACGGGAAAAGTCCCTGATGCCATGCTAAGAAGCAGAGCCGCTGGAGACCAACGCCACTGCGAGCCGGAAAAGTCCCTGATACCATGCTACGAGCCACTTCGTACCAACGCCACTGAGCTGCGGAACCAGACGTTCCCCTGGACAACGACAAGTCCCTGATGCCATGACACCAGACGTCAGAATCCACATTTTATGGTAACGCCCCTGGTAGCCGGTCATCTACACCCCAAACAACCAGCTAAATCACCTCAGACGGAACTCTCCCCAACCGGTACACGTGAGTCAGTAACACATTATTGCACATAATCCCCCAACCATAAGTTTTCTCCTATTTAATTCATTGTGTCAATAAAGCACCGTTTTAAAAAGTAAATTATTGGTATGTATGTATTTTTTCCAAGACGGCATTATTCATAAAGATACAAAAAAAATAACACAACGCAATCCAAAAAAATGTACTAACCAATTTACCCCACGACAGTATAAGATGTGTTTAGAACCAAATTTCACTATTGGTTTTTATAGTGATTATATCAAAGAATTTAAATACAGTATGTGCAATAAAACTTACAGTATGTCCCACAAGAGAAAAAAAATATTTATTTAAATGTTTTTATTAAATTATGATATATTTGTGAAGTTGAAAACTGCTTCTATTCATCCTGTGGGAAACAAGATATAAAATTTTCTGTACTTGTTCAATAATTTGGTCAGTTATGTTGGTTTCTTTCTAACATTGAAACAGGCTATAAAATTAACTTTATTAACAATTTCTGAAAACATTTTCGAATTCTATATATAAAAAATTTAGTTCACTATCCTCAGAAATAATAGGGTGAATCAAATATAAATAAATATATTTATACTTTAAAATGTTATAAATATGTATTCAGATCGCAGTGTGAAAAACGAAAAATGGAATATTCAACATGGAGTTGAATCTTGAAGGAAACAATTTTGGGAATGTACAAAACAGTTTTTATAATACATTCAATTTTCTATCTATATTTCTTTTCTTTGCGGAAAAAAAGGAAAATATCAACTGGAAACCAATATTTCTTAACTATTGTTGGACTTCAGAGAATAGTAATGACAAATAGCCAAATGACAGAATTTGGTGTAAAATCATTCTTCACCTATTTTTTTTATATATTGATATATTTTTCGAATTAAATCTTTTATTTTGTTTTTTGTGTGTGTGTTTTCATAATCGTTGAGCGCTTTCATCGAGTGTAAGAAATCGAAATATGACGGTAAGAAATAAATCAATTTTGAAGGGCAGGTATTTGAATCGATAGATACCTTCACAATACTCGAAAAGAATTCAATAATAGAATTTTAAGATAAACAGCGAATTTATATTTAAATAAGTTAATATATTTTGACTGTTAAAGAGCCGAATAAACAATAATTTTTAAAAACATAAAATAAAGTGGTTAGAAAAAACAAAATGAAAATTTAGAATTAAAATCATTATTAACATAAATAAAGCCAATTTTCAATTTACTGAATTTTAAAGTTCAGTTTATTTTAAAAAACTGCATCTAAATCTTGATGGTGTAAGATGTTTTGATCAATACCTTCCGCATGTATTGTTTTCAACATTCATAAATATATATTTGGCCATTGTTAAGTTTAGGTCCTTTTTTGTATTTTTTTTAAAAATGGCTCTAGCTATTTTGTTTGAAATAATTATTACTCCAATTATTGCTATCTGTTTTTAAAAAGTCAAGTATGCCTGGCATATTCCTCTTACTATAACATATTTCTATGAAATTTAAGAAAATAAAAATGTCAGCAAATATAAATTTCTGCATTAAATCAAATATTTTTTTTAACGAAAATAATCTTAAATTGCTCTTTATAAATGTCCTCTTTTTAGTGTAAGTTAAGATTCTTGAATTTCTAAGTAAAAATCAGTATTTTAAAAATGTAATGTTATATTCGAATTTTATAGCAATACATTGAAAACAATAGTTTTAAAACTTTAAAATGATTCAAATAACGTATTATTTTTGAAACAATACACCACATTTATAAATATGGATTTATTCGAGGTAATTGTTTTTACTTCCAATCAATTTCAATACATATGTAGTTTTAATTTCGCAATTTATGAGTTTATGTGCAATATATTCAATATTCATTTGATAAAAAGTTTCTACGATTTTGCAAGCAATTATTTAGATTGTTTTCAATTTGGATACTAGGAAAACATTCATTAAAATTAATTCATTCCAATTTTTCTATTCAATCCATATATTCAAAATATTATTTCTTAAAAGAAGCTCCTGATTATTACTAATGTACTCTTATTAAACAAATGAATCAAATGCATGAAAACTTCTAGATAAAAACTATAAAAGTCGGATTATTTACCAATTTTCATGAGTTTTTTTGTATACAAAAGAAACCTTTTAATGCTTTTTTCCAATGAAAAAATCAGAAATTTTCTATTTTTAATAACTTTGTTTTAAATTTTTTGCATAGTGGTAAAAATGTCAAATTATTAACGCTAAAGAATAGGAAATTCGAAGAAATTTAAAGATCTTCGGCAAAAGTGTAATTATTCTACTAAAATATAAATTTCGAAGCTTATAAATGACAATAATTAACTGCAATATATTTTACACTGTTTCTATATTAATAAAATGAAGTTACATACCTTTTTTAAATAAACTGTCAACAAAAGAATATATTTCGATAAATAAAATGGACGCCTTTGCTTGTTTTATTACAAGTGAAATAGAGTGTTTTTAATGAAATAAAAAATCGTCTGCTGAACAAATTAAAAATAACGTAAATACAACATATATTTTTGAATCAAAATAAAACAAATTATAATAGCAGGTGTTCGTTTTCGAATATAATAAATAATATAAACGGCAATTTTGTTTCTCAAAATGGTGTATTACAACCACTGAGCTAAAATAATATAAACACTGGAGTGAGGACTTCCATTGGGCGACAATGAACTTTACCGTGGTGCGCGGATGAATACAATACCGAAGTCTGTACGGAGCGTTATGTGGTTGTACGCTTATTCTACTTTCCAGTTTTTATTTAGCTCAGCAATGATGCCATGTCAAGACTACGGAAAATAACTATTTTTTGCCGTACAAGCTCAAAAGGTTGCGGTTGTCCACGCTTAGTAATCTCCACAGTGATTTTTGAGCCCATTGATTACATTTAGCTTTTAGAATAGAATGTTACAAAAACACTTTTTAATTATCAAATATACTGAGTTTTTAAAAGTTGAAAGCTGTCACTTCCCAGTGACCCCAGGTTATATTAGATGAGTGATTATGCCGCAATAATAACATAACTAAGAATAGAACTGATCTAGACTTTAATCAACAATTTCCTTGAATACACTTAATTCAGTACACGTCAAAACCATTAAAACAAGTTAAATTGGGTGGCAAAAAGGGAGGAAGTCTTACCCTGATTTGAACATTCCATCGCAACTCTCGTCATTCTCTCTCGGGCCTGGCGTTATAACAAACTCCTCTGCATTCCATCTCCTGGCATCCGTTCACTATCGCTCTCCGGTCTTCTCTAAAAAACCCCTCTCGAAAAACCCTCAGTCAACAACTTCATAAATACACCCCCTAGATCGCCATACGCTAAGATGTCCGAATGCTTTAGTGGGCACTCAGGCCTCCGATTTGTTTAACCCGAAGTCATTCACTCCATTGGTCAAAAGTCCCCCCTGGAGAATAGCCACGCCTAAGACTATGCAAATTTCTGCACGCTTCTTCCCCGCTCTTGGGGTCGTCTCCAAGTTTACAAGAGGCAGGGTACCTCCCCTCATTGCATTAGGGAAAAGCATAGGTCACGAATGTGACATCACATTCCCCCTTTAAATTTTCAAAGCTAGACTCCCCCTCCAATTTCACCACCACAACTAATAAAGCAAAATACAATCATATCTGAAAAAAAAACACAATGAGTCAACACTTAGCAATTAATACAATTGAACAGTAGATTGAGCTGACAGTTAACGTAGAAACACTTCCTTTTTCCACAAACACACATTTTTGGACCACTTTTACATTAATTATTCCTTCGTAGGTCGTAAACTCCCATCTCACCTAAATTCCTCAAATCGTTCGTGCCTCATATTCTCGTATTCCTCTAGATAAAAGTTCGAATACGTCCAGAAATGTCCGTTGTGGCCTGATTGGAAAAAGTCAGGTTCAATCGCGAAAATGTTCGTAATTGTTCGATTTGTGAATTTCTGAAAAGCGTTCAGTTTCTCTTTCCTCCGAGAATAATCACCTGCTTTTCAAGTTTTTTTTTTTTTTGGCATGTCCCACATAAAAGTTTGTTATGTGTGCCCTACAGCGAATAATGGATTATTAGCACAGTTTTTGCTCACTAATTATCTGTGAATTGTAGATTTAGCACCGTTAATACTCACTAATTGTGTGTGAGTTATATTTTTAGCACAGTTTATACTCACTAATTGTCTATGAGATGTAGATTTAGCACAGTTTATACTCACTAATTGTGTGTGAGTTGTAGATTTAGCACAGTTTATACTCACTAATTGTGTGTGAGTTGTAGATTTAGCACAGTTTATACTCACTAATTGTGTGTGAGTTGTAGATTTAGCACAGTTTATACTCACTAATTGTGTGTGAGTTGTAGATTTTCATCTGTGAAGTGGGCTTTTTCTTCTATGAAGTTGGCTTTCCATCTGTGAAGTTGGATCTTTTCCATCTTTGAAGTGGGATTTTCTCTGTGAAGTGGGCCTTTTTTTCCTGTGAAGTTGGCTTTTTCCCCTGCGAAGTTGGCTTTCCATCAGTGACTTCTGAAGTGGAACTCTCATCTGTGAAGTGGCATTTTCATCTGTGAAGTTGGCTTTCCATCAGTGACTTCTGAAGTGGAACTCTCATCTGTGAAGTGGCATTTTCATCTGTGAAGTGGGCTTTTTCTTTGGTGAAGTTGGCTTTCCATCAGTGACTTCTGAAGTGGAACTTTTCATCTGTGAAGTTGGCTTTCCATCAGTGACTTCTGAAGTGGAATTTTCATTTGTGAAGTGGCATTTTCATCTGTGAATTATGAAGTGGAACCCTCTTTGTGATGTAGCCTGTGCGATGATTATACTGGTAACCCTTCTCCTCGGATCTTGAATGGCAACGACCCCTCGTTCGCTGAATTATCTGGATTTATTCTCTGCTCCGATGCCTGAAATACCTTGGGAAACCGGTGACTTGCATCCTTCTATCTTGCTTCTATTATCGGTTGAGTGTCGTCTAAACAGCCGAACCTTGCTTCTGTTGTATAAACTTTGATGGGTCCTTGCCTGCAAGTTTCCATCTCTGCTTCTCCAACGGGACTTCCAGAATTTGCGCAGATTCCTTCCGTCTGTTTGTTGTCTCCAAACGGCTATATTGACTAACTTCATTCAACATTATATTAAGGATACAGACTTCACCAATTTACCACCAAGTAAAATTAAATCTATCTCACTAAGTTTAAAATTAAACTACAATTACTCTAACTTCAAATAATTAAATTAAAGCAACAAGCAAATAAATTAATTCCTCAAATAATTAAATTAATTCCTCAAACAACTAACCTAATTTCCTATCCAAAATTTTACTAATCCCTACTCCGACTCCAGTAACCAAAGCAATTAATTTACACAAACAACTTAATAAGGTCTTAATTCCCCAGAACCCAAAGAAAATACACTCCCTTAATTTCCTATCAAAAAGAAACAGCAAGTCCCCTTCCAGTCAGTTTTATCCATCGTTTAAATCCGAAAACCCTAATTCCTCCAAAATCACAGTCAATTAAATTTTGACATTAGCCACGCCATTTTACACCATTACATCATGCCCGAACAAGAACAAAACCAATTTTGCCCGTTAATTATTGTAAAGCCGAAAAAAAAATGCACCAAAACTCCCAGTACATGATTCACACCCGTTTCCAATTCTCCCGTCGAAATTCGCACCGAAAAAAAACACTCTTCCTGCTAGCCCCCTTTGCTTTTCAACCCCCCTTTCGATTTTCTCCTCAGCAGCCGGCGAAGAAGCCCGTCCAAAAACCACTATCTCGCTTGTACGCGAACTGGTTTGCTTTCTATTATTTTGACCGCTTCTTTCTTCTTCTGGGGCGGTAGAGGCTCTTCGCGTTGGAGCCCCCGGGTAAGCAGCGCGTTCCCACGATGACCCGGCTCTCGCTCCGGACACAGCGTCTCCAATCGTCCAAGTCCCCTCATTTTTCCAAGAAAAACTCCCTTTCTCTCTCTCCAATCCGCCCGTAATCCTAGCGGTGCGCCTTGTAACCTCTCAGTTTGAGCTTAGATTTGTTCCTGAAGGTGATGGTCACGCGTTCCCGGTCATTTGGATTACATCATCATTCATATCCTTTTATGTCGCGCGATTTCGCAAATCGTACGACTTTGTTTCACCAGAAATATTGATGTTTGGGGTGTTGGTGCTTGAAAATTTTTCTAATCTCTGTGTAGATAATTTCAGTCTGCATATATGTGCTATTTTAATTCTCAAAGGATCGGAAATCTGTTGTATTTGCACTAGATTATCGGAAATAACTCTGATTATTTTGAAAGGGCCGTTAAACTTCTTATTGAATTTAGAATTATTTTGTAGAAAAACTGTGTCCCCTATTTTTAAAAGGTCTCTTTTCGCCGATTTGTTCAGGGCATACGCTGCCTGTCGGTCTTGTGCCTTATTTATATTCTCTGTAGCAATCTTTTTTATTTCCGTCATTTTATCAATCATCGCCGAAGTGTAAGCGGGATAACTCATCATTTCTTCCGTACTGACGGTGGCCTTCATTCTGTCAAAAACGGGAAAAATATCTCTCGAAAAAAATAACATGTTGGGGGAAAATCCCGTAGCCAAATGTTTTGAAGAGTTATAAAATGACTTGTGGAGTGCTATAGCAAACTCTAAATTCTTGCCTTCCTCTGTTAATGCTAGGATCGTAGTCTTGAGTTCGTAATTTATGGATTCCGCCTTGCCATTTAGAAAAGCAGTATAGGCTGGGATATGGAATATTTTTATCCCTAAATATTCGTTCAGAATGTGAAATGCCTGCGAAATGTAAGCCGATCCGTTGTCGGTTAAAATGGACTCCGGAACACCGTAAGTGGTCACATATTTTAGTAAACAATCGGCTACCGGTTGGGCCCCTATGCTTGTTAATCTGAATAACTCTAAATGTCTAGAAAAGTTATCAATCACTGACAAGACAAATTCTCCACTTTTTAACGGTCCAATTATATCGGTGCATAAAGAAGTTCCTACCATTTTTGGAATTTCAGCTTTACCGTGAGGTAATATCTTCTGAAAATTACGCTTTAATTTCAAGCAAGTTTCACAGGACGATACGTAATTAGCGATGTCCGAACGTAGATCTTTCCAATGATACCTTGATCTCAAAAATTCAAAAACTTTCTGTGTGCCCATATGTGTATAATGAGCTTGTTTTACAGCTTCAAGGTGTAATTTTTCTGGCAAAACAATTGTGTCAAATTCCTCCAATTCACCTTTTCTTTTAATCTGTCTTTTATACATTAATAAATTATTGCTACTGTTTATGTAAAATTTCTTATATTTCTTTTTCATATTAGATCCTTGTTCACTGTTCAATACATCTCTTATATTTTTATTATCAGTGTCACTTAATTGCATTTTAAGAATGTTAACGTTATTTAAAATATTTCCTGACACATTGTTATAAGGACTGTACGGGTCAGTCATCGAAATTTCCTTAATCAGATTTAGGCTACCTGGATTGCTGCTCCACTCTGTGGTTGTATCACGAATTTCATTTGATATGTTATTAATTTGAACTTGTTCTCCACTGGCTATTGTTTTTGAGAAAGTAATGTCCGTATCAAACTCTAATTGTGTTGTGTTTTGTTCAGGGATCCTGGAGATGTAATCCGGCAAAACATTGTTTCTACCCTCGACATATCTGACCTCAAATGAAAATTCAGATAGTTCCCGCAACATCTTGTTGATTCTGTTGGAGTTGTTTTTAAGCTTAGAAAAATATTGTAAAGGTTGATGGTCACTTAGAATAGTGAAATTGGTATTGTATAAATATTTATTGAAGTTTAACACCGACTGATAAATTGCCATTAATTCTATTTCAATCGCCGGTAATCTTGATTGACTTTTAGTCATCTTCTTTGAAAAGTAAGCGATGGGTTTTAATATTCCGTCTCTATTGTGAGCAAGTACTCCCGCCGTCGCGCATGAGCTGGCATCAGTGCACAAATAAAAGTGCTCCTTTAAATTTGCCTGTATAAGAAAGGGCCTTTCAAAAAACTGTCTTTGTAGACCTTGGAATGCTTTTTCTTGTTCGTCGGTCCAAATGAATTTTGCATTTTTTAACGTTAATAACTCTAAGATTGCTGTATATTCTGCATAATTCTTTATGCTATCTCTGTAAAAATTGGTTAGGCCATTAAATTTTCTGAGTTCTCTTATGTTTCTTGGTCTGGGAAAAGATGTAATTTTTTCAATATTTTGTTGCGTCGGGCTTATCCCTTCTTCCGATAATTCATAACCTAAATAGGTAATTTTATTCAAGAAAAATCTACATTTTTCAGGCTTTAATGTTAAATTATGCTCTCTCAATCTTTCAAAAACCAAACCTATTTTCTTCACCATTTCCTGGAAATCATTCGCCCCTATTATGATGTCGTCTATAAACCACCTTATCCCTTCTGTATCTAAATCTCTCAGAACCAGATCCATTACCGATTGAAATATCGTAGAACAATTCTTAAGACCATAGGGAAGTCTGAGATATTCAAAATTTCCAAAATTGGTTGCAAAGCCCACCTTATCGCTATATTCTCTAAAATCAATTTGCCAAAATGCTTGCTGTAAGTCCAGAGTACTAAAATATTTAAATCCACTCAAAGCTGTAATTGTGTCCTTGATATTGGGCAAATTTTGCGGTAATTTTCTTAGAGCCGAATTCAACAACCTCAAATCCAAAATAAATCTGAAAGAATTAACTTTATTGCCCTGGTCTTGTTTCAAGTCCACATCCTTTTTTTTCACTAAAAGTATGGGAGCTACCCAATGCGATTGAGAGCGTTGAATGATGTTAGCCTCTAAGAGTTCGTCAATTTGACGTTTGGCTTCATTTCTGAGCGAAAATGGGATCTGAAATGGTTTGCACGATAAAGGAGATTCATGAATAAATTCCATAGCCGGTACGATTGCATCACAATGGCCCAGTGTTTTGAGTGATCCCGAAAATACCATAAAATATTTACCTAAAATCTCTTCAATTTCGTCTTTCTCAGATTGTTTTAAATGATTTAAATCAAATTTACTTAAAGAAAATTCTAATTCCCTCAACTCTTCTGTCTGTTTAGATGCTCGAATTAAATTAATTTGTTCTTTCTTTTCTGTTTGAATATCCGACTGTCTTCCAAAATTCGTGTGTATGAGCCCCAAATTCATTTTCTTATTTAAGTGTACAATATTTTCACCATTATTCTTTACCAATATATGGGTCATGTTCCCATTTAGTGCATTAATAGAGGAATATATTTCAATATCTTGTTTTAAGTTTTTGGGTTGAAACTTCACCTTTGCTTGGTCGTTTAATTCCTTATTGCTTGAAATAACTTCTAACATCCTAGTTTCACCCGGTTTTAACGTACATTTTCTATTTAGTGCAACAAAAGACTCCAAAACACCAGAAAACTCCTGTCCAGCTTCTCCCAAAGGTACCTCTGACTCATCAATTCTTAAAAGGCCCTCGCGTAAGTTTATTGTTACCCTATACTTCATGCAAATATCATAACCAAGAATTGCAGAATACTCATTCGAAAAATTGTCCACTGTTACAAAAAACTCATGTTTGATTCTTTTATTGCCTATTTTAATTTTTAACTCGGCACAATACAAAAACTTTACTGTTGAGCCTGTTATGGTTCTTATGTTAACGTTGGATGCTATGTTTTTAGTCTTTTGTATAGCCTGAATTTTCCTGTACGTTTCTAGGTTGATTATTGATACCGAACTACCGCTATCAAGTAGACAAATGAATTCCACAGAATCAGCCTTTACTTTAATTACAGGGAGTTTGACACTATTTTTATTCTGACCCGTTACGTTGCAGATTCTTTCCGGCGATATCTCTCGCTGTCCGAGTTCAATATTATCACTACAGGAGACGGTTCTTATTGTCGACCTCTCCTGCCGTGCCCTAAAAAATCCCGGTTACCGTTATTGCCTCTGAATGGAGCGTGTCCGTTCGCCCTTCCTCTGTTTTGGCCGCGATATCCCCTAGCTCTTGAATTGAAGTTTTCCGGCGGGCCTTCCCAGTTTCTTCTGTCGAACTCTGATTCGCCTCTCTCCCGATTCTCATCTGGTTCTTCTCTTTGCCATCTTCGAAATCCAGCCCCCCTAGTCTGACCTCTATTCTGAAAGTGGTGCTCGCTATTTCTCCTTTGGTACTGTTGAGCGGCAAAAGTGTATTCCTTGTACACCTCGCAATTTATTAAAATGTGGGAGTTTTCCCCACATGCTAAACAGAATATCGCAGGTCTCTGCTGTTCTATTCTCATTCTGTTAAACTGCTCCTCTAAATTTTCGGGTTTTATTTCTGCCTGCCGGGCGTGCATAGAATTAATTTTAAATGAATTGGCCTGTAAAATACCGAACGATTCCATAGCTGTTTGAGCTGAAATAGCCGCATCTAATGCCTGTTGAAAGGTGACCGGATTCGCCCTTAAAACTTCCCTCTGTAATTCCACAATTAAACCCCCAATAAATTTTGACACCTTTAATTTGTCTAATACCTGCTGTGTTTGAGCATTGGGTATTTCGCCGTCCCTGGCTAAATAATCGTTTGCCAATACCGTCAATCTTTGAGCATAGTTTTTTACCGATTCCCCTTCGCGCATCTCGCAACTCGAAAATTTTAACTGTCTGGAAGTAAGGTTTTCCTCTTCCGAAAAATGATTCATTATCGCTCCTTTTACCTCCTCATAATTTACACTCTCTAGTAAGTTGGGATCTGATGTGATGAGTCTAATGGCGTTGCCCTTTAATTTACTACGCAAAATTGTGACTTTTTCAATTTCGCTCCATTGTGAAAGATTAGCGATATTTTCAAACTGGCTGAAAAAGAACCTGCATTCATTCTTATCCCCGTCAAAGGTGTTAGAAAGAAGTGCGAGCCCATTTAAATTGCTATTTTGCATCAGGATCGGATCCGCTTGTCTAGCGTTTCTTCTCGCCATAATTAAATTTAATCAATTCCCGTTTACTTAAAACCCTCAAAGTTAATTAATTCCTTATGACCATTAGTAATCAACTAAATTTTATGGTCATGGCACCAAATAATGTCACTTCCCAGTGACCCCAGGTTATATTAGATGAGTGATTATGCCGCAATAATAACATAACTAAGAATAGAACTGATCTAGACTTTAATCAACAATTTCCTTGAATACACTTAATTCAGTACACGTCAAAACCATTAAAACAAGTTAAATTGGGTGGCAAAAAGGGAGGAAGTCTTACCCTGATTTGAACATTCCATCGCAACTCTCGTCATTCTCTCTCGGGCCTGGCGTTATAACAAACTCCTCTGCATTCCATCTCCTGGCATCCGTTCACTATCGCTCTCCGGTCTTCTCTAAAAAACCCCTCTCGAAAAACCCTCAGTCAACAATTTCATAAATACACCCCCTAGATCGCCATACGCTAAGATGTCCGAATGCTTTAGTGGGCACTCAGGCCTCCGATTTGTTTAACCCGAAGTCATTCACTCCATTGGTCAAAAGTCCCCCCTGGAGAATAGCCACGCCTAAGACTATGCAAATTTCTGCACGCTTCTTCCCCGCTCTTGGGGTCGTCTCCAAGTTTACAAGAGGCAGGGTACCTCCCCTCATTGCATTAGGGAAAAGCATAGGTCACGAATGTGACAAAAGCTGTTATTCATTCTATTTCATTCAAGTTACTAATTTGATTTTACGTAAAACTTTGTTCTAATAATGCCTTTTTATACGAAAAATTCCATAATTCCCACTAGCGGTCCAATTTACCTCATCTATGAACAGTAGTATTAAAATATTTATAAAAAGTAGCATTCAGTACCTTAGTAAATTATTAAAAATATTTATAAACCTCAGAATTAAATAAAAATATAAGATTATTTTTTTAATAAACAAATAAACGTTTTTTTAAATCAATTTGCAATTTAAAAAAAAATTCTGAAAGAAAGTAGACTTTGCACGTCAAAAATCGAGACTTAAGACCCAAATTCCCTTTAAACCATATTTTCTTTTTTACTATTGTTAAATAACCCTGTTGATTAATTAGACATCGACAAACAAATAAGATTGCATTATGTGTCTGAAATATTTGTTAGATTTATAAACTTATTTGATAACATTTTATTTTTTCCTTACTTAATAATTTACTAATCTGACATCAGAGATAGTATTTTCAGAAACATTACTTATCTTTAAAAATATATTTTGATAAAAATTGAATTTCAATTTCATTCCATTTAAGACATTAAATTTTTTTTTTAAATATGTATAATAAAGTATAGAAAATAAACTGAATAACTTATTTTTATTAACTGAACTACTTTCGTAGCTTGTTAAATAGGTGTACATTAGTTGGTAATTGATCCAAACTTTAAATTCGAAAAAAGTTTAAAGATTCAGTCAAGTAAACCGTTTTTTATAAAATTTTCAAACATTCTAATAGTTTTTATACACATTAATAAAAGATAGTTTTTAATTATATATTGACGGAAATCATGATTATTATATAAGCAGTGGATTCAATAAATATAAATTGTTGTAACGCTTCTAAAACATGTTCAGTGCGCGTATTTTAACTGATTTAAACTTAAGTACATTTGCTGAGATACTGTTAAAAAGATAGATTAGTTTTACAAATAATACGAAGAAAAATTCTGTTTGTAATAAGTTGCATGACAGAATTGATGTTAAGATAAAAACTGGTAATAGGAAATCACAAAAAAACTATGAAAGGCGAATAACGGTGTATATTTTGATAACCTTTTTGTACAATAATTCAAAAATATATACCAATAATCAAGAGTTTTATAAATCTTATTTAGTGACACAAATTTATTTAAATTCTATAAAATAAAAAGAATAGTAGCCTATTGTATATAACATAATAATTTAACGTGATTAACTTTAAAGATTTTTTTTTAATTATTAGGAGACGGAATGGCTTAGTAAAACTAAATACTAATGCTTAAAAAAAGTTTGGGATTAAGTCTATAATTTTCCTTATATATTATAACTTTATTAAAATTATATATTTATATAATATACTTGATTATAGAATTATTAAATAAAAAGTTCAGGAGTAACTTTCATGTTTATTCATGTCATAACATACATTGTTAACATACGTAAAATTACTAATTAAATTTTAATAATTTTTTCTCTTATCTTATTACGTTTCAATGGAATGCGATAATATCTTATATTTCATATAAAATGGGACAAAACTAAGACGAAAAACCTCCCTAAAATAAACTTTATAATTTTTAATTGAAGGCATTCTTAATATTAAATAAATAAATTAATTTGCTTCCAACGTATTGAAATTTTAAAGAAAGATAATATAATTAATATTTATAAAAAGTCTTAATATCTACTTTTTTATCATATAGCATTCAGTTACATTTACTAAAATAATTTTCTTAACCGTACACTCAAATGTGAAATATTTCTCAACATTTTCTCTAACACTTTAAATTTAAATTGAATTGATAGAAATTGTAAAGATTCTTAAATATTAAAATAAAACTTTAAAACACACACAATAATTTTATTTTGTCGAATAAGATATTTTATAATATTAAAAGCATGAGAATATAAAATTTACGTTGGATTTTTTATACATGAGATACTTGCAAGAATCGGAAATTTTTATTTTCTGATTTTCTTTGCAAAGTAAGGTAAATTCAAAGAAAAAACTATATCTAAATATAATTTCTAAATAGTATTTACTTTGCCTTGAGGTATAAAAAAATCTCAGATTCTTATTTTTTTTTAAATTAGTTTTAGATTTTTGTATGTTAAATTAAGTTTTAATGTTAGTTTTTTATAGAAATTATGGTGAATTTTATTGTATTTTGAGCCCAAGAAAATTAATTATTTGATTGGTATTTAAAAAATTCGAAAATAATTATATGTTTACGGTAAATTTAAAGCTCACATTTCATCTCCTAAAATTAATATTTCTCAGTATTTAACTAAAGCCTAGTTTAAACACGGTTGTTTTAGTGAAATTGATAATTATGTTTAGTTACATTTATTAACATCTTTAAAAACAGAATTTCTCTATAAATATTGAGACTGCTTTTCAATTGAAATTTAACATCAAACAGAACAGATGACAAAAGTTTAATAAATAATAATTTGCAGCTATATGCGCTTGCTGTCAGTATTGGAATGAATCAGAAATGTAAACCATTTTTATAATTTTAAATTATTTTAAGTTCATTTTTTTAATATCATAAGAAACAATAATTTAATGAAAATTCAACAAACTTGTTGTTGTGTAAGCAATTGCAATAGCAACATTTTAATTTTTGAAGTTCATTCCGCAAAATAATTAATATTCGAAAATAAGATTCTTCTTAAAAACGTTAATAATCATACATAGTAACAACATATCTATCTTACAACAATTTATTTTCCGAGGAAAAAACACTTTTTAATTATTTATGTACATTTCATTTAAATAAATGTAGTAAATTAATGTAACTAATTAAAATACATTCTTTTTAAAAAATTTCAATATTTCATTTCAACTAAAATATTTCTTTCAGTAAAATTTTTAATGAGTAGAAAAACGCTTTTATAAAGATATTCATTTACAATTGTTCTTATAATCTTTGTACCATAGTAATTAGTTTTTATAAAAAGAACTTGAGGAAAATATTGGATAATAGGATTGAAATCAGTTTTCCATTATACTTAGTATATTGAATATAGACTCTATTGAAATTAGTTCTAAAGTCCAATAGCTTGTCAGAAAGGAATAATGATTCAAATCAATGGAGTGTTTTTGTTTAAAATAAAAAAAAACATAAGAAAATAAAACAACGCTAATAAAAATTAAGGATACTTTAGATGAATATCAAAATAAATGTTTTTACATCGGTATTTTTATAATGATAAATTATTAAAAGGATGTATTATAATATTTATCTAATCAATAGCTCCAAAAATCAATAGAATATTCTAATTTTTTTGCGAAAATTGTTTGTTTGCAGAACGGTTTCAAAATATCCTATTATTTGAACTGAGTTCTATATAAGGGGATTGCCTTTTTAGTTATTTAAAATTGAGCTTTAAACTTATTTGTGATAGTGCAAAATATGAGTAAAAGATTTTCAGGTGCTTACTAACGGAAACACTGATTTAAAAGTTATTGATTTGCAATTATATTGTTGATAAAACAATTTTTAAAAATAACTTTTAAATATTTTTGATACTCTTATTTCGCTGCAAGGTCTCGTTGACACTAAACTTGTTATGTAAGAATAATATTTAGATACATATGATTATACATTTTCTTAATTTTGATGAATATTTGTATATTAGCTATATTTTTCTGAAATTTCTGTAATATGTCAATTAAATGTTGTTTCAATATTTAATGGATAATAACTATTTAAATTTTAAAAGAACCGGAAAACATGAAAGTTGTCATTAAAGGGTAAAATTTTCTTTAAGGAATAAAATACATCAAAATAATGTAACATCTTTGTAAAAAGGTACTTAAAAATGAGTACCTGAACATACTCGTTTCTCTATTCTTTTCGACCTCTAATCTTTTTCCTTGCAATAAATTCTAAACTTTCAACATATATCAGTTTGATCAATATAATTTGAATAATTAATTAATGACATCGCTAGTTCTTTTTCCTCAGTATACACTGTAAAAAAAGGTACTTAAAAAATGAGTACCTATACCTACTCGTTTTTCTTTGAGTACAATTGCATCGTAAATGAGCGATGACGTACACAAATTTAAGTAATCGTACTTTCTCAAAAGTTAGCAGTGTGATTTAATATTGTTAATCTCAGCTTCTGTTCAAGCCATCTTAACAAAGCGACCTGACAAACTTAAAATAGTTGTTCAGAAGATGGTTTTCCACGTTATTTAATGTCGATTGCTTAATTGGAAACTGAGTTATTCCAACTCAATTATTTTATTTCCCATTTTTTTGTCACACCTCTTTAACATTTCTTCTGTTTATAACTCCTTCACATCGTCCTGGTAGTACAACGGATAAGGCACTGGAGTGCGGTGCCTTAGGATATGGGTTCCATTCCCGGTAAGTCTTGGTAGCAATTGTTCATATTTATTGAAAGGGATTTATGAAGGCGGCCTACATAGGCAAGCAACTGCTCTTTTTATTAATTTTTAGTCAGTTTTGAGTACATGTCTTTTTCAAAAATGAAACATCTATTCAGAACTATGATGAGTATCGAGTGTGCTCAAAAATGAATACATTTTACTTTATTTTGAGAACCTATTTTTAACAGTGTACATATTTCTACTTGTATACACTATCTATCTACCCTAAATTCAATAAATATTGTACCATAAACTAAAATATAGTTATTTTAATGATGAAAATGAAAACATATTCTCTCATTTATGAATTGCTTTAGAAAAAGTAACTATTACTTTGTAGAAAAAAAATCCTTACATGTCAAACTACCCAAATACATTTATTAGTTTTCCTTCAAACCGCCCAAAATTTTAAGTAACCCTAAATATTATTATTACAGGATTGCAACATGTTACTATCTTAGTTTTCTCAATGCTATATCAATGTCGAAACCACGTCCATATTTTACTGTTTAGAGCAACAATAAAGGCGAAAGCAAATGTTAAGAAAGTGCTCTTAAAACAAAGGGAACATCGTAAAATTACCAAAATGAAATAGACCTATACTTTTTCGTCCTTTAAAATCTCGGATTCATAGAAAAAGATGTTGTAAATGCAATGTACTAAGTTAAGATGTAAATGCAATGTACCATGTTAAAATCTTTTACAAAGCATAAAAAGTATTTGAATGCTGACTTAAATTTAAAGATTAGCCACTTAAAAAATAAAAACTGCTCGAAGTAAATGAAATCCCTTTTGTTTCAAGAGAATTTACGAGTCATGACTTTTAAGTAGGTTTTATCAAATCAAATGGATTCCTTGGGGTTTTCAGTTGAATAATAAATTTGTGACATAAAAATGTGTGCGAAGTTTGTCTTCTAAATGCATTTAAATATTTAATTAAGCACTGAAGAAGACTACATTAAGGTTAGACACACAAATTAGATGCTTAAAATTATGTTATAAAAGGTTATAGTTTCGGATATTTAAATTTTTTTAAAAAGTAAATAAGAATCTCATTACCAATTGTTGTTTGTAAATTTATAAATCTAAGGTTAAAACGTGTTTAAAAGAAAATTTAAAATGATAATTTAAGTAAATATATTGATAAAGAAGTAATTTAATTACACAATAATTAATTTTTTTTAGTTGTTAAGTTTTTAAAATCATGTAAAAATTCATATTAATTGAATATAAATATAATTTATTAAATACTAATCCTTTAAAGAACATTATATTATTATTAGTGTTAATTTGTAAATTGATGTTTAACTATAATATTACAAATCTGAAAAAATTTACTTGTAAAATCTTTAAAATCGATTTTAAGTAAAATATGCGTGTAAGGCGAACAGGAACGTAAAGAATAAACTTTAATTTGCTCCTAATTTTGTAACTAATAATAATACTTAATGGTTCTCTTATCAATGACAATGTCACTGAAGCGCCGATGTAAAAGAAGGTATAAGGTTTCTGCTTTAAAGAGGCCCACATAGTGAGCAGCGAAGGAGCGGTTGTACTAATTTCACTTTCATCAGACTCTCGAAAACTTCGTTCTAGAAACGAGATATAAAGTAGAAAACGTGCAGCGATTTGAATAAAAAAAAGTGCCACTCACTTTGAATTTGGAGTTAAACGCCTTAAGCCCTGTGGCTGTCCCAATACAATTGGTCTATCTAATTTTTTACATAAAAGGAAACATAGTACATTATTTTGCAATGCACACTACAAGCTTGGAAAGTAGAATAAACCATAGTATGGGGAGTATATGAATTATTTTTACTTAATTTTTAATGTGTAACGTTTTTGAAATATTTGGCCGAGGTGGTTCATTATATTACATAGAATAAAAGCTATTCGCGAACATCTAGCTGAAATACCCGTTTTGCATACGGATTTAAATGACAAACACTCATCACTAATTAATCTACTTCGTATAAAACCAGGAATATGAAATTTGGCAGAGTTTTCTCTAATAAATCAAGAAGGAAATGTAAGTTAAATGTGTTTTTATAGCTGAAATACCCGTTCTTCACACGTTTTTTTAAAAACAAACTGTCAACAAGCACATGTTTTCATAGAAAAATTAGCACCATTCTAACCGGTAGAAGATCTCTTAAGCATTTATAAAATCGCATGAGGAACAAATTAAAATAGTATAGTTAGTCTAATAGTCAAATAATAAGTAAATAAATCTTTTATTAATTCTAATTTAAGTTAAAATATAATTGTATCGATGCATTTATATGGCATATTCCCTATTACCAACAACAGTGAATTTGTCTTTAATTAAATTCTGCAATCTAATTTATAATAAATATTTGCACGCAAACTTTTAAAAAATTTAATTTGACTCAATTAAATTGCACTGAATACAACGTTGAGTTTGACGTTACATGCCTTAAACATCTTTCGGCTCTGTCGATAGACACAACCTACCTAATTTCTTTTAACAATACAGTATCGCTTTTATTTGAATTGGAATAAATAACATTCTGTGTTGAGATAACAACTCTTGTTTTAGACTTGAAACATGTTTTTTAATTAAAAAGAATTTTTGTAGTTTTTTTAAAGTTGACTAAAGGTTTCACTCAACTAGTCCCACATGGAGTTTATGTATTGTATTGCAATTTAAATTCCCATCTTTAGAAAAAGGTTATTTTTATGTTAATACACGTTGCCTTGGAGGCAACTTAGTTGAATTTTTTATAGAATGTGCAAGAAGAGAGTTCAAGCATTGGAGAATGATTACACGAATGATAAAAGTATAAAATTAAGTTGTTTTTTTATAATTTTAAAAATAAAATATTTTTATGTGTTCGTCAATATAAAAATTCCATAAAAAAGTTTTAAAAAAATAGTTAGAAATTTCGATTTTACTTATACTTGTTCCTGAAATAGTTACTCAAACTCTCTTAAAAATTAAAGTCTTATTCAACATTAACATTGTAATACTGTATATTAATATTGTGAATGTAAATTACTATTGTACATGTCAATTACTATTGTAAATGAAAATTACTATTGTAAATGTCAATTACTATTGTAAATGTCAATTACTATAGTAAATGTCAATTACTATTGTAAATGTCAATTACTATTGTAAATGTCAATTACTATTGTAAATGTCAATTAATATTGTGAATGTCAATTACTATTGTAAATGTCAATTACTATTGAAAATGTCAATTACTATTATAAATGTCAATTACTATTGTAAATGTCAATTAATTTTGTAAATGTCAATTACTATTCTATATTACTATTGTAAATGCCAATTACTATTGCATATTACTATTGTAAATGCCAATTACTGTTGTATATTACTATTGTAAATAGAAAGGGACCACACTTAGGCAGAACGTGACAGAAACATTCTAAGAGGGGGAACAGTAACATTTCTGTTGAATCTTTTAGTTGTTATAGTCGTATTTTATTCTTCATGTTGATCTTTCGTAGTCTTAATAATGATAGTTAAATTTACTTCAAAATTTTACAAGAGTGTCAAACATAATTAAAGTAATTTTTATTCCTTATGCAAACAACATTTTCTAATACGTTAAGAATTTGCATAACCTGCTCACATAAAGACCAACAACTATTAAATATCGAATATGAAATAACTCGAGGAATTAGTTTTGTAGATTTAAAATTTTCATATGAGGTGAAAATTCGTCTTGGAGGATCGCAAACACAAAATTGTTATTACTTCTACTTGTACACATTGTAATAGAAAAGCGTGTGATATTGCTCTTCTGAAATTTAAAAATAATATTTTCATTCCGTTTCTTTCATGTTTCAGTGCAAAAATAATTAAAAACCAAACGATAAAAAAACCCAAGGGCTCACGAAATTCCCCTGTCGGAGTTTGTACTTTTTCATTAATTTTACATTTCGTTCTAAGTACCGTTCCATTCATATTTGTCCACTTCCAATTAATTAAATTCCTCTAATTTGAAGAAAACCACGTTCTCGCCAAAAGTAATCCAATTTCCTGTGAAATAAGCTTCTGGTTAGATAGACGAAGAATTAGATTCTGCTTTATTAAAAGAAAACTTTTGCGACATTTTAATAAGCTTATGTAAAACGTAAAACTATGTAATTGTACAAGCAAGATATATGTAATTGAGTAAAGTATTGTTAATATTATAAAATACATCCATTAATTGTTTTGATATATATGAATGAAATATTAGTAACATGCATCTTGGAGTTACAGAAACGTTGTGGTAATGGTTTAAATCGAGTTATTAGCAGATTAATATTTAAATATTTCCGTGCTTTTCCTTGAAATAGTTAACTAAGTCATATTTTTAAAACATCTTAGCTGATTTCGAAATACGGTAAACAGAATGAAATGTATTTTTATTCACACGTATATATTAATTAAAAACGTATGACTTCAAAAGTATTAATTTCATTAAAAACTATATAATTTCTATGATACTTGTTGACTAAAATGTTTTAAGGAAAACTACTTCTCGTTTCGAAGTTTCCATATTATTTTCATTTTCATAAATATTAAAACTTAGTTCACCATGATAAACATTCTGTGCTTGAATCATATAGAAATGTGAATATTTGTATGTATTTTAGTTATTTTATAAGTTTAGTCACTTTTAATGTAAAGGTTCAGCATCCAAATATCATTAACGGTCATGAAATAAACTTTGGTATATTAAAGTGGAATCCTTATTTAATGGAATCAGTAGACATTTCTTATTTTAACGAGCAACCGAGTAACATTAAAAATATTCATTTATGAACATTTTACTTTTACCTAATGCAATAGTCTGAGTGTGCTGGTTTTTACTTAACGAATGGGGGGTTGTATTTATACTTCTATTAAATTATATCATGTAGCCGAAATAGGTATTTTCACTTTATACTATTAATTAAAAAATCAACAACACATATCTCGATTGAGAGTTCTAACCCTGTCGTCCGTAATAAATCCTCCGTGTGGAGGGAGTTAGCCTGCGTTGTACCTGCCGTGGTTTAAATATCCTCACGTTGGAAGTGTGGAAAGTGGGATGTCAACTCAGGTAATGTTCTTATTATCTGATGATGTTTCAAAATTACGAGGCAGCTCTTTTTGGGTTTCTGTTCTGGTATAGACGTCCAGAACATCCACAAATTATACTGGCGTGTATACGGGACTGGTGCACGATAAATCTGATCGGGGTCCAATGTCCTGACGCTTATTGAGGTTGCGTCGGGTGCCAGCTCAGGTGTTGTCCTTTTCACCTGACCATGGTTCAAAAATACGAGGCATCGTTCCCGGGTCTTTCCTTCGAGATAGGCCTCGAACCGTCGCCAATAGCCCACTGTGCAGCTCTAGTGCGACGTTAATTAAACAATAAAAAAACCAATCCAATCTTCCGGTATAGATCTCAAACAGACACCATTAGCTCATTGTGTAGTTGAAGTTTGATGTTAATTCAACCAACCATCTAATGAATTTAAACTATGAGCTACTAAAAAAATTATAAGATTGTGAAGTTGATTTTTTTTTTTGTAAACAGTTTTTTTTTATTTCGAATACATGTAGTTTAAGTTATTTAATTATAATAATTTTAAAATATTTTAACTTTTCAAAATACACCCAACGGTTTAAAGATTTGAAACATATTTTTTAAATAGAATATTTATAAGGAATTTAAACTTTATTTGTATTTCCGGAAAAACTGGAGATCCATGTATATAAATAGAATTCCAAACTCCTTAGAGATTTATACTTTTAGAGAAAATTTTATTCATTGTTAGCAAGCAATAAATAGTTATTCCCTAAATATTCATACGTATGTAAATAAAGCATTATTTAATACAAACATACCGCAAGGAATAGGAAATTACAATCCGCATATCAACAAACAAACCACATGATTTCTTCGTTTAAAAATGCATAAAAGTTAACAATTAGGTCCATTGGGATTTGTATTCCCACTCAAATGAGCTCAACTACAATACCCTCAATCCGATAGTTGTATACATCCCCATTAACATAACCCACCCTTACAATTACTCACCCGACACAATGGGCAGTCAGAGATGGCCCATCGTCTTAATTAAAAGTCCCTGTGCACCAGAAAGCCTTTCATCCCCCCCGAGTGGCGTAATTAAGGAGGGTTTCGCGCCCCCCCAAGGAAATTCAGCCCCCCCATTCAGTAGTTAAGGACGCAGACGTGATGACACGCCACTAGACTTCCATCCCTGTCACCGCTGATCGATGGCAGTGGCGTTACGAGAGCGTGGTTATGAGATCAGGTGATTTAGTGGGGGCGCATTTGTTAACGCTAACTTTGGAGGTAATGGTAAAGGGCCCTCCGGGCGGGATGTTCGTTTCTATCAGGGTTTCTTAATCTTCTCGGTTTATTACGTTTTGGAATAAGATCCGAAAGTGTTTACCGGTTATTTTTTTGATGAATATATCGAGATTTCTGGGTAATAAGCGATGAAATATTTATAGCGTGGGGATGGATTTTTCACTTCAGACCCACTTTTTGAAATTCATCCTAAAAAAGAGCTTTAATGAAAGATTGAAAGGTAGGTACTAATTTAAAATTGCTTAAATTATTTTAAGAATCATTTAACAATTGTTTGAAATATCAACGAATTTTAATAAATTTTGCTAAATTTTAAATTTGCAATTTTTTGGAAGTTGGTTTTTAAAGAAGATTCCGTTAAAAAAAATTGCTGTTGTAACATTCTTTTTATACCTCTACGATGTGCTTATTTTATTAAAAATTAAAATATGGAACACTAGAAATAAAAGTGACGATAAAATTAAATTACATTTCTTATTTTCAAGAAAAATATTTTTACTAAGTTTTATATCTGAAGTTCACTACAAATTAACAAAAAATAGATTATTATTATTATAAAAGCTTTATAAAAAATGTGCATAAAACCTTTTAAAAACTTTTATTAAAACTTCATGTGTATATTCCTCCAAATACATTTAAAAACCTGCATGTTTTTTAAACTTTTAATTTACCTCTATAATAAATTTGAAAACATTCATTTTCAGTTCAAAAATTTCAATGGTGAATTTTTGGCATTATATATCTGAATAATATTTTCAATTTCATAACTTTCCTGAAGGTTTTATGCTGAGAGTTTAGCTGTGATGATCTTTTACGTTTAAGTGCCTTCTTATTTATAATAGATGATATATAATATATATCTATGAATTAACTATGTTATTAAATTAAATCAATAATAGTATCAATACAATTCAAATAGGCATTGCATGTATATTATTATTATGTTTAAACTGAAATATTTAGTGAAAAACTATAAAATTTCTAAAATTTCTTTTTCTTGCTTAATGTGATATATTAAGAGTTTTATTTTTATTTATAACAAATTCATAAAATATTTTTAATATTGTTTTTTATAAATATCAATTCTAAAATGTGATAAAGTTAAACAGTTAGTGTTATATTTATGATACAAATATATGTATTGGAAAAAAAGTTCATGATTACCATCAATGTATTAAATAATAAATATCAAACAGAAAAATTTACAGCTTGCACAAGATATGAACTAAAAAAAACAAATTTATAAAAATCACTTAAAAACATTTCTGACTAGTACCGTAATAAAGACAGTTAGGAGAATTAAAGTAATCTTTCGATTAATGTGCTGATAAAAAGAATATGGTTAATTGATTTTTAAAAGGTTTCAGTTGTTTCTGAAGGTATCTCTTCCATTGCAAAACTAACCAATTTCCTGCACAAACACTTACAGAAAATGCTCCAAAAGGAATTTGGAACACGTTTTTTTCAATTATAAAAACTAATAAAATGCTGTTTAAATATGGTTACGAAAGGATTTTTTCATTGAAAAAAGTTTCTTTTTGTTATATAAAACCCTGAATATTATTAATTAATTCGACTTTTATAGTTTTTATATAGAAATTTTCATGCATCAAACCAACACATGATTTGTTTTTGCTTACTCCAACAAATCGACTTTTAGACTTTAAATCACTCAGAAATGTATTTTTTTTTAAATCTACTCCATTAAATGAAGTGATTTTTAAAAAGTAGATTAGAATAACGATGTATAATTTATTATATAATTAAAAAAACAAACAATTTTACCCCGTGATTCATTTTTCTTCACCTTACCTATGTGTTTACTAGAGCATACGCAAATCGGATTTTAAAATCCTGAATAATTTGTATTGTCTCACAACTATGTTGATTTGTATTGTCTCACAACTATGAAAGCTGCCATTTAAAATTAAAACTACATTGATTTTGGTGTGAAATATAAGTTTTTTTAAAATTTGATCTCCGATAAATAGGGGAATGAAAAAAACTAAACTTATCATAAGAAAAGTATCAAAGTATTCTATAAAAACCCAAAGAACTAGCAACATTCAACTAAATATCATTTCACCAATTCAATTTTTAGTCAGATCGATTTACGGTCAATTTTCCATTAGATATGTTTTAAAATGACCATCAAGAAAGTTTAGAAATACATTCTTTTATAAAATGTTTGCTACATCCAGTAAACGATCATCTAAGAAATTGATTTTAAATTGAAATATGATTTTGAGTACTTCAAACTACGAAATTGAATTTCATAATTATGGCAGAGAAGCTGCCTTATTAACTAACTGCACTGCATATATATATATATATATATATATATATATATATATATATATATATATATATATATATATATATATATATATATATATATATATATATATATATATATATATATATATATATATATATATATATATATATATATATATATATATATATATATATATATATATATATATATATATATATATATATATATATATATATATATATATATAGCGATATTAGCGAATCTTTTATTTCTAAAAAATCGAAAAAGTTTAACGTTTGTTCATAGATTGCAGCATTATTAACGGCTTGTTTAAAAACACCCGTTAAAATTAATTATTTTATACCCATATTTATAAAAAAACCTTTAATATTTATGAGATTAAAGTACGATTCGTCAATGATCCATGAAATTATCTTACTTTTGTACCACATATGTTAAAATTCGTTGCGTGTAAGGGGCGTTAAAGGGATCTTTACTACAGAAATAATATATATGATTGTAATTTTAGCGTTAATAATGGTGAACTTTGTTATTGCTTGAATGGGTTAAATCATACATCTCCTTTGACGTATCTACTTAATTCAGTATTTTTTATGTAAAGTGTCATTAAGAGTCGAGAATAGACGTATATATCAAAATGCATTCCCGAATTTCCACCCTTTCAATTTTCAGCGCCATTGGTTAACATTCATTTTAAAACTCATCATGTTCATGATTTAGATAGGTGAACAAAATATGATTTCTAGTTAAAACCTACTTTCGTGTTACTAGATTTATTGTTTAATTATTTGAAAAATTGTTAAAATGTCTGAAAATAAATCTTTGAGTTATAATTTATAACATTAAGGAAAATAAAATAAATACAGAATAACGAAAATACAGAAGTGTAATATAAAGATAGATTAAAAAACACACCAATACTAAGTAGCGCAAAAAAGTGATAACAAGATTTACATTTACTAGTTATAAACTTTTCTTGAAGTTAACGATATATTTGCTATTTATTTGTGAAATTGTTATTATATTTATATTTATATTTATATTTATATTTATATTTATATTTATATTTATATTTATATTTATATTTATATTTATATTTATATTTATTCTCTTTTAATAAATAATGAAGGACGTACTTAGCAAAATAATATGGGCTATTTTTAATTGAAAGAGAGAGAAATAGAAACCGGTTTTTACTGAATAGATGTAAAAGATAATATATTTTCACATAATAGTAAACATAATAAGAAATTAAGTTTTCTATGTGACATGTAACACATAATAAAAATATATTTATTTTGAAAAAAATTTCAAATTGAAAGCAATGTGGAGCTTTTAAAAGCTTTCTCGACAAAAGTAATTTTTTAAAAAATATTATTAATAAAGGAATATATATGCGTTTGAAACGTAAATTGAACCATTCAGCAGCGAAAACAAACCTACAGTTTTGATACTTTTCTTAACCATCAATGGGGTAACCATATATAATTATAAATTCTCAATAAATATACCAAAGTTTCATAAAGTTAAATCGATTTAGTACAATAAAAACAATAATTTTTTTAGTTTCATATAGCTTCCTTACGGTTCATAATGAAATAAAATATTGCGACACATGAATAATAAAACGTTGCTTAAATAAGAAAACCAACCTAAATACCGTTCTATTTTAAGAAACAAATACTCATCAATCATTAATCATCTCCAATATCATTTATCGATGCAAGTAATCAAGATAGTGCGTCTTCTCTTTTTTCAGAACTTTTTTCTTCATCTTGGTATCTCAACTAGTGTCACCCCACCCTAGATTATTATGATCATATTCTCCCTTTTTGAAAACAGGTAAATAACCTTGATTGTTTATGAAAAGGTATATCCTATTGAAGACAAGATATTTAAATACTCATATCACTATAACAAAATTGCACTGTGACTTTTAAATAATCTTGCATTCAAACTTTAACTTTGGAACAGGATAAAGAGTGAATCGGTATTTTATTACGACACTAAACCGGCTGGACCGGTTCGGATTTCCTGACACAATTATTTAAAAAATAGTAATTTCAAATAACGTCCTAAATAATAGTTTGTGCATAATAAAATGAAATACGAAGAAAATATTAATTTTTTTCAAGTTAATTATGAATTAATCAATATAATATTTTGATTAATAAAATTTTTTTTTTAATACTCCAATCGTTTACGCTGTTATATATCTCCCTTTTATATTTTAAATATTATAATAAAAAAAATATTTTTAAATTATAATTGTGTCAGAAAATATTTACTAAAAATAGAATTTCATTTAAAATGGCTTTTTAAAGTTAATTATAAATCAAATTGACATTTTGCAAAAATAAACTATCCCTAGTACTCAAACATCTACAAGTTTTTTCTGGTCAAAGTAAAGCAAATCCACCGAAAACGTTATTAAAATGTTTAGGGTAAGGTAGAGGAAAATGCGTATTAAAACTCGATTTTTTTACGTTCAAAGTTAAATTTCTTTTTGGATTTTTGTTTTAAATTGAAATTATTTCATAAATATTCTTCCTTTTTTATTGGAAACACAATGATGCTTTATTTTTTATTTAATTCTGATGTTTATAAATATTTTTAATAATAATTTTTCTTAGGTAATCTACTCCGATTTTAGGTGGGGTGAAAGGGTAATTTTGTATTCATGGAATTTCTCTTGTAAAAAAGCATTATTAAAATAATTTTTTTGGTCAAATTAATAATTCGAATAAAATAGAATAAATGATAACCATAAACTCTTATAGACTGAGTATTTTTAATTAATAAGAGACTGTTTTTGCCACTGCTTTCAAAAAGCATCTTGCAATCCGCCATTTAAAAAACAACTTATTATTTTTTATTATCTTCGAAAAAGTATACCTGCTAGTATAATTTGTGGTTTATTTTAATTATGGACTATATTCTGTATTTTGTTATTTTTAATTTGTTCCACGGACGATTTTTTCCATCTACAACTATCTATTTGTGTTTTAACGGTTAAAGCAAATTAAAGTCCTTTTGTTATCAAAATGTGTTATTCTTATTGACAGTTTGTTTAAAACACGTGTATGTAACTTAATTAAATTCACATATAAACAGTGTTAAATATAGCGTGGTTAATTATTTTTTGACATTTATAAACTTCAAAATTTATATTTTTCTAGAATATGGTACTTTTTGAAAACAGTGACATTTTTCAGAATTTCCTACTCTTTAGAATTATTATTCTATTACCTACTTTCCTCACTTTGTGAATAATTGAAAAAAGCTAAATAAAGTTTTAAAAAAATCTGATAAATTTTTTAATTGGAAATTATTAAAAGACTTCTCATTAATACAAATCCTAGGAATATTGGTAAGTAATTCGACATTTCAAGTTTATATATAGAAGTTTTCAAGTATCCTACTAAAACAAGTATTTTTGTTCACTCAAACTCGACTTTAGGACTTGAATTAAAATTCCAAAAAATGTATTTGTTTTCTGAAATGTATTACATTAAACAAAGTAAATTGTTAAAATAATCCATTCATAAGTTTAATAATATGTACATTATATTAAATTTAAGTATGCCCATTTTACCCCATTTCCTATTTCCCTCATATTAACTTATTAGTTTAGACGGTTCTTGAGTCTTTTGAAGTTGTAGGTAACTTAACTAACTTTTAACTTTAACGATGCCAAACTGTATGGATAATTAAGCTTTTAATAAAAAGTAATTATTTAAGCACTGTTTCTCTTTTTCAGCAGTCCACTGGACTTGAACATAAGCCTATAGTATAACAGAAGATTACTCTTATACTATTATTTTATTTCGAACGTCTTGTTTGGTAAAAAAAAAAATTAAATAACTATTCAAGAAACCCTAATCCAAACAATTTTTTTTTTCATTAGTCCAAAATTTTCCGAAGTTTGAAAACTTTAAACAAAACTTTTATTCCACCTTCACCTTTCTTCACCAAGTTTGGAAATAGATACCATTCATTTTCCTGAAAAGGAAATCTTTTGCGAATAAATCAGTTCTCAAAACATCCGAAACGCTCCATCATAGAACAGAGTTCTTATTCTTTTATGTCGATCTCATATTACTGAGCGATAAACTTATCGTAATACCATCTGCCACCTAAAGCCAGTTAATGTTTATTTGCTCATCGTCGCGCCAATTTATGGCACAACTTTGGGTATCTTTTATAGATCGAAAGTAACTCTTCCCTTCCAATTAAGGAATTATTTCTTATGCCCCAAAATATGTGTATGATTCGAGAAAGTTGCATTTTGTGATGATAATTGTTCGCTTAACATTAAATAGATTATCTATCCATTTTTTAAAATCATTTTAGATCGATAAATTCCGTATTTTTCAACCGCAAACCGTTAATAGGGACCGTTAATGTGGAAAAATCTTGTTTTGTAGATGATTCTGCACTTTAACGGAACAAATCGGGGAATTTGCAGATTAACTAGGTAAAGTGCACATTAACGGTTTTCGAACTTTAACGATAACAAATACACTATTTTCAATTAATTTCATATGTTGAATTGTTAAACTATCGTATGATATGGACGTGCTATTAAGTTTTTTCGACAATGAATGCAATTTTTAAATTCGTAATTAGTAAATCTAAATGGTTGAAATATCATTAAATATATTTTTTCTAAATGAGATTTTTAACAATAATTAGAAAAACACGCTTTTTGTAAAAGGAATAACAAATTCCAATGAATGAAAACTATCTTACATTTTCAAAAATTGTTTAATTATGTTGTTTATGTATCATTGTAATCCTTTCTAAATATAATTTTCTGACAAAAAATACCTTAATTTGTTAGGAAATCTTTTATATTTCAAGATTTTCCATTTTAATTTATAAGGGAATTAAACAATTCAAAAATCTAAAGTATTTGCATCATATAAAAAGAAACTGTTATTGAAAAGTCAAACCTATAAAATATTTTTATTTTTACTTATTATTCTTAAATAAAGCGAGAATATTATTTTTTTCTCTGTTTCATACACTTAGAGTATCTATTTTTCTTCTCAGTAATATCTAAATATCCAGAACTGTTGAAAATTTAAACAATAAAAAACATTTCAGCCCACTGGAGAACCAGACCAGTTATTTTTAAAATATTGGAAAGAACATTAATATTTTACCCATGATATTAAGTAGAAATTCTAAAAGTATAACTATATAGAATCTATTGAAATAAAATACAAAGTTGAAAAAAATTCATTAGCAACAAAGAATCTATATGTTATTAGTGCGGAGTTGCCATTCTTCAAAATCTATCATCCATATATGCTGTTTGAGGAAAGTGATATTCAGAAAATAAATTCATTGTAGCGTACATAAAGATATGTTTATTCTGAAAACTTTGAACATTTCATGTTAAGAAAATAGTATCATAAAGAATGTTTTGAGTTAATCTCTTTATTCGAGAAAGTTTCTTTTTTTAATGAAAAGAAGGATTGAAAAGTTCTCTTTTTTGATTCACGGAAGAGCGGAGATACGTTCTCTTTCAGTTTCTGTGAAACCTGTTTCTCTGCTGCTAGTGTGTGATTGCAGTGAAAGCCATTTCATATTTTGAACGCCTTAATGAAGCAAAGCAATTTTTTGACAAATTTTGAATGATTTACATGAAATAACTTAAAGCATTTTATAATTTCAAAGGTTAATATTGAAGATGGTATGTATGAAATTTTGTTGAAAAGACTTACTTTAAGTTCATTAAACATATGTAACGAACAGAGGACATATTGAAAAGAAGTTTTAATGAGATAGAGGAAAAAAGCATTAGAAACTTCGATTATGATATATCTGTTTGTAAAAATTATTTCGAAAGCATCTTTAACGATATTGATGTATTAGCTTATTCATTATGTGTGAAAATTTACAGACATAGGTTCCATCACCGAAAGCAGTCATTTTAAGGGAGAGATTTTAATAATAATTTAAAAGTTCGATTTAATTTTTCCATTGAAAATTATTCATCACCCTGATTGTTAACAATGTTAATACAATAAAAGTTAAAAGGATAATTTTAGAATTTTTTTTTCTTCTTTTTATAATGTTGGCGTAAACTTGCATTTTCATATACCTTTAAGAACAATTGGTATTAAAGTTAAATAATTTAAGAGGTGTGAAAAATTTAGATATTTAGTATTCTGCATGTTTAATTCAGCTATGTTTACATTAATTATCAAAAACAAAGATAAAACATTTTTGTTCGTTCTAAAGTAAATTCGTTAGAGTGAACGACAATAGTTCAACACTGGAGTTTTTTTCTGTAAGACTTGGGATATTTCCCAAGTCTTACAAAAGAAAATATTGTTTTCTTATACAAAGGAGTTTACAAATAAAAAAGGAAAATACTTTAATAGTGGAAATTGTTAAATACTTAGAGTATACATGTTATATATGCTTAGAGTATTCCCGCATCGTATACAACACAGTTAGTAATTTTTCAAACTATGTTGTAAGTACACAGTTTTCTTGCGTCATTTTTAAAAGGAATAGTTAACATTAACTTTTCGATTTTTATGTAACTTTTGCCAGTGAATACAGTTACTTTTCATTATTTTCCAACTTTATTTACTTGTATTAAATGCAATTGTTATATTTTCAAAATACAGTATTTCATTTTACAAATTGTATTTAAAGTTTATTGAAGGAAGGATTTGAATTCATTAAGAAATCGAAATTTAATTTTCATTAAATAAAATGATTATGTTCTGTAACTTTCAAACACCTTAAATTTCAAAGTAACTGTACACTTAAACGTTTTTTTTAAAAACCATTTTATATATTGTACAGAAAAAGAATGGACGCCTTGTACTTTGTTTCTAAATAAAAAATATCCTTCAAATCGTTCTTAATCTATGAATGCACGAACGTTAAAAATCATTTATAGATATTTACAGACACATAAAGTAATTCCTACGAAAAAAAGTTGTCGAGAATACTAATAATTTTACAAATAAAATATTTCCAAACCAATAATAATTTGTTTTCTAATACTTAGTCACATAAAAACTTTAAATTTTTAGGAAATACGAAACATTTTTTTTTTCTAACATTAATTTACGCTGAACGACGTTTAAATTAAAAACTGAGTTTTAAATAAAATAATATTTTTCTTTAAATGAAATAATAAATTAAAAGTGCATTTACAAAATTATAAATTAATGTGTTTCATAAAAAATATAATCAATAGATGGTTTTGTAATGATTTCTATTTTTGTAACTAAATCTCATCACATGTATAATTACTGAAATCTAAAAAAATACAAAAATAGTGAAACACTTTTCCAAAGTAATATAAATAAATGCACGAATTTTTACCTTTGTTAAATGAATATACGTTTCCCCTAGAATTTTGAAGTATTTCAAAATATTTTCATCCTATCAAACTCCGGCCATGCATCAAGTAGATCTTTGACGTTTGAAATGTTTTGGAGTTACCCGAACTCGAAAAGAGGTGCAGGAAATACCACCCATCTCCCCACCCCCTATTACAAACTGCGCCATCTAGGGTCAGTAAGGTAATTTACGTTTCTTAAATATTTAGTTCTGAGATTTAAATGTAATAGGTGTGTTATTTAATTATGATTTTTTTGTGAAGTTATTTTAAAAGGTTAGGTTAAATATTTATATATTTTTAGTTTTGATTAATGCGTGAATTTAATTTTTATTTATTAAAATAAATTAAATTAAAGTTTTTATTACATGTTAGTAGTTTTCATTACATGTTAGTCGGAGATAGTATGTGTCTGATTTAAATAATAGAATTAGATAAGAAATAAAAAAAAAATTAAATTTAATATTATTATATATGATGTTTTTGAAGACTTTAGCTCAATTTATACAATTATTTCAAACAAAATAACTTTACAACTTTTAATAACTAACTAGCAGATAGCTCCACGTTGCCAGAGAACCCATTTTTTTAAAAGACTCCGTCAGGAATCAAACCATCGACTTATTCTGAAGTCCAGTTTGCTAACAACTATAGTTGCTAACAACTATAGTTGTTAGCAAACTGGACTTAACTATAGTTGCTAACAACTAGTTTGGCCCCTGCTGGATAATCCCTTAAGGGAGATCCGAGCCCCAAATTCCAAAAAATTACTAATTTTTGTTTTCATAAAACCATTCTATACATACTTAAGAAGGTGTGAACAAAATTTCAAAACAATAAAAGAAACAGAACATATGTTTTTTTAAATGTTTATATACCATTTATCATCTTTCTACACACTTTTCGTCTGCAACAATCGTCATTTACTCAAAATATTTTTTTTTACATTTTGGTCACGTTTAAAATGCTAAGGCTTTGTAACTAATTAACTTAAAACTAAACTGTTAATAATTTTTGAAGCTCTACTATTTGTTTTAGAAACGAATGAACAGCTTTTTTTAATTTAAGTTGTAAATTATTTTTTTACGAATTATTAAACATAAAAATGTGAATATTTTTTAGGTATCGAGCATAAAATAAGTTTTTGAAAACTATTAAAACCCAAATCTGCAAAAGTCAATTCATACGTCTGTATTACATACTTTGAAATTATTTAAGGAATTAAAATAATTTAAAAACATTAAAAATTGAAGGAGGAGTAGTGTTTTTTAAAAAAGTCTATTTAAGCTTAAAAACGCAAAAAAAAAATAACAAACATAACTTTTTTAAATATATTTTTGTTTTTGATTATTGTCCAGAAAAAGATGTTCTAATAATATTAAAAAAAATGGTATTTCTGAATTCATTAATAAACAAATTAGAATTTGGGGCTCGGGTCTCCCTTAAGACTTATACATTAAAAAAAATTCATTTCTAACTTTGGAACTTGAACCAGCGACCTATTGATCCGAAGTCCCGCGCAGTACTGACTATGTTAAAAAGGGAACACATGCGCAGTTCTCCCTCACTACAGCGCTTCGATTTTATTGGATGGAAACTTTAGATATTAATTAAAAAATAACTAAAACTTTAAAATTGTGGGTCTCAGGTGCACACATAGAGGTTGAATACTGCTTATGTTAATTTCAGGCATTTCCGTGCAGTGGAAGGTAGTGATTTGCGTGCCACAGACTCCAGACTCTTCCTTTTATTATTATAGGTTAACTCACATAAAGGGATACATTTTGTTTTAAATACTGTTTAAATTTGGTCATATTTGAACGAAATATTTTTTTAATATATTCAATACTAATAGATGATTTATGAATACATACATTTTATGTATTTAATTATATGATTAGGGAAATAAATTGATTGACGAAATTCTGATTTAAATGAATTTGTCTTATCTAATTTTATATAATAATATAAAAATGTTTAACGGGATTCCATTGAGTAACAAGGTTTACATGTAGTTTGAATTTAAAATATCTACTTATTTAAGAAAACACTTTTTTTTTAAAATTTACACTTCTTTCAAAGACATCGACAAAAATGTATCTGGAATTTGTTTGGGAGTAGTTATTCTACGAGCCAGGGCACTATTTTCACAAGGGAAGTTAGGTTCAAGGCTAAGTATAATTTTACTACACATTATTTGCATACAAATAATTAATCATTGGCAAGAACTCAATTTGTAATTATGATGATTTTCAAACATTTATCAGATATTTTTTTTAAAACTGTGATGTTGTGCCCATGTTACGGAATTTTTAAATCAGGTCATGTACTACAACCAAAATATTGCAAACTGAAGTTTAATACGCAGTTTTATGCAAAATATTTAGTATAAATGTGTAAAATCATCAATACATTATGGTCAGTATATTTAATAAAACTACAAAAAGTATGCTTTAATAAGCATCTAAATTTTAAACTACTTTGATAATTTCTACGCAATTTTTTTTATTTAGAACTTAAAGAAACCCCAAAGGTACATTATTATTAAAAATGTATGAAAATTCAATAAAAATATTATTAAAAATAGCAAATTATGAAACAACCAATAACAATGCACATCCGATTTCGAAGTCTCAAAATACTTTTTATTTAAAAATTAGAACAATTAAAAAATTAATACTTACTGTAATGAGCCATTAAACATTAAACATGTACATAAAATGAAAAGATGAAATCAAAGTATAAACTTTAAAATAATACTTTAATTATCTTTTATTAGTTAGTGGGTGATATACAGATAAATATTACAATTAGTGTATAGCTAAATTCTTAAAAAACTACTTGGATAAAAAACTACAATCATTATAAATTTCAGGTGTATCTGGTGCTAAAGTTTGTATTCTGTAATAAATAATTTGACTTTAATTAATTATATTATAGTTATATATAAGAAAAACATTCCAAAGTTCAAATGCATACTCTTAGAGACTCAAATACATACTCTCTGCCAAAAGCTATATGTTATTTACAATCACAGTTTAAACTGTCTGAAAATCATTAGTCAAATTTCAATTATAAACTTTCTTTAATTATTCAACAATCCAAATTAATCACCTACGTTTCAATTACAATTTACTCCACCTTAATTCTGACGCTTGAACATGACAGAAATTAATGCTGTTAACCCCTAAAAATAAGCATGATTAATCACTCAATTAAAATCAAGAGATTATAAATGAACGAAGTAAACTTACCAAGAACTATAAAATTTCGTTAAGCGGAAGACCAATTCTTTGATTTACAACAAACGGTATGTTTTCGAACCAATTCAATTTTTTTAGTTTATACAGAGTGAATTATACTTAATATGTTTTGCGATAAAATAGCATGTATTTGATGTATCCAGGAGATTTAGATAAACAGTTACATTTTAATGAAACAATATATTTATGTGTGAGAAAAATAGTTTACTTATTTGAGTGAAATTTATATATTTATACAAAATAAGTGAAATTTAATGTGCACTTTATAATATATATATATATATATATATATATATATATATATATATATATATATATATATATCCCCTTATTGGTTCCCCCTTTATTGGTCCTGAGCCAGCATTAGGTATCTCTAATGAAATTATCAGAGGTACTGTCTTCTCTATTTTTAGGAATTTACAGTACGAGGACTGGCGCAGCGCATCAGACCAGAGACAAGCTAGAGAACTAAGTAGTGGATGTCCTAGCTCTCGTCATAAGGAGTTGTTAAAGCTCCATCGCTCTGGTATTCGTATGGCTATTGGATTACTAACTGGGCATTGTACTCTCAGAAGGCATCTAACTATTATGAGGGTTAAGGATGACCCTTTGTGTAGGGGATGTAGGAATAATGATGAAACTGTTGTACATATTCTCTGTGAATGTGACTTCTTCTCCGCCCATAGGTTCGAGCACTTTGGACGTCACTTACTTGAGCCTTGGGAGCTCCAGGACCTTCCTGTTAGATCATTGCTGAATTTTGCTTCAGCTACGGATATCTTTTCTTAAGTGATCAAAGATTTATTCCAGGAGAAAGTACAATAGACCTCCTGTCGCAGTGCTTGCCCCAATTGGAGCCCCAATCCTTAAGTCATAAACGTAGTCATAAATATATATATATAAATAAATAAATATATATATATATATATATATATATATATATATATTATATATATATATATATATATATATATATATATATATATATATATATATATATATATATATATATATATATATATATATATATATATATATATATATATATATATATATATATATATATATATATATATATATATATATATATATATATATATATATATATATATATATATATATATATATATATATATATATATATATATATATATATATATATATATATATATATATATATATATATATATATATATATATATATATATATATATATATACGCACGCCTAAGGAAAATTATTTAAATTTCCAATCTGTGAAAACAGTTTTACAATTAACAATATCGTGGGAGAGTCAGTAGGTTAAGGTCTTAGCTTTAGATTAAAAAAATCTACATACATTTATTTCAAAACATCTACATGCATTAATTTCAGAATATTTTACATTAAGATAGATTAAGTTACATTACGATTAATTAAGTTTGTTATTTTTATAAATGTATTTAAATGCAAAATACAGAAGAGACCATTTCTCTTGATTGCAAAGAAAAGTTAGTTATAATTGTTTTTTTGGAAGAATTTGATTGCTTTCAAAAAGTTGTAATCATGAAAAAAAAAATTAATAAAAAAAGTTATACTGAAGATGTTTATACAATCACAAATGCAAAATGTTTGCAATTTATATTACAATATATGAAAGAAAAAAACTAAGGAGATAAATTATCAATACTTACAAGAATACATACACATAACATATGCACTTTAGTAAACTTAAACACTTTGATCATTCTCAAGGCTAACTTTAAGAATTTGAGAAAACTATTACTATTATTAAAGTGATTTATGCTAATTTTCCCATTTATTAAATATGATATTCGTTTATTGAGATAATAGGATATTTATACCAGTAAAGAATGAATCAAGTACTTAAACTGTCACAGAAGTTTAATAAAAAAGGTCATATTTTTATCCTAAAAAGATTGTATTTTTCGTTTTGTTGATGTTATTAAAGATGAAAGAATTACGAGACAATAAATATGACATTCCTAAAGAGTGCCTTGAAAACTATATTTATTGCTCAACCTATATTCACTATTAACTTTCAGAGTTATGTTTATTTATGTTGATTTTTAAACCTTGTTGTATTTTGGTTCGAATTGACATTTTAATTAATTGGATTTTTATTGTCAAACTGATAAATTTTGTTTCAAATAATAAGTATAATTTGTAAATACTTTCTAACCAAAAAGCCACACACAGCGTATAAAATTATAAAAACGAAAATTTAAAATTATTAAATAAACATAAGCATTAAATCTCACTTTTGTACATTGAATGCAAGTTTTCAATTTTAAACTCTAACTGTAATTTGTTTTTGGAAAATATATAATCGAAATTAAAAATAAATGAGCTAAAGTAGTATTGTTTATATAAATAGTATGCTTTGTAATAATAGTTCAAATCCATCAATACTTGAACATTAATTGTGTACCCATTGATTAATCAGAAATGTGAAATTATAAATCTCTCATGCACTGAAAAAAAAAGGAACTTAAATATGGGTACCTGATCCAACTTGTTTTTCTTTGAGTGCAATTGCATCGTAAATGAGCGTTGATGTACTCAAATTATAGTAATGTTACTTTCTCAAAATGAGTAGTGTGATTTAATATCACTAATTTCAGCTTCTGTTCAAGTCATCTTAACAAAGCGACCTGATAAACTTAAAAAAGTTTTTCAGGTGATGGTTTTACACATTATTTGATGTAGATTGTTTAAATGAAACTGATTTATTACAACTCAATTATCTTACTTTCCATTCTTTTGGCACGCTTTTTTAAAAAAATTCAGTTTATAACTTCTTCACGTCGCCCTGATAGTACAACGGATAAGGCACTGAACAGCGGTGCCCGAGGATCTGGGTGCGATTCCCAGTAAGTATTGGATGTAATTGTTGATATTTATTGAAAGTGATTGTGGAAGCAGCCTATGTAAACAAACAACTGCTCTTTTTATTCATTGTACTCATTTTTGAGTACATGTCTTTTCCAAAAACGAAACTTATGTATTCAGAGCTATGATAAGCATAGAATGTACTCAAAAATGATTACATTTTATTTATTTTTGAGTACATATTCAATATACTCAAAAATATTTATAAGTGTGGTTTTAAGATGTATTAGTGTAAAAATTATAAAAACTATTCATTAACTACAACAATAACCACACGTATTTCGAATTTTATTATAACTAACTAATATTTAGACTACATGGATATTAGGAACTTTTAAAATGTTAAGTAGATATTTCTCTACAAGTTTTTTTAAATTAATTAAGTTTACCTATTCTTAGAAGTTTTTTTGATATATTAAAACTCACTTACTTTATAAATTGCATCTATCAATTTCCAGGTATTCATAATACATTTATAAATGTAATGCATGTACTCTTTCAGACTTTTTTTAAAATACTTTTTAGATAATTCAATTTCTCACACTTTTAAAAATTTCATTTTGACATTACTGCAGTCAATATAAAATTAGTTATGAAGTAAATTTGATTAAAGAAATAAAATTTAACTCTAAAATTTAAAAGTTTACTATTTCTTTGTCCTTATGCGTTTATTTAATTTAGGAAGTTTTGATGCCCAACTTCACTGCTAATTAATAAATTCTTATAATAATTTTAAAAAATATATTTGTATTTATTATAATTAAAATTAGTATAGTTACTTAAAATGTGTTTTTATTAATTTATGTATTCATTTTATTTCGGAAATATGAATGTTATGCCATGCGTTATTATTGTTAAAATTTGATGCATAATCAAGAATTAACAACAATGACTGAAAGTAATAATTAATTGAATTATCTACTGTAGTATTAAATAAACGAGTGAAACTATTTTATGTCAGATCAGCATTAAAAGATATTTTTAATAAATGTGCATTTTCTGTTTTATTAACTTGTATCAAATTAAACAAATAAATCTGAATTATTTCTACTTTTTTTATTTAAATATACTTTTCTTATAACAATTTTGAATCAAAAATGAGAAAAGAACCTTGATGTTTTTTGCTTATTTTTATTTAACCCTAAATATTACAATCAGCGGTTCATAGACATAGAATTTCAGCTAGTACATTCCATATTCCAAAAGCCTGTAGAAATTAGACAGATCTTAATTCAGATGTGTTAATACAGAATATCAGAATTTAAAAAAAATCGTAAAAAATTCGATTTTTTTTTTGTTTATTTATATTACAAATAAATGTAATCATATTTGTTTATAGAATTATAAAATTTCCTACATTTTTTTTAATATCATAAATTTTTTTATATGAAATTTTACATCGGAAAATATTCTTTGCGAAATTTAAGTAAATCGAATCAAGATGAAGCTATAATATGTAATTTTACCGTTTCTTAAAAAATATTTTTCTTAATACTCAACCCGCTATAACATTCATGTATTTTTTTAACGGAAAACTTTTATTTTTATAATATCGGAACACATCATTAAAAAAAAAATACATATAGGTCGAATCTATAACCTCTCGACTTGGCGCGCGTTGGCGGTTTTAATTTAAAATTTCTGGCGGTTTCATTTTTCAGTTTTTTTTTTTGAGTTTTGGTGAGCGCGCTGGGCAGTCGGTTAAAAATAACTTTCTATCTCTGAACTTCAATGCCACAGAATACATCCTATAAATCTCTTTCCCTTTTTACACCACCAGCCAAGCCATTTTTTCTTTCCCTTTCATAAGCTAGGAATCACGCCCCTAAAAGATACAGTGTGGGTGGGATACTCACGGGTCTTTGAGGAAATTGACGCCGCTAAGCTGCTCGAAACAACTGAGGCATAGGCTCCAGGGAAAACTCTTTTCTTGTCCTGCCGGCGCAACAGACATTATGGATTTAATCCTGCACTTTGCGGAAGCTTCAGACTGTTTGGGTTGGCATCTTCATACTTGAAAGCTTTTGCAGCCTTTTTTTCGCGAATTGAGAATGCGCGAATGGATTGTTTTCTTATTGATAGAGAAATAGGATGCAAGACTGGAACTTTTGTATAATTTATCTTCTGGAATTCGAAGTTTTTTTTTGTTTTGAAAATAATACCAGTATTTTCACTGAAAAAATGGGTACTTTGAAATGAAAGGTGTTTTTATTTAAATTGCTTTTCTTCGCTTATAATAACTCTGGATTTTTTAATTTTAATAAAGGCACTTATTTAATTTTGAATATACATATGTTTTTTAGTCTAAAACAATCAATCGAAACTTTGATTTGTTGGATTTTTTTAATCGCCATTATCGAAACGAAGGGTGGTTGGTTGGTGTTTAATGGTACAAAAAACTAGCTAAACTGCGGCAAACGTTTATGTAGTTACGATTCTTCAAAATTTTATATACAATTTATCAAACCAGTGTCGTTGAAATACTCGAGCAAGTTAGAATGCGGTTTATCATTTAATAAATCTTTTAAAATGGGATTCGCAGTGCCAAACTATTTTGGTCTCACATTATTAAGGTTGGGTAAAATACATAAAAAATGTGTAACTGACAAATTATAGTTACACCTGATGCATAAAGGTGTCGGTTCAGAAACTAAAAGGTGTTTGTGGGTCAATCCGGTGGGAACTATTTGAAACTTTGCCAAAATAGCACTCTTTTTTTCTGTTACAAGTTATTTTTTAAAAAACTTTAAGGGTTGGCTTTATAGAATGTAATTTATTACTTGTTTTATTATCCCTATGAAAGTGCCATACTGCATCATGTGTTTGCTTAAATGTCAGTTTTGAATCATTCATGGGTACAAAGTTATCTCAATTAACATGCGAGCATTTTTTGCTGCATTATCCGCTTTACCCATTACCAAAGAAGAAAAACAATTACACAGTTCTTCAAATTAACCTATTTTTTTTGCTTGGATATAAGTATTGAAACAGATATCTTATATAAATTACTTTGTTTATTTTTGGAATGGTATCGTGTTAGTTCTAACATATTAAAGAAACTGCTAATGTAAAATATGTTCACTTACGTTAGCTGTAGGGAGTGCTGTGTAGCTCATGATATATCCCAGAACCACATGAGGCAAATAACATAAAAATACATAGTTCATTATAACGAAAATTCATACAAAACGTAATGTAAAAAACTAGTAGTTCTACGAACAACATACCTTGTGACCAAAAAAAATCTATAAAAAATAATATATGTGTTGTTTTTAATTACTTCAAAGAACATTCATGTCAAATTCGAAGCGTGACTGCGTAGCAAACAAATTTGCAGAAATACAAACAAACATACGAAATACCGAAAAGTCGAATTTGAAACAGGGATTCCCTAAACCTCAGTCAATTAGTAAATAACGAACATTTCAAATTTTAAACAGATATGAATAATATGTTTCTTAAAAGAGACTCCCTGCAAAATTTCGCAATTTTAAATTAGTTTTTATATTTAGAATTCCTTCCCATCTTCCATTCTCCAATACTTTCCCCATTAATGCAAAGGAATCAAACTATACAACAACGAATATAGAAGCCTTATTGTTAGCTTCAATGCACAAAGGCATCATTGCTCAAAATAATTCCCACACTAACCTCTCGCATACAAAAATACCCCACATCCACCAAAAGAATCTTCCCCAACTTCTTCGGCTTCCCTCATATGAAAGAAGGATTTCCTTTCAAATGACAAAACCCTTTGCAGAGAACCAAAATCTGCGAGAAGCCGTCTTCTTTGCCTCAAGGGACGGCAGGCAGCTTTTGTTGTGGTGATTCTGCAATACAAATTTCTCTTTTCTTGTATATTCTCAATGAAGTCGCGTGGTCCACACAATGCAAAGTTATTTGCCTCCATCGCCCCCCACAAAAGCTCTTTATAACGTGTGGATCGCATCCATCTAAGTTAACATCATAGATGATGTAAGGGCAGATGGTTTGTTATGCTGTTTTGATATTAAAATTGAGTAGACACTCTTCATTTAAATTTTCAAAACGTTTTGAATTGGTCTGAATTAAAATATAGATCAACCTGAGTATTAGTAAAAGCTTATGAAGGATTTGTTATTTTAAAAAACGGTGAGCTTTTTATAACTCTCTCTCTCTCTCTCTCTCTCTCTCTCTCTCTCTCTCTCCTCTCTCTCTCTCTCTCTCTCTCTCTCTATAATACTGTTCTGTTATCAATGTTGCAATTTTAATTCAAAAAGTCGTTTACATTTAAAGATAATTGGAATTTTAAAAAAAATTGACTTTTTTTCTAAATGATTTTAAAAGTTTAATTTTATGTTTAGCCAACAAAACTATTAAAACATTTAAACAAAATGCATTTTTTCGTTTGGTTTTGGTACACAACGTATGAGCCGTCCAGTTTCAAAACCAGATATGTCCATTTTCATAAATTTTACAAGAGACCCCAAAAAAACGATTGGCAGTCACGTACTTTTGGATCTAAACTCATAACTTTATATGCATTTTTAGACTTAATTCAAACACTTTTGGTCAATACCGCTTTGCAATGTGAAGTAGTGCACTGAGAACTTGTAAAAAATAAAATAAAAATAATTTTGCGAAATATGTGGTTTTGAAACTATATGACTCATATTAACAACAAAATTTGTAAATTAACATTTTAACTTCCTAAACATACACCCTTAAATTTTTTTAATTTTTTTCGACTATTTGATAAGTTTCAATCAATTTACGATGTTCGTCAACATTCATTTGTAACATAATAAATAGAAAAATCTATAAAACTTGTCTTTATTACAAAACTTTACATGGCCATTAAAACAATGGTTAGACTTAAATGCGGTAGAAATTACGTTAAATTAATGGTTTGTTTTAAATATCATCGCAAGACATATTCATTGAATTTCAGGTTTTATCTGAAAGAAAGTTTCATAACGGGATCGCTTAAAGAGGGAGCCTACTTCGCTTGCTAGCTTACTGTCCAAACTTCCATACTTAATTATTGACATACTTAACGTACATCAGTTTCACCTTCAAGAGCAATCTTCCTTTATACTTAAATGGAATCGGGATCGAACTCAAGAACCACCAATCCTGAGTCGAGTGCTATGCCAACCAATATATCACATTTCCTAATAAATAATGGAATAATATAATGAAATAGATAATTCCGTTCATATATATATATATATATATATATATATATATATAATGAAATAGATAATTCCGTTCATATATATATATATATATATATATATATATATATATATATATATATATATATATATATATATATATATATGATATATTCAGTATAAAAACAATTAGAACATGAATAAAAACCTTATTTTCGTTATTAATTTTGTTAATTGAAATTATTTTTCACTTTTTAAGATACATCTGAATTTATTCGAGTTTTAAAACTTTTGAATCCTGTATTTTGATGGGAGATTACGGTTTATGCATTCAATGTATCACGCTAGACAATTTAATGAAAAGAGATAAGGCTTAAGCGGCCGTTCGTATATTACGTCACGCACATATTGGTGGGGGGGGGGGGTGAAGAGGGACTGTGGCGTGACATAGGGGATGGGTTTCAGTCGTTACGTGATGTAAAAAAACTTTGATATGTCACTTATTATAAAAAACACTGTCTTTCTAAATAATTTTTGGTAAGAAACTCAGAAGTTGTATGACTTTTTTTAGTTTAAATTTATTGTAACATTATGTGGTAGAATATGGCTAACATGACCGAGTGTTACATAAGGGGGGAGGGGGAGTAAAAAAGGTCTAAAAATTGCGGGATGTAATAAATAAACTCTCAACAATGTCACAATCTTCATTTCGTGAAAGTAATGTTACCATTAGGAATTATGTCAATAATAAATCATTAGGGTTCCGTACCCATTTTACTACTAAACTAACTTTTTATAAACATTGTATGGGTATTCATTCAGTTCTAGAAAACTAGCAACAAATCGAATGTATAATAAAAAAGAACAGCAAAAACAATATATATCAATTTCGTAGACGCTTCCTAGAAGTCACAAAATGATAAAAATAAATAGCTTTGGCCCTAGAATCCGTGAAACAAAAGATTTAAATTACGGAATCCCAAACACCAAGAACTACAAGATCAGAAGGATACACTGAGTTCTTTATAACAGAGAGGAAATTGAGAACTTTGACGTTGAAAAAGCTATTTAGAAAGATGGGAATCCCAGGCAGTTTTCAAATCCAGAGAGGCCTATATTTTACGCAACACTTTCTCTGATAAAATAAGTTTCATTCTTTTCTTTTTTTTTTAGTTTCTGTGGTTTCCGCGTTGAAGAAAATAAGTATAAATTGTTTTTGGTATTTGTGTTTTATTGATTATTTTTAAATATCGCAACGTTGTATTAGCTTTTAGTAAGAAAGTTAAATGAAATGGTTCGACATCCCATATGGGACGTTGTAATAAAATTGTATTGTATCAATAACAGGAACATAGACTTCATTTATTTTAGTATATTTAAAGAAAAGAACGTGAATTCATTTACCAAAGGAATTGTGTACATTTGTATCCTGTAATAATTAGTTTAAACAACTGTAACGCTTTTATTGATCAAAACAATTCACTTCAAGCAACCTCAATTTTTGTTATTAAACATACATATAAAATTGAATATCGCATTTGTGGCAATTAACCACATTATTATCAGTCCATTACCGCAGGATGCGAAAGAAAACTTAATAGTTATTATATGTTTTTTAGTCTTTAATTGATATTTTTTTGTAACTATTTTAAAGTCACAATTATTATTAATTACACAGGAAGGATTAAATAAATGTAAAATTAAATTGTGATTCTCATGACTAATTTAAAGGATTGGTTTTTGTCATTATAAGTATAGATTTATACCCAAATATTACATTTACGCCATTTTAAAAACATTCTGCACTTTAGTACCCAAATACTTTGCACCTTAATGTAAAACGGATATTTTAACTAGTATTATCTAAATCACTCATCACAGATTCACAGAATAAAAAAATTAATCTGAAAGTTGGAATTCGGTAGGATTATTCGATCCCAACTAAAAATAATTTAAGCATAACATTTTCTTATAAACTGTGAAGATGAATATGTTTCATTATGGCTTAATGCTGAACAATTCATCATTTAAATTCTTGAAAGTAAATGCTGATTTTATTAAACGTTTTACAATAATAATCATAAAAAAACACGACCTTAAAACTTTTTAATAGAAACTATGATTTTATCAAGTCTTGCCCGGTTTACTAGTTTCTGGGATATAAGCAATCAAACGCAAATCCCTGTCCCCGCCATTAATTTTATTAGTATAGATAAAAAAAATGGGTAATATGTATTCATTAAACCTTATGAAAGTTGGAAATGGGTATGCACCACATAGAAGACTATCTTTCTTTAAATAATTTTAGTTCAACCTGTTTTTAATAAAGATATGAATAATGATTGTTTGTAGGATAACTTCGGAAAGAAATTATAATACAATTGCCCTCCTGGACTTTATATGGGTCGGCAAGTAACCAGGGTAATCCACGGGGTTTTATTCTATGGGGTAATTCACGGGGTTTCATTCTACGGGGTAATTCGCGGAAAAGTTTCTTTCCTTATTGCGTTTGTATTATGACATAATATTTTATGGCATATTGGTGACCCCAATTCTTCGGGCTTCAGGCGCAATTTACCGAAGGCGCAATCATCTGCCTTAGATTTTGGTTCTTGTTTAAGGACACAGACGGTTTTAGGCTCAATCGTCGCAAGCGGTCGCTTGGGGCGCCGGACTGAAAATTGCGCCAAATTTTGATTAACGATAAAAAAAAATAGCAAAAATTTTAAATTAATTATTAAAAACTATCAAATCTTCATCTATTACAAAGTGTCACATAATTTCGAATATTTTGTGTGTTGTGAACTTTTTCTTTAGATTTAAGCTTGTTTCGCCTGGGTTTACTCTTCAGCGCTGAGTAATATTTCATAAAATCAAGAACTTCATAAACACTTCAAGAAAGTCCCTAGTTTTGATATATTCATTAATACTATAATATGCTTGATTTTTTTTTTTTTTTTTTTTTTTTTTTTTTAAGGACGATTGTGTAATTTGAGCTTTTAGCACTTATTGCACAAAACTTGTACGTTCCGTTTTTTTTAAATTATATTCAAATGTCATAAACATACATTGTATAAGGAATAAGTTATAAAATGAGATAGAAAACGAAAATTGCGCTTCAGCCAGGGCATTAGTTTTTGTTAACTTTTTTAGGAACACAAATTCGTATTTATGTTATACGATATTTTTGAATTAATGCCTATAATTATATAAACGGTTGTTAAAATTTGATAATTAAAATAAGTTTTTGAAATTGATAAAAGTATTTAAAAAAAATAAGCAAAATAATCGAACGTCTATTAATAATTTCGAACAAAGCTGTTAGTTTTGAGTTTATTGCATTTTGAGTTATGAAAAAAAAATTTGCCTTTCATAACGAACTCTTGCTTATTTTTTTATTGTTTTTTCGAAGGTGCTTAACTTTTTTTTTATATACATAAACTAATAATAACAATAAATCGTATATTCCATTTTGAATTATATAATTTTTTATTAGTGATGGAGGTTTGTTTATTTTTTAAAAAATAGTTACAAGTGTTTTTTACATTAAAATATAATAGTTTAAAAGGACACAGTATCTAAAAATTCGTTAAATTATCGATTTTTTTTTCTCTAGAACTGTATCTATGTTTTTTAATCTTTTTATGAGTTAAAATTATATGCTGGATTGACGTTTTTTTTATTATTATTAATGGAAAAATGTATAATATTTTATGGATATTGTAAGATATGTGTATATTTTAAATTAGCATGAGAATTAGCTCTATGAGTATTATTTTTTTTAATTATTAAATTTTAAAAAAAAATTAAAAATATGTGCTTTTATAAATAATTATTTATATTTAAAAAAAAAATACAATTAGTATAAAACATTTTAATGCCAGTACTTAGTTCAAGGTATCTGAGTAAGGTTTCAGCTGCATCCGAAACAAAAATCATGAAAGGCAGACGATACGCCTTGGTATTCCCGTAGTAGTACACAATAGAAGCCCTCATATCAATGCATCTTGGGATACTGTTAACAATTTCGTTATGCGCAGAGCTTGCAAACTGGCCGGAGGGCACAAAAAATAACTCAACGGACAATGCATCTTGGGATACAGATTGCTGCGCAGAACCGGTGGGTAATACTTCATATTCTGCCACTTATAGGCCTTCTACTTTTCCCTCTCTCCTCCCTGATTCGAAAACACTACCAATGTTTGTTAGCCAACAACGGTACCTCCACCCTTTTTATAACCGGAACAATGTTGTTTAAATTTCAATTAAAAATTCCAGAAAACGTAATCAGATGGATAAAACTTTTATTCCTCATCGTCCGCCAAAACAAAGTCTTGTACAGGGTATTGGTTCAAATTTATATATGTCGTGTTTCCAACTTTCACAGGTGAGTTGGGTGCCAGTTCAGGTATTGTTGGTCAAGTCAGGTATCCTCCTCAATCTGACCATGGTTCGAAATTACAAATCAGCTTTAATGGGTCTTTCTTTCCCAATAGATCTCAACTCATTTACTAATAGTCTGTATTGTAGCTCTAACAATGTTTAACCAACCAGAGCTGTCAATAATAACCCATTTGTGTAGATATGTTCAAATCAGTATTGCAAACTGCAACCGTAACTCTAATAATTTGTTTTTGTTGTGATTGATATTTATATTTGTACTTACATGCATGTATGTTATTCTAATTTGTATTTTTTGAGATGTCCAAAATACCATTTAAATTATGCACAAATTTGTGTGTATTTTCACAGAAGTCTTTGAGTGGAATTCATTTGAAAGGTGAAGTTACTAAATTATTCATTGGTTAATTTAAGAATATCTCTTAAGAACTGACAATATTATATTTTGCTTTCAATATAACCGATTTGATTATAAATTATATTAATTTTAAAATATGCTAAAGCATGTTGCACTTTAAATTATAAAATGAGTACTTTTCACTTTTGTGCAGTGGTACACTTAAATTGTGAGCACTTACAGCTTTTTCTTAATTTTTTGATTTTTCAGTCTTCTTTTCATAATGTCATTATCCTGCCAAAATGAGAGAATATCAAAATATTTTTTCTTTAAAAAAAAATATTGTGCATTTCCTTAAAAGCCATGTACTTTGAAGCTTGTAATTTTAGTTTCACAATTCTAGCTAATAAATGTATCTTGTTTTGTAATCATTGAAATGAAAAAGAAAAGAATAAATGACAGTGGATGGCCTAGTAGTAGAGTACTCGACTCACAATTGGAAGATTGTAGGTTCAAATCTCGACTTTGAGAGTGCAGCGATCCGAAAGTTTCTAGTTCTGTTTTTTGTCATTCTCAAAATTAATCTGCCATGTAGGATATATTAAATCTGTTGTAATTCAAATGTCCTCTGGTCTACCTACACTGCTGCATAGGATTGCAGCTTGGGTGTGGTCTTCGTCATCTGATCGTGGCTCAAAAGTGTGAGGGAGTGTTCCAGGGGCTTTCCTTTAGGATAGAACTTGGTAAATTCCTAGTGTACGGTGCTCCGTTGTCGCCAAGTCCAAAAATTGGCGCCAAGGCAAAAATTACGTTTTTTTTTTCGCCAAATTAAAATGGTGGACATTGCGTTGGTCCGGGCAGTCGATCATGGTGCTTACAGGCGATCCTTCGGGTACAGTGTCTTCGGACAGTCGTGTGGGGCATTTCGACAGCGCTCTTAAGTGCACACGCGTACCGCGCGCTTAAAGTCACAGACTCCTGCCGTCGATTTTGTGGTCTCTGGCCTTCGGTCTCCGACTAGTCATGATCACATCCATGACCCACTCCGTGCCATTCGATCATGGTGCTTACAGGCAATCGTTTTGGGGCATTTTGACAGCACTCTTAAGCGCACATGCGCTAAAATCACAGACTCCTGACGTCGATTTTGTATTTTCCGGCCTTCGGCCTCTGACTACTCAGGATCACATCCATGACACCCTCCGGACAGTCGATCATTTGCTGCATAATGTATCCATGGTTCGATAATAATCCATGGTCAACCCATTCCACAGTGTTGCAACCTGGCCAGCTCTATGCACCTTCCGCATACCTTGCACGTTCGCTTGTTAAGAAAACAATCCGGCATCCATGCACCAATCAAGCAAGGCACGTTTACCTTTCATTTCCAACTCCCACAAATACCTACTATTTAAATAAACATCGTCCGTGTATATATCGTTAGCTCAGAAAAATCAAACTTTCATCCATGCGAGCCGCCGAACGTTGATTCAAATATAGCAGAACTACGTAAAACCAAGGCTAAATTAGATGTGCACGCGTTGATGCGCATGCGTAGCGTCAACGCGCGCGCATCTAGTTTAGCGTCATCTAACTAGATGCATCTCGCGGCATCAAGTAGGATTGCCAAAATATAAACTTTATCACCCAATCATTTGGCGAGGGCACCGGACACTAGGAATTAACCTAGAACTCAAACCGTCACCAATAACCCATTGTGTAGCTATAGTGCTATGTTTCAACCAACCAAAAAAGAAAGAAAAAATATTTTAAAAATTAAGACATCTTTTTCATTCATTAAGCTTTTAAATCTTAAACCTATATCCTCCTATTATATATTTGATTACTATTTATTAAAAGCTTTATTTTTTAATATTTTTCTAGCCCCAAAGATTTATTCTATACTACAGGCAAGAACTTTCAATACTTATGATGACCCTCCTCCATCTTTTAAAGGTAAGGTATGTTCTAGAATAAATTTAGTCTTTCTAATCATTTTTTCAAAACGAATATTTCTCGCTTCATTCTTTGGTTGGTGTTTGTGTGTAGATTGTTTGCAAAAGTGGTTAACTTCTTAATGTAGTACTGATTAAGGATCGATGATTTTTTAAATTGTACCAATTCTTGCCAAATTGAACATCTTTATAAAAAAATTCAAACAGATTTTGAAGATTAAAAATGGTTTAATAGATGCCATAGGTATAACCAAAATGCTGTTTATATAATATCCATGTTGGTAGATTTGACCACAAAATAGACATTAATCATGTCAATTTTCAAGATATAACAAGCTTTAGTACAAGTCCTCAAAGCTAAATATTCAATTAATCAGTTATATAATTTTTAAACAATTTATTTTTGTCCCTTGAGAAATGTAAATATATACAAATTCAAGCCATGTGAAATAAAAAAAAGGCAGTGTTATTTTCTGAAAAATATTAACATTAACTTTTCACACTTGTAGTGTTTATATAAAATATAATAAGGCTATGTCTAAAAATATAATTTGATAAAAGTACAAATATTTCATAACAGTTTAATTGTCAAATTTGTAAGTATGGTATCCATATTTTTATCGTTAAATTATTGGTTTTCAACAAGCAAATTTTGAAACTGTTTACTGTCTGGCTCTATCTTATAGTTAATACCTATAGTTAATAGGCCAGTTCCCTATTTATATCTTATTTATGTAAATGAATATGGAATTTGTTTTTTTATTGCACTGTAAATATTTGCAGATATTGAGCTTCCAGACTACAGGAAACTGTCAGTCATACCGAAAGTCCCACAGTATTACATAAACAATAAGCCCCCACTGATGCGTGCTCTTCACAGTGACATACGAGGTCCAGAGCGTGTTCATAACCAACTTTTGCACAAACAATATGGAATTATAGTAAGACACCTTATTTGAACCCTAATATTTTTAATGCAACAATTGTAGGTATACAAATATAGATGAGTGGTAAAAATCCTTATTATTTTCGTTGGTATTCTTTATAGTTATTGGTAGGTTTTATAATTGTTGTTGGTCTTAAGGATTTTTGACTAATAATTTTTGTGATATATGTTTCTTTGTTGATATACATTTATTCTGATTTGGTCAAATTCATATGAAAATGAACTTAACTAAAAAATTTTAAACTACAGAACAAAGTATCTTTTGTATTATTTGGTCATCTATAAACTTTATTCAGAATCGAAGGGATAAGCGGATGAAGGAGGTACGTAACAAAAAATAAGTTACGAGATATTTAATCGTAACGTTTTACTTTTGTATTGTGGTCACATACCTCCTTTATGACACTATATCTCTGTTAATAAAGCTTCTATAGTGCTGCTGTCAATGCCAGAAAACCTTCATCATTGATAATAACTCAAATGTATTTTTAATGTTACATACCGTATATACTCGCGTATAAGCCGATCCGCGTATAGGCCGACCCCCTAATTTTAGGCCGATTTTTTGTCCAAAAACAGAAACTCGCGTATAAGCCGAGTTGTATTTTCGTACATAAAAAATTCCGATTAAAATCGGCAAAGCCTCGACAAAAGAGTGAAATTTTAATTAGAAAAAAAAATATTGAAGCCTAGAAATTAAAAGTTTAAAGAAAGTGGCTGGAGAAACGGTCTTCCTCGAAGTTCGTGACGATTCATCGGGCTTAAAAGTATGTACCACTCGCGATGTTCTGGTGCCTTTCAAACCTGCATCGGACTTCTTAAATTAAATCTCCCAAATAAAATATTTTAAACCACAAACTTAAATACCAAAATGTGCAATTTCTAATCCTTAACATCGTTTTGTAAAGATTTAAAAACTTAGAAAACGTCAACTATTTTCTGTCAACATCGTTGACTACTGTCGCTATTAAATATGGATGAGCATTTTTTTTATTCATCTCGTAAGGAAATACTACTACTTTATGGATGAATATATACTTCTTATTAAAATATTTAGTTTTTAATTACGAGATAAATGACTTGAAAGTAGAACTTGATTCGCCGATTAGCAACCCCGATTTTACCGCTTTAAAGCCAATTCCATCCAAAATACTAATGAAACAACTATTAATATCTGTACATAATATTATCAATGAATAAAATCTGCATTGGGGAAATAAATTTTGTTTAATTATTGCAATCGAGCAAGAAAGACATTGACTTTAAAGTGGTGTCATTCGCTACGCACGATGTCAACTTCTTAGTCTTCCATCCGAAATTCTATTAAAGTAGCGTTTACTAGCTTCATAAATTCTACAAACCAATTAAATATTTATCAAAATATATACTTTTTATTAAGTTAAACTGATTTTTTATGTGAGTAGTTAAATTTTGCGTTACGATTACGCCGCGATGCGCAGAACGGTCTTCAGTCAGCACGCGACGCACATTCTCGATCTCGGAAATGTGTCATCGCGTTTCAGAAGAATCCGCTAATTTCAACTTCTCTCCTTTTCCCATTTTAGGCAAATTAGATTAGAAATTTTAATGACCCGCGTATAAGCCGACCCCCCTACTTTTTGATGAACATTTTGACTTAAATTTCTCGGCTTATACGCGAGTATATACGGTAAATCCTTAATTCACTCACCTTTCAATTATGTTGTTGTTTTTAATCTTTGGCATGTAATTATTTTCATGTTAGATAAATTAAAGTCTATTATTTAACTAATAAACTTGCATAATATTTTCCAAAGGCATTAAGTGGTGGCTATCTGCAGTATGGCAGCATTGAAGTTATAAGAAATACAGTTAACAGAGAAATGGACACTCGGAAAACGTTTGCCATTTGGAGAATTGATCCGTTGTGGAAACCAGTCTCGAAAAAAGTAAACATATATTGATATTTTTTCCCCATCACCTGTAGTAAATTTTCCACACAAAAAAAGTCTACTCAAGTTCGGAGTCCTGTATTTAATTATATTGCATAATTCTGTCGATTAACCTTTACAAGGCGGGTGGCCAATATTTCGGTCAGAATCCCATATTAAAATCAATCTCCCTTCTAAAGGTTAAAAATAGTTGATATTTTAAGTACAAAAATTTATGTTAAATAAAATGTATATTGATAACTTCTGTTTAAAATATAATCTTTCCACAAAAATGTAAAAGTTTATTTGGGATCTTTTAATTAAGGCTACAAAATAGCTTAGTTTGAGTCAAACTAATAAGTAACTATATATTAGATTTTTTTAAATTTTTAATATGAAAAGAGATTAACTTAAAAAAATTATTGCCTTTTCTTTATTGTGTTACCTATCTACTTATTACTTAGTTTATAATTATTGGGCATATCTGTAGTTTAATTTCACTTTATCGATGATTTAAAGTTCTGTGTCTCTATTGCAGAAAAACTTTATGCAATGTTTCTGTAAGACATCAATCCTAGATTTAGAAATAATATCTTAAGCTAATTTTTAAAATGCCCTTAAAGAATTTATTTTATAAGAAATTTAATTCTCTCTTCTGACAAACCTTTTTTATGGACATGCTTATTACTATCTAAGTAAAGATCTGTAGAAAAAATGTTTAGAAATAAATAATACACTATTTATTGCATATTGAGGAATTAAAACGAAATCCTACATAATCTACAAAATTTATGGAATTATAAATTTTTTGGTATGATTTAATTTAGAAATGTCTGAGCTATCACTGTTTACCCTAAGCAAAAGTAAAGCACCTTTTAAAAGACAATACCTAGTAGGTTATTTAAGACCTATCAAATAGTCTGTTTAATAAAGACAATTTAGCTGCTGGCTTTGCCTTGCAATATCTTGTAACAAATTTAAGTATAATTGCATTAGTTAGATATACATTTATTAGCAGATATTGTGGATATTAATAGGGGCAGCATGAAGCTATACGAACTGTTAATGCAGTTTATGAAAATTGAATTTATTTTTATTTTAGAGATGAAAATATCAAAACTTTTTCTTTAACGGTTTCTTCATGTCAACAATGCAGATTCCAAATTTTCTAGCAAAATTAATGCAATTTTCTCAGCCACAATAGGCATTGATTGTTATAGTTATTTGATTATCAAAGATGTAAATTTTGACCGAAAAAAGTTTAATTTTTCCAACTTTAGGAATTTAAAATATATACTTTGAGGAATTTACGTCTTTAATAAAGTGTCAACACTCCACAATAGTTTGTAAAAAAATTTGGGGGATAAAACGTGCAGATTTGGTTTGGGAAATATTGGTATGGCAGGTATAGAAATGGTACTCTAGTGTTTGCTTTATAACATACTGTGTTTTATTTGCAGAGTATTGGTAAACGTATGGGTGGTGGAAAAGGCTCGGTTCATCATTACGCCACTCCAGTGAAAGCTGGAAGGATAATCATTGAAGTTGCTGGAAAAGTTGAATTTGAGGAAGTTTATCCTTTCCTAAATAGAGTAAGTATGTTTGTTACATATTTTGGTTTATACACTAGAACCTAATTCTAACGGCAAGTTTAAAAAAAAATTGTAAAAATGGAAATCCTAGAGGTTGAAAAGCAATCTTATGCTGTGATTGAAGACCATTTAAATTTTATTGTTAAATATAATAAACAATCGACAAGTGAAAATGTATTTGCATATTATGAACCTTTCATCTCAATCAGTTAGTAACTGAAAAAATGAGTAGGAAACGGACCCAATAAAAATATTTTTTTCCACACCTAATGTAAGCAGTCAACACAAACCATAACACATTTTTGTCCTAAAGATTAATGCATGTGTATAGGTCCACATATTTTCTAATTCAGCTATGAAGTTGCAGGCTGTTTTTCATTAGATATATAATAAACACTTTTTATAGCTAACTACTGTACTTTACTCATACACCCTTAGAAGAAATATTTGTTATAAACAGCATTTTCATTTAAAATGGACAACCTTTAACCCCTATTAGTCAGTTATAATGAGATTCTACTGTATTAAGCAAAAAATCTGTTTTAAAATATAAAAGCTAGAAATGCATTATTACTTTAAAAAATCATAGATTAGCCTATCGATTTATTTCCAAATATAGCACATGTGAAAGTCATTTATCTATTTTCAAGCCTATTGGAAATTATGAGCATAACTTACTGCTCAATTATTAGTAATAAAATAAAAATTGCAACTTGATTAAAATCCTCTAAAGGATTCATATTTTTTTATAAATCATTTCAAGTAGTTCCTTTAAATATTTAAAATTTTACCTATATAAAACTCTTATAAATATGACAGATATGAAAATAAGGAATCGTTAAATTATAAATATCATGAATCTGAATTTATATTTTTAGAATTATGTTTACTATACAATTCTGATGTATTATTTTGTGTCAAAACATCAATTGACTTCGAGAAAAAGTATAACAAATATACATGTATAATACAACCTATTTCAATGACAGTTTTTATACTAGAAAGTACAATTAAGTTCTATATTTTAGTGCAATTTCGTTTAGAAACTCAATTTGTGTTTTCATTATATTTAAAGCATATTTATACAACTTATTCATTTTTGATAGCTAAATAAATTTTAATAACATTAAGATTTGAACATATGCAATAATACTTTTAAAAAAACTATAATTTTCATTTTTGTTACTGGGTAGAATAGAAATTACAAAGTATTTTGATTTGCACTGTATCTGAATTTAGTTTTTACAGTACAGTTCCAAATAAACATTTAAATTATATTTGATTTTTAATAATTTATATATTCTTTCAGGTAGCCATAAAAATGCCTTTTGATGCTTTAGTTGTTAGCCAAACAATGCTGGAAGATCTTGAAAAAGAAGCCAACGATTTACACAAAACAAATATCAATCCTTTTAGTTTCAAGCATTCTGTAGATAATAACATGCAGGGTTGCAACCATTGGAATAGCCCACGGGACAGAATTTATTATGATGAATATATTTAAGTTAAATAAAATCTTATTAAAGTTAAGTTGGTATTTTATTTAGAAATGGTAAAAACATAATACAAAAAGTGCCAAAGTAGATGAAATACACAATTTTATGCTGCTTTATTGTATTACATTGAAATTCAGTTTTACACTATATCTATAGTCCTAAGCCCATCAGAAAGGCTAGTGATAGAATTCTGTTGCCTGACAGCTGTCACAGAAATGTTCGATTTTACTCTATTATGGGAGTAGAATGTAAATTGGTTGTGTTGGCTGATAGTAAGAAATTAAAATCAGCATTTTCATTGTTTTAATGCTTTGCTCCACCCTCGAAATCGAGTAAAATTGTATGTTCCTATGATAGATGCGCTGACAACATAACTCTGTGACTATGGTTTCTGTTAGCAGTAGGGCAGTTCATTTAAAAAAAATTAACATCCTCTAGTATATGAACCACCTTCCATATTTTTATATTTGATGGGTCTGTATTTTGAATACAATCTCTTTCAATAATAATATTGAACTTGTAGCATCACACAATACATATTTATGCAGTGATTCAGCAACTTGATGCATTTTTTAAATGTAATTTATTTAAATAAATCTGGTGATTGAATATTCTTTATTTAGTTATATACACTTCAGAAAATTGTCTCTTAATTTCATACAAAATAACGGTCATCGCAAAGGTAGAATTCAAACTGTTCATACAGTTTTCCAATGGTATTTTAACTTTCTTTCCGCCATATTCGCATGCCAATTTGGTTATTCTTGCATCCACACCATGCGTTTCGCCTCCAATGTACAAGACTATGCCTTCTTTAGGGTATTTGATACTCGAATAAAGATAGCAAGGTAGGTCTATCTCTTTATACTTCTGCAGTTCACTTCGCTCATTGAAAGTTTCATCAATTACAATAGGCTGATCATTTTCATTGAATGCAACATACTTCTTTACCTCATCGGGGTCTTCTTCTGTAACTTCGTCGAAATTAATGAATTCTGGTGTAAGACTGCTGCCTTCAATATCTGCTGAATTGTCGGCTATAAAAATTGTAGACTTTTTAGGTATGTAATTGGATAGATGAGACCACTCGATATCGTTTATGATTGGAATTCGAAAGTGTCCACCACAGCCAGCTCTCAGGACTTTAGTTTCCCAGGGGTCTACACAACCTAAATAATGAAACATAAAATAAATCTAAACGTGTATATAAAATCTTTTATGTGTATAAATGATATTTTAAAGGATATAAATTAGATTTTTAGATATGAATCGAATTTTCAATTAAACTTAATATATTTAATGTAAATATTAACATATCTGCGAACATTTCAAAATTAATCTGTATAACATTACAAACTTTGTAGTTTAAATTATATCATAAATATGAAAAATAACTATTTTAATTTTAAATAATTATTCACCGAATTTGTTTTTTTTATTTACTACCAAACTGCATATGTTGCTTTAAAAAACACAGATCATTTTAACAGAAAAACTTAAAAGTTCATTATTAGTAGTAACAAATGCAATTAAAAAATACAATAGATATAATTAACATTTATTAAATAATTTTGTTTTATGGTTCTTAACATTTCCTTTCGCAATATTATGTAAAAAAATAAGCACATTTTTAGTAGACTACTTTCTTGATTTGAACAACTTCTATATACTTATTCAAATCAGCAATAAAAACTGTTACAGGGTTAGATTTTAATAAATTTAGGTAAAATAACGTTTTTCTATGAGTTATTATGATAACTGTCACTCAGTGTACCCTCATTTAAAAGCAAATAAATCTACATAGCAAACACACAACTAAATGCAAAGTAAAATACCATGTGAAAGTCAAACGAGCGATTTCAAAATTCACACTTTCTTCATGCACAAAGAAACAAACAATTAAATTTACCCCTGAACAAATTTAAACTGTTTTACAATGTAAATTTACTGGGAAACTGGAGGTAATTTTTAAAAAATCTGTACACTAAAAGGTTTAAAATAATTAATGGTTCTGTGTAATAAAAAGGTTGCCCAAGTGGTGATCAGGAAAATCAAGGAATTCCACTATATCTCGGGTTGCCATTATTTTTTTAGTGAAATTTGGACACTCTCCGAGAGGGATCAATGTATAGTATAGAATTCTATTAGATGGTTACCAATGAGCCTCTTTCATAAAACAAGCACAAAGTTTGAGAAAGAGGGAAAAATGTACATGTCAGAATGCAAAGAAAAATATACCATTTTTATTAAAGTTTGATAAATAAAAATTACATGAACAAAAAATAGAATAAAACAAAACTTTTCACTTTCAGTTTGAGTTTTGCTCTAGATAAGGAGGCTCGTTCACTTTCTCATCTCCATTTTCGTTTTTTTTTCCAGTAGATACTTTTTAGGTGAAAAAATTTTATTCCGAAAAGTCTTATAATTTTATTTGTAGAATTCTAGACATGATAAAACGGAATTCACTTTGACATTCAGCAACAAAATTTCTTTGTCACCGTATTCACTGCCTTAAATTCGGACATTTTGTAGCTCCAGACAATAGCGATGACTGTTTTTCAGTGAAAATAGCTTAAATAGCACATTTTTGTAAAAGGGGGAAAAAACTTGAAATCTCAAAATTGTATAAGCTAACCATATAAATTTTCCAAACCCTGTACAAGTTGACACGTATGCATTAAATATTTTAGAAACTTATAAAATGTTTAATATCTTAAATACGAATGTATAAGAACACAAATTGTATTTTCATAAAAAAAAAATTATATGAAGAGTAATTATAAACACTTGGGAAAAATTTAAAAGAGTGATAGGCAAACATAATTTGTAATATAATAAATGGTATGTAGGGAAGTGCTAAGAGATCAGCAGTTACTGTGTAAAGAAATAATTTAATACAAGAATGGCAAAAGAGGAATTAAAAAATAAATGAAGAAATTAAAGAATAACTTTTATTGAAAAAATTGCAGAACAAATGTCAATAGTCTGAATACCAATTTTGGAAAAAATAATTTTTATTTTTTGTTTAATAAAACTTGTTTTGTACTTTGTTCATTAGCACTTATATATTCTTTCCATATATCTTGTTCTAAAATTCTTTTAAAAAAATCATTTGTAATATTTTTAATAAAACTTGTGCCAAGACAGCTATTTAAAATTCAGGATTGGAATTTCTTGTGTGGGAAAACTTCCATACATGCAATATAACTTATGAAAATTTTCTTTACAAACCCAAGCTTTCTAATTTTCCACAAAGTTAGAAAATACTTAGTAATTGTATCAACATACGAACTCACTAAACCCGATGCTCTTAAAAAAATTCCATCAATGATTATATTAGAACATTTTTTATTTTAAAGTTTTTTTTAGGTACAAAAGAAAATGTTTGTAAATTCTAATTGACTAAAAATATCAATACAAAAAGCAGAAAATTTGACATAAGTTTCAGAACGATTCTCACATATACACTATATATTGCAATAAATTGTACTAATTGAGTGTATTTTTGAACTAACAATTTCATTAAATTTTTTTAAACAAATCTATATAAAAATACCTTTTGTTAACAAGATATTCTCGCATCCAGCTGCTGCTGCATTTCTGATCAAAGATCCCAAGTTTCCAGGGTCCCTGATATTGTCGCAAATCAAAGAAACAGGTATGGCAGGTTCTGATAAAATATGTAACATCTCAACTGTTGGTCTTTTAAAGACACCTAAATGTTAAACGAATCCTTTAACAAAACATTACTTCATGAAAATACTAAATCATAAGAGAACAAGTATTTTAATAATATTTTTAAAGTTATATAATAATATTAGAAACACTGGTTATATTTGTATCCCATTTTTAATAAGTCACACTTAATGTTTCTTGACGAAACCTTGCTCATTGACTTAACATGTTTTACATATTATAAATTGGGATTGATAATATAATTATGCGAAGTTTTAAGCTGATTAAAGAAGCAGGAAAGGTTGGGAAAATATAATCAGGATCAAATAATTATCAAAGTGAAGCATTTTGACTTGTTCTAAAGTTGAAGTAAAAATTAAATTGTTCACATTGGCAATGTAAAGTTAAATTTATCTCTGAATATTCTTAGTTTCAATCATTTAACACATTGACTGCCAACAAAGCACTATTTGCATTCTATTAGTTATTGCACGGAACCTCAGTGCAAAGACTGCAGAATTTGCAAAAGTCAGAAAAATAGTCACAAGATGACAAATTATTGTTGTGAAATTTGTACTGGGAACTCATGACTACACCTGGGACCTTGTTTTAGAATTTAGCAAGAGAAGTAGCTTTTGTTCATCTTTTCATTATTTTAGTCATAAATATATTATAATGAGTTTCAATATTTAATAACAGTATTGAATAGGTAGTTTATTCTTACCTCGGACTACCTCTCAAGAACAAAAAATCTCAAAATAAAACATCATGCACATGGTGGACTTCGGGCCAATTATTTTTGTTACCTTGCTGACCACACAAGGTGTGGTGCTGGAGCTTTAATCAGATACCAAACGTTTTTCGAAGAAGTACACTGGCAGTCAATGTGTTAAACATTGTACATTTACCCATATATACACCAAATTATGATGTAAAACTTATAAATTGCAATCAAAGAATTTTCATTGAAAAATTCTTAATTCTGAAGTAAATTGATGAAATTTATAGGCCATAGCCAGATTGCATTTGTATTATCTGATATGATATATATAGTACCGAAAATACTGTTTTTAGATTAAAATTTTGATATGTAATCTTGGATTACACTTATTGGCCTGAAACTTTCAGATGCCAACCAACCTAACAATTCTCTAAAAGGGAATACATTCTCGATCCTGCTTATTTTTTACATACACATGTATAAATAGTTCATAGATTGTTATTATTTTTGACTGATAAGTAAGCTAAACCTTTATTACAGTTGTTCTGTAACCTAAAAATTCTTAAATTGAAATATCTGCGAAATATTTACAAATTTATATGCAATATATCATGGGCTTGGTGGAAAAACTAAATCCTTCACATATGTATGCTTTGACAGAGCCATAAAAACTGTGTTAAACTCTGTTTCATTTTCGTTACTTTATACTCATTACTGACATGGGATGTTTTCAACAGTTTATTTTAGCACTTATGCAGGCACATCTAAAAAAATAATAAAAAACCTGTGGTATGTTTTCCATTAAGTGTAAATCAATATATTACTGAACATTGTACATGTACGAGTAGTATTCTTAACTGCATTTAAATTGCAAATGCCTCTGTTGATCAAGGTAAAAAATATATATATACATTACCCATCACACCAGGGCATGTTGTCAAATCTGACCACACTTGCAGGGTCTTGTACAAAACCTTTAAAATTTCAACTTTATTTTGGTTTTTAAATTGAATAGCTGCAAGATCCTGCTCTCTGCTAAAGTAAAGTGTCTGCATTTCTATTCCTGCACTAATTGCATCATTTATCAAACGCTTTCCTTCAAGGAGGATCCTTCCATCTTTTTCCCGCATTTTCCTGTTCTTTATGATGCCAAGTATTTTACTGAAAATAAAGAAAATATGCGCAGTCAGATATCAAGTGTGTTATTAACTAAATTCCTGAAATTGGAATAAATTAGAATATATGCGAAGAGAAAAAGTTGGTTAATTGATCGGAAAATGGAAATAACTCTTAGAAAATGTTTTTCCTCGTTGATAAAATGGAAATTTTGCAACAGTAATTTCAGTCATATCTTTATTTTATAATTGTGCAATGTTTCATACTTCCATAATTTTCTTATTGACCCTAGGCGACAAATGTGTACTGATGATTAAAAAACAATCTTATAAAAAAAAATATTATAAGCTCCTTCTTTAATAATCTTATCAAAAGAACACATATGTGGTGGAGTGACCAAATATTATATTACCAAGCAAATAATGAACCAACTCCCTCATTCTAAATACTCAATAAAATTAAATTGTATATTATATTTCTTGAAAATCAAATAGAAATTCATACAGGTTTTAATAATGCCTTAATTTAAAGAGATGTTGCCTTAGGAAGAAGCAGTAGAATTGAATATAAATGCATTATTCAATACAGTATAATATAATTTTTGTTTTAAATGTTAGCATACCATATGGTTACGAAAATAAGTTTATCGTTAATCAGTTTTGTTTGCCATTGGGGTTTTTGAATTTGACTTTTTTTGTTAATGAAGTAAATATTTTTAGTCTTAATTATGCCTGATGGTTTAAAATGAAAGTTTGATCCTTTAAAGATTGTTCCATTGATTATTTATGACTAGTGTTCACATAGTTTTAAAAAAGGGCAGGGGGGATTTGTCAAAAAGGGCACTTTTTGTTATGTAAAAGGGCAAAGGGTACGGTTTGTTATGTAAAAGGCAATCCTACAGACCTAAGTTTTTGAGGAAAAATATTTTTTTTAATTACAGGGAGCAAAGAAGATATTGAAAAAAGGCAGGGCACATTTTCACTTCTAAAAAGGGCAGGGCGCATCGGCACTTACAAAAAAAAGGGCAGGGTGCGGCGCCCTTTGAAAAACGCATAACAGGAACACTATTTATGACGCTCCATTAATAATTTTAATTTTCTAAATGAGCAACTCAAAAATTGTATAAAAAAATTGGTTTTATGTTTAGACGATTACAAAATACAATTTTAAAGAAAAAAAAATGCTTTTTCCCACAACAAAAAAAGTTAGGAGTTAAAGTAGGCGAGTTTGCCATCAAATCGAAGTCTGATAATTTCAGTTTAAAATTTTGGTATAACCAGCAGCAGACATTTCCCAGAAATTTTATTTCTCTGGATAGAAGTTGATTATATACCAAAATAAATATTATTAATGTTGGCAATAAAGTTCCAGTACGACAAAAAGGATCTCAAAAAGTACCGGTATGCCGTACTGGCCCCACTACGCCTCTGGATTTCAGTATAGAACTATAAACGCCTAATTTATACAATAAAAATCGCTGAGGTTTTACTATACAGTTGTACTATGTTTTTAAGCCGAGTTTGTTTAATGTAACAAAAAAAAGCATACATACGTGAAACGCGCATCGTTTGTCTGAAGTTTTTCATATTTTGGTAGAATAATCTTCGATTCACTTTTCGTAGGAAAGCCGACATTATTGTTATCCAAATGCCTTGTTAACTGACTCTTTGAAATGTTTTCATCAATTGAGAGTGAAGTTTCTGTAGTCGGAACGTTTAATATTTTGATTGGTTTGCGACGCAAAATATTTCTACTGTAAAACCTGGGACACATAGAAACTTTTAAAAAACATGATAGACTCTTTCGAGTAAAAGTGTGTGACAAAGACATAATAATATTAATTTCAAACAAATAAAACTATTATTCAAGTAAAGTGAGAGAGCATGGACATGAGCCAAAATGTAAATAAAAACAATGTCATACAGTTAAGATTTTATAACTGCAAGTACAGTGGCCGCACACTGAGCTAAATAATATGAACGGTGGAGTGAAGACTCTCCTTAGACGAAAATGGATTTTGCTGTACCGCGCTGATGAATACAAATCGTTTGGTTTGGTTACTCAACTTCGCACTAGAACTGCACATTGTGCTATTTGCGACGGTCGGGATCTAACCCGAAGGAAAGCTACGGGAACAATACATCGTGTATTGGAACCATGTTCAGTTGATGAGGACAACGTACATGAGCAGGCACACGACGCAACCTCAATAGGCGTAAGGGCATTGGACCCCGATTAGATTTGTCGTGCACCAGTCCAGTATATACGCCAGTATAATTTATTGGATGTTCTGGACGACTTTCTAGTATTTTTGTAGCGAAGCTAGCAACCCCCCGATCGCAAGATTACTATTTTTTACTTTTCTTTGTCAAGTCCATCACACAGGCACGAACTAGAAATCGACTGATTACCCCAGCTGAACGCCTTTACCCATTGGCCTTTATCCAAATTAAAAACTATAACAAGGAAAAAATTAAATAATCTTTCTAAAAAAAAGGAAAAGCGACTTTAAGAAACTGCGCTAAAAGTAAAAAATAATTTTAAATTTTACGAAAGAGTTCAACAAATTTAATTATTTTATATTAATTTTATGCTTATTACAACTTTTTGAAGTTGGTGCCAATTTACAAATACCATACCTAAATTATGGTGCTGATTTAAAAAAGTTGTAAGTATAAAATTAATATGAAATAATTCAATGTTTTCAACTTATACGTAAAATTAAAAATTATTTTCTTATTGTTCAGTACATTTTTCTTAAAGTCAATTTTCATTTTAAAAAAAGATTATTTTTGATACAATTTCTTTTTTTTTTTCATTCTGAGGCAACAGTTATTTCCCGGGCATAAATACAAAAAAATATATTACAAATAAATTTCCAGGGTATATAATACAAACCCAATTTACAATTTTACACTACTACATTTGGAGTAGAATAACAATTTATTAATAAATCTTATTGTAATTTTGAATTCCTGATAAAAAAAATAATCTTTCCAAAAAAAAAACCAGAAATATCGACTTTAAGAAAATGCGCTAAAAAGTAAAAAGTAATTTTTAATTTTGTTAGATATTAGTACCTCACCAGATTGCACCATCTGTCAAGAGTCGATGTACAATAAACCTGACTAACTTCTGTTCGTTCAGTCAGTTAGCCCTCTTAAATCATTCCTGTAGCATGTCTCATTTAGTCATTTACAATCTAAGTCAATTGTACTTAAAGTCAATTAACTAATTCGAGTTAATCCTAAACTAGAACGTATCAAATTTTACGAAAAAGTTGAAAAAAATTAATTATGCAATTTAAATTTTATACTTATTAAAACTTTTTAAAATCGGCGCCAAAATTTAGATATGATTTTCGAAATTGGCACCAACTTCAACAAGTTGTAATAAGTATAAAATTGATATTAAATAATTAAATTTTTTCAACTCTTTCGTAAAATTAAAAAATATATTTTTTACTTTTAGCGCATTTTCTTAAAGTCGGTTTTCCTTTTTTTTAGAGCGATTTTTTCCCCCTTTTTCGGTTTTTAATTCAGCAGGGGGCTGCGCCCCCTGGTATTATTAACCAAGTAATTCAAGTAACAAGTTCTGCTCACATTTTGTCTGCGCAATGTATAGTATAAAATAATTTTTATACATGCCAATAAATGATGGGTGAATGAAATGTCATTGTTGAACAATCTTCATTTAACAATGAAAATATTTTGAAATCGGATAAATTATTAAAAAACTCCGGGTAATCGATATTTCCGCATATAAAACAGCCGGATAACCGGATATTTTTCTCTATCCAAAAAAAAAAAAATCGAAATCGGACGATATTTTTTTTGAACGGTCCCGGTAATTGAGAAATCCAGATAGTTAAGTGACGGACAACCGGATATATTTTTTTAAAGGTGTCCAAATGAAACATCCCCTATCCAACAAAAAAATATGTCCAAATATTTGAATTAGAACAGAACCTTGCGCGAACATACATCATAAAAAAAAAATACATAACAGTCGAATTGATAACCTTTCTCATTGGCGGTTTTAATTTAAAGTTTCTGGGGTTTTATTTGAAAGTTTTGAATGGCGCGCTGTTTAGTAGGTTAAAAATAAAATTAAATGAAGTAGTAGTACTAATAACAACATTGTTATTATTATTCAAACTGCCAAAATTCATATTTTTTCGAATAAAAACCCAGAAAAAATTGTGAAAGAATCCATTAATATATTTTATCATAATTTCGTCATGTCATGAGCTTTTGCTTGGTCGTGGCAGTCAATCACACTGCCGACAACGGATTTTTTTTAACGGATTTTTTCTCCATGATAAAAACCCAATATACCATATAGATATCAAACTCTCCAAATAATAATCGAGTTAAGGATGCATGCTCAAAATATTTCAAGCCAAACATGCCAACATAATGAAATTATATTTTATCCTATATTGTTGGTGGATAATATGCATGCGTGTGTAATTCAATATAGCAGGTATACGTGATGTCAGTTACTTTTTCGCGTGTTGAATTATTTTGTTATGATTCATATATACACAGACATCAATCAGTCTAATCGATTAATGGATACATTAGCTTGATAGCAACTACTTTTATGTTAACGGAGTAAACAAGATTTAAAAAAATCTTCACACCCCACGAAAGATGATTAATCTATCGTGGATCAAACTATTGACATGTGATATTTTATAAGAAACGTGTCGCATCATTGTAAAATTATTTCCACCCCCTCCACTTGTAAAGCCTATTTACTTGACAAACTCAAACTGACCTTTAGCGTGAACTGAATTATCTTCTTCCATATTATGCATACACTATTTTAGCATAGTTCTACAAGAAAAAGTTGTTTTAGATTTTCAATGTGATTTATTAGCGATTTCGAGTTTATACTAGATGTTGCAGTGATGTGAAATTCTTGGTTTTCTAGAACAAGGAATACAAGAATTTAAGGAGAAAATTATGCATTGATTATTCTGGTATAATAATTATTCTAAATGCATTTCTTAAAGGCATTCTGAAATATATTTATTCAACTTGGAATACAAGACTTCCGCAATCTTTTTCGTATTTTAGAAGGATATCAATAAAATTGTCATGCACAATTTTCAGAGATGTTTCAACATCATACTCAAGCGATTCCTATAACAGCGCATTCATATAAACCAAAATATGCTCTGGTAAAATATTTACCTATTTATCAAATATTCAGACCGCTTCAAATATATTTTGCGTTCGATTTTATACTCATTGCAAAGAGGAATCGTTGGAATAGAATCTGTGGTAATATTTTACTAGTAATTTTTAATGCTTTATGGTTTTGTGATTTTATTTCAAAGATAATGTGTTTCAGAAGCTCTATTGGCGGTCTTTTCGTGCTGTCTTACATATCAAGATTGTTGTCTTTTACTACTTGGTGGACAGTTTATTATCAAAATATTCGCATACGAGAGATACTACATCAGCTTAACAATCTGAAATTTCTTTACAATAGGCCTAAAACTAAAAACAGCATTGGAATTTGTTTAAAAATATGTGTCTGTGGAGTTTGGGTTAGCATACTTGTTCCATTCACTTATAGGTTAATAGCTTTAGGAAATAAAAACCCAAAAATCGACGCAGAACGACAATGGATTAGTAAATGTAGAATGTTTTCTTTAGTGATGAAGCTAAATCAGTCGAACGAAGTAATTGATGCCTTATCAGACTTACTTCCACAGCATTTAGATTGGAGCATTCATTACGGTATTGCTATGCTATATTACTTTTGCTGCAAAGAACTTGACCAAATAATACGCATAGTGTGTTTTAAACATCATAATTTTACTTCTGTTAAAGTATGGAAGCAATATAGGGCCATTAAGAAGTGCATGAGGGAAGTGGAGAGAGGATTTTCATTACCGATTTTCCTGTTCATGTGCCGATCTTTCGTGGAATTCTTCAGAGTGCTGTCCTTTCTTTTTAACAAATTGAATGTGAAAGTCGATGCTCGATACGGAGTCATTACAGGATTATATTCTTTTGTAATATTATTAGTTTTTGTTTCAGTTGTCATCAGTGCCAACACTTTGCTAAACACTTACAAAAAACTGTGCGAGAAAATGCTACAAATCCCAAAAGAAATGTACTTCACCCGTAAAGATTTTGAAGTGTACCGTGACTGTATGCTATTGATGGATGATAAGCAGAATATGACACTTACTGGATGGGGCATGTTTCACATGAAGAAGAATATTTTTAATACTGCCATTGCTTCGCTCATCAGCTATGGAGTTATACTTCATCAATTTCATTAAATCGTTACGAGTATACACTCAACATGTAATAAGTTTACTTATATCTGCTGTAAAGTAAATGTTTCCCTTGATGAAATGGATAAAAATTGACTATGGGTACTAGCTCTAAAAATGTGCCCTATGCTTTTAACAATATTTGTTTTATAATTAAAGGGGAAAGTATATGAAGGAGTTATGTAAATGAGAAAAAAAAAATGTTTTGAACGAAAAAGTTTATATGTGGCTTGCTTAAACTGTGTTTGAATCTGTCTGGGGAATGAAATTTATTTTTCTTAGACACGGATTTTTCCCTTTAAGAACTTGCCCCTCTTCAATTAAATAGATGAAAGAAATCCATAGTTCGTGAGCTCACAGTTAACAGATTCTTGGAAAGAAGTAAGTATAACATTTGATTAATATTATTCGTACATCATATAATTCTGTTAGAATAAAGATTATATTCGTGCAAAAGTAGGTTCATAATTTTCGAATTTAATGCAGATGTCTACCCTGAACAAGTAATTACTAATTTTATCTACTACGGGAAACCTTCGAAAATGTAATTATGCAGTTCTGGCACTAAACTCTTCAAATACGCTGCTACAACTTTTTAATTTCCTCCATTCATTGATACCGATTCGTGACCATGTATATAAATAGTTGTACTTTTGTTTGTAACAACATTATTAACAAATAAATTTAATTACATCGTGTATAATGTAGATATTTTTTTATTTTAAAATAAATCAAAATCATTAAGGATATTTTTTGTTTTGTTTTATCACAGTATTGGAATGTTCAAATTTCAACAAATTTAACTTTGCATTCAATTGCATTTCTGTATACTCCATAAAAATTTCGAAAGTAGAGAATAAATTAACATGGATATCAACGAATTACATAGAAAATATATAATAATAACATCTAATTTAAATATGTATTTGACTTCTAAATTTAACATATCTTTAAGTAAGCGCAATTTCACAAGCACATTTGTAAAACCCGTCGTCTCTACGAGCAGTTCCCATTTCACACAAGTACAAGTTCTTTACGATTTGAGTTCCGAATTCATTATCTTCAAATTTGAGATATAAATACTGATCAATATACTTGCTATGACGTAATCGAGTAATGGGGCGAGACAATTTAGCAATGGTTACATGAGGAACAAATGAAAAACGATCAGTGATTACAACTTTTCGTGAAACAAGTTCTTCAACTAAACTATTTCTTAATTCCATCAACTGCGCATTCTCTTCTAGCCTTGAGAACAAAACGCGATGCTGGAATGTGTCCAAACCTTCCAGATTTAATGTGACAGGAGCCAATTTCTTCGCGGCTACAGATTGAAGTGCTTCAACAGCATTGCAGACATCACCGGGAGAGTCCAATTTCAGGATGTTAAATGTCACGTGCAGCATTTCAGGAGGAACGCAACACTCACCCAATATTTCGTCTCTAACTTTGATGTAGTCAGAGACCTCCTTCAAATTCGCAACGGTCTCTGCAGTGTCGATTCTGGCTGCGATGAAGAAGTTTGGTCTGTCGGTCATGTCGCACTCGTCTCCTTCGCTCACGATATCCTCGGAAGATTCCGTCCTATGCATTGTGCAGATTCCGGATGGAAGTCCTGTAATTTCTGGGACAACGACTTCGTCCAGGAAGTCTAAAATGTTGCTATCCACTCGTGAAATGAACTCGTGAATACTTAGCGGATACCCAGTGGATCCGAACATAATATCCAATCTAGTTCTTTTATCCCAAACTTTCCTGGTAATGTACTTGAAATATTGAATTCGATGCTTCGGCAACGCTAAAGTGTGATTATCCACAATGGCCGGATCCCTCCAGTCTAGTGAGTCGAAAGACTTTTCAACGATTCCATCGAATCTGTCTAAATATCCAACTGTGAACTTTTCGTGTGGAAGTGATTCATCCCATAACAATCTTGAGATGACGTCACTAGCAGTTTTCATAGAAGGTTTTTTGGAACTGCCAGCATCGGTGTCTTTGGACGGCTGTTTCTGATAACTTTTCTTTTTTAAATTTCCTGCCATCTAAAAAGAGAAAAGCGTTTTTTAATGTAAACAAACAGTTATATAGTTTACTTTTTTATAAGAATTTACTTACATTCAGAAAAATAATTTGAAATGCCTAAATTGTATTAAGCCGTCACGAGTTGCCGATTTTTCATAAAAAAAATAGCTACTGCAGACAATGCGATAATAATTTTAGTTGGCTACTGGAAAACTCGCACAAATATTAATCCCGAGACCAATGTCGATAAATAGTAAAGGTGTTTTGCATCAATAAAGGTGGATGGAGGTGCCGAGTGTCTTTGTTTACTAGGCCATTATCATGAAGTTTCAGAACATCCTCTAGGCAGGTTTGCTGCCGTTCCCTCACAAGCGCGTGATACGTTCTTCAAAATAACACGTAAAAGGCGGTAGTCGATTTACATTGTGTATAAATTAAATTGGATAATTTTTTTCTTCTTCAGGAACTTTGCTAATAATGAAGCCTACGTTTATTACATGTTTTCATAAACATTATTTATATTTATGTTTGAACGTTGTCTGCGAAAGTGCGAATTCGTATTTCAGTATTAATTGATATTCGTAAATTTCGACTATTATTGCACTTCGTGAAATGTGTAACGAGGGTATAGTTTAATTTAACAGTGATAGATATATTTTGAAAACTTTAATTTAAAGATTGATTTATTCCTACACGGATGAGATGTTTTTGCTTTTCCCAAAATATCCATTTAAAAAGAATAGTAATAATTAACAGACAATGAGACCCTGTGATTAGTATTATGATTTTGGTTTAGAGTTTTACAAATCCGAGTTGGAAAATATTATGCCCAAAGAAATAGAAGATGAAGCAAATGAAAGTGAGGGAAGATTAGAAATTGCCCAACTTGTAAGATTAAATTTAAATTAGACCTCTGAACGGACACTGCATTGGAACATGCGTACAACAAACCAATACTTTTGAGATAACGTTTTAATATTAAATAATTTATAAAAAAGTTGAAAATGTCGATAAGCTGGAACTGGGAATTTTTAGAACTGTTGAGTTAGGAATTGCGATCGTTATGTTTGATTTGGTTAAAAACGTCGCACTTGAGCTGCATTGGATTTTGCCGACGGTTCGGGTTCGGGGTCCATCTAGAAGGAAAAATCCGGGAACAGTGCTTCATATTTTTGAACAAGTCAGGTAACGAGGACAACACCTGAGCTGGCACCCGGCGGAAACTTTGAATCGTTAAGTTGGGAAATTTCTTAAACGTTCACAAAAATATATTATAAAGAATCTCAAACTTTAAATTTGTTCTTTAAATTTGGGCTGGGAGAGATGTTTGTTGATTTTTGTGGGATTAAGGATTCCCCCCTCTAGGTTAGGAGAACCTCCATAAAATTTATACCTACGTGCATGCACTATTATACAGTTTGCAACTGTAAGTATTTTCTCAGGGTCCCAAAAGTCACACCACAAATGTAGAATTGTAAATGCTGTAGGAAATTTTCTAGGGATTGGGAAGGTGAGGAGAGAAAATTTCCTCCATTCCTTTTTCAACACTGACACAAAAGGAAAGGATACTTATCCCTTTAGAGGTCGGCCAGTAAGTATGTTAATTAGATTCTTTGCAACAGTCCGTATCCTTCAAAAAAAAAAAAAAAAATTGAGAAATAATCGGAAATGGGTTAATAATCGACCTGGGCGTCTCGTACCTATTTTAAGTTAGTATACTTTCCTTCAAATAACTCAAAATAGATAGTACATATAAATATGCAGTATTTATTGTTTTGGTGGTCTTTTACTAGCCCCCCCCCCCCCCACTTTTACCACCCAATCGCCGTCACTGGTAATAACTAACAGTATCTCGGAGGTATACGACACTAGATCCATTTTTATTATTTCCCAGAAAAGCTTATCAAAGTTTTATATGCCTGTAGGTTTCTATGGTCATAGAGTTCTTGAAAATTATAAAATCTCAGTTATTAATCCATATAGAAGATAGTATCTTATACCCCTGTAAAAAAAAACCACATAATATCGCAGTATGAAAAACATTAAATATCGCAAGTTTAACCTGGTCCTGCAAATCGAAAAAATGAACATAGTGTAATTGTACCACCGACGTACAGTACTATGAATTAAATCATATTTTATACAACTAAACTTTGACAGTAATGATTGGTATAGCTGTAATTCTAGTTTGGAATTTCGTAATGTCATTGATAATCGTTATCCAAACACGTTAAACATGAACTAAAGAATGTTTTAGATTTCTAACTGCAAATACCTCTATAATTTACCTACTCTATGTGATAGTTTCAAAATTGTGAATCATAAAAATTTCTAATGTGTTAAAAATATTTAAAACCGAATTTATCGATTTGAAAGTATCGACGATATCATTTGATAAACCAAATATTTTCATACTTACTCTCAAATCAGTGTTTAGCAATCAAACTTTTAGCAATTTAACTAACTTGCCAAAGTATATTTTAGCTTTTTCAAATAAGTAAAATTTTAACTTAAGTTCCTTAAAGTTATTTGAATTTTTATTACATTATGATTGCATTAATTTTGTATGTTATTAATTTAAGTCTCAAAGATCTTTTTCTGTACTTTTTGTAGTTCATACTTAAATATGCCAGAAGGGAAACAATATGCTTCTTAGTATGCCTTATTTTTTGTAATTGATAAATTGCAATCGGAACAAAGAATATAATTATATTGTTCAAACTCTTTTTTAGATTCTAAAACTTCCTAGATTTTAAGAATTTGCTTTTTGCGAAAATAGGTATAACTTTTTGCACAATATGATTTCTTAAAAACGACTACTACAACTTAAATACTGTCCCAAATATGATATGGCAATACTGACATTTCAACCTGTATGATAACTACATTTAATTTGAGTTATTTCACATAATATTTTAATGAATTAAAATTAGTTAATTTGATTGATATACAGATGCTTAAAGTAGGCTTTAAATACATTAATTACTTTTCTTAATTTAGCAGAAGTATAGTAACTTGAAGTTAATGGCTCCACTCACTCTTAGAGTTAAATAAAGAAGTATTAAATGTGAAATATTTGCAGATAAAGTGATAAAGATAGTTTCTCTGCATACAATGCAGCATATTATAAAGGAAATAAATTGCTTATTCAGTAAAGAAATGTACACAAATTAAATTAAAAGAAGAATGTCTATGTTAGATAATAAGAACAAAATAGAATTATAGATAAAAACATGCTGGGGTTACAAAATAATTTATATTTTTCAACTGAATAGTTATTTACCATTTCACTTCATTTGAGAACTTTATTTTTTAGTAGATTACAGTAAACAGATGGCAAATCCCATTTTGCATTGTCATAACATTTAAAATTTTAGAATTTTCTACCTCGGTAACATTATTTAATAATACTTTCCCTCAGTGATTAGTTCACACATTACCTTACCCTTACCAAAAACTCTACCTTTTTACTAATCAAACCCATTTCCCTCTTTCTACAATCACCTTTTTTTCTTTGCACTGAAAAAGATAGATTATATTTTGTTCATATCCTGATAAACATTTTTTATACTCATTTTCTTTTGTGTTGCATTTACATTTCCTTCATTACCTATCTTAAGTATGCTAAACCTTTGTTGGTAGAATCAGAGAAACAACTTGCAAACTTACAATCTCAATAGCAGTAGTTCCACATATTGGCTGGTAAACATTTGTTAATTTAAAAGGTGTTAGGAAATATTGGAAAACTAGCAATCCACTTCAGTTTTGAGTAAAATATTGACTATAAAAAAAACTACAAAACATTAAAATAATTTTTTTGCTAAATATTTTTTCCCTGTCATATTGTTTTAAGAAATAAGATAATTAAAATGTTTATTTATAAAACATTAATATTATAAAAATATCTCACAATAAGGCATAATTCTAAATTGAATAAATTTTTAATTATACGGTTCTACAAAATTATTGTTCTAAAAAATTATTTGGGGACTAAATATGGCAATTTTTTTTAATCCTGTAGAAAAAATCCAGGATTCATAAAAAAATAATAATACAATGCATTTTAACTGATGGCCACATAAAACAACTCAACTAATTAATTAATATTTTTTATTAGATACTTAAAACGTATAATGCATTAAAAAATAATTTGATATTTTGGATTTTTCATTTTAAAGGGTACAGTGATGCTAAAATTAATTAAAATTACTATCAATTTTAAAATTTGAATATATTTATTTACAATAATATAACTTATTCAAAATAAGCCAATATTTAATAAAAGATCTTTTAAATTACCTCTAAATTAAAATAAGGACTATTAGCGGAAGGTCATGCAGCATTTGTATATTTTCTTTACTATCTAGATAAGTATGAAACATTAAGGGTTGATAGTACTTTTAAAACACCTCAAATATGCTCTAGTTTCATACATGTATTGCAGTATTAATTTTATAAGGATCTATTTTCTTCATTTGGAAGTGTAAGGTAAGGAAATGTACAGGTAAATGATTGTCATCATTATAAAAAGTAGTACACCAAACATTTAAAAAATGAGGTTGGATTTAAAAAATTGTAAGAATTTCAGTTTGTTTGGATTGGGAAAAATTCACAATGGTATAAAAATTGACTAGTTTAATATACAATTCTACCAAAATCGCGTAATCAAATAACTAACATTTGACTCAGAAACAATAACATTTAAGTAACCTTAAAAAAAAACACTGCTTTTAAAATTAAAATATTGTCGCAATTTATTCTAGAGAATATTTTGAAAAGCACAAATTTTGTTGAGCATCAAACGGGAGGGAACAAGTTTAATTTCCAATATTTTTTTCATTTTTAAAAAGAGGAAGAAATAAGCATACCTTTAACTGTCAATGAAATCGGCAGAAAATGAACAATCATCAACCGGCGGAACTGTTTTGTTATACAATGAATATGAATTGCACAATGTCATGTCATATTTTTACGCAATCATATTGACATTTAAATTGCGCAATGTTTTGAAATAACAGTAACTACAGTTGCAGTTAGTATTACTTGAATTCATAATTAAATAAAAGGCTTATTTCCTTGGAACTATTTCTCAAATACATTTTTACTTAAAATATCACCTTTCACTCAACTTAAGTTAATTTATTTTAAAAATGATGAATTTAAAAGTTTATTTAAGCAAATATATATATATATATATATATATATATATATATATATATATATATATATTGCATTAAGTTCGGATATATAATTTCTGAATCTGGCATTACTAATTTTCCAGTTCAGAATTGATGAATAAATAAATAAGCCAAAAGGCTCTATAAACTAATATTACTTAAAACTATATTAATAATAAATAAAGAATACTTTTAAAAAAATATTTATCTACGAATTACATTTTTATGTGGAATGCTGCACTGTATCATATCTAGTAAGTTTTGATACTAAATTTTGATCTAGCCTATTGCTTGACCTGATCTGTTACTTTCGAGTTCATGGTGTAACTCGGGCAAATCAAACGTGTCAAAACTAAAATTATTTAATTTGTATCCGTTCGTAGTATTAAAAAGAAAGCATATCAATAATCATTTTGTAATTGAAATGTGTACGATTATATTTGTGCATGGAAAAATCTCGAATTCGATTATTTTTACGTGTGCAAAAGGTGGTTTCACTGTATAATGTACTTTAATATAATTTATCAATTCACACACAAATTTAAAGATATTTTATGTTAAATTTTACAGATTTATTTTCAGTATTAAACGAATTTAATAGATTTATGAACTTTCGAGAACGCAATTTAATTCACAAAATATTTAGAGTGGTTCAAAACATTAGGTACGGTAAATTCATTACTGTAGGTTGGATGTAGAAATATAAAGGTAATAATTTTTTTTAAATATGAATAATACTTGAAAATAGTTGAGTTAAATTTTAAAATGTATTGCACAGTAAGGTCATTACAACAGTAAAGACCACAGGAAAATATTTAATTACATAGTTTCAATCAAATCAATGTAATTCTTAAAAAAAAAAATTACATTGATTTGTGAAAGAAAGTGGAAAGTTGTGTAATTACAATATGAAGAAATATTATCCTGGCACGTGAATTATAATAATAGCAACAAAATCTTTGAATGTTGTTCTAAAGTTTTTTTTTAAATAGTTTAATTTTAAAAGTACATGAATTATAAGTATTTTTGGGGTTAAGAACTAAATTGTGTGCATGAAAAATAAACATAATAAAGGAGTTAAAAAAATTTCAAAGAAATCTAAATAAAAAAAATATATAAAATGTTCTATAATGGCTATTTCTGATAATTTTCAATGTTTAAAATGTATTGAATGGTAACTCATGATGATTTCTGGAAAGCTATTTCTTCAATGATTCATTCTTGGCTGCAACAAAAACTAAGTTAATCATCAACCGAAGAAGCTCTCCCTCCCCCATTTTTGATGAAAAGGTTTACTGAATGTGGGGAGAGATAGTTTACCGTTCGATTCATTAAACCATTTGCATATCCACTTTTGCTGAATTATCTATATTTATTATTATATTAACTGTAAAATCTAAATGAAATACATAAATTAAAAAAAAAATGCTTTAAAAATTCACACATACATGCATTTTTTTTTTACCTTCGCTTAATATTAAGTACTTTACATTTTACTTATCCTTATCTTATTATAAATATCTGACTACTTTACATCTATAACCACTGTTTATTTGTTTCTTATAAGTACTTTTTTATTATTGTAACATTTAAAAAAAATATACCTTTAAATTTTTCTTATAAAATAAATCGTCATGGAATGAAAAAAACAACAAAAAGAGTTTTTGTTTGAGCATTTGTCTCCGTTTTAGAACAATTCGTTAATGTTACTTTATTATTAGATTATTCTGCAAGCTTATTTAGCTGCAAAAAATATATAATTTTTTGCTCATATTTTCTAGCTGATAGCAGTCTTATGGCTTCAAGATAGCTCAAAGAATGTTACATGAAGAGTAATTTCACTTTGAGAATGAAGCCATCAAAATGATTAAATTGTAAGATCTTGCATGGGATTATGCCTGATTGGTAAGTATAAATTAAATCTAAAAGTTTTATGAAATTTAATTTTAATTTGTAATGGTTTAATTTAATGTGGCAATTTAATGTGTAATGGTTTCGAAATTGGCTGCAAATAAAATGTCTGCAGTTTACAATAGGATTAAAAAAACTGTGATCCATTTTAACAATATTTAAAATTGGTTTTCATTTTAGAATTTTGTTTTTATCTTGTTAAGGTATTTAGGTCACTCCTCACAAACTAAATTTTAAAATATACTAATTTATTTTTTAACCAGGAGGCAAATGCTATCTTTAAGGTTGATCTGTTAATTCCTCTTTTAAATACTGTTAATCTCAAAATCAGTGGGAATCGAACATATAAATTTTTACCTTATATTAACGTTTTTGTATTTTAGCTATAACATCTTGTTCTTGAAATGTAAAAAAATATAAGATAACCATAATTTTAGTTTACTGAAATACAAAAATTCAATAATTGCATGCAGTATATTTTGTCTAATGAACTTTGCTATGTAGTTTGACATGTCACTATTTTTATTAATATATTTTCATGCTAATTTAATAATACTGAAAACATTTCAGAATAAATTTGAAATTTTCATTCTATATTAAAGTATGCAAATATCAACAAAAAATATATAGATTATCTAATGAATAATTACATTTATATAGTCAAATACTTCAATCTGTATTTTTTTTTTAAAGAAATTAATTTCTAAAACTAAATATTAGTTATAATTTCTAAATTGTTTAACAATCAATAATGCCTAGTTTAACACTGAATTTTATTTCCCTATATTTAACATATATTATTGAAATAAAATTATGATTATATACATCTTTGTATTTACATAAGTATATCATTTAAAATTTCTTTCAGTGGGTTAAATATTAAATAAAATTTTATTTTAAATACTTGAATAAATTATAAACAGTAGACCACAAAAATAACCACAAGACTTAAAAAAACAATCCATTTCAGAATTAATGTATATTTTTAGTAATTATTTTTTAAAAACTTGTTGGGACATTTCGCTATACAGGGAATCTTGTATTGAAAATGTAAGCAATCCTTATCCAAGTTGTATTGTATATAAACATAGACATCAAACGACTGTTTAAATTGGAACAGAATTTAAAAGATTTCTGTGGAACTATTTTTTATTACTCTAATTCTGTTGGTGGTAATTTTCTATCTGTAAATAATATAAACTTAAAACTTTTATTTTTGATTCTTAGGTGCTGCTTCATTGATGCTACTTAGTATGTTTTATGCAAGATGGCAACTGATATCAGTGATATAGTAAAACAGGGTTATCTAAGAATACGTAGTTGTAAACTTGGTGTGAGTAAAAAATCTTTACTTAATGCATTCAAATCGTTTTATGGGGCATTCCAGCAGGATGTGTTTGACATTCAGACAACCTTTTTCAGCACATTTGTAATTGTTTCAACTTTAAAACAATTGCGACTTTGAAAAAAATAAATTATATAACTCATTGATGTCTTGAGATATAATTAATGTTATTGCAAAATTTTTACATGAATACACAGATTTTAATTTTACGTGACATGTGTTACACATTTGTTTTTAAATGGGTCACACATGTCACATTAAATTAAACATTTATGTATCTGTATTCTTGCAACGAAAAAACATTTCCAATGAGATTAATTATATTTCAAGACATCAATGAATTATGTCAATTTGGTGTTTCCAAAATTGCAGTTGTTATAAAGTCAAAATAATTACAAATGTACTGAAAAATGTAGTCAAAATGTCACACATCCCTCCTAATTAAAAGACAAGATCTATTAACAATTTTGCTTCCAGAACAGTAATTTTCCATCGCAACTTTGTGTAATTTCCATCAAAACTTTTATTGGTTAGTTTCAAAATGCTTAGGTGCTTTTCAGAATGGTACATTAATTTTAGTATAAATGGTAGTTTTGTAAAGTATTTGAAAAAAGTGGAAATATGAATGAAATAAGGTTATGACCAGTAAAAATATATGAATAAAACAAACATGAATGGATATTTAGAAAGAAAAAAACACTTGACATCGAGAAGTTACTGTAAATAAAATATTACTGTTTTATTTTGACATTTACAATAGATAATTTCCAAACCTTTTCAAAATTCAACCAAATAGTGAGTTAGGCTATATAAACTATTTATGCCATAATTATTATAATGGGCAATTAATTTGCTTACTTGAAAATCAATTCAGTATAACCTTTTACAAGAAGTGGTACCAACCTTAGACTAAATTATGATACTTCCTTATTTTAAGTGAATTACCTAAACAATACTTTTCCGGTTTAATTGCTTTTACCTTAACCTTTAGAAGGCGGGTGTTTGATTTTAACATGGGATTTTGACCGAAATATCGGCCACCCGCCCTGTAAAGGTTAATGTGAAATACATTGAATGTTTGGCGGTAAACTTCTAGGTTTATTTAATATTTTTTTTAGGTGATGTATATTTTATTTCATTTATTAAATGATAGACATTAGAAATGAATAAAATAAATGTCAAGTATGCATTAATAAAATTTTTTGTTCATTTTATTGTATATAAATAAGATATTTTATAAGGAACTTCTGTATAAACTAACTAGATATATTTAAATATTTGTTTTTCCTTGCCCATAATCTGTCAGTGCGGGTATTTTTATTTAACCTTTAGAGCTAATGTAAAATCTTTGAATTAAAAATAAAAACTACTCCCAAAATTATATCAATTATGTTGGCAACAGAACATTCTTGGTTAAATGCAAATGTTTTGTAGTTATAATTTCTGTATATAGATATTGCTTTTTTTTATCTTCTTATTCTATATATACTTGTTGTCTTACAAATAATTTTCTTGTTCTGCTTATGTCTGGCGTCTTAATCTGACCGCAAATGACAAATTATTTATCATACTACTTACATCACTATATTTTGTCTGTAACTTTAAAAACCTAACTTTAAAATAGAGTGATGTGCTTTAATGTATTTGAACATTTCACCAAATAATTATCTACATAACAGGTATTTTTTATACTTGCATTGATACCAACTTTATTACTTTATGCATTGCTCATGCCCACAGCTGTGGCAAAGAAGATGGATTGTCCTGAGACGTGCCTCCAGCAAAGCCCCCTGCAGGCTAGAAAAGTACATGGACGAGAAAGCAGCGCGGACGATCACTGGGCACAAGATAGCTCTTCTCACTTCCGTCAACACTATCTGTAGAGTCCCCAATAGTGTCAAAAAGCATGCATTTACCATCTGCTTCCTGGATGGCACCACCAAGTGCTTTGCCTGTGATTCTGGTTAGTTGGGATTTTCTAACTTATTATGTTATTGGAGGCACTGTCCTTTGCTTGTTGTCCTTAGCCCAAACAAGATGCCTGAGATTGGAAGCTTTAATAATTTTTCAATTAATATAAGATATTTTAATAAAGTGTTAATAGTAGATTTATTTTAAAACTCTTGGATATATGTTACGTTATCAATTTAAATTGTAGGGCTAAAATTATACTAATAATCAGTTTAAGTGTGTTGTTAATTTCCCTATTTGGATATTAATGTTGTACTCTCGTACAAATTTTCAATTTTATCTTTTTTATGTTCAAATATGTATATAAATTAAAATTTTAAGAAATTGCTATTTACATTTGATTTTTTTTTCAGATATGGAAGCTGACACTTGGGTTAAACTTCTGGTCCAAGAATCGCTTATCCCTCAGCCCGGCTTTACGACGGGAGAACCGGATGTTTTAAGTCCAGGTATACAGAAGGAATTGCAAGGTAAATATACTGAATATCATTTGCTATATTTATGTATTTTTAAGTAGTAGTAGTAGTAGTTATATATAGTTAAGTAATTGTTAGAATTTATAATTTGCCTAGTTTTTCCTTTGTGGTTTTGAATTGCCCCGAAGGATTTCATTAATGCCCAGGAAGAAACTAAACATAAATTTTGTTGTGTCAGCAAAATGTTAAATTTTATCTGCTTAAAATTTTCAATATTTCAATTAGTAATTGTCTTTTCTGTTCTTTCTTAAAACAGAGCAGTTTCATGTTTACCTAATGCCCACACCAAAGCTGGATGTCTTTGGAGAATGTCTGCTGCAGGTTACTCATGAGAATGTCTATCTTTGGGACATCAACAATTCTCGAGTGAAATTAGTTGCATGGCCGCTGACTGCATTACGGAGATATGGCAGTGATCCTTCCAAGTTCACTTTTGAAGCTGGGAGGTCAGTATATATTTAAGTTACAAATAAATGACTCCCAATATTTTTATGACATTTTGACCTATCAACCTGTATTGTACATCCATACTATGTACACATATTAATCATATTATTGTATCAATATACTGTAAAATATTTCCAGGTTTGTTTTTGTTGTTTAAATTGCTATTTTAACACCATTAAAGTAACTAAACCTGTAAAAAAATATTTTTTTAAATTGTCTTATTTCATTATATTTTTGGTTTCTTCAATTAAAAAAAATTGTTCATTTAAGGCAATACCTTTATAAACTTATTATTGAATTAAACAATTAACAGATTATTGTAATTAAACAATTATTGAAAATAAACTAATTTTTTTTCTGTTATGTCATACAGAACAATTGTTGTGCTAAACAGATTATATATTTAAAATGTCTGCCTGCATGCATGTAGTTGCTATTTGGGTGTATATAGTATCTGTTCATTTTACTTTATAAATATATTTTACATTGGAGTATCTGCATTAATTATCCACATTTCTAGAAATAATTATATAGAACAATTATGTAATCGAATATAACAATTCTATTTTCTGTAGGCAATGTGTAACTGGTGAGGGCATGTTTGTTTTCCATACACTGGAAGGAGACAAAATTTATAGGAAAGTTCATCAAGCTACCTTGGCTATTGCTGAGGCTCATCATCGTATGAAAGAACACAATGATAAAGTTCTTTCTAATCAGGTAGTTTAATTTTTCTATATGTTCATCAAAGTGTTAAGCATTATTTAAAAATAAGTGTACTAATTATATAACATTTCAGGCCTCACACCTGGTCCCTAATTTCCTTAATATTCCCTTTAAAAACAAAGTCTCTTAAAGGCCCTTTTTTGTGACCAATGTCCCTTTTTTCCTTATTTAATATTTTTAGTATGTTTCCTTGCGTTTCTGGTTGCAATCATTATCATTAGTGGGAAGATAAACTCGTCGTCCAATGGGATCTGCTATGTTTTATTTGAAAAGATGTATTACTAGAAAATAATCTGCAGATCCTCCTTTGAGAAGATTATCTGCACTTATTGTAATTAATTCACTCGCCATTGTGTAGCTCTAGTGCAACCGTCATCAGACCATTTAGATTGACATAAATAAAAATGAAATATTAGATTTAACTAAAAAATTTTAAGTAAAATTATTTATTTATGGCTTTCTAACCATTTTAACTAATTAAGCCACTGTTAAAGGCAAAATCATTTCAAATCTGTTCTATAGTTCTTTTGTTACATACATTTTGATAGACTGGAGACCTTTAATTTTGAACTAGATCCTGAACCACTGCAATAGTTGGTTATGAAGTTTTAATGTAACATTAATAAAATAAAATCTCACAGATCCATATACTACATAGACTGCTTAAGTATAAGTATTTATTTTATAAAGTTTTTTTAATGTAACTATTATGTATATAACCATCCCAAAACCATTTTGAGTTATCTAGCAATTAGAAAATAAATTAGTTCTAAACGTTTTGGGATATGAGCAAAGAGACATTACAATATTAATATAGAAAATTAAATGACTGTGAATTATAATGAGAAATGAACAAATGCATAACACATGGGCAATTAATGATACATCAACTTAACTTATATTACACATACTCTATTTTGTAATGAAATCAAATTATTACAAATAATAATTTTTCTGCAAATATAGAATTATTAATAGCTAAACATTTTCTTGTACGAAAGTTCTTACTTAAAAAAAATTAGCTGTAAATTATTTTAGTAACAATAAAACGATCACATTTTTCCTGTACGTACTCCATGGGCATTTGATATATATAACAATAAAAAAATAATGTTAAAATTCTTCAGGACTCATCATCTCAAACGGGATCATCTTCGCGAAGTGTGTCTTATCCATCCGGGTTTCCCGAATCCGGCTCATCGTGCCACATCCCAGAGGACAGTGACGAGGACCACCAGGAGACCACCCCCGCTTCCAACAACCCTGAGGTGGTCTCCGACCACCGGCGCATGGTCGCCAGCGAAGAGACGCTGCTCGCCCCCAGCCAAGGCTTGGTCGCCCAGAGACCGCGCTCCAAGTGCAGCCTTCGATCGCACCTGCTCCAGTACGGGAAGTGAGACCGAACTCTCAATTCATTTGAAATAGTGAATATATTATGGCATTTTTGCATACAAGAGGATATTTTTGTGTGCTACTTTGTCATCACTCATTTTTGTATAAATACAATATGTTGAGATTTTAAGCCGAACAATGATATTTTTTATTAATTTGCCGGAGTGTTCTCATCACATTGAAGTGTTGTTTTTGTAAGGAGTTGGAGGTAAATGGTTCTGATCTTTGATAAGTTTATTGAATATTTTGCATCCTTTTAAAAAATTGTTTTTGTTGAACAAACCAGAAAATACCCTCAAAAATAAAATCTTAATCTTAAATAAAATCCCCCCTGAACTGCACCGCTTTTCATCTAATCCCTTAAACTTCTGACGATCCTGAGGGCTATTTTCAGTTGCCGAATCCCATCACATGTCAGGAAAGAGAGCATTTCTTTTTGGGACAGCCCTTTTTAACAGATTATATAAAATAAATCAATTTCCTTTCTTGTCAAATTAAATTATTAGATGAAAATCTTATTTAATAATTTTTAGTCTAAGCAATAGTGTATAAAAATGTTTTTAAAAAAACTTTCAAATTAATTATTTAATTTATTGTTTAACTACACCCTTTAAGACCCAAAGCCTCTTTGGAGTCATCAAATTTTTTTTCAGCCGTATGAAAAATATTTTTTTTAAGGAATAAATATGAATGCTCTGAAGGTTAAATTATTTTTACTTTTAAAATATAGAGATTAAAAATAAAATTAATTTTTTTTCGTACTTTTGGTAACGTTTTGCTGTAAAAATTTTAGCTATCTATTTGCCTCATCCAATTATTTTTTAATTCATAAAATAATTTGTGCTATAATAAATTTAAATCTATCGCATTAAGATAATTTTTCGAGTTATTTATATATATTGAAAGTAGTGCTTAAACTCTAGCATAGTGAAAAATAGAATTCTTGGTAATTTAAATGTTAAGTGTATCCTTCTAAATTAAAACTGAATTTATTTCTAACAATGCATTTTCATGTGAATTTAACGTAGTTTTCTGATAAAATATGACGTAGAATACTGTTTATAAATTTGAGTGTATAAAATTGTAGTCTTTAAAATAATAAGGCTAAAAGAAATCACGCATTTAATGTTACCAATTTTCGTAGAATTATAAAATATCTGTAATAATTATGTCTTCATATGATATTGAATTGCAAACCTAAATGAGAATTCATACGCATTTCTGCAGAACAAAAACAGTCACTTGTTTACAAATAACTTGCATTATAATATTTAATATTGTCGAAAATTCACAAGCAGGTTTCTATCCTACTTGGATGAACTTCTAGGGATTAAACTTATACAAATGTAATTTTTATATTTACTACATTATATTTATAAGTCACTTATTTTGTAATGTCTTTTCTAAGGTTTATTTTTTCATCTAAATATAATAGCTAAAAAAATTGTATGCATTATGTAAATTTGTATAATATCTTCTTTCTGCTAAATGTGGGTTAGTGCCATGTTGTCTCCAACTCCTTCACATCATTAATTGCTCTTCAAGAGCAGTTGGAAATTATTTTCATCGAGTTAGGATACCATTTGGGTAGTTGATATAAAGTGCATTTTATATTTTGACTCATGGTAACATTGCTTAGGAAAGAAATAGCTCTCTTTATCTGTGTTGTTTCATTGTGATAGCAACATATGAAAGTTTTCTTAAATTTGTAAACACTCTTTAATGGCTTTTTGGCCGAATAAACTCAAATGATATTTTACAAGTACATCAAGAGTTATAATGTTCATAAGTAGTTTGCTTGTCACAAGATGGAAATGAATTTTATAAAATTGTCATTACTTAATGTATTCGATGTTAATTAGTTTTTTTTTGTATTTTGTACTATTGTCAAAAAAGGTTTTGTTTGTGCATTGTGTCCATAAGTTTTTTGTGATATCTAATTGAAGCTGCGCTTATAAATAAAGATGTTGGTATGGTAGTTAAAACACTTATTAATTTTCTCTAGGAAAAACTATGGATAACTATTATAGAAATAATATCTTGGGATGCATGATAATTTTGCCAGAGTAAAACATACATATTTATGAATAGATTAAAGTTTAAGTATGTCATGAACGCATGCAGCAGTTCAGTTATTTGTTTGAAACAAATTTCTGGAAGATGTTGCTTATTCGGATACTACTTACTTTGTGAAATTAAAGCTTAATTATCTATTTAAAAATAATAAAATTGTTGGGTTAAAGGAAAGATACAAAATTAAATTTTTAAATGTGTTTTCAATTATGTCATTTATATCTTAAATATTTCTGAAATTTCATTGTGAATATTAAACTTTAACAATAAGTATTATTGAAAACCTCAAATATTATTATTAATGAAAAAATATGAGTTTTTTGGGATTGATTCTGCTTTTCATATACACACAAATACGCTGGGTGATTATTCATGGTAGAACCATAATGGGTTGTTATGCATAAGGATTTTAATGTGTTTGTTTTATTTCTGCTTTATAAAAGTGAAAATATTTTTGGTTTAGAAAAATATTCACAAATTAAAAATTATGTTAGGAATTGTAAAATTCTATCATAGAGAACTAAATCAATTAATAATTTTTTTAAAAAAATTGCACAACTTCATAAAAAAATAAGATGTTTTTTTAAGTAGGTGATTGAACTGAAATATTTAAATATAAAAATGAATTGTTTTTTTTATGGCTGACATTTTTAGTTAAGTATCACTTTAAGAAGCTTCAAATATATAGTGAAATAAGTCTTTATATATTGATGTCATAAAATGTTTTTGACAATGATTAAAATATTTGCATAAATACAATGCTTTTTTCAGTTAATATAATATGCTACATTTGTCACTAAGATTCAAATATTAATTGTTCTAAGATTTAAATAATGTCATTGATAATGATTTTGATATTAAAATTTTATGAAAAGTGTAAGAAATCTTACCTAACGTTTTAACCTGTTTCAATTGCATGTCCCGCATTATGAAATACTAATTGGTGAATATTTACTATTGGTATTCTTACTAAACTGTATATAAGCATTTGTGATTTGATTCTTTAAAGACATTCAGAGTTTTTAAATTAATTTTTTTTATTTGCATGTTACATAAATTTAGTAAATTGTTAACATATTTTGATTAAAAAAGTTGAAATTTTTACAAATATTACAATGTGATGCATTTTAAAATTATATGCCTTTGTTAATTTTGTATGTTTCACATAATTTATAGACCATTTAAGCTGTTAAATTTGCTATATTTTTTGTTTGTGGTTGAAATTAATTTGAAAAAGTTGGGTTTTTGTGTCTCAAACTTTTTAAACATTCCAATCGGCTTTCTTGATAAAACAATTCAAAACATTGAAATTACTATTGCCACTTTATTTAACGGTTTGTTTTAAAAATGTTATTCATAAGGATAAAATATACCCACATGTGTATCATTGCTATAAAAAAAAACTTTTATTTTTATTCTGTGTTAAATGTGTATCGTCCTGTGTTCATTAATTTATTCTTCAAAATGTACTATGTATTTTTTTTTTGTGTTAGTGTAGTGAGCATGAAAGATGTTTAGTTAGGCATCAAAATTGTACTTCATGCTAAGTTTTATTCATTCATGCTAAGTTTTATTCTTTAAGCATATTCTGGGAGAATCTCTAAGCTGCAAATTGATGTTTAAATGTTGAAAACAAGAAATTATATCAAAATGGATAGACTTATAGTAAATGATTCTAGACAATTCTTTGACTTAACACATAATTTAAAAATTTCAAAACTTATTTTCAGAGTTTATAGTTATTGAGAAATCGTTATAAGATGGGGGCTATAAAACTTTCACTACTGAGTTTTCTTTATTCATTTATGTATTTTTTTGTTCATATTTAATTACTTTAAAGTCACTTAAGTCTAATTTACACTTTTCTTATATTTCCTTTTGTATTTTGAGTTGGTTTGAAATAGGGATGAACCGGATAGTGGTTTTGCCGGATATCCGGCGCACATTACAAACCGGATATCGGATATCCGAACTTGATTTTGCCGGATATCCGGCAGTTTATTTTTTATGAAAATAACTTCTCTACACACTAGAAAAAACGGAAATCGGTCAAAAATTTAAAAATATTTTTTTATTCTGTAATATTTCCCAATTCTTTTATCTTTAAAATGATACCAAAATTGAATAAACATTCAAAAAACTTTTTTATTTACAAAGGGTTATTCTAGAATGCTGCTACCAATGGTCGTATGTTTTGTACATTTTACACTTAATTTCTGAATAATTATAATTTTACAATATGCCCTTTCATTCCAAACATGAAAACTCAAGTTTGCTTAAACTTTTGAGAAATTTATGTTTAATTTCAACTTTATATTAGTTGTGAGATGTAATGACCCTCCACCATAACAATTCGTTAAAAATATAATTTTAAAGTTAAAAATTTGAAAAAAAGTGGATTTTTTAAAGTAAAGTTATTGGTTAAAGGGAAAATCTGCATACTGTGAATATATTAGTAGAATTTTCAGGAAAATACTTAAAGCAAGAACAAAGAAAATTGATCGCCACAAAAAAAATCTTCGATGTTTTATTCATCCGGATATCCGGCATGGAAAATCGGATATCCGGCACTTTACTTCCGGATATCGGATAGTTACCGGTTAGTTAAAAAGCAACCGGATACCGGATATCCGTTTCATCCCTAGTTTGAAAAAATGTTAAATGTTTATTAACTAGGAATTGCTTAATGCTATAGATGTAATTTTTATCTCAAAAGGCGTAACTGATTTTTTTTTTTTAAATTAGTTAATGCCTAGCTGACTTCACACAATGTGTATGCAAATGTCAAAGGATACACCTTTATTGTTTAAAGCATCTAAACAATTAAAAAATACTTATATAAAACACCTTACAAAATACACTGTACTTTCTAAAATTATGCTTTAAGGTGAATGCTTCATTGTAGCCTGTTATAGGTTCCCCTGAATATATCCCACTTGTATTATAACAAGATTTTACTGCATTCAACTTTTACTTTTTTTTTACACCTATATGTGGAAATGTTAAAATATGTCATTTCTAAGAAGATAAATTAATATATGTTTATATCAAAGTTTGAGTATGTATTCGTTTTATGAAAAGTATTAAAGTCATTTTTGTAATTCTTTCATAAATTGTTCTGCATTTTGGTATCAGGTTTGCAATTGCAACATTTGCATTCAGCAGTTTGTCATACTCTGTAGGATTTGTCATGTTTAATAAGAAATTTGTGTCGAATGTTCTGAGAAATTTATGCTTTATATATGCTGAAATTATACATTCTAAAATTTCATGAAATAAATTTTTTTTTAGAGTTGTGTGTATAATTTGTAAAGTTTAAATATGATTTCTTATATATTAATACCACTGATATATACTTGGTTAGTAAGTTTCAAAAGCAATTAGAAATTAATTCTTTAAACTAAATATTTACAGTTTTACCAATAACTTCGGTTTAATTTATATTTTAACTACAGCATTCTCCAAAAAGGTCTGGGATTAAGTTTTAGTTCTGGTCTGATCAACCGAAAGCTCAATATATAGAAAGGACTGGTTTAGATTAAATTAGTTGTGGCTCAAATGTTCTGTTGGTTGAGATGTGGAAGTTTGATGAGTGGATTTCAAGTTCACTAGTTGTCTTCATCATTTGACCAGGGTTCAAAATACAAAGCTTTTTTAATGGAATCTTTATTTCTAGATAGAACTTAAATAGTGGCCAGTTGTAGGATGTTGTGTATCTCTAATTCATGGTAAATTCAATCAACCTCTACTAAAAGGAATAAATCATAAAGATGTGCATTTTATAATAATTTACTATTTAATTTAACTCTATTAATAAAGCTTAATTTATACTATAAAAGTGCAAAACGGGTGTTTTAACCCCTTCTTGATCGGCGTTGCATGTCATGCGTCCACCCTTGTCTGGCCCGTATTGTCTCCAAGTGACCTACGAACTGGCCAAGGGGCATGATAGATTAGACAAAGGATTTAACAGGATAGAACGTACAAAAATTGTATTTTGTTATCCTTGAAAATATAACTGAAATTCGAAAAAAAAAAAAAAAATTGCAAATTTTATTGCGAATTACAATATAAGGTCCCTTATATGGATTACATTTAAGGTCTTTAGGAACTCCTTATTTTTATTTTCAGAAATTGCGTATGAAATCTGCGTCAAATCGATGCTGAAGTTTCAGAGAAAGCCCGCGCAATTAAAGTAAAAACTTCGGATAAGAGAAAATGATGTGATATATCACACCACATTTTTTCGAAGTATAATACACAAGTAAACCTGAAAAATTACCATTTACAATTCCTCACATAAACAACACATCCTTTAAAAAGTAACAACTCCGAAATTTATTTTCTCCTTGAATATCGCTTCCCTAATATAATATTGACATCTTAATTAAAGCTGCCAGTTTCAAAAATATTAAAAAAAAAAAATTGGGCTCATATCAGTTAACTGGAGTGAGTGAATACGCCCTAGGGAGCGTGTGTCACTACCGCTCTCCTTCACGATGTAATGCATCCTACTACATATTTTATTTTCACACACCCCAGTCAACTCGAACATAACAACCCTTATCACAAACTTATCCGTTTCTTCCGCGCGGCTTCAGCTTTTTTGGCAATGTCACTCGATTCTGTCTTTCGGGCTTCAGTTTCCGTGACATTCAGGGGGGTGGAGAGATGGGAGGTGTTCTTGAGATCTCCCGTTTTCTTTTCTTTTGAAAATGCCGAAGGAATTTTTTTCATTTCGGAAAAATGTATGTGTTGTTGGCGGGAAAAAAACACATTCAAGATGTGTTGGAAAGTCTTCAATCTTACGTAAAAAAAAAGTTCGAAATTTCTCGTTTATTATCGTAGTAAGTTTCATTTCTATTGAGTTAGAATATTTTTTTAAATTATCATTTTTGGTGTCTTGTGAGTGGAATTGTAAGGTTTTTTTTTAGTAAAATTAACCTTTTTTATAATGTGCTTTAATTGACTTGAGCATTTGATTGGTAAATAAGGAACGCATTTTACACAAATACGTTTTTACAGCTTTGTCTCTTTATTAAGCTAAATATACTTAAAAATGGTAAACTGCAAATTTACTTAATATTCGCTAAGAAAGTGTAAAGCTTTACTGAAAAATTCACTGAATAAACTTTGGACACGTTCATTTATTACTTCAGGAATCCTTGGGAGAGGGTAAAGGGTCCGCATGCGTGACTGTAGCGTGTTATGGAGGAGTAAGGGAGTGAATCTTTCTAAAAAAAATACTGAAATTTGTTTCACAAACCTTAATATGAGTCATTTTTTTAAAGAACTGACAATCTTTGTAATGGGATATTTTGTCTTCTATCTCTGAAATATAAAAAAATTCGTGTAACCACCTATTGCGGGTACCTAGTTCAAAATTTCTAAATTTTGGAAAGGAGTTAAATTTTTATGATTTTCTTTATAAAATTACAGATCGAAAAAACTAGGTTTTCTTTAGATTATGAAATAAAATCTCTGAAATTATGTTTGTAGAAAAATTTACAATAAATTATAAAATAAAACGATAAATTGTAATAAAACATGCAGTCGGGATTCGGAACCCCTCCGCCCCCCACCAGACATAGTTTAAAATTTATGTAGTATTTTAATAGTTAATTCTAAATAAAAAATGCCACACATATTTATTCGTATTCATTCTGCTGCCTTTTCAGCAGTTAAACCTACTATATTAAGTATTCCTGAACCCGTACAACCGTTAATTGATATTTAGGCTAAACTTGAGTATAGGGGGCCCTCCGCCAAGGCGTCCAATTCAGTGTCACTTAAGGCGATTACATTTCAATTTGACAACCCTGCGCAATATCGCGTAATCACATCTTCCAATTTTATTTCTTAATAGAATTTTTTTTAATTAACATGTATCGTATGTTAAAGTCTCAAATTTTATTAAACTTTTTTGTTAAAATAATTATTTAAAATTCAGCAATGGATGTTTTATTTAAAATCTCTGATTGGTAAAGGTTCTCTCAAATATTTCAACTCACTATAGTTTTATAAATTGTAATCCTAGACCCTTTGTATACGAAGTTGGCTATAAAAAACTGTTTTGAAGGAGTGCCTTTCAGTAGTGGCGCTAGGAATTGCCCGACGAGGGGGCTAGTCTTCCCCGACAGGGGGGCTAATATCCCCGACGTAAAATACACGTATAAAATTTTCCTAAATAACATGTCGAGGATAAATATTGCGTAACTAAATGATTATAACTAAATGCTTGTAATATTTAATGGATTATTACTAAAGAATTGCAGAGTTTCAAATATTCTGACGACTGTAATCAACAAGTATCATTTTTATGTTGGAATAATTACTATTTAACTCGTTTACAGTTTTCGCAAACCTAAAGTATAGTGGGGAAAAGATAAGTAAAAAAAAATGTACAAATCATACCGCTTTGTCATTTAATTTAGTGGTTTTTTTTTTTATTTAAAAACAATGATAAAACATTTATATTTATAAAAGGCAACGGAAATGAGCGATGAGTTATTTCTTATGAAATTCTTTTCATAACATTGAGCTGTCAGGCCTGTAGCTAGCTAGGGGCCAGGGGGGGCGTTGCCCGTCCTAGCATTTTATTTGCCCGTCCAAGAATTTTATTTGCCCCCCCCCCCCCCTTTCCCCACCCCGAGCAATTAATGTAATTTTCTAGAATCTCACACTGAAAAACCCAATTATTTTTCAAGACAAAAACACAATTGAACTCAATATTTGGCATCAAAACAAAAAACCCTCTTCTATGCATAGAAGCCACTCTAACCCCCCCCCCCCTTCCCCCCTCAGCGTCAGTAACCATCTCTGGCAATTGAACCTGACCAGGGACCAGACATATCATTAGCCCCATGGCTTATTTGTCGCCAATTTACCCGTCTTTTTGAAAACTAGTGAGGAGTAGTCCATCTCGTATGACATGTGTTGCCGTCCCCTTCCCCCCTGCAGGGAGGATAGAATTCTTGCAGACAAAAGGCGTCGCTTTTTTCGGGAAACAGCAGAATAAAGACTTTCGATAACAGATAGTGTAACTCAGACCCTCGAGCAATACTTGTCAAGAATAACTCGAACCCATTCATTAGGATATCGATTTTTAACAGGAAAACAGGAAACTCTAAATTGAGTATTTATGGTTAAAGTCCCAAGTTCATCCGACCCCTGTTGAGTATGTCCATTGTCAATCTGTTTTCTCACCAGTGTAATTTAGCCTGTACTGCCCAGGGTCGTATGTATTTCCACAAAATTGTTGGGGCTTTTGATGCTTTCTTTCACCGGATTGGCAGTTGTATCTGCAAAAGCCCCGCAGAGCACTGCTCAGAGTTGCTATACGTCGTTTGTTGGTTAAGAGCATGGAAGTTGCTTGAACATCATTCAAGTTATGGATATCGTTAATGGTTATGGCTTGTTTTTTTAAATAAATACAAATATCGGACAAGAAAGCGGATGTGTTCAGCGAGACTAGCAACGATCCCAGCACAAGTGATGTAAATGTTACTATATTTTTCATCTTAACGAAGTTATCCCATATAGCACAAAACATCCCAGAGAGCTCCGCTGGCGCACCAATTCTTCTCAAATTCCTCCTACAACAAAGATGACTTGTTGCGGAGCTCCGCGGGAAGGGGTTTTAACGAGGTCTTGGGGAGTCAGTTCTCCAAGATGTTCTATGGAGGATAGTCAAATGGAAGCCCTTCTACCGATCCTCCCATGGAGGAGAACTTGGGAAATTTTGTTTGACCGTCGAGAAATGGGGGCATGTGTCAATAAAAATTTGTATAAAGTAAATGTAATAAAATAATTTACTTAAAAAATAACAATTAAACAAATATATGTAAAATAAATACAATATAAAATAAAAATACTAAATAAATATAACAATATATATATAATAAAAAAAATTATAAAACATATTATATGAAAAAAAATTATAAAACATATATAAAAAAAAAATTAAAACATATTTTATAAAATAATAAAAAAAGATATATAACATAAAAATATAAAATTTATTATAAATATTTAAATTAAGAAAATTTATAATATAAAACAAATAATTAAAATAGGGAAATTAATAATATAAAACACGCAAGTGAAATAAGAAAATGTATAATATAAAATAAATAGTTAAAATAAAAAATATATTTTTAATTAAATTACAAATAATTAATTGAATATAATATAAAATAAATATTAATTTAAATAAATATTTAAAAATAAATATTACACATTTCCTTCCATACAATATCCAAACTGTAGAATGACCGCCGTAGCCTAGCGAATAGCGCGCGTCTTTTAATCGAGAGTACCAAGGATAAATCACAAAGGTCACTTGTGCACAAAGTTTGTTTAATTTTCATATATTCCTCCAGTAAACTTCCAAAAACTTCTTGAATACTTTTACAGTAAAATAAAAATATATACTTATTATAAAATGAAAATAATCAATTTTAAAATAAATAAATAACTTATTTAATAATAAATAAATAACCTATCCAAAAAACTTAAAATATATAAAATGCATTATAAAATATCAAATAATATATAAAAAGTAATATAAAATATGAATTAACAAATTAAATATAAACAAGAATATAAAAATAACATAAAAAAATTCTTAAAATAACTATATATAACAGATAAAAATTTAAATAATATAAAAAATGAAAAACAAATTATTTAATGTAAAATAAAAATATATTAATAAACTTTATTTTTCATTATAATAAATAACAATTCATCTTATTAATTAAAAAAATTCTCGAAATAATCTTATTACAAACACAAATAACGTAACAAGCTTATCTTTCCAACAGCCACCATAGCCTAATGGATAGCGTAACAGATTTGGAATCAATAGTACCGGGTTCGATCCTCGACTGGGGTAAGTTCTTCATAAAATATTCCCGTTCTAATTCTCTATGTAGTTAGAAAGAACATCACTAGATCACCTACTAAACTTCCGCAAGCCTTCCTGAATTCTTCCGGAAGAGGGGTGACCGGGAGCTCCCCAAGTCGTTCCTCACGATCCTTTAGGGCGGACATTTTCGGTTCCATGGGAACTCTTAGCGATGTCGTTTCGTTTCCTGTAAGATGCCTAGCGGAAGATCGCGATTTTTCCCTAAGACATCTTGAGGAAGAAGTTGTGCTATATGGGTATAATATGGGCGGGTTGGTTAACAAGTGGATGCCAAACATGATGCCCATGGAAATGTAAGGGCTCTTCGAGCTAACACATTGTTAAATCCCAAATCAAATTAGCAAAGTAAGTGTTACCTTATTAAATATGCTAGTTAATTTATAAAAATTACATTTTCAGAAAATTAAGCAAAAAAACGTTAGGGGCTATATAGCATCTAATGATACATGTCATTCGTTAATTTATCCCTTTTACAAAATGAATTAATTATTCTTTTGCAATATTTATAAATTGAAATCAAAATGCCATTTTTACGATAGACCCCATGGTTGATTTACAAACGTTTTCAAATTCAAATTTTTAAAAAAATATAATTAATCAAATTAAATTGTAAATTTACTAAAATAATTGCTTAACCTTACAATACAATTACGCATTTAATGTTAATGTGCACGGAATTTAAGTTGTTGTTAATTGTAATGAGTTATATATAGGAAGAATTTCCTAAACCAATTACGATTTACCTAACTATTCAATGCTGCTACATCCAAAGTCTGAATGTCGATAGTAAAAATACTGTATTATACATAAAAATATAAATTATTACGAGTTATGTTTTTCGTGTTTTAGTGTAATTCGTGAAAACTTAATATTTTGTTATTTTATGTGAAGGCAGTTTCTTATTTGTTATTTTTGGTAAAGATATATCGGAAACAAAAAAAATAATAGAAAAATTGCATTTGACATTTACAGATATTTTTATTTAACGTTATGATAAGTCCATTTTCAAGAGGTATAACATTAATAAAATTAACATGTTGAGTGTATCTTAACGTTTTTAAACTACGTTTTATTCTTATAAATTACCTAGAGCAGATTTTTATAAATTTTTATCAAAGAATATTCCAATTATAGAATATTAAAGATTTTATAATTCTTTATTATTAGTTCAAAGATTATTTTTTGAAATCTGTAACATACTTTATTTTATTTTTTCGTTGTTGACGTTAATTTTTGCCAGCTTAAAAAAAGAGCACATCTTTTTGCGTGCTTTAGAAATATTGTTCAGTGTAATTTTCCAAAAACAATTTTACTGCTAAAAAATGTTCTCCCATTTAATATCAAAAGCAAATGAGATTTTTACAAGTATTTATATTATTATATATTTTTATAAAAACTTAAACAGTATTATACTGTAATTTAATGGGGGAGATTAAAAAGGAAATTTATCAATTGCAATCTTTTCCTGTTTAATCTCACCGATTCAATTATGCTGGCTTATCGTTAGTAAAAATATACCAAGCAGATTTGCATTCTTACTGCAAAACAATTGATGATGCTATTATTATTTAGGTTCTATCTTATCTGTGAATATATAAGCAAACTTATATTACATACATACTTGCCAATTTTTCGAAAATCAAATCTATACAATTTATTTTTACAACAATCTTGTATGAAATGTATTGTATAACATTACAAAAGTCTATAGTTTTTAAAAAACATTGAATGGTTATTGCTCATTTTGGTTTTTACTTACTACCACCCTGATAAAATTATTGACTAGCGATAACATTTTTAAAGAAGAAAAAGTTAAGCATTTTCAGCAAAAAATTCATTTATTCACCATATTTTTTTTAAGTATTCTGTTGTTTTCAGAGTTTTCGAAATTCCTTTGATGATTTTTGTAAAATAAAAAATCCCTTCGAATTCCATTAAAATTTTATAAATTAATCATATAAGCGTACAAAATGCTTAAAATGCGTACATACAGACAAATCGCATACGTTGGTAGGTGCATGTGTATAATACAAGGAAATATAGATATTTGCTTCAGAATAAAAACAATAGTATATATTTTAATGGTACAAGGTTTGAAAAAGTATGTATAATTAAACTTCTTAATTTTTATGTAATTAAGTTGAAAGTTACCTCCTCCCCCCCTCTTGCCCTACCTGAAATAGTGTTTGCCCCCCCTGAATATATTTTCTGACTACAGGCCTGAACGAGAGACGGTATTTTATAAGAGTAAAAATCTTTTTCTTACATGTAATGTTTTTAAAATCGTATCTCTGTAAAGGGTGCTTGCAGGGCGTGGGCGAAGTGAACTTTAAAAAAAAACATGAACATAACGAAATCATAAGCCTTGAACAGCGTTGGCGTAATTGCATTATCATCTAACTCATACTCGTCTGAGAGCATGCAGAGTTTTTATCGGAACCCAAAAAGTGCTTGGTTTAGTTTGACGTTACATGCCATTCCCCCTCCCCCCGCTTTCCTTCCATCCTGACACGCTATTCTCACCCCCCCCCCCCCCCTCATGTCCCGTGCGATCAATATACATCCACAATCCACTAAAAGCAACATAAAACCAGGAAGAACAGAAAATTTCTAGCTTATATGTGTGTATGCAATATATGGACGACCCCTCGAAAGATTCCGCCAAATTTACCGGCTCCCGCCTTAAACACCGCGGTCGTTTTGAGAGAGACACTTCCTACCTAATTTTTTATTACTAATTTTTGTTTGTTTGTTTGTTTGTTGAAATTACTGTATAAAAAGGTTAATTAGAGTTCCATACCCTTACGTTACATCCAGCCTTCCCAGCAAGCTCATACACGGAGAATATAGTATCTTGGTCGGGAAAAGGGCGAATTTGACAACCATCCGTTTACTAAATCGTTACACACATGCTTAGGATTGAACTCGCGCCCATCGGATGCTTGTCCGAGCCCCTTATTCGGACATAAAAGTCGGGATTTCAATGAACTTAAGATTGTTGGAATTCTGCCTGTCGAGATGACACAGATCCATTTTATTAAAAAAAAATTATTTAATGTTTCACAAAAACTTGTTTTTAACAATTAAATTAACACTTCTTCCCCGACGAACTTCATAATTCTGTCCGACAGGCGGGCTTGGCTTGCCCGACGGGGGGCTACAGCCCCCCCCCAGCACCCCCAGTGGCGCCACCTCTGGTGCCTTTACACATATTTAAATAAATAACCAACGAAAATAAACACAAACAGCATGTTAATATGAATTATTACCCTACCCATTATGAAATTTTACTCCTTCCGAAATCAGGAATATAAAACCTTGTGTCACCTTTTTTCCGAGGATTTCTTCAAACTTCCCTTCGACATAAAGCCCTGAAACTTTTCAAGAGCGAGGTTTTCTCTCACAAAATGTCGATGCGTTTTTTTTTTAAATTTTACAAGTGCATATATATTTAATGTTGAGTTAATTGTTTTTATCCTCAGCCCTTTTATGACTTACTAAGAACCCTCAGTGGTTTGAAAAACAGTAGATATAACCCTCACCTTTTACTGCAAAAAATATGCAGGATATACTGCTAATCAAACCCGTAAATAACTGCACTGTAAAAAAAGGTACTTAAAAATGAATACCTGAACATGCTAGTTTTTCTTTTGAGTACAATTGCATCGCAAATGAGCGATGGCGTACTCAAATTTAAGTACTCTTACTTTCTATCTAATTTTATAGATTACTTAGTCTTTAAAATGCTTAAGTTATATGTAAAGTATAATTAAAAACTGGAGAAGCAGAAAAGATTAAAATATTTTAAATAAATAAATATAAAAAAAATTAAGTATAAGTATGTGTCATAAAATTATTTTGTTATTTTAACTGCTTTTAATCAAGTAAATGTTTATGTCAACTAGCATGTAATTTATTTATTATATAGTATTTTAGAACAAAAATGTAAGTTTTCAATGAAAATTCATAAATACATGGTTTTTATGAATTTTAGATATATTCCTAGTAAATTCCCAGGGTATTTATTCTAAGTTATAAAAAAGTGGATATTTGTTATATATAATCCCGGTTGAGAAATTTGAAAAGCTGTGATTGAAAAAACCGAACCGAAAACGTAAGGTTAACCACAAATTCATCGTGTAAGAGAACTGGTAATATACGGGAAATCCATCACGGTTCAAATATCCCCATGTTGGTCAAAGTCTAGAAGCTTGGTGCATGGGGTGTGTGTAAAATTTTAAGCATATAAGATTTAATAAATTAATCAGCTCCTACAAACAATGTGCGAGATAATGTTTTAGTGGACGATTTCTTGACTATGATAATGAATCACCAGAATCACCATCAATGGCGGACATTAGAATTTTCGAAGGAGAATTCAGTGCATTAGATTAAAGATGAGTGGACCTGGTTATTCTCTTGGGGACAAAGTACCGGGATCTTTGGAGCCCTCGGCAACAAAGAGCTGAGCTCCTCAACAAAACAGGGCCCCACGAAAATGAGCCAAACGAGATTCATAGTGATGAGCTCCAAAACTCAACTTTAGTAATATAGTCCATCAAGTTTAATAATATAATCCGTCATGTTCAATATTATAATCCATCAAGTTTAAAAATATAATCCATCAAGCTTAAAAATATAATCCATCAAGTTTAATAATATAAATGTATTCGTTTACTATACAATTTTGCTTATATAAAGAGAGAAAAGCTTAAGTTATAGTCTTCAAGTACAGTAAAGAACTCTTATAATGTACTCGAACCCTTGTTTGCAATCCTTTTTTTATTTATTGAACAACATACTCTCCTCCACCACCGCATTTGCGCTTGTTGTCTTTATTGGAGGATATCTTCTGTCTCTCCCTCACATTCCCCGCGGTCTTCGGTTTCCAATACTTAAAGGAAACTAGAATTTCCTTATACCAACTTGCATTCCCTTCTGACTGTTCTCCGAAGAACAAACCCAAACAACAGTGGGAATTTCCTTGCATAGGTAAACCTATTCTTAAAGTTTTGTCTAAGAATGAATATTGCATATACATATGTTTTTTCACTAGCAAAATTACCCGTTCTTCTTACGGAGCTAATTAAAAGGACTTACTATAAAATATAAAATATTCTTTACAAAAAAGGAAAGCAAACTTTAAGGGGAAAAAAAGCACTAAAATGTAAATTTCTTTTTTAATTTTACGAGTAGGTTGAAGAAATTTAAATATTTAATATTGTAACAGGTATAATTCCCCAAGCACGGAACTCTGCCTAAATGGATTTGCCTACCATTCTCCATTCTTTTTATTTGAATTTCACCTACGTATGCATATAGTGGTAAATCCTTTTCACTGTAACCCATAGTTTGGTTTGGTTTGGTTAATTAACACCGCACTAGAGCTGCACAGTGGGCTATTGGCGACAGTTCGGGGTCTATCTCGAAGGAAAGACCCGGGAACACATTCACACACACATTCATACATGCACCTCGTTATTTTAGAACCATGGTTAGATGACGAGGAAACATCTGAACTGGCACCCAACGCCTTCAATAGACGTCGGGACTTTGGACCCCGATCAGATTGATCGTGTACCAGTCCCGTATACACGCCGTTAATTTTTGCGGATTTTCTGGACGAATTTTCTAGTATTTTGTAGCGAAGCTGGCAACCCTCCGATCACAAAATCACTACTTTTTTACTTTTCTTTGTCAAGTCCATCGTACGGGTTCGAACCACCAATCCTCGGATTAGTAAATGAACGCCTTTAACCGCTCGGCCACGGAGGCCCTGTAACCCATAGAGTAAAATATCCCCGTCCATGCCGGACGCATACATCTTATTTCCTAATTAAAATAACCTCTTTATCGCTTTCACCTTGAAATCATTAATTAAGAATAATGTCTTGTTCTAATCATAGTTTAATTTTTTTTCCAATATTAATATTTTACTTATTTTTTTTTTTAAATCGGCGCCAAATATTACTTTTGTAAATTGGCAAAAACTTCAAAAATTTGTGATAACTAAAAAATTACTATTAAAGGTTTTTCCAACTTGCTCATAAAATTAAAAATATTTTTTTACTTATTAGCACTTTTATTCTTAAAATTTGTTTTCCTTTTTAAAAAAAAAAGATTATTTTATATTCCCGTCTTTAGTTTTTAATTTTTAGCAGGGCACTTCGCACCCAGCTATTATTCATCAAGAAATTCAAGTTGTTGCTCACTTTTTTCTACGTCCATGATACGGTTTGAAAAAAATGCAAGGTAAGTTAGTTTTATTTTCACAGTTTGTTACTTTAAAAGCAGACAATTGCGTATCTCTTCATCTCTTTTGGTTGGAGAAACAACCTTTCTCAAATAATAATACTCATTATTAATTAGCATTAATTGATTCTGACTAAATACGATATTATTGTCGAAAGATCCAGTTAAAGTATATATCATTTCAATTCAATTTGACAAGCCAACCAACCCAGATCAAATAAGTTAATAACAGTGAATCAAACAGTAACCTGATATTTAGATATTATGACTTCACCACTATGATAGTTCAACGAATATTCACGTATCACTCACAGAAGGCATTGAAAAATCTCTCCCCTTCCCATATTATCATTTGGTAGAGAATCCCCATATTTTGCGTGGGAGTGGATCCACAAGTCAACCCTGTCACGAACACAGGTGAGTGATCAGGAAAACAGGAATATCACCCCCCCCCCCCCGAGACACGCCCCACAACCCCCATGACTTCACTTCGATTCCCTTCGATTCCGATAGAGAGAAGAGGATGGAAAGTGAAATGCGAGAGTGATGGTGAGAGGCCACGTGACCCGGCAACCACGCGCTGTTGACGCCCGTCACTCGTTGCCATGGAGACGCACTCGATGCATTTAGCTGGGTTCGGGGAGGTGGGATTTGCAGTTTTTGGCAGGTTATCGCTTCTTCAGCCTAAAGAAAAATCAGTGGGAACCATGAAAATTTAAATCTTTTAGGAAATTAAGCATTCATGTACTTTTTTTACTCATTGATCTGGTTTGAAGTTGTACTCTAGACATTTTAAAAAATAAGTGCGAATACAAATAATGTTGACAAACTACAGGCTCGTAACCCAACAAAGTTGATCCTGTCTAACTCTTCCCAACAATCTTCTAATGCAGTTCCAATTATTTTTTCCAACTATTAAATGATGAGGAATTAATAACGTTTATAGGAAAGCTATTACATTTATCTATTACCCTATTATAAGAATAATGCTTTCTCCATTCCCGATTTCAGCTATGATTTGTATAATTTAAATCCACGATCTCTAATCTTTTTTCTTTCATTACATTCTAAGCTTTCAACATATCCCAGTTTGATCAATATAATTTGAATAATTGATTAATGGCGTCTCTTGTCCTTTTTGCCTCGAGTGTACACTGTAAAAAAAAAGGTACTTACAAATGAGTACATGAACCTACTCTTTTTTTTTACTACAATTGCATCGTAAATGATGGATGACGTACACAAATTTAAGTAACCGAACTTTCTAAAAAAATTAGCAGTATTATTTAATATTGCTAATCTAAGCTTCTGTTTAAGCCATCTTAACAAAGCGACCTGGCAAACTTAAAATAGTTATTCATAAGATGGTTTTACACATTATTTGATGTCGATTGCCTAAATGGAAACTGAGTTATTACAACTCAATCTCAATGATCTTACTCTCCATTCTTTTTACACACCTTTTTAACATTTCTTCTGTTCATATATCTTCTGTTCATGAGGATCAGGATTCGATTCCCGGTAAGTCTTAGTTGCAATTGTCGATATTTATTGAAAGTGATTTATGAAGGCAGCCTATGTAGGAAAGCTACTGCTCTTTTTATTCATTTTTACTCAATGTGCTCATTTTTGAGTACATGTCTTTTTCAAAAATAAAACATGTATTCAGAGCCATGATAAGCATCGAATGTAATCAAAAATGAGTACACTTTACTTATTTTTGAGTACTTATTTTTAAGTGTGTATATGTTACAGTGTAAGTGATGTTATCATTGGATCTGAGGAATCTCTAGTGCATCTGCTGATTCCCTAGTGCATCTGCTGGTTCACTAGTGCATCTGCGGATACACTGGGCCAATTTGTGTAGGTGCAGATTTTTTTTTATTTCGCACATTCACTAGTGTATTTGCAAATTCACTGATATTCACTCTTGAAAGTGAAAATAAGATGGTTGGTCGAACAACAGTAAGATTTTTAAAAGTATTTAAAAAATGACCTTGTGATTTTTGATGGTGTGATGCCGAAAATCGCCTGCCAGAAGGGGATGAGAAATCCCAAATGACTGTTCAAAGGGGGTACCAGCTGTTTTGAACAGTTGTTATGATGCGAGAGTCTGAAAACCATTGCCCAAAAGAGGGTTAAGAAGTCTTAAACCAACTACTTGGTGAGGCTATTTAAAAATTTAAAGTATAAACCACTCTTTCGCGCCTTCTTCTATATTAATAAATTAAAAAATAAATTTCATGTGATGTTTGGTGTTGAAATACCAAAATTGACTACTCAGAGGGTATGAGAATCTTTAAACGCGCGATTACTTTAAGGGAGTACCAGCTGTTTGTGAACAGTTATTATGAAGCAATATTATAAAAATGACCTAAATTTCTAAAAAAATAATACCAATTCTTGAAACTTAATGCCATTTATTTATTTTCCTATATCTAAGAACAAATGTTTGCACTTTCATGATTCAGAATACATGTATATTCTCTAGTGAAAGGGCAGACAACTGTTATTTTTTTTTAGATTATTCCTCATCTGCTCTGTACAATTCAGTGTATTTGATCAAAATCAGTTCACTAGTGAATCTATATATACATGGCTTTCGCACTTTTACGTTAATATATTCATTAATGCGTTTCTTATTTCCATTTATATTGCTAATACATTGAAAGAATATGTTGGAGATAAAAAAATAAAAAAATAGATTTACGTAGTTTATACTGTTTTCAGGTATCAGAAAAGTTTAAGATATTTTTACAATTTCAGATATCAGTAAACAACTATTGCATTTACTAATGAATTTTGCAGATATTTTTGCATGTTTCCTAAACCTATAAAATATATAAACTTATGTGTTACTAAATGTGAAAGCTAAACTATTAATACAGTGTTCCCTCTAGGCGTTTTTTGAAAGGCGGCCCGCCCTGCCCGCCGTTTTTGGGGAAAATGCCACCCCCTTTTGAAAAAATTCCGCCCTTTTGCACTTTTCAATCAAGTACAAGTGTTCTAGCTCCCTAGCTTTTCTAATCAAGCACACACGTCCTTGCTCTCCTAACTGTCTTTAAAAAGAGCCATTGATCTTAAGGTTTTAAGTGTAACTAATTAAGACAGAATTAAATTAATTAAGAAAGAAAAAAAACTTCTTTTTAACTACGCTAGTTGGGCATTCGCGATGAATATGCGGTAATTTCAAGCAAAGGGCAATCCTATGTGTTAACGGGTGGAGTCGTCCACCCCAAACGTTTCTGGAGAAGTGCCTTTTTAAAAACAAGAAGTGCCCTTTTCCTACCAATAGCGCCCTGCCTCTTTTTATTTCTAGAGTGAACACTGATTAATATATTTTTTTTTATTTTATGCATTTAAATACTTTAGTTGAATGTCTCTTTGAATGACTTTTTTTAAAATAATGTCCGCCCTGTTAAAGAATGAATCAGAGGAATAAATAACAGCTGTTGTAATTTGAAAAATAAACTTCGTTTATTTTTTTTTTTCAAAAATACATTTTTACCGAACCTACAAAATACCTCCATTTTTATTTTTAAATTGACAAAAACAAAATATCGGCGAACCTTTAAGGGCGCACAAAATCGTTTACAATAATGACGAAGCTCCATTTTCTTATAACAAAACACCACAAACAAAACTCGGTGACTTAATTGGATGGAAATGTATTCCTATCATTTTGAAAGAAAAAAAAAGGTACCATCGATCGGTCGGTAATGAGTTTGGTAATGCAATAGCAGTTGGTAATGGTCTCATTTGCCCCAAATAGTGTCTAGTATCTGAGAACGAAGAATACATGAGGTATCATCACTTCTGTAGCATTGTCTACAGTCATCAGATGACAAATAATGACGGTAAATAAAGAGCATTAACTTTATGAGTTTCATTTTCATTCTCATAATGTTGTGCAAATTGCAAAATCTTAATTCCAAAGAGTTTGTATGGATATTTATTTTTGTCTTGCGAATTTCAAAGAATATGAGTCTTAAAAATATATTTGTTTATAATCATAATGCCTGTATAGTTTGTAGGGTCGTACTAAAATATCTCTTAGAGATATAGAATACCCGATAACACATTTTACAAATACAAATAATGTCGACCAATTACAGACTCTAGTTCTAGCAAGGTTTATCCTGTCTATCTAGCAGATTTTTACGATTCCTTCAATGCCGATCCAATTGCTTTTTAAATCTACCCACTCCCGAAGAATCGACAACATACTCAGATAAACTATTACATTTATCTATTACCCAATTAAAAATAATAATTTCTAACTCCCGATTAAGCTGTGATTTGTATAATTTGAATCCATGAGCTATAGTCGCATTGGCAATATTAAATTCCAATATCTGCACATCAACGAATTTTATAATCCTCGAGTGTATATATTTAAAGTTCTAAGTCCATAATATATTTCCACAAATTATTCCCGGAGTATCCTGAATCATTTTCGTAGCCCTATGTTGAACCCAATTTAACAAATCAATATTCTTTTTAAGAATAAGGTGACCAGAAATGTACTGCATATTCAAGTTGAGGCCGAACCAAACTCCTATATAGTGACAAAATTACCTCCTTCGATTTGGATGATACATATATTTTAATAGAGGGCAATATTCCATTTGCTTCTTTACTAATTGTCCCCATTTACCAAAATGTGACCACTAACAATATTACTGGCATTAATTTAATAACTTTGCAGATAATAAGAAGCCATTCTATTTTTGAGTCTCAGTAATACGAATAAGTTTGCAAAAGTTTCGTTCCATTGACCGTTATTTTGGTTAAATACTTTTACACTTTTATTTTTATTTTAGTATAACATGTAATTATGTATATAATCTTGCTTAAAGGATAAAAGAACAAAGTTTGATTTAATTGAATATTTAATTTTTCATTCGGTACATAATTATTTCGAATTTTTGTTAAATTTGTAGTTTGAATATCAAAATTCTAACAACAGCTTTTAAAAAAATATGTTCTTCCGAAATTCTGTGGTATTTAATAACAATAACAATTCTGCAAGAAGCATTGAAACAACTCAAGCGAACGCGGTTCTGCTTAGAATTGAGGTAGAAAGAAATTAGTTCAAACACAGTTTTTCGAGGGGAAATAATATCAGTTAACAAAGAAAACAAAAAAAGTAATTCGATGTAATCAGTAGATAGAACAGAATCAGTATTTGAAGCGCAAAAATTTTCTCGTGGAATTCACTGGTGAAAGGAGAAAGTTGATGCTTGCTGAATACTGATGAAATTTACCGCAGAAACCGATTCTTTTTCATGCTGAAGCTCTTTTGTTTGATTTATTTGTGTGAAACAAGGCACTCTTTGTTCTTGCAGTTTTACGCTAGAAAGATTATAAATGGTTTGACTAATTTATAAAGTTTTTCTTTAACTTGAAACTGTAAATAGCTTGAGGTTTAGGATCGAGTTGTTTAGGTAGTCTGTAACAATCAATATAAAGATGTTTTTCTGTAACAATAAATGTAACATTTAACAAACAAATGAAAGTTTATAAAGTTATTTTAAAAGATAAACACAGTTTAAATTTGTTTAATAAATATCAACAATATGGAATTTGATGGATTTGTTTGATTAAAACTTTTATGTTTTTGGCGGAAGTTAAACATTCTTTTTTATGAAACGAACACAAAAGTATTAAAATATAAAAAATTTCCAAAATTAAAGTCGTCAGGTTTTTTAGTAAATCTATTATACCTAATAAAATATCCAAAATACGTTCAAGGTTATAAATTATCAAGTTAAAAAATTAAAATTATATAAAATATTTAGAAGGTGTGTTTCACATAATATAAAGGGATGAACTTAGGTAAATTGAAATGGCCGAAATATTTAAATTTTCTGTAGTTTACTTCTGTTAGTTTAAAAAAATGCCCTTTAAAGTATAAAATGACTAAAATCTAAATTATATATTTTTTTAAAGTTCTAACCGTTTTTGTTAATTCTGATAAATATAACCTTAAAAAAGATGTCGATATATTTATATTAATGCTTAAAAGCAGATACGAGAAACATATGCTTTTGCATAAGATACTAGTAGTATATACTTTTAATATTATATTAACTTAAAATCACGTAAAGAAAATTTATTAATTATATACGAATAAAAAATGGCCGGCATACCAAATTTCATTAAAATAGTTAAAACATTGATCATTATCAAACGTTTAATGAATAATTGCTATATTTTTGATAGCAAAACATTTAAAACAAACTTAATTGTAATTATAGATTACAAACGGTCAATAAAACGGTTAATAATTATAAACAAAGATTACGAAAAACATTTTTAACATGGAAAAAAACATTTACAGTAAATCTTTTGTAATTTTGTGGAATTTTTAAAGAAATCTGTGGAAAGAAAGTTATAAATTCTTACTAAAGTTACTATGTAGAAAGCTTTTGAATTTATTTTAAAATTTAAAAGTGTTTAAAATATAGTTTTATTGCATTTTTTGCTGTTTCTTTAACAGAAAACTTACTCAAATACTCAAAATATTTTTTTTTTTCATTTATATCTTCAAATGAACTGGATGATAAATACACAATTATTCCTAGAGAATATGGATTAATTTAGCATAAATTACCAGATAGAAACAAATAAACAAAATATTATTATATAATTTTAAAGCACCATTTGAAGAAAAACGAAATTAAATTGTTTGAAACATTAACCATTTCATATATTTCGAAAAATAGACACCGGAACAAAATTTATTTAATATTTCTAAACTTGACCTTTATATCCATCATTCAAAATGCCAAACATTTTTGTTAAGTGATTCTTGAAGGATTTACGAACAAACATTACATAAATTGAAAAAAACTGATGGTTTGGTTTCTAAACAATCAAAATCCCCAAGTGTAGAATTATAAAAAAAATGTATGTATGTACACAACTCTAGTACTATTTTATTTTATGTATACGTCCGCAAGCAATATTCTTAAATTTTTTCATATAAAATTAAATTTTGAAGAGCCAAAAGACTTTTGAAATAACGCATTTGTTTTACAATATATTTTTTATAGAAATATACAGTATGTGGGTGTAGGAGTTTCAAACCTCTGACCGCAATAAAAGATTTATTTGTTGCGGAAAGAACTTTTTTTAAGGACGATACTGAAATATAAAATACATCTTTGAACATTCATGAAAATATTATTTTTGCCACAGTCCTGAGGGGAGGACAGCAAAAGATACATAGACATAGTTGTATGCAATTGTAACTTGTTCTATTCAAAATGTATGTTTTTTATCAATTTTAGAGATTTTTAGATCTTATCTATCTATCTGTGGATCGCAAAACACTCTGCGTATAAAAGGCTTTAATTTATTATTCATTCTGAATATGTAACCTTGAGGCTTGGGTTTGATGATTAATAATTGATTAACTTAACAATTGATAGACTTAACAATTGATAAACTTAACAATTGATAAACTTAACAATTGATAAACTTAACAATTGATAATCTTAACAATTAATAAACTTAACAATTGATAAACTTAACAATTGATAATCTTAACAATTGATAATCTTAACAATTGATAAACTTAACAATTGATAATCTTAACAATTTATAAACTTAACAATTGATAAACTTAACAATTGATAAACTTAACAATTGATAAACTTAACAATTGATAAACTTAACAATTGATAAACTTAACAATTGATAAACTTTACAATTTAAAAAATATTGAATAAAGAAACATTAAAAAAAATATTTTTATGAACTAGAACTATTGCTTAGTTGGTAGCGTGCGGGGCTTTGTAACTACAGGTTGTGGATTCTATCCTGAAAATAGCCATTCAATGACTTTTTTTTAATGTATTATTCACAGGAACGCGGGGCCAAACGATTATTTTAGAAATATTCCATACGGAAACATCTTTATAAAAAATATTTCCGGGATCTGTTTGTTGCTTAGTCGGTAGCGCGTGGTACTTTAGAATAATAGGTCGTGGGTTCGAGTCCCAATAGAAGCACTCGGGTTTTTAATGTATATGCCTTAAGGGGTTTCCCATCAACGTGTTGCCAACAGCTGATTTAAATATTAGATGGGTTAATTTAGTTATTCAATAGAGCAAAAACATGTTTAATAAAAGTGATTAAGGGAAGTTATTCATAACCGTTTATGTACTTTCATTTCTTTCTTTTTAAAGTAAAGTTTTTAATTAGATGATAATGTCAAATTACTTGTTAATTAACTTCAGTTGATGATAATTAAAACTGTTTAAAAATATTTGGCATTTGGAATAGTTTAAAAACATGTGAGGTAAAATTTTTCGATAACTAGTTTTTTTTAAAATTTTGTTAATGAATTCAAAAAAAAAAAAAAAAAAAGCTTTTTTTAAAAAATATTCCAATTTTAAGCCAATTAGAAATGTTTTAGTGAGAGTATACTAAAATTTAATAAAGTTATTTTAAAGTTTACTTTTCAAATTTCGCGTCTATCAATTAAAATATAACTTGAATTCCAGCTTTGTATTTAGATATGTAAACTAAGTTGTTCTTGAAAGCTTTATTTTCATGTCTTTTTTTTACTTCTTCAAGAGTTATCAGAATCAGTATAAACTTTAAATTATGCACAAGTAAATTAGAAAAATGTGTTTTCTAGCACTTTTATGGATAACTGAATAGTATATCTTTTTATACAGGTGACACCTATGTAAAGGGTGAATAGTATTCAGAATATCTATACAGGTGTTATGAATACTATACAGGTGTATAGTATTCATAATATCTAAATTAATAAATGAATGATTATACTATCTTTATATTAAGCTTAAAATGATTTAATTTACGAATCATTTGGATTTTTAATAAAACTACAATAGCAGTTTAAGATATATAATACTATGCTTTTACTGTTATCACTATTACATTTTTCAAAAACCTTATTAAGACATACATTATGCGTTTCCTAAATCAAGTGATAAATACGTGTTGATAAATTAAAAGAATATTCAGTTATATGTATTTGATTTAAGTTTTATAATTTGTTTCAAAAATAATTATTTAGAAATATCCTTAAATATATGTAAATAGAATCAGTGATGTCTTCAAATAACAATAAAACAATAGAAACTTGCAAAGCAAAAGTACCATACAAACTCAAGCAAAAGTATAATTCAAAACAAGGATTTAGGTTTAAACAGACTAACAATTCTGAATGTTTCAATTAATAACAATTAGCATGAGTTACTCCATTAAAAGCACCCAATGCTTTGTTCGCGTGGACTGAATACGCAATTGTATAAAGCACAACGCTTGGAAGCTGCATTGTATTCGAAAATTAATGTGCTTCAGTTAGTACATGAACCCACAATCGGCTGACGCTAATGATTTATTTGATGGTAAACATTTATAGCAGAACATATTCCATAGTTTAGCACTAATTGTATTCGGTTTACATGGTTCTGGTGGTTTAATCATTTCGATAATTGTCTCAATGATGGATGAGTTTGGCATGAGATCGTGATGGGTATTAAGAATTATCGAAATTATGCACTGCGTGTTTATCTGAGAAGCCTAGTTTGATGTTACAATGTCAGAAGTTTGATAATGTGAATTAAGGAGGTTGAATTAATGTCTCACTAGAACTACATAAGGAGATATTGGTAACGGTTTAGGATATATCCCGAAGGAAAAAACCGGGAACATTGCCTTGTTGTGTGATCTATGAACATTGGAACTAGCATCTCGTTCCGAAAACTTCCGCAACACGATCAACGTAAGGATATTTCAATGTGGCAGATTTATTGTACTCTATTGTATCCTCTTCACACAGTAAAGCTTAGGTCGAAGCCAAGGTTCACATTCACATCCCTAGAATTGAACCTCCCCCTCCTCGACATTTTAACATAAAGCAGCCAATTTTAACCACTCTGTTAAAAATAGGTAATCAAAAATAAGTAAAATGCACCCATTTTTGAGTACGTTCGATGCTTATCATGGCTAAGAACACATAAGTTTCAATTTATAAAAAGTCATATACTCAAAAATGAGTACAATGAGCATATGCACATAAATCACTTTCAATAAATATCGGCAATTACAACCTATACTTACCGAGAATCGCACTCCCAGATCCTAAGACACCGCAGTCCTGAGCTTTATCCGTTAAACTACCAGGGCGACTTGAAGAATCTGTAAACAGAATAAATGTTAAAAAGGTATGCCAAAGAATGGGAATTAAGATAATTGAGTAGTAATAACTCAATTTCCATCATTTTTGAATACCTATTTTTAACAGTGTAATCACCAGCTCGTTTTGAAATGTGAGCTTCAGGCAGTACTTAAAATTTTCTAGAGAAAAATAGGCTATTATTTTGTACTCTGCGAAAGCAGATTTTTGAAACAAACTTAGGAATATGATTGCTGATTTATAATAAATGTAATAACGTAAATACAGAAATTGTTTAGTTGAAGAATATCCACATAATCCAGTAGTAATCAGTTGACATTAATGATATACTTATTCAAAATATTGAATTAATTTAAATATTGTTAATTTATTTTTCATTTATAATATGTTTCAGTCGTTTATTTATTAAAAGTGATAGTTAAAACTTTATATTATATGCATTACTACACTTAATTTTAAGAAGTACCTTTGCAATATAGTAACACATTACAGACGTACCTTTACAATTTAGTAACACATTACAGACGTACCTTTACAATTTAGTAACACATTACAGACGTACCTTTGCAATATAGTAACACATTACAGACGTACCTTTACAATTTAGTAACACATTACAGACGTACCTTTACAATTTAGTAACACATTACAGACGTACCTTTAGAATTTAGTAACACATTACAGACGTACCTTTACAATTTAGTAACACATTACAGACGTACCTTTAGAATTTAGTAACACATTACATACGTACCTTTACAATTTAGTAACACATTAAAGACGTACCTTTACAATTTAGTAACACATTACAGACGTACTTTTACAATTTAGTAACAAATTATATACTGAGTTTATTATAAAAAATCAATATATCTTTTAAATCCAAACAATAAATCCTTAAAAACTATATTAACTGGTACTATATGCATTAGGGATAAATATATTTTACACGCTCCCAGCAAATCGTACATTTCCATTAGCAATATTTCTCAATTCTGAACTCTTTCTCGGCTGCCCTTCTCGGAACGTTGCTAAGAAAAGAAAATACGTTCAACACCGTCTCTTAATGCGCGTCACACGTACTCAAGGGCGTTGAAGAAACTGAGGGCGGAGGCAGCTCCCCGATCACGCCCCAGGGAGCCCCAATGATGGATTGCGCAGTAATTACTTGTGTATTCGACTGCAAAGGGGTGCTGAATATTCAGCAAGCACTTCCGATGGTTTGAGGGTTAGTTGCGGTTATTATTATCAATGACAGAAATAGAAATAAGCAAGGCAATAAAATCGTTGTGACAAATGTGCGTTTTGAAATGGAGGTTGTAAATAAGGTATGGTAAATGAGATTTTTTATATTTTTTTAAAGTATGTTTTGAAATAATAACTATATGTTATTAGTGATAGTTAGAATTTAGGTAAAGTTTTTGAAAAAATATGTTAAGGGGAACCGAAAAGCTCCATCGAAGCACGTATTAAAATGACCTATAGTTATTAAACTGATACACAAAAATTTATGATTAACATTCAAACTATTTTTAGGTAGTTTGTTGTTTTAAATTATTGTTGTTGTTGATACTATTGTTGTACATTTTTTAAATATGTTTTCATTTAATTTGAATTTTTTTCATAAATTTTTCCAAAATTTCTATTTTAAAATTTTTTTGTCATTGTTTTAAATTTTGTTTTAAATGTGTTTGTTTATTTCTGTTAAAGCATAACGTAAATGCAAAATAAGATTCAGAGAAATACATACTGTAGATTGCGAGAAAAATTTATATTTGCATAAAAAAAATAGCATTTTGAGAAAACAGCATTCAAAAGTAAATTAAGACATTTATGTCTTTGCCAACACATAATTTAAAATAAATACTAAAAATAATTTTTATACTCGTATTATTTTCTTTATGTTATATATTACTTTAAAGGTATGATTCTATAAAGTTTGATAAATAAATGATAATCAAAAACAATTTTGATGGCATTTTTAGCCTTCCGGTCGCCTACCTACACCTAAAATATATATTAATGATTTTAGTGTATTAGTGCAGGCGTAAACAAGAGTTGTTATGAATTAGCTTTTAGATTTCTTCAATGTTTGCTTAAAATATGCGAACAAAGCACATTTATTTAAGTTCAAATTTTAATTATTATTGCATTTTTAAAGTAAAGGTATATCAAGAGTGCTATATGGCTATTATGGTAAATGCTATTGTGTTCTAAATGTTTATTCACTACTAAACCAAACAAAATAAAAATATTTATATTTTGTAAAAAGTAACCAAATGCTCTTCAAAGTAATTTTAAAAAAAATTCTCTACTTTTCATAGTTTACTTTAAATGTTCATTGTTTAACTATCCCCAACAGATAAAGAGTAAAAAGAGTGCAATCAACATTTTGGAACTTCCCGTCTTATCAGTTGCATTCTAACGCAATAAAAAATAAATATATACAATTTGAAGCTATAAAAGAAGCAAAGAAATCATTCCTGAAACTTCCATTTCCCAACGGATTTGGCAATTCACAAATAACACCCTTTGCAGGAAAAACTCGTTTAATAAATGTGACATCCATCCCACTTAGCCTTTGTAATGTGCGAACTAACTAAAGAGAAATGCCCAGACATTAAGGCTGCTCTATCTTGCCCGTATTTTTTCTGCGACTTAACGATCCAAATGAATCAAGCCAACCCGACACCGAAGTCTTTTTCTATAGAGCAATAGTCCAAGAAAGTGACACAAAATCAATGAAAACCGACCCAAAACTAACAATTTGAAAGGATTAACTGCGTCACACACAGAGAGAAAATTTACTTTTTCTTCTTTCTCGTTTCTTTGAAAAAATAAAGTTTGGGATGAGGACTTAGTACATCCTCTGTTTTTCGTTTGGAAGAGATTTGCGCTAGTTTAAGTTGAGCTTAACTTTTCAGGATGGAAAGTTCTTGTTTGTACTGTCAGGGTAACAAAGAGCCCTTGTTGAGGCCATTTTGAAAATGGCTAATTTTAGATACATATTGATTTTTTTAAGGCGAAAGAATGAGTAAGAGGTTTCCTAACAAATTGACGTGTATTTTAAGACATTCGCAGGCACTTTACATAATTGAATTGTTTTCGATGAAGAATGGAATGAAGAGATAAATCTTGCAATGCAATTTTGTCATATCTATTTTATCAAGGGCTTTGCATGTTTTTATGCCTTTTTTTATTCGACTGAGCCAAAAGAAATGAACATGTGTTTTATTCCGTAACACAGTATGTATTTATGTAGACTCGCATGTCTGTTAAATTTGCTTATCTGATGCTCTTTTGCTTAACGTAATAAATAAATGTTTCAAAAATAATTATGATTGGGTTATTAATTTATATACTTTTAAATTTATGTACTTTATACGCACAAAAAATACTTTACTATTTTTTGTTTATTTGCTTAATGTTCTTTTGTATACGTTGGAGTATATTAATAGAGGAAAAATTGTGTGTTTATCTTGGTAATTTCAGTTTAAATAGAAACCAGAAAAAAAAATCTGAAGTGAGTTATTAACAATAAAAAAAATCTAAATAATAGAGAATAAAAATTAAAAAAAAATACAAATGACAAAATGTAAACATATTTCTTAAGAAAACAATACTAACAAATATTTAATGTTGAAATAGAGATTAATATTATATCCAATATTAATATCATTCAAATTAATAAAACTGGATCTATGCAACTTAAAAAAACTGGATTCATGCAACTTAATAAAACTGGATTAATGCAACTTAATAAAATTGGAATCATGCAACTTTATAAGACTGGATTCATGCAACTTAATAAAACTGGATTCATGCAACTTAAAAATAAAATATACTAGCAAATCCGTGTGTAATGTTTATCGCATAAACGCATCCCCCCACATACAAAACAAACTATTTCCTTTGCAAAAAATCATAAAAGTTTAACGCTTCTGCTCATTTATAGATGGCAGCACTATCAATGGTTAGTTTAAAAAACAACTTTAAATGAATTATTTTAAACACATTTTTAAAAAAAACGTTGATATTTTTTAGATGAAACGTACAATTCGTCATTGCTCCTGAAAATTTTCTTTATTTTATTACTTCATGTGTTAAGAATCGTTACGTATTTTAGCCTTCGAATTATCTTTACTACAGAAATAATATATATGAGTTTCTACTGTTATGCCAAACAGTAGATAAAACAGAAATATTCACTTGAATTTAAATAGCGTGTAGTCTTATTAGCGTCCTTTTATCCACGCAGTCGGGTTTTTGAATTATCATTTTTTATTATTTCTCAATAAATAAATACAAGTCACTATACTAAAAATACTGTAATCATCAATAAATCGTTTCATATATGAAATCTGTACCACACTTACTCCAGAATTTCTTTTGTATACTAACTAATAGCTAATTTCAAAGATAATTATTCAATTTCTCATTAACCTAAATTAAAGTATTGGTTTAAAAATACTTGAAAGGTAATGCATAAATGTATTTTACAAAAATTAGAACATACGGTTTTAAAGAAAATTGCAATGCGATTAGGTAAATAATTTTCTAAAAACTAACTCTATTCTTTACTGGAAAATTATTATTTTAAACATTATACCGTTTAAACAATCAATACTTGCAATTTGTTAAAATATGATGCAATTGGATACTAAAATGAGCACAGTTGTCTAGAAATAAAGACAAATAATTCAGAAAAAATGCATTTGAAATGCACTAACGTGAAGAAAAATCTAAAAGATATTGTAAAATAGCATATAAACATACAAAATATAAATTAGCTTGTTTGCATTTTTATTGAAACGTTATACAAATGTAGATTTTAAAATTGCATATCAAAGTTTGTCTTTACAATCAACACTGAATTTACTGAATCTATGCTGTACTCTATAAAATATCTTCTTTTGTGAATATAAAAGCATTCTGTTAAACATTTTATATATGATTTACATTTAACTGATGCTCTGCATAACATGGCGATAAAATTGATCGTAATGCACTTTAATACTTACAATAGGAAATAAGATTACTTTTCCATTTTCTTAAAAGAAATATTTTTGGGATAAATCTTGCAGCGCATAATAAAACTATTTTTATTTTAAGAATTTATACGTAGTATTTTTAATTATAATAAATATTTTGCTTTTGAAATATTTTATTGTTTTCAAATATTCAGCGTCTAAGTGAAAAACATGTTCTTAATCTTTCCGTTGATTTTGTTTTTAATATGTATCAAACTTCAATAAAATCTTGAATCGTTGAATCATAAAATATTGTTTTATAATTCAACGATTCATAAAAGCGTCAGCGTCAAAGGGAATTACATTTTCTTAATATTTGCATTGATTTTGTTTTTAATATATAAAAAAAATATAATGATTCAAGAAATTTAATAGAATTTGATCAAATTCTATTAAATTTCTTGAATCATTATATTTTTTTTTATTAAAGAAGACAAATCTTAACCGTGATATAATTAAATTCTTCTTTTATTTGATCTTTTGGCATATGAAATACTTAAAACTATTTATACTAAACATCATTATATGATAAATTAAGTTATTTTAGAATTGCATATCTTGTACTAAATTAAAATAGGCAACTACTTAAATTTTTAACTATTTACATACAAGGAACATATATAAATATGTATTTTTAAAGATATATATTTTCTACTGATTTTTATAGATTATTTCTTGCTACATTTTTAGTATCTCGTTTGTATTCAACGAGTTTAATTTAGTTTATATCAACATGAAACTTCATTTTATTTTCACACCATTCTTTGCTTATGATATTGGCATATAATAAAATATTTATAAGCTTATGTCACTTGATATATTTCTCACTATGCTTTTTGTTTCATCTTGCATGTTGCCAAGAAAGTCTTGTAACTTCAAACCCATCCCGGGAAGGCATCGAAGATTTTCTTTGAAATTCACCGACATACTTTCTTTGAAAAACGAATATTCGGATTTCGAGGAAATAAAAAAGTATGGTTGGTAAAAATCACGTAAAGCCTGAGCAGGGTCAAAGCTTTTCGACTTCACTATCTAACAGAAGAACTATTGTTGCAAAAAACGCTCCTTTATTTTACAAATATATTTTTCAAATAAGAGCATAGTTTGTTTATCATTCTGGAATATCTAAGAAACTGAAGCTCATTCTTTTTACTTCAAAGGAAACATATTTTGTTTCTTTGATTTTGCGATGTCCTCAGGTATAAAGATTGTTTAAACTAAATTTTTATTATATTAAATTCACAATTTCAAACTTCTTAACTGCGTTAACTGTTAAAAAAACCTATTTTATTTCAGCTATTCAGAAATGTCTTTATTTCTAGTTTAACATTTATTTCTGAAATTCATTTCATTTTACGATTCACCAATTTATTTTTTTAAAGGAAAACTGTTAAATAGCTAATTATCTTGTCTTATCAATTTGAAGAAAATCGTAAATGTGCTTTTCTCAAAAAATATTAAAAAAAATAATTCTGGCTAATTTAAAATGAGATAATGACTTTATAAAAATAGTTTTCTTTACTTTTGATAAAAGAATATATTTTAAGACTAATTAAGCATTTATTTTTTGCTTCTTTAAATTTTCGTTAACATTCTTTTGTGAAAACTTGACTTAAAGAATTGAGAAATAAAAAAGGGCAGTACGTATTTATTATAAGTCTTTTCATTACTAAATCAACTTAGATATTCCAATTAGACGATACTTAAAAATTTTCACAACTGAGGTTTTTTTACTAATATTAGTCTTTTATTCAAAATGATTCTCTAGCGTTTCTGAACAGAATTTTTTTTTTATTATAAAATAGTTTCCGCATCTCATTGTAAATTCAATAGCACAACTTTTAAATTAACTAGATAACTAAATAAAAGTTTTTATTTATAAATTAAAGCAATTATTTAATATTACGTCTTGAATGATTAAACGAATAAGCGCATAAAACCGACATCTTGCCAAGTTTTCCTTTCATTTCATGCTAAAATAAATTCAAACAAAAAAAAATTAAATCAATTTTGAATTAATAACAAAACATCCCCCCATGGAAAAATCCAATTCGTACCATCCCAAAATTGGATTTTTCTAATCCTAATTCTCATAAGATTAGATTGGACAGTGTTGATTCAGCAAAGAAAAAGAAGGGGAAAAATATATTGAAGAATTTATCGACTCTGAATCTTGAAGTAAAATTTTTCCAATCCCTTCTCTAGGTAGAACTCGGGTGGGTAGGAATTCTATAGATAGTAGTTTCTGCATTTAAATTATGGTGCGCAAATCAATAAACATGATTTACTGTTCAGTTATCAGGGGAGAGTAGACTTTATGGGGAAAAGGGGAGCGGCGCGAAGGGTGTTTTTAGGCTGCCTTGTCATCATTTTCCCGCCAGTAAAGTCGATACTTCTGATACTCAAACAAGCTGTAAACACGGGAGAAGTCCGATATCGATTCTTCGTTAGATATCGATACGACCTATCCTTTGTTCGGCGTAAACTACTGTCTCCTGAAATTTGAAAAGGGACAGTGAATGGTGTGTAATGAAATTATTAAAATTTATGTTTATGGATGTTTCTTTGTGTAGGAAAGAGGCTGACTTCAGCAGATTTGCATACTGGAGTGCCTTAGCATCAAGTGTCGACTGTTACACGTTGGTTCTTTTGTCATGTTAGAATTAATTGTTTTTATCTTATACAGCATTTAATAGTGTACTGATGATATGGTACCGAAATAGTAAAGTTAGTTTCAACTTAAGATATTTTAAAATACATTTTTAAGGGTTTAAAAATCATTATTGAAATTGAAAAAATTTACTTAAAAATAAGTACCTAAATCTACTCGTTTTTATTTAAGTACAATTGTATCGTAAATGAACAATGAAGTGCTAAAATTTAAGTAGCCGTACTTTCTCAAAAGTGAGCAATATGCTTTAATATTTAATACCTCAACTTCTGTCAATTAATACCTCATATCTTAATAAAACCTGAAAACTTAAAATAGTTGTTCTGAAGATGTTTTTTCACATTATTTGATGTAGATTGTTTAAATATAACAGAATGGATAAGAATGGGAAGCAGAATAACAACTCAGTTACTTCATTTCCTATTTTTTTGGTTCATCTTTTTTAATTTTTCTTCCATTTAAAACTTTTTAATGTCGAAAAGAACGTAAAGTAAGATAATTGAGTTGTAATAACTCAGTTTCCATTTAAGCAATCGACATCAAATGATGTGGAAAACCATCTTCTAAAAAACTATTTTATGTTTGTCAGGTCGCTTTGTTAAGATGGCTTGAACAGAAGCTGAGATAGATTATCAATATTAAATCACACTGCTCATTTTTTAGAACGCTCATTTACGATGCAATTGTACTCAAAGAAAAACGAGTATGTTCAGGTACTTATTTATATGTACCGTTTTTTTTAAAAAAGTGTGGTCACTAATTGTTTTACTAATTGCAAGATACAACATTCCATTTTAATAATAACAAGTCTGATCAATGATGTACTAATTCTACAGAATATTAACATCGCCAATTAATTACAGTTGAATTAGCTTGCATTGAAACATCAATTTCACTCTTTAATGCACAACTAAGGTGTTTTGAAGCATTCAGCATTTGGATTGAATTCATTCGTGCATTGAATTTGATAAATTACTCTTTAACTATCTTAAGAGGATTTAATATCCTCGTATTTACTGTTTAGATGAATTCCTCGGCTATCTCAGTTGTTGTAGTTAAGGAATGCAATTAAGAGTTTAAATCGGCTCATAATGACTACTTTCTTAGTTTAACTCTCTACATCCATTGGAGTGTTATGAGAATTTCGTTTTATTCGAAATGAGAGTACAATTAAGAGTTAAATGCGGATGAAGTTTGTGTAAATGTAATGTTATTAGAAAATAATTAAGGAATTACACCATAGAAGTATTTTGGCCTACATACCGAATGTATTACTGGCATCAAGAATTTACACAAAAATATTTTTTTATATACAAAAGAGTGCCACTGACAATTCTAATTATGAAAATAAATATTATTGAAATTAAAAATAAATTTATCTATTAACATGCACATTTTTGATAATTTTTATTAAAAACACTTTTATTTCATTAATTGTTTTTCGCGGTATACTTCTATTATTTATCACTCAAATATTTGTAGTTTTAAAAAATAGCATGTTTATATACGTTAGTAAAACTACAAAAATAGTAAAAGGTTTTGCAACTGATTTATCACAAGATTAAAATGTTTCAATAGTATATAACATACAATTTAAAAATAGTATCAACAAAATATGTGCTTGTAAACCTTAAATTTAAAAATAAAAATTTATTTATAAAAACGTAGTAATTGTATATACGATGTATAATAAACGCTAGAAACTTTTATATTGCATACTTTAAACTTATAATTTCCCTAGAGTTGATCTTGATAAATCTTTTGTAAATATTTTTCGATTTTTATGGTTATTTCCCCATGTTTAAGACAATAAATCCATTTTTACTAGCTATAATATCCGAAAAAAATATAAGGACTTGTTTCATGTATGTATAGAAACAGTTTTTCACGATAATAAATAAAGTTTAACCTAAAATCGCTATAAAAACGAACTTAATATAATAAAATTCTATTATATATAGTGTTTGTTAATAAAATAATTTTTCTAATATAAAGGAATTTTTATGAAAAGAACAATACCAATAGTTCTTCCAAGCTCTGTGGTTGGCTTAGATCCAAAAAGGGTGTAACCACAATGCATGTTTATTTGTTATTTCTTTTATTTTCTGTATTGCGTTAAGGAAATTGATAACTGTTATAATTAATATTATGTAGAACCGCAAATTATGTTAACAAAGGGTTCTTCACACTATCATCTATACCCAGTGTCTTTGTTATGAGGGTTATTTTTTAAAGCTTAACTATTTTTGCTTCTAAGAATCATTAATTACATTTTGAAAATAGTCATTTTGTCAAATTAATGAATGTTATCGAGCCCCCAGATTTTATTTTTTGGTAAACGAAATTTTTAAAAGTTTTTTAATGGTTGCCTAATTTCTCTTCTGCATTGATAAAATAGTCTATTTTACACGTATGTAACCTATTGTATGGTTTATAGGTAGATTTTATAAATGATATATATTTTATAATTAATTGTTTTTATAAATTAATTTGAATTTATATATAGTTAAAATTATAATTTAGATGTAAATTGTTTCATTGCATTGGAAATTTCAAACAAAATACGCAAAAAATTAAAACATAAAATGAGTAAGAAAATAACATTCAAGACAGAAAATACAATAACAAAAGTACAAACGATGGAAAAAAAATAATCTAATAATACAAAAAGTATACATCTTTTCTACAATAATTTGAATTGAATCAAATTATAAAAAATAAAAATCTCAAACATGTAAATGTTACAATTTTTAACATCCACAAAATCGTTTCCTTTTAAAAAGAAGACTAACTTAAAACCAGTATAATATTTGAATAATAAATGAGCTCAATGGTAATACACATTCCATTATTTGAAAGTAAGCACATAAATACACTGAAACGAACACAATAGAGAAACTAAAGAGGCTAATCAAAAATAGAAATAGCAAGCTTTTCAGGCTTCACACAAATTTCCATTGTGAAAAAGAGAGAAAAACTTCGATCTATACAGCAAGCCTCATAAAAGAAAATAAGGTTTTTTCCCTATTATCCCTCTTCTGTAATGACGACCTGTTTTTTCTCCCCTATTCATAAAACCTTCTTCACAAAAACATTCAGAGTAATACAATGGGATCTTTAACATCATCCCATGGGCTAGAAATGTTTTATTTCTTTGTAACGTGGAACAATAAAAGGAATAATACCGCTGTCCTGTGATTGGTTACCTTAGCAACTCATTGTTTCGATATTATCTGACAGGAAAATCCCTTTGCCCCTTCTGTCGAGCTTTTGTGTCGCTGGGAAGTTGGAGAGTCGTCTGTTCTCTAGTCGCTTTCATAAGAGGATTTCTTGAAACAAATACTGGAGGAAAGATATCCGTTGAAACGTCAAATGGACTTACAATGGATTTTAAAGTTTTAGGGAAGATATAAGGGAAAGTTTAGAGGGTTGTTGTTAAGGAATTATTAACTGTGTTGTTTATTTGAGCACGGAGAAATGTTTGAAAGGGCGTAAATTCTAAATATTTCCTTAGGTTTTTGGAAAATACAGTAAAAATAGTATTTTTATATTTTAACGATCTTTTATATGTTAATTTTTTGGAGGGTAAACTACAAAGATATGACGATCTAATGAGGATAGATATAGAATTGTGATAAAAATTAAATATGAATTCGATGAAATACAACGTTGAGGCTTTGCAGAACTAAACTATTTTATTACGGATGTATGAATATTTTTTTTATAATTATAAAATATGTAGTATTAATTTTATGATTAAAATTATAATTTATGTAAGAACAATTTTCAATAAAAAAATAAGTTTTACAAATATATAAAAAAGTATAATTTTTAAAGGTACATTGAACATTATTTTTAGAACTAGGGTAGGGTGGAGAAAAATGTTTAATGGGGTAAAATGGGTATTTTGAAATTAAATATAAGTTACACATTGTTAAATATATGCTCTGATTTCGTTCTTTTTTTTATGAACTTACTTCGTTTAATAAAGTACATTTCAATAAAAATTTAAATTCCTAAGTGATTTAGCCTAAGTGAAGTCCAAAACCCGATTTGTTTGAGTATACAAAAAATTGTGATAATTTGATACATGGAAACTTCTATAAGAAAAGTCGAACTATTTACCAGCTATATTCTTAGGTTTTGTATAGAAGAGAATCCTTTTAAAACATTCCTATGATTTATTTTTAAAGTTGTACTTTATTTAGATTTTCCCCACCAATAATTCGTAGAGTGGAAAAATGGGTTATCAAATTATTAATACTAAACGAATAAAAAATTCGGAAAATTATAACATTGTCGAAAATGTGGACAATTAATTCTACAAAAATATTTTCAAAGCTTATAAATGATAAGAGATAATTAAGGTTATTAATTATTAATATAACTAACTGAAATATATTTAACACTGTTTATATGTTATTACAATGAAGTTACATAATTATTTTTTTTCTTCAAATAAGCTGTCAACAAAAAAATATATTTCGATAAATGAAATGGACGTCATTTGTTTACTTTATTACAAGAATGTTTCAATGAAAATAAATCTTCTTCTGAACAACTTATATATAACGTAAATACATCATATAATCAAAATAAAACATAGTGTAATAGAAGGTGCTCGTTTTCAAATAAAATAAATAATAAAAATTATATTTTACAAAATGGCGTATTATAACTTGCTTTTAGAATAGACTGTTACAAAAAACACTCTGTTAAAAATCAAATGTACTGAGTTTTTAACAGTTAAAGGTTGTATTTTATATTAATGTAGATGGAAAAAGTTAAGAATTCAATAGGAATTTAAAATAGTTCGACTTCAACTTAGGGAAGTTATAACTCTTATGTTTTATCGAGTTATTGACTTCATATTTTTCGATAAAGTCGGCCTCAGGTATTCAGGAAAAAAGACATTCCAAGGTAATAATAATAAAAAAAAGCTTTTACTTTCTGCTCTGGTTTTAAAGATAGCAAGATTTAGAATTTTTTAAAATTTTAGATAATTAGATTAGAGCTAGATAAAAAAATTTGGAAAAAGTATTAGAGTATTGCAAAGGTATTATAGTATTAGGTAATTAGTATTACGCAATACTATAATACTTTTGTAATGCTCTAATACTTTTTCCAAATGTTTTGTTGCTATTTATATAATTTTAAATAAATTTGTCGATTATTTAAATAACTAAGTTTTATCGAATATATGATGCCGTAAAATTGTTACTATATCTTCGCAAAGTTACACACATTTAAAAATATTTTAAAATCACGTAAGAATTTTTAAAAAGAAGTATACAAAGCAAAGCTATGTACTTATAAAATTAGTTAATTTTAACTTTAAAAGGAACAAACAAATATAAAAAATTCAGCAAAGTTTTCAATTCTTGGTCTATATAATAAATACAAATTAAATTTAAGAAAAAACTCTTAAATATGACAATTGAAAATATTTTAATTATATATTTAGTATTTTATATATATTTCCAATCCAATATTTGTAAATTAAGGAGAAAAATGATATTGTGACCCAATCGGGTTTCAATAATGCCAAAACTCTTTCTCTGATTATAAAATAAGTATACCTATATAAGAATATAATTAAAAAAAAGTATACCTTTATAAAAATATAATTTAAAAAAAGTATACCTTAAAAAATATATAATTTAAAATAAGTGTACCTTAAAAAGTATATAATTTAAAATAAGTATACCTTAAAAGTATATAAAAATACACATTGTATTGAAAGAGTATTTTTTTTAAATAAACGCCCTATATCACAACAGTCTCAGGATAGCAGTTTTAAGATTTTCAATTTTACTGCTAAAATCCAGGATATTAAAAAAAACTTTATGGTATATGCAACTAACGAGGGCCCACTGTCATTAAATATTATCAAAATAAAGCAGAGCATATTTTAACATAGAGTTAGTGGGGCAATTTTCCCACCAGTACTAAGAAAATCCCCACTACTCAGGTGGATTTGACACAAAAAAAAATTCTTTTATTTATGCCATAAATAATCTCTAGAGGGAAAATCATTAATCATTTTTGTTGAATTAAGTACATGTATTTAGTTTGAATTGACAAAATTGTTGTGTTTGGCACTAAAAGCACAAAGTTATTGTTAACATTGAGGTTCGACTGTCTTATCATGGACCTTTAGAAAAGCATTTGCCCCCACTAGTAAAAATTCCTTAAAATATGCTCTGAAATAAAGATACAAACAGTAAAAAAGCTGTGTTCGCACAATCATAAAAGGGAATGTGAAGTAAGAGAAAAAAAGTTGTAATAATTTAGTTCTTTCTTAACATATCAGCACAAAATAAAATTTAAAAACCTTTATTGAACAACTATTTTATGTTTTTTAAGTTCATGATCATTGGTCCTACAACTTTTAGCTCAAACAAACTTTTTTAACACAACTTTTATGTAAATTAAAAAATATATACGAAAACGTATCTATAGTTGTAATTTATTTGATTAATTTATAGTTTTTCTTCTGATTATTATATAAAAACAAACGTAACTTTAAAATCTGGTCATTTTTGAGATTAACGCTGAACATAACATAGACTCCTTGTACTTTTCTTATTATATATAAATCTAAACTTTTATTTCCAAAAGAAAACCATTTGAAAAAAAAATATTTTAACCGTTAATAATACATACAATAAAAACATATAAAACAAGTATATTTTTATTCTGTTTTTCTAAATTTTAAAAACAAAGAATGATTGGATTGAAAAGACGTAAGAGAAATACTATTTAAGTATTGTTAGATTTTATAAATTATTAAACTATTTCCAATGTTTTTATTTCACTGTAGGCATATGTTCGTATAAAAAAATAAGTCTGCTAACTAACAATAACGTTTTGATATTTTTTATTAAAACGAAATGAAACTATTGGAAATAAACAACTATCGTTATTTTAGCATTTGAATATGTTTGTTTGAAATATTATAAGTAGTGTGTTTCGTAGTTTAAATACGTAAACATTTTAATTTAAGATAATAATATTTAAAAATATTTTATTCGTGTTTTCGAATATAAAATATATCGATTAAAAGAAAAAAAAAGGTGTTTTAAATAATTTGAGAAATATTTAATAAAACTCATTATGTATTTCCTCTTTTTTAATTAAATGCGATTAATTATTAATTAGTTAAGGCGTACATAATAGGAAAATGTACACTCAAAACACAAACCAGATATATTGAATATTAATTGAATACTTCAATAACAGCGGACAGAAATGCTTAATCGAAAATGAAGTTGACTTTTTTAGAAATAAAGAAAAAAACAATACAAATCTATAATTAAGAATATACTTATTACACAGCTGGTCAGCAAAAAAAAAATTCATATCTTAAAAATTAAAATTAATTCATATCTTAAGATTCATATCTTAACAAATATGCATATTTCTTCTACAATAAAAAATATTCTATAAACAATGCATGAATACTAAATTTATATTTATTGTATACTTTGTCAATAGATAGTAGCGTACTGATTACCAATATTTCCCCTTAACCAGAAAAATAAAAGCTAACTTTTTTTAAATGTTATTACAAAATTGTAATATTTAAAGAATATATAGTATAAAACAACAGATAAAATATTTTCCTTGTACAAAACTCGTATTTATGCTCTCTTTAGTTATAATTGAGTGCTATTAATTAATAAATATCTTATTTTAAATAAAAAAAAAATTAACAATATAAATATGCATGCATATTTCAAAACATCTTCAATCCTATTCCGTAAATAAAATAGCGTTTGCAAATCTTTTCAAAAATTTATTCTAAATAAAATACATTATTATTGTGTCTTTTAAAGATTACAGACTTTAATAATATTTATTATTCATAAGTTAATTGAAAACCAAAATATAATTAATTGTTCTCTCCATTCGGAATTTAGTCCCAATCAATTGTATTACAGCTTAAATTGGCTTGCATTTTATTATACATTTCCATAAAAATATTTCCATACATTTCAGTTAATCCAATATAGTATTTTTATAACTTATTATTCATTTTAATTATACATTTGTGCGCTAATTCAATATACAAAATGTAAATTATTTCTGAATTAAAACATGGTGAATGGTTTGGCAAAATTAATTTCGGGATTAGTTGTTGCATAAACCTGAAGAAATTTGTACGTACTAAAACTCTATTTCAATGAAATATTATTTCAGATCTTTAAATTAAAAGAATTTGGAATGTTTTAAATATTTGAGAATGACATTTATAAAAGGTAATGCATAAATTATAGATATATCTAGAATAATACTTTTTGGACCGTAATGTATTTCTGCTACAAATTTTGCGAATATTTGTGAATGGCATTTTTATTATATTACATAGTTTTTAGAAATAACTAGATTAATACTTGTTGTGGTTTTAGTTGTTTCTGTTGCATACTAACATTGTGATGTGCATTTTTAAAAAAACATTAGGAATATTCAACACTAATCAACAAGCCACTTTTTAATATTCTTACAGACAATATAACCCGTTTGGAATACTATAAAAAGTGTAACTCAATTTTATTTTGCTTAAAATTTTTTATGCTTACCAGTTACGATTTTCAAGTTAAAGTATAATAAGTTTATATGTTTTTCTTATAACTGATTGTTATTTTAAAAATTAACAAAATTATTCATATACAATTTAAAAACTATCTTTATTTAATAAATATATAGCCGTAAAACAAGCTTTTGTTTTACCATCTGTAATATACCTTAAATGAAGCTACATACATCATTCTAAACCAACTCAGTGATTTTCAACCTTATACATATATATATATACATATATATATATATACATATATATGTATATATACATATATATATATATATATATATATATATATATATATATATATATATATATATATATATATATATATATATATATATATATATATATATATATATATATGTATATATATATATATATATATATATATATATATATATATATATATATATATATATATATATATATATATATATATATATATATATATATATATATATATATATATATATATATATATATATATATATATATATATATATATATATATATATATATATATATATATATATATATATATATATATATATATATATATCCCTTCTATATATATATCCCTTCTCTCATAGCCTTTCTCATCCATCCATAACATAAAATAAAGTTTGTTTTTGTTATGCAGTAATATGCTTATGTTGGCTGGCAAATTAAAACGACTCCAAAATTATGACACTTTTAGTCTTTTATTTTAAATTTTACTTACTACATGTATTTACTTTTATTTTAGGTGTTTTATGCCATTACTAATATTATTTTTGCGTACCCCTAACCGGACCCACAGGGGTATGCGTACCACAAGTTGAGAACCGCTGTTCAAAACGATTAATTCCACTTCAGTTTATTAAACGAAACATTTTAAGCCGATGTTTATCCGGGATAGTTTATACAATATCAAGCAAATGGCGCAAATGCAATCATCGCTTCAAAACCTAATTAAAAACCTAATTTATTAATAACAATAACCCCGCAGTTTATCCCAAATTAACATCCTCCCTCAAACAACTCCACTCAGACTTGTTAAAAGTTCATCCAAACTAATTCACTCCAAAACTCGTCCGATAATTTCCTTCCCCCCTCCATCTCCCCCTTGTCAGATAGAAGTATCCCTTACAAAATATAATTAACCCAACGGAGTCAATACGCAAACCATTCCAAAATCCGTTAAAGCGCAAACGCAGATAGGCGTGTGATTCGGGGAGCTTCAATTAAGCCTTTCCTTCATTTGGCGGCATTGGCGCCGGGATTCCGACTTTTACGACAACCCCCTTTCGGAACGCGTCGTTACTGAGCTGCAAGGGACAGCAACGAGCGGGCGACACCCTGTCCCTGTGTCTGATCTTCTCAGCATTACACGCCTCATTAGTTGTGATTCGGTATCGAACCCTGATCACCACAGAACTCAGCTGAATGCTGTACTGGGAATGAGAACTACGGAACTGGTTTGAGTGGTAGTTTTCTAGTGTATGAGGTAAGTGGTCTACTTCTAGATTATTATGTGGAATGTATTTTTATTTAGATTACATCGCGTGTACGAAGCATGTTATTTGCAATAGGGAAATGGGGCCTAAATTTGTGTTTATGTTTTTTTTGAGAAATCTGTTATGTATTATGAAGTGTGTGTTTATTTAAGAATTGGAACATTGTCTAGTACGTTTGTCTTAGATTGGCACGCGGGTTTGTTTTCATAGAACCAATTTTTATGAATTCGTTAATTTCAGAATTGAGATTTAAAATTAATGTAATATTTAAATATATATTTGTAGTTACTACAATCTATTAGTAATTTATAACATTAAAAAAAATAAGCAAAATTAAAATCGTTATCAATAACAAAGAAAAATATATTATGTGTGTATAAATTTTTACGGTGAGCTTCAAAGCATTTTTTTTTTTTAAATTTTAAGATATCGGATTTTGTCCCAAATATTATACAGCGATTACTTTACTTTTTAATTACTTTTTAACTCATAATTTTATTTTATTTTTAGTTCGCATGTTTTTCAAACAAACAATGATAGCAAAAACTCCCAGTTTAGTATTGGGATATGTATAGATAAAATAGATTTTAAATACCCAAAAATCGTTTTTTCTCCTGTATACCTATCGAACAATGGTTTGTTTTAAACTAGAAAGGCAAGCGAACTTTCCTACTGGAAAGGTATACGCACAGGAAAGCTCGTTCTACAGATTTCAACGTTACGGTTTAAATGGATGGTGTTCGAGTACTAAACATCCCTCTTATGAATTCAAGATCTTAATTAATGTTAATTAAAATGTTATGTATTTTGTTTATTTTTCCATTTCTTGTGTAATGGGCTTATGTCAGTACGTAATCTATCTTCAAATAGAGCTACATCCATTTATAATTTTAAAAATGGTTTATTTTCTGTTGGGTAAGTTGAATATAGCATTGCCGACTTATTAATAATAATATAAATTAAAAAAATAAGCGGAATAATTTTTATGACCTGAATTATTGCTGTGTGAATAATAGTAAGCTTTTTATTACTGAATAGTAACACTTTTAATATAATTAATGAATAATATTGAACTGAATCTGATTGATGAAGAAAAAAATCTAATGTAAAGTCATAATATATTTCACATATATTGCGTTGTTTTGTATAAAAACAATCCATTTGAAAATTATTACGATTTTTAATTTTGCTTCAAATGCCTGTATTCGAAATATAAAAAAAATCGCCTAATTATGTTAAGTCCTAATTAAATAAGCATAGAGTTTATCTAATAATTTTTTATTTTTTGTAAATTATAATAAATTTGTATAAAAATAAGTATCACTAAATGTTTTATAATATTTAACTTTTAAAAATACTAATTAATATATTGATATTTTAATAAATAAATTATTTATTTTAAGAAAAGAAAGCTTTTAAAATACCATTACAGAAATCTACTAACTAACTATGATATTTTACTAACTACTAACTATGATCCTTTCTTATCATATAAGCTCCTTCTGTATTACAGCTTCATAAAAGTTTACACCAACATTTTCTACATCTAATGGTAGTAAATGTGCGTCGGAATTTATAATCAGCCGATATTACTACTAGATAAACATTTTGATAACTTTTAATGCTAAACAACAAAAGTTTTAGAAGAACCGTCAGATTTCTTGGTCTTTGGAAGTTTTAAATCATAGAAGCTGGAGAATTGTAGTAATAAATAAATGAAATTTAGAGTATGAAATCCTGACTTTTTATTTTTTTGAGGATATTTGCATAGTTACAGTTTTATTTTAAAGAATAGATCAGCAGAATTAATTCACTAAAAATTCAAAAAACTTTTTTCAAAACTTAATAGTTAAATTTTTATATGTTAAATACCACTAATTTGTATGTATTCCTTGAAAAATACGTCTGTGATTCATGAACTAAACCAAACATTTCACATTTGAGAAGAATTTTCACTAAGTCGAACGAACAGTGAAAAAAGTATAATTGAAAAGATGGGTGCAAGAACAAGGCAGCTTCGATTTTCAAAATTGTTCAGAAAAGACGAAAAACACTGAACGTTTCTTGCATCGTATTATACGGAAGTACGTATCATTTTCCTTTATAACTATATCTATGACCATAGCTCAGAACTGTCTGGTTCTTGCAGCAATCGATAGAGCTTTGTTTTCTTTATTCTAATAAGTGAAAAAGTGTAAATCATAAAAAATTGGAGCTGTCTTGTTCTTGCAGTCAAGTTTTCAATTATGATATATATATATTTTAAATAAAAGAAGTATCATTACATTTCTAGAAGATGACTACAAATCATATGAATAGTATGTAAGTATTCAGTATAAACTCATCAAAAATGCGGTCTTGCGTTGTTTCTTACATTCGAGTTATGTTCCGAAATGTATTTTTTAATTCTGTCAATGTTAAGTGTTGTAAGGACTATGTTATCTACAATGCCCTCGTGATTGTTTTGTATTGTTTTGAATGAGTGAGTGGCAACAGTGAATAAAAAAGAATTGTTAAGAATTAAGTTTGACAAAAGTTGTAAGAGAGATTCTGAGGAAGAATAAATTGTTTTTTCTGGTTTTTCCATAAATACTGGTCAAATCTGTTTCAAATCTTTTCACTATGAACAATACTAGTCTGATAAAGTGCTGGTAGCACATTTTCGAAAAAATACAATAAAATGGTGTATTTTCATAGAGAATTGTTTGCATATATTGCTAGAAATACTGGAGATCCTTGGTCGTGATATCATGATCGATCACGTGATATCATGATCGATCACGTGATATCACGTCCATGAGCGTCATAGAGGTAGAGTAATATTTTGAATGAAGTTAGTCCAACAAAACAAACAAAATATTGCTTTCCTTTTTTGTTCAGTTATTTAATGTAATAGATGTACACTCGTTCTGTAACCTACAATATAATTTACTTATATAATATACAGGTTTCTTAAATTAAACTTTATATTAGTTGTCTTTAAATTTTAATTTCGTGAAAAAAGAATTGCATATTCAAAACTAATCCACCTAAGTAGATGTTAATAATAAATAACAATAACTTGTAATAATTTATTAGAAATCATATTTTTTTAAAAATTTATATTCGAGAGATATCTAAATCATTTAATACATGCATTTAGTATATACAAATATAAAATATATTACATAAACGGTATAACTTTCTGGAAAATGAATAATACTTTTAGGTTGGACTCATTACCTCGAAGGTAAGAGTTCATTAAATTACGATTATCCATTATTTATCTACTTTTTGTTTGAAAGAACGAGGTTAATCGAACTTTTATAGCCATCAAGGGAACGATTTTAGATGAATTTACTTGAAATTGATTGGCGCTTTAACATTTTATAATGGATTTAACTTAAAACTTAAAATTATGTGTGATACTTATCTTCGTTTTCTTTAACCTTCTGACGGTGCTGAACGACTTAAATCGTCCATAGATATCCAGCCTTTCTAGGAATACACATAAACTTTAAATTTATAAAAATATTCGATGTTAAAATTTTTTTTTAAAGCTAAAGCGTTAGAGTGTTTCTTGGGTATCTATTAACGTAATAAAAAATAATAAAATTTTTGTATATGACACGTTCTTGAATTCTTTGGGCTATTACTCTTAAAATATAATATACGTTTTTCAATAATTTTTTTTTGAAAAATTGGTCACTTGAATAGAATAGAATAAATAATAACCATAAACTCTTAAATCTCAGTATAATTGGATATTACGGGATTGTGTTTGTTACAACTATGTAAATCTCTTTTGTAACCCAACATTTAAAAAAATATTTTTTTTTACATTTTATTATCTCTAAAATAGAGCATTTGCCAGTATAATTGTGGTTTATTTTGATTCAGGAATCTTTGTTGAATGGCGTTATTGGTAAAATATTCCGTAATAAAAATAACGCCATTCAACAAAAATTCCTGAATCAAAATAAACCACAATTATACTGGCAGATGCTCTGTTTTGAAGATAATAAAATGTAAAAAAATGATTTTTTTAAAAATCATGGGTTACAAAAGAGATTTAGATAGTTGTAACGAACACAATCCCGTAATATTAAATTTTACTGAGATGTAAGAGTTTATGGTTATTTTTTATTCTATTCTATTCAAGTGACCAATTTGTCCAAAAAAATTGTTTTATAATGCCTTACACAAGATAAATTCAATGAATCCCACAAAAAAAAACATTTTACCCCATCTATTTCTTAGAAAAATAATCATTATAAATATTTTAAAAACTTAGAATTAAATGAAAATATTCGATTAAGTGTCCAATAAATAAATGAATGAATGGTTTTATAAACGTTGTAATTTTAAAAAAAAATTTCAGAGAAAAATTGGACTTTATAGCATCAAAAATCGTTTTAAAATCGTTCTTCCCCCCATCTTTCTCTATTAACGCACAATAAAAAATTTAAAATGATAAGCTTTTAAAATATTACTAAATTGGATGTTTGTTGAAGTTTCGTTCGTATTTCCTACAAAACTAAATTATTTTGTACTTGAATGGAATATATCTAATAACCTGTAGCAACATCATGAAAAACGTTCTTTTCCATCTGATTAAAATAAGTAATTCAAAGTTTTGACAAGATATTTCCAATTAAATTTGGAAGACTTGTATTAAATTTTATTCCTGCTATTTATTAATTTTTTTTTCAAAGACACTTTATTCACTAGTTTACGTTCCAAATAAAATTTATTTTGAAAGTACTCATACTTGTCTCGTATTTCCTTAATTGAAAATATGATCTCTATTCTATTTATCGAGATTAACTTCTAGTTTAACATTAGTTGCACAGATTTTCTTGAATAAATTATCCCCCCCAAAAAATTGTTAGCACTATTAAAAAAATAAGTGTTTATCGAAATGTACTTTGATATAATAAAATGATTCATTTCATGCGTTTTAGTTTTCCCCATGGGGAAAAACTCTTTGATTTCAATCAAGCATTTTTCCCTTTAATGCTCGATGAATATTCGAATTCATTTTGCAAGTTAATAATTTCGATTTATTCACTTGAAAAAAAAACTTTAATGGGTTAAAAAAACGAGTAAATACGATCTTTCAAACGTCTTCTTAAAACAATCCCAAAGAGAAAGAAAAAAAAATTACTTTTCCTTTAATTTAAACCATCTTTTTGTACTTAAAAAAGCGCTCAGGGACTCTGGTCGAGTAGAAGGATGCTTTTTTCTTGGCTGAAGAAACATTCTCTTTCATCCAAATGACATTATTTTCTTACCAGTAGTTACAATTTTTTTAGTACAATTTAAAAAGGAATTCGGGCAAATAACAGTAATAGGATGTTTTCTCTTACTCTATGACGCTCAATTTTGCATCTTTTATGAAAGTTTTTATTTTCCATTGTAAAAAAGCATTATGTTTAACGCATATTTTTTCGGAAGAATATTTTCTGATTATAGTTATCCGAAATAAAAATATGTAATATTTGCTGTAAATTTGAGTTTGAGTTAATTACTTCATAAAACTCCCCATTATTTTTTTTACTATTAACACACACACATTAGACTTTAATATAAAATAATAAGCTCACGGACAGGTTGAGGGACAAGTTGTGTAAGTCCAAAAATAGAGTTCTGAAATAAGGTTGTCTAATGTTTGAAAATTGCCTTGGCTGTAATTTTAAATAGAATGACATTTATTTCCTTTTGCCTATTAATAGAGTTCTGAGATAAGGTTGTTTAATGTTTGAAAATTGCCTTGGCTGTAATTTTAAATAGAATGACATTTAATTCCTTTTGCCTAATAATAGAGTTCTGAGATAAGGTTGTTTAAAATTTGAAAATTGCCTTGGCTGTAATTTTAAATAGAATGACATTTAATTCCTTTTGCCTATTAATAGAGTTCTGAGATAAGGTTGTTTAATGTTTGAAAATTGCCTTGGCTGTAATTTTAAATAGAATGACATTTAATTCCTTTTGCCTAATAATAGAGTTCTGAGATAAGGTTGTTTAAAATTTGAAAATTGCCTTGGCTGTAATTTTAAATAGAATGACATTTAATTCCTTTTGCCTATTAATAGAGTTCTGAGATAAGGTTGTTTAATGTTTGAAAATTGTCTTGGCTGTAATTTTAAATAGAATGACATTTAATTCCTTTTGCCTAATAATAGAGTTCTGAGATAAGGTTGTTTAAAATTTGAAAATTGCCTTGGCTGTAATTTTAAATAGAATGACATTTAATTCCTTTTGCCTATTAATAGAGTTCTGAGATAAGGTTGTTTAATGTTTGAAAATTGCCTTGGCTGTAATTTTAAATAGAATGACATTTAATTCCTTTTGCCTAATAATAGAGTTCTGAGATAAGGTTGTTTAAAATTTGAAAATTGCCTTGGCTGTAATTTTAAATAGAATGACATTTAATTCCTTTTGCCTATTAATAGAGTTCTGAGATAAGGTTGTTTAATGTTTGAAAATTGTCTTGGCTGTAATTTTAAATAGAATGACATTTAATTCCTTTTGCCTAATAATAGAGTTCTGAGATAAGGTTGTTTAAAATTTGAAAATTGCCTTGGCTGTAATTTTAAATAGAATGACATTTAATTCCTTTTGCCTATTAATAGAGTTCTGAGATAAGGTTGTTTAATGTTTGAAAATTGCCTTGGCTGTAATTTTAAATAGAATGACATTTAATTCCTTTTGCCTAATAATAGAGTTCTGAAATAAGGTTGTCTAATGTTTGAAAATTGCCTTGGCTGTAATTTTAAATAGAATGACATTTATTTCCTTTTGCCTATTAATAGAGTTCTGAGATAAGGTTGTTTAATGTTTGAAAATTGCCTTGGCTGTAATTTTAAATAGAATGACATTTAATTCCTTTTGCCTAATAATAGAGTTCTGAGATAAGGTTGTTTAAAATTTGAAAATTGCCTTGGCTGTAATTTTAAATAGAATGACATTTAATTCCTTTTGCCTATTAATAGAGTTCTGAGATAAGGTTGTTTAATGTTTGAAAATTGCCTTGGCTGTAATTTTAAATAGAATGACATTTAATTCCTTTTGCCTAATAATAGAGTTCTGAGATAAGGTTGTTTAAAATTTGAAAATTGCCTTGGCTGTAATTTTAAATAGAATGACATTTAATTCCTTTTGCCTATTAATAGAGTTCTGAGATAAGGTTGTTTAATGTTTGAAAATTGTCTTGGCTGTAATTTTAAATAGAATGACATTTAATTCCTTTTGCCTAATAATAGAGTTCTGAGATAAGGTTGTTTAAAATTTGAAAATTGCCTTGGCTGTAATTTTAAATAGAATGACATTTAATTCCTTTTGCCTATTAATAGAGTTCTGAGATAAGGTTGTTTAATGTTTGAAAATTGCCTTGGCTGTAATTTTAAATAGAATGACATTTAATTCCTTTTGCCTAATAATAGAGTTCTGAGATAAGGTTGTTTAAAATTTGAAAATTGCCTTGGCTGTAATTTTAAATAGAATGACATTTAATTCCTTTTGCCTATTAATAGAGTTCTGAGATAAGGTTGTTTAATGTTTGAAAATTGTCTTGGCTGTAATTTTAAATAGAATGACATTTAATTCCTTTTGCCTAATAATAGAGTTCTGAGATAAGGTTGTTTAAAATTTGAAAATTGCCTTGGCTGTAATTTTAAATAGAATGACATTTAATTCCTTTTGCCTATTAATAGAGTTCTGAGATAAGGTTGTTTAATGTTTGAAAATTGCCTTGGCTGTAATTTTAAATAGAATGACATTTAATTCCTTTTGCCTAATAATAGAGTTCTGAGATAAGGTTGTTTAAAATTTGAAAATTGCCTTGGCTGTAATTTTAAATAGAATGACATTTAATTCCTTTTGCCTATTAATAGAGTTCTGAGATAAGGTTGTTTAATGTTTGAAAATTGTCTTGGCTGTAATTTTAAATAGAATGACATTTAATTCCTTTTGCCTAATAATAGAGTTCTGAGATAAGGTTGTTTAAAATTTGAAAATTGCCTTGGCTGTAATTTTAAATAGAATGACATTTAATTCCTTTTGCCTATTAATAGAGTTCTGAGATAAGGTTGTTTAATGTTTGAAAATTGCCTTGGCTGTAATTTTAAATAGAATGACATTTAATTCCTTTTGCCTAATAATAGAGTTCTGAGATAAGGTTGTTTAATGTTTGGAACTTGCCTTGGCTGTAATGTTAAATAGAATGACATTTAATTCCTTTTGCCTATTAATAGAGTTCTGAGATAAGGTTGTTTAATGTTTGAAAATTGCCTTGGCTGTAATTTTAAATAGAATGACATTTAATTCCTTTTGCCTAATAATAGAGTTCTGAGATAAGGTTGTTTAATGTTTGGAACTTGCCTTGGCTGTAATGTTAAATAGAATGACATTTAATTATTTTTGCCTAATGTAAGTGGTAGCATCTTGGACTACCCCGCAATGGTTCTGGGTTCGAATCCCGTCTAAGACATGGATGAAAAATTTCATATAATTGGATTAAAGCCTGTTTGGCATTATGCGAATAAAGTTATTATTATATGAGCAAACTATTGAACTATTATCTACAAAATTAGACAAATAATAGATCTTGCAGCCCAGTAATAAAAAATGGTGTTAGTTCGTTTTTGGATTATATTGTGTCCTATATAAAAATGATTTACAGACATTTTATTAATGTTTTTTTAATATTTTCATTTATGTTCCGTTATAAGAACTGTTATGATTTTAATATATATTTCTTAAGATTAAGATTTTTTAAGGGGGTATTTTTATAAATGTGTAGTAACGAATCCAAAATTGACAATACATAATTTTATTGTATTTCAAAAACTTTCGTGTGAAGTAATTTTTCAAAATGTATTAATTGGATATCACGATGTTTTCAAACTTGTTCATTTAATTTATGTCACTGCAATAGGCTTTTACATATTTCATTTAAATAAAAATATTTTATTGACTTACATCTTTGGTTTCTTGACAGTGCATAAATATATATTATCCAATACCTTCGATATTCAATAACTATAAAAGAGTTGCTAAAATAGAGCATTTTTTGTTTTGTTTTTTTATAATTTCGACACTTGCCCATCTACTTAACAAAATCCCAACTAATACAATGTTTTAAAACATATTTTGCCAGTAGGGTGGCCAATTTTCATTACGCAAAATTTTATTGTATAACAACTTTTTTAAATAATAAAAGTATGAAAAATAATTTTAACATTATTATTTATTTAAAAAAAATGAATGAAAGATTAACTGGAAAAAACAGGATGAAGCCTGTTCCTGATCACGGCCAGAAGGGTTTTACAAGAATCGTCATATTTTGGAAACCTTCACCAATAGATGGAAGAATTACAAGCTTCTCCGTCTGACACCAAGGTCCAATTGACGCCCATTTCGTGTTTTCTTGTAATTGAGTGCCTAATTTCATATCGAACGACAGCAAACAGTTGTAACATTTGTCACGGAGCTATTGTATAGGAAATAACCACCATAAAAACATTAAATGGTTTTTCTATCCTGGTACACCACTAGCTTAATTTAAAGGCAAAAATTATTCATATTAAAAATATATGAGTTATGCATAAAGCCTGTTTATTTTTAGATATTTGTGCTTAGTTTATTTTTATCTTCCATGGACCCTTTTCTTTTTTCCCCTGCGAGCTGGTGTTCCTGTCTACCCTGACTGACTGTTTACTTTTGTTGTGATATCCCTTTTACCCATTAATTTATATTTTTTCCATGCGATTATTGCATTCTAATTTTTATATTAGATGAATAAGTTTTAGTCCATCTGGACCTGGGTACCTAGTTTTAAATGATATTAAAGAATAGTAAAACCCCGTAAAGTTAACTGTTTTTAAAAAAAATGCGCTCCCCCCCCCCCCCCCGTTAAATTAACTCTGAGGTGCGCGCTATCTACGACTAAAAAGTTATTGTTCAAAATCGTGTTAAAAATATGTATTCAAAAATAAGTAGAATGTACTCATTTTTGAATACATTCGATGCTTATCATGGCTCCGAATACATAAGTTCCAATTTTGAAAAAGACATGTACTTAAAAATGAATATAATGGGTAAAAATGAATAAGAATAGCAGATGCTAACCTACACAATCACTTTCATGCCTTTATAAATCACTTTCAATAAATATCGACAATGCAACCAAGACTTACCGGGAATCGAACCCACATCTGCAGGCACCGCTGTCCGGAGCCTTATCCGTTAAGCCACCAGGGCGAGTGAAGAAGTTATAAACAGAAGAAATGTATAAAAGGTGTGCCAGAATGGGAAGTAAGATAATTTAATTGTAATAACTCAGTTTCCATTTAAGCAATCGGCATAAAATAATGTGGAAAACCATCTTCTGAACAGCTATTTTAAGTTTGTCAGGTCGCTTTGTGAAGATAGCTTAAACAGAAGCTGAGATGAGCAATATTCAATCACACGGCTCATTTTTGAGAAAGTACAATTCCTTAAATTTGAGAACATCATCACTCATTTATGATGCTATTGTACTCAAAGACAAACAAGTACATTCATGTACTCATTTTAAGCACCTTTTTTTACATTGTATAGTTGAAAATTGACTTGAAAGTTTGTAATTTACGTTAACCAATAATTGTTTACCCACATTGGATCTTCATTGTTCAGAAAATCTTGCACAATCTATATCGACGCCGCGAGAACAAAGAAGACACGTTAGGAGATAATCGCAAGGACAAAATAAAAGAACATACCTTACAAAACGGCGCCAACTGTGAGAGACAGATGGAGAATGTGTGACAATACATCCCGGGCAGAGAGGAGATTGAATGGAATAGTTCCGAGTGTGCACAGAAGAGAAGAAACAAGAAGATTCATTCCGAACGAAATTAGCGAATGAGCGAAAAAGAAAGTCGAACGCTACGTTTCTTCTCGCTGAATAATAAAAGATGGCGACGGCTCAGGAAACGGCTCGAGAGACTTAGGTTTTGAGATCGGGATTTGGAACTGAGAAGGTTGAAGTTATTTGTTTAAAGATTGTGGAGATGTTTCGGAAATACTTCATTCAAATACTTCAATCGTTGTAAATTGTTGGAGATAAAAGGGCTCTTGGAGTGTTAGTGAGAAATTTAAGCATTTGAAGTTTTCAATCAAAAGTAGGATTTTAAATTCTTTTATGAATATGCTGAGATTTATACGAATTTAGTTGATAGATGAGACATTTAAAAATTAAAATAGTAATAGAATAATAAATGTACTGTTAATGTTTTTTAGATAAAAGTTTAAAATAAACCAGCTAAAGGGAAAATGTCACTAACAGGGAAAATATCACTATTAAAAAATCATTAATTGGATATATGTAACATAATATCCAATTAATGATTTTTTAAAAATTGAACTACAATGCATGTCAAATAAAAACATTATTGGACAGAAAATAATAAATATTTAAGTACCATAGTACTTGTACTTATTGACTTATATTACTATTTTAATTTTTAAAATGAACATGTTTCAGGATTTATTATAAGTGTTCTTTTATTAAATTATCTTTAAATACAAGTATTGAAATTTCAAGGGTAACAACTTAAAATCACACACATTCTCATAAGGCTGCTAAGAAAGGACTAACCTTTTTCTTCGGGAATTTCAAATTCTCTTACAATACCAGAGGGCGCTGGCATTTGTTGTAATGGGTACTTCAAAAGGTGTGATGGGTACATATAAATGTATGACGGGTACATTAAATTTTGATGTAATGGTTACACTATAAACGGTTCACAATCATTGCTAAAGTATTTAATATAAAACTAACTAACTAAAATTTAGGAAATATTTTAAAATAAAACTATTCTACTTAAATAAATATACATTTAAATTATGGAATAAAATATATCAAGAATTAGTTGATAACACTTGAATTTTTATCAAAGTATATGTACATAATAACTAACCCATAAATTTCCACTCAGACAATTTCATGAAAAATGCATTATACGAACAATATGGAAAATATATATCCCTCTAAAAGCAGAGAGATAGAGATGTAAAAACGAATTCCCAAACATCTCACGGTAACATTTAATTTATTCAAAAAAAAAAGCTATAAAAATGAATAATTTTGTTCAATGTCGTACTTTATTTATGATTCTGTGTCATCCAATTATGTTTACTTTTATGCTCATACTTTTCCTTTAAAATTTTATTTGATATTATTCGTAAACAGAAATTTTGTGAGAAGACTCGATTTTATAACTTTTGACACGCCGCCTGTAAATAATGTATAAATGTTTATTATTATATAGTTATAAAAAATCTTTTATTAAAGGGAATATTAATGAAGTTTTACTTCAAATAAAATATTAGTTACTATTACATTTTTCTTATTGTATATTTAATTATGATAATTAAATATATTTTAATTGAGGCTTGTTAAAAGAAAGTAAATTTAAAAGGGTTTAGAATAACGAGCTTGAATTACAATCTGATTTTATTTTATTAAAGTTCAAGGACTAACTGGCATTATTACGGTGTAAGATTAACTATACATAAATTATGTACATGTTAATTATATTTATAATTTTAATATCAGAATTTTGAACACTTTTTAAAACCATATTTATGAATTAGATTTAATTTCATTTGATCAATAAAATCTTTAAGAAAATTCAACAATTTAAAGAATTTTTTATAATTATTTTTGCATTTTTAATTATCATTTTTAAATGGATTTTTTAAAATAATTTTAGATGTTATTGGTAAAATATGTTGTCAGGTTCAGAACACAATTTTTCGTCATTTATCTTCGCTTTCAACTATGACAGTTCAACTATCATGGTTGAACGAGTTGCCATTCTTTTCAAAATAATTGTATGCATATTATGATGCTTATGTAATGCTAATAAATATTAAAAGAAAATATTTTAGAAAAAAATTAAATATAGGGATTAATTTAGAACAGTATTTGTAAAAATTGTTTAAAACTTACGATTAAATTTTTGAAAACGAATACGAAGCATTTTAAAACTATTTTTACCAAATATTTTTATCATTCCAGAATACATGTAATCTAACTATATTTTTGTTTTTGCTGTATCCTTTTATTTTTTCAAAGTAATAAAACGGAAAATAATTTATTTCAATTTGGTTTCCACTTATTTTAACTGAACGTTTTATACGGAAAAAGTATTGTATAAACATTTTATTTATTCTGTATTACTCCAAAGCAAAGGATATTACTTATCAAATAAAAGGCTTATCTGGATGTTTTATGTGTTGTTGTTGTTTTTTTCAATTTTATTTTTCCCCTTATTTTCACAATATTTTTTATTTAAAAATTATTTTTTTATTATATGAAACAACAATACTTATATTAATATTTAATTCCTATCAAATATAAGGGCAACATAATAACAACTATCCGATGTTGCATATGATTTATTTACAAAAAAAATTACTTTACTTTTAAAACATGTTTGGAGTTAAAACAAAAAAATCCTAAAAACATTCGGTCGATAAAAAAAATATTATCTTTTAAATTAGATATTATTATTACATATTTCTTTTAAGTAAAAAAATATTACATTTAAATATATATATTTGTTATAAAACTGTAGAAAATATTAACTACATTAAGATTACACTTTATTAATTATAAACAAAAAATCAATGTATTTTACTTATATAAGCATAAAAATATTTGAATTATCTGCCTTTATTAAATTCATTGTTTAGTTTTACACTTTACAATAAATTTGAGTTGTTAAACAGAATAATTTACATGAAATATAAGTAAATAATAAATTTACATTTTAAAAACGTACGAGAACATTTTTTGTTAAATATACGTGTGGGGTAAATTTTATTATTTAAATTGAATAAAACTAATAAAAATTCAAAAAATAAAATCAAGCTAATATTACCTAATCTGAAACATATACATTACAGTCGACCCTTTACGAAAAACTTTTCAAGTAAGTAAAAAAGCAAGTAGAAAATATTTTATTAAAAAAAAGGGGTAGATTAAGCGTAAAGTGAAAATGGTAGCTGAAGTGTGAAAACCTTCCATAAAACTTCTCATACCAGTCCGCCCTTCCATTTGAGAGTTTAGAAAAGCCCTTGGAGAAAGTGATATGTTAATCTTCATAAAGAATGTAACACATAAGGGTAAAATGGCCCTTTTCTTAAACTTGGCGAAGAGTACTGACGTTAAGCTAGATTTGCCCTCTCTTCTTTTATGGGGAATCCCGCTATAAAATCTGACAGCTTAAAGCATTGGATTAAAATTTCTTTTTGGCATTGCAATAAACCAAGATTCTGTAAAACCGTGAATCTGAGTTTTCATTTGAAAAGTAATAGTTAATGCGTATAAATAGAAAATATCTCTCTATATATTACGTGAATGATAGTTCGTGTAATAATCTAAAATTAAATATGAATTAATAATAAGTTTATTTTATTAAAAAAATTCAAATTGATGTATCATTTATGTTTGAGTATCTTTATTAGGTTTGCTATTGTAAATAAATCATAATGTAATTATTTTAAATATTTAAAAGTTATAAAATACACTGGTATTAACTATTTTTGTTTAATTTTTATATAAATAATTTAGTTTAGTAAAATAATATAATATTGCCTTATAAAAATATAACTTAATTACATGAAATATTTTTAAAGAATTGTAAATAGCTATCATAGTGTAGTATAATTTAAGGCAAACAAATTGGACCTTGAATTTAATGGTTCTAAAATACCATTTAGCGAGTATTTATTTCATTTAAAACACAGAGCAAACTTATTTAAAAATATTTAAGATTATTTTACAAATGTTGACAATATTCATCATTTTCTTAACTACATTTAAACTACTTTCAGAAGTTCAAACCTGAAAGTAAAACTTTTAGTTTAATATAAATAGTTATTGATTTACGTCGAATAATACAATATTTTGTCAATTATATAAACTTTCCTTTTTTAATACATACATTCAAAATTATACACCTACAATTTATTTTACTTTTATGATCTTACAATTCATTGTTATAAATTTCCGAATTTCACGATCTGAAAAATATTCTTCTGATGTATAACGGAAAAATGTATTCCATGAACTGAATATTTTCAAAGTATTATTTTCCCATAAGATAGTCTGTTGTACTACATTCAAGTGGAATGTTGAAAGCTTGAAATTTCGAAAAGAAGTCTCCTGGACATTTTATCAGTACTCTTATGCTCTTGATATTTTTTTAAAAGTGGGTTATATATCACAAAAAGAAATATTATTTGTACTCAAGATCTACACTTCTGGTTGTTTACAAAATAATAATAGTTAATATTATTTGTGCATATCATTTCTAATGAAATTTATATTTTTAAATAAATGCTTTAAGAAAAAGTATGGCATTCAGTTTTCAAATAACTAAAATGTAGTAAACTCTGTATATTCAAATTGTATAGTATTATTGTAAAAACAGTAACTTATAAAATGAATTCAATCAACAAATAGTCAAAAATCAAACATTATCATTGCTAAATTGCTTAGTAATAAAAGGAAAATAGTATTGCTTTTTTTAGTTTTTAAATGTCTATTCTAAAAAAATCTTAACCGTTAATTCAATTAAATTGTATATAAATTTTCAGGGAACTAAGCAAAAAAACCTCATTGTGTTATTATTAATGTATGTATTATTCCTTTGGAAGAATAACAGTATTCTGATACAAATGAGTTTAACAAAGTTATTTGACTTTAAAAAAATACTTGCAGTGAATACTTGAAAGGGGTTTGTTGATCAATTTTATTCTAAATATCATCAAATAACTATAACGAAATTTAAATGAACACAAAGTAAAGTTTTGCATTATTACGCTACGTTAACGGTAGTTGGTAAACTGTTTACTGATAATGATAAATTGACACATTTCAGGTATTTTTTTTACTATCGGTGAATAATATCGTTTTTAATAGTAATTAAATTACATTACATACTAATTCAAAATTAATTATTTTTAAAGAAATAATCTTTTTTCGTGTATTATTCAATTATATGAAAATTTGATTATCCGGTTAAAATATTGTATCAATTGGTCCGAATAATTGGAGTTTTACTGTATTTGTATTTACTGAATGAAGTGATGTTTTGTTGTCTTTCCAAACGAATTTTTTATTAGCTCTTATTTTATTCCAAATTTAGACAAATTGGGAGTGACCTTCAAAGAAACTTTAAAAAAATAAAGTTATTAATTTAAAATAAAAATTTCACTTCAGTAGAATAAAAAGTAACTGTTTAATGTTCTGAAGAAAACATTTCGGACATGTTTACGCTTATTAATTATAAGAAAAAGGTACATATAATGCGTCAACTAGGATACAAACTTCCCTTGAAGTATTAAACTTATAAATTGTGTTTGCAACGTTATGAGATAACAGTGAATAAAAGCGAAAAGCGTTATGAAATAAATTCACTGACTCCAATAAATTCAACAAATTGTTGTTTACCAAATCTCAAACTCCAATTTTATGCTACGTGATGCTATCAATCCATCACAATGCAATAATAATTTTCCCTCAAGGAAAAATCGTTCGCTTTGGTTGTCGAAAATAAATTATTTCTCATTCTCGAAATGGAAGTTCGAAAATTATTTGGGTACCCTAGAATGACATATGTCCTTACTTTCAGACAACATCCGAAAAAATAAATTCGATTTCCCGAGCAATATTGCCCGTCGGCTTTCAGAGTGTTTAACTGGAACCTTCACTGAAGTTCACCCATAATGGAAGTTCGAATTCAAGATGGCCGCCCTGATAATACATTCCCATCAGAGGGCAATTGCATATTCGAAAATGGTGCCAGGAGGAAAATGGAAGGGTCGGAATAAAAGAACCAAAACTAAACGAATAAAATCATTCGCAGTCAAGTAAACTTTCGGAAATGGTGGTAATCAAATATTTTACTGATGTCTCCGTGCGAGAAATAAAGTTTTCATATTCCTAATAAAATGTGCCTCACGAGTGCAGTGCAAACTGAGGGCCAAAATTAATGTCACTGGACGCCCAGGGCGTAAATGTTTATTTACGTCGGTGTCTTATTCCCGTTGCGTGTTTACTATTACACGCTTTCGATTTGGTGAGGAATCGTTGGAAGTAACTTCAGATGCTTGAGGAGATCGAAAGGGTAAGTTTTTAGGTTTGGTGGCGATAGGAAATAAACCTTTAGGGGAACGAATTTATTTAACTTGGAGATTCGGAATGGAAGAGTAGGGTAGAATATAATCGTCATATTATTTTTATTTGATTAGCAATGTTGATCTGCTGATTCCGATATCCAATATAAGTTTACTTTATGAGGTGAAATAATTGAACCGGTTAATGCTAAAACGAGTTCAGTCCAAAAATTAAAAAACGAGTTATCATTGGTTTTGGTTTCAAATTTACTCTAAAACGGAATCTTTACCATCATTCCCATGATCTATATTAGCACGTCCACTCGTCGATTCCATCATCATAACATTTACATTCAAGTCAAGTAAAGTTTCCCAATCAAGAGTGGACCATTTAATAACCGTCTTCTGAAAAAGATTATAATGCAGATAAATTGTCCCTAAAAGTAGCTAAATTAGAGGGCATTTAAAACTTTATTCAAAAATAAAAATAAATAAAATTTATGTATTTGAAACTATGATAAGCATCGAATGTACTCAAAAATGAGTACTTTTTACTTATTTTTGAGTACATTCGATGCTTTTCATGGCTTCGAATACATAAGTTCAATTTTTAAAAAATTCACATATACTCAAAAATGAGTTCATTTTATTTATTTTTGAGTACCATTTTTTAACAGTGTACTCTGTATGCGTGCTTTTATCTGACCAAAGTTGGGTTCAGGACTGGTCCTTTAAAGAAAGGAGGTTTGTTATATATTGCGGACCTCGTAGGCCTAGAGTGAAACCTATTACTTCCTAATGGTATAAACTTGACGAATATAGTAAATAAATGGAACCTCATTACATTTTGTAATGGTGTTCAAACACGCACTTTGCAAATATAAACTATATCTTGCAGCATTAAACTTTCCATTCGTATAAGACCATTGTATTTCCATTCTGTTAACTTCCCAATACTAACCACCATGCATTAACTTGAAAATATTATTAATTCCAATTTTAGTGGACTGACTGTAAATGAGGAACTTATAATTATAATTTTTTTGTTCTCTATCCCTCCTTAAGGCATCCAGGGAATATTACTTATAATTTTAATTAAGAATTTGTGATAATTTTCTAATTCGTATGGCATAAAAAATTTAAACAAAATTGCTTGAATAAAAAGTCTTAAAATTGAACAAGACAATATTTACAAAGGAGATTTTAAATAGTTTTTGCCGTATTTAAAATCAGATTCAACTTCTTCAAATTTTAACATTTTTCCAAACTAATATATTATTTTAAAAGGTAAATCTTGTCGTTCAGCTTTTATTATAAATGTAAGCCTGTATTCACGGGGTTTATTATAGCGTTTTATATATAAAGTACAAATACAAAATATTTTAAAGTGTTTTTCTGAAAAAGATATGCTTAACCTGCATGACTTGTAGTATTTTTTTTAAAGATTTATTTAAGGTTACATTTAAACAAAGATGCCAATTTCATTTTGCAAAATAGAAAACTTTATTACATCACTTCTTTACTTCAGCAATTCTACTATTTATGAATTATCCTTATGTCTTTCATTCTGATATAAAAGTCTTTAAATGTCTTCCAATAACAAATAAAAAAAATCGCGATCTTTGCATTTAATAAATCGTTTTTCTCTCCCTGTTATGGCACAGATTTCGACATACACGGAAGCTGTTTTTCTTTCCAAAAAGAAAAACCACCCATATGTCGGATATATTGACCGGTTGGAACAAATGAAACAAAGAATGCCATTTGTCATGTCAAAACAATCCTTTCGCATCTCCGAGAAATCAACCATTCAGATTCGTTTTTATAAAAAAAAAACAGTCGCCGTTCACGATGATTAACTAGTTCGCTTAAAGTAAAATCCCTTTTGTTTGGGGCTTCGAGATTTTTTCATAAGATGTGATTAATATTTCATAGCAGTAATTTAAGGCTATAAATGGGAAATTGTATTTTCTTCTCGTGATAGGAATAATAAAATAACGAATGCGTTTGGGCTTTCTGTAAAAAAAATAAGTTTCAAAATGGAGAGTTATTAAAAATATAAATATTTTTTTGTTCTTATGCCAGACACTGCAATAATATATCATTTGTGTATAAAAGATTATGATTTTTATTCTTATAAGAAATGCGCACATGCGCTTGTTATTAACCAACTTTTTAAAAATCCAGCATCGATAATAGTTTTCGCTTTATTTTGTTAATTATGTCCGAATTAACACATGTTAACTAAACTTTTCAAAATATCAAAGTTAATATAAAAGGGCATTAAATTAACATTTACATAATTCGTACTCCTTTTTGAAAGGTTTTAAGGACTTTTCAAACTCCTTAAAAGTAATGTATAAGGACCTTACTTTTTTATTTAAAAAACTTGTCTACATTTGTCACAAAAAATTAGATTTTAAGTAGCAAATGGGCTTCTTAATATTTTTTTTAAATAAATGAATTTAAAAGAGGAAAATACATACAATTAGCTAAGAAGTAATGGATTTTCTACTCAGATACAAAGTTATATTTGATTCACATTAAAATCAAACATTTTTAATATAGAAGATGAGTAAAATGGTTTAAATGGACTTTTAAGTTCTTTGTGACTTGAAAGTTACTTGTAACTTGAAAATCTCTAAGGACCTTTCGAAAAAACATAAACTAATTTTTAAGTACTTTACAAGGACCCTTATGGACATGAAATGAAAATAAGAGTTTCTAAGTACCGTACGAACCCTGATTTAATCTAATATATATCATTAAAGATATCAAAACTAGAGAGAATCCAAGCAAGAAATCGGCATGAAATCGGCATAAAATCCCCATAAAAGTTTTGAAAATGAAGGTGTTATAAAGGTATTTAAAAAAACATGCAAAACAGCAAGCATGACCGAAAATTTCAGCATTAATGTCCGAGAAGAAAAAAATGCGTTATTTTAAAAAGGTTTAATGCAAGCAAATTAAAAACTTTAAAAAATATATTCAGTTTGTTTTAAAGGTATTTGGAACAACATGTAGGTTCCAGGAAGGTTTGGATAAAGATTTTGTGCAATATTTTTTCTGGTGTGTTTATCTTTAACACGTTGAACAATAAAAATGCAACAGAATCATGTAAAAATCCTTCTCAAAATCAATCAATTTAAAATCCGGACGAAAACAATTCCTTAACATTATTTAATAGTATCTGAAAGATTTTACGAATTAATTTAGATTTTAATTAAGTGAACTGTTTGTTGTTTAACTTTGAAGAATAAAGTTCGAATATTTAAGGTCAATTCGAAAGACTTTTCCAACGTATAAAGTAAGAATGGATACGCTTTCGTTCCTTCTCGAACACATTCCCAAAGTTTCTCGAGAATTTCCTTTCGAACTTTTCCAAGTGAAAAACAAATTCCTTTTACGTGGATTGAATTTAAATTTTAATGCTTGGATTGATCGAAAGGTTGTTAAAAACTTTATTGATTGCTTTTTGGAATGTGGGTGGCACACTGTTTAGCAATGACCGCGAGGGCTCGTTATTGCTCTGAAATTCGTTGAATTTTATAAATAAAGTACGTACAATTATTGGAAATGTCTTCTAAAAGACATTATAAATTCCTGTTTGTATTTCTCTAAAAAGTAAATAAGGTTTAGATAAAAATAAGGCCTCTAAATTTATTAAATCTGGGTTAGGTTTTATGTGGCAAACAATTTTAGACACAAATACATAAAAAGTTTGTAGATAACAAAAATTTATAAAAGTGTACCGTTTTAAGTTACTCTTGAAATTACGAAAGATAATAAGAAGATTAAAGTTTTATAATTTGTCTTTGATAGTTCATGTTAAAAGGCAAAAATGGACTCACTTTTAAAATGTAAAATGACAACAACTATAATAAAATTCCAAATTTAGATTTTGGATGTTTTTATAAAGTATATTCTTACTCAAATATTAAATAACATCAATCCTTCAAAGTATAATGAGCAATAACTAAGATCATTAAAGTGGGTTAGATTGCAAAAAAATCAAATTAGAGTCAAAGAATTTAAAGTACTGCTTCGAAATCAAAATATTCAGCGTTAAAGTCAAATATTTTATGAACAATATTTTAACTAATAACTATTTTAATTTTAAAAACTTTCTTAAAACCTAAATATTAATCAACAGTTACCTCCAAATAAACTCCACATAAACTGCTCAGACTACACTCTCGTATCTGTCATATGTTATATACTTTCGGAATGTATTGATCAATATTATTTTGTTGCAAAAATTTAAATGTTTGTATATACACCTTTAATAAACATGCACAAGGTATTTCATTTGTAAATAATAATGAAATAGTGTTTAATGTTTTACTGTAAGTATTAAAGGTATATAAACATTTAAATTGAATTAAGCTCAAGCGATTTTGACTTATGAAATGTTGCTTTCAATTTTTGGATATTTCAATAATTTATCCCGTAATTGTTTTTGTTTTAAATATTTTCTTTTAAAAATTAACTAATTGTATAGACATATATATTAAGTTATAACGACATCTCATACCATCAGATTAAAAAAATTATTTTAAATTTGACCAGTTTTTATAAATTAAAAAATTTAGTGGATTGATGAAAAAACTTGAGTTCCTAAACGTGACATCACTTCCATGAGAGTCAGTATGTTGAAAAAGGTCCACTACTTTTGTTAAAATTACAAATACCACGTTGACATTGTTTAAGAAAAACAATGCAACAACTTTTATTGGAAAACTCTTCAGATTTGAAATCTGATTTTTCAATCAAAAGTTCTGAATTTTTTTTATAATTTAAAAATTGAGTGTATTGATGGAAAAACTATTTGAGATCCTGAACGTGATATAGCGTATATTAGCGTCAGTGGGTTGAAAAAGGTTTATAAATTTTGTTAAAGAAATTATAAATACCACGTTGCTAGACATTTTTAAGAAAAACAATGCAACAACTTTTATTGGAAAACTCTTCAGATTTGAAATCTGATTTTTCAATCAAAAGGTCTAAATTTTTTTTATAATTTAAAAATTGAGTGTATTGATGGAAAAACTATTTGAGATCCTGAACGTGATATAGCGTATATTAGCGTCAGTGGGTTGAAAAAGGCTTATAAATTTTGTTAAAGAAATTATAAATACCACGTTGCTAGACATTTTTAAGAAAAACAATGCAACAACTTTTATTGGAAAACTCTTCAGATTTGAAATCTGATTTTTCAATCAAAAGTTCTAAATTTTTTTTATAATTTAAAAATTGAGTGTATTGATGGAAAAACTATTTGAGATCCTGAACGTGATATAGCGTATACTAGCGTCAGTGGGTTGAAAAAGGCTTATAAATTTTGTTAAAGAAATTATAAATACCAAGTTGCTAGACATTTTTAAGAAAAACAATGCAACAACTTTTATTGGAAAACTCTTCAGATTTGAAATCTGATTTTTCAATCAAAAGTTCTAATTTTTTTTTATAATTTAAAAATTGAGTGTATTGATGGAAAAACTATTTGAGATCCTGAACGTGATATAGCGTATATTAGCGTCAGTGGGTTGAAAAAGGCTTATAAATTTTGTTAAAGAAATTATAAATACCACGTTGCTAGACATTTTTAAGAAAAACAATGCAACAACTTTTATTGGAAAACTCTTCAGATTTGAAATCTGATTGCTCATCCACAATTTCTAAAATTAGTTAATGTCTCTTGTGAATTACATTGTTCAATTTCAAACCCAATAAAAAAAATTCAAACTTCCAACGAATAAAACAATTGCTTAGAACTTAGCTCTTTTCCCATGTCAAGTCCCGTCTCTCGCATCGGGCAATGCAAGTCAGAGCCGAGATAAACTATGAAACATGACTTCTAATAAGGCCCATGCAGCGGCTGTCGACCGCCGTTCATCACTCGAAACAACTGCAGCTCTCTGCCAATGACAGCGCACTTCCGATAACGACCCGCCAGTCAGAACGATGGAAATCAAGTGGGGCACTAATAGCGAGCACGGCGCCAACTGACTCGATAAGGATTATTCCTCGCGCTAAACCCAGTTTTGTCGTGTTCCAAGCAAAAGAAAATATGATCGATTCGCTGTTTCTAGAAGGAAAAGGGAAAGGAGGGAGGATTGTTGGAACTCAAGTTTTTTTTTTATTGAAGTTGAAAAGATGTTAGAAGAGTTTTAGAGGAATAAAGGTGTTTTTTTTAGGAGAGAGACAGCCTTTTTGCCCGTTTGGAATTTTTTAATGAAAGATTCTTTCGGGTTTTTTTCGGTTAATGAATTAGAAATGCTTCTGCTTAGATGGTTTTCTGATACATTAAAAAAGACATTTTCTCCTTCGTTGAGTGTAAACATTTCTTGGGAAATGAATTTTCGTACTGTTTCCAAGCAATCTGTGTTAAAAGCATTACTTGTCTTTTTAGAACTTTCCGACATATAATACTTTGTATCAAATGCGAGCGCATAAAAATAAAAAAAATAAGGAAAATATTTTGTTATTAAAATTTTAAATAACAAAAACCGTAACCTTTAATTTTTTTTACTGTATCTATATCGTAAATAAATAACTTGAGAACCACACATTAAGAATATATTTTAAGCTGACGATTCCTATACCTATATTTCCTTTTTCCAACGATTTTTCCTTTACCTATAGAAAACAAAATAAGTACTTTAATTATGTATAAATAAGGAAACTTTTTACAGAAACAAATATTTATAATCGTTCGCTTTTTATGGTAAATACTAAATTCCAATACTAACACCTTTCTATTATTCATAGATATCGGGGACATTTTCGTTTTATTTTCCTTTTTCATTTATTTAAGAAAGAAATATTAATTTTTTTAAAAAATAGTTTATAAATTAAAAAACTAAAAAGCAAATATATTTAAAAGGACACAAATTCTTACAACGAAACATTTCCTTTAGCATACTAAACAAAACCCATATTTTATAATTTTAGTCATTATTTATTAAACACGTCTCTTTATCAGGATTTATTGGATAATTAAAGTCCATGTTCCTTCATAATGATTTAAAAACACAAAAATAAGCGGGTCTGAACTAACAGTATAGTTAGGAATGAAAGAAGGACACAATACAGACCACGGAGAAAAAGAAGAGAGAAGTTTAGGAAAAGAAGAAACTAGGTCAAGTTGACTGATTTGCATCTCAAATTTACAAAAGCGAGTAATTTGTTGTTTTTAACCAACATAGTTCAAACTGTCAGGAACAGGATTGGGGTATAGAATTGGAAAATATACAGGAAAATAAGGTATTTCTTGAATGTCACTGAATATTTCAGGAAACAGTATGTGTTCATATATTTTTATTATAAGTTTGCAATGGAATTTAATATTACTTCATTTTTTTAATTATATAATTTACTCGTAAATATCATTTATAAAAGGTAGCAGGGATTTTTTTTATAAACAGAATGTAACAAACAAAAGTCAACATTTAAGGAATTTTAATACCAAAAATTTCCTTTAGATTATTTTTAACAGTAAAATGAATAAATCTATTGATCATGTAAAAAGCAGATTCACATCATTTGTATGCTAATTATTTTCATTTATTTTCAGGTCACTGCTGTTTTTAATTGAAACACTTGAAAATCAAAAACAATTATGGTGTCTTTAGTCAATTTTTCAAGAGAGTTCGAATTGTATAACGACACCCTTACCTCATCAAATATCGGAGATTGGGTAATAACATTTATACTTTGACGATCTCTGTTAGAAATAAACGTATTCAATACTGACAATTTCTTGACTGTGTCATTTTTTAAACCACTCAATCATGTCATCTACGAATTCCAGTGGAAAATCCCACGAGAACTTACTAAGTCCTCGTCCCAAATGCAGGGCTCAGGGCACAAATGCATCCATGTCCATGGAAGTGGGATACCACTTCAACAGGGCCACTGCTCAGACTCGCATCAAACCCCAAGAATCGCAAAGCATCCACACCTACGGCACAGACAGCTCCCTCGGTGTTGTGGATTCCATATCATCTGTTCAAACCGAACGACAGCTGCTGAAAAACATGATCGTCCTAGGGTTAGGGTTCGTCTTCACATTCAGCGCATTGGCCGCACTGCAAAGTCTGCAGAGCTCCCTATTCCTTGAAACCCTGTTGGGATTGCATTCCCTGAGCGTTCTGTATGGGTTAGCGGCGTTTTCTTGTCTGTACGGACCCATCTTCGTCCAGAAACTAACCCCGAACTGGACAGTGGTACTGTCCTTCGTCCTCATCGCTTTGTACATCTCCACGTTTTTCTACCCCAGATCCTACACTATCATCCCGAGCGCCGTGCTGCTTGGTCTCTCGTTCGGTCCACTCTTCTGCGCCCAGACCACATTCCTGATGCAGCTGGTGTCGAGGATGGCTTACCTCACCAACGGAATCCGCGATAAAGTCCAGCAGAAGTACCTGAGACTCTTCTACTTCTTTTACAACTCCAGCAGGATCTGGGGACACCTGCTGACGGCCATGCTGATACGGTACGGCGGGGACGTTTACGTCTTCTCGACCAGGCCTCAGTACCCCCGATTCCAAGCCACCGGGCCTCACTTCCCTATGCTGGACCTTCACATGTCGCCATCCCTCTACGCCACGGTTGCCAGGCCCAGCCTGTGCACTCTGGATCACATCACGGACGATCAAATATTCAGAAACCCGGCCTCTTACGTGTTCTACGTGCCCTCCAACCTGTACTTGATGTTGATATCGACGTACCTCGGCCTTGCTTTCCTGGGGCTCGCCACTGTCACCACTCTCCTGGACAAGTTCGACCTGTACGTGTCGCAGGATCCCTTGGAGCGACCGCCCATTCTTCTCAGCTTCAGGAAAGTGATTCTTGCTTTGATCGACCCACAGCTTCGGCTGATGTTCCCCATGGTAGTATTCATCGGATACCAGCAGGGATTTATGATTGCTGATTTTACTAGGGTAAATATATAACCTTATCTTCTATTCAATGTTATTAACCCTTTATGGCACCAGCAATAATTTTTTTTATTATTTTGCATTGAAAAATAAATTCCCGTATGTTCCATTTGGAACCACTTAAAAGGTGCCTTATCTGTAAATACACAAGTATTTTTTATATTTAATACTAAATGGCACCACTATATTTAGGAAAATAATTTTTAATAGGAACACGCTGTGAAGCAAAAAGTGAGAATATAGTTTCGAAAAATATTTATTACTTGTACTTTTTCTGTTACCAAGGGTCTATTTTTTTCATTGAATATTCTTTTTCTTTACATGACTTCGGGTGATGTTCCAGTGATGCCAAATGGCACCACGAAAGTTTTATGTATCTAATTAGGTCCCATTAAGCCTCAATGATGCAAAATCGCACAATTAAACAATTTAATTAAAAAATTTAGATATATTTTAAGTGAATATTTATGTTAATTTAGACAAAAACTAGGCATAATTCCAGAACATAATAGCATTTTCTACTGGTAAATAAAAATGCGGGCATAATAAGAATAAGAATGTCTCAAATGGTAAGAATAAGAATATTTCATCTAGTAAAAATAAGTGAGATTTATATATCTTACAAGAGCAATATAACTCAGTTTTTTTAATTGTTAATTCAATTAATTATTAAATAAATTTTTTCCCTCAGAGTGTCAAATTAATAACATTTACTTTGTGTGATAAGTAAATATACAATAACTAAGAATAGCAATAACTTCAAAGTTCTTAAAAATACTAATAATTTAAGAAATGGTTAAATGTTATTAGTCATTATCGCAAAAAGTATTTTAAAGTTAATTAACATTATTCACAGTTTTTCTTTAAGTTGTTTTTACTCACTTCATTTTATAAACAACTCTTAATTAAGTATAGATTATAATATTTTATTATTTAATATTTTAACGAAGTCTAGCTATAACACATTGCTTCTATATTTCTTTTTTAAAATATATTTATTTACTTTAACGAGAAAAACGAAAAAAGTAAATTAAAACATTTTAGATAATATTATATAGCAATTCATTATTTCCACATGGAATCCCATTTATTTTTAAGATTGCCATTATAAATTACCTTTCGACTTGACATCTGACAATCCAGTGTAGTTAGACGACTATCTGAAACACATTTTTCAATAATTGGCACGATTCGTTTAAATTCTATTCCAATTATATTTGTTTTATCGTCAAATTACATTCAGTCTGCAGCTAAAAAAAATAGTAATATAAATCATTCAATTCACTATAATAAAAAAAAATGGGGAAAAGAATTAAATTTCATCAGACGAAACAAATTCGTGACAAGAATAACTAAGACTTTGAAAGACATTTTAATTAAATTAATTACCTTTCATCCTCAACTTTAAGCGAACAGAATTCCAATTCACTCTAACGTAGTTACCTCTCCATTTGGAATCTTAAACCAAATTGGATTCTAAGCAGATCTTGTGACATTTTTCTCTTCTAACGACGCTAATTATCAGTAGACGTCACTTTATTTCATCGTCTGCTTATCTGCTTATTTTAACTAAGTTCCTTATTTTTCTTAAATAAAATAAGGCTTTATTTTAAATTTTCGTTACGCATGGTTTCAACGCGATAGAAGATTAAGCTTTAATTTTTGATCGAATTCCGAAATCGGGGCTGTGTCAAGTTTCAAATAAAATAAACGAAATTGTTTCAATGAACGTTAATTATGATTTCTAAGATTGATTCTCTTTGAAAAGAATTTTCTTTGTTATTTCGTATTTTAAAGAAGTTTGTATTAGGGAATTCAATTAATGTTCTTATTCTGATTTATTTGAAAGCAAATAATAATTAAGTTTATCGATGAAAGGCATTACTCTAAACAAGAAAAGAATCCCTGGAATATTTTCTATAGTTTAAACTCGATTACATAACAATCGGCCAATCTTTTTTAATTTAAAATATTTAGAAAACAAAGAAACGGAAGTATTTAATTTCCTGAAAGCACATCTTGAGCTAATGGATTTTGAATTCACCGCGATATTCTAAGTACAAAAGGATTTATTTTTTCCTAACTAGAATAAAGCATTCAACTCTGTTATTGAGCTTGTTAAACACGTTTAATATTTTATGAAAAAAATTAACTTCATCTTATATGCTTTTAACAATACTATACTTCAATTCAATTATAAAGGAAAGATAAACAACTAAACGAAAAAGATTCCTAAATAAGTGTATACTTTAAAATAATAAAATTTAAATTTTGCGAATATTAAACATCAACCAGTAGTTTTCAGTTTATTTATTTACGAATATAAATTTGTTTCTCGGCGAATCGAGTAATTCTTGTTCGAACCGTAATTGTTTTAGCATTTCCTGTTTAAACACATGTGCATGAACATTACATGAAATGATGTTAAATTTCTTCTTGTGCTTACAACAGTATACAACACATATTACTCAAGATAAATATAAGAACTCGCAATATGAAAAAAAGGTGTTTAAAATTTAGTATTTAAACCTTTTTGTTTTTCTTTGAGTATATTTGCATTGGAAATAACTGATAACCGATCGTATTTTCTCAAAAAGTAACAATGTTATTAAATATAGTTAGTATCAGCTTCTGTTCAAGCGATTTTAATGAAACTTGGCAAACTTGAAATAGAAAATCGGAAAAAGGTTTTTCTTTTATTTGATGTCGATTGATAAAACTGAACTGAATTATTACAACTCAATTATCTTACATTCCATTCTTTTATATTTAAATATATTTTTACCTTTACATCTTCCTTTTACCTTTACATCTTCCTTTTACCTTTACCTCTGCATACGTTTAAAAAAAATTCCGATTATGAGCATTGATAGTGAAGCGCATAAGACACTGAATTGTGGTGTTGAGGATCTTTATTCGATTCCCAATAAGATTTGTTTGCACATATTTGATATTTCTGTGTGCCTATTGATTGAAAATGATTTATGTTGTATTATATCTCAATGACAAATTTGTAAAATATAAGGTAAAACAGCCTAACTTGGCAAGCATTTACTTATTGTAGACATTTTTGAGTACGTGAAACTTGAAAGTACGTAAAATTGAAACTTATGTATTCGGAGCCAGGATAAGCATCGAATATAATCGAAAATGAGTACACATTTTACTTATTTTCATGTACCTATTTTTAAAAGTGCATACAGGAGTATGCAATTTAAGAAGGTTTAAGAACGATCTTGACAAATTAATGATTATTTTATAATCCAATTGGTCTTAAGAAGAAATCATTAGCTTTAAGTATTTCTTAAGTAAATTACTTTTAATACCGTATTTTTTCTAGTCATACGTCAGTTATACTCTTGGCCTCGAGGCCATCGGTTACACCCTCATATGGTCTTAAAAAGAAATCATTAGCTTTAAGTATTTCTTAAGTAAATTACTTTTAATACCGTATTTTTTCTAGTCATACGTCAGTTATACTCTTGGCCTCGAAGCCATCGGTTACACCCTTCTATGCTCTTAAGAAGAAATCATTAGCTTTAAGTATTTCTTAAGTAAATTACTTTTAATACCGTATTTTTTCTAGTCATAAGTCAGTTAAACTCTTGGCCTCGAGGCCATCGGTTCACCCTTCTATGGTCTTAAGAAGAAATCATTAGCTTTAAGTATTTCTTAAGTAAATTACTTTTAATACCGTATTTTTTCTAGTCATACGTCAGTTGTGCTCTTGGCCTCGAAGCCATCGGTTACACCCTCCTATGCATGGCAGCCATGACAACCTTAGGATCCGTGGCAGCGCACCAGTTCTTCAAACATATCAAGAGGATGACCATCATGTTCGCCACAGTCGTCTGTCACGCGGGACTGCTCATGGTCCTTTGGCTCTGGACACCTGTCAGGGATGACGTGGCAGTCTTCTACGTCATCGCTGCTGGGTGGGGTCTGTGCAACGCCGTCTGGGAGACGCTGACCACGAGTGAGTAATTTCGAGAATTTACGTATTAGGATTTGATTGGTATTGATAAAGATATATTATTTTTTGAAACTGAATATACAAATTTTAATAATAATTTTTCAAATAATTAAGAAAATTTGATTTAGAAGATTCAAAACATGAAGAGTTTTTTATTTGGTAAATGAATTAATAACTTATTGCTATCCAAGCTAAAAAAATACAGTATAAAACGTTTGGAAAGCTTTTATTTATTAATCTATTACAACTAAATAAAACACTTATTGCTCTTATTATATTTATGTAAAATATTTAAACTCTTTGCTGAATTACACACATTAGTTTTAGGAGTCAATAAAATGAAGGTATTCAGCGAACACATGCACTAAAATTACTGGAAAGTACTTTTTAGTGTTTTATATAATTTAACATGAATGGACTAATTTTTTATGATTATTGTTAATAAAAATATTTATACACTAAAAAATTATTTTACTTTTGTTTATATAAGGTGCAGGTAATCTATTTTACTTAAAAGTAATGGTTTATGCTTTATTTTATATGAGCATCATCAGAAAGTATTTTCATTTGTATGCTTCAAACTATTGTCAAAATAATAGTATTTTTTTACATCACAAAGAATAAAATATATAACAGTAAAACATAGTCTAATGATATTAAAAATTGTCAGCTTACAACTTTTATATAAGTATAACATTAATTTTCTTCGTGGATGTTTTAAGCTTTTTTTAAGAGAGAGAGAGATAATTCAAATTATCTAATAATTTATTACAAGTTTTGTCACCCCATCTCCAACAATATATTTCCTTAAAACTGATCGCTTTTGCATCCAAAGCAATTAGTCTCGCTTTTAACTTTTTCATTTTCTCATACATAAAAAAGCTCTTCTAAATAACTGCGCATGCTATTATTCAAATAAAGTTTATGAGCTTCCTAACTCATAGTTACATTTATTACGACAATTACACCGAATACATTTTAGCGTGATATAAAATAAGAATTTGTTTGCCTAAAATAAATATCGCAGATTAATGGTAATGACTTCAATTTAAAGTTGAAGGTTAAGGCTCGAGTAAAAATACACAAAATGCTTCACTTTGCTAATTAAAGAATTCCAGGCTAAATGGGAGAGTAGGTAAATATTGCTCCAACCACCTCATTTATGATTTTGCTATTCATGAAATAAAGTAAAATTTTATCTTTTCGCTTTATTCTTCCCGTTTATAATCTGGGAAATCTTTTTTTTTATCCTTTAATGTGATTTGAGTTTTAAATGTGCTGTAATATTTAAACAATGATTTATCGCGGATACATAAAAAAAATGGATACTGTAATCATTCTGCATTTAGTGGTTTTACATTGTAGGGAAATATGTTCACTGGATTTTCATTTAATCTGCATTGAACTTCATTTCTAGTGTTATTCATTTGAGGAAAACAGTGAAAAGATTAACAATGTTTACGGAATTTTGTGATTGATATATTTCTTTTCTAAGGTAATTTGTATTTTAAGTTCGGAAGGTTTGATTCTATGTTATAAATTTATAGCTTAAAGAGGTTTCTTTAAGTACATTTGGCTTTTAATTTTAACTGAGTCTAATCAAATAATACTTAATATAATATCACAATATTGTGCTATTATATTAATAACATTAATAAAAATTAATAATAATTTAAAATATACCATATTAAAATACAGTATTGAAAACGCTCATAGGTTCTCTTTTAAAATTTGTTCCATGTAAAATCTTTATTTTTTTCTTTAAAAATCTTTAAATTTAAATCTTTATATCTACAATCTTTATGTCTTTTAAATAAATGTCTAAAAACACTTAAAAATAAATAAATATATATATAAATCGCAAAAAGATTGGCTTGAAATAATTAAAACTTTTTATTTGAAAATATACAAATTTTTTTAGACATTATCTTTTTATTTTAAGACAGTATCTATAAAATTCTTTGAACAAATAATTTTTAAAAAATGCGTTTTAAGTCATTCATTTTAACCGGTTTTTTTAAGCAAGCCGTTGATAATGCTGACCTCTATGAGCAGACTGATAAACTTTTTATTTTTTGGCTCTAACGAATAGGTGGGTTGCGCGTGTATAGGTGGGGGGAAGGAGTTCATGCAATAATTATCGCACGGGCGGCAAACTAATATATTATATAATTAGTGTATATACTATTATTCAATATAATAACATAAACGAATTAAAAATAAAAAATTTCCCCTGAAACTGGATAATATAGTAGTCCTTCCTTTCCAGCATATCTGGCCACCTCGTTCCAGTACGACTGGCAGGCCCCTTTCGCCGTGTACTTCATGGCGCAGTGCATCGGCCTCACCACGGCATTCACCTGCAGCCCCATCTTCGTGAACGAAGTCAAGATCTGCCTGATGGCGGGACTCCTGGTGGTGGCCCTCATCCCTTACTCGGTACTCGAACTCAGACTCCACAGGCAGCAGAAGATGCAGGATCGCGCTGCGGACATCTGAGTCCCCCCCCCCCCATCCATCGCTCGTGTTTACTTTGTGCTGATGAGTGTTCCGTCTTTTTCGTCAATACTTTGCTTCCTTTCGTCTTTTTAATGTTTTCTCGTTGCATCCAATAACAATGCATGAATGTTTTAAAGCTACTGAGTTAAAGGGAACTGGAGAGAGGTATCAGTAACTGTAGAAACTGACTTAGAAGCGTCGCGGAGGGATACAAAAAAAACTAAGAACAAGCTGGTGCTGCAAGGAATATGGACAAAACGAATTTAACGTCGCCATTTTTTATTGAAATCAATTCTTTTTTTTAAATGGGGTCTTTCCCCTTTTTTTGACAGGGTGTATAAATTTATACTAATTCGAAACATCAAAATTATTATTATTAAAATAAAATGTATTTATGAATTTTAAATTCATGATAAATAATTTTTTTCTATGTGAACTGTTATGGTTAAAAAGGGTGTGATGAGGTTCCGGATCTTTGACTCATCCGCTCAAATTGTCTTTAAGCTCAATGTTTATAATATTGATCACTTACAGCTTAAATTTTACAATCAAGTTGCAACAGGTTCTAATATTAATTAAGGGTTTTCTATTAATTTTTAATTGGAAAAAAATAAGTTATTTTGACAATAATTAGATGTTAGTTCTATTATTTTCTAACCTAAAAAAACTGGTGTTTGTGTATTAAAAAAATTATATGTATTATTTAATGCTTTAATTTTTCCGACAATTCTATATTTTTTTTAAATTAAAGAATTTAACAAATGTCATATTTCTTTGTATGTGTAACACTTACTTTTTCTACAAATGGGAGAATTTTATTAATTTATATTTTCTTTACGCTGCTCTATGCTTTTTCTTCTTCATTTTTTTTTTAATGAACACTAACTTTTCCAGAATTATTTGATTTTTAAGTACATTTTCAATAAAAATTTTATCACAAAATATCAGCTGCTTTAATGTTAAAAATTGTATAAAAAAATTGACGATAGATAAAGCAATATTGTATTTGAAAGCGTATGTATATATAAATGCCAATATAATTAATTATACGCATATTTTATTTAACATTTAAATAAGCTTGATTCTAGTCGTATTTTAATTAGAAATTTGTATATATACAAAACCCTGGGCGAAAAATCAGATGTGTAAATAAACTTGACATTTTCGAATTTGTAAATAAATTACGGTTTTTAAGTTTGTAAATAATTTCTGATTTAAATATAATTTTTTTTATTTTGAAAAATATACTTTAAATTAAATTTTTTTTAATTCTTTGTATAAATATAATACTTTTCATTCTTGTATAAATATAATTTAAAAACGTCACACTCTCAAAAAGGATTTACGTTTTCCATTTTGTCGAACAGCCCATTTTAAGTGGAATACTTCCATGTCCTAACACGCGCATGTTTTGTTAAAAAAAATTATGTAATTCTTGCTTTTATATTCCATAAACAAACCAGACATTTATTTGAATAGAGAACAAAACCCAATCCCCCAATAAAACGACGAAAGCTCCCAATTTCCAAAACATATCGTATCTCTCACAGTTATTATTTCCAATTTCCGAAACCCCACTTCCCAACATCCGCCCCCGTGGCGATATTAAACTCTTAATACCCTCCACTCTCAGCGTGGAACACTTCCAAAAATAAATTGCGGTCCCACGTCTTTGAAAGGGAAATTCCGTGGGGAGAGCAAATAGTTGGAAGTGACTTTCGCCAAAACTATTGTGCGCCTCCAAGACCCGAATTAAACGAGAACGTGCGTGTTCTTTGGCGGCATAATATGCTGCCAAGAGAATGTGGAATGCGCTGGAATCCCGGGATATTTCGGAAGATCCTTCCGTTGGAGATTGAAGAGTTGGCGCGGATTAAAAAATTTCGAGTCTCGAATTTCCGAGAGATTTGGTTTGGGGTTTGAAGTATTGATCTTTTGTTTATGAGGAAATGGTTTATGTATTTTATAGAGGATTAATTTATTCCATTTACATTTTCGGATATATATTGAGTAAAATTGTGTGTGAGATTAATGTACAAAATCGGTACTTTACTGTACAGATGTGGTAATTGACAATTAACTATTTTTAAAAGCATTTAAAGTTTGAAGTATTGAAAAAAATATTCACCTGGTGTTTCTATGCAATATAATTGTTTTACTGTGTATATTACAAAATAGGGATTAACCTCACATTCACGCGAAATGCACTTAAGACATCTGTAAACTAGGATATCGATAACTAAAACGATATTATGATAAATTATTATTTTAATCGATTCCTCAACGCCTATGTTTGTTACAGGATTATGTTTTCATTGTATCAATTTATGAAACGAGAAAAACTACGAGAGTTTTTAGAACAACGCTAGAAAATCGTATAGCTGTGTATCATTTAGCTTTATGCCATATAGCTATATGTCATATGGCTGTATGGCATATAGCTGTATATCATGTAGATTTATGTAATATAGCTTTATGACATAGAGCTATTTGTCATATAGCTGTATATCATATAGCTCGACCCTTCATATAAAATATAAAAAACTGGGAAAATTAAAATATAATATACGTTTCAAATTAAAAATATCTAGTTTTATTATAAAATAATTTCAGCTATAGATTTTATTTTAAGTAATTTTTGCATTTTAATATATTAAACTATAACTTACTTTACACAATTTACATTCATGATTTTGAAATGTACTAACTTTTAATTCTATTACTTTATAATCTCACTTATTTTCCTGCGTGTGTGTTTATATTAAAAAAAAACTTTTTTTTGTCTCAACAATTAAATGTATGTGAATTTGCGTAAAATATTTATTTAAGTCTTTAATACTCAATCGCCTATAAACTGCATATAATTTGAATGTATTGTAATGAACTTTTCTTGAAATGTCCTTTTTAAATTTCATTCTAAAATCATATCTAATTTATTATTATATATCGTAGTTTTAATATGTCTAAAATATGTCTTTAATATGTCTAAGACATACAATTCAATGCAATTGTATATAAGTAAAATAATGTAAATAAAATGCTAATTCTAAATGTGTACATTATTCCTTTAAAAATGTCTTATATTTACTTTATAAATCATACTTCAATATCAAACCCTATATATCATGATCACATCATATTATTGCCAATGTTATCTCAATGTTGAAACTCTCTTGTAATTATTTATTGTGAATACACATCGTATTTTGACTTTAAAGTTCTAAATAAAAGTGAAAAAATGAATCTATTTGTGTGTCTTGAAAACAATTTAATACTTTAATTTTTGTATTTTATGAATTATGTCACTTGACATATAATTAAATTCTGTATAACATAATCTTTCGTCCTGAAAAAATAGAAAATTTATAAGAAAATAAATAAATTTTGTTTAAAGTATTCTAGGCCTACTTAATAATCCGATTAGAAAAATTAAATAATAATAAAATCATGTTTATTATCTACTGTTAATATTACTAATTTAAACTTATCTTTTATTTAAATTTAAATATTTACAATTATTGCACCAATTGCCGTATTACATTAATTATTAGTATTATATCAAATACTAATAGTATATTAATTAACTAATATTGCAGTAATTACTAATATAAAATAAATTACTAATATAAAACAAATTACCAATATAAAATAAATTACTAATATAAAATAAATTACTAATATAAAATAAAATACTAATATAAAATAAATTACTAATATAAAATAAATTACTAATATAAAATAAATTACTAATATAAAATAAATTACCAATATAAAACAAATTACCAATATAAAATAAATTACTAATATAAAATAAATTACTAATATAAAATAAATTACTAATATAAAATAAATTACTAATATAAAATAAATTACTAATATAAAATAAATTACTAATATAAAATAAATTACTAATATAAAATAAATTACTAATATAAAATAAATTACTAATATAAAATAAATTACTAATATAACATAAATTACTAATATAAAATAAATTACTAATATAAAATAAATTACTAATATAAAATAAATTACTAATATTATACTATTTGATAATATTACATCACAAGAATAAATATTAAAAGGTTGTTTATTAGGTAAAAATATATCATAATAAAGAAGAAAAACGAAAACAGAAACAGTTGTGTTTATTCCCTGCTAGAATTTCATATATGTGGCTTGCGAAAAGAAGGAACAATATCTCATAGAGTAACATAGCGACCATTTCTATTCTAAGCCACATATATTATATTTCTAAATGTAATAAAATGTTTCCATGTTCCATTCATTTTTCTGCTGCAATAACATACTACTATACTATACATACACTACTACATATACTATAAGTATTTTATTAGGAATATGCATTTATCAGATAAGTTTGAGTATCAATTGCAATACTACTACTTACAACTACTACTAGCTACTTACAACACAGTTTTATTAAATAGTTCAAAGTAGTGATAACAAATCACCAAACTATCTTAACTAGTGGACTCGGTTGTCTGCATTTTATGCATGCGGAGATCGACGGTTATTATGAAATTAATTAATAAAAAAACTTATCATTTTAACATGAATCTTCCTTTCTGTGAACGCATAATTAGTTTAACATTTAATTTGTACTGGCATATGTTGACCTTTGACATACGTTAATTATAAAAGGTTGGTTGGTATGGTTGCTTTGGTTAATTAACGTCGCACTAGAGCTGCACAGTGGGTTATTGACAGCGGTTCGGAGCCAATCTCGAAGAAAAGACCCGGGAACGAGGCCTCGTATTTTTTAACCATGGTCAGATAACGAGGACAACACCAGAGCTGGCACCCAACGTCTTCAATAGATGTCGGGACTTCAGACCCTGATCATATTTATCGTGTACCAGTCCCGTATACACGCCGATAATTTTTTTTGGATGTTCTGGACGACATTCCTAGTGTTTTGTAGCGAACCTGGCAACCCTTCGATCACAAGATCACTACTTTTTTACTTTTCTTAGTCAAGTCCATCGTACAGGATCGAACCGGGAACCATTCGATTCCCAGCTGACGCCTTTATCCACAAGGCTATCCGCCCCCCCCCTTAATTATAAAAGAGATATCACATAAATAACATATTTATTATTTATATGCTGATGACAACTCTATAAGAAAATAACTTCATATTTCAAAGGACTACAATATTGGTTAGTAAACTTACCAGTTCTTCTGATTTGTTTATTTTATTTTAAGGTTAACAAAACGACTAAAATCATTTTTATATTCAAATGGAAGTGTGTTAATTTATTCAACATTTATATATTAAAGCATAATGTTAATCAATCACAAACAATTTAATATAATATTTTTAAATGCACGGGTATGAAATATTACAATATATTTCTCTCATATTTTAGAATCAATTTACCCTTAAAATTACCATCAACCATACTATATTAACATAGATCAAGCAAACTATATTAATTTTAAGTATTCTCCGCGTCTATTATAAGACTCGAAACATTACAATAAAAATGAGCCTCAGGTTACAAAATGAATCTCAGAATTTCTAGTCTATTTAAAAATGCAGATTCTATTTCGAAATTCAAATTTACGTCAGAATATATTCTCTTATCCCAGCTGGAAGAATTACGGAGTTACGAAAAATGGTTATGAAAAATGCGTTTAGTCTTATACTTAAATATTTCACAATGTGTGGAAACATGATTCTGTATGCATGCCAGAGTGTTCATTAGTTATTCTCTTTTCCTAATTAGCGCATTCTATTCAGTAAAGCTCTACGGAAAAGCGCATTTTCTAGGCTGACAGTTTAAGGCTTGAAGTTTGGGAATATAAATTTTTAATTGATTATTCTGTGTATTATTTGTTATTGTTAGTATATGTCTGTAAGGTATTATTTTTCTTTTTATTATAATAAAAACTGTAGACGTAACTATTATAGGGATAATTGGTTCAGTATTTTTTGTTGCTTTTAATAAAATATTTAATTATTTTTTATATAAATTTCAATACGTCTCTTCTCTATGTTTTTTTAATTGATTTTTTATCGCTGTGTTCTGCATTAAGGATTTTTTCATTAAAATCTTTAGAATAGTTTTGCACAACAGTATTGCGAATTGTTTTTAAAATCTGAATAACAAATAATAGTAAAGACCAGTTTCAAATTACTAAATTAATTTTAAGTAAATATATTCGTTTTAGCCATTCAGAACCGAAAGTTTGCCAATGGAGATCGCTTGACTAGTTCTTTACAAACATATGTAGAGATTCTTCACAAAGTGAAATTACTCTTTACTTATTCCAAAACCAAAGTAGGGTAATGAATACAATTTTTTTTTAATATTAGCTATGTACGTTTAATGAAGTTTTAAGCTTGTTGTTTCTTTTTAAATCAGATGTTTTCATAAAAGAGTCTCAGTGTATTTCAATTTTGCGTAAATATTGTCATTGTGAGGTTGTTTATAAGCAAGTATATATTTGTCAATTGTTTCTATAATAAATATCATCTTTAAATCCTTAGCTATACGACAATTGTTATTTGTATTCCTAAAAAAATATGTAACGGGGCTTGCGATTGGACCCAATAAAAAAAATAAAGATTTGTAAATCTAAGAAAAGTCACCACTGGTAAAGTAATCCATACTAAATGAAACCTTCCAATAGAAACTATGAATATATAAGCTAGCTCAAATAAAATATTAATTTTGACATTATAAGATATCATGAAAAATGTAAACTTGAAATAATTGGTATTAACAGCTAGTTTAAAGTTTTCATGTAAACGTTTCTTAATAGAGTGCTCATTCCCCCAAACCCAATGGTGCAAATCTCCCCACCCCCACCCCCACCCCCCCCAAAAAAAAATATATATTTAAATAATAATAATTGTGGGACACTGTGGGAATGGCAATCGTCACACACCCCTAAAAGCGGCTCTAAATTCTTCCACAACCATTAATCAGATAATTTTTAGAATTTAGTTTGAATATCTTTCTAAAATGGAATTTAGTTTTAACAAAGGAAAGACGCTGCAATTTGAAGCAAGGTCGCCGGAGTTTGTGCCGAAGAATCGTTTGATGAAATCGGTCGAGATTCCCGTAACTGAGGTCATATTATATAAACATTATACTTATTAAATAATTTTTGTCTCCTCCCCAAAGAAAAAATAACGCCAAATTCCCCTGTTTCTTAACTTTCGAGAAAATTTAGCATCTATTATTTGGGGACAAGTGTCTTTGGTTAATACCTAATTACGGCATTTAAAATATTTGAAGAAATAAAATATTATTCTGTGTATAAAAATTGATTAAATAAATTTTACGGAAATACAGTGGTTGAAATATACGCCCACACCTACAAAAATATCACGTATGGTTAAATAAAATTTTATCAACAAATTCAGTCAAATGGATTTTAGATTCAAATTTATATTTCAACGAATATGAAAGAAATAAAAATAAAAACATCAAAATAGTAAAACACGTCCCTTTTCCAAAATCACGCATATTTTAATAATTTGGTCCATTCAATTTGCCCATAATTCATGAATAATTTATCATGCGTCTAGTCAACTTCACTTCGTCTGTTTGGATTTCAATCGCAGACGTGAAAGTTTCGCAAATGCGTCTGATTTGCAAGCGTTGTACTACGACACGTCTCCTATGACTACATTTAATAAGTTAGTCAATGTGTAATGGTTAAAGGAACTAGTCTGTCTTTTAAGGCAGAACGTTATTTGGTAGGCTGTATTAATATACCCTTGATGGGATTCCAGAAATTAATATAGTTTAATAATTCACTATCAGTTCCAGGGCCGGGTTTAGGCATAGGGTACATATGCTGCAGCCTAGGGTCCCACACCACCCAATATAAAAAATAGTCAATTTGCCGAAAAAATTATTTGGAAGGATGATAAACCAGATCCTATTGAAAATAGTATACTACATTCTTATTATGATGGAGAAAAATTATGTTTTTCTTTACAGATTTGTACAAAGTAAATACACCCTAATACTTTTATGTTCTTTAAAAAAAACATGTTTAATTTGTAATATTTATAAAGAGGCATTATTTTGCTTTTTTTTTATATAAATCAGTTGTTTTTAATTATCTTACATTTTTATTTTGCTTAGAGCCATTTGAGAGTAATACAAAAACGACTGTAATATTTTATTACCATTTTCATAAATTCCAGAATGCCATTGCACTTTGAGACTAATTGAAACCGTTGAAATTTTGTAACATATTATTGGAAATTTACAAAAAACAGATATCCAATCAAGTATCCCAATTTCATTTGTACACTTAAAATGATTTAATTTGCAGTTCTGGAATATATATTTAAAAAAAAAACGATCCCTACTCTCCCCTCTCGTTTTTTCCATATCCCATCTCACTGGAGTTGGGGATATTTGGAGTTTGTTTGCTGCATGACAAATTCAGCTTTAGGGCCACTAACTCTAAATCCTACTCTGATCAGTTCAGTTTTAGTACAATGCTAATAACTTCCATTGAAACTTTAGAATTCTACATTATTAAAGGTACAATACTTAAATAAAACACAATTCATTAATGTAATCATGAAATACAATAACAAAGTTTAACGGACCATGGCTGTTTTAACTCATACATTAATAAATAAAATTACTAAAATTTCATTTGAAATTAAACAACAGTAACATATTTTTGACATATATATGTGCCCCAAAAATTACATATTAAATACTCTTTATAAATCAGATTTTTTCATTACCAAACTTAATTTTATAAGAAATTAGACCACTTCTATGTCATTAAAAACTCGTAATTTCCATCCATATAAATTAAATTAATTTTTTTATTTGAATAATTTTCAATATTTTTATTTAAATAATTTTTAATATTTTTATTTAAATAATTTTTAATATTTTTATTTAAATAATTTTCAATATTTTTATATAAATATTACATACATACTCTTCTTATAAAATATAAAATAATTTATAAAAATAAACTTTTAATGTTAAGGAAGTTGGGTTTATTTTTTTAGAAGTCAACTATACATTTTAATTCATTTAGGCCCTAATAGAACTATATTTACTAGTATACAATAGAAACCTTTCATATAATAGAATGATAGAGTTAGTTCTTTAACAGTTAACGCTTACAGGAAGCCAAATAACAACTGTAAACAGCAATATTCATAGATTTCAGAGAATTTTGAACTTGAAATATTTGCAAATATTCTGATCAACTATCGTAAAAGACCACAGCAGAAGTAATCGATCCTTTACAAGTATAAGTAATTTTATATAATTACTTACAGTTTTTACAAATAACAAATCCATTCGTATCCATTTTAGTTTGTAAAACAATTTATTTCCTTTCCGTCCACTTGTTTGTAGTTATATAACACACATTACAATTATAATTTATTAAAATTGTATTGTAATCTAATTCAACCAATTTATCTATGAGTTATCTCCTGAACACTCTTTTATAGTTTACAGAATAACAAAACAATACATAGAATTAAAAATAAACGTTACTAATTCGTTTCTTTGAAGTTTTTATGAAACATAACTAAAATGTATACATGAGTAGCTTGCATGCAAAACAAGTTATATCCAAAAATTCGAATAATAAAACTTTAATATCAATTGGAGCACTATAACTTTATTTCAGTTTGAAATATAATAAAGGAGCAAAAATATTTTTTGTGTTAAAAACTCATAAAAAGACGTCATTATCGTATTCATCGAACATGAATGTATGAGCGTCAACGATAGTTTGAATTATGATTGGTTGGAATGTGGATATAGAGGGTTTGTTGCTTATTGATCAAAAAGAAGATGGCGACACATGTATTCGGAAAGCCTGTTCCAAAAATATTAAAAAAGTTTAGAAAGGTTGCAAAACACGTGTGAAAATTAAAATTGAAATAATATCTTATTCATGGCAACATACACATTTAAGTGAAAAAATGTTGTATTTGTTTTTAATTTTTACAAAAAAAAAATTATTATTATTTAACTAACAATAGTTAAGTGTTATCAGTTTTGATGATTTACTCAGAAAAATAAATCGTTCATATATCTCCCGTGCTATTGGAAAAATAAATTCCTTCAAAATTTCATTTTCAGATAAACTACCGAAAAGCCTCCTTTTATGATTACTCTTACTTGGGAACCGTGATAAACTAACGAGCGGAATTCGCGAGCAGCTCGTACTAATCACTTTAAATTAATTACTGCATTGAAAGCCGAGATTAATCCGGGGAACTTTTAATAGAATTTAGGAACAGTTATTGCACGAAAAAAAGAGATAGATGTTCGACATTTCTGTTAGAGCTGCTGCCATCTAACGATAAAAATAAATATAAAATACTTTCAGTGTTTCAATTGAATAAAATATATTTTAAATTCATTTTCTTCCGTAACTTTAAACAACTTATATATTTTGATTATATGAATTTATCGTAATAAGAATCGTTTTAATTAAGTTAGTACATTGCGTTTCTTGTACTATTCAATGTTATTGGTATTTATAGACAAACAATAAATTTTTGTTAGCAATAGCTTAGTAGGTAATTTAAATAAATCGAATTGCTTTACAAAACGGAAGCAATTTTAACTACTATATAAATTTTACTACAATTACAATTTTACTACTATATTAATTTCTAACTCATGTAGAGGCATTTTTTTACAAATTTATAATTAAAAATTTGGCTTTGTTACGAAATACATTCAACAACTTATAATACTTATACTTTAACAACTTATAATAAATAAGTTATATTAGTCTATTGTTTAAAATTATCAAAAGAAAAAACTTTTTTTTTCTCACGGTTACATCAAAAAAATATTTTGCATGTAGTTTTCGAAATGCAACTATTTTCTTTATATTACACAGTTAATTTCTTTTTTTATTACAGATTTACTTTTGTTTAGGGAAATAGTTACATCTTTAAAGTTTTATAACTAAACTTAAATATATATTAACACGCCAATGTACCATTTCTTTAATTAACACTATAAAATAGCATCTGAAATGCCCGTATCAAGGTTAGAAAAAGATTTAAAATCTAAAATAAAGATAAATTAATACTTAATTTGGCTTATAAAGTTATTTTTTTATTGTAAATACTTTACTTTTTCTAAGACTTGATAATTAGTTCTTTAACATCCACGTAATGAAATAATATTTTGCACATTTAAAATATATTTTAGACCAAAAGTACATAAGTTTCAATTTTTTAATATATAACTTTGACCTTAAAGATGAAATATTGCGCTGACATATGCGGTTTCAAACCTTAGAAGAAGAAATATGTAATTTATCAATTTATATGAAGCATCGATTTTGATAAGCGGGAATTTCTGCAATATATTAATAATTTTATATTTACTAATTCTTTGATTACTCGTTCAAGGTTTGTTTTAAAAATTGGGTAGGCACAGTTATTAGAAACGTAAGGTTTGGTCCATGGATACTTGAACGCGCACTGCTCCTTCTTGAGTCTACGTTGAACTCTAGATATCTCCTTACTTATCATAAGTTTATACTTCTTAGTATCATTTTGCTTGTCTTTCACTGCTCTGTCAACTTGTTTAAGTTTCCTATTCCGCAATTCAGCTTGCTATGTAGTGAAAATCATAGTGAAAATCATCCCTTTCCACTTCACGCAAATTTTTTAATTGTCAACTAGACAAATATAATTGTAGAAATTGTCGTTTTCTTTAATTTAAGCATACTCTTTCTACCATCTGTCTATTAAAATTGTAATTATAGAGGTTAAACCAGCCAGACTATACCAGAACTATGACTAATTTTCCTTCACATGCAGTACAGAGGTCAGAGAAGGGAGTGGATCTAGTCGACGCAGCCTACTTTCTTCCAGACGATGGTAGGTCATTTATTCCCAAGAATGATTTCCCCTGTAGTTATGGGGCATCGAAATGTCAACATTTTATGTCCCTCGTATTTCTTTCAATGTACCCGTACCGGTTTTTTGAAAACGCCCACGCACGACCGTTTGCAATCAAAGCAGGCCTCGAAAGCGGACGCCCTCAATTGCCTAATTACAACAATTACAAAACAAAAAAAATAGTGTGACGTAGCTGAGGATTTCAAGTAGGCAATGAAAAAAAAACGCATTAGCAATTGTTTCCCTGCTCATAAAAATTCTTCTATGTTTCATTATTTAGAAAGAAGACGTCTTCCAGTGCTATCTGTCAAAGACCCAAGAGCTGATTATCCAATGGACAGTTTACTGTGATAATACTCCATGTATTTTTTGTGATATCGCAAAAGAATTTTTTTGAAAAAGGAGACTGTGCTGTATTGCAAGTAATGTTCTTTATATATCTGCATGCTAAATGTTTGTATGAAGATTAGAACTAGTTATTTAAGTATTAGTCAAAAAGAAAAATAATAATAACATATTAATTGACGAAATTAATAGTTGTTTGTTATTACTCTACACGTTTCAATGTTGTTGCACACTTAAAATAAAATTAAAATAATTATAAAGTTTAAAAAAAAACATTTTTGTATATAAGAGGATTCATAGTCTTAGTTTTTTTAATATTTTTCTACTATATTTTGTATATCAGAGGATTCTAGTATTCTACTTTTTTTCTTAATTTTTCTACTACATTTTGTATATCATAGCAATCTTAGTCCTCTACTTCTTTTCTAATTTCTTCTACTGCATTTTAATAGAGCACATGAATACTAAAAATTAATTTTTATATTGTGAGATTAAAAAGTAAAATTCCAACTGGATTCCAATGGAATCGTTTCCATTTAAAATTCATCCATTCAATTTTAAACACAATAATAATTTTAAATAAAATTTGTTATGGAGGGATATAAGCACAGTTTTGTCAATATTATATTAGCTTTAAACAAACACGCAGTTACAACATTTTTCTAAACACGTTGGTTGGTTTCTGGTAGAAAGTTTTATATATAAAATGAAACTGCCATTTATAAGTAATTACTAATTATGACAAATTATATTATAGTCACTATTATGAAAATAGAATAAGTTTGAAGTCAATAAATTATTCATAAGATGGTAAGCATGAAGTTACAAGTTTCCAACAGACGGCAACAAACAAAATTAGTTAAATAAAAACTTGCGAAAACTACATAGGACTTTTAAATTGTCTATTACGACTGAATTACAAATAGATAAATAGTATCCACTATTTTGTCTCATGAAGTAAAAATTCTTTAATAAAAACTCAACACAATCTATATACACTGTTTATATATAAAATGGCATTATACTAACAAACATCATAAAAATAAGATCCTTAACTCTTCATTCATGTATTGTCAAAAACAGGCGTTCAACCCTTTTCGGATTTCAAAAAGTTTATTTTTGTATATTTTTACTATATTTTAAGCTTATCACTAACAAAGATACAACGAAAATTGTCTCAAATACGTTTTATCAGATAAGACTATACCTGTAACTTGGAAAAAGTGCCAATGTCATCAAAAGATAAACCTGACATAGATTGTGCTTCTTTCAAGCCACAGGTATAATTCCATCTTCAGAAGATCGCACAAGTATTTATATCTGTAAGGCAAGTGTACCTAATTATTATTGTTAAATTTTTCTACCTGACAAACTAAAGATATATATATATATATCTTTCGTAAACCTTTTCTAAATTATAAACATGTTAAAGCTATGCTACTACCTTTACTTTACATGTTATTTACGTTATTTGTTTACAAATGATTGCTCAATTTTAAACGAGTTCAAGTGCTTTATACTAAAAATTCAAATCCTTTTCGATTTCGTACGTGAATTTTAAATAATTGTCAAGCAATTTACTTTTTTTAAACGCTACCCCATTGCACTAGATAGGCAAATAAAACTTAATCTTTGCTGTTTAGTTTCATTTACTTACTAACGCTGTGTGTAGACGCTGCGTTTACGATTGAAATAGACTTTTAAAGCTTCACCAATTCGTTTCAATTTCTTATTATATATCATAAACGCACTATTGAAAATGTTCAAATTTTTTCCTGATTATTCAATTTTCTGTATATATTTCCAGTATCGACCATGTCCGAAAAGAAAAAGACACCATTCTACCAAGATGTTGACGGGTTCCGACTTCCCGGGCCGTTTTCGGCCGATGCGTTCAGATCTGGCCTGACCTACAAACCGCGACCAGACGACCTGTTCATCGTCACCCCTCCGAAGTGCGGTACAACGTGGGTGCAGAATATAGTGGCGTGCATCTACAGGGACGGGAAACCTTTCTCGTCAGGCATTGAATTCTTATCCCAGACTCCCTTCCTGGAAATGACAGGTGCAGAAGGGGGAATACACATGAAGAGACCAGGTGGCATTAAAGTGCATCTTCCATTTCATCTCACACCCTATTCCCCAGAGGCGAAGTACATTTTCGTCGCAAGGAATCCTAAGGTAACAATGTATTGATTTATATTCCCCATTCTGAAACATACATGTACTAGCAGAACCGTGGGATAATTACCGAATGATCCTCCCTATCGCTACTTTCCTCTGCACACACACACACACCACATTCATTCGGGTAAAATATATTAGAGAATCTTTTATGGCCAAAGAAATAAACAAAAGTTAAACGGTTTGCTCATAGAACGAAGTAATACCAACGGCTTATTTAAAAAACATTAAAAGGAATTATATTAAACACATTAAAAAAAAACGTTGATATTTAAGCGATGAAAGTACGATTTGTGACAGGTCCATGAAATTCTCTTTATTTTTATATATTTTTTTTTTGCGTCTAAGGAGCGTAAAAAGGATTTTTAATATAGAAATAATATATACTAACAAGACAATTGAATAATTATTGCTTGAACAACCCTCCCCTCCCCCCGTACACACGTTCGTTGTAACTAATCATAGCTGGCACTTCTTTCAAAGAATTCTACCCATAGATGGCAGCAATAACTGCTCGGAAACTAATTATTTTTAAACGCATTTTTTAATAAACCGTTAATATTCATGAGACAAAAGTACGATTCATCACTTTTTCAAGAAATTCTTATTTTTTGAACCTCACATGTTAAGATCCGTTATGTGTATGAGACCCGCAAAAGTAATCTTTATAACTGAAATAATATATATGTTGATATAAAGATGAGCGTTTGTGGCTTTGTTTTTAATACAAATCTACAACTCCATGCCGAGCTTGATGACATTTTGTAAACTTGACCTTCAAAACAAAAATAAGGTCACTCGCTACATGAGATTTCGAAAAACCACCCTAAGCCCCTTCGGATCCCTAAAAACTGAAATGACTTCTTACTAAAACCAACAGATGGCGTTACTGTGAAGAAATCGGCCAACACTGCGTAAAGCCCGATACTGACAGGTTCACTTCAACTAGTACAGTAATAAACGTGGGTATTTTATGCCAGTTTTCATCGTTTCTATATAATGTGAGTTTCTAGTGTCCAAAATATGTGTTTAAAAATACATTTATGCGGCTGTGAACCTATAGATAACCTATAGATAGCACCTATAAAAAATCATAAGTATACTAATTTTGTATTTAAATTACTAGTACACGTTAAAAGTGATATGTGCATATGACGTCGATTATGTGTGACTTTACAATTTGATGATTCGGATTCCCAAAATAATTCGTGAACAACTTCAATTAAAATTATTAAAGCAACTTTTTAGTGCTCTTATGGTAAAGATCATATAAAAAAGAAAGAAGAGTAAAAAATTCGTTGATTTTTTTCAACGTTAACTACATTGTTCAAATACCCAGCACTTTCTTTAACTCTGCATTAGTTAAGGTTATACAAGAAACATTTTTACTCCAATAGTTTTAGGGAAGGTCAATTCAACTTGAAGAGAAAAGTACAAGTTAATAAATGTAAAGTAGTTAGAATTATACAAGTTTAGTAAATAGTTTTTTTTCGCTAAGATTTAGGTGGTGGTAAATTGTATATAACATTGTGTGATGACGCTACGCTACATTTTTTATTGATGATTCACTTATTTAACATTATAGAAAGAAACAAAAAGTCACGATGCAAAAAAAAATATTTATGAAAGGTCATTGAACCGTTATGATTAATCTCTGACGTAATTGATTGTATGATTAATGATTTTAAGGTTGCTTTTTGCCTGATTATGTAATTGAGATTTCTAATGGAAAATTGGGATTTTTATTTTATTAAGGACTAGATGAAGTACCCAGGAAAATACTGGTTGATACTTTTACATATATGACCATATTTTAGTTCAATTGACGAAATATTTATTAATTTGGCGATATATTTATTCATTTGGCAACATTTTTATTCATTTGGCAATAATGTTTTTCATTTGGCGACATATTTTCGGTATATTGGCGACATTTATTGATTTTATTTTTTTCGGGGTTTCTTAGATTTTCTCAGGTTAATTGCCAGCAGTCTAATAAGAAAAATCCTAGCTTAGAGTGCCAATCGAATTGAAACCTCCTGAAGAAGAATTTACTTGGCTCTCCTTGCATTTGCTCATCATAACTAAATTCTAAGTTTCTTAAAATTATCCGATTTTATGGTACTATTATCATTAATTTGTTCAAACTATTTGCAGACTTTAAATTATAAATTCACATATTTTATATACCTTATAATAATGTAAACAAACTTACCTCAAAAAGTGAAAAGCGCCTGATAGTTACATAAAACTGAAAGAGCAAAATACTATATAACGTTTTATTTTTTTATATTTATTACTGATCAATTTTTTATATTATTTATTGATTTCGCTAACATGCATCTTTAATTTGTGATATTATTCCCATAGGATGCTTGCGTATCTTTTTATCACCACACTGAAAGCATGCCTATCTATGAGTTTAATGGTGGCGAATTCAATGACTTCTTCGAGCTTTACATCGCAGGAGAAACCGATTTCGGAGATTACTTCGACACGGTGCTTTCCTGGTACGAGCACAGAAATGATCCTAAATGTTCTCTTTATTACTTATGAGCAACTGAAAGAAGATACGAAGACCTACGTCTTGAAAATTGCTGAGTTCATGGGTCCTCAGTACAAGGTAAACCAATTCCCATATTATAAATAAATTTAAACTGCAATGAAAAAGAATGTGAAACAAATTGCATTGATGAAATTGAGGGTACTGAATACAAGGTGCAATTTTCATGTTCTCTCTGAAATTTTGAAAAGTACTAATAGTAATGTTAAAGCTCAGGAGAATAATAATAAATTATAATATACTGAAACGAGATTCCATCTTCAGCATTCTTCAAAATATCTTTATAGATTTTTTAACAGTTATGATATATTTTTGAACAGTCTAGATACATTTTTGAACAGTCTAAATATATATTTAATAATCATCATAATACATTTTGTACAATCATAGTACATCATTTTCTAATTATTAATGATATTTTAACAATCATGAGACATTTTTTAATTATCATGTAATTTAATATTCTTACTATCAAGGTATGAAGCGTTCAGAGCGAAAGTGGATCATGTCCAAAAGTATTTTTTTAAAAATGTTTGTTGCGGATTAATGCTTGTTAATGGTGTATATTTTCTGAGTCATAGTGAACCAAGTCCTTACTATTGCTATTTTATAAAAGATGGAATTATTATCTTCTAAATCACTGTAGGATTAAGCTAATTTTAATAAACTTTTACCTTATTATCTCAAAACTATAGCTTATGAACTTGATCTACTTTTGCTCTCAACGCCTCATATATTCATCAACAAATAATCATAATATATTTTTGAACAATCATGCTACATACATTTTTGAACAACTTTAGAAATAAATACCTTGCCTTGAGAGGTGCTAAAATCTCTTTTGTACACTTTTGTATTTCACAAAACAATATATTTTTAAAATTCCCAAAAAGTTTTATAAAAGTTGATTTCAAACTTTTATTATATTTTTTTATAGGAAGCGTTAGATATGAATGAACAGATGCTGAAAGATGTCATACATCACAGTAGCTTCGGCTTTATGAAGGAACATCTCAATAAGCATTTCGCAGAAATGGATGCTATTCCAAAAGAAGTAATTAAAAGCAATCCTGATATTCCTCCAGGATTAAGAAAACTTCTTCTTGGTGATGCCAATATTTTCAAGGGCGGTTCTTCGAGCGTAACTTTTGTACGCAAAGGTAACGGCCCACAACAGTTAATTTACAAAAAATATATATTTAATAATCGTATATATTATTTTTGTAGTAAATATCCCTTTTACCCTCCTTAGACGTAACGAATTTTAACACATGATGTGCCTAAAGAAAGATAATTTCATGGACCAGCGTGCTTTCATCTTATAAATATCAACAGTTTTTTTAATGCGTTTAAAATAATTAATTTTATACGTTTCTTTTAAACAAGCCGTTGATAAAGCTGCCCTCAATGAACAGACTGTTAAACTTTTTTTATTTTCTGACCATAAAAGATTCGCTAATGGTGGGGGGGGGGGGGGGGTGTTCATGCGATAATTATCGCACGAGCTAGTAATGGGATACTTTCCAATGTGTTTCAAATCGAGAAACCTTTTATTGCGCACAAGTTGATTTTTAATTGCTAAAAATAAAACATATAATTTTGGCTTGTGCAAAGAAAAACTGACTAACGAAACACGACCGGGGAATATCGTCCTGCTTCGAAGTATTACTTCAACTCTGACGATATAAAAATATTAGCCTATTAGAATAAAATTAATGTAAATCGGAGCTAAAAAAATATATAAATAATTATGATGAAAAAAGTTATAAAAAATTAATTTAAAGTTCACAGGCCATTTACAAGGGCTAACTCTCTATAAAAACAAATTGCTAAAGTCGAGATGAACAATAAAAAATACTTTTTTGACATACTACTAAAAGTGATTAAGTACTAAGAACCATGTTATAGTTACATCATACAGTTAAACATGACTAAACTGACCTGATCATTTTTAGATGATAATAATCTTCTATATGACAGTTTAATAATAAAAATGACTAAATGTATTTTGTCACTTTTACTTGAAATTATGTACAAGATTAAATTTGGTCATTTTATTTAAATGAAAATTCTCTAACGTTGAAATTAAATTTTTTCTTCTGTATTCAATTTATAGAACATATATTATTTTTAGTTCACTGGTAATCTTTTCTCTTGGTAATAGATATAAAAACGGGGACAAGTCACATTACCTAAAAAATGTGTTGTTGACTAAGTAAACCGACACGAAGCCAACTGAAAACGAAGGGAATATTAAATTCTGATATTTCGCACTAATTAGAACTTAAATTTGTAATTTCTCACATAATACGTCTTTTGACTTGATCGATGGCAGTATACCGACGATATCAATCTTCAAACTAAATTTTACATTTCTTCTAAACTAAGTGAATTTACTTTTTCATGAGCTTTTTCTTAAACTTGCAACAGAAAATAAATTAAGTCTTTAAATGTTTGCAGTTTTGCAGTCTGAACTCATTATAAACACCTGCTGCTGCATTTTATACAAGTTTACTTTTTAATGGTTCCCTAAAAATATAACTGTTTCGTAGATCCAAAACATGAAACATGTTTTGTGCAGGCATAAAAGTTAATTTTCATAATTGCGTCTATCTTTATAAACTTTTCTGTTATTTATAGCTTTTAATAAATTTCTAGGTATTGTTGGAGATTGGAGAAATTACTTTTCTGCGGAGCAAAATTCAAGAATGATGAAAAAGTATGAAGAGAAGACTGCTGGAACTGACATTCCTGATTTATGGAAAGATTACATGTGAAAAATGTGTTTATAACTACCTCAATGTAAATAGTTTTTTAAAATCTTTTTATAATAAACTCCTACATTTTCTCTTTAAATAAAATGTTTATTTTTCGTTAAACATTATACAAGAGTCGTGGGTAGTCTTCTTGTTCTACAAGGTAACCTAAAATATGTTTCTGCCCTTAATTTCTGAATGCGTGGAGTAAACAATGAAAAAAGCAAAAATGGTCATTATAATGTAAGGAATAAAAAAAAATATTGAATTCTTTACTAAATTTATTTTAAGATATACAATTATTGTACTAACAATTCAATTTTTAGTCAGTACAACAGTTCAAAAAGTATTTTTCCACTTTTAAAAATACAAATGAAGATATGCAGTTATCTGTGATTTTCTATTTAAGAAAGAAAGTATCAAAGTGTTTTTGACTTTCTGCAATACTTAGAAACCCTAGATATCACGACTTTGAATACTTTTAATGAAATAAGTGTAAAACGTTATTTAAAAATCTTCATACTGAGTCACTGACTAACTGAAATATCGAATTATAGTGGCTATCGAGGCTTTTTATTCTCCAGTTCTTCACAGAATCGTATTGAAAATCTTTTACAGACCGTATGAATACCGATGGGAATAACTGAAATGTTTTAAAGATTGTCAAAAAAAACTTTGATACTTCCTTTATTAAATACATAAAAGTAAGTGCATATCGTTGTTTGTTTTTTTCGCATGATTTTTCATAAGTGTAAACACACTGCTCACATTAAACATGTTCTAAACATTATTAAAAAACTTTATTTTTCCTTTGTTAAATACGAAAACCAATAGCCCCATATATTTGTTTGTTTTAAAATGTAAGGATACTTTTTGGACACCCTGTGCATATTTTATCAGTTATTTAGTTATTGTATTTAATTATAGTATTTGACATTTTATTTTAATCGTAATTAACTGAGAAAATTAATTTGATATTTTCAGTGTAAAAAGATAAAATCTCCGAGTATCTCTTAATTCAGCTCCAATATAATAAAGTATGCTCTTCGTCTCCTATGTAGCTATTTTCAAGTAAATGAGTAACGTAAAGAACGCATTAAAAAGTTTATGAATCATCTCATCATTTCACCAGAAAAAGTTTTCAATAGTTTAGCCACTATAGAAAACTTTCTACCATGTAAATATGTTTAATACATTGAATTTTGAGGACCAAGGATATATTTGACAATAAAAATCAAACTAAAGACACACACAACCCTTAGCGGAAGCAAATACTGAAGTTGAGACACAACGAGCCATTACCCGTGACTTGACCACGTGCGAAATTATTTATAAAGATTTACACGCATCCATGTCAAAACGCCTATTGGACGAGACAACATTTATGTCAATCCTGCTATTTGTAACAGATTTCTAATGTAGCAATGGATCCATTAAGGAAAGCAACATTTCATTTCCATCCTGCATAACTGATTTTAAAGATATCTCGTGTCAAAACGACAACAATGATGCTTTGAAGTGGGCACTGAAAGAAACACATTAGCAATTATTTTTTCTGTGTACATAGAACACTATCTAGGTTATTTAAATAATAAGAAAACTATTTCCAAGGTTATCTTTCAAATACAATAGACGGCTGTCAAAGATGTGAGTACGGTGATCAGTTAACGTCGATTAACAGAGGCCGTTTGAGGCTCAGGCGACACTTGGCGATCGCTTTTGGCGCCTGACTAAAAAGTGCGCCGAATTTTGGCGAATAAAAAAATCGAACCAACAAAATTTTTTAAAAATAAATTATTGAAAACCATCATATTCAACAAACTACTGTGTAATTTCGAACATTTTTTTATGATATGATTTTTTTCCTGAAATGCCTTTTCATAAATTTAAGCTTGTTAGAATCCTGAGATTACTTCTTCAGCGCTGAGTCATATTGCAAAGCGCAATTGAAATTATATATACCGCCACGAACATTTGCAGCATATCACTTCTCGTTCAACAAACTATTTAGATATATTGTTTTTTTTTATATTATATTTCGTAAGAGTTTTGGAAAATTTTAAATTTTAGTCATTTTATTGGTTGTATGTAAATACCTCTCTTATTATGATAATTAGTTTAAAAGGGGTCCTTTTGGTTTCGTAAAGTTTCGTCTTATCAAATAAATAAAGTAAAATTTAATTAAAAAGGAAAACCAGCTCCAACTTTTATCTATACTTTACATAATTTGCCCCTAACTTCAAAGAAGGCTAATACCTTTAATTTGATATTAATATTTAATTTGTAATGCTTGAGAAATATATAACGATTATCATTTTCTTATCTGTTAATAAGTCATTTTGTTTATTTTACTTTATTCACATTTAAAACCGCCGCAAAACGATCTTCATTAATTTTATTAAAGACTAGCAATATGGCCCGGCGTTGCTCGTGGTCACTTTGCACAGTAAGACCAGCGCGATTTTGTCTTGTCAGCGTAGCCATCGCATATCACTTTCTGTGCACTGTGAACAATAAACTTTATCAAAATCCACATTTACTTTGGATATTACCCAGAATTACTTTGAGTATTTTTAAATCTATTTTTATGTTCACGACTTTACATGCTTTTGCGACTACTATTTAAACTGATGTTTTTGAAAAATGTTTCTTTTTGTGAAATAAGAATTCCTAATTTTTTTTAATTGCATATTTTTTGTATAAAAATTAACCTTTTAATAACAATAAACCCTTGTAGAAAAATTTCACATTCATTAGTTTTATTATTGGCGACGCAATAATATATCAAAGAAAAAATATTGCATTCTTCCAAATCGAAATAATTTATCGTATTTGGAGAAGTTTTTTTTTTGTGCCAATTGGCGACCGGAGTCTATATATCCGTTTTTCAACATAATTTCATGTGGGTAAATATTTACGGAAAATATTTCTTATAAAAATTAATTATCAATTATTCATTTTTAAATTCCAATATGTTTTTGAGGTGAAAATTTAAAAATAAGCTACATGGAGGTATAAATATAGAAAACCTTAAGTTAAACTTTTTAGGTAGCCCATTTTAACACCATAGTAATATTCTATATATAACATATTCACATATAACAAATTGTACTATAGTCATAAAGTTAAGTTGTTCGGAACATGAATACACATGGCGTCAGTCGAAAAAGCTGGTTTATCTTCCTACTTCGGTTGGCGAGGTTTTTGTTAACGACGTTAATTTTGTTATTTGGACACTAATTTCGCCATTGTGATGATATTTTTAAATAAAGACTTCTATTTTAGTTCATTTGGCAACATTTTTATTCATTTGGCGACATTTTTAAATTCATTTGGCAATATTTGGCGACATTTTTAAATTCATTTGGAAACATTTGGTGAAATTTTTAAATCATTTGGCAATATTTGGCGACATTTTTAAATTCATTTGGAAACATTTGGTGAAATTTTTTATTAATTTGGCAATATTTGGCGACATTTTTAAATCGTTTGGCGACATTTTTAAATCAATTGGAGACATTTACTCATCAGCCAATCAAAATGAATCGTTTATTCCAGTATTGTCGAAAAATATTTTTGGTCGCCAAGATGATATTTAACAAAAATATTATGAAGGGAAGATCGAGATGTAAATTTCCCATTGGAGTAATGTTAGAAAAAATGGAAAAAGTTCTATAACTTTTGAATGATTGCAGATATCCAAATGAAACAAAGTGCAGATTTTAAACTAAGAAAATATTGTCCGAATGGTGCAAGTTTCATAAAAATCTGTGCAGTAGTTTTTGAGTTAAATCCGGACAAACAGACAGACAGACAAAAAAAAATTTTAATGCGATTTTCTGAATCAGTGTATCCTAATTCGTGTAGAAAACTCAAAATGAGGGGTTTTGTTCGATTCCACAGACAGACACTCCATTCTTATATATAAGTATTGATTTCATTGTAATTGGATGACAAGTAAAAATCGAAAATTAAGCAGCCTCATTAAAACAAGAACTTCGCTTATTGTTCTCTACTCCTGATATCGGATTCCAAAGACTAGAATCTGTCAAATCATCGTAACTGAAACCAGACAGCGGTTGTGAAATTGAAATCTAGTCTTCTTTTTTAGGTCGGTTGCGAGTGTCGTTGATTTTGGACTGGGAGCTGCACAGCTGTGCTCTTATGCAACTGTGAGACTGTTCCTAGTACAGCAAAGAGTTCATGTGACTTTACTTCTACCCAGTGAATAAGTTTTGTCATTTTGACAAAGCTACCTTCAAGCAGAATAATGTATCCTTGAACCAGCAGCTGGTAAGTACGCTAAACCACCTTTAGCAGTTATGTATTATCTCTCTATTTTAAAAAAAAGTAAGCCCTAGGGGGAAAAAGTAAGTACTAGGGGGAATTTTCAGTTCTTTCAATGTTATTCAGATCGTATCTCAAAATGTAAAAGTCCTAAAATTACGAAATTAAGTGAATTTGTTAAGAAATGTTTGATAAATAAGAAGAATATATTTTTGTTTCAATACTGTTATTAGTTTATAAGTTATTTAATATTAAAGTCGTCGTTGATAAAATTTCGCTTACAACTAATTTTGTCCGTCGAGTTTCTGAAACACTATTAAGAGGAGAGATCCAATTTTTTTAGGGAGTGTAGAAATAGGTTTGAACTAGAAATCCCAGTAAGCATTTTTTTAAATTCGAATTCGTTTTGGATTTATAAATTTTTGAAACATTTAAACACGCTCCACTTTTTGAAGTTTTTTCACCCTCATTTTTGAAACGTGATTTCTAAATTGCTATAAGTCATTTAAAATTACATATTCTCTTATTCAAAAAAATATATTAATGTTCGTTAAAACTTCTTCTTTCTGATGTTATAAAGATTGTATTTCTATCTTTACAATTAAATTAGATATGGTCAATTAAGATAGGTATAAAAAATAGCGAAGAAGGATAAAAATGTCGGATATTTCGAGAAAATTTTAATTTGCATCTTTTTGTCTCATTGTTCCGCTTGCATCTCAAAAAGTAAATGTCCTAAAATTATGAAATTATGCCAGTTTATTAAGAAATGTTTGGGTAATAAGATGAATATTTTCTTTTTTCAATACGATCAGTATATTAGACGTTATTTTATGTTAAAGTCATGATATTAGAAAATTTTGAAAACAATTCATATATTTTTGGATACTTGTCTTCCAATTTTCAACAAAAAAATAAATAAAAATTAGGGATATAGATTAAACTATTGGCTACAAATGATCCAGAGCGTTTGTGAAATTTCGATTTAGTTTTGTAGTTATAAATTTTTAAATAATTGACGAAATGTCTGAAATAATCGTCAATTATACGGGTAAAATTTTAAGTGATAAATTAAAACTGCTCTAAATAGTTCAAAAGTATACTTTTTTCCCGTTAAAAAAATATTGTTATGTTCTTACAATCTTTCTTTCTTGAATGGTATCAATACTGAAATTCTATCTTAAAAAATAAATTAGATGTAACTATTTATGTGAAGTACTATAAATATTATTAAAAGATACTCCGGAAGGAAATGCCAACATTGGCAAAATGCCAACGTGTATTTGGCTGCCAACGGCGAATTATTATTAGCGCCAATTCTCAATTATCTTACTTTATATAAATATAAGTTGGCGATTAAGCCTATTTATTCTTGGCGCGTTTATGCTGTTGTTTGTTTACACATGTTTCGCTTTTCAATGAGCACAATTGCGTTGAAGCAGTTCTATAGTTGAGTTTTTCCAGTTATGGGGGGGGGATTTGGGGAGAAGCATGCCCCCCCCCCCCCCCCTCTGTAAACTTGAAACCTTAAAAGTTGGGAATTTCGAGTTTTAAAAATCTCTGAGTTGGGAAAATTTATGCCTCAGGCAAATTAATATTATTAGCAAAGGAAAGCGACGGACTACTAGAAATTGCCCAACTTTTATTAAGATGAAACTTAAATTAGACCTCAAAACGGACCACTGCATTGGAACATGCGTGCGACAAATCAATACTTTCGAAAGAACTGTTTAATATTACCTATAATAAAGCTGAAAATGTCTTATAAGTTGGAACTGGGAATTTTTTTTAGCACTGTTGTGTTGTGAAATTTCGAATAGGTAGGTGTGGTCTGGTTTAATAACGTCACACTAGAGCTGCACATTGAACTACTGGCGTTGGTTCGAGCAAAGCGCCCTTGATTTGTTATTGGTACGTATTTACTTACTACATCAAGGACGCTTTGGTTCGAGGCCTTTCTCAAAGAAAAGACCCGGGAACGACGCCTCATATTATTAACAGTGGTCAGATAACGAGGACAACACTTCAGCTGGTACCCGATGTCCTTAGTTTGGGAATTTTGAATCGTTCAAGTTCGGAATTTCGGATCGTTAAGTTGGGAAATTTCTTGTCTCAACATACTAAAAATAAATTTGTGTGACGGCACTGCCAGTAATAATTTATATAACTAAAAAAAGTATTGTTGTTAGGACACATTTTCATTGCCTACAGTGTATGAAGCCGGTATTGGTTTGCGAAGCAAACTAAAGAGGATTGCGTAGCAATCCTCTGGGTGTTGGTGGAGCGTTAGCGGAGCAGGGGGCGGAGCCCCCTAGTCTTTAAAAATAAGTAACATTCATAGTTTCGATTATTTTCTATATTAAAATATATTTCCTATACCTAAAATAATAAAAGAGTCTTTGGATCACAAAACATCTACTTCCTCTGCATATGAAAAGCTGAAAATTTATTTATAAGTACTATTCATCTCCTCGAGATATGGACCTGAGGCTCGAATATGTAAAATTCAATTTTGTTTTTTAAATGATTTTAATAATTTTAAATATATTGCAATAAAAACTTTTAAAAATATATTTATAATATATCCAGAACGTACCTTTGTAGGTAGCGCGTGGGACTTCGGAACAATAGGTCGCGGTTCGAGTCCAATTAGTGTCCACTTATTTTTTAAATGCATATTGAATATGCCTAAACGGGTTCCCCAGCAGCTCCAAACAGTTAGTTTTCTATATGTAAAAATATAAGCTGTTTCTTTTCAACGGCAATCCAATATGTCTTTCAATATTTTTAATTGCGACCATTATCGTTTAAAATTGTATCTGTGGCTATGTAATTCTGCTAAAAAAAAATTCACCTAATATTTCACAATTTTTGACGTGAATAAGTCTATAAAATCGTTATTGGGTACCTCTCATGAAGTCGTATGCCATAAAACGATACCCGTCAAATACTTATAACCCCACGTGTAAACATCCTATGGCATACCATTGTGTAGAAAAAGTTAGACGTTTCGTACATTCCGACTCTTAACCCATTCCCTCCTCTGACATTAAAACCAGGGTGGGGGAGTGTTACCCGTAACTGGAGTATGCGCTTCCACCCCATACCATCCTATGTACCACATACCATCGAGTAGTGGAAAGTAGGCTACGTCAACCAGGCCGAGTATTAAGCCTCTGATATAGAATACACTGAAGCAGTATTTAGATATACAGACTGTACTTTGTACTTTATTTTAATAGTTAATAATTCGTGGTATGCCTTTAATATCAGTATTTTTTGCACGTGGGCATCAAAATTGGAAAAACTGCCTATTTTTTATAGTGGATATATAATATAAGATAGTTATATATAAGATAGTGATACAGTTACTGATATGTGGGTAGAGTAATAAAAATTTTAAAATGGGTCATCAATGTACAGTAGCTAGCAAGAAAGGTACTGTACCTTTAGAGTACCTAGCAAAAAATTTACTGTTCCTTTGTAGTAGCTAGCAAAAAAGGTACTGTACATTGCCTTTTAGGTGGTTACCATATCTTAAAATACGTTCCATATCTTAATCTCTCGTTTTACCCGTTCTATTAGAATAGGCCTTATTCTTGCTAATTTTATGGAATACAAGACAATAGCATGTTGTTATTTTGTCTCTTGAAAGTGAGCCTCCAGGAGATTTATTTATAATTCCTCTTCGATTTTGAAACTCATTTAACATAATATGAATGTTGGCTGTATTCAATTAAGAATAATTGCTTACTAAAAATACTAGAAAACATTTCATGTGTCGACATTTATATTTATTACTACTTAGGATACGCGAATTCGGAGTTGTCACGACCCCTTTTTCCACACCTTACCGTAGCATACAATTGTTTAGTAATATAATTAAGACAATAAGAAAGATTTTCTTCCTGAGTAAGCGGGATTTAGCAGATTGTCTTATCAACAAAAAAACATTTTGCAAACGTCAGCTCTTAAAAACAATGTTCAATGTATACTAAAGATAAACCATATTTGTTAGATTTGCTCTTCATTCTATTACTCTACCGTTCAGTTCCATTTATAGACTTCGCAAATAATAAAAACCTTTTGCAGAAGATTATGCTGAGTTTCAAGTAAGATTCATGTTTGATACTTGTTATACTAAATTACTTTTTTTCTATATATTTTGCAATATGTAATACTCGAAATTTTTAGAACTTATTTGTTTAATACTTTCCTTACTGGAAAATGCAGAAAAAGTTTTAACCTCCAAAATCATAAATCTTCTAAACTTCACGGAAAATTTTAATAATAGAATTTTACATAAAGCATTTTTATTATATTTTATTTCCTTTCTTATAAGGTTTTTAGTTTACTTTTTAAAAGATAAATTTTGCATTTTCCAAAGCAAGTTCAAATATTTTTTCTTAAAATTTCAGATTGTGCTTTTATTTCATAGTGTCCTATTATGTCTTTAAACGCTGAAGCAAAAAAGAAGAAACCCCAAATCCCGTTTTATCAAGATGTGGATGGATTCAGAATTCCCGGAAAGTTTAAAGCGGAAAATCTCCGATCTGCCATCGCCTACAAACCCCGGCCTGACGACCTGATCATCGTCACCTACCCCAAATGCGGAACCACGTGGGTGCAGAATATAGTGGCCTGCATCTACAGAGAAGGAAGGCCTTTCTCGTCAGCCTTAGAGTTCTTGTCTCAGACTCCGTTCTTGGAAATGGCTGGTGTGGAAGCAGCGTTGACCATGAAGAGACCCGGGGCTTTAAAAGTTCATCTTCCTTTTCACCTCACACCGTACTCAACGGAGGCGAAGTACATTTTTGTTGCAAGGAATCCTAAAGTAAAGTTTATTTTTATCTCAAGGATTTTTTTTATTTATGACGCAGATAAACATATGACGCAAATGGGTATTTTTAAGTTGTAGGTTAAGTGTATTTTTGTTGCGATCAAAATCTAAAAGTACAATTGTTGCCTTCAGCGAAACTTCCTTTTAATTTAAATTCTTTAAAGCATGGCGGAGAATAAGTTTTTGTGAGTTGTAAGGTCTACAGGGAAGGCAGACCTTTCCTGAATATGTTTGTAGTTGCTTTTATAAGTTTGCTAAAATACACATAAAAGTAAGACATAAAATAAGAACTTTTAAATTAGAGTTGAAGTATATTTTGTTGCGATATAAATATAAAAATAAAGTATAATTGTTGCCTTTGACGAAATGTCCTTTTCTATAAAACATAAAGGTCTAATTTACGAGACTCATACAGGATAGTCACAACAGATTGTTGGCCAATGACCATTGTTTGGATGTATTACATTTATTATTTTACAATATTCCTATAAAACAATATTTTTTTCCTACTACTTCTCTTATATTTTTAACAAGCCGTTTAGCTTCAGTAAAAACAAACAAAGTAGCTAAAAGTACAGTAAAAATAGTGGTTTGTTATGTGTAGTGAAACAGCCAAACAATGACCATCGCTCCAACAATTTGTAACCACCCTGTATATATTATTGTTGACTTAACCTTATCGTTAAACCTTATCGTTATCTCACTGAATAAACTACTGAGTTTTTATTATCACAAATAGTGGTGACATTACCTAACTACCTGCATCACTAGTAACAATTTACTAGTTTAATAAAATAGCTTATTTATAGTTAAAGAACGTAATACACTGGTAATAAAATACAAGTACATATTCTAATCTTTTCCAAAAAATTCATTTTCTTGAACTGTTACCCTTTCTGTTACCAAAAAGTAAATATTTAATAATTATTATTAATTGTTCAGAAGACCAGGTTGATAAACAATTCTAACTTGCTTTTTTCATCGTTAGTCATGTTAGATATCGGTCTTGAATATTTGATTAATCAATTAATATTTTTTTTTGTAACTAAGAAAGCTAATATGGCAAAACATTAAATGCGTAATATTTAATGTGTACTTTTAAAAGACAGAAATGTGGTTTTAAAACTAGGATGTCTGTACTTAATCCTATGCAATGCCCCATTGTCTCCAAAGGGTGTAAAATGGTCGCACACGCTTAATATTCTCCCCAGTGATTGTTGTAGCTCAGTGAACTTAACAGTAACTATTAAGCTCCTTCCCCTCTGATGAGGAGAAAAGTTGGTGCGAGTCTGGGTATAAAAAAACTGAGAAATAAACAAAATAATATGATGCAAATCTATTTTCCTGAATAATTTGTTTAGATCATTGTTTACTTATTAAATAAACGCGTTGATGTAACGCCCATTCTACACAAACGAATAAAACGCACACGAACTTTTCAGTAACTCGATAATCCATACCACGTGGTATGAATTCTCGAATCACCTAGAAGCTCGAGCGCGTTATACTCGTTTGTGTAGATTGGGCATTAGTAGTATGACAAATCTAATGAAATGTAAATATTCAACAACGCACTATATATATTCGTGTATTTCTAAAAACGCAAAACTATAAATAGGATTTTAAACGCCATTTTATTTTAACTTGTTAAGGTAACTGTATTCATTGAATATTATAAAATTAAATACCATTAATATTACAAAATCTTTTCGTATACAATGAGCGGCCAAAATATTTTGACCTCCTGACGTTTTTAAGTATATGCGCTATGACGTCACTCTGTTTCAGCCAAAAGGCGAGAGGTGTATAAAAAAATTACTTGTTTTTATTTTCAACGTTAGTAGAAGCGTTTCGTTCAAACAGGTATGGATAAAAAAAGGGATTTGACGAACTTTAATCGTGGGATAATTCTGGGTGATCCGAGTCATGGAGTAAAAATCAACAAAACCGCTGCATTTGTGAAATGTTCAAGGTACTGCTATAATGAAAATGTTTAAAGAGTACTGTTAGCCGAAACAGCTATGTTTCAACGTGCTTCATGTGATCGTCAACGGTTACTAAATACTCAAGCGGAAAGAAGATTGCCCAGGTTTGTAAAGAACAACAGAAGGACAACAGTGCAGTAAATTATAGCAGATTTGAATCAAGGATATTCCTCACAATTTTTTTTTGAATGCACTATAATATAGAAGCGTACAGGAAATGGGAATGATCATAATATTCAGGCCACTCAGTGTATTGATACTATATAAAATAGGATATATTCTATAATTAAAAAAATTAAGAAACAAAATAATTTCAATTTTAAGATGTTGATTATGTCTTTAGGATTGCTGCGTGTCTTTTTACCACCAAACGAAGAACCTTCCCCACTTTAAATTCGAAGAAGGTGAATTCGACGACTTCTTTGAGCTCTTCGTCGATGGAAAAGTGAGTTTCGGGGATTACTTCGACACGCTCCTCTCCTGGTACGAGCACAGAAATGACCCGAATGTCCTTTTCATTACTTACGAGCAACTCAAAGAAGACACGAAGACAAACGTCTTTAAAATAGCCGAGTTCATGGGTCCTCAGTACAAGGTAACCGATTTCACATATCAGAGAAAAAATTGTAACTATCATTAACTGGAATGAAGTAAAAATTGTTTGATTAAATTTCTAAATTAAAATGTTATTTGGGGAATTATACGAGAGAAATAATTACATTTTTTAAATTAATTTTTAAAATCATATTTTAATAAAAAATAAATATTTTTTAAAATATATTTTTAACTTAAATGGATTTATTATTTATGTACAAAAAAGGAAGACACCTTAATATTAATAATGACAATTGCTATTTTCTACACAAAAGAAAATATTAGTTACATTTATCTTACTATTGAGATTATTGCATTTATGCAATATATATATATATATATATATATATATATATATATATATGAAATATTAAGATTGATTTAATAAAAAGAGGGCCAAAGGTTGTATTTATATTCTTTATTAATGATCACACCAGGAGCCCGTGAAGCACACGTCCTTGCGGTTTGAGAGTCGAAGCCAGAAGAGAGCGAGATTTCCCCACATAGGGAGAACCTCAGCTAACATAGGGAAAAGTATAATGTGTAGGGATTTGTCAAGGCGGAGCACACATATGAAGTTTTTGGAGGGGTGCCAAAAGGGAATTCAGAGCGCGGGTGATAGGGAACTTTGGTCGTGGGAACGGTTGAAAAAAGCACATAGAGAATGCATATTGTTAGCAATGTCAGCAATAATTAAAAGGACTGTTAAAGACGGGGGCAGTATACAAATTAAATGAAGGAAGTTAAAAGGGGTGGTTTTGTAAAAGGAGGTGGAAAGTTAAAGGGGGTTGAAATTATCTTTCATCTCCCTCCCGCAAAATCATACACATCGGCCAGCGATGAGCACAAATGCGAGTAAAAGATAAAAGTAAGAGAAGAAGGTAATGTCAGCCAAATGGTTGATCAGACCATCCGAGCAACATGAAGAGCTTGTAAGTGATTGGAGAAAAGAAATATTATTGACAGAGGTACAATTAAAATTTTGAAATACTGCTGTATGTGCTCTCCCTAACACATGCTCTACAAATAGTTATGAAACTAATTAAATTACAATACTAAAATAAGTATACCATTATAAAAATCAATATTGTACATAGTGAAGATTAAACACAAAAATATGTTGTAAACAATGAAATATAAAACTGTTCGGTTCATATAAAGACATAAGACGGTCAAAAAATATATGTAACTACTACAACTCTTTAGTGCAACGCTAAACAATTTTGTAAATGGGAGTCTAAAGAGACTCGAGTGACGCAAGTCACTGGTGAAAAAAAATGACTGGTTACAGCCTGACTAAGGTGGGATGGCAGGTATTGACAAACATAATCCTTGAAATGTAATTCAGCTATACTTCATGAACCTACGGTTAGTATTTCTGAAAACAAAATCTACTAATTTTAATACATTTGATATCAAAATAGCATTTTCTTAGAAGACGAAGTCAAACCTCCATGTGATTGAACCAAAAATGGTTGGAGCATGCTCGAGTGATTTGTTGACATGGGAGGATCCTCGATTTGATTGATGTAAAAATGGTAAAATGGTCGACCATGGTGGAATGTTGCACAAAGAAAATAGTCACAAATACTAAAATTGAATTGGTGGTAGTTAAATTTTGATCAAGCTGGTTTGTTCTTTGAAAATATACAATTATACTCTTTCAACAAACAAGTAATCATGGTCAGGTTGGACAATCTGCAGATTACGATTTCTCAGAGGTCGATGGCACATGAACTCATTCATCTCAATTATACAATGTAATATCCTCTTAGTTTGATTATATTACTATGTTGACATAATTTGATTGGGTTTTAGAAAAACAAAATATTTGACTAAGGAACAGTGATGAACCAGTAAGGTTGTTTGACAAACAATATGAAATAATTAATATAAGTAATTAAATTATGAAGTATTTAAAATGCACTTTTTGATTATAAACAAGAAACAATACAATTATCAAAGTATAAAATGAAAATGTACAGTTGACATATAGGTATACTGGGGTGAATAAAAAGAACAAAGTGAAGCTGTTGAAATTGAAGGAAAATATGTGATTGATTGAAATAAATTTCTTTTGATTAAAGAAAAAGGTAAGCACATGGTTAAACATGTGTGATGTCGAGTTCACCTGTAATTGTTAAGTGTGTGTCCAAATAAATTTGTGGGAAACTTATTAGAGTTTACATGTTAAAATGGGTAAGTCAGAAGAACATATAATAATAAATTGGAAAAAAGTTATTAGCAGACTCAGTGAAGGTTAAAATGAGTTCGAGAAATAAGTAAAAAACATTTAGTTAACATTTCTGTTGCAACAATGCAAAATAAAAACCCTAATACAATATCAATATCACCATTTAGACAATTTACTCAAATTTCGTCCTTCAAAAGCAAATACACCCATATTTTCCAAAACAAACAGGGTACGCAATTCAAATGAAGATCTACAGGGTTTCACGTAATAGAGCCAATGAAGGGTTCAGTGCACTCTATCCATTTTGGTCGTATAACATGACATTTTTCAAAAAGGACGAATTCCAGTATATTATATTCTAAGACCCATTAATTTAGAAAAACTTCTCTCGAACATGAATTATAAAAATTGTACATCCACAAAATATCAATTTTAAGTTAACACAATTATTTAGATTCCTAAAATTTAACAAAAATTTATTATGCCAACTCAAATTATTCCATTAAAATTTGTTAAAATTAAAATAATTATCTTCTCTAACTAGTTACTACTCATTATCACTGAAAATATTAAGTTCAGAATCTGTAAAAAATCAATAACAAAATCAAAATTCATTATGCACTAATCAATAATTAATTTAATAATAATTATAATTGAAAAGTTAATCTCATTTCACTATTAATTTGTAATGAAAAGCACTGTAATAGAAAACCAAACTATCTCAATAGAAAACCAAACTATCTCATAAAAATCGTAAACAAAACTCAATTTCAGAATTTTAAAATTAAAATATTATAACACTTTTCATTTATGAAAATTAAAATAATTAAATCATATTGACAATTAACAACTTTTCAAAGTAGAACTTTCTTTTTCTAAGTATTGAGGCGACGCTGAATGCAAAATAATCATAGTTAAACGTTTCTTGCAATTATTCAACTTGATATGTGAAACTTCTTTTTGATTTCGGTAAATATTTTGGGAATATCATGATTTAAATGAATGTAAAACGTTTATTTTGTTGGCACTGAACACATGGCAGAATATCGACTTTCATTCATCACACTGCCGATCATAAATTCGAAAAGCGGAAATGAAAAAAAAAAAAAAAAACCACGAAGAACAGCACAAAACGCGAGCACAAAGTTCACCAAAATAGAACATTTGTTGATTCGGGCACACGTCCTTGAATTTTGATTTCGGAGTAGAAAGGAGTTTGGTTTCGATTTTCATAATGTATCTTCTATTGTGCAAAAAAGGTAAGATGGTGGTCTATCGTGAAGGGTATGAACTTTCGGTTTCTGTTGACTGTAACGGTTTTCCCGGAGCGTTGCTGGGCGGTATTTCTTCAAATGGGCAAAGTAGAAGCAATTTTTTGGTAGCTGTGGCATGGTGTACTTCGGGGCGGTTGGCGTCACGGTGAAAGGTAAAGTCCACGGACGGGAGCGTCGGAGGTGGGCGTGATGGTCTCGGCTTCCTTGGAAAAGCGCTGCAACTGGAAGGCGTCGGCGCATTTCTCCGGACCTGGTTGTTGGCTGGGGTGGGATCCAAATGGGCGGCTTATTGCTGAAGTAAATTCCATTTGGATGGACTCTGGATCGGAAGGGTTCGGCTGGTGGGTGGATGGTTGGCTGGTCTCCTTGTGATCTCAATTAAATTTTTTAACTTTAATTATTGTTAGGGGAATTCCGACATAGGCATATCGCTGTCGACTTTTGAAATATTAAGATTGATTTAATAAAAAGAGGGCCAAAGGTTGTATTTATATTCTTTATTAATGATCACACCAGGAGCCCGTGAAGCACACGTCCTTGCGGTTTGAGAGTCGAAGCCAGAAGAGAGCGAGATTTCCCCACATAGGGAGAACCTCAGCTAACATAGGGAAAAGTATAATGTGTAGGGATTTGTCAAGGCGGAGCACACATATGAAGTTTTTGGAGGGGTGCCAAAAGGGAATTCAGAGCGCGGGTGATAGGGAACTTTGGTCGTGGGAACGGTTGAAAAAAGCACATAGAGAATGCATATTGTTAGCAATGTCAGCAATAATTAAAAGGACTGTTAAAGACGGGGGCAGTATACAAATTAAATGAAGGAAGTTAAAAGGGGTGGTTTTGTAAAAGGAGGTGGAAAGTTAAAGGGGGTTGAAATTATCTTTCATATATATATATATATATATATATTGCATAAATGCAATAATCTCAATAGTAAGATAAATGTAACTAATATTTTCTTTTGTGTTGAAAATAGCATTTGTATCTATCTATCTATAATTCAGACTTAATAAATTCAGTTTTATCTTTTATAGGAAACCTTAGAAAATAACGAACAGATGCTGAAAGATGTTATATATCACAGTAGCTTTAGTTTCATGAAAGAACATCTCAACAAGCACTTTGAGGAACTTGATGCCCTTCCAAAAGAGACAATCCTCAACAACCCGGACATTCCTCCAGGATTAAGACAGCTATTTGGAAGGGAAGAAAAAGTTTTCAATGGTTCAACTGTCAATTTTGTACGGAAAGGTAAAACTCGCTACATTTATTTAAACTTAGTAAAAAAAAAAATCCCAAGAAAAATGTGTCTTTTACTTGGACAGTGACAACAGTTTGTTACATCACATTCGTACAGGAAGGGTATCTAAATTGTGTAAGAAGGCAAGTAACTTTCAAATGTGACTATAACAAGGTTTCAAACTAGCGGGTGCACAGTGCACCTAATTATTTTTCGGTGCACCTAACTCTTCTGAAAAGCTCCTATTTATTGGTCATTCCTAAAATACTCAATTATTTAAAAATCCGATTTCCTAAAGTGCGCGCGATTCTGGATAACGAACTCAGAATTCGTCTGCAAATCATTCGACCAATAACAACCTAAGATATAACTTTAAAATATTTTGTAAACAATTAACTATGTACAAAACTTATATTTACCAAATAACTTTACCCAAAACTTTTTACAAAAAAAGACAACAACAATTTTTTAACTTTGACTCCAAAAAAAATTAATTTAAATAATAGTCTTGTTTAATATTAATTAAATAATTCCTTTTAAATATTAATATACTGTTTATTTATAATTATAATTTTTTTAAAACTCTATAAAATAATTTTCTTATTCTATCCCTGATGATACGTTAAGATATTGGTATAAAAATGTAGATCTAATTGCGCACACATAGTTTATTCCTTTTTAATACACTACACAATTCAGTACAATCATGTATATTTTTAATTAAAAAATTCATAATTTCATTTTCTTAAAATTCTAGGTATTGTAGGAGACTGGAAAAATTATTTTTCTCCAATGCAAAATGCAAGAATGATGAAAAAGTACAGAGATAGAACAATTGGAACTGATATACCAGATTTATGGAAAAATTACATGTGATATTTTAAACTGTTTGTTTAGTGTTTATTTTTCAATAAAATCTTTCACAAAAACGAAATATTTGCAAGACGATGTGATATTAAACATAAAAACCTCTATCAGTATATCTTTTTTATGGGTTTCAAAGATAACAATTTATTTTTACAAATAATAGACTCAACGTCCATTCATATAGCTATATTTTACCATCATTTCAGATTGCTTTAAAATTAGATAACAATTGCTCAAAATGGTCTGAAACGGAAATTCAATGTCTGCTACAATTTATGAAAAATATTTGGTGATTGTAATAGTAACACCTAAAAGTTTAGCCAAATTGTGTTTAAAGTAAGAACAAAAAATTTGGGGGAAATATTATATTTCCTTTTTTTTCGGTTTTACAAAAGCTATTAGGCTATAGATACTCCTTGTTTCTTACTAAATTTTACCTTAGAGTCACAAAGATTTATCCATTATTAACATCACGTAATCTGAAAATTACTTCACAAACATTTTTTTGTACATAATTTTAGTTTATAATGTTATTAAAAAATATCAACAATTATGATAATTTTTTAATTATACACTTAGAGTAGCTAGTATATGAATAGTATTATAAGCATTCCCATATCCTATACGGTCAATAGTGTATTCAGATATCTTTTAAGAGAATTCTCGATTTATAAAATCTGCTGTAATTTGCTACACTGTTGCCTTTCGGTTTCTCCTTACAAACCTGGATACTTTTGATTCCTCTCGAGAAGTCAGTAGTCGCTGACGACCACAAGAGGCATGTGGAGGACCCAAGTTTCTCACAGGTCTTTAAACATTTTTATTACAGTTGCACTTAAACATTTCACAAATGCAGCGGTTTTGCTGATTCCTACTCCATGATTCCGAATAGCCACAATCATCCCACGTTGAAAGCCTGCCAAATAGTGTTTTTAATTTTATTAAAACGCTTCTACAAACGTTGTAAGAAATCACGTTTACTTTTTATATATATATGTATATAACATATACTTTTTTTGCTTCCTCGGACGGAAACAGTGTGGTGTCATTGCTCATATACTTCAGAACTTAAGTTGGCCATAATATTCTGAACACTTATTTATTTGTGCTATTTTGAATAAATTTTAATCATAAAAAACACTCTTGTCTAGAAATATTTGTGTTGCTTTATTAATTTCTGCATACAATTTTTCGGTTTATAGTAATTCGATAATATTCTACTACTGGTAACAATATAACAATGACTTTATTCAACAAATGGGTAATGTAAAAATAAACGAAGTCGAAGTTTTAATAAACATTTCAATATTTACACACATCGACGTCTACTTCTCTGTCGTATGAAAACAAATTTATGTCAATCGTGTTATTCGTCACTGAATTATAGTGTCGGAATAGATTACCCTCAAAGTTATACAAGGTAGTCACAAATTGTTGAGCGATTATCACGGGCTGCACCAAATTTAGCTGTATTTTGGAATAATAAAACTTTATTTCTGCCCAACTACTTCGCTTATATTTTAAACAAGTCGTTTAGCATAGAAAAACAAGTATAGAAAAGAATTGTTCAATTGCAATGTCGTGGCGGTAAATTGGCTAGTACATTTTTTGGATTGCGTTGTGTTATTTTTTTGTATCTTTATGAATAATGTCGTCTTGGAAAAAAATACATACATACCAATAATTTACTTTTAAAACGGTGCTTTATTGACACATTAAATTATATAGGAGAAAACTTATGGTTGGGGGGTTATGTGCAATAATGTGTTACTGACTCACGTGTACCGGTTGGGGAGAGTTCCGTCCGAGGCGATTAGCTGGTTGTTTGGGGTGTAGATGACCGGCTACCAGGGGCGTTACCATGAAATGTGGATGCTGACGTCTGGCGTCCTGGCATCAGGACCTTTCCTTCTCCAGGGGCTCGTCTGGTTTCCTGGCATCAGTGGCGTTGGTACCAAATGGGAGCGCTGCCGTCTGATCTCATGGCATTGGGACTTTTCCGGAGATGGACATGAGGACGGGAGACGATGGAGCAAAAATTTACCCGTATCTCTTGGGCAAAGGCAGAGTTGTAAGTCATGTGGGAAACCTTAAATTTCCCACGGTGGTGTCTTGGGGTGGGGGGTTGCAATCCCACATAAATTATTAAACCCACCACTTGGAATTCGCTCCGCCCCTCTTGGTCACCCCTCCTGGCCAATCCTGGCGTGGTTGTAAAAAATGGCTCAGTGACGAAACTCTCCCACAATGTAACACAGTAATAAAAACCGGCGACCGTCAGTCTAGCCATCCGACCAAATTGCACAAAGTACAAAATAGGTCAGATCCCTATGTAAAAATTGCAACGTGTGACAGCACACTGTCACAGTACCCCCCTTCCACTAATTAAAAAAAAATTAAAAACACATTAAAATACAATTTTTACATATAACAAATTTGGGTTGGTAATTTTTAACATTTATAAATTTTGGTCTTGAACCTTATTTACATTTCATAATCACAACTGACATACTTGGTAACCTTCAAATTATAAAATTTGGTCTTGAACCTTATTTTACATTTCATATTCACAACTGACATACTTGGTAACCCTCAAATTATAAAATTTGGTCTTGAACCTTATTTTACATTTCATAATCACAACTGACATACTTGGTAACCCTCAAATTATAAAATTTGGTCTTGAACCTTATTTTACATTTATTCATTATATAATTGTTCCAGAATGTTAATTTGTAATGAAGGTCTTAAACCTCCTTGTATCAAGGCAAATTGCGTAAGAAAGTCTTTAACTTTTCCCGCGAAAACCTGAGTTCTCGCATTACCTGTTAATGGTACTTGTATGTAGAAAATTGTCCTGTTAAAAGTTCTTTAAACATTTGTATGGACATCCTTCGGTTTTCTTTTTATCTTCTGGAAATCTCAATGGAAAGTTATAAAAAGTCAGTCATACCACTTAGTCAAAATCACACATATCCCCAAAAGTTTATATTTCTAAAAGTTCGTATTGTCTGTATAAAGTACGATTTTCCTTATAAAAGTGTCATATTAGTTTCCAATTAATAGCACCAAAATTAAAATACACTAATTAATACAGTTATACACTTTAAAACACAAAATATCTCCATGCGAAATGAGTCGCAAAATACTTTTCTATGCGCTCCTATATTTACGCTAACTCGTCACATTTAATTGCATTACTAGTTAAAATCCTATATATATAATTATTCAATTATACACAAAATCATGTTTGATAGTCTCTTCAATCACACATAATTCATTGATTCTTAACAGATTTTTTTTTTTTTTTAATTAAATACGTTACACTGTAAACACGTCACACACATTTTCCTTTCTTTTTTTTTTATATCATTACAACACATATATAGAAACAATCATTATCTAATTCTACACAATATCAATCAATAATACTCAAGACGCTTCTAATTGTCCATAATTCAATTCACACAGAAATAATACGTAACGTCTCAATTATTCACACAAACGCCAAAATCCCTTACTAAACGTGGGAAAACAGAACCACCGCATCGTCTGCATTCTCCCATACTCTCGACATCATAGCTTAAGAAACCCCTGCGAAAAAAAAAACTGTCCCACCAAGGACGTTCCCTATTCAACCGAACCCTCGGACTTTTCACCCCAACAATAATTAGCCAACAAAACACACTTTTCTACACCCCGAACAGAAGTGAAGCGGGAAACCGGTCCCTTGATTGTTTACGCATTTCCCGAACTCCGACTAAGGACCATGTGGCACTCAAATCGTCAGACCGCTTTTCCATTAAAAGCACAGGTAAGGTTTCGTATCACTCCGCTTTTTTTTCCTTCAAATTTCATTGTAAATTGAATGATTTGCCATACCACTAAGAATTATTTCCCCTAAACGTGTTTTTAATTCGACTAATCACCAAGTGCTCGCACAGAAAATTTTGTCGCCAGATTGGCGTCACACGCCAATGTTGTAAAAGGAAAATTTTCTTATTTCCTGTCCATAAACAATTAATTGGTCCCTGAAATTAATTCTGAGAATATCTAACTCATTGTAATGCATAACCATTTAATCTTGTAATAGTTTACCTAACTATGACTCGGTTTATACATATTTAAATCGCCGCCAAGAGATAAATTTTCAATTGTTGCCCGTAGAACCTCTACCCGGCAGAACAAATGTTCTACATTAAAAACATGTCTAATCCCTTTATTTCAGCAATCAACACCTATTTCTACTCACTGGAAAAATCTTATGTGCATTTAATAATTGACAACCATTTTCCTTATTTTCCCATAATAATCGCCAATTTATTTTACATGCCAACTCAACGATGTCAAGACGCGAACCTCTTTCCTGCAACCCTAAAACGTCGACGGGTCAAACGGTGACCTTTCTCCTATTCAATAGAAGCATTCAAGGTCCCCCTCTTCGTTCCCCCTTTCTGCTGCACGAACAAAGAGTGTTTCTTTTGAATCGCTCTTTCTTGCTGAGCTTCTAATCGGTAATATTTATCTTATTTATTTATTTCATTATTGAATGACAGATGCTTTTTTTTTTCCAATATAATTTTATGTTTTTATACACAAAATTACATTATTATTATACACAATATTTTATGTATTTTCCACAAATTACCCTATGCATTTTTTTTTTGTACACATATTATATGTTATACTTACATACAAAATTTTATTTATTGATTTTGAACACAATTGTATGACTTTCCACACAACTTATTTCATTCATATTTTTTGTTGATTACCTCAATTGCATACTGTTTATTTATTTGTTTATGATGTATTACATAACACCATGTTACCTGAGTTATTTATTATACAACAGTATACAAAACTCTCACACCTTCAAATTAATCCAAATGGATTTTACGCTTCTCAATTTTTTTTTAATCTTGTAGTATAAACTCTATACTTTTCTAAAATTTTACCATTTTGTAAAATTTGTATATTACCAGCTGCTGGACATTTATCTATGCAACTTTCACTAGTACGCTTGACTGAATTTTCAATCTGAGGTAAAACTCCACAGTTACTTACTCCCATTTCTGTTACCTTGCATAGCGCTGTATTCATTTTCCGACTAGTTTGGGAATCCACCTGATACCCGATATCATTTTTACCTGACCCATGAGCAATTTTGAGTTCATCTTTGCCTATATTATTTTTATTAATATCGCTTTGAAATTTATTACGTAAAATCATATCACAAATTTTCATCCGCCTTCCAAGTATAATTGGTTTCCCCTCCAAATTTACAATAGTAGCTGTGATTTGCTTATTATCCGATTTATCCATATTTGGTATAATTTCGATATTAGATTTCAAACGCTTGGGTTGGAAAAATACTTCCATATCTTTACTGATATCTTGTCTTAATTTTATCTCGACAGATTTACTCTGACCGCTTTGTAAAATTAGTTTTCGTTTTAGTGAACCAGGTATAAGAGTCATATTATTACAAACACCTTGAGCAACGCTTGCTTTCTTTTGTAAATGTATAATTTCACCCTCAAATTTTAAGTAGCTCTTACCAAAATTGATTTCCGTTTGATATCTCTTTAATAAATCCGTTCCAAAAATCGCTTGATACTCACCAATTTTGTCTCTTATGACAAAAAATGTATGCATAATAAATTTATTTCCCATTTTAATCCGTACTTTTGAAGAACATTCATAGTTGACTAATTCTCCGGTCACAGTTTTAATTGAAATATTTTGGGGTATTATTGATACTTTTTGCGTTTTTTTTATTTCATTAAATACTTCTGCCTCTAAAAATGAACACGAGCTCCCAGAATCGATCAATGAAGAGAATTTAATTTCTCCCGCCTCTACAGTTATAATTGGTAAATCGCAAATATCTGAATTACTTGCCAAATCATTCCCTTTAACTGTAGCAACCAAAGTATTCACTTGAGGTGACGCCACTAGATCTTGTTCATTAAACGACACATGTCTAGTTACCTCAGAATCACCATTTGTTCCCTGATTTCTTTCCGAATTTATATTATTAGCGCGTATTTGATTCACATCAGTTTGTTGACCCCTATCATTTTGCCTATTAAAATTTCGTCCATTTCGACTTTCCGTAAATTGTTGTTTGAAATTTCTTCTTCTAATAGAATTGCGATTTTCGAATTTATCAGACGGATAATGTATATTCCCTTCATCCCTGGTATAGCGATTAAAATTTCTATAATCAGTTTCATGACCCCTATCATTTTGCCTATTAAAATTTCGTCCATTTCGACTTTCCGAAAATTGTCTGAAATCACCCCTACTAAAAGAATTGCGATTTTCGAATTTATCATACGGATATTGTATTGTCCGTTCATCCCTACCATAGCGATTAAAATATCTGTAATCAGTTTTGCGATGGTTCTCATTAATGTTAGTGCGCTCAACTGCTAACTTAATATTTTTAAAAGTCTCGCACTCCGTAAAAGTGTGATTGATATCCCCACAGCCTATGCAGTATGTAAATGGCTTTTCTAATTCTGCCTTTCTGGCAAATCCTACACTTGTAGCCATTATTGGTATATAATTAGTATTACACAAATATTCAAATACATGCACAATAATCAATACACAATATATTTAACCAGATAAATTGCATGGAGGTATTTCGTTACTTATTATTACCATTTACCATATCTAATTTCCAATACAACATCATTCATTTTTTTTAAATTGCCAAACATTGCAATAATTTCCAAATAAGCTCAAATTTAATAAAATAAATCTAAGACTGGTCCGAGGCACCATCTGTCGTGGCGGTAAATTGGCTAGTACATTTTTTGGATTGCGTTGTGTTATTTTTTTGTATCTTTATGAATAATGTCGTCTTGGAAAAAAATACATACATACCAATAATTTACTTTTAAAACGGTGCTTTATTGACACATTAAATTATATAGGAGAAAACTTATGGTTGGGGGGTTATGTGCAATAATGTGTTACTGACTCACGTGTACCGGTTGGGGAGAGTTCCGTCCGAGGCGATTAGCTGGTTGTTTGGGGTGTAGATGACCGGCTACCAGGGGCGTTACCATGAAATGTGGATGCTGACGTCTGGCGTCCTGGCATCAGGACCTTTCCTTCTCCAGGGGCTCGTCTGGTTTTCCTGGCATCAGTGGCGTTGGTACCAAATGGGAGCGCTGCCGTCTGATCTCATGGCATTGGGACTTTTCCGGAGATGGACATGAGGACGGGAGACGATGGAGCAAAAATTTACCCGTATCTCTTGGGCAAAGGCAGAGTTGTAAGTCATGTGGGAAACCTTAAATTTCCCACGGTGGTGTCTTGGGGTGGGGGGTTGCAATCCCACATAAATTATTAAACCCACCACTTGGAATTCGCTCCGCCCCTCTTGGTCACCCCTCCTGGCCAATCCTGGCGTGGTTGTAAAAAATGGCTCAGTGACGAAACTCTCCAACAATGTAACACAGTAATAAAAACCGGCGACCGTCAGTCTAGCCATCCGACCAAATTGCACAAAGTACAAAATAGGTCAGATCCCTATGTAAAAATTGCAACGTGTGACAGCACACTGTCACATGCAAAGTTGCAGAAGTGTTATTATAGGTTAAATCTGTTTACAATTAAAATATATTGAATAATTTTGAATGAGCCTTTAAAAAATCTATTACCTAATTATTTAAATATTATTAAAAGCTAACTATTAAATCTTAAAAGTATTTTTGAAATTTAGATAATTGTATTGTGTAACACAAAGTCTTACAGATAGTCTTCTTCCTCTATGAGTGGATATTGGCCGATAGGCTTATCAATAACCACATAATTGGCGTATCTGTCAAGTTATTTCTTAAAACAATACTCAATGATATTTGGAGATAAGCAATCTTTTGTGTTAGATTTGCTCTTTATTCTGGTACTTTTGCAGTTATCATCATTGACTTTCAGAATAGAAAACTTTAGTAGAAGATTGCGTTAAGCTTCAAGTAAGGTTTGTATTTGATACTTTCTGTAAAAATATAACCTGTGTAATTGTAAATTAATTGTTTTTTGTAAAATTTAATAACTTTTAATACTGATTGCTTTCATACTATCTCTACATCTCTTTGTACTGTTAAAAATGCACTCTCGTATTTGACGAAACTTTTAAAAATTTTGACGAAATAGACGTCTGCTATATGCTCCGATAAAATATTTCGTCAAACTGAGAAAATTCAATTTGTCGTTTTTGTAACGAAATTTATTTCGTCAAAAATGAGGACGATTTTAAATAATATAATAATTTAATATAGACGATATGACTCAAACAGCGGACATCTCGCTCCAGGGTCCAACGCTCTCTCCACTCGGCCAAGAAGGTTCGTTTGAGTTTTGACAATATAAGTAAAAGAATCAAACATGAGCTTTCGTTCAAAATTTGAGGATTCTTGTTTCGTCAATTGTCGTGTGACTCGATGACGAAACGATTGTCAAATATAACGAAAGTAGCCTTGACGATCGCAGAATTCTCAAAAATAAGAGTATTATTTCTGGGGAGTGTATCGTTTTGTAAATATGTTTTTTTTTCCTGAAATAAAGCGCTGTATGAAAATTATATATGAGTACCCCACATGCAGGTCAGGTTAAATCCAAAAATTAAATTGAAAAAACTGGGTTTGAACTCTTGTTGGTAAGCCAATTTAAGTCCTAGACCCATATATTGAAATAGGGGGTGTTTTGTTTTATTTAAGATGAAAATATGAACATTTTTAAAATATTCATTCATTGTTAGAAATTAAAATAAAATAACAAAAAGACTTGAAATGAATAAATCTTATGCTCATCAAATCCGATTTAAGTCAATGTTTATGGGAATATATTTTTTTCAAAATTCGAAAGGACAAATAAAAGGAAAATAATAAAGTTTTTTTAATAGCAATTTCAATTCAAAATAAATAAATAACAAAAGTGTGAATTTATTAACACACAAAATCTAAAAAGCATAGAAAACAAAAATTATTAAAAATCTTTTAAAATGTCCAATTTGAAAGAAAGTAAGTTTACAAACTAGTTTACATACTTGAGATGAGAATGTTATTATATTCACTGTTAAAACGTATCAATCGGGATATTAAAACAACTTTTCAAAAAATAATAATATTTTGGTCATTTATATGAAAAAAAAATCAATAAATGTCCATAACAATGCCCGATTTACATAGACGAATTTTATTATTCATTCAATTAAACCCCTTTAGAGAACGAATAGTATAATTTTATTGAACTTGTAAATATAAATATTTTTTAAATACATAAAAGGGCGTTTTCAAACGATATTTTAAAAATTTTATTCCTAAATGTAGTAATTTATATATTTTTTATATATTACCAGAAAAAAGTTTAACAAAACACTATTCTTTTAAATAAAAACATGGTACTCTTTACCTTCAAATATAATACGGTTCTAAACTTCACAAAAAAATATAATAAAATTCTTTTACAAAAACATAAGATTTTTAATGCAATTTAGTTTCATTCCTTATGAAGTTTCTGTTTGCTGCTGCGCTGCTTTCCAAAACAAATAGTTTTTTTTTCCTCAAGCATTCATATTCTGTTTTTATTTCATAGTAGTCTACCATGTCCTCAAACGTTGCCGCAGAAAAGAAGAAACCCAAAATCCCATTCTATCAAGATGTGGATGGATTCAGAATTCCCGGAATATTTTCAGCCGAAAATCTCCGATCTGCCATTGCCTACAAACCCCGGCCCGATGACATGATCATCGTCACCTACCCCAAATGCGGAACCACGTGGGTGCAGAATATAGTGGCGTGCATCTACAGAGAAGGCAGGACATTCTCGTCAGGCTTAGAGTTCTTGTCTCAGACTCCGTTCTTGGAAATGGCTGGTGCGGAAGCAGCGTTGACCATGAAGAGACCCGGGGCTTTAAAAGTTCATCTTCCTTTTCACCTCACGCCGTACTCACCGGAGGCGAAGTACATTTTTGTTGCAAGGAATCCTAAAGTAAAGTTTGTTTTATCCAACTTGTCCTTTAATTTCACAAAGATACTCATAATACTATATTATAAATGTATTTTTAAAGTTGAAGGTGAATTATATATTTTTGTTCCGATCAAAATTTAAAATACAATTGAAGATGTGTGTGAAAGAACCTGACAGCTCTATTTTTTTCTGATGTACACTGTTAAAAATTTCAGTTCAACGTTGTACCATATATTGGTGCTCTGCAGAAAATTACACCATATTATGGTGAAATCTGGGTTTATATATTGTTTATAATGCAGCCCTTAAATTAAATGAATAGTTGTTTATGTTTGAAGTACACATTGATGATTTCGGAGAAGTGTCTACAATTATTTTATTGGTAAGCATGAACACAGAATTCCTGTTTTAGGTGTAGAAAAACTAGACAGAGACAGCTCCATTATTTTTTCAATATAAAAAACAGGTTAAAGGTTGAAAAGTTTAACCATTCTGTGATAAAGGAAGATATGTTATTCCAATGTAATGTGTTTTAAAAAACATTGAGTGTTTTAAAAGTGTTTTTGTCCTTCTTGAACAAATTTAAAAACTGGAGCTGTCTTGTTCTTCCACCCACGTCTTTAATTGTAGATTTTATCGAAACCTTGTTTATTACAAATTATTTAAAGCATATAAAAGGTTTAATTTATATGAGTTGTAAAGGCTGTCGTTAACCGACAAACATAAGCTTTTTAATTTGTACTTTAAAACTTCTGTAATTTTAAACGAAGAAACAGGATTATCAAGACTCATCTTTTAAAAAATAGTATCAGTATAATTGTGATGTAGTATAGAATGCAAACAACATCAATACATAACTATCTGATAACGTTATTCTACTTTTTGTCATCAAATATATTTAAAATAGTATATTGGTTGTACTATCTACCTAGGTCATATCACACTAATTACAATCGCGAAGTTTAAAAATAGATATATACTGACAAGGAAGATCTAGTACATTTTTCATTTTTTACAGAAACTCCATTACATGACTATTAATTTTAATATATTATTAATAGGTAAATCTTCCGCGTTGTTGAAAACTAAAAGAAGCTACTAGTCCTGTGGAGAAGTTTAACCACGGACCTATATCTTTTTCAGTAACCTTTGACCTGGTTCGGAAAGAAAAAACACACAGTTGGTTGAGATCTTGTAAACATCGTTATTTTACTCGAATGTTGGGTGTAATAATCTGTTATTATAAACTGGTTTATCTTAGTAGGGTTTCAAAAATAATATAACGGACAAATGCAACAATTAACTTTTTTTCAGGACTGTTTACTTCAAAGAGCACAAGCAAATGGAGGCGCCATATAATTTTAAGAGTGCAGTTTACTCTCTTATGGTGTTAATATTATTTGTTGACGGAATTAAATTTCAATATATTCAATTCATGTTTTTTTTTAATTATATTCATTCCAAATCAAGTAAATTTTTTTAGGATTGTTGCGTGTCTTTTTACCACCACACTGAGAACATTCCCGTCTACGAATTCGAAGACGGTGAATTCGACGACTTTTTTGAGCTGTTCATTGATGGAAAAGTGGATTTTGGTGATTACTTCGACACGCTCCTCTCCTGGTACGAGCACAGAAATGACCCAAATGTTCTATTTATCACATATGAGCAACTCAAAGAAGATGCAAAGACAAACGTCTTTAAAATAGCCGAGTTCATGGGTCCTCAGTACAAGGTAAACCAATTCCCATATTATAAATAAATTTAAACTATACTGAAAAAGAATGTGAAACAAATTGTATTGATGAAATTAATTTATTAAAAAATATTATTCTGATCAGAAGTAATTATTAAGCTCACTAAAATAACAATGTATATGAAGATGAGAATGTACTCATGAGATTTAAATATGATTTAATATCGATATTGAGAAAATGATAATTGCAACATAAAGTCAAACATTAATTAAATGTAACTCACTATTGAGTTCTTTAGGGATTTCAGAAATTGGCAATATCACTTGGCGTTCATGAATTCCGCAAAATTGAATTTAGTTGTTGCAACTATTTTGCATTCGAAATCTGGCGAAAGCACTTATCTGTTGTCATTCGAGAGTGGAGTTGAGAGATCCTTGTGCTGTCCCATAAAACACAATTAAAATAATTTTTAAAGGTTACAGTATTTCTAAAAAATAAAACAAAAATTTACCTCTACTGTTATTCTGTTCATTTCAAAAGCGACAAAAAATTCATTCAGGCTTAAAATTTTATATTTGGATTTTACAGGAAGCCTTAGAGAATGACGAAAAAATGCTGAATGATGTTATATATCACAGTAGCTTCAGTTTCATGAAAGAACATCTCAATAAGCACTTTGCAGAACTTGATGCCCTTCCAAAAGAGATAATCCTCAACAACCCAGACATACCTGCAGGATTAAAACAGCTATTTGGAAGAGAAGGAAACGTTTATAATAGTTCGAATATCCATTTTGTACGGAAAGGTAATCCTCGCTACATTTACTTAAACTAGGCTATAAGTAAGATAAAAACTTGTCTTATAGAAAAGTGCGTTACGAATATTAAAATACATAAAATACAAAAATACGTAAAATACATAAAAAACAAAAATACATAAAATACAAAAATACATAAAATACAAAAATACATAATATACATAAAATACAAAAATACATAAAATACAAAAATACATAAAATACAGAAATACATAAAATACATAAAATACAAAAATACATTAAATAGAAAAATATATAAAATTTAGACATTTTCGAGAGATACATCTACTTTATGAAGGGGGATGTATCTCCCGGAAAAATGTCTATATTTTATGTATTTTTATTGCGTACTTTTAACGTTGCATTTGCACTTTAATATTACACTGTAAAGAAAGGTAACCTGGACAATGTCAACAGTTTATTAAAGTCAATTTCAAAAGTATATTATTATTATATAAAAAGAAATATTGTAAAACATATAATATTGAGTATGTGACAACCACCGTCGTATTAACGCTTTTACATGCACAAGTATTCTTGTAACAGGGTTTATAAAGTAAGCTTAGTTTATTCCTACACTTATTAACAGAATATATATTTATACATTTATAAAAGAACTGCTGTATTATTTTAACCTAAACCTTTATAAAATACAAATCAATTAACATATTCAGAAAATAAGTTATAAATTATTTTATCTACTTTGTGCGTTACCAGAAAAGTTTATTCAATAAACATAAGAACAATTTTAAAGTATATATGATTTACAAAAGAAATAATAAAATCAATCGAATAATTAATTTCATTTAAACATAAAGATTTAAGAAAAGAGTTAATTTTTTTTAATTATTTAAAAAAAGAATCAAAAAAGCAACTTAAAATAAAAATAATTCAAATCTCTTTATAAATTCAAAATACAGATTTATTATCTAAATGGAATTAATAAATAACATAAACAACAGTAAACTAAAAGTATAATAAATTAAGATAAGTACTTCGATTTCTAAGAAGTGCGTAATAATATTTCTTATATTGTACGTTTTATAATATAAGAAATAAACGTAAAATAAAGTATTGTAAAATATTTTGTCTATGAAATATAAAGGATATCTTTAAAAAGATTTTTAAACAACGTAACTCTTTACAAAGCATTTATTTACTAAATAACTTTACCAAAATTTAGTTTCATAATACCATTGTTAAAGTTGTGAGGTTAAATAAATAATTTTAAATGTAAATTCATGTCTTTGAAATTTTAAAATAAAATTTTATTATATTTATCCAATTTTTAATAATCTATGAAACAATATTTATATTATATATTATCAATAACTCAGATAACCTGTACACATCAAATGAAACGTTAGAATACCGGCATAAATAAAAAATACAATTGACAAAAACTTAAGTTATTACTTTTTAATTAACAAAATATATATATATTTTTTAATTCAGTACATCCACTTGTTCAACTGAAAAAGTTAATAATTTCGATTTTTTTTAAATCCTAGGGAATGTAGGAGATTGGAGAAACTACTTTTCTCCAATGCAAAATGCAAAAATGATGAAAAAGTACAGAGAAAGAACAATCGGAACTGATATACCAGATTTATGGAAAAATTATATGTGATTTTTAAACAGCTTTAAAATTTATTTTACAATGAAATTCTTTAAAAAAAATTATATATTGTGAAATGTTTAATTAATATTAGTTATATTTATTTATCAGTTTTTGATAACAACAATGCTCAGCATTAAGGGCTATGGCATAATTTTTATTTTATAAACCATATTTTAAATTTATTTTAAATTACCAGCTTAAAAGGTTGAAAAGGTAAAGTAAAAATTCTGTTTATAAAGTGTGTTTTTGGTGTAATATAAATAAATTATGCGAATGAAGTGTTTGCATTAAATATCCATAAAAGTACAAATTATGGCAGTTCAGCTATTAAGATTTTTTACTAATATATAAAATGTTAGAACATTTGTAGAATAATTGCACTTTGTTGACTATTGTTAAATTTTTATGAATTTCTTATCCTTTAGCTTGATAATTCGAAACCCCAAAATTCCGCCTCTGCAAATCATTAAAAAAAAAAGATTTTTTTTTAATTAAATTTTTTCATTTGAATGTATTAAAAGGTTTCTTTTCCATGCAAAACCCATGAATATTGGTAAATAATTCGACTTTAATAGTTTTTATTAATCGAGAAACATCGAGGTATCTGTATTAACTCGAGCTTTCGGCATATGTTTAATCAATCGAGCCACAAGCGCTGTTATATGTTCTTTAAACTTGAAATGAATGTTCCTTAAAGTCATTACTATCGACGTATATGGGTTTTTTTAAAGATTTTTTAAGATTTTTTTTTCTTGGTCGCGAGGTCTATAGTTTTTGGAATTGTTAGTATAGAAATTTTCATGTTTTCATGTATCAAACTATCACAAGTTTTATTTGTATTCTCAAACAAACTGAGAATTTGTCTGGAATTAAATCACCCAGAAATGTAGTTTTTTGTACTCCATTAAACGAAATAAATATTTTTAAAAAAAAGAACAAGATCAAAACATAATATTAACAACATGTAATATAATATTTTAATTTCAAATAACCCATTTTTCATCACCTTACTCAATCGGATATAAAAGATTATCACTTAGTAGACTGAAATTAATTAAAAAATTACAATTTTGACATGCTTTATTAATTTAGGAGTTCATACATTTTTATTAATAAGCAAAACCATATTGGGTTATCTTCTACAATTAACAATAATAGAGTTTCAATAACTAATGATGTTCAAATACAGGAACTCTTTTGTAGTCATAGGAAATACAATTACGTCTTTAACCGAAATAAACTTCTACTCATATATATTATCTCAATAGTAAAGATCCTATTTGCAAGTCTCATACGCAACAGATCTTAACACATGGTAGGTATAACAAAAGAACTTTCCGTAGCAGTGACGAATCTTACTTTTGGCTCATGAATATTAACGGTTTTTTTTTAAGTTTAGTTTCCATTCAGATTTTAAACGAGCAGTTGGTAGTGCTGCCATCTGTGTGCCGAATTCTGCTCCATCTATGAGTAGTTACAATCAATGTATGTGTGGGGTGGGTGTTCACCAGGGATAGTGAAGACTATATATAGAAGGTGCGCCCGTTTTTCGCTTTTTGAAAGTGGGCAAGGAACGGCAACTAAATGACGTCATTTTAGCACCGCCTTACTATTGACGTCATGTTATCTCCACCTTACTATCGGTTTTTGATCATTCTCATTGGCTGTGTGTTTCAATGTAAGATTGCGTATTTCAGTAATTTTTTTTTTCGATAGCCATTTTGGCCATAACGGTAATCTCATTTTTGATTTAAAAATTAAACTTAATTGTTGGCTTTGAAATCACTTTTTTATTATTCAGAATTAGGTTTTTAGCACTCGGCTAAATTTTTGCTTCATTCGGAGCATTTTTAGTGAGCTTTTTCAGTGATTTTGTTTCCTTTTGGTGCTTTGTTTACATCCGGTGTTGCGTTAACAGCCACCTTTAAACCACTGTTTTTGAGGTTTTTTCTTTATAAATATTAATAATAATTGACCGGAACCTAGGTTTATATTGTTACATATAAATTTTTAATGCTTTTAGCACTCTTTTAGTGCTTATTCCGCAAATTTGTTACTAGGTTCATTTAACATTGGGAGCATTACGATTAGTGCTCCCATAGGATTAACATGGGGAAATTTTGGAATGTGACTTTTATTTAAATTTAATTTCTCGGAGACCAAACCTGGTTTTTATTGTTTATTAACTTGTTCTCGGTCACACCCTATCTTTTTGCTTCATTTGAAGCACTTTTACCTGTTTTATAAGAGTTTTCGTAAAGTTTTGGTTCTTTGTTGATATTTTGCGGAAGTCTTGTAACTCTCAGTTAACTACTTTTAATGGATCTAGTTCAGCCTTGCCATTGGTTCAAACGAGAGCATTAGACACGCCCACAGTAGGCGAAGGAAGGCGTCACTATGACGTCATATAGTTGCTCTCTCCGCCTACCGTCAGGCAGCTCGAGTACGAGCACACCTTATATATATATATGGTCTTCACTATCCTTGGGTGTTCACGCGATAATTATCGCACGAGCATGCTAGTTATTTTTATTTTGTAAAAATGAGTAGTATGGTATAAATTGTTTTTGAGTGTCTACTCGGTTTTATCAAAGAAGATCAACAATCATTTTCAAATGAATCGCTTATAATCAAGACGTCTTACGGCAGTATTCGTATCACTACATATTATTCTATTACAATCGCACTGTATTTTGAATTTAATTTTTTATAAAACTCATATTTTTTACTGCATTGTACTATTGGATCTATAACCAGATAAATTACCCTTGCAATCAGAACTACGCCAAAAGAATTTCTTCTGACTGTGCAAAAATGTGTGGTGCAATAAAAAGCTTTTCCATTTGGGGAAATATTGATGTTATTCTCATTGGAAATAACTGGAACCGCTTTATCGGAATTGCTAGGGCTTAATGGAAATTGCTTGATAGGGCTTTATTGCTTATCTTTGATTAAGCCCTATTGATTAAGTTCTGTTTGTTATCTAATATTAGCAATGGGAACTTACAAACAAGAAATTAGGATCATAAATAACTCTTATCTGAGTTACTCGATAATTTCTACAATGTAAGAAAACTTTTAAAACATATTCAAATATATTAACCTTTGGAATCAACAAATTAATGCAAAAAAATTAAAACAAATGTAAAAAGTTACAAAAAGTGTTTTTGTAACATATACTGAGCAAAAGTTAATATTAACTTAATGTAAGTCAACAATAAAATAAAAGTTAATAAGTCGAATGTTCGATATTTGTTTGTTGAATTAAAATACTTCGATGCATTACCCAACACAATATATACCAAATTTATTTAAAAAAATTTAATTGGAAAAAAATTCTTTACTCATTTACTTAGAATATGTACCTTTTTATATACTTTACTACTATTTATGATACTAATAAGAAGCTTTTTATTGTCTACAAAGATATACTTTATTTTAGTAATATTTATAAACTGATTTGCAAAAATAAACTATATTATTAATTTTTTTTAGAGAAAATTATTAAAAAAGATAAGTATTTAATTACTTCTTTACGGCCATTACATTTTGGGTTTCTGATTAAAGGTTGTAAATAGGTTACTATTATCTTTATAAAATAAAATTACGTTAACAATTAACTTATAAAATAACTTTTCAAATGTTTAATTAATTTATTCTGGAGTATGAAAGTATAATTAAGTTACTTACTTAAATTATTAAAATTTAATCAAATTTCTTGCAATCTTATGTAAACAAACCCTTTATTTGATAAAAAGCTTTCTTATGAAAGAAAGTTATAAATCGATAAGATCTTTCCTAACATGTTATTATCTGATTATCTAATTTTATAATGGAATAAGAAAACAATAGATATTCTTAATTTATTATACAAAAGTTTCTTGTAAAACTGTTAACGCCGTATATGAGAATAATTGTTATAATTTTGTTAAAAGTAGTATATCATTTGATTAAATAAGGTTATCCTTAAACATTTACTTAAATGGCATTAAAACAATAATTACATTATACTAAATATGAAACGACTATTTTAATAACTCATATAACTTTCGTGAAAATCATTTTTGATGTCTTCAGTATAACATAATTTTATCAGTATTATACATTCCATTAAAATTGAGCTGTACTTACAATTGAATCGGTTAGTTAAGAAACCCCATAAGTCATGTGACCTCAGATTTTGGTAAATAAATATAAACTGTTTTATTGCAAGATTACAGTTTTAATTTTGCTTTTTTTTAAACTAAATCCAATCTTTCTAAGTCAAAGAAACATGTTGCGCTTTTTAGCCGATATCGGAATTACGTCACCGATGATTCAGCAATTTTTAAAGTTAGATAACGTAGTGTTTCTCAAACCCACCCACAATTATAGGTCTATTTAGTAAAAAAGTTACACAATTAAGATCAAATATCAAATTGTATTACTTTATGAAAATTATTACAACATTTAAAAAAAAAAATTAAAAAAATTATAAATATAAATTAACATTTTTGGTAATTCGTCATTTCTCACATAGTTTTTCCAGCGTGTTCCTTTTCGCAAGAAGACCAGTTAGTTGCCAGTTCGTGGTCGAAATGGGAGATTCCCTTATCCTTAGGAATTTATGGGATAAGTTGCACCAAACCACCTATTTTCTTGATGCTGATACTACTTTACCGCTTCGATAATTCAGGGATAACAAATATTCTATTAGTATATATTAAGAATAATAATATATATGAATATTTATAGTTAGAATATTCCATTGGATACCACACATGAAAGAAAAAATTATTTGATGCATACTCTATGCTATATTTACTATTTTGTTTTTAATCTAGATTTTTGTTTCTTTTTTTAAAGTGAAATAATTTTTCATTGCCATTGTTTAAAAATAAATTTCTGACGAGCCAGTCTTGTTTACAGTTCGAACTGCAAACTAAATATTCTATTATAGTATTATCCAAAAGATTATGTATTTGAAAATAACTTTACGGCTGTTTTGACTTCAGCATATTATAGTTATGGTAGTAATTTCCTATGTGTGTATTTAGACGCAAACGCAAAAATGTATCATTGCCTTAGCCATCACAGTGAGAAATTCAAGTCAGTCTATTTCCTTGGTCTTGAGAGAGAATATTTATGTTATATTCTTCTAAGAGAATGATGATAAATTTGATGATATATCATATTTTTTTCAAAAAGAAAATGCATTTTTTAATAATGATGTGACATACTTTACCTTGTCAGTATGTCTTTACTTTATGTCTATTTAGTGAAATTTTTCATTGCTGCCACTTTCACAGTGAAAAATTTCTTTTCAAGCCAGTATATATTCATATAATGAACTATTAATAATCAATTCATTAAAAGATATCTCAACAAATATAATTCACTAAAAGGATATACCAATAACATTGAAAATCAATATTTTCTCAACCAATTTCCATAGACTATTTAGACGAAACTGTTTCGTAAATAATCTTTCATTTATAGTTTTCTTTCCATTTCATGTATTTATGTACCAAAATAAACATTTTTATCCAATAAAGTAAATTTAGTGTCGTTCAAAGAAAAACCTATACTTGCGTTAACCCTAATCATATTACTGCTCCCCAGAGGTTCAGAATTTTGTCTTACGCAATTCAATAGCCAGCGATAAAGTCAATATTTTAGCAAAGAATTTCTCAGAAACTCTTGAACATCAATAATTTTTGTTTTGTATTTTCTAGAAACAACGCTAGAGATGAAATAATTGTTTTGGCATGTGTCTTTTTTTTCTTTTTTTAAAAGATTAATAAGATAAAGTACTGTATTTTTCTTAATACTTTCAGCAAATAATTTAAAACAGAAGACTAAAGAAATGATCGCCAAATCAGTTGCATAGTTTTAGAAATCCCAAGCAAATGAGTTGAATTTATTCATGAATACTTTTGTTTCAATCATTTGAAAAAAAAACGGAAAATTCTTGGAATTCTTAAAAGTATTTTTCTTTGTAAGAAAATATTCTTTTTTGTTGCCTTTTGTTGTTATTTAGATTTAACTTCAAATATAAATTCTAAATAGAATTCTTTCTAATCATACAAAATCTGAAGTTCAGGATTATTTGTAACTAAAAGTAGCATTGTTGCAAACTTGTTATTCATTAAATTTCAGAAATATTTTTAAACAACATCAATGCATAAGCTTACATTTTTTTGAGTTACAAAAACGAGATTGGAAATTATTAAAATTCAAGTAAAAGTAATAAAGTTTTAAAATATTGATAGGATGACAATCGTAATTTTTAATTAAAAAAATTAATAACTTAATTTATAATTAATTTGTCGTTTTAACTCAGGATCTTTATTATCTTGTATTTTATTAAAACTTTTAAGAAACATACTGAAAAAAAAACTTGGCATAATTTATATTTAACAGATTTGATCCTGAACCCACTAACGCTCAAGAAGCAATATTTGGAATTTAAAAGTGGTTTTTACGCCTGGAGATTTAAATAATTTTTCTTTGGAATGTTATTTTTATTATTTTTTTAATTAATTGTAAAGAGATAAAATGTAACTTGTACCTGAAACTTTTGAATTTTAAAAATAGTGGTAAAATGAAGTATATGTATGAATTTAAAAATTGGGTATATGACTAGAAAAACTGGTGATATCTGGATGTATATATACGGCTTGAGCGTCAGATGGTTAATCCTCCTCCTTAAATGAAAGAATTCTCTTCCTTACTGATACTTTTAATTTCCGTTACATTTAATACTTCCATTTTAGTTTATAATGGTAAATATGCAATTATCAATGTATCAATTGTTAAAATCAGAAATGTTAGTGCTGCGTTAAACAATAACATTTACAACACACTTCTATACAAACGTTTTTATTCTTGCTGTTTCAGAGTTATTTCACATTGAAGCAGTTTAGTTATACCGGAACTCATTTGTCTAAGACGTTAATCGTTTTCTGAAAGGTTGTTCCGAGAAACTCTTCCATGAATCTTTTTCCTAAAAAATCTTTTTTTCTGTTGTTATCACCTCAATTTTTCATGTAAGGTTTTTTTCAACCGGGAGATTTGTTAAGTTATAATTTTTCTAAGTATCGTTAGGTAAGACTTTATACATTTATATATTTTAATTAAAGAATTAGGCATGCATGAATGTTTAACTAAAGATTCATGCTAATAAATATGCAAGGAATTTGAGATCGACTGCTGATATCTCAAAAACTAATTATCCGAATTTGACAAAATTTAGTAAACTCGTATTTTCAAATCGGAAGAAGGGTTTAAAATCTAGTTTTCTTTTATGATTTACATGTGAAATTCAATATGAAAGCAACTAAAATCAACATTATCTGATACTTTCCAAATAACTTTTGAGGCGAAAAATAATTTACACTAGTCACATTTATTTCTGTGGCTTGGAACAAGAACGATTAATGTCATAATTGACAGTTTTATTGAGAAAAATGGCTGCAAAGTTTTAAACTCAGCCTTGTTGAAATGTTACGAAAATCACGGAATTATTTCATTTTAAGGGTTACAGAAGCCTGACAATATTGTTTTCTATTTAGTTTAGAAGCTTAAAATTTATATAATAAAAATAGCTTATTAAAAAATTCCTAAATTGACATTGATCGTTCTTTTTTAAGTGTTATTTATGTATAGGCAGCGTTATTTGTTTATTTTTTATTTGTCCTAATCGCTTACGAGAATTATCTAGGTACGCAATTTTCATGAATATTCTATTTTAGAAACGGTATTATCAAATTTGTTTTAATAATGAATGTCATTTAATTCGTCATTTAAATTGATAATAAAAATAGGATATAAAAATACCTGAGATTTTTAATAAATCCCCAAATTTGTTTAAAAAACAAAATCATTTAGTAAATACAATTTTTTTTTATTTAACTATTACTTTTTTGAATATGGTTGTATTCTCTCGTTTTTATTGTTTGCTGAAAATATTTCTATTATATTTAGACTAGAGTATGAATATTAGAAAGCTATAATAAAGCGCTTATTGAGTTTTTGTATATACATTTTATAATAAACTATTAATATTGAATTATATTAAATACAAACACTTTAATACAACAAACGAATATTCACAAAGACTAATGAATATCTTAGATACCCATTCGTTTGTATTCATGAATTGAAGATCGATATCTTTGTATGAATAATGAAATTTCCAGTCGCAGTGCTTTTGGAATCATTTGCATAATAGGTATGTGCATATATTTAAATATATTTGATCATGTAATTCCAAAATTGTATATTACTGCTGAAATAGTTACATATAAATAGAAATTCAATAGCATTGCTTAATGTTTATCGTTTCTTATATTTTCAACGAAAATCAAAATCAAAATACTTTGATGTATTGAAATTCATTATAAGTATAATATTATTCACTTCTTCTCACTTTATATTCATAAATTTACAATATTCATAAATGTCCATGATCTATAATTCAGAACTAAAAAACAGTAAATATTTTATTTATAAATAACTGGTTTTAGCAGACAGTTTCCTTTGTTAATAAAGCTTTATTTACCAAGTATTGTACAGTTACAGATTTAATATTTTAAATTGTGTCTCATTGAATACCTTTATAAAATAATTTTGAAAACAATTACATAATTTTTTGTATATTTACACCCTTCGAAACGAAACTGATCATAATTTTTAAAATTTTGTACAAATGTAATTTTTTTAATCGATTTTCCATTACAATACAGTAGTTCTCATGATTTGTGTTGATAAATATTCATTATTTTCAAAGTTTAGGGTCATCTATGTGTTTTAAAACAAAGTTACACTATTATTTTTATTAATTATATTTTACCAAAAATTAATCAAATCTTTAAAAAGTATTTAATCATTTTAGATAAAGGAAACAAGAAATACTAAATCCGCATGAAATTCGTCGATGTGGAATCAAAGACGGATAATTAAATCAATTCCAACCACTTAACTTATAAGAACCCACTACTAAAATCTTAAAATCCTAAAACTATTGTTGGATTTATTAAACACTGACGGGTTGTGGTTAGCTAATGCCATCCAAAAACTTAAAATTAACGTATAATTATATACATTTTATATATTTTACGCTTTATACATTCTACATTAATGCAGAAGTTGACAGCAGTTATGTCAACATTATTAACTTATAAAAATTGCAATTATTAACTCAAAACTCCAAATATTTTTGTGGTCTTGCTGAACACTTTTTATAAATAATAATTATGTATGTCTTACGTAATTTAAGTAATCATATATAACAGGTCAGTGAAAATTTTAAACTCATGTAGGTGTGCAATGATAAAAGCGTCTTAATAATAAAGTTAAGCATGGAAACTTTTGTTGCTGATATATTCCACATAATTAAATATATGTTTAAAACATTCTACAAAACATTCATTCGCATAATTGTAAAGGGTTTTTATACCTATTGTTTGTTTTGGTATACAAGTAATAATATATTACTCATTTTATTTTATTTTATTTTATTTTATTTTATTTTATTTTATTTTATATTATTTCATTTTATTTTATTTTATTTTATTTTATTTTATTTTATTTTATTTCATTTCATTTCATTTCATTTCATTTTATTTTATTTTATTTTATTTTATTTTATTTTATTTTATTTTATTTTATTTTATTTTATTTTATTTTATTTTATTTCACTTTACTTTAAATTACTTTACTTTACTTTTTTTTATTATTATTACTTTTTTTTATTTTGTTTTATTTTATTTTATTTCATTTCATTTCATTTCATTTTATTTTATTTTATTTTATTTTATTTTATTTTATTTTATTTTATTTTATTTTATTTTATTTTATTTTATTTTATTTTATTTTATTTTATTTTATTTTATTTTATTTTATTTTATTTTATTTTATTTTATTTTATTTTATTTTATTTTATTTTATTTTATTTTATTTTATTTTATTTTATTTTATTTTATATTATTTTATTTTATTTTATTTTGTTTTATTTTATTTTATTTCATTTCATTTCATTTCATTTTATTTTATTTTATTTTATTTTATTTTATTTTATTTTATTTTATTTTATTTTATTTTATATTATTTTATTTTATTTTATTTTGTTTTATTTTATTTTATTTCATTTCATTTCATTTTATTTTATTTTATTTTATTTTATTTTATTTTATTTTATTTTATTTTATTTTATTTTATTTTATTTTATTTTATATTATTTTATTTTATTTTATTTTATTTTATTTTATTTTATTTTATTTTATTTTATTTCACTTTACTTTAAATTACTTTACTTTACTTTTTTTTATTATTATTACTTTTTTTTTATTTTTTTTTATTTTATTTTATTTAAGTAATCATATACAACAAATAGGTTACCAATTTAAACTCTGTGTTTTAATATACAAGTAATAATATTTTACTGACAATTTTTTTTTTACTCCTTTATTTTAATTTTTTTATTTTATTATTATAAACCTTTAAGAACACAAAATATAAAAAAAATAATGGGTATACGACTTCATATGCGTTAGAAAAAGGGTCATTTATATTCCTTTACAAAGAATTCATTACATGCAATTTCCCGATAACCAAAAAACCTATCAGAAATCAATCCACTTCAAAATCCTACATACAATCTAGTTTGGGCAGTGACGCATATAAATTCAAAACAACAAATACTACAAGCTTTTCTTTTTCTTTTGATATACCCATGATGTAAAAATCCGAGAAATTGCAGACTCAGAAGAAGCCATAAGTCTTTTCAAACCGATTGTATCGGAAAACACGCAATCATATCCAAGTTTGGTTCACCCGGAAATGTTTCTGTAGAAATTGTTTCACTACTATTGTCGTTATGATGCAGTGAAGCCACATTACCATTCGGCTCTGAAGAGATGTTGCGCTACCTTCTATTGTCACTGCATTTGGAACGATAAACGTTATAATGTAACCACCATTTGTTAGAGTGGTTAGGGATCTTGGAGACTCCTAACAATCTCAATTATGCAAGGATAAAGATTTTTAAGACATAGAATACACATAGAAGCTCTGATATTTTTAGTCTGGATTTTTTGTTTTAAAAAGCTTTAAGTATTTTTATGACCTTTAAGTATTTAAAAGTTAAGTTTTAAATGTTTATTTTAATAATTTAAATAGTTGTAGTAATTTTATTTTAGATTGGATTTTTAAAAATAAAAACATTAAATACTGTAAAAACAATGGAAATTTATCAAAGAAAATATGTTTTTAAATCCTTTAAAACATTTTGTTAATTTTAAAACACTTTATCAAGGTTTAAAATAAATTTTTAAATATTTATATGCTTTGTTTATTTCATTTAATTGTTTAATGTGTGTAGATGATAACATTAATCAATAGTCAATTATCGCTAAAATAATTATTTAGTAGGCTATATGCATCAACTTTCCTTTTCAAATAATTTTTTACTTACTTTTTACTTTATTTTTATTACTATTTATTTACTTTTGTTTAAACAAATACAATAAAAATACTGTAAGCCTTTTTATATAATCTCAAACATCAACATGAAATATTTATATTTCATTATTAACATTCAAAAAAGCCAATAAAATTTATTATTTATTTTATTAATTAAAACACAATAAATTAAGTAATTGAATTTTGGAAAGATTTTAAACGACATTGAAAAAATATCTTTATTTCCTTGATGCATATCAAAATGTAAAAAGCAATTTATGTTTAAATATTTAAATGTTTTTTGGGGGAGAAAGTACTATCTTAAACTCTCTCTTAATTATGGGTTAATTAAAACAAAAAATGAGTGTGCACTTATACAAAATCATAGGCACACTTCTTGAAATCTATAACTATTTTACTTCCTTAACGTATCATCAGATTTATTAGTAAAACATATTTGAAAATATTCAAAAATTGCTGTAAATTTTTAGAATTGTCACAAAATATTTGATAAATTTCAGTTACTTAAATTTTTAACGAATACAATTACTTTGAAACTTACGGTAAAGTTGTAATTCAATTATGAACGTTCAGAAAAGCAGTATCTAAACTTTTGAGTAAAATAGCCTTCATACATACTGACAAATTATCTGTAATTAATACAAAATAAAACAAGATTTATTATAAAGTTATTAGATTACATTATCGTGGTACACTTAGAAGTCACCCGTAATCGAACCGTTCTGCTTGCAACGCCGATACTCTACCAGACGCATACAGTTATTATTCGAGCTCAAGTGAGAGTATCGGATATATGAAGTGACCCCCACAACACGTTTAAATATGTATAATTTATTTTTTTATATATTGTGATGTTCAAATCCAACATTCGGAAATTATTTCTTAACATAAGCAAGCACGGAGATTAATTGTTTATTTCAATATTTCAAGTTCTTAAATAAAAAGGCTTTTTAGTACACATTTTTCTAACTCGCTTTTTACTTTAAAAAATATTTAATCACGTAAAAATGTAATTTATTAGATGAGAACATTTTTCTTGTTCAAACACTCTTATTAACACACAACCTTTGAGATACATAAAATACAATAAAAATACATTTTGTTTTAATTATGAATCTCTGTTATCGCCATTATTAATTACTTTCCAGTTTTTCCTACAACTAAAACGGTTTTTAATTTAATTTTACTATAATTTTATATATTTTGTCATTGTTAAAAGTTTCTGTCACGTTTATAACATAAGTATTAAAATAAAAGCTTAAATTCAATTAACGTTAAATAGAAATCTAATAAAAAAACATTTTAAATTTTTAATTGAATGTTGATAATTTATTAAAGGAAATTAGATTTAATTAATATTTTAATGCACTTCCTTTTCGAAAGAAATCATCAAAATGCTTACAGCATAAAATCAAAGTAATATTGGCATTTCATAAATATTAAATAGATGTTCATTTACTTAATCTAAATAGTTAAGTGGCAATTTATTGAGTTTATTTTTCCATTTACTTTTTTAATTTCGTATTTTGTATAATCGTAAAAATAATTTCTGCTGTAGGAAATAATCACAAAATTCACAAACAATTCTTTGAAGTTAAAAAAAACAACTTTTTCAATAATACATCAATCTTCTTTTAGGAAAACACATTTTTTTTTTAATAATCGGTTGAATCGAACACTTCAGATGAAAGGAAAATGTGATGCGTCATAAATAATATTGATTTTACAACAGAATAAAAATATTCCACTCAAAACACTTTTCTGTGGTGTCAAAATGGAATTATAAAGACACCAAAATCAATAATAATGTCACATAAACGAAAATCACCTAGAAGTAATCCAATAATCTGTCTACGACATAAACAAGCTTTAAAGCTTTATTTTATTTTTTAAAAAGGATAATTGAGGACAATTTGTTTGTAATCATATTCATAAGTCAGTGTGTTTTTTTATAAAATGCATCAGCTACAAGTATATTAATCCTAAGAATTCTAATAATTTCATAAACATTTTGCTTAATTTCGTTTTACTCATTTGTTGACATCAAAATAATCCCCTTAAATGTGCAATAATCTCTCTTCTCAAATATACAATAATTTTATAAAAATCGATTTCTTTTACAGCCAGGTTTGTGTTTCTGTAGTCCCGAAAAATCCAATTATTATATTCGAATTTATGGCTTTATTAAATGACCACCTAAAAAAATCTATCACTACGTAATCCGACTAAGCATTGTCCATCGCATTATTTGAACAAAGCCAGATAGTGGGCGGGGCTCCGGGTGCCTACCTCTGCGCATGCGTCGGCTAGACATGCCAGATAGTCTCTTTTAAAGCAGTCCTGCTCTGTACTATCCGGACTTTTGGATCAGGCAGATGTTTCCTGTCGCATCTCTTGTGAAACCGCATTCACTTAGGTGGAGACTTCAACTGATGTAATGTGAGTAGTTAAAAGTTTTTTAAGTAGAATCGAAATGGATTTTATCGATTATGAGGTGTTGGTATGACGATGACTTAATCGATTGAATATTTTTATCAATATCTTTCGTTTCTGGAGAGAGGTTTTATGTTATTTGATGATTCTTTAGTTTGAAGCCATTTCGGGATGAACAATGTGCTAGTGAAAGTAAAAGAAACTTTTGTTGTTAGTTTGTATTGCATTTCAGGTGTGTTGTATATAATTAATTTAATATCGTTCTTTATTCTTGTTATTTTTATCATTTAAATATACAAGTAATAATTTTGTTTGTATTATCTGAATACATTACTAGCATTTGTTTTTAATAATATTTAATATAAATCTATTTTATTTAATTAAATAATAATAATCTACTAAGTAATGCATAGAGGTATATTTTGTCTGTTGTGCGAAATTAATTTCGAACAGTTATTATTTTTGAAGTGTGGAATACTATTTTTTTAATAATTTTAACTGTTGTTTGTGATGCAATACAATATTACTAATTATAGATTTACTGTTGATGTATTTAAGAAGAAACTATTATTAATTTGCTGAAAAATGTTGCTTAAGAAGTTTCTTTTATCCTTCTTAAGAATCAAATGCTCTTAAAACACTTGTAATTACTTGAAAAGTATTTTAGAATCAACCAGATTTAGTAATGGCGAATTCGTCTACATAATAAATTTTTTGTTTGAATATTTTTGAGTATGAAAAACATTTTTTTTAAATTTTGATAAAGAAAAGTTTGATATATTTTAAATCTTTCAAAAACTTAGTCGAAAGAAATTTTCTTTGTTGCATTAAACTGACAAATGTCTAAGGTTTTCATTACTAATTTATTTTATTTGAAATAAATGTAAACAATTATTAAACTAATTTCTTGTGTTATTTATATCCATACTAAAGTGTTAAAATCTAAAGAAACAATATTTTTATAATATAGTAATTGACAAACAAGAAACGGCTCGCCAATTAACATCGTTGTTTCTAAAAAATCTGTGATTTTAAGAATCTTTTGGATCTGACAGTGTATATATTGAGAGAGATGTAATTCTAAAATACGCTGATTTTTTAGGCTTTGAATCACCTATTAGTCGTCACATCTTTTATTTGTATTTATATATTAAGAAATTTATTTCATTTTTCCAAAAGAAAAAGGAGCCATTCATAATTATCTTTTGTTCATAAATCATCTTCTATTGTTAGTTTCACTATTTATTAATTGATTGATTTATATGCAATTTTGGGTTGTAGTTGCATTAATTTTCACACTCGGGTACAGGAAATTCTACATAAGTTTGAATGTTCAATCTTTACATTAAAAAATATATAAGAAGTTTGTCTAAATATTAATTTCTGCTTTTTTGGAAGTATATGCAGATACAGAAAAGTTACTTCTATTTTAGTGAATAATCTTTTTAAATGCTTATTTCTCTTCATTGTTTGTGTTTGTGTGAAAACATGTAAAAGAGTGTATAACTATTCCATTCATAATGTGTGATACGCAGTTATTTTTAAATACTTTAACAGGCTTAAGTTCGGAATAGTAAGGTTTACTTTAATAGGTTTTCGAAAATTCCAAATGTGATATTTTGTCGAAAAGAAAAAAAAAGTTTATCTTGCAACAGCTGATCCAACGGTCTCGTTAAAATCTTCTCCAACAGTATCCTAATTCTTTTTAGATTTATTTTCAAATTTGTACTTTAGATATGAAAGTTTCAATACCGATGAGTAATGAAATTGGCATTGACAAAATATTTAGTTTTAAAGTTAAATATCTTTAAAATCAGTCATATAGTCAGCTATATGGGATATCACGATGTAAATACCATGTTAGGTTTCTAGGGTGATCCATTTCGAAACTATAACTGCATGACAATTATTGCAATTGACATATATTTTGTCTTGTTTCAATAAGAAACTAGACCCCATTGCATGTAAAATTTGTAAATTACTTTAAGAACATTTTTGTGTGTATGGAGATCCAAGGCGTCAAACGGAACAGCTTGCTTATCTTCCTTCTGTTCGAGATGTTTTTTGAGGAAGAATCCGTATTTCAGAATCTTCTGAAAGGAAGTTTCATGTAAAACCCTTCTGGTCATAATCCGATACAGCCACACTCAATTTTTTTTACTACAACGCATATAATTAAAAGTATGCTTAAATAGTTTAACTTCTATTCAGAACAGTAAAAACACATTTTTATTCATTCCATATGATTCTGATATTCAGATTCAGTTAATAACCTTACAAAGTATTTCCTTTCCTTGACGCTTAAAACATGCGCTAAACTTAGAAAGTGCCATTAATCAGCAGAAGGGGACAAGCAGAATACGAAATTAGCCGTTTGAGAATACCGCATTTGCAAACGCACCTCATTAAATGTAGGTAGTTCGGTGCGCATGTCCTAGTCAGATATATCTCGCTGTCCATTGTGCTGATGAGCTTCAACTGACTCCCGCTTAGGCTAGCTGTGCACGAGCAATAATTGCAGTGCAACGTTTAATCAACTGAGTGACTAAATAAAATAATATTTCTAAACAAAAAGGAAAGCTTGACTTTAAGGAAAATGCGCTTAAAAGTAAAAAATAATTTTTAATTTTACGAACTATTTGGAAAAAAATTTAATTATTTAATATCAATTTTATAGTTATTAAAACTTTTTGAAATCGGCGCCAAAATTTAGGTACGATTTTTGTAAATTGGCACCAACTTCAAAAAGTTCTAATAAGTATAAAATTGATATTAAATAATTCAATTTTTTCCAACTCGTTCATAAAATTAAAAATTATATTTTACTTTTTAGCGCATTTTTCTTAAAGTCAGTTTTCCTTTTTTTTAGAAAGATTTATTTTATTTTTCCCTTTTTAGTTTTTAATTTAGCGGGGGCTTCGCCCCCTGCTATTATTCACCAAGAAATTCAAGTAACAGCTTGTGCTTACATTTTGTCTCAACAATGTATATCGTAAAACAATCCCTATCCATGGCAATAAATGGTAAACGAAATGTCATTGTTGTATAACTTCTGTTAAACAATGAAAACATTTTGAAAAGTATAAATTGTTTAAAAAAACTCCGGTTAATAGACATTTCCGTGTATATAATAGCCGAATAACCGATTATTTTTTTTACCGATTTTGTTTAAGTGAATTTTTTTCTATCCAACAAAAAAAGAATTTTCGAAATCGGACAATATTTTTTTTCAAACGGTCCGGTTAATTGAGAATTGCGGATAGTTAAATGCTGGATAAATATTTTTTCAAATTGCTCCCAAGTGAAACATCCCCTATCCAACAAAAAAAGTTGTCCAAATAGCTGAAGTAGAACCGAAATCCCGCACGAACATACATAAAAAAATACATAACAGACGAGTTGATAACCTCTCGACTTGGCGCGCGTTGGCGATTTTACTTTAAAGTTTCTGGCGGTTTAATTTTGAAGTTTTGGTGGGCGCGCTGGGCAGTCGGTTAAAAATCACTCAGCAACTGCCCGGTGATTATTTTAATTGCATTCGACTCGGGGTTTCTACGTTTCAGGTTTCGAAATTTCCAAATTAAAGATGAAAAATCACCAAACTCCAGAACTTTTTAGAAAAGCGTTTCTTTTATTTTTTTATTCTCCTTTTCATTGTATTTTACTTCCATTTATCTTTAAAATCTATAAGACTAATTTTAAATGTATAATTAAGTTTGGAAACATGTTTAATTAAAACACTTTTTAAAAATATGTTGGTGCAAACAATCTTTGTAAATCTCCAATAACAATCAAATATAAGGCTTGATACACATTCCACTAGAATCCAGTTACATATATAGTCTTTCGTACATTTGTAGTGAAACCATAATCAAATGAAATTAAACTATTACTAGATATTTTTAATATTAGTTTGTTACATAGTAAAATAGTTTAAACGTACAAAGAATAACCACCGAAATTTAAATTGAAATATTTCAGCAATGAATACAGTTGTAATGGGTTTATGACCGATAAAAAACTCGTTTGAAATAGTGTTAAAAATAAGTTTTTTAGTCTTGAGTTATGAAATTCGAACAAATAGACACAGATGATGATTTTTATATAATTTATGTACTAAAATATATTTAAGTTGTTTTTTTATAATATTTTATTTATAAAAAAATTTAAATGAGTGAGTAAATTTCAGTGAAATATGAAAAAAAAGATTTTTGATATTTATTTGAATATAATTTGCCCTAATACCAAGATTTTGTAGTTAAGACAAACCGATATTTTTTTTTTAAATATTGAAGTCTTCGGATTCCGTTGAGCTCTATAATCACTGGCGAGTACGCTTTTTGTCTTACTCGCCCAAAAAGAAAAGGTGATAACAGATATTTTCAGGAATATTTGTTCTTTTAAAATAACTTATAGAAGGAAATGTACGTTTGAAAATATGCAAATACAATGATTATCATTAGAAAGCAACGTTCGGAACTCGAGTAAGGCACCATATTTAAGACCATTCCTCCAATGGAAATCATCACTCCAGTTATTATATTTGAGCTCAGTGCATGAATCTTGGTAAAGTTGTTATATTTATTTTTTGTTCTTTTCATTTACCATTTTGATTTGAAAATCTTTTTTTTTAACTGATAATTGCATACTTTACAAGTTTTATTATATAAGCAAACATCATTATATAAGCAAAGAGCATAAGCATTTAAGCTTAATACTTTGGACAAACTGGTATGGAATAAATTTTAAAACATTGCTTTCCATTTAAATTTTATATATTTATTCTAAAACTTGGGTTTTATTAAAACGAGGTTGTTTTTAGACATTTAATTTAAATGTTTTATATTACATTAAATATAACACATTTCTTATAATGTATTAAAAGTTGTTTTTATAAAGTATTAAGTATTAAAATTTATCCTTATAATGTATTAAATATTAAGCTTTAAATATAAAACTATATGATTATAAAAATTAACTTTAATTGAAATCGCTAATTTGAATTATTTATTAAAAAAAAATTGAAATTTTAAAAATGTTTTACATTTTTTTATCGCGAGACTAATAGATGGGTCACGTACTGGTTCGAGAATATATTCCATAAAAGGATAAAAAGATACTTATAATTTTGAATGGCCAATACTTATGTACGGACAAATACTAATTACATATACTTTTCTAAACTAAAATTGTACTGTAAAATATCATGTAAATAAACTTTTTCGTGAGTATTCATCACAAAATCATTGTTTCTGATCTTTAAAGATTCATTAGAAGTAAATTAAATAATTATTATAAAAATTTACAGCAATAACGTTATATGTATACTCTGGAAGAGAAAAGGGTTATGGGATATTTTATTCAATTGTTCAAATTTATTAAACAATTAAATATGGAGTATATAGATTTTAATATGAGTTATAGAACGAGAGATCATGGGTTTAAATTAAACGAATCTCATATCAATCGGGAAATGAAAAAACACTATTTTTATAATAGGGAAATAGACAAATGGAACAACTAGCCAGTGAATATTGTTAATTGTAGAGGAGTAAAGGATTTTAAGAACACATTAGATATTTATATTAGGAAATAGTTAGGAGATACTAGTTGGACCAACCTTGTTGGACCTTGAGCCTGTAGTTGGTCGTCTATATTTTTATTTGTATAGTTAATGAGAAATTAAAATATATTTTATTACTATAAATAATATATAATTTTCAATATTTAAATATATGTAATTTAACATTTTATATTATAAAGAAACTAAATCATACACTCCATATTGCTCATTGAATTTTATATATTAATATAAAGTTAAAATAACTTTGTATTTAAAAAAATTATGAAGTTAAAATAACTTATATGGCGTTTGGAAAGATTTCATATAAAAGCAGCAATACAACAAAGTATAAAAAGTAATTGAAATAATAAAAATGCTTCAGAAAAGAATTTACATTTTTTTAGTGGATTCCTGGCGTACTCGTTCAAATCCAATATGGAGCTAGATATTGGAATGTTCATCAGGGAAATTGAAAAACGACCCGCGATATACAACACAAAATTGAGGGAATACTCTGATAAAATTTTTAAGAAGCAGCTGTGGATAGAAGTATGTGAAATATGCATTAACAATTGGAATAAACTTGAAACTGTGGAGCAGGATAAAATAGGTACTTTTATAATTATTAATTTTTTTTTTATGTACAACATTTATTCCACACATTATATTAATGTATTTTTAATTTTAAGCTTTACAAAACACCGTACAAGAAAATTCTGTTAATTTGTGATATAGTGCAACACACATTATCGTTAATTTGTTTTGTATTGCCATGAAACAGATGAAATAATCCGCAACTTATTCTCTTACATCTACACCGGTAGCACTACCACTTGTTTTACACGAATCAATAATATCCAGAGAACATTCATAGAGTGTGTCTTCAAAACAGATTCCACCATATTTTCTAAGAAAATTGTGAAGTACGCAACAAACTTTCACGATGGTGTCACAAAATTCCATACTTGTACCAACTGGTCCCTGAAATATTCACCATGTGTTGGTTAACACCCCGAATTTAGATAATATTAGTCTGCGAGCCCTTTTCAGCCTGTACTTAAAGATCGTTTTTTAACCGTTAAGTTTTTCTTTGGGTAAGGCAGAAACACACATTCTTAGAGAGAACAGGCTTCATCCCTACAAGAAATAAAGGCATTTCTTTCATCATTTGAATGGACTTTGGGTCTAGAATTTTCAATTCATTTCTTCCAAATAAATGAAGGCTCCAACTTCAATATAAATACAATCGTAATTATAATCCGCTATTGCCAACAAAACATTCAGAATACACTTAAATTTGGCTTTTGTATTCGTACATGATTTTATCATCCACAGCTCTAATGTAACTTGGAAAATGTGTTCGCGAATTAAAATCGTTAACAGTTTTTAACCACGCATCAGAATCCATTCATGGCAAATGGATTAATACCAGACACTTCCAAATCGCACCACATTTATCTTTGACAATATCTCTTATAACATTTTCTATAGTTGATATTCATGTTATTTATATATATATATATATATATATATATATATATATATATATATTTAATAACATCAATCATGAAACAAACACACAGAATAAATCATACATATTCCTGCGAAGCGCTTAAAGCTGCATTAAGGGGACTCGGTACCCTTGGAATAATTTTTTTTATTAAATAATTTACATGGATATTTTACACATATTATTGAAGGTTATTATTATATAACATGATTTTAGCAACAAAAAAATGTTTTTATGAGTATATTTTTCAAAATTTAATTTTTTTCTTAAAAATTTAACTTTTTTAAAAATGGTTTTTCTTTTTCAGTTTTTAATATTTTGTAAAGATTTTTTTTCCTTACATTCACTATACTATACTTTATAACTTTAAGGATCGAATTTGAATTTACTGATTTAGTTCTTGAGAAAAAAAATAAAATGTCGATGTATATGCAAAAAAATGGAAAAAAACATGATTTAGTCTACTTTTTAATTTTTAATATTTTTTCTTTTCATTATTTTGCAAAACCCATCCTTGATTGTTTTAAATAGGTTATTCGCGAATTTCAGAAAAAAAATCAAGTCATTTGAATAATATTTGAGAAAGTATTCTTATTTTAAATACCGTGGTATATGCAAAAAACACAAACTGAGATAAATCAGTTTAAACATTTCAAATCCAAATAACTCGATGAATACATTTGAGATTTTCTTCACACAGAATTAATTTTATAACTACTTGCATACATATAAAATTCCGGTTTCTATTATTTAATTGGAGTACATTAAATCAGTATTATGTACTCAGTTTTAAAATGATAACAAAATTAAATTTTTGAGAAAAATCTGTTAAAATCAAAATAATAATGTTTAAAATATTGTTTTACACTAATTTTGTGTTAGAAACCATACTAATACAACTGAATTCATTGAACATACATATTCCATACCATAAAACACTTTAGAATGGGCTTTGACAATAGCAAAAACATGTATTACATTTGTTAAATACGTCGCCTTTGGCAAATACGTCTCCTTGCACCTTCAAATTTAAAATTATATCAAACCACGGTAAAAAAAATTAAACAAACACGTGATGTGATAGATACAGTCACAGATAAACACATTCAACTTGTTCTTAGCTGATTTTTCTTTAAATAAATGACCAAAAGCTGTTGCGTAAAAAATGTAAACATCGAAATGGACGTAGCATTTTTAGTGCTGTGAAAGTAATGAAACGCATTTTTATTACATTTATAATTATCAGATCGTTTCAAAACTTTGTAATAATAAACTTTAGGTACAAGAGCATATTTATAGCAAAAAAAATAAAAATTGATATTTTCATCGATTTTCTCAAATCAAAGGGTACCAAGTCCCCTTAACACAAGGAACTGCAATATTTATTTAAATCAATTTTGAGTGAAAAGTTCATCCAGCCGGGAGTCGAACCCGGGACATCTTGTTTAGCGCACAAGTGCTCTACCACTGAGCTATCCGGACGACACCAAACTTCAGAAACCTTTCACTCAGAACACTTATCGGAAGAGTAGACACATACAGACACTATATATATATATATATATATATATATATATATATATATATATATATATATATATATATATATATATATATATATATATATATATATATATATATATATTCATTCTGTAAGAATCGACAGTTTAACAGTTTACTACGCAATTTACAATATATGTTAAGTAATTACTATTTGCAATATGTAAAAAATTATTAAATACTATTAATATAAAATAAAAGTTTAAATACTACTTGTAATATGTAATAAATTATTAACTACTATTTACAATGTGTAATAAATAGTTAAATTATATGTACAATATATAATACATTATTAAATACTATTTTTCAAGGTAAAACATTGCAAAATAAGTGGCACAATCTAAGAACATGCTTCAAAAGAGAGTACGATGCCCAAAGAAGTGCTCCTTCAAGATCCGGAACAATAAAGAGGCGTAAATATGTCTATTTCGACCAGCTGCACTTTCTACGTGATTGTATAGAAAGTAGAGTTACATCGAATAATTTTGAATGCAGCACTTGGTATGACATTGAAAGTAATGCCAAAGAAATTCCAGTGCTACCGTCTACGTCCACTAAACCAACTACTACTTTAATTAAAAGTAGGAAAGTGGAAAAGTCTTACGAAGAGTCTTTATTACAAATTCTGAAAGAGAAAAGAGAAAAAGATCAAGAAATAGACGAGGACAAGTATTTTCTTTTATCTTTACTTCCAGCCTTTAAAAGATTTAACGAAGAGCAAAAATTTGTTGCCCGTACAGAGATCATGCATTTAATGAGGCGCGTGCGATTATCAGCAGGAAACCCTGAAGCCGCCATATCGAACCCTTCTCATAGCTACAGGAATACTAATGGACTTCCAGTGTCTCAGTTCAATATGTCAAAAGAGAAGCCTGCTGAAGGTTCGTTCAGTTCGTTCAATGCAGTATTGTCAAGTGATGCACAAGAAATTCAGGAAAATGCATCAGACATTTCTTCCGTTTCGACATCAACTTAATCACGTTTAGTAGGAGAATTTAGGAGGGCGCAAAAGCCCTAACTAAACGTCTTTGTGTTAATTTTTTATTAATTACAAATAAAATGAGTTGTTAATTATAATCTTAAAAATTATTTGAAATTTCCTTGTCAAAAACCATATTAAGAATTTTAAAACTTCTTATTATAAATGTCTAACGTTAATAAATATCTAAATATGAAAATTAAAATACTTTGGCTATTTAAAAAGGTATTCTTATTTAATGCAATGCAAATTTGCTGAATTATAGTGAATTTAATTTATGGGTTGAATTAATCGTGGGTTGAATACAAGAGTAAAACCCGCAATTACTATTCACTTAAATAAATATTGAAGATATACAAATTACTCTAATTTTTGTTGACAAAATACACGTCAAAAAAGTTCGTCAGTAAACAAAAATTGTATTTTATATAATTATCGACTCTATTTTTCAAATGTCATTATTAAATTATATCAGGAGGCAGGCGACATGTGCAATAATTCCAATTAATAAAGAAAAAATAGTTAATTAAAAAACTATTTTATTCCTCTAATAGTGCGGCATAAGGCCTGACTCGATTTGTCAATTCGTAACAATATATTTAGTTAAAACATTGCAAATAAATTAAAAATTTAATTGTTATATAAAAATGTCATTTAAATATTTTATAAAACTTTTTTTTAAAATCTATTTTTAAAAAAATAACGCTTGATACTTCGATTCATTTGAACAATATCATAGTTTACCTTAAAGTAACAGCCAATCTTTCTTCAAGTGATACAGCCAGTCGTAGATTTGTTTACGATGTCCTAATGCTGTCAACAATTTGTCAAAACTATCTACACAAATTCAAAAATAATCGAAGACCTTTTTAATGGAATTGTCCATTTAGAAGTTTTTGACTTCCAATTGGATGAACCTAAATTTTTTTTCTCTTGGTTATTTTCTTCTTTTTAGCACGACAGCACAGACACATGCAGTTTCAAAGGAGTCCAATTTGATATCTGAGGTAATAAAAAAAGGTTTCCAAATACAAAATAATTTTTTAAATCACTAAACTATTAAACTATACAAAAATTAAAACAATCTGCGAAAAATCTTAAGTACTACTTATTGTTTAAAAAGTAATACATTTAAAAAATGTTAGAATTTAATCTAAATTCTAAACATTTAATTCAGTTTCGAAAATCAATTAAATGTATTACCACAATCCATATTGTCGATTTTTTTTTTTGGCCCAAGTTGTTAGCGCTGTAACAAGTGAAAGGATGTTTTGTCCGATTGTTGCATGTCCTATAATTTCTGAGTGAGTAGATACAATTGAATTGTTCAGATTCATGGACGATAGTTACCAGTGCGCGGCTGTCTTTATAATGAGATCTATGATAGCCTCCAGAAACAGAAATTGAATTCAATTGTCCTTGGGCAAATCTTGTGATAAGCGAATTTTAAATTTGTTTAGTTCAGTAAAAATATATATGAGATATTTTCTTAAAACTTTCATATTTATTTGTGTTATATAAACCTGGTAACATTCTTATAAATAACTAGCAATATTGCCCGGCGTTGCTCGTGGTCACTTTGCGCAATGAGAGCTGCGCGATTTTGTCTTGTTAGCGTAGCCATCGCATATCACTCTCTGTGCACTGTGAAAAATAAATTTTATCCAAATACAGATTTATTAAATTACTTTGAGTATTTTTTGAGATACTTAAATCTATTTCTATGTTCACGACTTTACATGCTATTGCGACTACTATTTAAACTGATTTTTTTGTAAAATGTTTCTTTTTGTGAAATAAATATTCCTGAATTTTTTTCATTGCATATTTTTTGTATAAAAATTAACCATTTAGTGACAATAAACCCATGTAGTAAACTGCACATTCATTAGTTTTAATATTGGCGACGCAATAATATATCAAAGTAAAAATATTGCATTCTTCCAAATCGAAATAATGTATCGTATTTGGTGAATTTTTTTTTCTTCTTTTGTGCCAATTGGCGACCTGAGTCTATATAGACGTCTTTCAACATAACTTCATACGGGTCAATATTTACGGGTAATATTTCTTATAAAAAATTAATTATCAAATATTCATTTTTGAATACTAATAATATGTTTTTGAGGTGATAATTTAAAAATAAGATACATGGAGGTATAAATATAGAAAACCTTAAGTTAAACTTTTAGGGTGGACCATTTCAACATCATAGTAATATTCCACTCCGTAACAAATAGCACTATTGTCATAAAGTTAAGTTGTTTGGAACATGAATACACATGGCGTCAGTCGAAAGGGCTGGTTTATCTTCCTCCTTCAGTTGGCGAGGTTTTTATTAACGACATTAATTTTGTTATTTATACCCTAATTTCGCCATTGTGATGATAGTTTTAAATATAGGACCTCTATTTTAGCTCATTTGGCAACATTTTTATTCAATTGGAGAACATTTGTATTCATTTGGCGACATTTTTAATTTATTTGGCAACATTTTTAATTCATTTGGCAATATTTGGCGATATTTTTAATTCATTTGGCAATATTTTTAATTCATTTGGCGATATTTGGCGACATTTTAAATTTATTTGGCGATATTTTTAATTCATCAGGCGACATTTTTAATTCATTTGGCAACATTTTTAATTTATTTGGCAATATTTGGCGAATTTTTAATTCTTTTGGCGATATTTTTAATTCATCTGGCGACATTTTGAATTCATTTCGCAACATTTTTAATTCATTTGGCAATATTTGGCATCATTTTTAATTTATTTGGCGATATTTTTAATTCATCTGGCGACATTTTTAATTCATTTCGCAATATTTTTAATTCATTTGGCGATATTTTTAATTCATCTGGCGACATTTTTAATTCATTTCGCAACATTTTTAATTCATTTAGCAATATTTGGCGTCATTTTTAATTTATTTGGCGATATTTTTAATTCATCTGGCGACATTTTTAATTAATTTCGCAACATTTTTAATTCATTTGGCAATATTTTTAATTCATTTGGCGATATTTTTAATTTATCTGGCGACATTTTTAATTGATTTGGCAATATTTGGCAACATTTTTAATTCATTTGGCGATATTTTTAATTCATCTAGCGACATTTTTAATTCATCTGGCGACATTTTTTATTCATTTCGCAACATTTTTAATTCATTTGGCAATATTTGGCGACATTTTTAATTTATTTGGCGATATTTTTAATTCACATGGCGACATTTTTAATTCATTTCGCAATATTTTTAATTCATTTGGAAATATTTTTAATTCATTTGGCAATATTTGGCGATATTTTTAATTCATTTGGCAATATTTTAATTAATTTGGCAATATTTGGCGACATTTTTTGGTGATATTTTTAATTCATCTGGCGACATTTTTAATTCATTTAACAACATATTTAATTCATTTGGCAATATTTGGCGACATTTTTAATTCATTTGGCGATATTTTTAATTCATCTGGTGACATTTTTTATTCATCTGGCGACATTTACTCATCAGCCAATCAAAATTAATCGTTTATCCCAGTATTGTCTAAAAATATTTTTGGTCGCCCCAAGGTGATTTTTAACAATAATGTTATGAAGGGAAGATCGAGATGTAAATTTCCCATAGGCGTAATGTTAGAGAAAATGGAAAAAGTTCTATAACTTTTGAATGGTTACAGATATCCACATGAAACAAAGTGCAGATTTTAAACTAAGAAAAGTTTGTTCACATGGTGCAAGTTTCAGAAAAATCCGTGCAGTAGTTTTTGAGTTAAATCCGGACAAACAGACAGACAGACAGACAGACAGACTGACAGACAAAAAAATTTTAAATGTGATTTTCGGAATCAGCGTATTCTAATTCGTGGAGAAAACTCAAAATGAGGGGTTTTGTTCGATTCCACTGACAGACACTCCATTCTTATATATAAGTATTGATAAAATCTCTCTATTTTAAAAAAAAGTAAGCCCTAGGGGGAAAAAGTAAGTACTAGGGGGAATTTTCCGTTCTTTCAATGTTATTCAGATCGTATCTCAAAATGTAACAGTCCTAAAATTACGAAATTAAGTGAATTTGTTAAGACATGTTTGATAAATAAGAAGAATATATTTTTGTTTCAATACTGTTATTAGTTTATAAGTTATTTAATATTAAAGTCGTCGTTGATAAAATTTCGCTTACAACTAATTTTGTCCGTCGAGTTTCTGAAACACTATTAAAAGGAGAGATCCAATTTTTTTAGGGAGTGTAGAAATAGGTTTGAACTGGAAATCCAAGTAAGCATTTTTTAAAATTCGAATTAGTTTTGGATTTATAAATTTTTGAAACATTTAAACACGCTCCACTTTTTGAAGTTTTTTCACCCTCATTTTTGAAACGTGATTTCTAAATTGCTATAAGTCATTTAAAATTACATATTCTCTTATTCAAAAAAATATATTAATGTTCGTTAAAACTTCTTCTTTCTGATGTTATAAAGATTATATTTCTATCTTTACAATTAAATTAGATATGGTCAATTAAGATAGGTATAAAAAATAGCGAAGAAGGATAAAAATGTCGGATATTTCGAGAAAATTTTAATTTGCGACTTTTTGTCTCATTGTTCCGCTTGCATCTCAAAAAGTAAATGTCCTAAAATTATGAAATTATGCCAGTTTATTAAGAAATATTTGGGTAATAAGATGAATATTTTCTTTTTTCAATACGATCAGTATATTAGACGTTATTTTATGTTAAAGTCATGATATTAGAAAATTTTGAAAACAATTCATACATTTTTGGATACTTGTCTTTCAATTTTCAACAAAAAAATAAATAAAAAATTAGGGATATAGATTAAACTATTGGCTACAAATGATCCAAAGCGTTTGTGAAATTTCGATTTAGTTTTGTAGTTATAAATGTTTAAATAATTGACGAAATGTCTGAAATAATCGTCAATTATACGGGTAAAATTTTAAGTGATAAATTAAAACTGCTCTAAATAGTTCAAAAGTATACTTTTTTCCCGTTAAAAAAATATAGTTATCTTCGTAAAATCTTTCTTTCTTGAATGGTATCAATACTGAAATTCTATCTTAAAAAATAAATTAGATGTAACTATTTATGTGAAGTACTATAAATATTATTAAAAGATACTCCGGAAGGAAATGCCAACATTGGCAAAATGCCAACGTGTATTTGGCTGCCAACGGCGAATTATTATTAGCGCCAATTCTCAATTATCTTACTTTATATATAAGTTGGCGATTAAGCCTATTTATTTTTGGCGCGTTTATGCTGTTGTTTGTTTACACATGTTTCGCTTTTCAATGAGCACAATTGCGTTGAAGCAGTTCTACAGTTGAGTTTTTCCAGTTATGGGGGGGGTGATTGGGGGGAAGCATGCCCCCCCCCCCCCTCTGTAAACTTGAAACCTTAAAAGTTGGGAATTTCGAGTTTTAAAAATCTCTGAGTTGGGAAAATTTATGCCTCGGGCAAATTAATATTATTAGCAAAGGAAAGCGACGGACTACTAGAAATTGCCCAACTTTTATTAAGATGAAACTTAAATTAGACCTCAAAACGGACCACTGCATTGGAACATGCGTGCGACAAATCAATACTTTCGAAAGAACTGTTTAATATTACCTATAAAAAAGCTGAAAATGTCTTATAAGTTGGAACTGGGAATTTTTTTAGCACTGTTGTGTTGTGCAATTTCGAATAGGTAGGTGTGGTCTGGTTAAATAACGTCACACTAGAGCTGCACATTGAACTACTGGCGTTGGTTCGAGCAAAGTGCCCTTGATTTGTTATTGGTACGTATTTACTTACTACATCAAGGACGCTTTGGTTCGAGGCCTTTCTCAAAGAAAAGACCCGGGAACGATGCCTTATATTGTTAACAGTGGTCAGATAACGAGGATAACACTTCAGCTGGTACCCGATGTCCTTAGGTTGGGAATTTTGAATCGTTCAAGTTCGGAATTTCGGATCGTTAAGTTGGGAAATTTCTTGTCTCAACATACTAAAAATAAATTTGTGTGACGGCACTGCCAGTAATAATTTATATAACTAAAAAAAGTATTGTTGTTAGGACACATTGTCATTGCCTACAATGTATGAAGCCGGTATTGGTTTGCGAAGCAAACTAAAGAGGATTGCGTAGCAATCCTCCGGGGGTTGGTGGAGCGTTAGCGGAGCAGGGGGCGGAGCCCCCTAGTACCTTTAATAATAAATAAACACTAGTCTTTATGTTATTTTAAGATGCGTTAAAAATTACAATCGTCAAGACATTGAAGTATATCATATACACAACTTAAAATATGGAGTTATTGCAAAACCTTATAATTTAGAATAATTTATTTAATTTTCTGAAATATGGCTATAGTGTACCTTTATATCGATATTTTACCGCAAAACGTTGTTTTTTTAGTTAACAAATTCCCTCACCGTAATTTGCTTTAAGATAATGTAATTTTCCATTAATGTTATTTTCTGAAATGTAATTTTCCATTAATGTAATTTTCCATTAATGTAATTTTCTTAAATGTAATTTTCCATTAATATAATTTTCCATTAATGTAATTTTCTGAAATGTAATTTTCCATTAATGTAATTTTCTTAAATGTAATTTTCCATTAATGTAATTTTCTGAAATGTAATTTTCTGAAATGTAATTTTCCATTAATGTAATTTTCCATTAATGTAATTTTCTGAAATATAATTTTCCATTAATGTAATTTTCTTAGATGTAATTTTCCATTCATGTAATTTTTTTTAATGTAATTTTCCATTAATGTAATTTTCTGAAATGTAGGAGTTATATGCTTTTAACCTTATTTTACCCTTCATAAATGAAATTCGCTTTTATTAGCTACTAAATTCCCTTAGAATAATTAATGTACAAACAATTTTAAAATAACATCGATATTAAAATACCTACAATTTAAATATTTCGAGTTACAGAGATTTCTTGTAACCCCGAAAGTACTTACTACATTACTTATAAAAGATTGCATATTGTAAAAAATATTATTGATGTTATAATTTAATTGTAATTCTAGCGTGTAACAGTTCTGGAATATATTATTTATACGCAAGGCTGATAATATTAAGACTTTAAAAGAAATTCTTTCATTTAATTGCATTTCTATCCCTATTTCTCAGAAAATGACAAAGTTTATAAGAAATGCCTTGAGAAATTTTAAACTATAAAAATTTACGTAATTTAAAAACTTGTAACTAATGAAAAATACATAATATTTTTTTAAAAAACAACTTACAACTTACAAAAACAACTCACTACAGTTGTTATTCAACTAAACTAATCTTACTCAATTCCATAAAAACGGAATATTATTTTCAGTTACCCGATTCTTTTAACGCAATACATGTATGAAAGATCCAGAAATCCAACTGATACAGCATCAGCTCGGCTCTCGCTAAAAGCGTAGATATTCTTACATCTAAGCATCAGATAGCATCCAGCTTTCCCAATATGTTTTCGCGAAGAAGACCCTTTCTTCGACGTCTTCCATTTCCCCGCAGTAATTGTTGTGTGTATCGCGCAAGCGATAACAGCTAATGGCGGCTCTCCGTCAGCTTAGAGCACAATCCTGCCAGAAGACAAGAATAGGCCTCATTCTTGTAAACGGAAGAGCTTCATTAACACAGCGAAATGAGGTTTTACGAGCAGGAGCAGACGCGGCCCTTTGCGGAAAAGCCATTGGGGGAAGCAATTAATTTCAAACTCTGACAAATTTGCTGTGAGTGATTCATAGACGTAAACAATTATATAAAGTAATTAAGGATAACGAATTGAATTCCTTCTTTTATAAAAGAAGTATGGCTTTATTTAAGACGTTCTTTTGAAAATTTTTATTTTTTAAAAAAATGGGTGTGGCTGTGTCGGATTACTGCAAGAAGATTCTACGTGAATTCCACACTGTTAAAAATAAATACTCAAAAATGAGTAAATTGTACTCATTTTTTAATACATTCACTGCTTATTATAACTCCAAATACACGTTTCATTTTTGAAAATGACATACACTCAAAAATAAGTACAATGAGTAAAAATGCATAAAACGTGCAGTTACTAGCCTACTAAGGCTGCCTTCATAAATCACTTTCAATAAACATCAACAACTATGACCAAGACTTACCGTGAATCGTACCCAGATCCTCAGACACTGCAGTTCAGTTCTTTATCTTTTGTACTACAGGGAAACGTGAAGAAGTTATAAACGGAAGAAATGTTAAAAACGTGTGCCAAAAGAATGGGAAGTAATATAATTGAGTTGTAATAATTTAGTTTACATTTAAGCAATCGACCTCAAATAATGTGGAAAACCATCTTCTGAACAACTACTTTAAGTGTGTCAGGTCGCTTTGTTAAGATGGCTTGAACAGATGCTGAAATTAGCAATATCAAATCACACTGCTCATTTTTGAGAAAACTCGATTACTTAAATTTGAGTACGTCATCGCTCATTTACAATACAGTTGTACTAAAAGAAAAACGTGTAGGTTCAGGTACTCATATTTAAGTACCTTTTTTTTAACAGTGTAGTACAGAAATTCGCATTAATCACCAACGGAAAAATTCTACAACAACAGGGAAATATGCAAGCTGTTTCATTTGATTTCGCGAGGTCCCATCAACACCCCGAATATGCCTTGTTTTAGTGCAAAATATTTCAATTAAAATTTCCAGTTGAATTAGACCAAATTTACTTTATTCAATAATATACGGAGTGATAGGATCGAAATGAATCCCCTTAAAAACTAAACTTCGTGTTTATACGCTGGTATTCCCGTTACTTTTAGATACGTTCTTCGTCAAAATATCATTGTTTTAGGTTAATAGCAATGCATTGTAAGTATGCTTTTAATGCATTGTAAAATCTCAAGTCTCAGCGATTGGCAAACATACTCATTTGTTTAAAAAATTTGTCTTTCAAACTATAAATAAAATATTTTTTGGTATACTCCCTCCTCCTACCCTCACTGTATCCTTTATGTACTTTAGTAAATTATGGCTTTAAGCCAAATGTTTACACATGATGTTTAGTTAGAAAGATTTCGGTTCCAAAAGCCTTTTTACTACATAATATTATTTGCTCTATTGTAGAAAAAATATTGATAATAATTAGAAATCGGTTTGCAGCGAACATTTTATCAATTGAAAACGATTTTTGAAATCAAAAGCATTTTGTTTCCACTAATCATGTTAAACATAGAAAAAAAATTGGGTGTTTTTTTTTTGTACCCTGAGAAAGCTTGTATAAGTGGTTCGATATATTTACTATGCCACCTCAGATGAGACATACAAGTATAAAGGGTTATTGTAAAGATATTTGAATAATAATATAAACAAATATGTTATAATAATTATATTTATGTTAGATTAGACTTAAAAATCCACTTTAAGAGTTTTTCTTTCAAAGCACAGAAAATTAGAAATGTATTATGTTACAACTTAATTTGATAGCGCATCCTTGACAAATTGCATTTTAAATGTGATTAAATTTAAAGAAGTAATTTAATTTAAAGAAGTAAAAAGAAGTAATTAATTTAATTTAAAGAAGTAATTTAATTTAAATAAGTAAAAAAAAAAAATTAAATTAAAGTATCAATATAAATATTTTAAGTATAACTAAATTATATCCACTAATAATGAACATTGTTTTTGAGTCAACATTAATCTAACTTTCAACGTCAAAGTAATATGGAAAAATTTATATTCCGAACAATATTTATTTAAATGCTGAATAACACTTCAACTTCCAGCACATTGTGACACGGTTAAACCAATTAACTTTCATCCCTGAAACATTATCTTTATTTCTTTTTCTATGAAATTGATAATGGCGGCATAAATGACAACTAGATGAGATGATTACTCGATAGTAATATGAGATCGGTGACAGATTCTTTTGAAGGCAAAAGCAATCAAACACTTCACCCTTCGAAATACCAATTATGTGTCATCGTAGTAAAAAATAAACAAAATAACGAAAAGCAAAAGAAAAACGTGATATTTTCATGTTATATATTGGTGTTTTTGATGGTGTAAAAATGTGTTAGATCCAATATCCATTTTCTTCCAATTTCCATCAAATATAAAAATAAATCTTTTGAAGAGCCCAAGTTGCTCAGTGGATAAGGCGTTCAGCTACTAATCAGAGGATAAGTGGTTCGAATCCGTGCGATGGACTTGACAAAGAAAAGTAAAAAAGTAGTGATCTTGCTATTGGAGGGTTCCCAGCTTCGCTACAAAAATACTAGAAAGTCGTCCAGAACATCCAAGAAATTATACTGGCGTGTATACGGGACTGGTGCACGATAAATCTGATAGGGGTCTAATGTCCTGACTACTATTGAGGTTGCGTCGGATGCCAGCTCAGGTGTTGTCCTCGTCATCTGACCTTGGTTCAAAAATACGAGGCATCGTTCCCGGGTCTTTCCTTCGAGATTGGCCCCGAACCGTCGCCAAGAGCCCACTGTGCAGCTCTAGTGCGACGTTATTTAAACAAACCAAACCATTCTTATGAATTGAAGTGAAAGTATGGAATTGTTTATACCCGCTTTATTTTTCTCATTTATTGTTAATATTAAACAACAAAATATATATGCATAAATTATTCCTCAATAAACTTAATAACACGTTACAATTGATGAATAATTTCTTACAAATATTCGAAATTCAACTATGACTATTCAAATAACCACAAAAATAAATGTCCATGTTTTTGTTATTAAAATCTAGTAAGCTAGTTATTCAATTCATTAATAAGTAAATTATTTTGTTCAAGTTTTATAAACCTATTATAATAACAGAGTCTGTGGCACGCAAGACACAATCTTCCTGTGCTCGGAAATGTCTTAAAATTTATATAGATACTATTCAACCTATATTTGTGCACTTAAGGCTTGATTTTAAAATTTTGCTTAATTTTTTCCGTTTATAGAGGTTTTAATAGCTATTTTATTAAAAATGTCCATTTAAAAAAAACAGTATTTACATTGTTATAAAATCATAAAATCTTGACCAAAATTAATGACTTTAAAATAAGTTAATATATTTATTGTTTTAAACAATTGAAAATGGGTAATAAAAATTGCTTTGGCGAGATAACTATTTCTGGCATTTAGGCTTCAACGGGAAAACTAACGGAAAAACTAACATTCGGAGATGTATCCGAAGATATCTGATTAATAGGCCATTTATTTTGTCTTCAATTCAGTAAAAAAAAATTAACAGGTGTGAAACAGTGGTTAACATCTATTAAATAATATAATAAATTATATAAATAAAATGAACAATTTCTTTAAAATCTTGAAAGAATGTATTTGTTTCGATTAAAGAAATGTGGGCATGGTTTTAAATTTATCAAGTAATGAATGTAGAACAAATTATTTAAAGTATTTAATTTGATAGTTTTTAATATGTTTGAAAGTAGACGAAATAAATATAAAAGTATCGCATTTGGAAAATCGCATTTTTGAATCGTAATTTTGTAAGAACCGTAATTTAAATATAAAAAAATTATTGAAATATATTATTTTGCTATTACAATCACATATAACTACTAACTACTTGCAATGTAATGTTATCCCGACATTTAACAGAACATATTTTATTATTCAAAGTAGTAAAGTTTTTACCGTTTACAAATATTCAACATCTTAGAGAAAATTTTCATTTAATTTCAGGAAGTAAAAACGATTTCAGAAAATAAATTTCTAGTAATATTCATTGAAAATTAATTGTAAGCGTCTATATCACAAACAAGGCTTAATTAAAAATAATTGTCTTAAATAAAAAAAGCGATTTAAAGAATGTTTACAAATATATTGGAATAGCATATTTGTTTCTGTAGCAACCATTTCGTTTCTTTTCAATTAAAAATGAAATGGAACGATTTTGTTTTTTAATTAAAGCATGATTAGAAAAAAGTTGTTTTAACGATGTGTTATTTATTTCTGTGAAAAGGCCGTCTTCTGTTAAAGGTATGATATATTATTAACTCTTACTGTCGGTTACTATATACATCAAAGATCAATGGGGAAAAAGAATTGGAGTCCGTTGGAAAAGAATTGGAAAAAGAATATATATATATATATATATATATATATATATATATATATATATATATATATATATATATATATATATATATATATATATATATATATATATATATATATATATATATATATATATATATATATATATATATATATATATATATATATATATATATATATATATATATATATATATATATACAAAGAATAGTGTCCATACGATTGTTTTTTTATACAAATCTACAGTTTTATTCCGAACTTCATAAAAGTTTTCAGACATTACTTTCAAAACAAGTGAAAGGTCGCTGTCTGCATGAGAATTCCAAAAAACACCTCTATATCCCTTTTGTAGCACTATAACAATGTACTATTTTAACATTGTAACATTGAAAAATTGTAACATTGTACCAATGTAATATTTTAACCTTACGTACCAATTTTATTTATTTTTATTTAAACGTTGCATTCTGATTAGCAAATGAGTAAATATCGCTATTATACCGCCAAAATGTCACCAAATGAATAAAAATTTCACTAATGTAATAAGAATATCGACAAATTATAAATTTTGCACACTTTACCTTCAAAACAAGACAAAGGTATACATGAGATCTCGAAAAACTACCCTCATCGTCCTTCCCAACCTCTTAAAAAAGAAATGAGGTCTTAATAAAACATCAAATGGCACCACTTTGAAGAAATTGGCCAACACTCTGTGTAAAGGGGGTAGGGGGTAAAGGTACACTTTAGCTAGTTTTGATATTAAAATATTTTACAAAAGAAACGATTCGAATTACGATAAAAGCAGAAGCCTTCAGTAACAATAAAAACATTTATATAATGCAATAAAAAACGTATGTTCAACACCTTTCAATGTCACACAATTCCCAAAAAGTATCGAATGTAATTTATATTCCAATAGAAGATTTTCAAATAATGAGTAAAAAATGTATCCCGGACGTGAACTGAATTCCACTTTCGGGTCCGGACCTCAAAAAAGGCCTTCATTCTTATGCTAATTCTGTCGCTGGGAGAAGAAATCCGGCTTTGAAAGCCACCCGTCAACATTTGCATGCGAAATATGACCTCGTTAAGAATTCTAAGATTCTTTTGAAAGTCACTGGAAACTTTGCATTCGGATCGTTATTCAAAGCTCGTTTTTCACATAAAATTCCCCCCCCCACGCCTGGATGTTTTCTGTTGGGTTGTTTTTGAAATGTGTTGTATTTATATGCGTGTGATTTCAAGCACTTGGCGAGCAAGTTACGTTTTTGAATATAGATTGCTCAGTGTGTATAATTTTTACCCCCCGTAAAAATTCTCCTAAAGCATTCCTTGATATTAAACTATTAAAAATATATAAATCTTACAATTTTTATTGATTTAAAGATAATCAAATTTGTTTAAAAATATCTAGGGATTGAATTTTAAGACTTCGGTTGGAATATTTAAGAAAAAGAATAGTTTATCAATGAAAAGTATTTGAAGAACTTATAGAAAACCAAATAAAAAAACATTGTGTTTTTTGGATTAAATTGTTATGATAAGTTCTTTCATACAACCTTCAACAAAATAGGTTTTTCTATACATAACGAATATATTTAAAAGGATAAAGTCATTTCACATATCTATTGTTAATCCTTATTGAGTTTTTCGAACAGTAATTGTTTGTTGCCCTTATTCCTAAGTTTATGTTACAAAATATTTATTTCCGCTCAGTTCTTAAATTTTAATGTTTTTCTTATCAAATATACACACTGTTAAAAATAGGTACTCAAAAATAAGTGAAATGTACTCATTTTTGAGTACATTCGATGCTTATAATGACTCCGAATCAGTTTCAATCTTGAAAAAGACATGTACTCAAAAATGAGTAGAATGAGTTGCTTGCCTACGTAGGCTGTCTTCAGAATACAATTAAAATATATAACAACAATTAAAATCAAGCTTTACTGGGATTAGAACCCAGATCCTCAGCACCGCTGTCCAGTACACCACAATCCACAGAGTCCTTATCCGTTAAACTTCCAGGGCGACATTAAGAAGCTATAAACAGAAGAAATGCTAAAAAAGGTGTGTTTAAAGAATGAGAATTAAGGTAATTGCAGTGTATTAACTCAGTTTCTGTTTAAGCAAACGACATCAAATAACGTGGAAAATCATTTTGTAAACAACTATCTTAAATTTGTCAGATTTTATGAAGATCGCGTGAACAGAAGCTGAGATCAGCAATATTAAATCATATTACTCATTTTTGAGAAAATACGGTTACTTAAATTTGAGTACGTCATCGCTCATTTACGAAGCAATTGTACTTAAAGAAAAGTATATTCAGGCACTTCTTTTTAAATACCTTTTTTACAGTGCACGAAACAAATTTAAACTTTGATGGTCAATTTCCTGTTCAAATTGACATCTACAAACCTAATGTTATATCTACAGACTTTTTCTGTGATTACGCCATGTTGTCAATGAAAATAAATTATCTTAAACCATTAAAAACTCTAAAAAATCTAAACGTTATATTAACGTTGTTAAAACATTATCTATGATACATAAAACTTAACACTGAAATAATTGTGTTTAATTATAGTGTTAGAATATATCAACATTTATCGAAATATACTAAAAAACAAAGCGAAATTCCTTTCCTCAAACAATTCAAAAGTATTCTGGATAATCTTATTTAAAAAAAACTCTTCCGCAAGTATATTTATCTTGGCACGGAAATTGACAAAATCCCTCTCCAAATTTGTCTTTTCTGGTTAAAAAATATTTCAAAATTCGTTTCTTGAGGCTTTAGTTAAAAAAAATAGAAACCTTCGAAGATAAGACAAAACAAGAGGATTTTATAAAATCAGCTTTCTGGTTTAAGTGGGTGTGAAAGCTAGAGAAAATCCAGTCAGCTTTATTTTTTCTTGCTTCAAGGCCCGAATTCTGTAAGATAATCTAAGAAAAGTGTAAATAGTTTTCCAGACATTTCATACGTCAAAAGCTTTTGAGAAAATCTTAAGTACTTGTTTTCGTTAGGCTTACGGAAATTACTTCATTTCCTCTCAGAAATTCCGAATCAAGAACCTAGTTAAGCCAATGAAAGAGAAGGAAATAAAATCAGAGGAATGTGGGAAGATAAATAATAATAATAAAACTAATTTGCATCAAAGGAATTCCTCGTCTGGTTTGTTTTTTTATTTAGTTTTCTTCTTATAAAACATGAATAAAAACCACGTTTTTTTTACTCCGTGGTAATTGAGAAGTTGGTGATTGCCAATTGAAATGGGCTCGTTCAATAAAATTCAATCAATCTTTCATTCTAATTTAAAAGCACTTTCATTTCGGTTCTATAGAAAACTATTTGACATAAATTTTTTTTCCTTAATTATAAGCTATTTTTAAAACTTTTAAATTTCTGTGTAATATCCGCTTCCTGAGTTTCAAATTATTTTGAATGAATTTTATGTTATTATTGATTATGTACGTATATTGGAAGATTTTTCGGAATGCAGTTCATGCGACAACGTTTTATTTTAAATTTTATTATTTGCAATAATAGTTCTTTATAAATTCGAACCAAGACTCAAAATTTTCCTAATATTACTCACCTTATTTGAACAATTAAGTTCTCGCATTAAAAAATTCAAAACCAAAATATTTTTTAATTTACAGACTTTTTTAATTAATATTATATACATTGAGTGGCCAACATATTAAGAACACATCTCACTCAAACTTCAACAATATCGTGTACTGACCAGATCAAATGAGTTTGCTAATAGAAAGCTTTCTACTAATCAGAAAGACAAGTAAACGTTAATGTCTATTCATGTGGAAAATAAGATATTACAGAGAATTTGAACGAAGTATGATTGTATGTGCCAGAAGGGACGCTTACAATATCTCCGAAACCACTTTTCACGTACAACAGTGTTCTCAGGTCTTCAAAGAATGGAAGCTAAACTAAACAGTTTTGAACAAAAAACGGTGTAGTGGACGAAAATCGTTTGTAAACAAAAACAAAATACCATACGACTGGCACGAATTGTGTACAGTAACATAAGAGAAACAAATTGCAGCACAATACAACACGGAATCATTGCAAAGCACATCAGTGCGATCTACATGGCTGGACCAACAAGTCCTCCATTGATTTCGTAGCAAAACCGAGAAAAGTGACTTTTGTGTGCCAAAGACTGCACTCACCGCATAGAAAGCCGTATGGTATATGCTTTTTATGTCACAAACTGAAGGTTTATGTCCCAAACTTAAGGCCGAAAAGAGTGGAGTGATACAAAATCGTAACTCCCGAATGAATTCCAACATTAGACATTTGATGAGTGGAAGAAGGTTGAATTTTGACATGTCTTCTCCATAATATACCATTGTGGTAGGTCGAATTTCCTATTCTTTAACATTAATAAGTCGAAAACCTATTTTACCCACTTTGCAAAACATTGGAAAAAAACTAAATAAATGTGATTTTTTTTTCGAATGTTTTATTGGAATGTATTAAAAGAATTCTATTCTATACAAATTCCAGGAATATTCTTAAATAATTCGACTTTTTTTAATTTATATATACAGAAGTTTTCATGTATCTAACTATCCACATTTTTTGAATACTGAAACAAATTGACATTTGGACTTGAATTAAGACCAGATGTCTTGAGAGTCCAGATGTCTTCTCGATAACCTAGCATTGTGGTTCATTTCCATTTGTGGAACGAGGTGGAATATCTTCTCGATGCTTCTAAACACCACCATCTATTCTGAGGGAACTAAGAGCAGCTATTTTGTTAGCATTTATTTAATATTCCTCCAAAGGTTTCGCTAATTTGTAGATTCCATACCAAGAAGAATATCTGCTGCCCATCAAAGGCAGAAAATGTCCGACACGGTATTAGTACAGTGTAGGAGGGTGTTCTGAATATTTTGGTCATTCAGTGAAGTAACGTTGAAAAAATATATATTTGCAAAGTATTCCTAAACCAGATTATTGAAATAACAAATGATATATAAATTAAAATTTTCTCATTTTTTATTAAATTGCGTTTGAAAATTATACGCTACGTCTTTATTAAACACCCGTTAAACCTCCCACATAACAAAATATTACACAGAGTAGAAAAAATTTAAATTTTATAGAAAACAATATCAACACTGTGTTTTTAATAATAAAAAACATAATTGTTTTTAACATAATTAATATGTTTAATGTTTAACAGCAATTTATTTACAACAGAAAGATTTTTATCAATAGTTTTCTATTACAAAGATGTAAAAATGCCAAAATTTAATGAAATTGATGAATGATAATTAAATGCAAATCATATGGTCTATTAAAAATTTTCTTTAACATATACTAAAATTTAAATATTAAACATTCAAAATATGAACTCTTATGATAGTGAATTCAGCTATTGTATAGTATAATACCCATTTATTTACATTCATCAAACTTTTATGTACTATTAATAATCCCTCAAATAAAACTATAATCCATGCACTATTTAAATTTAAATATAAACTTATACAAAAGAATTCACTTCTCATATGATATCTTTTTCAGCATAGATATTTATTTCAAAGAGGCCGTATGAAATTCTTATGATCCATTCCATCCACATATTTTTGATTGTTTGGACGTCGTTTGGTCAAAGTGAATTCAGCCTCGGAGAATTAATTTGCATGATATGAAAACTCTGAAAGACCCCCCTCAGAGTTACATCACTTATAAAAGATTAACGCGTAATAAGGAGGGAAGTATTTCTATGTGCTCGGGAATATCGAATTTGTGAGAGAAGTAAAAATGTAAACGAGTATTCGTTAATAAACAAGAATTTATGATCAGGATAAAATATGATAATTGCAGACTCTCCTATCAAGTTACTTTATGAGATTTAGGGACAGTCGAAATTATGCAATTCAGGAAGGAGTTTGTTAAAATGCATACGAAAAGACTTAAGTAATGCTCTTAAAGACGAGGTTTACCTTTAATTTTATTAATATTATTTATGGATCAAGTTAATGCTGAAATAAATATTCTTAATAGGGAAAAGTGAGGGGAAATAGGTCTTAAAACTTTATTTTTGACGTTCAAAGTCCAATTTGTCATGGGAAAATTAAATTTGTGTTCTAAAATTGTTTACTTATTTATTGGAAACATAATAGTATATTTTTATTTAATTCAAAAGTTTAAAAATATTTTTAATAATTATTTTGCTCTAGGGTAAAAAAGCACCCTGTAGAAATTACGGGAATTTTTAGCATAAAAAGACATTATTAGAACAAACTTTTAAGTCAAATTAGTCACTTGAATAAAATAGAATAAATAACAACCTTAAAATCTTAAAAACGTAATACATTTGATTATTAATGGATAGCTTTTCTTCCCAAAAGAATTACCACTTTTTTTTATCGAAATATGTTCTTTCGTTGACAGTTTATTTAAAGAACAAGGTATATTACTTCATTATATTAATATATTGAAGTAAATAATGAAGTACAGTATAATGAAGTACAGTGTTAAATATTAGTTTTTTTCATTTATTAAAATCGAAATTCACATTTTTGTAAAATAATTACATTTTTGCAGAGATTGTTAAATTTTTACGTATTTCCTATTCTTTAAAGCTAATAATTCGAAAACCTATTTTTTCCACTTTTCGACACATTAAAAAAAACTATTATAAGTTAGATTTTTTTTTTAATTTTGTCACTGGAATGTATCAAAAGGATTTTATTCTGTGCAAATACTAGGAATATTCATAAATAATTCGACTTTTTTTTTTTATTTATATACAGAAGTTTTCGTGTATCTAACTATCACAATTTTTTCGGATGCTCAAACGAATCGGCATTTGAACTTGAATTAAAACACACAGAAATGTAATGTTTTTCTAAAATGTACTTTATTAACGAAGTAAATGAACGAATTCAAAACAAAAGTTTATTAATTAAGATGTGTTCCATGAGATATTTAAGTTAATTTTTCCAGTTACTTTATTTGACCGTAACACATACTCTTACGCATCTTTTCGGCATTAGATATCCAATTTCGCCAACATCGAAAGCCGGGACTGTTCGTTAATGCGCGTCTGACCTTACGTTAGCAACTAATCTTATAATCAGGGGTGTTCATTAAGCGAGTATCAGTGTCAGCAAAGGGTTTCATTAAAGTTGAATGGAAATGCGAAGATCGATAATTGCGAATTCTGCAGCGCCAATCAGTTTCATTACTTAATTTGTAAACATATTCTGGAAATTACAGAAGAGGTATTTCTTTTGTAAAATTCTATCAATGGCTAAAGGATATCGTACCAGTCATTTAAATGAATAAATATAAACGAATATATTCTAATATATAAAAGATATATCCTAATAAGTTAATTCAAAACCTCTCTAATTAGAAAATGTTAATTACTATAAATCAATTCAATAAAGTTACGAAAAATATACGAAACTTATTTTCTTATATATTTTTATAATTTCAAATTTCAAGAGTTTTATAAAGTTTCCAAAGAAATTATTTTTAAATATTTAACACAGTGTATCATTTATATAATGTTGAAAGTATCCCTTAAAATATTATAATTTGAAATGCGATGTTTTTTAACCACAAATGTACGCTAAATGAATGAAAATATTTATAGTTTAGTACATACGTTTAAATAACTTTATTTATGTTTAAAATAGCCTGTAAATTATCATTTTTCAGAATATAATCGATAAACCTTATTTATCATTTACTTGTGAAAATATATATAAAACATATTAGAAAAACAGTTTAATAAAAGTCAAGTAGGTGTGGATTCAAATCTTTAAATATAAGAAAGAGACAATTTCTCTTTACAATGCACGGGTATTTCAAGAAAAAAAATCATACTTATTCTTTATGCATATATATTTTTTCAAACAAAAATGTAAAATAAAACATATTAAAGAAATAAAAGAGTCGTTCTTATTCTTTAAGCATGGATATTTTTTCGAAAAGATATGTCGAACAAAATAACTGTAGGTTCTCCTCGAAATAAATCGCTGTCATTACAGTGATTTTAAAGAAAAATCTTAATAAGTAGATTTCGATAAAAAGAATTCTCTTCCAGCGATACTTAAAAATTCAGTTTTTCAAAAAGATCTATAAAGATCTCTTCAAAATCTTTAAAAACGAACACACACACACATAAGTTTTTCTTATTTATTATCAATGTCGGATAATAATACTTTATCACAAACCTTTATTTTTTTTTAGTTACTATCACTTTTAATGGAAAGTAAATCTCCGTCATTTAAATAAAAACAAGAGCTATTATAGATCAGACACTTAAATAAATATAAAACGGTAAAAAAAAATTGAGATTTGACATACACGATAACTTAAACTTTTAGTTGTTCTTGATCAAATGTAACTATTCTAAAATACCAGAAAGACGTTTTAAAATTAAAATGTGTTTTTTTATATTTCTATTATACATTATTAATTAACTATATTATAATTATTCAATTTTATTCGTCTGATAAAAATAATATACATATATTAATATAATTTTGACCATAGAACATTTTATTTCATCAAAAGGAGTATTATTTATTGATATTGAATTGTAAAATGAAAAACTGAGTTTAAACGAATTTTTGGTAAAACAAATGTATTCGAACATTTTTAAAAAGAAAATTTAAAATATGTATTAAATATAATTGCAGCCAATTTAAAATAAATTTTCAAATATCATCTTTGTGTAGTAAATTAATAAGAAATTTACTCATTGAATAACCTTACTAGTTTCTCATTTACACGAGTCTTCAGAATCTAGGTATTCTAATAATTTAAATATCATTTTAAAAATATATTCTTCTAAAATCTAAAATTTTATGGATTTCAAGATTAAGGAAGAAAGTTTATAAGTTTTGCCTGTTAAGAAATTACTTCAAATTTTCAAGAAGATATTGATTTTAAAGAACACATTTTGACGATCGAAGTTATGTTTTGTATGTTGTGAAAAAAACTTTGCATTCGTTGATACTCTTATTACTTTTATTTTTTAAATTAATGTTGATAACAAATATAAACTTTAAGTTTTCAATTAAATAAATTTTCAGTGTACAAACAACCACAATTTAACATTTAACAAATATTTATTTAAGTTAAAAATGAAGTATATATATATAACATTTGTAAAATAAGCGGTCCGAATATTCTTTCAATAAACAAGTTGTAACCCTTTTCCGTATGTAAGTTAAAGCAGTTATTTTTAATAGAAAAAATTTATGAAAGTATAACGGCGTATTCAGAAAACAAAATCCAAAACCCATAATAAAAATTTCCAAAAGTTTCAAAGAACATTTGAAAATGAAATATGTTTAAAACTTTTTCGACTTTTCAAATCACAAGAGTTTTGCCTTCTGCTGATGATATAAATAGTATGCGCCATAAAAAGTATGATATATTTCTCGTAAAACTTCGATCTCAACTTTTTTTATATACATGCGATTTTTCATACATAAAATATTTTTGCGTGTGTTTTTGATAGTTTTCATTTATCCTCCTTTACGATTTCGAAAGAAAATATTAACAGCCTGGAATCATAGACTGCTAGACTGCTACTTACGATTACTATTAGTGATATTTTTACTTTATTTCAGAAGATAACGCCAAAAACAAAATAATTGGCAGTCAGTTATTAAGACGCCACGTTAGGCTTAACGATAGCAACTACTACGCGATTTAACAAAAAATTAATTTAATATATATGATCTAGATGGGTCAAATTAAAAAAAAAAATAGAGATATGTTACGATTTCGAAAGAAAATATTAACAGCCTGGAGTCATAGACTGTTACTTACGATTACTATTAGTTATACTTTTACTTTATTTCAGAAGATAACGTCAAAAACAAAATAATTGGCAGTCAGTTATTAAGACGCCTCGTTAGGCTTAACGATAGCAACTACTACGCGATTTAACAAAACATTAATTTAATATATATGATCTAGATGGATCAAATTTTAAAATATATAACTGTATTGTTGGATGTAATTGGCAACGACGGTTTGTTTTTTGTTTTCTTAGTTCTAGCATCTGGCAATATAATATCTTTCAATATTGTAATTATGAAAAAGTATAAAAGTGTTCTTAAGTTTTCCGAGCGTATTTCTAATTTAATAGAGTTCTGTATTTCTCATACTCTTCCACTTATGTTCTGCAAACAGGGTATGGACCCATCACGCTTCCACTGCGCTACGTTCTACAATACAATTTTTTTAGTTAAAGAACGTCAGAATCGTAAAAACAAGCTGTTCCAAGATTGATTATAGGTTTTCAGTTAAAAGCAAATAAAATATTATCAATGGGAAATCCAATGGGGATTTTTGTTGTACTTGATTTGATGGATCGGGATCAAAAAGAAAACTTTCAAATCCCATTATCACCCTGATTGATTGAAAGCCACAAACTCGGTAAAGCAGGACTCGTAAAAGAAACAGAGCGTAAAACTTTTGCTCTTCGGATGAGCGATTCTAGAAAGATCACTTCAAATTTATCTTTTTGTGAAGAGAAGCTGAAAATAATGACATCTTCGAGGAAAGAAGACACCTAATTTTTCGCATTAACAAAAATGATTGTGTTTTTTATAGAATGCTATTTGTTCAACAATATAAATCATCGTCATTATTTTTTATTTTTATAATCAGAAACCTTATTTTAATTATTTTTTTTTGCTGTATTTTCAACTTCAAAACAAAATTTCATTTTAAAAAAATACTACTTAATAATGAGTGAAATATTTATAATTGTAATGTCAATGTGGATAAATAGTACGTATCAGTGATTATGTAGGTAAAATTATGCATAAGTTTGATAAGGGCAATATGAAATTATGTGCAATAGGAAAGTATAGCGAATTAGAAAGTGTAATAGAAAGTATCGGTGAAATTTAAATTTATTTGGCGATGTTTGTTATTAATTTGGCGATGTTTTTTATTAATTTGGCGATGTTTTTTATTAATTTGGCGATAGTGTTTAGTTATTTGGCGACATTTTGGCGATATTTAGTCATCGGCCAATCAGAATGCACCTCATAGGTTACATAATATTAAAATTTTCGATTGTTTCAATTTTATATTTTGCAATTGTTACACGTTCTCCATGCCAGTCCTATGGGAAGGTTTTTAAAAAATCGTTATTTTGGCAGTTCGAGTTTGAATTTTTAAAACTCCTTTCTTAATGTACCCCTAAGACCCAAGATGAATCTGTGTTCCAAATTTCAGCACTCTAGGTCTTTTGGATCTGGATATCTCGTGATCAATCAGTGGCTATAACTTTTATTTATATAGATATCATGTTATTATTCCATATCCTTCTCGTGACACGTTAAGAATACATTTCATGGAATAATAAAAATTTTAACAAAAAAAATATGGTTGTTAATTCTCTGTACGCCCAACGATTATATAAACAAAACTAAATTTAAAAAATCTTATCAACTGAATCTAAAAAAAAAATATCGAGCAATTTATTTAACTAGTAAAAATAAGTAATTTACATTCCTAATGAGGCACCGCTTCGTTACGTTCGCAATCTGCTGTGGACTTGGATGGAAAAGTTCGCCAAGTTCTGTCGTCCCAATGCACAAAAGACGATTGCTCGCCAATTAACTGAAGCTGAAACAGCGCAATGTGATTAAAGGCAGAGACCGTGTAGAAGGAGCTTCGGGCTAAGTTTCTGCTTCTGTTAATTATAAACTTGGAGTAATTTGTTGTTGTTCAGCGACAGTCGCAACTGTCCTCTGGAATAAAATCGATTACTTCTCTACTATCTAATAGGTTTCGAAATATATTTGGTTTTAAAGGAATTTATTTCCACGTACAGTAGAACTCAATTATTCGAACTCTAGTTATCCGGATCGATTACAAAATAAAAGAAATTAGCAAAATTCACATTCAATAAGTTTTTTATCGGTGAATAATAAACAAAAAGTTACAATATACACCACACTGTTAAAAATAGATACAGGAAAATAAGTTAAATGTACTTATTTTTATATTACTTCTTTCATTCATGTTCTTCCAATCTATTTCTGCTGAAATGGATCCTGATAATTGAAGTTCTATTGTAATTTGTAGTTTAGAATTAAATAAAAGATTGAAAAAAATAACAATTCTAAAAGAGAATTGTATCACAAAATTTAAAGTATATTTATATAAATCATTGTTATTGACGAATCCATCAAAGGGGCGAAAAAAATAAGTTATAAAGTTACTTTTCTCATCAAGATAGTTTAATTCATATTTCCAAAATATGACTTTAACAAATTAGTTATTGTAACATAGATGGATTTTAAAAGTTTCCACAATGCTTTAAGTTTGAAAAATAGCTCAACATAAAGTATTTTTAATGTAAAATTTAAACTGGAAAAACAGGCAAAAAAGATGGAATTACTTGAAGCTATTCCACGGAGGATTAATAATAGAGTCTTAAAAATTACAAATGAAAACATTGCCAAAAATCGCATCATTTAACCGTAAAAAAAATTGCTTGCAAATGTTCAAAGGTACCATCAAAGAATTAGTAAATCTATTAAAAAAATTGTTGTAGCTTCAATACATCAGAAACAAAATTGTCTTCAATACCTCAAGAACATAGTTTTATAACTTCGTTTCATTTACAAATCTTATTAATTTTCAAGACAACCAGGAAGTGTAGGAAAAAGTTACTTAATTTTAACCTTGTGTAATTAAAAGAGAATCAAAGGCCGACTTCTTAAATTATATACGATTACACCTCTTTAATTCATAATAATAAAAATAATTGAATTATTTTACGATAATTCTCTAGAACCCCAATTCATTCTAAAAAAATAATAATTCTCTTAACAATTTTCGAGATAACTATCCCCCTTCTTGATGAAACAGCCACTTGAATATCACAAATTCCCTCACTTGTCTCTCCATTGAAAATGTGCATTTTTTTTCTCGCCACCTACCTCACAATGACCGTTAAGTCTCTCCACAGTACCACGATCCTTAAGCTCACGGATACAAAAAATATAAATAAAAATATGGATCAAAAGGATATGGATCGTGCTCTTCCCTCTTAGGATCGTCCATTTATGGAATGGGGCTCTCGCCTTTTAGTGAGGCACGTTCGTCGGCCATTATCGTTGCACTCCCATTGTGCACTTATCTTTCTGCAGGAATGGCGCCTACGTTTCTTCAGGGGGTTACGGTTATGCAACGTGAAAGAAATACTGGAAGAGAGTGGTGTGAAGATAACACTGAAATAAGCAGTGGAAAAGTGCGAAATGAAAAATCTAAAGGAAGAACCATCTACCTAGTCTTTTCACAGGAATTGTCTAGAAAACCCATCTAAAAAATCATTTTCAAATTCAAAAAATCAACAAAAAACTTCATGAAAGTTGTAAAATTAAAGGCTTTACATGCAGTTTTTATTTCTTTAATACTAAAATATTGAGCATTGAAATTTTTAAATGGAAAAAATGCAGGAATTTTTAAAAGTTTTATGCAAACAAATTTAAAATGGCAATAAACATGCCGGTTTCATAAACGTTTTATGCAGATTTTTTGATGAACTTTTTATGCTTATTTTTTGCTGAGAAGGAATATCAGTCAAATTTACACGGCATATGTATTTTAAAAATTTACCGAGCATTTAAATGTTTTAATGGTTCTTTTAACGGACTATCATCGTTTTTTTCGTTTCATATAAGGTGATGCTATCTCGATTTCAACTGCTTGGCTGCTCATTATAACATTAAGTAGAATGACATTCAAATTCGGCAGATCTAGCTGTCTTTTAATAAAATGGTGTTAATCGATTTTCAGATTTACACAACTTTGGAAGACAGGCTGCCCAAATGTTATACGGCTTCCTAATAATTTTTTTAAAAAATAAAGTTTTTAATGTATACTATTAACGTTAAATTTAAAGTATATATTAAACTAATTTCACAACATTAATAATTACTAAAGTAATTCACGACCTTCCAACAACATTTCAAGCTTGTCCATATGACAAGCTTGAAATGTTGGTGCAACGTCGTGAATTGCTTTAGTAGTAATTAATGTTGTGACCTTAATTTAAATTTTGTGACCAATATTGCCTAAACTATACATTACCCTAAAGGCTTAAATATAATTAGAAACTTTTGTAATATTGCTTATAAATATGCGTTTGAAATGTCACATTATAGATTATACAAGATCCCTCAATTCTCAGTGTTGTAAATGGGAAGTAGTGAATGTTGAAAGTGAATGTTTCTATTACTAAATATGGGAACATCTGGAATAACGACGTTAAAAAGCAGAAAAAAATCACCATATTTTCTCTCTATTTTAAAAAAAAGTAAGCCCTAGGGGGAAAAAGTCGGCCCTAGGGGGAATTTTCAGTTCTTTCAATGTTATTCAGATCGTATCTCAAAATGTTAAAGTCCTAAAATTACGAAATTAAGTGAATTTGTTAAGAAATGTTTGATAAATAAGAAGAATATATTTTTGTTTCAATACTGTTATTAGTTTATAAGTTATTTAATATTAAAGTCGTCGTTGATAAAATTTCGCTTACAAGTAATTTTGTCCGTCGAGTTTCTGAAACACTATTAAGAGGAGAGATCCAATTTTTTTAGGGAGTGTACAAATAGGTTTGAACTGGAAATCCAAGTAAGCATTTTTTAAAATTCGAATTAGTTTTGGATTTATAAATTTTTTAAACCTTTGAACACGCTCCACTTTTTGAAGTTTTTTCGCCCTCATTTTTGAAACGTGATTTCTAAATTGCTATAAGTCATTTAAAATTACATATTTTCTTATTAAAAAAAATATATTAATGTTTGTTAAAACTTCATCTTTCCGATGTTATAAAGATTATAGTTCTATCTTTACAATTAAATTAGATGTGGTCAATTAAGTTAGGTATAAAAAATAGTGAAGAAAGGAAAAATGTCGGATATTTCGAGAAAATTTTAATTTGCGAATTTTTGTCTCATTGTTCCGCTTGCATCCTAAAAAGTAAATGTCCTAAAATTATGAAATTATGCCAGTTTATTAAGAAATGTTTGGGTAATAAGATGAATATTTTTGTTTTTCAATACGATCAGTATATTAGACGTTATTTTATGTTAAATTCATGATTTTAGAACATTTTGAAAATAATTCATACATTTTTGAATACTTGTCTTCCAATTTTCAACAAAAAAATAAATAAAAAATTAGGGGTATAGATTAAACTATTGGCTACAAATGATCCAGAGCGTTTGTCAAATTTCGATTTAGTTTTGTTGTTATAAATTTTTAAATAATTGACGAAATGTCTGAAATAATCGTCAATTTTACGCGTAAAATTTTAAGTGATAAATTAAAACTGCTCTAAGTAGTTCAAAAATATACTTTTTTCCCGTTAAAAAAATATAGTTAAATTCGTAAAATCTTCCTTTCTTGAATGGTATCAATACTGAAATTCTATCTTAAAAAATAAATTAGATGTAACTATTTATGTGAAGTACTATAATTATTATTAAAAGATATTTCGGAGCAAAATGCCAACGTTGGCAAAATGCCAACATGTATGTAAATCTAAATCCTGTAGCTTATATATTTTAACGGGAAATTATTATTAACGCCAATTCTCAATAATCTTACTTTATATAAATAAAAGTTGGCGAATTATTTAAGATTGGCGCGTTTATGCTACTGTTTGTTTACACATGTTTCGCTTTTCAATGAGTAGAAACAATTGCGTTGAAGCAGTTGAGATTTTCCAGTTATCCAGGGGGGGGGGGGGGGGCTGTAAACTTTTATACCTTAAAAGTTGGGAATTTCGAGTTTTAAAAATCCCTGAGTTGGGAAAATTTATGCCTCAGGAAAGTTAATATTATTAGCAAATGAAAGCGATGGAAGACTAGAAATTGCCCAGCTTGTATTAAGATGAAACTTAAATTAGACCTCAAAACAGAACACTGCATTGGAACATGCGTGCAATAAATCAATACTTTCGAGATAACTGTTTAATATTACCTATAAAAAAGCTGACAAATGTCTATAAGTTGGAACTGGGAATTTTTTAGCACTGTTGCGTTTTGAATTTCGAATCGTTAAGTGTGGTCTGGTTAATTAACGTCGCACTAGAGCTGCACATTGAACTACTGGCGTTGGTTCGAACAAAGCGTCCTTGATTGGTTATTGGTACGTATTTACTTACTACATCAAGGACGCTTTGGTTCGAGGCCTTTCTTGAAGAATAGACCCGGGAACGATGTCTCATATTTTTAACAATTGTCAGATAACGAGGACAACACTAGAGTTGGTACCTGACGTCCTTAAGTTGGGAATTTTGAATCGTTCACTTTCGGAATTTCGGATCGTTAAGTTGGGAAATTTCTTGTCTCAACATCCCAAAAATAAATTTGTGTGACGGCACTGCCAGCAATAATTTATATAACTAAAAAAAGTATTGTTGTTAGTACACATTGTCATTGTCTACAGTGTATGAAGCCGGTATTGTTTGCGAAGCAAACTATAGAGGATTGCGTAGCAATCCTCCGGGGGTTGGTGAAGCGTTAGCGGAGCAGGGGGCGGAGCCCCCTAGTATTCTAAATAAAAATATATTTCAGTTATCTAAATCGTATTAATTCTCAGAAATTTGCTCGGTTTTCTCAAAACTAGTTTTATTTTTGACATTTAAGCATTAATATTCAGCTATTCAACACTGAAAAGAACAAACAAAGACAGAATAAGAAAAAAGCAATGTGAAAATTCTATTTTCTTATTTATTTTTCCAGACACTTTCTGAATACTTGCAGGCATCGTAGGTTTGTGTCAGTAAAGTTGTTTTTAAGTAACTCAGTTAACTGAAACTCAGTAAATTCGACTTTTATCCTAATATAATGCAATTTTCTTCACTTTATTTATGTATTCTCCATTTTATTTATATTTTCAAGTTGCTCATTCAAATACATTCTTTATATATTTAATGTGTTGATCCCCAGCAGTAGAAACTAACAATGACACAATAGAATGTTAGAATGTTTATTCATTGTATTTTCTTCGAGTTTCCGGAAACCAGCTGATGCTCCATACGTCATTAAATTATAAAATAACTGAAGTTAGTGCAGTTACAAGCATTAAAAAAAATCGAATTTTCAGTTTATAGCTTATGTGGTTTATGATGTAGCTACCTATCGTTTGATACAAAGTTGTTAGTTTTTTAAATTTACATATTACGTTATATAATTTGAAATTAAATTTTTAATAAAAGTAGACACGTCTTCTTTTTGAAACAGTCACTATTTGGAAAGTTTAAAATTTAATTACTTAAAATAAAGCCAATATTTCGTGCACTCACTGATTCTAAATATTTTCACAGGAAAACTAAAATATTAATGTAGAATTTCCAAGGATTTTGCATTTTATAGTTTTTCCAAGAAATGAACTTTTTTCATCTTATGGAACACTTTTCCTAAAAAATATATTTTCAATAAAATAAAAAAAATTATGTATCATTAGTTTAGTCTCTAAAAGCTACATGTTAAACCTAAATTTAATTGTTTTACTGGAATGAAAAAAAAATTGCGAAGATATTATTCAAAAGTATACAAAGTTTCTCTGTTTTCAAAAAAAGCATGGTAATTTTTTCTAGTCTGAAACAAAAATTAAATTCAGTAGTTTAATTATAATGTATTCTATATAAAATATAAATTTGGTAATTGTATATTGAAAACTATTTTAGAAAGTGTACCGTACGAAGTTATTGTTCAAAATCCTACAGTTATAGAATTACTTTTTTCATAAAAAAAAGTGTACTAAAAATAATCTTTCTTGAAAAAAGGAAAACCGACTTTAAGGAAAATGCGCTAAAAAGAATAAATAATTTTTAATTCTACGAATGAGTTGAAAAATTGAATTATTGAATATCAATTTTATACTTAGTACAACTTTTTGAAATCGGCGCCAAAATTTGATTATGAATTTTGTAAATTGGGGCTGATTTCAAAAAGTTGTACTAAGTATAAAATTGATATTCATTAATTCAATTTTTTAACTCATTCGTAAAATAAAAAAATAAATTTACTTTAACGCATTTTCCTTTAAGTCGGTTTTCCTAAGTCGGTTAAGTCGGTAGAAAAATTATTTTATTTTTCCCTTTTTAGTTTTTAATTTAACAGGGGCTTCGCCCCCTCTTATTATTCACAAGAAACTCAAGTAGCAACTTCTGCTCAACAATTTATTTTGTGAAAAAATCCCTATCAATGCCAATAAATGCTGATTAAATGAAAAGTCATTGTTGTACAACTTCTGTTAAACAATGAAAATATTATTTAATCGGATTAATTTTACTAAAAAACCTCCGGAAAATCGACATTTACGGATATATAACAGCCGGATAACCGATTATTTTGTGCAGATTTTGCCTAAATGGATTTTTCTTTATCCAAGAAAAAAAGAATTTTCGAAATCGGACAATATTTTTTTTCAAATGGTCCGGTTAATTGAGAATTCCAGATAGTTAATTACCGGATATCCGGATATTTTTTTTTAAATGCTCCAAAGTGAAACAGTCACTATTCAACAAAAAAAATTGCGCAAATATCTGAAGTAGAACCAAAATCCCGCTCGAACATACATAAATTTAAAAAAAAAAACACATAACGGTCGAATCTATAACCTTTCGACTTGGCGCGCGATTTGGCGGTTTCAATTTAAATTTTCTGGTGGTTTTATTTTGGAGTTTGCGCTTGAATATTGTTAAAAATTGTTTTCCTCCACATGTACACAACATTTTATTCCAATTCAATTAATAGTATTGTAGTTACACTGCTTTTTATAAGCACAAATAAATCCTCGTTTTCATTCACCTCAAGCTGCAGGGTCCCCTTAAACTCTGAATAAAATATGAGATAAAAGTATTCATCTCTCTAGGAAAATGTCATCTCCCTATATTTGTTGAAATAAATGCTACGAACACATTTAAAAACGACGTTCACAAAAGCGACAAGTAAACTAATCCAATCTTTCAAAGAAATACCCGACGCACATGAAAAGAAAGTTTAAAATGAAATAAATCTATGCACAAAAAACATCCTATCCGTCCTGACATGAAATATATCCTGTAATTTTTCTTTTCGAGGTATTATTCTTCAAGACGTAAATACTGACACAGCATAACAATGGATTCAGCAAGAATCAATACAGGGATGAAAAAGCAACGGAAAATGTGACACCTAAAATTGATAAATAAATTGTTTAGAGATAATTTTTTTTTGTCGGTCCCTACCACATTTTTCAATAGAAACATACGTTATACAAGACATCGGAAAATGCGATCGAAAAAGTGTGTGTGTGTGTTTTCTCTGTTGTGTTTTCTTTGGTAAGTGGACATAAGACGTAAAAAGAAGGTTTCCGAAATCGTGGAAAAACAGGACGAGCGAATGGAAGAAGGAAATTGTTTAGATATGGATCAGAAACGAAGAATTGGATAAAAGTTCACGTTTCCGAAAATGATTGAACAAGAGTCTTGTTTAAAAAATAAAAAATATATTCTATAAAGGTTTCGTGAAAAGGAGGATAGGATGTTCGAAAATTTTATACTCAAAGGTAAATATAAAATTGCGCATGTTTATTTTGCAATAGAAGATATCAGTATTGCTGAAATCTTTACCAGTAAAAATATTTTACACTTGGATGTGAAATACATTCATTATACATGGAATACGAATTTAAAAACATTATAAACAATGAATGTTAAAAAATAAACAATATTCAGCATTTTATTTACAAATTTACGTTTGTAAAATTTGCTCTATTTCATTATTAAAACAGAAATTTGAGTTTTTGAAATTATTTACTTATACACTCGACTTAACATATTAAGTTATTCAAATGCAAAACTTAAATTTCTAATTGATTTAAAAATATATATTTTTTTAATTTAAAAAAAAACGAATAATCGTATTTTGCAACCAACTAGCTATTGATTTTCTCTCTTTTGTTCACCTAAAGAATTTAATTCATCAACTTTTCCATTGAATTTTAAACAATTAATTTTCCAAAATTATACTGAAATTTATAAACCATAAAAAATCACTAACCTAGAATATCTAGAAATGAATTAGAATTTTTAATGTATCTAAGAAATCGGAAAGGGGAAATGTTATTAAAGTAAATAATAAAAAGAATATCAAATCATTCAAAATAAATTTCAAACATATTGAGTAAGTGTAAAATATGCTAAAAATAGAAACTTGGATTATTGTTTTTAGTTTTTTTATGTTTAATTTGAAACCTGTTTGTTTAGATAAAAGCTTGCATTTGTCATCTACAGTACATCACTTATTTAATTTTTTTGTTATTAAGTATAAGTATTATGTTATTTAGTGTAAATTATTAAGTATAAATATGTTATTTAGTGTAAGTTATCAAGTATAAATATGTTATTTAGTGTAAGTTATTAAGTATAAATATGTTATTTAGTGTAAGTTATTAAGTATAAGCATGTTATTTAGTGAAAGTTATTAAGAATAAGTATGTTATTTAGTGTAAGTTATTAAGTATTATGTAATCACTAATAAGTGATTAAAATACTGAATTGGGGGGGGGGGCTACACACATATAATGGTTTGTAGTGAAAATCCCTGTATCAAATCGTTTTAAAGTAAAGATATCTTGTTTAAAACTTCCAATACGATTTAATACAAAACTTTTTTTATACTTAATTAAAAAATCATTATTCATAGATTTGACTATTAAATTCAAATCCTTTCTCTTTAGGTCCCTTTTACCATAGAGACCCATAAAATATTCATCTTTTTAAAATAAAGCACTTACAATGTTTTTTTTCGATCACTAAGCGTAATGTTCAGATCAATTTTGTTGCCTTTCGCAATTGGTATTTGAAAATCCTTTTTGAAATATTTCTTTTAAGCTTCTTAGAGTCTCCAGGGAAATTAATTTGACTGTTTGTATTTTTACTTCCTTAAAACAAATATAAAAATTACTTTTTTTCTTACACTGAAATGAGATGACATCTGGGGAATTGATGTATTGACTTAAGAAAAAAATGTTTTTAAAACTGAAGTTTTGATTGCTGCAAGCAGTTATGAAATAGTTTAAGATTAAAAACAAGCTTAAAAACGAATAGTTTTATTCAAAAAACATTATTAAGTACTTTATAACTTACCGACTATCAAAAATCATTACGTTATATTTATTGTATTTTATTTACACGGGTTTCACATTTTTATTAAATTTATATTTGTTGTTTTTCATAAAATATTACAAAAGGACATTAAAATTTTATTTTCAAAAAACTTATTTCTTTTTAAAGTTTGGTATTTTTGTTTTACTTTATAGAGAACGAAACTTGCGAAAAAAATTTAGTTTGTATCTTTACTGGTATATTGTATCGTTTTTGGTATATTGACATTTTAGAAAAGGAAGGTCAACTTCAAGGCAAGGCCTCAGACAACTTTAGTTTAAAATTATCAGTTCACAATGTAAGCTTATGAAAAAATGCATGGTCGTTAAAGAGTAGACCTGTGAAATGTACACACAAATACACCCATAAAAACAACAAAGCTATGAAAGATTATTTCAAATAAAAGATGGAAGATCATAAAACTTGACAAAAAACATTCTTGCTTGAAAATTTATTTTGTAAAAATTTTCTATCATTTCAACATATTTATTGCACTCCCATATCTTTTACAAACTTCAACAAAGAAAATTTCAAAACTTTGATATAATATTAAGGAAAGAACACAATATAATTCTATTAATAAAAAGCATTTTGTAAATGTTAATTTATGTATTATGTTTTTTAATACACAAACCATTTCTATTAGCCTACATAAAAACATGTGTTGCTTTGAAAGAAAAACTTACCTTCTCTAAATTGTTTTGCATTTCAGCTCCAAGATTTTCAACAAATCATATTTAAAATGGCTGGAGCATTTGTATAATAATAAGTATGTGTTTTTACAATAATTTAATAAACTATAAATAACTGGGACTATTATAAGCAGAGAAAGTACTCAAAGCCCTATTCTTAATAGAGTGCGGACTGAAAGTATTTATTTTGGAACGCCATTGCATATTTGTTGGAAATTAAATGTAGAATGTTTCGTGACTAAAATCCTTTGTTGTCTTTTACTTGTTGTCCTAAAGTATTGATCAGGCAAAGTAATAATTTATAATTATTTAAAGCATACCTCATTCCATTGTGCGATTTAGCGTGTGAAAAAGGTTTAATTTAATTCTTATTTGAAATGCATTACTCTATGTCTATTAATATATTCTAGCCTATATTATATATCGTCCAATCCGCAAATTTAATCATCCACGTGCCCGTCCCTACCATCCGTAAATAAACATTTCAAGAAATAAGAAGAAATTTAATATCATGTTAAAGCACATCGACAAGTATTGTTTGTGGATATTTATTTTACTAAACACAGCTCTAATGAAAATAATATGTTAGTGGTGTATTAAAAGTATTCTCTGCAAATGTGTTTACATTTCTAGAAACAGCTACGAGTGACAATATAAAGACATTACTTTTTATTGTTTGCACTATCTAAACCAAGAAAATATACGATATAAAATTCATTAAAACATACATATAAGATATATTTTTGTGTATGTATTGCAAATAATAAACTCCAGCTTTTTTCTCTCTAGTCAAAGTTCAATATTACAAAAAAAATAACAATATTGCAACGAAATAATCTAATAATAGAATGAAACTCGTCGACCCGTTTGATTACCTTACAAACTCAAAGTGATCGAAAGCCTTTAGGTAGAAACAAATCTTCATTAAACCAGTCTTCGTAAAGACTTATTTACTTTCACTCATGGCTACACTATTTCTGACAGTAGCCGAGATTCTCTAATATTGGGAAGTACAGTTACAGTCATCAATTCCCGAATGTATATTCAATATATTCCGCTAACAATGAACTGTTATAATCTTATTTTAGAGTAGATATATATAAAGAAATAGCAAATTTTATATTTGTATATGCAAGTATTTCCTTTTTTTACGCTTATATCCAAATATAAATAATTACAAGTAACACATTATTCATGAATTAAATATAACCTTCGAGCATGAATGGACTGTAGTAGAGCAAATATGACGTCATAATCGTGAAACCAACATATCAGACCGAATGGCCTCAGACACGTGACTTCTTTTCAAAATTATGAATTAAAAAATACTCGCGATTGGCTGGTGAATTGGGAAATGTGTAACAGTGAAAATTTATTAATGGAATGACGTAATTAACCTTGTGTCTGAGGCCATACATATTGACCTCACTTTGATGTTAGCGAGATTATATCATTATATTTTCTCTACTATGAAGTATCCACGCTCGAAGAATATTACCAATAAATGTGTATCGGAAGGGTTAAAGGCGGGCAACGTCTGTGCCGCGCGCTTGGCTATCTTGCTGCTTATTTTATTTATTTGAAGTCATGAAAACAGAATCATTTAAACAAATAAACTAAAAGATATTATGTAAATTACCATATGTTTTCGAACTATATCTTAAATTACAAAACTGCTCATACAAAGTTATTCTTTTCAACAAGAGTTTGTAGGCATGGCAACAACATAACGTTGCCAAATGATAGTAGAAAGTGCCAAAAAAACAAATATTAAGCTATTAATAACTGTGGTTCGCCACCCCCAAAATGTGTATATACCAAGAAATGCACTAAATACATTAGAAAAATAAATATCCATTACTAAGTAGCTCAAAACTACTTACAATAATATAAGAAATATATATTTTCCCTAAACTTTACATTTTAAAAGTAGAATAAATATATATTTTAACAAAATTCTGCATGCATATTTAAGTTCAATACTCTGATGTTACACAATATTTCTTGATTTATATCATTTGCCCTACTTTCGCATAGTAGAGGGAAAGTAACTTTCGCTTTAAAATTTAATATTATTTACCTGCGACTGCTTCCGGGAAAGTAGCCAAGGAAATAAAATTCAGTTTTCAAAGTCATTTCTATCTCCCAACTCTCTTTTCCGCTTCAAGAACGTATGTGGGCACACTCTTTGGAAGTACACCCGACTTTTTAGGTAATGTTTTTTATTTCCTTTGGAAGAGAATCTAGGGAATCTTCCTATCGGAGTTTTTTCCCAGAGTGGAAAATAACGTCATGAGTGTTGCCATTCAAGCATTTCAAAAACATTCTGCTTGCTGCGTTCTATAAACAGTCATCGGATTTTTTTTTCTTTGACTATATCCAAAAATAAAATAATCTTTCTAGAAAAAAGGAAAACGCGGAAGGAAAATGCGCTAAAAAGTAAAAAATAATTTTTAATTTTACGAACAAGTTGAAAAAATTTAATTATTGAATATCAATTTTATACTTATTACAACTTTTCGAAATTGGTGCCAAAATTTATGTATGATTTTTGTAAATTGACACCAACTTCAAAATGTTGTAATAAGTATAAAATTGACAACTTGGTCGTAAAATTAAAAATTATTTTTTACTTTTTAGCGCATTTTCCTTAAGTCGGTTTTCCTTTTTTCTAGAAAGATTATTTTATTTTTCCCTTTTTAGTTTTAAATTTAGCGGGGGGCTTCGCCCCCTATTATTATTCACCAAGAAATTCAAGTAGAAACTTGTGCGCAACAATTTATATTGTAAAACAATCCCTATAAATGGTAATAAATGCTGGTTAAACGAAATGTCATTGTTGTACATCTGTTAAACAATGAAAATATTATGAAACAGATAAATTGTTTGAAAAACCTCCGGTTAATCGACATTTCTCGAGATATAACAGCCGGATAACCGATTACCTTTTGCAGATATTGCCTAAGTGGATATTTCTCTATCCAACAAAAAAAGAATTTTCGAAATCGGACAATATTTTTTTTAAAACGATCCGGTTAGTTGAGAATTCCGGATAGTTAAATGCCGGATGACCAAATATTTTTTTCAAATTGCTCCCCTTTGAAACATCCCCTATCCAACAAAAAAATATTGTGCAAATATATGAAATAGAACCGAAATTCCGCGCGAACAAACATAAAAAAAAATACATAATGGTCGAATCTATAACCTCTCGACTTGGCGCGCGATTTGGCGGTTTAAATTTGTGGCGGTTTTATTTTGGAGTTTTGGGTTGCGCACTTGGCAGTAGGTTAAAAATAGAGAATATTTATATCAGTTTGGTTTGTGAAATGATATTAATGAATGAAATATTTTTATTATTTAATATAGTTTAATTTTTGTGTATATATAAAAATTGAATGATCAGAAATGGGCTATATTTATACAAATATTTTTTCGAAATTGCACAATTAAAAAAATTACATTATAAACCTTAAGAACTAAAAATAATGGTCAGGTTTAAAGGCATTCTTAATACTTCATCCTCTCTTTTCCTTCTACTATATTTTCTTTCTTCTTTTCATCTATCTCTATTATCTTTCTCTCCCTCTCTTCTCTTCATTCTCTTCTATATCTTCTCTATCTCCTCTTCGTTTTATTAGATCTTTCCACCACTCCCTTTAACCCCCCCCCCCCTCACACATATATCGTTCTTTTTATAGTCTTTTTCTTCTTTTCAATGCTAATTAACAATTTTTCACAAATTTACACAAAGTTTTCAGTAACAAAATTATTTATAATTTAACATAAGTAGTTTGAACTACATAAAAATAATTAAATGCGCATAAATTAATAAAGTACTTAGCAATATATTTCAATTCTGTCGCTGATATCAAATCGTTTATCAATAATATTATATATTATACATAATAATTTATTATATCTAATCGAGTTACAGTATGTTTTTTGTGTTCCATTTCGTATAAATATAGAAATGAAAGGCATTTTTAATAATACCCTTTTAATTTAGTAATAATAACTAACTAAATTGTATTAAAGAACATAAAGATATTATTTTTTGTTTCTTACAAGTAATTTTCCTGTTTTTAAACTTGTTAATTAATTCATTACAGGCATATTTTATTACAGATTTCGGAATCAAAAAATAAAGTATCGTATTTCCAGGGCAAGATACTAAACAAGTCACAAAAACAAGCTAAAAAGCTTTTTATAATTAATTTAAAGTTGTTTTTGTGAATCAAAAAAAGAAGTAAATTTATGAAAACTCATTAAATTACTTCCAGAATAAATTTTTAAAACGTACTGAAGTGTATATGAACATTAAAAACATAAAATTCCACCTACAAACACTCAAATTAACAAAAGTTCTTTAAAAAAAAATTACTCAAAAGTTTTAAATTCTGTAAGAAATATTTAAAAATGCACAAAACGAATAAAGTTAACTAAACAACGGAATGTCGTATATTAAAATATGGTTGTTTTTGTAATGATTTAAAAGAGTCACGGCCTACCATTTTTTGGAATACATAAGCACAGTGGAGAATAAAATTTTACTTTCGCCTGCATTAAACTGTTAAGCTTTCCAGTTTTGCATTTTTTTTAATGTCTCTTCTCGGTAAAAGTCATATTAAATTTCTTTTACCCAACATTTTTTTTTATAGAAAGCAAAATGTTATGCACTCCCGCAATTTTAATTCAGCTTAGAATTAAAGAAAATGTTCCCACAATTTCGGTATGAATATTCAGATGAAATATTAAGGCGACAAAAAATATCCTCTCTCTACACTCCTTTCTCTTATACTTCTTTTTCTCTCTTCTCTTTCTCTCTCTTTCTCTCTCTCTTCTCTTTCTCTTAGTGTAAAATATTAACTGACCTAAACATAAGTTGGACTTCGCGTAATTTGTTACTATAAGGCGTATAGACTAAATAATTGCTCAAGGATTGAACATAAACATTTTAAATCACATAAGCCTAACGTTACAATAACTCGGGGTGGGACGAACCTAAATTACGCATTCACCGTAAGAAGGCAGTTACATGACTGACGCATTCCCGGCGCAGCGGGGGCGGCATAAAATATATAGAGGGCGTTACAATCGCAATAACGGGAACAATATATAGACACGTAACGGGAACATGAAATAGATACAGGTGACGGGGACATGATAATAGGACAAACATATAAGGTAATACATAAATGGATAACGCTGGTTACATTACTAATTTAGAAAGTCGCCTTTAGTAACCTACAAATTTTTGGAACAGTGTCAAATTATTTCTTGGTTGATTTAAAACATATCAAAAACAATTAAAATTATTAAATTGTATAATAAAATCATATTTATAGTTATTTATTGTAATTAGTATTGAAATTCTCTTCAATTATAACATTTATGAAATCAAAATAACAAGGCATAATAACATTAAAAATTCTTATTATTGTCATTATGGTAGGTCCATTTTGTTTATAAGTCTGTTATTGCATATAAATTTTAACTCAACTTCTGATACATACATTTTAAACTCTATCTAAACTTATTCTACAAAATATTAAAACAAAACTATGTTAAGAACATCTTGAAAACGTTACTTATTGTTATTAAACCTTAAACTTTTTTCTACGCATAGAGTATAATAAGTATATTTATTTAGTATATAACAATTATATAAATAGTACATTGTTTTCTTAGAAACTAAATAAATTCTAACAAAATGTTTCTCAATTCATTTAATTGAAGATTAATAAAAATATCGATTAAAAGTTTTAGGATTTAAATTTTAAGATTATTGCAAAGAATTTGATTTCAATAACATGAAACAAATCACTTGATTCATTTCGTTTTGTATCTTCAAATTAAATTATAATCAAAATATTCACTTTACTGACCCGTTAATGAAAATTGAAGTCAACACATCCGTTTTATTTAAAGTTTCAATGAAATATGCACCAACTTCCTTAACTACCAATAAAATGTGTGTATGGAAATATGTCAGTGCTCGCTAAAGGAGTTTAATGGCGCCCAACTTCAAATTGCCTCATTTCCCGAGAATACCGTTTTGCATCAAAAGAAGCGGGAATCTTCGAATTGTCGCATTTGTAAATTTTATTACTTTTCGTTATTTATAAACACCATTTTAAAGGGTAATGTAATTTTATGTCTTAACTTGTCGTGAAATAATTATATTAAGATAAAGGCTTAAAATAAGTTTTAAATGTGGTATTTCGAAAAAGACTCAAATTTAGTTGTCCGCTATTAAAAATGTTTTTATATGTATGTCAAAATTGTTAAGGAGTACATGGGAACAATTCTTTAGCTTTAGAACAATTATTTTTATTTTTCAAAGAAAAGTATTTTTAAATAATTTACAAATTGTGTTTCTTTTTCGTGTTATGAAAATCCATATTATATTTTAAATGACAAATTTTACTAAATATGTACATATACGTTATATTACCATATTGAAAAAAATCCTTTTTTTTTTTAATATAATGCTACCATTTTTGTGTTATTTTATGTAATTCCGTTAACGCTATGTTCCAAAACGTCTATATTCACATAATTTTGAATGTTTAATACTAACATTTTTAAAATAAATTCTTGACCATTCGTCAATATCCCCGTATTAATATATTTTCAAAGTATATTTTTACCTTTTTCAATTAATCACTTCAATTCAAATAAAGTAAAAATATATATTAATTGTACTCTTATATAATACCGAACTTTTCATGACATGTTTGTCCTTAGTCCCTTACATTACGAAAACTTTCCCATGAGTTTCCTTCTTAGAATCCTTCCAGTATAAAACGCTTCCGAAACTAGAGTACCATTATATCTTAAGTAAATTATTAATTCTTAAAATTATTTCACCTAAGACAAAATCCGTGGAGCTTAAAACTTTTAAGTACGCTGCCAACTCACCTAAAAATTATAATACCAAGAAATTCTTAGACAAACAACGTTGCACATACACATATGTTAACGTAACAGATAATATTAAAGAAATCAGTTAATATTAATCAATTAAATTGGGACGAATATTAGCTAAAGTAAGGTTTAAAAGATAATTATAGATTACGTTGTGTGTGTCCCTTAAGACCAATTGAGCGGTCAGTAGCCTCTATGAAGTATTATCGATCATAGGTTAGTGTAGTCGATAATGGGAACTGAGATTATGAACAGGATTAGAGTGTCTAGACACATAATGGAGCTTCATTAGCAATGTGTGCTTCCGTAAACGGATCCCAACAATTATGGATCTATAAAAATAACTTCATGAGGAAAATATATCACCAAAAAGTCTCCTTTAGTATATAATAAGTAATTGATCTTTTATATTATGGTTCATTTCCCCCCAAAAAAAAAAGTAATATAAGATTTTTGAATTTTTAATATTATATATAAGACCCTATTAATTTATTTATCATCAAATATGTTCGAAAACTTTTTTGCAAAGTAATTATTATTCAGTTAAATGTGTTGTATGTGGATCGATGAATAACGCAGACATTAGCTGAACAAGAAATCTATTTGTAAAACAACAAGTATAAAAAGGAAATAAACAACGGCATCTATACACAGAAATTTCAACTAAAATATATTTACATATAACCAGATACCGGTTGATGCCAACAAAATGCATATAATAACAACATTGATAACAAAATATTTGGAGTGATTCAAGCATTTTGCTAACAGCTTTTATCTGTAACCACAAAGGCAGTTAATATTTCTTCTCTTAAATAGCTTGTTTTGTTAACATAAAAAATTCCTTATAACTGCAGTTTACAACAATTTATTTACTTAATAGTTTTAAATAATATAAGTTGTTCAAATATATAAATTAATTTAGAAACACCAACCATTTTCTGGAATTGAATATGTGTTTCAACTTTTGGCATTTTAGATCCAAATAATAATTCTTATATTTCTATAGTTGTAATGAAAAGTCCGCAACCCACAACGCAAATTAAATTCACATTTAACATGTTTTCCCCAAATGTAATAAAAGGCACTGAGCTACAATAATCACTAGAGGAAAGACCAAGCGTGCGCGATCACTTTGATAATGATCTTTTGAGCCAAGGTAGAAAAATATAGTCCTTTTGCATGGTGTTTAGCATAGGATAAAATGCATAAATCCTAGTTTTAAAACCACATTTCTGGTTTTCAAAAGTACATTAAATGTTACACATTTAATTCTTTGCCATACTTGCTTTCTTACTGACAAGTAAAAGAAGAAGAAAAATTAATTAATTAATTAAACACTCAAGACAGACGCAACACGAGTAGCGGTGCAAAAGCCAATGTAGAATGTTGTGTCAACCTTCTCTTTTGAACAGTATTTATCCGCGCGTCAAGTTAAGTACATTTTCACCTAATGGGTTTGGTTTGGTTTGGTTTGGTTAATTAACGTCGCACTAGAGCTGAACAGTGGGCTATTGGCGGTTCGGGGTCTATCGGGGTCTATCTCGAAGGAAAGACCCGGGAACACATAGACATTCACACACACATTCATACATGCACCTCGTTATTTTAGAACCATGGTCAGATGACGAGGAAACACCTGAACTGGCACCCAACGCCTTCAATAGACGTCGGGACTTTGGACCCCGATCAGATTTATCGTGCGCCACTTCACCTAATGGGAGTCATTAATCCAGTGTTTATTTGAGCTCCGTGATAAAAGGCATAAATATAATATTAGTGTGTACGACTTCTGACCCAATGACATCTTTGCAGGTTAAATAAATGACGGCATTACTCAAGGAGTAGTCCAACATGGACCTCGCCCCTTCCGAAAGCAGGAAGTCCCTGGACCAGCTTCTGGAGCAGGCCCTGGCTGAAAGGAGTCGCGAGGATGACCAGGTAGAGGTTACCTACGAGCTGACAGATGACCACGTCCACGGTCAGAGGAAGATGCGGCTGAAGCCCCTCGAGGATGCCGCAGCTTCCGCTTCGTCACGGGACAAGGATAAGGATGGAGATGATGAGGGTGATTGAAATTTGAATGTTTGTTTCTCTTTGGGTAGAGTAAATTGCGGGAGTTTTTTGTTTGAAATGTCTCATGTTTAATGGTTTGTTTACTGGATGTTTTAAAATTTGGTTGTCATGGTAATATACCGGGGAGTCACAAATAATTGTTGGGCTATATCACATTTAGATGTATTGGCATAACAAAAATTATTTTTGCCCAACTGTTTTGCTTGAATTTCTTACAAGTAGATTTTTTCATAGCAACAAATTTATTAAAGTATAGAAAAAAAATGTAGGTTTATTATGTGTAGTTAAGAGTACACAGTAACCAAAATATTGTGAAATTAACTATATTTTTTTATTTGCTAAAATTATAGTTTAGAATCTTCTAAATATGCTACAAAATATTATAACTATATCTGTGTTTTTCAATGAGTAAATTGAGGTTTTATGCTGGATGGCATGTACAGTGGTTCCCATAAGTGTTCGTACACTTATAAATTTCTAAGAAATACTGCTCCATTTATTATAAAAAATAGTATTTCAGAATGGGAATTTTTTATTTAGATATATAAATTGTTCTTAACAAAACTATATAAAATATTTTAAAAACATAGTAAAACTTTTTTTTTGGGGGGGGGAGGGGAAATCAACTGTTAAAAAGTAACAAAAAAATTATCTCACAAAAGTCATCGTACACTTTAAAAAAAATCTCTACACATTAATATATATTGCAATTTTTCGGTAAATTAGTACTTAGTAGGATGTCCTGTAACCTCCACAATAGCTTTTAAACGTCTGAGCATAAATTTCATTATATTTTTTGTAATTTTTGTATCATTTTCTTCTGCACTTCGATTATTACTTTTTTAAGTTCGCTTTTAATTTTAATGTTGTATCTTCGTACTCTAACCTATAGTTCTTTACATATGTGTTTACATTAGGTTTAAATTCAGCGGCTGAGGTATTTTTTCAGAAGTTGTGGACAATTATAGAGACAACAGAGACAAACGTTGAGAGCCCTGTGCTAAAGAGAGTTATCTTGCTAAAAAGCAAAGTTGATTCCGATACCCAAATATTGAGCTTATAATTTGAAATTGTGTGTTAAAATATTTAAATAAACATACTAATCCATTATGCTATCATCAAATACCAAATTACCTAGTCCTGATGCTAATTTGCACCCTTGCACAAGGACACGTCTAAAGCATGTTTTACTGTTCCGACTAAGTTCTTGGTATTTGCGAACAAAAGCCTAAGCTTTCTATTTTTCGCACTAACAAGAAATTCCCTTCGGCAGAACGCTCATAAAATCCAGCGCATCTGAGCACCTGGCGAACAGTTTCGATTGAAATTGAAGTAGAACATGTTACATTAAATTCTGTAAAAAAATTTACAACACTCAAAAGTGGATTTTTCATAAATTTTCTAACTATAAATCTCTGATCACCTTCAGTTAACTTTGACGGATGGAATTTTCTTACTTTGTTTTTGATCCGATTTTCTTCTTTAAAGCATTTTATCACATACTGCACGTATAATTGGATAAATTTATTAATTTAGATATACTCCGAGATAATTTACCACCATTATGATGAGAAATTATCAATATTCGAATGTTATTTTTTGTTTCCTTATGACTACGATCCATTTTTAAATAATAAATAGAATATTACGAAGTAAATAAACAAAAATTAATACCAAACGAATATTAAATGTCATCACAATGCAAAAATAAAAAAAGCGACAGATGATAATTTTATTTATGAATTTATTCGAAAATGTTGTGGTGTACGATAATTTTTGTGGCTTTTTTTTTTCTCTCTGTTCCCTTGCATTTTCGTATTTATAAAAAGAAAATAATTCTATATTTAAAGAATATATATTAGGTTTTATTCAGAATAACATGGAGATGATATGAAATTATATTGGACTTTATATTCGAATTCAATTCCAGACTACAGCGCTTTTTCTACAAATTTTTAAAGTGTACGAACCCTTTTGGGAGCCACTGTATGCATTTCAAAGAACGGAAACTGCAAATTATTTATTCTCGGTTTTTGTTGTTGTTTTTATCCTTGGTATTCAGCTTTTCGAAACGCTAAATATTTTTAAATATTAATGAAGAAGTGTATGACTTTATAAGCGCATTGAAAAGTATGTGTGTATAACAAATAGGCATGAAAATGAAAATTAACTCAAGAGCAGTAGGGTTCTTTTAATTACTAAAATTTAAAAAAATGTGAGTGTAAAGGAAAATATTTGTGTTTTTAAGAATAACTATTTATATAAAAATCAAAAACATGTTGTATACAAAATGTTAATGCAAATACTTTCGTATTTAGTTCAAAGCATTATTATATTTAAAAGTTCCATCATTACTAATATTATTCTTGCGTACTCCCAAACGAATCGACATGTGTCCCCAGGGTACGCGTACACTACTAATTATATATTTATCTATATAAAACCTTTATTCTTTTGTTACTAATAGATTTTTTTCAAGATAGAAATTTAAAGATATAGTCAAATAGGTTAAATGATTTTAACTTGATTCAACACAAATTATTAAACTTACGCAAATTGTTTAGTCTACAAAAGTTTTCTTTGGATTACCTCAATACAAAAGGACGTGGTTGGTTCATTAAGAGTTCTTAAATGCACATAATTTTTACTTTGATTTATCGTTAAATTTATCAAGGATTGCGAGTGAAAGTAAAACTACAAATACTTATTTTGTGCTCTGAGTACAAAAAAATTATTTCCATCTGGTCATTATATAATTATGATTTTTCTCCAGGAAAACTTTTATCGCCTCATAAAAGTCATCTGCTGATGTCTCTATATTATACATGACGCCCGAATATCATAAAAACATTTTCATTATTGATACGAAATTTCTTTTCCTGGGTCAAGCAAGAGAATAGCCAAAATAGATATAAAAGAAATTTAATATGCATAAGCAAGAAGTGATGCAAGTTTGAAATTGTACATTGCAATCTACTATTTGTCCACTAATCAAAACATTATTTGTCGACAGTTAAAGAAATAATTGTTTTGAAAACGAATAGACACATCTGTTTTTGTGTAAAGTTTAAACGTTGATTTTTTTAAAAACTTATTTTATACTTTTAAAAACAAATTTTTGAAATAGCATGTATCATACGTAGTCCAAATTGTAAATGTGATTCTAAGTTATTAATAATTGAAAAAACATAAATTAGTTTGGTTATTAGTTTGGAATAGATAAAAGTACATTGAGTAAATTTATACAATAATTTGAATTGCATGCAATGTACTCAGTATTGTTAAAGAATATTACGTATATTTTTAAAGCTATATGAAACTCAAAGAACAAAAAAAGTCGTATCTTTTATCGTTTTTGATATAATAAACCATATTTTTATATTACCTTCTCCTCTAACAAAACTATTTTCTAATAAATTTAATTTTTCCCCTATTTCCAATCAGAATTCACGTTAAATAATTATATTTCCGATTTCAAAAAATTATTTTCCAGCTTTATCAACATCAATATCCTTCTATTACACTGAAGTACCTTTATAACATAAATAATAACACTGCGAAAGAGTGTTTTTTGTTTTCAGTATGAACATGTTTTACATTACTTCCAAATCGCATAATTTTCGAATACCGACAGGTTTCAGCATAAAGAATTCTATTATTTTTTACACCATATCACTCACTATACATGTTGTGAATACCATGAAGTTTTTTAGATTTGCATTTTCCAACGGCCTTTGCAACGAAATGCCTGATGTGGTTGAAAAAAATATCTTCCAAAAGAAAAGTAAAACCTCCAAAACAGATACTTTCTACTGATTGAAATTCTTGGAGAATTCCAACTTCTTAAATTTCTCTCGTCTGCCCTTTTCTCAAGGGACGGAAAGTTTTTTTTATTCCAATTTTCGATTTCTGCATGTTCCTTTCAAATTCGCATCCGAAAATATTTTATGTTTTTGAATTACCCAGCATCAAAGAATACAAACATACATTCATGAATACTTTATGCCATACTTTCAAATAAAATAATTTGTCCGCATCAGGGTTTCGAATTCACGAAAGAACAGAACGTTTATAATTTCCATTTGTATCTATAAAACTGTCTTCAATAATATTCTCGTATACGTTACCTACGCTATTCGTAAAATACGTTAATACTAGTTTATTTTTAAATGAATGTAAACCTCTTACTACTATTGTAAATATACCTAAAATTTAATCGGTACATTCTGCATATTCCTACTTATTAGATATTGAGAGATTTATCTAACACAGTCACAAAGTCACAGCAAATCCAACGTCATACCGAATTTAGAGAAAATCTCACACAGTTGAATCGAAATAGTTATTGCACGATCATCGAAAGAAAATTAAGTGCCATCTGGCATATGGATTTTAAAGTAAAAGAAAGGTATGGGATGTTGCATATTAAACATTTTCGAATTTGAACTTTAAATAAATTCATAACATATTAGTTACTGTTACTTTTAAAATAAAATTTCTAAAGTTCTCAGTAAATTCGATAAGCTTTCCATTTTTGCCACCTATCAATAAGATCCTTTTTACACAACTTAAAGACCCCATTGATGACATTAATTATTGGGGCATATATAGTATATACAGTTTATCATGTCAATGTGGCATGTCGTACATCGGTCAAACAAAAAAGCATTAATATTTCGTATTAAGAAGTACCAAGCACATACTCTCAAACCAGAAATAAAGAAGTCCTCCATCGCCAGGAACCCTTTGGAACATGATCATATATTTAATTTTTCTAACCAACATTTAATTTACAAACCCAATTCTCCAGTCAAATTTGACTTCCTGTAGGCGTTTCATATTCTTAGCAATATTGATTCTATTGTTAATGAAACCTTTGCTATTCCGGTATTTCCCACTTGTTGGCACACAATAGTTAACTCCAACCGATTGAGATAGTTTTTGTTCTTTGGGAACACTTTCAATTCTGGTTTTATTTTCATGTTGTTGTCCACGCAAATTTTATTATTTCTACTAATGAAGAGAGATGTATGTCCCAAAACATGTTTAGATTTTATGTATTTTTATTGCGCAGTTTTAACGCTGCATTTGTATTTTAATAATCTTAACGCAATGGATATGGATATGGACGCTGGCATATAGATTTTAAAGTAAAATAAAGGTCTGTGATGTTTCAAAATAAACCTTTTTTAAAAAAAACGAGTTTTTATCTTACTGTTACTTTAACAAAGGCATTTTTTTTTTCAGAAACCGTGGGCTTCGTTCAAATAGAAAAGAAGGTGATGAGGAATGCACTCCTTCTGAGCATTGCCACAGTATTCTTAACCAGCGGATTCTTCGTTCTCCAAAGTCTTCAGAGCTCTCTGTTTCAAGAAACTGGTCTTCAATCCCTCAGCGTACTTTACTTCTTCGCTTCGCTGTCCAGTCTGTACGCTCCAATCGTTGTACAGAAAGCAGGAATCAAAGGAACGATAGCCTCGGTGTCCCTGTTACTTCTGCTGTACATAATAGCATTCCATTTCTACTATCCAGCAGCATGGATCACAATGGGTCTCATTCTAGGACTCGGATTCGGTCCTATGGTGCGAGCACAGAAGACTTACCTTGCTCAAAACATATCGAGGCTCTCATACATGACGCAAGCCATAAGAACCAAAATTCAACAGCGCTACTTGAGGTACTTCTTCGTCATTTCGAAGTCCAGTTACTTCTGGGGACATTTGGTGGCGACTATCATCATGGAATACGCTGGTGACGTCAACGATTCGTCACTGAACTCAACCGAATCTCCGGTCACAGTGGTGAGGCACACAGAACTATGCTATGAAAGACTCTGTAAGGATGGCATACACCCGATGGAGAGAGACGACACGATAGACCAGATCTCATCTGCAAAGACTATGCCTCCGAATATGTCGAGACTTTTCGTGTACGTCTTTGCGTCGTGTGTGGCTGTTGGAGCTCTCCTGGTGGTAATTAGCTTGGAGAAAATTGAATTTCTTCTTGAACAAGATCCGATGGAAAGACCGTTGATCTATCAAACTGTGAGGCAGATCAAACTTATTTTGGTGGACAAAAACGTTCGATTAGCATTACCGATGCTCATTTTCATTGGAATCGAACAGGCTTTCATATTCGGTGATTTTACTCGAGTAAGTAGATTTTGTTTCAAAATGAACTTTTTCTTTAATTGTGTTATGAATATTAGTAGTTAAATATGAACTCATAGAATGATTTAAAGAAAATAAATAATAGAACAATGAAAAGACACAAAAAAAGCATATTAACACAATTATTTCATTAATGAGATACAGGAGATTTATTAAAAAGTATCAAGAATTCTTTCGAATATGTTAATACTGTAATTATAAATAAAAGCAATTGATTCTGAATTTATAACATTTGTTATAAAATATGTACCCAATATTTCTCCCTTTACTGTAACTTATTTCTAGTTTAGTTACATGAAAAAATAAATACCTGAATATTCATTTATAATTGATTAATTTTGAGCAATTTCATTTTTAAAAATTAATTCAACTAAGCGAAAATTAATTTATTAAATATATTAGGCTTAATTTCAATTAACTAACCCATTTAATCGTTTTGCAACTTAAAGTGCATAAACTGTTTAGGCATTTTTAAACCATATTATACAAACTTGCTCAGTTGTTCACTAACATTTGACGGAAGCACTAAAGTAATAGTTAGATGCTGTAGTTCCAATATAACTAAATCTTTTTTTTAATATTACTTCAATGTTATTTTTTTTCTAGGCTTATATTAGTTGTGCTTTGGGCCTCCAGTCCGTCGGTTTCACAATGATGTGTTTAGGAGCAGCACACACCCTTGGTTCGATTGGAGTGAATCTCTTCTCGCAACACTTTCAACGTCCAATCATAATGGCTGCTGGACTTGTATGCCAATCCGGGCTCTTGATGGTTCTGTGGCTGTGGACGCCGGCCAAAGACGATGCAGCAGTCTTTTACGTCATAGCTGGAGGATGGGGACTCTGTAACACCATATGGGAAACGCTAACGCTAAGTAAGAAGTGTAAAAACTTTTGACAATTGACAGCGTTTCATAAAATCCATCATTTCAACATCTTTTTATTTGATATTATTTTAAGGGATCTTTGTTTAAAGTGAAACTCATCGGTGCAGAACTAACCACTGATATACCTATCAAACAACCCAGTCTCTATACCCATTAATGGAATTATCTTGACAAATTGCTTACTCATCCCCCCCCACCCCCTCTTCATCACTTATTAATTAAAGAAATTCCGTGAAAAATAGGAAGTTAGGAAGTTTGAGCGCAGTTATTACCTTAAAATTTGATCATGGTATAACCGCAAACTACTTTACTAGGCTACATAGTTGTTTGTTTGAATGTTCTAATTTTGTTTCACGTTAACTATTTAATCCAAAGAATTAGTAAGTAAATTGCAGGCAACGACTATTACTTAGAGACCACATGTAATACGACTTTAAATACATCACAAACATATCTTGTATATTTCTTGCATACATATTTTCATAGCTTTAAATTATTTCAAGGCATGCTGTTTAAACAAAATGCAATCTAAACTGGAGTCATTTTACCACCATAAAAATTTAGTGTATTACTTGAAAAGCTCGGCACGTGATTTCAGCACTAAATAAAACATGTCGTTTGGAATAAGAATATTAAAACCTTTATTTTGTTAATATGAATATTAAGAGCCATATTTTATCATTTATTTTATTTTGAGAAAGTTTTAAGGTAAAATTTAATGCTGATATTTGTCTGATATAAGACAAAAAAAATAAACAAGTTCAAAATACACAGCAATAAGTTTCGTACATTGCAATTCAATTTTGTTTTCATTTGCATACCCTACCTCAACATTTTTACTGTTGAATAAATAACTTACTAAAGCCAGGCTTCTATCAACAATATGATAAATCGCTAAATGTATTATTCAATAAAATTCAATATGACCTTAAGAAATCTAATAAAGCGCCGAACCCCACTTTCAAATCCTTTAGAGAAAAATTCCTTTTGGAATGTAATGCGATGCAGTAATCTAATTCAGTTCTGCCTTTAAGCTTGCACGGTTTAATTCGATGGAATCCGGTATTTTTATTTAATACAAATTTTATTTAATAAATAAAGTTCACTAGCACAAATAAAGTTATCAAATAACAAATACTTCATGAAATGAAAAATAATTTAATCAATATTCTTCTTGGTAAAACGTTAGTGACTCTGTCGTGTTTGATAAATTAGTTTGCTTAAAGTTTACAATAAATTTCTTAACGTAATTTAATTACACAAGGAACTTCCCATTAGTCCTTACATTAGATGTAGGCTTTTAACTAATTCTAACACTGTATTTTTCTTTGTAAAAAAGCGTTATTTATTTTTAAAATTTACAAGCTAGGCCATTGTATATAATTGTTTATGAAGTTAACGTTAAGGTTTTCCATTAATATTTTAAAATCTTCATTACAAAAAACAGCCTTAAACATTCTAGCGTCTGTTTTAAAAGAAATTTCCATAAAAAAATTTTTAGAAAATGTCAAACGGTAATGGAAAAAACATATATTATCATTTGTTATAATTAGTAACATAATCCAACTAATGTTTCAATTAATGACGTTAAAATTTGTTTTCACTCCACACATCCTTGTTTACCATAAATGAGATAGTGTAATTAATATATATAAATTTATCATTCTAATACAAGCGAATATTTGGAAAACATATTCTTAATTTTTTTTTAAAGTCCTAAATTTAAGACGAATGACTTTTTTTAACTTTAATGTTATTGTTTATTTTACCTTAAACCGTGTACAAAGTTGAACAAAAACGTTATCCCTCTGAGCGGTTAGAAAAAGTGCAAAATTGTGAAGTTGTTTTCTCTGTAAAAAAGTTTACTTTATATTTCCAACGCATGAATGTTATATATATTTTTTAATTTGTACTATTTTAATGGATATAGCTTCTACGCAACACCGTAAAAAATTTTAATTTATAAAAAAAAAGCTCCATTTTACAATTTTTTTTTTTTAATTTAAAGGTTTTAGGTACAACTTACAAGTTATCTCTTTACAATAAATAATTTTTTTTAAATATAAAAGAGTTTGCACAGGAAAGATTAATAGATTAATTAAACTTCCATTCAGTGAAAACAACACTACAAAACACTTACCAAATTCGTTTGAGGATCAGTGGTTTAAAGAAACCTTAGCATTTTTTCATAAATACAAAACAGTTATTCTTATTTTTCGTTTTACCGAACTTACTAACAACGAATGATACATTTCGAAAGATCCATCAGGGATAGGCCATATAGTATGATAATTTTCGAAAGATCCATCAAGGGTAAGCCATGTAGAATGATAATTTTCGAAAGATCCATTATGGGTAAGCCATATAGAAAGAATGATAATTTTCGAAAAATCCATCATAGGAAAGCCATATAGAATTAAAATTTTCGAAAGATCCATCATGAATAGACCGTATAGAATGAAAATTTTCGAAAGATCCATCATGGGTAAGACATATAGAATGATACATTTCGAAAGATCCATTATGGGTAGGTCATATAGAATGATACATTTCGAAAGATCCATCATGGGTAGGCCATATAGAATGATACATTTCGAAAGATTCTTCATAGATAAATCATTCTGGCTTTAGAATTGTCGTATTATTTTTAATTAAATTTTAATACGAATTACACCTTCGACAATAAGTTTTAAAACTGGATAACATAATTATCACCATTTGGCATGCAAACAGCATAAACAGAAACTGAATGCCATGGAAGCCACTCAAATGCAGTAGCCAAGGACAAATCACTAATTTTTATGACAAATGTGTTGTAGAATAAAAATTAATGCATTTTTCGAAGAATAATCGGCAGTGTTGTTGAAGAAGGGAAGAGTGAACTTACAAAAAATGTTCAGAGTTCGAACATTTTCAAGATATTACTATAATAAAATTAAAAACATTTATTTTCGAAATGAGTATAGCCCACGCTCCTCATCGAAAGGCGAGGCGTTCTTGCGCAGCAAAGCCCTCGATAAGAACAAGTCAGCTAGTAGAGAACTGTGATCCTCAGTAATTTATAATTTTATTACATACATATAACTTTTTTTTTAATCTTATTTTAGTTTATGAAGTACTATTAAAATACTGTATAAAGTAATTAAACTTTAATAAAACAAACTTAAAAATAAGGTAAAATAAAAAAGTTTTATCCATTTTAAAATGATGTGTATTCTTATATAAATTAAAAATACTCGATAGAAAATCTGAGTCAACCAGTTGGAGGGTTAAATATACAGTTTCCAGGAAACTAAAAATACTCGATAGAAAATTCTTAGTCAACCAGTTAGAGTGTTAAGTATACAGTTTCCAGGAAGGTTTCCTGAGTAAACAATTTTTAGAATGTTTACTGAAGCGTCTTCTCGTTTCTCATAACTGTAGAAATAAACCATGTCATCCGCCCACGCATTTACTCATCCTTAATTTAACAAATAATAGCCCGAGGTACTCTAGGGAGTAATTACACTTGACGCGATTGGTCATGAAAAGCGGCCATGGCTTCTGGTTGCCTTTTCTATTTGTTTCGTTATTTTATATGGTCATTAGTTAGGGCTTACTTGCAGGAAAACCCTGAACCTCTTGGTCGTAAACAAATCCTCCTATCCGCTGAATATAGGTTACTATACTTTGTTTTACAAAGAATTAAACAGTAAAATAATATAAACCCTTTAGTTTCGTATTTAACCACTTTTTGCAACCGTTTAGAAGCTACTTTTACATCTTTGAAGAATCTAGGCTACTACTTTGGTTTACTAAGAATTAAACAGTAAAATAATATGAACCCTTCAGTTTCGTATTTTACCATTTTTGGTAACCATTTAGGAACTACTTTTACATCTTTGAAAAAAACTTTTAAAGAACCTTCAATGTAATAATAACATGCATTGGTGTACAATTTTACAGTAAAAATTTAATTAACAAAATGACATTGATTTCAGTTAAGTAAGTATTATAGAACATAATTAGGATTCATTTTCATAAAAAATATAGCATAAATAAAACAAACTATGAATAATAGTATGTTTTAATTACTATGTATTATGGTACAATTAATGTTAACATATCGATGTCTTAGAGCACAAATGTATTGAATCCATTTAAATCCTCAAATTGTAATCTATGTGTGGTAGGTGAAAAACAATTATTTTAATTGTCAGAAATCCCTGATGCGCGATTGTTGTTGTCCGTTCCTTTCCTTACCTCTACAAACTGTCAAATGAATGTTCTGATAGATTTAGAAATATCTTCGGAACAGAAACTCTAACTTTAGTTTTTTTTTTAATTAAAAGTCTAAAAGTTAATCTAAATAAAATATTAACTAAAATGTCTATTCGCAACTCCTTTAACAAATAATATAATCACTCGATTCTACAGTTTATCTTATATAGTTAATTTATCTTAAAGTTCGTCAACGTAACAAGATTTAGAGCTGTGTAAAGAGTAATTAACGATGTGCTTATAATTAAGACTGAAACAGCTTTCTTTAAGCAAGAAAGTAACGCATCCTACTTCGAGCGATAAAAACGACACACTTAAGCGATGTTTAATTATAGTTCTGAAAGAAAATTAAAAGGATTCTTAATAAGTTTGGTCACTTTACAGCGAAAGTAAATTTGCATGATGAAAACGTGTTATCAACTAAATGTCTAATTACTCTACTTTACCATGAAAAAATTAAATTCGTTGTTCATTATTTTATATAAGAAAGTATTGTATAATTATTAACGTTATCTGATGTCGATAAATTAAGATTTTCTACTACAAATAGAAAATAAAACGTGTGTGCATAAATTTGGCCCGAAAGTTTTCACGAATAAGGCCTTGAAGATAAAGTAGTTTCAACAGCTTAGATAATGTTTCATTATCTTTTGTAATTAATGGCTTGAAGCTAGAGTAACAATTTATCAAAATTCAAAGAAACAAGAAGCTTCTTTAACGATTAACTATTTTTAAGTAATCCTCGGCTTCTATCAATCTTAAGTTTTTTGAAGCATTACTGAAGGGGGAAAAAATAGCTGATTGAACATTTTGTCATCTCTTATGCAGAACCTTTGATATCACTATACTTAAATACTTTTTGAAAAAATCAAGAATAATGATGAAACTAATTTATTCGCATTACGAGTTTTTTATTTATACTCAAAATTAATCGATTTCGCAGGTTCAATTTGTTTTTCACTCAAATTTGCTGTCAACTTCTTACAAAAAATTCATAAATATATATTGCAGGAATTTGAAAACTTCTGATGTCTTTATTTTATATCATAAAATATCACCGACTTCCAAGTTTATTGTGTCTTATTTAAAAATTAAATTTCAAATTTAAATTAACCTGTTATTAACAACTAGTAACCTTAAAAATATGTTATAGCAGAAGATAGTTAACCTAATATATGTTTCCCCTTCAAAAGTTATATGTTCACTTATTGTTTGCTTATTGTGTTAATAAATTTGTTATAGAGATTAGAATACCTATTAACAATATGCAAAAGGAAGTACAGTCATAGCTGTTGTTTAAAATTTAATAATTTTCACTTCTAAAAATGGAAAATATGAATATTGTACATTAGTGCTACATCACTTACCAAAGAAAATTGCCGTGCTATATATTTTTTCAACGAAAAGATTGTTTTCAAAATTAAATAGTTTTAAATTTGAATAGTTTGCATAAGTTTAAATCCATACGTATTATTGAGTTATTCTTGAAGTATCGATTAAATTTCTTAATGTAACTCTAGTTTAGCGAAATATTTTTCCATAAATTCTAATCAAAACATCCCTAAAATAAATTAAATAAATACAGATAACTTATATATGTTTTAAATCAAAAATAGTTTTAATTTATTTTTCAAACAGTAGCATTGCTTGCTCATATCAGTAGTACTGTTTCATAACATTGCTGTTTTCATCAAAAGTACAAATCAATTTATTAGTAACCTGCAGCCAGTATATCACAATAATAATCTAGTTAAAATGAACTCATTAAAGTAAATCGTTGCTTATTAACATGCCATTGCTGATGTCAGGATCTGTTTTATGTCTTTTTAATACATTGATCGTCTTCAATGTTAAAAATGCATTTTTTTATTTGACGAAACTTTGCAAAGATTATATTTTAAAAAGTTTATAAAATGATAGTTTAGTTTGTTAGAATGCATAAAAATATTTTTTTTATTGTGCATTTTTACAAAATTTAATGGTTTTTGGAGGTTGCGTGCTCGTATCCTATTCTTTGCCAAACGAACACATATTATGTATCTTTCAAATAACATTCTGAGACCAACTCACAGTAAAACACAGAAGAGCCTTTTCGATCGCTTTACATAGTGAATCACACAGAAAGTGCGACAGCTATTGTTTAACGATAGCTCAAGAATAAGTCAACTTTGGAAATTAATGACAGATTAATACCCACGGCCATTAATGACTCTGCGCATATATTTTCAGCCTTCCTCGCTACAACGTACTCCGACGAATGGACAGCCCCCTTCTGCACCTACTATCAGCTGCAGTGGTTCGGGATGGGACTAGCCTTCGCCGTCAGCCCTTACCTGTGCGCAGAAGTCAAGATTCTGATCCTGGCCGTGTTTCTGGCAGTGGCCATCATTCCCTATTCGGTACTCGAGTTTCGGCTGCATCAAAGAACTCGCCTCCAAGACAGGACGGACATGCTTTGAGGAACTTCAAGCATGAATGGTCTGTAGTAGAAAGAAAATGACGTCATAATCGTGAAGCCCACATCTCAGAGCGGAAGGCTCATATCACGTGCCATCTCTTCAAAACTATGAATGAAAAAATACTCGCGATTGGCTTGTGAATTGGGAAATGTGTAACAGTGAAAATTTATGAATGGCATGGCGTTATTTACCACGTGTCTGAGGCCATACATGTTGGCTTCACTTTGATGTTAGCGAGTTTGACGTCATGATGCCTGAGGAATGACAAATGGAATTATTCCTACGGATAATGCAGCATACTTGAAGATGTGGGTGCAAGAACAATGCAGCTCTATACACTGTGGAGAAACGGCACTTAAAAATGGGTACCTGAACATACTCGTTTTGTTTTGAGAACAATTGCATCGTAAATGAGTGATGGCGTGCTCAAGTTTAAGTAGTAAGTGTTTAGTTTCTCAAAAATGAACAGTTTGATTTAATATTGCTAATCTCAGCTTCAGTTCGAGCCATCTTAACAAAGCGACCTGACACACTTAAAATAGTTGTTCAGTAGATGGTTTTCCTCATTATTTGATGTCGACTGCTTAAATGAAAAATGGGTTACTGCAACTCAATTATCTTACTTCGTATTCTTTTGGCACACCTTTTTAACATTCCTTCTGTTTATCATTGTTTCACGTCGTCCTGGTAGTACGAAGAGTTCTAGTTCTTGCACTGATCAATAGAGGATTTTTTTTTTCTTTATAAGGATAAGTGAAATACTATAAACAGAAAAAAGTGAAGCTGCCTTGTTATTGCGCCCACGTCTTTAATTTAAGAAGTGTATTTTACAAATTTTTATCGTTTTTATTTCCTCAGAACTAAATAAAATATATTTTATTCCCAAAATAATGTAAGATGGGTCTGTATACAAAATATATTGTCTTCAAGATAGACCTGACATGCATTCTTTACAGAATGAGCGATGAATGCATGAGATCGAATTGTTCTCTGGCTGCGTCACTTTTTTGGACTTTGGCCTCACTAATTTTGAACAAAGATAACCACTAATTTTGATTGTCGAATATTATTTAAATAATATATTATTAGTTATATTAACCTTTTCTAATATTTTTTTCTGATTTATATACCTTAACCATTGTTCACAAGTATTGTATATTATTTTTTTTAGTTCGATCTTCCTCCGTTAGTATAATATTGATTTATTGAATTATTTGTTTAAATTCGGATTTATTAACAGTTTTATTTATGTTTTAACATTTACAAGAAATGCTTATAATGTTTAGAATAGTTAATACGTATTAGCTATGAATTATACCGTTAAATTTAAATTATTTGGTAATTCGGACCCTCTCATTTTTCATATTCACGATAATCTACAGCCGGGAATTCATTTGTACAAAGCAGCATAATTTTAAATGTGTATTTTACAAATTTTATTGACTTTTTTGGTTCCCTAACCAATGGTTCCCTAACCAGTGTAAAATGTGTTTAAAAAAATAAATGAATAAAATATCTATTTCAAAAAATGTCTGTTGAAGTAAGGAGAGTTGCAGAAAAAAAACCACAGCCAAGTATTCTGCGCGTTTTCTTAATTTAAAATTAGAGGATAGCACTCTTATTTATATAAATTGCGGTGCCAAAACAACACTAACTGTTGGCTCAGAAAATTTCGTCAGGAAAAGTGTTGTTATTTTACATAAATTGGTGGACATATCTAAAACACTATATGTGTTTGAATGTTGATATTTTAATACCAACAAAGGAATTTCACAAGTTTTACCCACACTCATATATGTAATGTCAAGCTTAAATTGAGAAATATTGGCGATTTTTATTTTTGTTTAATCCACAACGTTAGTGTCCCACAACATCTGGTGGTTTAAGCATGGGCTCCCTCTCACATGCCCAAATCGTGTTAGAATCTAACATAAGACCTCTCACCTCGACGATGATCCGCTTATCAAGCCCACTCTGAAAAAGGGGTCAGAACAAAAAGATAATTAAATGCATTCAATTATACAATGAAAGTTGTTTTACAGTACAATAGTTACAGTCTAAAAGTGTTTGTGTAGTTCTATATTTAAAAGTAATTTTAAAAAAACGATATTTATATGAAAAAATTTAAAAGTTGAGATTTTTTTTAAAAACATATAATATTACATATATTTAAAAAATTGTTGTATTATTGTAGATTGAACAATTTATAGGTTGTTCAACATATATAACTTTATTCAATCTTCAATCTCTGTATTGTTATATGCTTTTAAAATTTTATGCTAAATTGTTTAAGAAACTTTCAATAATATATTTATTTAAAAATATCGGCATGAAGATATAATAAAATAAAATATGAAAAATATTTCATGTGTTCATTCTTGTCTTTTTGTCAGTACCACAATTGAACAAACGTTCAGTTATTAAAAAAATGATTGCAAAAAAAAAAAACTCTAGCATTTTATTATAGAGAACATAATATTTAATTTAACGGCGGAGGCTTAAAAAGGCAACGATTACCTTAAGAATTATTGATATTATGTATAAGAGGTTAATAAATAAACTTAAAGTAAATTGATTGTAAACCAACTTACATTAATTACGAATTGAAATAGTATGTTTTATCAAAACAAACGCGGATATAATTGAATAGCGAAATTAATAAACATATTTCATTTAGTCCGAAATAGTTAGAAACCATCCACAAATGATGTCACAGTTAGACAGGTGGGGGGGGGGGGGTAATGAAGCTGTGACACTTTATGAGAAGGGGGGAAAGGGATTACAAGAAATGTAACATCACATACATAGCCTAAAAAAACGTTGCAAATAAACAGAAACAAACAGTTGTAAAATAAAATTTCAAATACGATCTATAACTTAGTACATTTTTTCTGAACTGCAAGTATATATATAATTTATTACGTGCTAGGTTAACATTGTTGGTAGAAGACAGTGAAGAAGCAATTCAAAAATAAGATGGGGGGGGGGGGGGCAACTAGAGATTCATTCCTAGTATATTTGCTAATATAAAAAGTAAATGCTAATTAGTAATTAGTCCATTAATAATTAGCAGTTACGTTAATTAACAATCAGTTATTAATTAGTAATTGTTAATATTTTGTTAATTATTGGTGAATTTACATACATTTTTTTAAATATTAACAATATTTGACTATTGGAGAGAACTTCAGCCCCCCCCCCCCCTTTCCCTACGCTTATGGCAGAGAACGTGACATGTGACAGGGGGGGGGGGGGGGTATGGTGAAATGTGACAGTTTGTGACACAGGAGGAGAGGGTCAAAAACATGGAGAAAAGGTGTGACATCATTTGTGGACGGCCCCTTAGTCCGAAATATAGTCAAATACTAAAACTAATTTTTACGTCTAATCTAATTAATCTCCGGGTGCAAAAAAAATTGGTTTAAATAAATTTTGTCTTTTTCATTTTATTTTCTGTGATTTTACTATCTTAAAATATAATTTAAGAACTAAAGGCTAAAAATTATCCTATTTTTAAAACAGCTTTTGATCTAACTTTAAGTGAAAATTCCATTGAAATCTGCTCAATGATTATCGATCAAATAAACGCACAACAGAAGACTCAACCAAAAGTGCGTTACCATATTTAATTAAAATTATAAACTTAACGAACTAAAATCCCAAAGGTAAATTATCCTTTAAATAATACATCAGTTTTCTTTTACTCTTCAAACATTTTTCATTTCTTTGTTTATAATTTTTTTTAAATACTTATTTCTACTTTTTGAGTAGAAATAAGTATTTTTTAAATCAAGTTATTTTTTAAATAACTTTCTTCTTTTACTGATTGTTCTCTTCAAATGGCGTTGTAGCAGTAACGAAAATATATCAACCGATGTGTGGGAGGGGAGATGAGCTAAATTAGATTAACGAATAAACTTCTGTTTGGCTCCTAAAATCGATTCTTTCGTTTCGCTTGGAAGACAACAACAATCACATTCTTGTACTGCTTTCGCACGGAACAAAAGTTGCGAAACAAAAAATGGCTCTTTTTGTGGTAAAATGATTGGACTTGACTTCAATTGAAATGGATCGAGTCACGATTGAACTTTTTATTTAATTAAATTAGTCCAACTGTTCCAATATAACAACCCCGAAATGCAACATTAAAAAATGTTTCATGTAGTAATATTTTTAATGTTAAGTATTAAAATTATTTGAAAAGTAATACATAGTTTTGAACTTAATTTCGGAAAAAAAATTTATAGTAGTCATTAAAACGTTGTCCTATTTTAATTTAATATCGCACTATTGAAATTATTAAATTTAAAATTATTTTCATTTCGTGGGGGTAAATCGAAAAAATAAAATAAGCTTATTTTTCAGAAGCTTCAATTTCATTATATTTTCATGACAAACATAAAACTAAACTGCCCGGGGCAATATTTGGCTTAAAATGCCGAAAATGGCCTACTTTTAATATAATAGTAACAACAAATATTTTGGTTTTAAAAATATTGCCTAAACAATTTAATATACTTTTATTTATAACACTAGGGGGCTCCGCCCCCTGCTCCGCTAACGCTTCGCCAACCCCCGGAGGATTTCTACGCAATCCTCTTTAGTTTGCTTCGCAAACAATACCGGCTTCATACACTGTAGACAATGACAATGTGTCCTAACAACAATACTTTTTTTAGTTATATAAATTATTACTGGCAGTGCCGTCACACAAATTTATTTTTGGGATGTTGAGACAAGAAATTTCCCAACTTAACGATCCGAAATTCCGAAAGTGAACGATTCAAAATTCCCAACATAAGGACGTCATGTACCAACTCTAGTGTTGTCCTCGTTATCTGACCATTGTTAAAAATATGAGACATCGTTCCCGGGTCTATTCTTCAAGAAAGGCCTCGAACCAAAGCGTCCTTGATGTAGTAAGTAAATACGTACCAATAACCAATCAAGGACGCTTTGTTCGAACCAACGCCAGTAGTTCAATGTGCAGCTCTAGTGCGACGTTAATTAACCAGACCACACTTAACGATTCGAAATTCAAAACGCAACAGTGCTAAAAAATTCCCAGTTCCAACTTATAGACATTTGTCAGCTTTTTTATAGGTAATATTAAACAGTTATCTCGAAAGTATTGATTTATTGCACTCATGTTAAAATGCAGTGTTCTGTTTTGAGGTCTAATTTAAGTTTCATCTTAATACAAGCTGGGCAATTTCTAGTCTTCCATCGCTTTCATTTGCTAATAATATAAACTTTCCTGAGGCATAAAGTTTCCCAACTCAGGGATTTTTAAAACTCGAAATTCCCAACTTTTAAGGTATAAAAGTTTACAGCCCCCCCCCCCCCCCCCCCCCCCCCTGGATAACTGAAAAATCTCAAAACTCCTTCAACGCAATTGTTTCTACTCATTGAAAAGCGAAACATGTGTAAACAAACAGTAGCATAAACGCGCCAATCTTAAATAAGTCTTCGCCAACTTTTATTTATATAAAGTAAGATTATTGAGAATTGGCGTTAATAATAATTTCCCGTTAAAATATATAATAAGCTACAGGATTTAGATTTACATACATGTTGGCATTTTGCCAACGTTGGCATTTTGCTCTGAAATATCTTTTAATAATAATTATAGTACTTCACATAAATAGTTACATCTAATTTATTTTTTAAGATAGAATTTCAGTATTGATACCATTTAAGAAAGGAAGATTTTACGAATATAACTATATTTTTTTAATGGGAAAAAAGTATATTTTTGAACTACTTAGAGCAGTTTTAATTTATCCCTTAAAATTTTACGCGTAAAATTGACGATTATTTCAGACATTTCGTCAATTATTTAAAAATTTATAACTACAAAACTAAATCGAAATTTGACAAACGCTCTGGATCATTTGTAGCCAATAGTTTAATCTATACCCCTAATTTTTTATTTATTTTTTTGTTGAAAATTGGAAGACAAGTATACAAAAATGTATGAATTATTTTCAAAATGTTCTAAAATCATGAATTTAACATAAAATAACGTCTAATATACTGATTGTATTGAAAAACAAATATATTCATCTTATTACCCAAACATTTCTTAATAAACTGGCGTAATTTCATAATTTTAGGACATTTACTTTTTGAGATGCAAGCGGAACAATGAGACAAAAATTCGCAAATTAAAATTTTCTCGAAATATCCGACATTTTTCCTTTCTTCACTATTTTTTATACCTATCTTAATTGATAACATCTAATTTAATTGTAAAGATAGAACTATAATCTTTATAACATCGGAAAGATGAAGTTTTAACGAACATTAATATATTTTTTTTAATAAGAAAATATGTAATTTTAAATGACTTATAGCAATTTAGAAATCACGTTTCAAAAATGAGGGCGAAAAAACTTCAAAAAGTGGAGCGTGTTCAAAGGTTTAAAAAATTTATAAATCCAAAACTAATTCGAATTTTAAAAAATGCTTACTTGGATTTCCAGTTCAAACCTATTTGTACACTCCCTAAAAAAATTGGATCTCTCCTCTTAATAGTGTTTCAGAAACTCGACGGACAAAATTACTTGTAAGCGAAATTTTATCAACGACGATTTTAATATTAAATAACTTATAAACTAATAACAGTATTTAAACAAAAATATATTCTTCTTATTTATCAAACATTTCTTAACAAATTCACTTAATTTCGTAATTTTAGGGCTTTTACATTTTGAGATACGATCTGAATAACATTGAAAGAACTGAAAATTCCCCCTAGGGCCGACTTTTTCCCCCTAGGGCTTACTTTTTTTTAAAATAGAGAGATTACCTTTTTTTATTTGCTCTGACACTATATTAAATGTAAAGGCATAAAAGTATTGTTTTCAGGTCAAAACTTCTATATGTAGGATTTTCGGTTTCTACATATCTTGAAATTCCTTAAGTAATAAAACAGTGAGAGAGGAGAGAGAGAGATAATTGGTCTCCCTTTTCTAATAGTTGGGTATGGATTCGAGGGATATCTTATAAAGGATTATCTAACGACCAAATTCGATACTCAAGAGGTAAGAGAGTATGCATAGGATGAAACAAGGTCACCATTTAAATATATTTTTTTTAAAAAAGTTGTCTTACTTTTTAAGTTTTATTAGAAAAAACTTTCTTAAATAAATGCTCTAAGGGAAAATTTGTAAGTATTTATTCGATTGAGATCAAATAAAATAGATTAAAAATTGTTTAAAGAGAAAGTTATGCTTAAGAATTACTTAGAATAATAAAAAATGTTTTATATGAGAGGGGTCATTAAAGGGTCACGTAAAAAAAAATTTAGTAATATTTATAGAAAGAGAAAATATTATGTAGTTAAAATGTAATTTATATAGAGAATATTAGAAATGTGTGTTAGGAATCATATAAACGTGCGAGATTTTCACTCTGTTGGAATGGAAGGATGCTCATCGTGAACACAATATCCTATTTCGACCAGTAAGACATGACAGAATGTCATCTTTTTTATTTAAAAAAAAATGTAAATGACACAACGCACAGCTTGTTGATTTTGATACTTTATCAGTTCTCAAAAAGTAAATAATTCCTTTCAGTTGCCCAACAAATGTTTGTACGAAAGTTATAAACGTTGGTGCATTATTATCTTTCATAGGATTGTGGTGACTACCCCTTCCTATTCAGTGACGTATGTACGCAAGGATAGGGAAGAAAAACAGGGCCGGGTTTAGGCATAGGCTACATTGGATGCAGCCTAGGGCCCCGCACCACACACTAAATAAAATATAGTCAACTTGCAGAAATAATTATTTGGAAAGATCCTAATCCTATTGAAGAGAGATACTATACGCCCTTTTTATAAAGGAGAAAAATTCTATTTTTCTTAACAGATTTGTGCAATGTAAATACACGCTAATACTTTTATGTTCTTTAAAAAACATGTTTAATTTGTGATAATTGCAATGGCATTATTTGACTTTTTTTATTTATTTGGAAATAATTATTTTTATTTAGCCAGCCCATCACGTGATGGTAATACAAAGACGAGTTCAATAATTTATTATCATTTTCATAGACTCCAAAATGTTATTTCACCATGAGATTCCTTGAAATCGTTGAAATTTGTAACATACTATTGGAAATTTACAAAAAACAGTGGATCCTACTGTTGGATTCTTAATTACTTTTGTTTCGTTATTTTCCCGTGAGGTGTCAGCACCTCTCGGATTCTATTTTGACATTTAAAATTTTATTTTGAATCTGGCAATGAACAACTATTTTTACTAGCATCTCCATGTACGCTCGCCTGTGTGAGGAAAATCATCTTGGCGCGATAATTATTCCAGCTTTGGCGATATTGATAAGTTTAGTATTTCGCAACCCTGTGGAAGGAATTGCTGTTCGACATTTTGACTGACCTTTTTTGTTTTGTTTTTTAAATGGCATTGTAATTGTAGCATGGAGAAGAGCTAGTTTTTTCGCAATAAATTTCGACCATGGTAATTTCACGATTTAAGAACATGCATTCGATTTATTGATATATATATTTTAATATATTTATTTGATTGTAATTCGCAATTTTAATATTATTGTAATTATAAAAATGATTTTACGAATATCTAAGAAATTATATTATACCATCGTGGGACATACCATAAACCAGGTTGGCCATTTATTCACCCCGAGACCTTTGTAACATTAACTTTGTAATATTAAAATAGTATAAATTTAGTTTGCTTATAATTACAGAAAAGGATTTATGAATTATAAGAAATGCTTATGTGAATCAAAAATACTCCATACACAAATACAATTTCTTTATAAACATTCGTTATGTATTTCAAATTAACCTTATATAACTTGTAACTTCCATAAATTACTTGCTTTTTTCTGTTTCTTATTCTTAATTTTTTTTTCTACAGAATACTTAATTACAAAATATTAAAGATATTATACTTTGTTTATAGTTCAAATTTTAATGTTTTATAAGACTATTTTTGAAATAAATACTACACTTTATTTCGAGCGCCCACTCTTTCCTCATTAATAAGCAGAAAATTTCCCCCTCCCTCCCCACATCTACGCCAAACAGTTGAATATCAATAAAAAAAAACATCAATTTAAACACTAGCGCTTCGAAGTTGCGATGGATTCCTATGAGGCGGGCGAATCCATTTAAATCATGGGTGATTGCGCAGTTGAGGCTCAACCACAGAGTCCGCGATGTTTGAAAGATAAAATGTAAACAAACAATTGTGCACTCGTTTTAGATGTATCAGAAGGTGGTCTTGGAAGTTAATATTCATATATGTAATATTTGTATATAAAAAAATTATCGATTTATGTTACAATGTTATTTTGATTTAATGCCGAATGCAAGAATTTTGAAACTTTTACTTATATATGCCCATTAAAAGGTAATCAGGGTAATTTTGTCCAAATTAACAAAGGAAATGACAAATATTTTAAATGCGTTGTTAATGGATGTTTTTAATAAAGATTTAACAAAGGGAAATTAAACTTGTATTTTTTTTTCATGTTTCACTGATAAAATAAATTTATATTTATAAATAAAATTTCATATTTTGTGTATTTGATGCCTACAATATTTTTTTTAACACTTTGCATAAACACTTTTACACAAGCAATCAATTTATCTCACAATATTAAGAGATATTTTCTAATAGATTAATTCAACCTTATAATATTATTTCAGTAATTTACCAATTTGGCCTTGACATAAAACTTAAAATACATGTATTTCTTTTAAAAAAATTTCAATGCTAAAAATTGTTTTTGAATAAGTATAATTTGCATATTGTTAAAGACAAACTTTACATTAGTATAATTTCTAGAACAAGTCTTAAGTTAGAAGGAGTATAATTTTCCGACATTAAAAAAAGCCTGAGAAATAACAAAATATGGCGTAGAAATCTAATTTACATTTAATTTGAAAGCCCATAAGTCTAAAACGCGTGTAATTCACGAACAGAATTGGCGAAACAGAATAAAACATGAAATGCCATCAATAAAATATCGCTGAAATCAATTGAAAACCGATACATCTAAAACGAGTGTACATTTGTTTGTTTACATTTTATCTTTCAAGCATCGCGGCTACTCTACCAGTTGAGCTCAACTGCGCAAACACCCATGGTTTAAATGGATTCGCCCGCCTCATAGGAAGCCATCGCAACTTCGAAGCGCTAGTATTTAAACAACCATATGCCGTAAGCTTGAATCTCCCGGGGAAGGGAATAAATGCCATACAAGGTTGCAACATTTGGCAATTTATCCCCTCACCGCCAAACAATTATCGCGCCAAGATGCTTTTTCTCACACAGGCGAGCGCACATGGAGATGCTAGTACTATTTTTTAGATTTGTTTTGAATTTGAATGGCGGTGGTCGCTTGTAGTCGGCCTCCTGCAAATTTACTTTTCTCATTTTGAATTGTTGCATTTATGTAGTGTGGTGTATCTTACTTCGTAACGATTAACAATAAACAAATCGTTTGACATATAGCTATCGACGCGTCTTAGTTTTTCACCACAACAACTACGCTCATTTTATGGTCCGTCTCCGCTGCAGTAAACCCAGCTTTTTGCCACTGCTCTATTGTGACTGTATTAGTTTTGGTTCCGTTTAGTATCGCTCTTCACGGGACACCTGTGATCATCTAGCTATCACGTTCGACTTTTGTAATCGACGCTGCTACCGATTCTTGATGTTGTTTTAGTTTTTGTTTGGAAGACACCATTTTGCCACTGTCGTACAAGTTTCGCTTTTGGAAGTCATCGTTCTTTACATTTTCTCATTGTACATGGAACACAGACTGATATTCAATTTCAAGTTTCGCTTCCTTCATTTGTGATTTTTCTACTGTGTTCTGCTCGTCTGTGTGCAAGATTGTGCCAGTGTGTTGTCATGTTGGCGACAACAAATTTCGGTTTAGTGTCAAGTTCTTCACTTATCAAGGTTTTAGGCTATGTGTGATGTTCTTTTGTGCCATTTGACGTCATGATTGGCGGCGTCAAAAAATTATATTTCGTGCCAAGAAAATTAGTGTTGTATCAAGAACAACTGTTCGGAGTGAGTGGGTTTTGGTTTTACATGCTATTCATTTTGGTTTTCATTGTTCACGTTTGCATTAGAATTTATGTTCTTTAGTGTTTTATTTATTTGTATATTATGAATCATCTAAACAAAAGTAAGAAGGTGCTTTATGCATCATTAAATAAATTAGAAGAAAATGTGGATGGTGATACTTTTGGGAGAGACATTGATAAGGTCACTTTGTTTTCATGTAAGGTAAACGATTTGGAAAAAAAGTTTAATGATCTTTTTGAGAAGTTCTTTGATACCTGTAAAGAAAATCAGTTAGATGCCTTTGTATCTGAATCTTTGGTTGTTCAGGATACTATTGATAATCTAAAATTAACTTTACTCCATCTTACAAAAAAGCTAGAACCTGTTAACACTGCAAGTTTTTCACAACAACAGGTACTTAGTGTCAAGCTCCCTGAGTTTCACATTCCACAGTTTTCTGGCAACTCGAATATAGAATGGCTCTCCTTCAGTGATCTCTTTTGGGCAAGCATTGGTCAAAGTAACCAAATTTCTCAAGGGCAAAAATTACAATATTTGAAGGGTTCCTTGTGTGGGGATGCCCTTCGTGTCATCCAATCCCTTCCCATCTCGGATGCTAATTTTGAAATTGCCTGGAATCTACTGAAAGAGAGGTATTCAAACAAACGTGAACTTGTGTTTGCATTGCTAGAAAGGCTCATGTCTATGCAACAGTTGAACACTGAAAATTCTCAAGCTCTCTTGACCGTAGTTGATTCCACTAAGGAAATTGTTCGTTCACTGGAGAGCATGGACATGAGCATTGAAGGCTTTGCTGACACGATTGTTTTATATTGTGTGATTCAGAAACTGGACCCATCCTCACGTTCCTGGTGGGAAAGAAGTTTGGAATTCGAAAGTATACCAAAATTAACCCAGTTGTTGCAATTTCTCACCACTCACTCCCGAACATTGCAACAATACAAGGGCCAAGTTAATAAACGACAAGATAGAGTTTCAACGTACACTGCACAGGTTGTACCTAGTCAAGGTCAATGCCCCTTTTGTGATTCACCTCATAGTATTTTCAATTGTGATGAATTCATGTGTTCAAGATAGATTCGATTTCGTAAAATCTCAGAGGTTGTGCTTTAACTGTCTATCGCCTCACCGAGCAAAAAATTGCAAAAGCAAGAAACTTTGCCGTCATTGCAACTCCAAGCACAACACATTGTTGCATTTTGACAAAACTTATGCTAGCAGAGGAAGCTGCCTTTCTGTTAGTGCTGATGCTGTTGACACACAACCACATGTTGCATCAGAAAGGGTTGAGTCTGAGCAAGAGGTCACAACTTTTTCATCCTGTGTTACTCAAGAAACATCTAAGCAAACTCTTTTGTGCACTGCCAAGATCAAGGTTTTGGATGCAAGCAACCAGTTTCAATCCTTTCGTGCCTTGTTAGACCCTGGATCCGAAGCTTCTTTTATTTCGGAAAACTGTTGTCAATGCCTTGGGCTATCAAAGAAAAGATCCAAGCTCCGAATCACTACTCTTGCAGGGTGGTAACATAACCGGGAAGTCAGGGAATTGTCATGGAAATTTTTTATTCTGGAAAAGTCAGGGAAATTTTTGAAATTTCACAAAAAATCAGGGATTTTTTAAATTTGGATAATTAAAATGGCAATTATCCTCTATTATGCACTCTATTCTGGGTAATTTAGTTGTCAATATTTCCTTTAGTTCTGAAAAAGAATTTTTTTTTTTAATGTATGGTTATGCACATTTTCATATTTTCAGTTTTATTTTTGTAAAAACATGAACCACTGCTGAGGGAGCAGTAAAAGCAAAGTGCATTGGACCTTGAAATTGTGAGCAACATGTGAGGGGCTAATGAATGGGATTTTTTAAAGATTGGAATAGGAAATATTAAGCATATAAAACATTTAAATTTATCTCCAAAAGAAATAGTTGGAAAATTTGCATTCTCTGCTTACAGAGAACATGATTAATTACTATTATGCCTGCCAGAATTGTATAATTTGTGTATCCATAAATTATTATTTTAACTGACAATATGTATTGCTTATAAATTTTTATTTATAATGCAGTAAATTTATTGTATTGTAGCGTGGATACTTTGTTTTTATACAAAGCATATATTTGATATTTCAACGTTACAATGTAATTTTAAAGTCAGGGAAATTTTGTTACACCATCATGGAAGTCAGGGAAATATCAGGGAACTTTTTTTACAGAATTTTGTTGCCACCCTGTCTTGGTTCAGCTGATGCATTTACAAATGGCATCACAGACATTCAGTTTACTCCTCACTTTGACTCGACTCCAGTATTTTCAACATCAGTTTTCGTCGTTAGCAAGATAATAGGAGATCTCCCACACTCTCAACTGGACTCGAAGCATTCTCAGAAATTTTCTGATCTCATCTTAGCTGATCCTGAGTTTTATATTAAGGGTCCTGTTGACATACTTCTGGGAGTGGACTTGGCTCTCCCATTGCTTTGTGGGGATATTATAAAAGACAAACCAGGAAGTCCCTTTGCCGTCAGGTCTAAGTTGGGATGGATTGTTGCAGGCAGTGTTGCTGTGGGACCTGCAAGGTCTCATCTTCATGTCAATAGTATCCAAGTTGAGACAGACACCTTGAGCTCAAACTTTTGGAAGATTGATTCTGTCCCCCTTGCAAACCCTCTCCCTAAAGAAGATCAAATGTGTGAAGAACACTTTGTCAACACCTTTACAAGAGATCAAAATGGCAAGTATATTGTGAAATTACCCTTTCATAGTTTACCATTGCAGATGGGGGATTCCAAGGAAATGGCTTTGCAACGTTTTTTTTCGTTGGAGAGATCACTGTCATCAAAATCTGATGTCGCCAGGCAATACAGAGACTTCTTGTGTGAGTACTTGAAACTCGGACTTATGGAAAGGATCCCTGATTCAGTATGTGACGGGAATCCTGTGTTTTGCCTACCCCATCACGCAATGTTGAAAGATACAAGCATCACCACAAAGCTGCGTGTTGTTTTTGATGACGGTGCCAAGTCCTCTACTGGTCTCTCCTTGAATGCTATCTTGATGACGGGTCCCAGAGTTCAACATGAGCTTTTTCCTATCCTTCTTCGGTTTAGGACCTTCAGGGTAGCAGTTTGTGCAGACGTCAAAAAGATGTTTCGCCAGGTTTGGGTTCATCCGGAGAACACAGATTTGCAAAGAATAATTTGGAGGAATTCACCCGATGAACCTATTGGTGTGTTTCGTTTGAAAACTGTAACTTATGGAACTGGTTCTGCAACTTATTTGTCAACAAGAGTGATGAAACAACTTGCATTGGATCAAAGGGAAACCTTTTCCTTGGCATCTACTGCTTGCCTTCGTGACTTTTATGTTGATGATCTTCTTTCTGGTGCTGCTTCTGTTGAGGAAGCCACAAATCTCACCTGTCAAATGATGTCTCTTGGTGGCTTTCCCTTGGGGAAATGGATTTCAATTTATCCTTCAGTTTTTGAAAGTGTTCCGGTTGAGTCAAGAGCTCTCAATGCCTCAGTCGCTTTCGACAATGACAACACTGTCAAGGTTCTTGGAATTGTTTGGCATCCTTCCAGTGACTCGTTTAAATTCTCTATTTCTTTGGGTGAACACGAGGACTTGACAAAGCGTAAAATTCTTTCAGAGGTTGCTCAAATCTTTGATCCATTAGGCTGGCTTGCACCAACTGTAATCGTTGCAAAAATCTTCCTCCAGGAACTTTGGAGTTTCAACCTTGACTGGGATGAAGTCCTTCATGAACCACTTGAAACTAAATGGGGAGATTTTAGGTCGCAGCTACCTCAACTTGCTCAATTTAAAATTCCACGTTACATTCTTGCTCCGCAGCCTATAGATATCCAGATACATGGCTTCTGTGATGCTTCTGAAAAAGCTTATTGTGCATGTATTTATGTTCGTTCTGTGAATTGCAATCAAACTACTATTGTTGCATTCTTGACATCAAAAACAAGAGTAGCTCCTTTAAAAACACAATCCTTACCTAGACTTGAACTTTGCTCTGCTTTACTTTTGGCCAACCTTTTTGAAACTGTTCTACCAACCTTAAACTTTGCAATTAACAAGATGTTTGCTTGGTCTGACTCTCAGATTACTCTTTCTTGGATTGCTTCAGAGCCCTGCCGCTGGTTGCCATTTGTTGCTAATCGTGTCTCCAAGATCCAGGAAGCAATCCCTTCTGTGAAATGGGGTTATGTACCTTCTCGAGAGAACCCTGCTGACTGCGGTACTAGAGGTCCATATCCACAGGAACTTGTAAACTATGATTTGTGGAGATTAGGTCCTACATTTTTGTGGCAACCTTTTGATCAATTGATTGAGGAACAAACACCAGCAGAGTTTTCTTTCGAAAATTTTCATTTACAGGAGTTGGAAAAAGGGTAATACCATTGTTGCCAATACTTTACTTCACGATGATTCTATGTTCAGCAAGTTTTCTTCCTTCACCAAATTTTGTCGTGTTGTGGCCTGGTGCAAAAGATTCTTGAAAAATTGTACTTTGCCCTCCCAAGGTAGAATTACTGGCCCCCTGTCAAGTGATGACATCTCAAATGCAATTTTTCATTCTAATTTGTTATTTTTTGCTTTTTTGTCAATATTTGTTATACCCTTTTGTGTACTTTTTGTGTTGCTGTATTTTTTATTGTGTCCTTTGTTTCATTTGTCCATTGCCAGGTTTCACACTGTTGAAACCCCTTAGTGTTTCAAGGGTGGGAGAATGTTGGATTCTTAATTACTTTTGTTTCGTTATTTTCCCGTGAGGTGTCAGCACCTCTCGGATTGTATTTTGACATTTAAAATTTTATTTTGAATCTGGCAATGAACAACTATTTTTTAGATTTGTTTTGAATTTGAATGGCGGTGGTCGCTTGTAGTCGGCCTCCTGCAAATTTACTTTTCTCATTTTGAATTGTTGCATTTATGTAGTGTGGTGTATCTTACTTCGTAACGATTAACAATAAACAAATCGTTTGACATATAGCTATCGACGCGTCTTAGTTTTTCACCACAACAACTACGCTCACCTACTTCTGTACACTTAAAAATTATTTAATTTACAGTTCTAAGATATATATTTTTTTTAATCCCCCCCCCCCCCCCCGCTATTGTTGGGGGAGAACGAAATACTCTTCTCAGTATATTGAAGGGGTGGAATTAAAAAAAATATGTATATTCCAGAACTATAATAATTAATTAATTAAATTCGCATTTATACTTTCAAGCTATTGTCATTTGTGGGGCCGTACATTAAATCTGTCGTGATCTATGTCATCAAGTTTTAGTCCTAGTGTAAGTTCGGAAAGTAGGGTGCCACCCAGTTGTTCTTCCTCTTCATCTATAAGGCACTGAGCTAAAATAAAAATCGGAGTTAGAACTCCAATTAAATGTGTAACATTTAATGTATTTCTAAAGCCCTAGCTTTTTTCTAAAACTAGGATATATGCACGTGATCCTATTTCAAATACCATATGCGAAAGGATTATATTTTTCTAATTTTGCTTAAAAGGGCGTAAAAGCCGTCGCGCAAGTTTAGTTCATCACGCTCTCCAGTTCTTATTTTAGATCTCTAATGCTACGTTAATTAAATCAAGTATATTGCAAATGTCTGCGTTGGTCGTGGCGAAAAAGTTTAAAGAATGGAATGCCAGCTTAGATGTTGTCTTCGTCTTTAGATCATAGGTCAAAATTAGGAAGCAATTCCGAATCTTTCTTGCAAGATAATAATGCGTCCTTTCATATGCTTCCACATAGGCAAGAACGAATATTTTCTCAACCCTTCTTCCAAATTGAATGCATCCACGCTGCACGTTAAATTACAAGGCCTCCGTGGCCGAGCGGCTAAAGGCGTCAGCTGGGAATCCGAGAACTCTGGTTCGATGCTAGGCGATGGAATTGACAAAGAAAAGTAAAAAAAGTAGTGATCTTGTGATTGGAGGGTTGCCAGCTTCGTTACAAAATACTAGAAAAGTAGTCCAGAACATCCGAAAAAATTAACGGCGTGTATACGGGACTGGTGCACGATAAATCTGATCGGGGTCCAAAGTCACGACGTCTATTGAAGGCGTTGGGTGCCAGTTCAAGTGTTTCCTCGTCATCTGACTATGATTCTAAAATAACGGGGTGCATGTGTGAATGTGTATGTGTTCCCGGGTCTTTCCTTCGAGATAGACCCCGTACCGTCGCCAATAACCCACTGTGCAGCTCTAGTGCGACGTTAGTTAACCAAACCGTTAAATTATATTGTCAATGGAAATTTTCATTCCACATTATATTCTAGCTCAGTAGTTCTCCTTTATTCTACGAAACCAATCCTTAACGGTGACCATTACAAGTTATACACAAATAAACATGATTGTAAAATCGTAAACACAATGCGTCGAAAGCGTGATCGTTATTCAATTCAAATAAAATGAAGTATGCATAGTGTAAGTAAATAGCAATAATTAGTATATATTTTTCCAACTTAGTACATGACAAATTTAAGCCCGCAAGGGAATTTCCCTTAAGTTGCAGTGGATAGTGAATAACGCTTGGACTTATCTTAGTTTACAATAGAAGAGTACCAGAATTCGTTATAATCAGCCTAACGTAAAATTATTAAAAATACGTGCCCGATAATAAATTGAGGAATATGATTTTATATGTTGTATATACCACATTCCGTTAATTATATAACATGAAAAAATTATTCTAACGGCTAAAACTGACATAACTATAAAAATAAATAAATATGTATCTGCTTAGTGTGGTCCAAAAAATACTTTTTTTTTTTAATGTGCTAACCCCAATTATGTAAACTCGCCCTAATACATGTGTCTATAAAAAAAAATCAGCTTACTTGAAAGGTATTTAAGGGTAGCTCAATGTAAATTTAAAGTTTTGCATTATAATTGTATGTACATCCTACATATAGTGCATGTATATCATACATAATACAGGCAAAAGTTAAGCATCTCAATATTCTTGTTACAGGTCACAAGGTTGAGAAACTATTAGGTGTTTCCAACTGCTGAGAGAAAGCAATGGCACACTCTCAATGATTGAAATATCCGACCTGGGTACAATGCATGTGCTTTTATAAGTCAAGTCAACGATCAATATCTGCTGAACACATAAAACTATCACTTATCAATAGATTTCATTCTAAAATGTTTACTTATGTAAATATCTTATTATTTTAACTTTAATACCTACCTTGCTTATGACGGATTTTAAGAGGAAGTTAGATATGCATTTGGGGATAGTTAAGACGTACTAGATGGACCAACCTTGTCGGGCCTTGAGCCTGTTGTTGGTCGTCAATATTTGTATTTATATTTATTCTTGAATTTAACTATTAGTAGCATGTAATTTCTTAGTGAAATATATTATTGTACATTCTTTAACCTTACATTTTTAGTATAAATACAATTCAAACATATGAATTTCTAAAATATAAACTTTAGGAAAGTATGCATTTGGGTTAAAAGAAAATAGTTTTGTGATGAAATACTTATTTTTAATTTGCATTTAGAGATGTGTATAATTATTTACCATAAATTTGATTATTTTTTTCTTCTAGCATCATGACTGAGCTAGTATTTAGCAAACAAATAAGCAAAAGAAAGGATTTATTTCCTTGGTTAAAGATTTTTCTTAGTAAACTTGTGAAGAAAATTCCAAATCATTTGGATAAAGATCTTCTTCAATTTTTCCTACAGTAAGTAAAACTAAAATCAATGCTGTTTATAACCTTGTAATTGAATTTTGAATAAATAATACTCGCTAACTTGAAATTTTTTAACACAAAAAAAAATTTAATTTAATGTCAGTTAAGGCTACAAAGTAATATTGAATTTTAATACTACTTCATTTTACACAAAATCCTGCTTAATACAAAAAAAATCTTATGCTTTTCTGATGAAAAAACCTTGTTTAAAGATCGTTTAAGTTGCTTTGATACCGGAAAATTTCTGATATTGGTGAAAATGTTTTGTTCACTCAGATATATTCTGCCCCTAGATACCAACAGTAAAATAGATAATGCCCTTTCATCATGGTTAATATTTCGTGAACCTATTTGAATTTATGTCAACAGGCTTCCACTATTTTTAACCGACTTGAAAATGTGTCAACCAAAACTGCTAAGCGACCAAAAAAAGAGAGGTTATCAATTCGACAGTTATGGTTTTTTTTTTAATATATGTTTGCAAAAAATTTCTGTTCTAGTTCAGATATTTTTGGCCAATTTTTTTTTTTTTTTTGTCAGATAGAGGATGTTTCACTTGCGTACCTTTTGAAAAAATATCCCGTTTTCCGGCTTTTAACTATCTGGAATTCTCAATTAACCGAACTGCTTAAAAACAAATATTGTCCAATTTCTTTTTTGTTAGGTAGAGAAAAAACCATAACAATAATCGGTTATCCGACTGTTATATATCTGGAAATATCGATTAACCAGACTGTTTTTTAACAATTTCTACGATTTCAAAATATTTTCATTGTTGAATAAAGATTTTACAACAATGACATTTCGTTGACCCAGCATTAAACCGAATCCGAGACGTGGAAAAATGTAAGCAACAACTTGAATTTCTTTGTTAATAATAGCAGGGTGTGATCTGCTAAATTAAAAACTAAAATGGGAAAAATAAAATAATCTTTTTTTTTTTTAAAGGAAAACCGACTTTAAAAGAAATGCACTAAGAAGTAAAAAATATACTTAAATTTTGGCAAGGATTTAAAAAAAAATTGTAATAAGCATAAAATTTATATAAAATAATTAAATTTTTTCGACTTGTTCATAAAATTAAAAAATATTTTTTACTTTTTAGAGCATTTCTTTAAAAGTCGGTTTTCCTTTTTTTAATAAAAGGTTCTTTTATTTACACTAATGTAAGATTACTTTTTTTGTTGAATTGTTGTTCTATGTTATTAGTTGATTTCTTTTAGTTAAGAAAACATTTTAAAGCAATTTTCTTTTTAGAAATGTTGAAAAAGAAGTAAATACTTTATCAAATAAGGAAAATGCAAAAATGTAAGTTAAATAAAATATAGATATTAGAATTAAATATTTTCTCTGTTATTTTTGTCATATGAAAGATTTTATTACTCTAGTTTTCATCTATTACAAATCCAATATTGTAATAGTAACCTATGCTGATTCCTATAATAAGTGATTTTGCAAAACGAAATGTTATTAACTTCATACTTAAATTATGGTTTATTGAGTTTTGTAATAGTTAGTTGGATGGCCTGTCACTCAATTCAAATAATGATTTATATATAGAAACTGTAGAAAATATTTCTTTTATGGTTTACTGTCCTGTCCCAGCATTAAAACAAATTCCATTAAATTATAATTTATAGAAACAGTTCTTTTATTTTTAAAGAAAATAGTATCTTCTCATTTTCAGGTTTTTCATAAGTTTTTAACAACCAAGTTACAAAATATCTCAGGTTGTTAGGGTTGTAAATGTTGTTCGCGTTTAAAATGATTTTTAAGTCTTATATATTTAAAATAAACAAATTTTTCTTTAACTAATATATTTAAAAGTCTAAATGGACATTTGTGATGTCCGTCAAAGATTTTAAATTATGAGCAATACCTGTTTGTCATTTATGGCAATAGGTTTAGTTAAACTAAAGAAAATTGCCAAGCACCTGGAATCATCAGCAAGAATGAAGTAACCTAAAAATTCTGTGAAAAATAATATTTCATGTTTTTTGGAAAAGTCATTTTTTTTTAATATTTCTGCTAATTGCATTTTATAAATTTCTTTCAGAAAATAATAATTGATAAAAATATCAAGTTTTATTACTGCAATTTCATTTTATTTAGTGGGTTTTTAGTATTAAAACACATTATTTTACTAAATAAAACTAAGGAATGATTTCCTATTGTTATTCCATACAATGCTTAGTATTCTCAAGTCATATAATTATATTCTTCCAATTACAAGTTACAAAAAAAATTAATAAATGTATGCAAGGATCTGTTTCTCTTTGGCAACCTGTCGTCATACTAGTGCGGATTATTCAATTTTACATATAGCCATGATTTTCAATATGGCATGCAATTTTCCTAAAGCCATTTAGTACATTTTAAAGCTATAATTATCTAATTAGTTATCTTTTAAAAAGTATCTCTAGAACTTTTTGCAAATTTATATTTACCTTCATACTTTTGTCCATGTAGTATATTAATTGCCCTTTTATTAGGAAAGCAGCTTTATTTGATACTCTCTACGACTTATTACTTCACTTTTGGTGGAGAATTCGCTGGAAAGGAAGAAAGAAGTGGACTAAATGTTGGAAAATTGTAATGTTCAAATTTAATTTATTTTATTAACAATATTTATTTACTTTAAGCAAAATTAATATGAAGTGTGTACGCTAACCCCTAAATCTGACATTTTAATAAATAATTTTCAATGTATTTTTTTATTTATAGAATTATATTTTTTACTCAAAAATCCCAATCTGGCATAGTCAATGGTTTATAAGTTTTCAAACAACTGTTATAATTTCAGAAATTGTCATAAAAGCTATTTTAATGCACACATTAATTTTTAAAAAACTTTTTATAAATTTTGAAGTGCTCCTAAAACTAGTATCCACATTTTGTAATAAACCTACAGCTGACACTTTTATGTAACTAAACCTGACACCCATATAATATATTTTTTTAAACAAGCTCAAAATATATTTAATGTTAAAAACTGTGTGTTGAGAAAATATAAATGAAACATCAATTTTATAATCTGTAAAAATATGTGAATAAAGCAAACAGGATTATATATTTAAGACATTAAGAAACCCTCGATATCAAGAAATTATTATAAATTACTAATACTGTTGTTTTTTTTACATTTTACAGTAGATAATTTCCAAATAGTTTCAAAAGTTCAAACTAATAGAGTTTGGCCGAATAAACTATTTATGAAATATTCATTATCAATTTGGAGGGAAAGTTTCATGGTGGATATTCTGTTGCCACTGAGCTATTGTTTCTTTCTGGATTGAATCATTAAGAGTGTTTTTATTAAGGTTGTACAGTTAATGGGTTCTAGAAACAACAAACATACATGTTTATTTTTGTAGTGAAATAACTTGTTGTTTTATTTACTTTGACATATAATCTCAAAACTAGACTCTGGAAGGGGTAACAAGTTTTACATACAATCTCCTATGTTTGTTTGCCTCTTCTCCTGACGCCCCTGTGTCACAGCTTATGGAGCATGTTTTTCAGCTTTCTAAACCACACATATTTTTAAAATGTCCAGTTTTAGAAAGTTATAAAAGCTAATAATAATATTAGGCTTAATGTTTACAGTCTGACCACTAAAAGAACTGGTTTAGGCAATAGCCAACATTCTTATTTTAGTTGTTTGACTCTAAATATTTCTTCATAAATTATTTTCAACTTTTGTTCTAAATCCCTCATTTTCAAACATAGAACACAATCGAACTCCATCTCACAATCCACATAGACATCTTTCATCTCACAATCAGTTACTATACACATCATCTTGCAATCATCACACTCAATCCCCAGACATCTATTTAAAATTCCTTAAAACATACATTTTCAAATGTAAACAAACCATACACCTGCATATTAGGGTTAGTGGAGAGATCCATAGTTTTCCATAATGTATCAAATATAGCTTTAAATTGAACATTTTAAAATGTATCAAGTTTAAGAGGCTGAAAATATATATGCTCCTTAAGCTGACACATGGGTGTTAGGTTAAGAAGCAAAGGTAAGGAATTGGTATCTTAAACCTGCCACCCCTTCTAAAACATAGTTTTTGAGGTTATCTATCAGAATAACAATACCACAAGTTATTTCACTGCAAAAATAAATAATATCAATGTTTGTTGTTTTCGTAACACATTAACTGTGCAATCTAAATTCTAATAAAAACACACTCGCCTTTTCATGATTCCATTAAGAAAGTCAGGACATCTCAATGACAACAACACATTCACCACGAAACTTAACCTCCAAAATTATAATAATTACGGCAATTACCTGTTCACTCAAAAACAGCTCGGTATAACTTATTATAAAAATAGGTAACAAAATAAAACATCTAAATTATTTTATTTTCTTATTACAAATAAGTTAAATAAAAGGTTAAAGGCCTTATAGGTTGGTGTAAAAATGCCTTGTTATTTAGCTGTGATTTTTAACAGTAACCATTTTCAGCTGAAACACAAATGTGTACAAGTGCAAAATCATAAGCACAAAGTCTGACTGAAAACTTGACCAGTATTTTGCTTCAAGTATAGAAATGGGAAAATTCTCTACAATGTAATAAAATGTAAATTAGCTTTTCTTTTTTGCAAATTATATCAAACAGATTGTTTATCTTGTAAAGAGCAGCAAAACATATTTGTTATTTATCAGCTGAATACTCACTCTTCAAAATACCCCTTATACAATAAATAAGAGGGTGAATATCCTTATAGCAGTTTAATTATTGTAACGCTTTTAAGGAACTCACTTATATACTTAATATATTTACCCCATGCTTCTAATCTAAATAGAATCAAATTTATTTATAAACTTTTCTTCTGTTTTCTCATTCTGTATCTTTTTTAAAGTTTTAAGTTATTTTTATTTGGTTTTTGATTTCCCTTACTAATCACTCATTATTAACAGAATTTTTTATTTTGAAATGCTTTCCAATCTACTTATAACTTTTTAATCTCCTTTAAAATTGTGTTATGACATGTTATAATAATTGTCTTCTATCTGCAAGGAAATTTATAAAACCTTTCACTCATTATTTTATGTCAAACAGTTTTTCTAAAATATATAAATTAAATTTAAAATGTGGGTTAACTTTTAGATGTTGTGGCTATGATTACTATGTACATTCAAATTATAATCGAAACATTCGTTATCCAAGCATTCCCAATGGCATTTTTTTTTGTAATTGTACCGTCGACCGTTATTTAAAAAATTACAAAAATTTACTTGAAGGAATTCCCAATGGTTTTTAAGACTGTTATGCATTATAAAAACCTAAATGTTTGCAAATTCAATAATAAATTTAAATGTTTAAACGGCCCACATTAAGCTTTCAGTGCTAGCTTTATTATTCAAAAAATGGTTGTTGTATACATAGCCAAACAAACCTTATTTTAAGGAATTTATATTCTTTTATGATCTTTGTTAGCTTCTACATTAATATCTAATAATATTTTTAAAAAATCCTAAATTAATGCCAATCTGTAACTATCAACCTTGTTATAAAGAATTTGTCAATCAGTATTGTTGAATTGTTTTCTTTAGAAATAACAACTTAACTGTTAATAGTAAGTTAGTTATACCATGTGACCTAAGACACTTTTACTGGTAAAAATAGTTTTGAAATGTGTAAACAACTGATTCATTTATATTAAATAACTTATCTTAAGGTGTCATAATTATTTTTAAGGTTTCTTCTGAAGTGACGTACAGTTATGATGAATGTACAAAATGTTGTAAGAAACTTTTGTATTACATAATTTACTTGGGAATTACTTTAAGCAATGGCTGTGCGGATTCTGAATGGATTGGAAAAGTTTTGGAAGCTATACACATTTTGCCAAGTAAGTTTAATTTTGAATATTTTTTTGCAGAATTATATCTTTATGGAGTTAGTATATGAGGATCGAAGTTAAGTTAAACAGCAATATTTATAAAAAGTAATGATGTACAAACCCCTATGGGCAATCCATCAATAATGTGACATATTTTCTCCATATTTTTTTACCCTCCCCTCTCTATGTCACGAACTATCACACTTCTCCATACCCCCCTGTCATGTGCTTCTAACATAGACATAGAGGGGGGGGGGGGGGGGGCCTCGAGCCCTCCTCCATTGTCAAAATTTTCTACAAAACATTGTTAATATCTTAAGAAATTTATGCAAATTCTTCATTAATTAACAACTAATTTCTAATTAGCATAAGTGCTATCTATGTACTGTTTATGTTTTTAATTGGTAAATATTCTGGGAATGGAACTAGTTGCTCCCGCTATGCTCGTCTTCTGCCAATAATATCAATCTAGCACATAATAAATTGTATATACATATACTGGCAATTCAGAAACAAAGCACTACACTTAAGTTATAGGTAGTATTTGCAGTTTTATTTTTCAACTGCAATTATATTGATTCAAACCATTGTTTCTTGATTTGCAATGTTTTATAGGTGAAAAGTTTTTTCCCTTGAATTACCCTTAATTAATCAAACCAAACCATATATATAGCAATTTTATATGATTCTGGCTTTTTGTCTATTTGAAATACAAAGCGATTATATTTGTCTTTATTCAAGAAACTTAGAATTTCAGAAATAAAAATTCAAAGGTTAACAGTTCTAGTTATTCGATTTATAATTTCAGAAACTTTAGTTATTTACGAATAATTAAACTTTGTTATGTTTCAGGTTTTGATGATATGGTGTATAACTCTCTTCTTAAAGTTAATAATTTAGAAAAGAAAGATCAGCATGTGTACATGGCAATCTTAAAGTATGTTTCATATCTCCTTTTAGTGTTTTATTTAATTGATACTTTAAATAGTTTGTTATTTTCATTAATGCGATTGTTCTGCCAATTAAACATCATTTGGTACAATCCATATATTTGTTTTCCTCTTTATATTATTTAAATAATTTTTAAATAAAGGCTTGTCTTTCTTAACTAAAAAGTCGGCATTATAAGTTAAATTAATCAAACAGTATTGTTTATGTAATTCATGCCAAAAATTACTTTATAAAGTACAATTGAAGATGTGGTTGTAAGGACCACACGGCCAGGGTTCGAAATTAGTAGTTAAAAATTAGGCATTATTGCCACCTAGCAATTTTTTTTGTCAAAATGTTCTGCTTAGGTATAGTTTTAAAATAATTCAACAGAGCTGTCAACTGTTATGATATATATGTGTAATAGTTGTACTCTATTAAGTGAGTAACAGCAGTTCTGTGAGTATAACATTAAGGAGAGGAAAAGTGAAAGTCTCGGTGAAGTAATAGTTCGAAATTCAGAGAGAAACAAGCAATTTAGAATCCTAACACTTGCACTTGTATCGGCTAGTGTCGATTGTTTGAAGCTCGAAAAAGAAATTTGGAAGATGGATATGAAAAGCAAATTTGCTTATTACCAGCAAAATATACATGTAAAGTTAGCCATAAAAATGACAACTAGGTATAAAAATACAGTCATCAAACCAAAATTTTTAGTTTTTTAGTTTAAAATTACTTTTGTCGAGCTGAAATTTTTAGGTGCAAAATACGACTAATGACCACTAATTTCAAATCCTGCAGACAGGCTCCTGTTTTCAAAATTGTTCAGGAAGGAAGAAAAACCCTGTATATTTATTGCATCATATAATACAAAAATACAGCTATTTTTCCTTTAGCCATCGCTATTTTGTTGCACCAATTAATAGAGAAGATTTTCATTATGTTGGCAATGCTATGCACCAACGGTTAATGCATAAATAAGTGATTCATAAATAAGAGTAATGATTTATCTTAAATAATTGAAATTAATGTTTATTTCCATTTTTTTATAATAAAACAAATTCTGTGCAACTAGGGTTTTTATTTTCTTTAAAATTGTGTGCCTCAAACAGTTAAGAGAAAAAAATTAAATTAAACGTTGCAAAATATAAGTACCTATTTTCCATAAAATGCAGTTTGAAAAAGTATTCTTCATACTGCTATTTCTTCATGTATAACAACAACAAAATTTTTAAAAAACTGTTTCTATTTGGCGAAATAATTAAAAGTAAAGAAAAGCATGGTAGAATTTTATTTCTATGATATAGTTTATTGAATACATTTGTTTTACAAATAAAATTTTTAATAATATATTACCTGTCTCTCATAAAATAAGTAAAGTTATTTTGTAAAAAACGATTTAAATTTCAAATGTGTGCAGATTTGCTTATGAAATGCTATTTTTTTACTAAATATAAATTATTTTATTTTTTAATATTACTTTCAGACATGTACTTTGCTCAGAAGTTGCAGAAAATATTTCTGAACCAGTTACCTATGTGAAGATCATCATGCTTTTCAGAAGACTAAAGAAATTTACAGAGGATAAAATTGTAATATCTTCCATTAAAACCACAGCTTCAAGAATTAAACCTCCTTCTGACACATTACAGTGGTTAACATCTTTAGAAATAGACTTACCTTTGGAAAAACATAAAAGTATTGCCAAGACTCTTCTAAGCAAGAAATGTCCAAATGCTGTTTTTCATAAGTTTCACCAAGTAAGTTGTTTTTTTTTTCACTTATTTTCTAATAGTAAGATGTATTCTCATTAACCAAATGCAGTAGAAAGTCCAAACATCTAACATCCTGAATGATCTAATTAATATCTGGATCTTTTTGAATTCCTTAAAAAAAAAAAAAATCAATTGGGAAAAGTTTCAAACTTGCTTTCCCCTTTTCCCACAAACCAACCAATCAGGCAGCAGAACGTGAAAGGAAGACGGGGTGACCCTCGAAAGTCTTAGCTTCTTGGCATACAAAATGGACAGACATATATGTGGAATGTTAAGAAATGTCAATTCTGCTTCACTAATGTTTTCTAGTGGAACTTAATTGATTTTGCGATTCTGACTAATAAATTAACGGCTATTAACTCTTTTTTTTTTCCTATAATTTAACGATTTTTTTTTTAAAGTTTTAGTATCCACGTTAAAGAAAATGTAAATGTTATATGGGAAATTTGAATTATACAGGACTAGAATTCAGACTTGCTTTCGCACAGAGAGTATTGAATGTTAATGGATATTGTGATAATCTAAAATCCAGAATTTTCAGAAATCAGGAATTGAAGTCCCATTGATTCCGGATTTCGGACTGTATATAAAAAAAAGTTTTTGACATACACTCTTGTACCTTCAGTACTTACCTTTATTACTGCACTAAGGGTACTTTTAATTGATAGGTAATAATTTTTGAATAGTATTGCTGTAAATCCTTGTATACAAAACAAGCTAAAATAAAATAGTCTTGTCTCCGATTCCTTCTGATGGGATTTCTTTCATATTTAGTTTTCCCTACAAAGCTACTTATACAAAATTGTAACTTCAATTTCTGAAATAATCTAAAATTCCTATTAAAAGAAAACCAATTTTACACTTTAACATTTGTTTTCTGACATACCCCAATTAATATTATAGTGTATACAGGAGATTTCTCACCACTATTAAATAATATATAGGTACTGTTACATTACAGTCATTTCTGAGCTAAAAATAAGTACTAAATAAAATTATATTTATAATTAATTACTGTATTTTTAAATACCTTTTAGGTTTTTACTGGAACTGTTGATTTGGAGCAGGATGTAGAATCACTGTCCGACAAAAGTGAAGAAATGGATAAACTAAGTGATGTACCTCATGTGAAACATCATAAACACAAAGGAAAATCTCATAAATCACAACCTATGGTTATATTGAAAAAGCCAACAGCTCCTCTCAATACACTTAAAACTGCTGCAAATTCAACTTCATTTATTAATTCTAAAATTAAAATAAGATTAAATCACGAAATGTTAGCAGGATTTAAGTCTTCTCAAGAACTTAACAGAACAGAAATTCTAAAAAAGAAAAAAAGCCACCCGGATAATAGTTATATGTCCAAAAAAGAATGTAATGGTCCTTCAATTACAAAGGCAAGTGATATGAATGAATTTTTAAACTTATCCTTTGCTGAAATAAGTAATTTTTCAAAAAGCGTCATTCCCCAACACCAAAAAGTAAAACGTGCAACTAAAAGTTTAAATGATATTATAATGAAGGAAACTGATACAAATATATCTTTTTCTAGTACAAATATTAGTTCCTCTTCGAATCATAAGCGGAAACTGGAAGAATTTTCTAATGGTTCTCTAAGTGATAAAAGAATTAAACTAGATTCTAAACATAGAGACTGCAGTACAATTCAATCGGCACAAGAAATATATGATGAAACTTCCGAATCCGATGAAATTCCTTGTTTAAATTCTCTGGGTACTCTGAACTATAAACTCAACAATCTTCCAAAAGAAAGAAATTTTTGCTCTCAAGAAACAACATCTCCAAGTCATGGGCAAACTTACCTTGATGTTCCAAACTGTAATATGTTTAATAAGGAAACTATTATAACCCAGGATACTTGTAATCCAATCAAAGGAAATAAAATTTCACTCAACAAAGTCCCATTAGTAGATAGCAAAAATCACCAACCAAGTGCCTTATTAAAACTTGTCCAACCACTTGATGTGGATTTAGCATCAAGCTTGCATCCGCAAGTGTCTCCGAATACTTCTGTTGAAAAGGATACTGAACAATTTAAGATTGATTGGAATAATTCAAATAAAGTCATGGCTACATATGAATCACCTGGTGGCATTCAGAAAGCTGAAGACTCAAAAGCACACTGTGAATTGTCTCCTAATGCTCTTATTGAAAATGGCAGTTTAAGATTTGATATTAATAAGTCAAGTGCAGAAATGGCTGTAAGTGAATTATTTGGTGCTATACAGGAAACTGCTAACTCAAAACAACTTTGTGAAGTGTCTCCGAATGCCCGCTGTCAAAACTATACGAGTCAAATTGATTGTGAAAATTCAAACAGTGCAATAGCTATAAGCGAATCATCTAGTCTTCTATGCTCAACTAAGAATATTGATAGATGTGGTGAGAGATTTGCCACATTCGAAGATCCTTCACTAAAGTTATGCAATAGTTTAGTTCGTTCTGCTTCATGGAATGGAAACAGTCTAAATACACAGGATCACAGATGGGGCAGAAGCCAGCCAATGTTTCCCACAACAAGTAAAAGTCTAGAATTTGCTCAAAATCATTCGATGGATGCGATAAAACGTTCTTCGAATTCTGAAATAATTCATGGGAGCAATTCAGTTAATCAAAGAAATGATGACAGTGTTTGTATAACACAAAATGAAAACACCTCACATTGTGTAGTTGACTGTAAAATAGTTAGCGATAACTCATGTAATAATGAAAGCCCCTCAACTATCAAAGTGATTATAAATGTCACCTGCAAAACACCAGAGGACAGTTCTAACCGTCGAAAAGAACATATTTTCGGTAACTTTGGTGACAAAAGTACAAAGAATGTGACGTCCCATACTTCTGGAAATTCTTTTAATTCTCTTAACCCTTTCTGCATTGTAAGCTCAACCACAGAAATGCCCAAACTCACCCCTTATTATGACGACCCACCTTTTCTAGTTAGATCGATAGATGCTGTCGCAACTCCTCCAGACAGTGAACTTGATATAAGTGTTCCGTATTCTTTTAAAAGAGATAAAGTCGGAGCTTCCATGCAGTTATTCACCAAAAAATTCTTGGATAATCAGAAATTCACATCAACGCCAAAAGATGTACCAACCGCAATACCTAAAAATGTCTTGACTGATAAAAATTCAGAATTCAGGACACCCGACACATCGGACTGTGAAACTTCAAATGAATGGAGTTTAGAAAATACTAACTTGACTAATTCTCTTTTACTAATCAATTCACTTCAGAATTCTCCTACTAATAATGTTCTGGAACAGCTGCATTCAAGGGCAGTCACCCCTGTCAAAAAAGACACAGCCAATTGTGCCACTTTAAACAGCTGTTCAAATAAAAAAGTTGTTTACAGAAGTAACGAAGACATATACTCAGGTGATGAATTTTCCGATGATTCAACAATGAGTTGTGTATCGGCCACTGACAATGAACTCGTCTGTATTTACAAGAAACGTGCAATTCACAAGAAATCCAAGGGTTTCTCAAAACAGAGAACGGCTGAGGTTGTTCAAAGGAAAAGAAAAAATACACTTCCAAAAAAATTGCAGTCTGGGGGACTCCAAAGCTCCTCTTCCTGCATTGTACCTAACAGTAAGTTCTGTCATTGTTTGAACAAAATTTCATTTACTAATATAATGGTGTGCAGTTTAGTACTAAGCCAGTTTTACTGTAAATTGTCATTTTTACGTTAACAATGCTACAAGTAAATTATAATTAAGACATATACCTTAACTTTCATTAAATAGATTATTTAGAAATATAAGAAAAAATATTACATAGTAAGGATTGTCTTGTACCTTGAAGACAGCGAAAACCTAGAAAATTATTTAATCATATTGCTTTCCGTGACTCAATTTTCCTTTTGTTGTGAAGTGTAAATTTGAAATATTATAATTTTTATATACTTGGCTAGATTATTATTTACAGGTACTTTTTTCTTCTGTATTAATATGTCAAAACTATCAGTTATTTTTTTATCTATTTCTCTATTTGGAATTGGAAAATCAGATAAAAGAAATTCTAACGTTATTCAAGACATTTAATAAATAGCATGAACTTAGCAAGTTGGAAAGGGAAAATCAGTAATGATTTAATCACATAAACTATATAATAATTTTATTTTAAACTTTTGCAATTAATGTTTTTTAACAAGCAAATAGTTTTAATTTATATTAGTCTGCAAAAATAGTATCAAGGCACACCTACATTTATTGTACAATTAAATATATATATATTCTAAAATTAAATGAATTTTCCCGTTACTAAATTTTTGAGGGTATGCCAATTACAGGAGAAATAAAATCGACATTAATTGAATTTTACCACCAATATTTTGGCACATGATGTATTTAAAAAAAGGTCTGCAGGGCCTTATTAGAAGACCGGCAGCTTCTCAATTTTAGGGTTCCCAGTTTAAACTTGGTCGTGTAACAGGTTTTGGGCCATACTTAATCTTTCATGATCCATTTGCCATGGTTTGGAGAGTGAAATACTATCACAGGTGTTATCCTCACCTGAGGATGATGGGAAAATTACAGGCAATGTGACAGAATCTTACCTCTGTAATAGTTCCAAAATGTCGTCAATATTCCATTGTGTAGAGTGACAATAATTCAAATAACCAATCAGATCATGTATATTAAATGTATGATTTAAGGAAGAATTATAATCCTCCATTTCTTTCCCTTTTATAAAACCCATTTACTATTTTTAAAATGTTAGTCATACAGTTTTGTCAAAAATATATGCAGTGCAATATCCTTTCTTTTTAATTGATTTTTCTACACTTTAATTGTTTAGTGACACTTTGACTAATGTTTGTTTTTCTTCAAAAGGATACAACTTGAGATCCAGAGAAAAATTACTCAAGCCAGCAAAATTGGATTGTTTTGTTACAGGACACAATTGATTTGTCTACTTATTAATTTTTGAAAAACTTACTTTAATAAATATGTATTTTTTAATTGTGGTTTCTAACATAGCTTATGTTAAGTTTAACTTAACCTTAATAATTTTTTTATGAATTTCATAACTATTGAAGGGTATCAAAACTATCAATGAAAGTATAAATATTCAAATCTACTAATAAAATCCAATTCACCAGTTTAAAAGAACAAGTTTTATTTTGAGCAATACATCAATATTGGAAATTTCCCACTTTTAAAGCCTTTTTATCTTACAATTAGAGCCGCAGTTGCTCAGTGGATAAGGCATTCAACTACTATTCAGAGGATTGGTGGTTCGAATCCGTGCAATGGACTTGACAAAGAAAAGTAAAAAAGTAGTGATCTTGCGATCGGAGGGTTGCCAGCTTTGCTACAAAAATACTAGAAAGTCGTCCTGAACATCCAACAAAATTATACTGGCGTGTATACGGGAATGGTGCACGATAAATCTGATCGGGGTCCAACCCCTATTGAGGCGTCGGGTGCCAGCTCAGGTGTTGTCCTCGTCATCTGACCATGGTTCAAAAATACGAGGCATCGTTCCCGGGTCTTTCTAACGAGATAGGCTATGAACCGTCGCCAATAGCCCACTGTGCAGCTCTAGTGCGACATTAATTAAACAAACCAATCTTACAATTAAAATTACATCTATTTAGTTGGTTTTCAAAATACATTCCAATATTCAAACTTTATAAAAACAATTATTGTACTTGTCAGAATTGTTTATTATTTTTGCTTCATTTCATTTATATAAAAAACAAAGTCAGTAAACATTTTTAATTCATAAAATTTTGAATCAAAATTGGCTTAAAATTATTTCATTACTCATAAATAAAATTATTTTCCAAAATTATAAAACCACAAGTGTTAAAATTAGTTTGGTTGTGTCAAATAGCAAGACTTGCATGTTTCAGCAATTGACCATTAAATAAAAATAAGTTGATTTGTATGCTAATATTATTTACTAACTCAGAAAAATGTTTATTGTACATTTTTATTATTTAAATTATCTCTTATGTTGAAAGATAGTCATTAATAACATCACCATCACTTGGTTAGAATATCTAAAAAAAAATCTAATATAGCATTTTTGTATGTGGATAACCCATCATATTTCTTTAAATAGGTTTATTATTATCAGTTAGCATATAAATAATGTTAAATAATAAACCTTAACATTTTACAACTGTGCTGGTAATTTTTAGAATAGTAGACCATATGACCCAAAACTATATATACATGTCAATTTTAATGACTTCAAGGAACATTCATGCCAAATTTGAAGAAAATCGAATACTAATTACCATAACTGCATATAACAAACATGCCAAAAGGTCGAGTTAAAACAGAGACCTTACTGTTGCTTAGTCAATCAGTTAATTAAATTTTGTTCTATAAATTAGGGGAATTATTTATAAAATACCTCATTGTCCGTCGATAATTTAAACCTTAGTGGACCACCGTCAACTGGCATCTGTAATTTTCACGTTTTTGTCATTCTTTTTATCCTGTTCAAAGACAAGCAATTTCAAACTCCTTAATTTCCCAAATAAATTATTTTTAAAAATCTAGTGATGTCAATTTATATGTAGGTATAGAATCAGTGTTTAAACTGCGATAAGCAAAATGCTACTAAAGAAATCCAATTTTGCAAAAATTCGAATTACAAAATCTAGAAAACTTACGACTTCACCTAAAAAATTGTTTAAACAAAAAAAATCTATGCTGTATTTTTGAAGTAAACTCTTAACTGTAAGAAGAAAAAAAATTAAATTAAGTTAAACCATGCAGAATTATGTAAAATAAAAGTGTTTAAACTGTAACAAGTTAAAATATCTTAAATTAAAAGCCAGCTTAAACACTTTAAAAAAAAAAAAAAAATGGTTTTTTTATTGTCCTATATTACCATAACAATTTAGAATGTTTATTACTTATTCATTAAAACAAATCACTGAAATATGAATGGATATCGATTTTAATTCAATTTATTCATAATGATTTTGATGAGACCAAGTTTCATACGAAATTGATTAACATGGCCATTTTTACTAACATGCAACATTATAAAATAGCTGTGTAAACTTATCTATTCCCATGTTAACCCACTAATTAAGAGACTAACTTATTTACATATAAACTAATTAAATATTTTAAAACTCTAGAACATAATCTAAAGAGAAAATAACTTGAGAAAAGTGTTTAAAATATGTTGTAGCAGACACAATGCAATTTAAATCTGCATACATATAAGCAACATACCCGACTTTTCTTGCAACAAATGTGCATAAATTTTTCTGTATAAAATTAGTTATTAAATTGGTTTCAATTATCAAAAATAACAATTATAATTCTAAACAAATTGCTCATAAATGTTTGATTACTAAACTTGTTTCTTATTTACTACCATCTTGCCTTGTACACATGGATTCCAAATACATGGTATATTACCAGTAAAAAAATTCACCAAACAAAACTGTAATGGTTATTGAGGTTCTATTCGTGATCAAAACAGCACATTATTGTAAAAGGAAAATAATTCTTAAAATCTGTACAGTTATACGGAATGGTACAAATCTGTACCTTTTACGAATACTCGGTACAAGTTAGCAGATATGTTGCAGGTTGTTAAACAATTTTCTCAGTCAGATTAAAGTTATCTATAAAAACACAAAGAAAATTATTCTTTTTTTCAGATTTAATGAAGCCTTTATTTTCAAGTTATTAGAGTCAACTGTAATCAGCTTTAAAGATGACAAGGGTGATCGAGTTGGCACATGATACTTAGAGGTACTTTTGGTTCTTGTAAAGTCAAAAAGCCAATACAAAATGCAAGCAATGTAACACAGAACGACCTGAAATTAAACATTTATACCTAAGTACTAGAGTAAGTGTTCAAGAAAATTATGAAAATTTAATGTGTAACTCTTAAACAATTATTTTTTAATTCATTTAAATAAGTAACAAAGACTACAGCAAATATACAAATAAAGCATATCAAAATAAAAATTATTTTTAAAAATAGAAACACAGGCGTGGGATTGATCAAACAAAAAATTGGTTGACATTTTATTTCCTTGGTGATCGATATGAACTGATATGATCGAGAACTTCCGCAAATTTATGGAAAAATCATGTCTGCAAACTACAAAGACAAATATGATTAATATTATCAGATTACATGTCATGACCACCAATCATAAGTTTGTCAAATTATAAAATTTACTGCATTCCATAGTAATGTAATAAAACAAGGGTAATTAAAATATGTCTTAACAATGGTAACATTTTCTCAATAGTTTTTAGTTTTTTTTTTTTTACAATATAATGCCTTGCATTTTTGTATAGTTTTATCACCCAAATTTGACAAATAGATACAACATCATAAGAACTATATAACAAGTACTTAATCTTATACTAGTAGGAAAATAGGATAGATTTGCATAATCAATGGTAAATTTTTAAAATTGGCAGTAAATTGATCCAACAGACCTTATTTTTTTTTTTATATTTTAATTTGATATTAAGTACAAATCCCATATTTTTCCTCGATGCTTAATAGTGTTTTGTAGTTGCAGCTAAATAATTCTTTCAAAACAGTAGCAACATATTCCAATATCACTGATAAATTTTCTGTGGTAATAAAAATTACTTACAGCGAAAAATTAACATGTATATTTAAATAAAGGCTGAAATACTTATTCTAACATATATTATCTCTTTAAGAATGCAGCCAAAATAACTTATATATTTTGACTGAAAACTATCAATTTTACATATTTACACAAGGCCGAAATAAACAACAAGCCCCTAAAAAATGTTTAACTAAACAGCAATTCTTGTCCGACTGAAGCCTTGCAAGAATTCAGTAAAGAGAAAGTAAAGTTTTAACATTTATATTAGAATCACATAGCTTAATTAGACTTTCACAATAAAATTCATTTACACACTTACAAAATAGATTTGGATCCATAAAGAACATTGGATTGAACAGTAAGATAAAAAGTTCAACTGTATAAAACATAACTTTTCTTGAGGTCATATATTCAATAGGAATCGCATTGTCTTAGAATCTTTACTGTCTGACAACATTTTACTAATACATCTACAATAGTGCAATACAACTAAATCAAAGTCATAGTAGTTATTAAGATTTAACTAACAATGTTAATTTTAGAAGTAGTGTAGATTTATATACTAGAGGTTAAGTTTAACATACAGCACAAAATGTATTATTGAACTCCCTATGTTACTCCTTTAAAGTATTTTGATTGGCCAACCAAAAAAAATAGCAGATTTATTTTTTATTGCAGCTAATATGTCATTTAATTAAATTAAATGTGCGGATATCTTCTAACTCATGGAAAAATCACATCCCTGAAGTATACAGGGTTAAAATGCGAAAAAAAAATATTTTATTTATAGCATGAATATATTTGAAAAAAATTAGGCATCACTGCTTCACAGCACAGCCAGAAGGAGTATATACATGAAATACCCTGTATATGTTTTGCTTCATTTCAAAATTTTACATGCAACACATGTAAACCGTGCTATTTAACAAAGAGTTACAATGTTGGAATGGATCCCCTTAAAGTCCTGATACACCATGTAGATTATTTTAAAGACACTTCATGTCAAAAAAATATATTTCCACCTAATAATCGATTTGTTGAAACCTGTTAACTACTAAATAAAAAACAAGAATTGAGAATAAAAAAGTTTACTTCTGTTTATATTTTTTGCATAGCAAAGAAAAATTATATTACTTAGGACAAAATGCATAAGTAAGCACATTTTAAACTAAAATATTTAAGAAAAAAAAATCAAAACTTTTAACAGAAATTGTAAAAAAGCGTTCATTTTTTCTGAAAATTTTGAGTTTTCCCTGGTGCATAGCATCCTTATGCATAATTAAACACCATTTGTTTTCTTAATTTCAGTTTAAATAAAATTTCGAAACAAAAATTAAATAAAAAAAAACATCAGAATGTAAAGATTCTAAAAGACTTTATGCATCAACAGTTCTTCACCAGGTAAAGGATAGACTTACATTATATTAACTATAGCAAACATACCTCAAAAGTTACTTTCTGATATTACAGAACATACATGCATACGATGCACAAACATCATACAGTAAAACATTTTGTTCAGACTTTCAATTTACGAATGCCACTCTGGGCCCTCGTGTTATGCGCGTAACTCCGCCGCGTCATTCCTGCAAAGTTCCTACGGGACAAACGTGACCTTGGGACTGTAGAAAAGACTGGAGTCCTGCGAGAGAGTGTACTCTTTCGAAAGTTTTTCGCCGAACTAGGAACAGATTTGAGTTTGGGGGAAACGCTCGGTTTGGGACTGCCTGTAGTCCTATCATTCAACTTGAAGAAATTGTCTACTTCGCATAGGTGGACTCTACCATTCTCCTTGGAGCTTGAATAATTCAAATTCTTCGATTCTCTCTTCTCGGACTTTGAACGGGACAAATCTAGTTTCCCAGACGGGGTATTCGAAAAGGACTTATCTTTGCTGTTTGAGGTTTCCCCTTGTCCAAAGATTGTTCGCTCTCTGGGAGATAGAATGTGCCCAGGCTTCCAACCCAATGTGCCACCACCTTTTGGAGGTTCATGACCTTTCTTTTTGTTCTTGATTAGAACCACGGGACATGGGGTAGAAGCTGGGCTCTCGGAAGGTTTTGGCGTTCCGTCTTTGTGGCCTGAAGAGGAACGGAGCTTGGGTACCTTTTGGGGGTTCATTATTACTGGCCTGGGAAGATTCCGAGGTACTGTCTCGTCATACTCACAATTCAGCTTCCTTCCTTTGATTGGTGGTTCCAGAGAATATTTCCTTCGCTCGTTGAATATTTGGTATTCAGAGCAGTTGGAAGTTATGCTTGATGTTTCAAAGATTTCATCATCCTCTAAAATAAAAGTAGTAATTAAAAAGTTAATAATTTCTTTTATAAGATAAGTAATATATCTTTAAAAAATTTTTTTTAAAAATCAGATAAAGTGTTACATTTACAGATAAAGTGTTACATTCACAGATAAAGTGTTACATTACTTCAATCTAAGAAATTTAATATTGTCAACTTTGTGTTTAAAAACTCTCAATTCAATGCTATTTTCACATTTAATCAAAAGATGCTAATATCTTTAGTTTTATTTGAACTTATTTAGGTAAAAAGTTATTGCAGTTTAAAGATTAAGATTTCATAGAACAGATATGCAATGCTCCTAATAATAGATAAAAGTATTTATAGAAAAAAAAATAACTTCCATTCATGTTTTTAGAGTACATACGTGTACTTTTAAAGGTCATTTTCAACAGGAAACTTCAAAAATTAAAATTCTAAATTTGAAACAAGTTGTATACAATAGGATGTAGTAATAAGGTGAAGATTTCAGTGCAAGAAAAATATACTTAAAATATTGCAAATGAATAAAAAAATGAACTTGTAAGCAAAAAATGCACACAAAAAAGTAATAGTGGCATAAACTTTCAATTATACATCAAATCATGGTAACTAAAAAATATATTACGTTTATGTCTTCATGTATTATGTTTATTTACAAAATTCTCATTTAAAAATATGGATAAACCAATTCCTTTTGCATAGTCACACATAATTACCGACATAAATACTAATCATCATACTTATTTTTCTTATGTAAATTTATTTTAATGAAATATTACCGTCATCTATCTGTTCGTCTCTCGGTCTCAAACGTTTCATGGCTTTTTGTCTCAAGAGCACATGACTTCGGGGTGGACCTGTGGGGTCCAGCATGACAGTGACCACACTGGTGTTATCGGCTCTCATTCTCAGATTGAACCAATGCTTTAGAGCAGCATCTACCAAAAACTTTGAAGGATTGCTTGGTAACTTTTCCTGAAAAGTTAATTATGATAAATAAAGGATATTTAGGGTGCATACATTTTTTAATATAATTATAAAGTGATATTCAAGATGTACTTAAGTTTTTTTTTAACACTATAAAGTACAGTAGAAATCCTTTTTAGAAACTCAAAAAGTAGTGGTCATTAACTTTTATGTTTTAAATTATTTACAAACAAAATATTGCTAGAATAAGAGTTGTTTATGAAGTAAATTATCAATTTCACAGTATCAAAATCCTTTATCAGAAAATACTTTTTCATATTTTTGTAACATTTTTCAAACACTTAATGAAACTCGCAATATGAACGTTTAAATTTTTTCAAATTTAAAAAAAAGGGAAGCAATTCTATAAAAAATTGAGGAGGAGATATTATGTATCTGACTGCAAATGTTTAAAATCAAGGATAATCTCTGAACTATTAGTACAATGACTCAACCACTAGCTTAAACAACAAGTTTTTACAATGTCTTCAAACATAAAACGTTTTTGCATAAAAAAAAATACAGCAGGATTTTTTCATTAACCATCTTTTCATTTCAAAACCATGCAAATCAAAGCTGAAAAGTTAAAATTTCTTCAACAAATGGTTTCAGAAACATGGCTTTTTAGTTAGCATAGCAAAAACAAATGGCAAACTTAGTAAGCTTGTGGTTATTTTTATTATCATTATGTAAATTAAAAACAATATTCCAATGTTGTTTTCATTAATATGATTTACTAAAATGCTATAGCTGCAATTTGCACCTAGTTAACTTAAAGTGCAAAAACAAATTAGCAGATATTACATAGGTTGAAATAGAGTGTACAAATTTGCATTAAAATGAGAAACAATGATTGTATTAAATTAATCCTAACTCATGTGCATACAAAATAGCTTCACTTCTTCATCATGATTCAATTTTAGATAATACAGTGTATTTTTATTTAAATGAAGAAGAAAAATTAAAGATTGAGTCAAGGTATTTTTACAGACCAATTTTTGTATTTTTTCACCATAATAGGGCAATTGTAAAGGTTTTAATTTTGCAAACTATTTTAAAAATCCAATGATTTCTTTATTAAAATCTAAAATTAATTTCCAGTGTGACAAGAACACCAGTTCAATCTTCACACAATACCTTCAAAATACAACATGTTAAAATTTGCTACACGATATCAGATACAGACTCTTTATGAATATCTACAGAATATTTAATGAATGTTGTTGTACTGTGAAATTGATTTATATATGTAAATTAAGAACCAAAGCATAAAAAAAAAACTTGTACTGCGGTCCTCAAAGGTTTACTCAAATAATGACATTAAAGTGCAAAAAATAATTATATGCTCACTTCTTCATTAGCTTTATCGCCCTCTAATATAAGCTGTTCATTTTCTTCTTCAGCAGCCTGGACAATTTTAACAGCACGTTGGGTCGTTAACATATTCCACAATCCATCGGATGCAAAGATAATGCAGCGATGCATATGAGGATTGAGATTCACAACTTTAACATCTGGCTCGGGACTCACGACAAATTCATCTCTCAAGTAGTTGAAACTCCACAGATCTCCTATTTAATAGAATAATAACCATAAACAGAAGTGAATTGAGATAATAATTTAACTTGCAAGAATTCAAATTTAAAATAAGGCCGAATATTTGGAAAAGATTACTTCAATAAAATAATTTCAAGCTTTGCCAAGATTATTCAGAACAGTATAATTAAATACATTACTAAAATACTTCAATTAATGTATCAATAGCAATATTAAGATAAAATATATATTATTTATTCTGCTGTAAATGACATTCATTTATCTTACTAAATTTCATATTTAAAAGATTGTTTTTAAATAGGATAAAATACTATTCCAACAATCAATTCAATATATTACTGATATTTAATAAATATATATTTTTAGTCATTGTCAGATGTCAATGTCAGATTGCATGAAGAATTTCAAGAGACAAGACACGGAAGAAACATACATTCACACTTTTTAAAATTAGATTATTACATCTCTGAATTCGCCTTCAAATTTTCTATGTCTTCTGTCCTATTTTATTTGTCACAAATACATTTTTTTCCCATTGTAATTAACTTTCATAATATGGAATATGTTCACAAGGCAATGAATTTAAGAAGTTATTTGTGTTTTCCCACGCATTACCTTAACATGACTTTGAATGTTTGCACCTCAAGTTCAAATTAGCAAAATTTGATAAATAAAATGTATTTAGCCCAAGATAATTTAAAGATAAAAATTACTAAAATATAGCTTTTAAACATTTATTGACTGCAGTTTCAAACATCATAGTAAAGTATCAGAATATTCCTTCCCCTTCATATGGTCTTTATTGCACTTTTACATTAGCACATTAAGAACAATAGTGAAGATTTTGAACTAAAAGTCAGGGAAATATTTTAGTTTCTTCTATTGCATAAACGTCATTTATTTTTATGCTTTCATCTACTATGGTCAGTGTTCACTCTAGGTGTTTTTTGTAGGGCGGTCCGCCCTGCCCGCCCTTTTTTCGTCTCAATAGCGCCCTCGTGCCCCTTTCTTCAAAAATGCCGCCCTCTTTTGAAAAAATTCCGCCCTTCTTGCCCTTTTCAGTCAAGCACAAGCATCGTTGCTTCCCTAGTTGTCTTTAAAAAAAGGCATCGATTAAAAAAAAAATTTGTGTGTAAATTGGAATTAAGTGAATTATGACAGTAGAAAAACAAACTTTTTTATAACTACGCGTGTTGTGAAATCGCGATGATTCCGCGGTAATTTCGAGCACGGGGCATTCCACAAATATTGGCCTGTGCCTGCATATGAAATTCTAAGTTTTTTTTTGTGTTTCTTTTAAAGAGAATATGGCTTGGGAGTAGGTAGGGATTGGTTTCAAAACTAGGCATTTTATTACCAAATTTTGGATTTAAGTAGCCTTTTTATCAGTTTTGTAAGGGATCTGATTCTTACTTACAGAATTGCTTTTTAGGGAAAACAATAATTTAAAAATGTCAAATTTTAGATTTCAAATAATATTTTCATAAAGAGACATCAATTTTTTACGGGTCTTTCCTTCGAGATAGGCCCCGAACCGTTAACAATTGCCCAATATGGAGCTCTGACGCAATGTCAACTAACAAATCGGAACTTTTTTTTTGTTTGGTCACGGGTCCGATGTGTCACTGTGTGGCCACGCCCACACAAAACATTTTTTTTTAAAGTGCCCTTTTAAAAACAAGAAATGCCTTTTAAGAAATGGGGTGCCCTTTTACTGCCAACAGCGCCCTGCCCCTTTTTATTTCTAGAATGAACACTGTATGGTAAACTAATATAACAACTTAAAGAGAGTTCCAAACAACTACATATTCATTAAAAAATTGACTGATATCATTCTAGTTATTGCAAAGTGCAAACGACCGATTTTTATAGGAAGTTTTTAACATATTATAAAATTATATGCCTCAACTAATAGCTTACTTAATGGGGGAGTTTCACGCCAAGAAGAAGAAGACCGCTGTTCCAACGGAACATGGAAACGTATTCTAGACGCCGAAAAAGTTCCGTAGAATTAGTATGGAAGCACAGCTGCTGCAATATACTTTTTAAGATTTTTCTTTTTAAAATACTAACATGGTGATTTCGTGTAGTGCTTTCGGTTGCTCTAACAATGTTTCGAAAGCGGATTGTATTGCAAGAAGATTTTCTTTTCACAGTTTCCCTCATTCTGATTCTAATCTGATGAAAGCATGGCTAGCTAGGATAAAACGAGAAAACTTCGTTCCTACGAAATATTCAAAGTTGTGCCATTTTGATCCAAAATGTTTTTTTCAAACAGGAGGAAATATCAAACGATATATAGAAAAAGACAATTTCTCTTAGTTTTTCTGCATATGAATAAATATGTAATAAGCCGAAATTTACTAACAAAGGGTCTTTTACTTAAACTCTTTTACTTAAAAATAAACGATGAAAATACACAGCTAAATTATCTCGTTAAAATACAATAAAAGTTGAGTGGAATAAGTGAGCGAGCGGAGCGATCAAACCACAGGCTTGTCTGCTAAAGAGAAGAAATCGAAACTCCCGCATTCATATAAAAAATAATTGTAAGATTTAAGAGGGAATAGCAAGTTATATGGTGTACTTTGCAATTTTTTTTTAAACATATCAAGACATATCTAATGTGTGAAAGCCATCTATTACACATATTATGAACATACCTAAAGATCTTGCAACGGCTAAAAATGGAATCTGATCAAACGGAGTACTTCTACGAATGGGTCCCTTGTGGCCAGGCCGTGGGCGGTTCCAAACAACTCTGTCCACGCCAGCCTTATTGAGAACGAGTCCACCCACTTTGTGAATGCGCAGCCTTTCTTCAGGGCTCTCGGGTTTGTGATCCTTTGTGAGGGCACACGCACACCACTCTGTGGAGCCTGAAATATACAGTATTAATAACAATTGTAATTTTAACAATATATATCTTGAAAATTAACAACATTAATTTCTGACTTGTTGCTTGAATATTTTCCTAACTTTAATAAACAACATTATTTATTTACAACAACAATCTTCACTTATCTAATCAGTCAAAATTATGAAGAAACATGTCTGATCAAAATCTTAACATGTCTATGCATGTTACCCAATATAAGTTTTTGGCAATATTACAAGACGTTTTTATGATATTGTATTTTATTTTAATGCAATAATACTAGAGCAAGAAAATCTTCAAAAATTAACAATTCCTAGTTAAGGCATTCATTCAATCCCAAATGCAATCTGGACCAAAACATTTACATACCTCGAACTGGGAAATATATGAGAATTATTAATTAAATATAAATATTTTACATTGCAATACATTTATAATTTAACATTAACAACTAAATTTCACACAAGGCTGCCATTTACATGATTCATAAATATAATACAAATACAGTAAATATATCTTAGTTTAGTTGATTCCAGATTTAGAAAAAAATATTCACATTCAAATTCAACTGGACTTTAAGAAGGAAATTCTATGAAAAGTGACCACAAAGTAGTAAATTTTAAAATGTCATAGAATAGTTCAAGAGATACGTCATTTTAAAGCTAGAAATCTCTATTTTCAGAAAATATAAACAACATGTTACGTCCGAAACACACTAATTAGTCCTCAGATTAATTACTAATACTCGTATCTGCAAATGCTTGACTAATTATAAAAGTTTAAACATATTTAATCAGATATAGCCAAAAATATATATTAAAATGAACGATAATTCACAGAATTGTTTAACTGATGAAGGCAATGCTTACTTTTGGCAGTTTTCTGAATTACTTCCGTAACACCCCATTAATATTTTTGGTTAATTTTTGTAATAGATTAAACTCTACATGGAATGAATATTACATAGATACCATCATGAGGTATTGGTTAAAAAAAAAGCTTTCATGGTAAACTTAATACTTGCTACATGGATTTAAAGCTTTCAAATTGTTATGTCTGTAACTATGGAATTGCCCAAGATTAATATATTGGTGTTAATTTTATACCTTGTATACTTAATGCAAATGATTATTGGTTTATAACTAACAATTTTGTATGTTTTCAGTCTAATATAAGATACTTACCAGGCAATTGAAAGCCCAAGACTATTTTTGAATCACCAACATGGCCGATATATAGCTTCCTCCTTCGTATAAAAGCAATACTGGAAGTTGTACCAGATGTACTTGGTAATCCACTCATTGTTTTGGGCCATTTACCTGAAATATTTTTTAATTTAAATCTTGTATATGATTTCCACAATCTATATATATAAATGCGAAATCCCCACTCATTCACTCATCACTAATTCTCCAACTTCCCGTATACCTATGAGGATGAAATTTGGCAAATTTGTTACTTATACCTTAAATAGGAAAAGTAAGCTATTTTTGTTCAAATCGAACGTATTTAAGGGGTTGTAAAACCCCTTTTTCGATGTTTGTAGCGACGTTAGTTTGGGTATCTACAGATCTAAAAGACCCAGAGTGCTGAAATTTGGAGCACAGATTCATCTTGGGCCGTAGAGATGCACAACAAAAAGATATTTAAAAATTCGAACACGAACTGCCAATATAACGATTTTTTAAAAACATTTCCATAGGATTAACATGGAGAACATGTAACAATGTAAAATATAAAATTGAAACAATGGAAAATTTTAATATTATGTAATCAGGAGCATTCTGATTGGCTGATGACTAAATATCGCCAAATAAATAAAACCTACGCCAAATTAATAAACACATCGCCAAATAAATTAAAATTTCACCGAATGAATAAAAATTTTCGCCAAATGAATCACATATTGCCAAATAAAACTAAAATATGATCATATTTGTAAAAATAACATAAAAATGGCGAAATTAGTGTCAAAAAATTATAAAATATATGTCAAAATGGTGAAAATATGATTGGATAACGGGATATTCCGTACTACAACAACTATGAAAATTAAATTTGGCATGGAGCATGGTTGCATTTTAAGCCAAAATTGCTCACTAAGAAAGGATGTTCATTTTCAAAAATTCAAACTCTAACTGCCAAAAGTAAAAATCCTTGCCACTTATCCACTGACTCATCACTAATTTTCTAACTTTCTGTATACCCAGGAAGATGAATTTTGACAGAGTTGTTACTTATATCTTACACAGAAAAGTAATATATCTGGTAGGTAGAAGCCACTCTGTACCGTAATAATTGGTTCATGAATACTTTGGACCCTACGTGGTAGGAAGGTCAGAGGGAGAGTGTATAAATGGTCAATCTGATTGACGCGGCCTACCTTCCTCTACTCCATGTTATGTCATTTATCCACGAAGGCTAATTTTCCCATAGAATTATTGGAGTGGAAGTGTATACTGCCCGTCATCAAGGGTGACATTTTCCTTCATGCGGTATAAAGATCAGAGGGTAAAATGGGTTAACAAACGACCTGATCGACGCGACTCACTTTCCTATACCATGGTAGGTCATTTATAGCCCATAACACGATTCCCCTGGGAGTAATGTAAACGAAATAGCCTGCAGTTAAGGGCGACATTCCTTTCACGGTCAGCGGCGGAATGGGTTAATAATCGGCTTGATCGATGCGGCCTACCTTTCTTTATATGAAGGTATGCCTATACGAGTAGTTATGTGGCGGAATCGAAAACTGTTGTTATAGACTCTGCCCACACGTGGTACAAGTGTCAGAGGGGGATTGGGTTTGCGACGTTATTGTGTAGACAACTTCATATTAGCAATCTTTCCAGTTCTTGCAGGACATTGCCAATAAAATTTCGTTTCAAATTAGTACTTTTAATACTGTGGTTCCCCCTCATGGGTGACAAATTAAGAATATTGTTTATTTCGCTATAAATATTGTATTTGTATCAATTTTGAAATTTATTTCCTTCCCGTGCGTAGAACGGGTATTTCAGCTAGTACTTTATATATGATATAATTAATGAAGGTATAAAATTTTGGTAAATGACAGTAAGATACAAAAGCATATGTCACTTCTGAAATTAAACACATGCACTATCTGTGCAAGAAACATTTTGCCATCAAACGAAGTTCCTACAAGAACTTGTATGTGTAATTTAATTACATATTTTACATTTCTCAATTAAAAATTTTAACAATAAAAATAGGTTTATAAAAAAAAATCATTGAAATTTCAAAAGAAAATAAATGTAACAAGCAGGCATATGTAGAAATAGCCTATTAACTAACATTTTTATAAAAAGTAACTCTGAATGTAAGCAATTTTAACAAACTTTAACATATTTTTCAAGTCCATTTTTTTTTACCCAATAGTGGTGACCAACTAATATTTCAAAAATTGGTTTTATCTGGCAGATGCAATAAAAATTGTGAATTCTAATATAAGAGGGAAAAATATTAACATTAAACAACTTTATCTTGCAATCTCCAAATTTTAAAAGTAAATGCAATCTTTGTGTACAGCAGAAATATTTTTTTAAAAATAAAACATAATAAAAATTATATTTAATTATTAATTGAGGGTGTCTTATATGTTTGGGTAAATTCCTAGTGTACGGTGCCCCGTTGTCGCCAAGTACGAAAATTGACACCAAGGCAAAAATGACGTGTTTTTTTTGTCGGCAAATCAAAATGGCGGTTTGGTTAAATAGCGTCGCACTAGAGCCGCACAGTGGGCTATTGGCGACGGTTAGGGGCCTATCTCGAAGGAAAGACCCGGGAACGATGCCTCGTATTTTTGAACCATGGTCAGATGACGCAAAATGGCGGACATTGCGTTGGTCCGGGCAGTCGATCATGTTGCTTACAGGCGATCCCTCGGGCAGTTGTTTGGGGTATTTCGATGGCACTCTTAAGTGCACACGCGTTCCGCGCGCTTAAAGTCACAGACTCCTGCCGTCGATTTTGTGGTCTCTGGCCTTCGGCCTCCAACTACTCATTATTACATCCATGATCCCCTCCGGGCCGTCGATCATGGTGCTTACAGGCAATCCTTCAAGCAGTCGTTGATCGTTAAATCAACATTTTATATGAAAATCGGAAACAATATCGGATCCAGGAAAAACGAACTGCTTTTTTTTGGGATTAAAATAGTATGGAGTTAATCTACCAAAAATAAATTAATGTGTATTCTTTTTTTGTTTGAACACCTTTAAAACATAAAGTAATCACTAAAACATATTTTTAGCTAAAATATAAATTTATATATGTACTAATTATTAGATTAGTAGTTGTTTGAAGGAATTTATTTAAATTTAACCTTCTATAACAAACTGTCATTTCCTAAATAGGAAATTTCAACTACATAATCTGTTTAGAAAATAAAGTATAAATCAGTTGGTTTCATTTTTAAGGAAATAATCACTCTGAAAAAATAACTTATTTAATATTTTTTTTACCAAACTAACTAATTAATTAATTTTTTTTCCTTGCTGATGCTTCTAAAAATAGTAGAAATGAAAAAATACTAATTTTTTTATTCTAATAAGCATAAAAATTATTCATCTTTCAAATACAACAATGTGAAAAGTTTGATTTAGGAAATATATTTTAGAAAAAATACTAAAATGTTAGGGGGGCTGAGCCCCTTCAAAATATTTCCTGGGGGGGCTCAAGCATAGCCACCTACAAGAAGATGCCCTCCGATTTGGCAAAAATCCCATTGGAGAAACGGCAACAGGGTGTTGCGTGAAAAGTCCGCTAGGTGACACTAGTGTCCATCCTCGTTTGTTTGGTTTGTTTACATTTATGAGCACACTGAACGCTTATTTGACATCTGACATGCCAGTTACATGGTTACTTATTACTGAATCTACCGCGAGTCAACTAACTGAATTGAGACATAGATCTTTTTTTTTAAATAAGGTTTATTAAAAAATATTTTTAATAATATTTTACACAAATATAAATTTTTTGTTTATATTTAATCCACAGAAGATAAACGAGACTCTTTGTTTACATCTGCCAGCTACGGATGTTCATTGAATCAACTGACTGAATTGAGATTTAATTTTTGTTTAAATAAGATTTATTATAAATTAATTTAATGATATTGTATAAATATAAAGTTATTTTGTCATATTAATCTATGAAGCTAAGCGAAATTCTTTGTTTATATCTGCCAGCTATGGATGTTCACGGAATCAACTGACTGAATTAAGATATGATTTATTATATAATAATTTAATGATATTTTACAAATATAAAGAAAACATATTTTACAAATAAACACAAGCATATACTAGAAAATAAAATCTTCATACTGAGTGAAATGGCCAATTTATTAAACTGGAATCGTAATTTCCATATACAAAGTAATAATTTTTTTATATTGTATATCACGTATTTTATATTTTAAGGGTATAAAACGGAAAATGTAATTACTAGATAAGTATGTTCAAATTAAAAATAAATTCCGCAACTGTTGCCGAAATTGTTTTTCACACTTCAGTTTTCATTAAACTTTACAAAAAGTTTTCTTAGTGTGTAAGTTCAGTGAAGACATATTTTACAAATCCACAGAAGCTCAACAAGCATATAGAAGAAAACTAAAATCTTCATACTGAATGAAATGGCCAATTTATTAAACTAGAATCGTAATTTCCATATACAAAGTAATCATGTATGTATATACTTTAAGATGATAAAAATGGGAAAGAGCTAATTACTAGATAAATATGTTCACATTAAAAATCCTGTTATATTGTTTAAACACAATATACATTACAATAATATGTTAGACAATAACAGTGAAAAAAACTGACCTAATCCTTTAATATATAATATACACCTATGTGTTGGTGTGAAGCACCCATACCTTTTCTTCGAATCTAATGCCATTGGTACCTGACATAATTGTATGAGATTGAACTGTTTAGCAGTTAACTAGAATGAAGAATTCACACTAAGCCGACTTAACATGGTCCCTTAAAAAAGGGGAAGTCGGACATTTAGTGAGTAAAAATTACCCAGAAAAGGGGATTTGTCTATTGTGCATATTTTCAAAATATGGGATAGGATATAGATATCTAAAGGTACATAATTTAGGTATAATTTTAACCTATTGGTTAAATGTGAATTTTTGTAACGTGTTATATATTGAAACGCTGACCTAATTATAATTATAGTAAATTTTATAGTTTTAAAATCTTTCTACTCAGTGGTTTCTTTTTGATATTTTTCTTTTTAAGTATATTATAGTCCTCGGTACATTTATTACCATAGTTTGTAATATAAAATCTGAAGAATTTCTTTAAAATCAAAGAGCAAAGTTTTGTTGTGTGCTCTTTAATATTGTTATTAATGTCATTATTACAACTAAAGAGTGGATTTTTTATCAAATGTGGAATTAATAATTCAACTAATTTTTTTAAAATATTAGTTTTCAAGTTTTCAGTTTCTAAAATTTTCTTCGATATCCTTTCTAAAATTATTAAGACATGAATAAACTCTTGTTTTGGATATTTTAGGCCACCACCTATGCCGCCACGATCCAAATTCCTTATTATTGACAGATTTGGGGCAAGAGTTTGAGGGCTATTTAACAACAAACAGCAATCTGTACAATCAATATTGTCGTCAATTGCTCGGATTAAGAATCCTGCAACAATCCCCACTGTTGCTGAAAATATATTTGAGGGAGGTGCCCAGTTGATAATTTCTAACAATTTGAACTCTGAATGCAATGCTTTTTTACTACTTTCTCTAATACTTTTTGGTTTGGTTTCAACTGTACAATAGTTTTTAATACTTGGTGCACTAAAAGTTGTTTCACTTGAAAATGTATTAGAGTTTATTACTTTCGAAACAATTCCAGTTTTTAAAATTTTTGTTATGGAATTTACTGCACTTAAGGCATTAGTGGTATCATTTCTTCCTCCCAATTGTCGAATAGCACCAAAAAAAGATTCAATGTCATCACTAGAAAATTTTCTAGTTAAAATATATTGTACGCCTTGTTTTAGTAAGTATTCTACACAGGCAACAGTTGATTTTGTTGTTAAAATTAAAGCCCTGTATGTTTGTAAAGATAAACAATTAATCTTTGGATTAGGAGAAGATTTATACCATTCTTTAATATAATTAACAAAATCCTTTTTAAGCCATTTCAATCTTGCATCAGACACCATAAAAAAGTGCATTGCATCAGGTTCATTTTTGTGTATATGTTTAGTTGTATTTGATACGTTATGCAAATTGAACCAACGATAAATTGTTTCCAAAAATTCTATCGTTTTTATAGCACCTTTAAATCGTGGTTCATATTGAGCTAAGTATTTTAAGACAGATGTAACTTCTGGAGAAAATAGTTGAATTGCTCGCTTGACATTCATTTTTTCGAAAGAAGTTGGACTTATATGCTTCATTGTTAAATACCTTATGGGTTTTATAATGAAATCTTTCTGCAATTCATACAACATTTTAAGATAGTCAGACGATACTACTTTATTGTCAATTTTGAAGGATTTTTTATTTGACACAAATTGGTTTCTTATGTTTTTAATAATGTGACAGTAGTCGTAACTTAAAAATAAAAATCTTTCATCATCGAATGGATGAACAATTTTGTGTTTGATTGCACCACCACACAATTTTCGAAACATTGTTGTATTGACTTTTAAATTATCTGTCACTATCCTTAGAACTTGAAAGCCTGTCTTTTCAAGATTTTTTATAACGTCAAGCGTTAAAACATACAGATTTTCTCCATTTAAATTTACTGTAAAAAAGTAAGAAACTGGAAGTCTGAAGTATGTGCAGACAGAGGAAAATACAAAACATAGCAAGTGATTTGCTAATTTATTTTCTAAACCAATTTCCTGTTCCAAGCCGTTCATATCTACATTGCCTATTAAACAGTCTCTGTTTTTATCATAAATTAATGAAGGCTTTAGGGACATTTCATCAATTATTAATGAGCCCAGAAGCTCGGTCCCTTTTAATTTTTTTGCTTCAGATTGAAGTCTTTGTTGTATTAAAGTACTTAGCCCAGTATGACAGGCACCGTAGCCTAAATACTTTTTTAGAGTGGATTCACTAGGTAATTTTAGCATACCTAGATCTCTTACATACCGATATCCACTTGGTGATCTGCTTTGCCACATAATGCAATGTCTAATCACCGTTTCAGACCATCGAGGTTTGGATTTTGTTAAGGCTTTTAATTGATCTATTAAAAAATCTCTTTTTATATCTTGAGTTGTATTGTCAAGAAGTTTGTTTACATTTAAAACTTCAAGCTGATTATTTAAATCTTTATATTTTTTTGAAACCTCAAGGTACTTTTCTTTTAAAACTTTATTTTTTTTTTTTAGTTTTGAAATTTGAGAGGTTTTATTTCTGTACCTTTGTTTAAATATTTTAGCCTTTCTTGGACTACTTTTTTTTACTTCAGAAATCTTGTTTTCTACATTAGAAGGCAATTCTATGTAGTTCATTGAGGAACATACTGACGCCAAAGTATCTAAATTACTTACATTTGGGTCGTTTATATTGACATTTAAGTCAGTTACATTGATATTTGGGATATTGACATTTAGGTCAGTTACATTGATATTTGGGGTATTGACATTTAGGTTAGTTACATCGATATTTAAGACATTGACATTCGGGATATTTACATTGATGATTGGATTATTTACATCTGGAACATTATTTTTCTTTACAACAACTTCTACTTTACGGCGTTTAGGAGGAGGACGTGAAACTGTTGGTTTGGGTTTCTTATGTTCAGGATAAGAAGGGAAAATCGAAGGAGCCGCATCTAATTTTAAAATTTTTTTCTTAACACCGGTTTTATAATCGGTTTCCCTAAAGTGAAGTCCGCATACTGATGAATGTTGATTGGGCACCCATTGAGACCCTTTCGTACTTCCTGTGATAAAATAATTTTAGAAAAAAAAGCCAATATAGAAACAGTCTAAATAGAAATCTGCAATAAATAAAAAAAATTTAATTCACTGTATTGTTATTAAATTAAAAATTCTTCGTGGTTATCATTTCTGTTTTAAAGATTTAGACATATATGTAATTGATACTGCTGATCAGGGGGGAATTCAAGATTTACTCTTAGGAGGGGCAATTATTGGTATCTGTTGTAATTATTTGTCCTCATGTTGGTTTTGGTGTGGAAGTTTGCAAAATGGGGTGACATTTCAAGAAGTGCCTATATCATCTGTCCATGGCTTTAAATATGAGAGTATTCCCAAAAGTTATTCAAAATGGAAGTTTGTTAAAATAGAAATTGTAAATTATGATAAGGTTAATGACTTTCTTGGCACCCTCATTAATATCCAAAGCAAGAAAATTAGGAGTGTAAATTAAAATATTTTTGAGCGGCCAATTGTCTCTAATGCCCTACAGATCACACTTAATTTTTGTTAAATAACCTTTACAATTTTTTTTTTTTTATGTTTGAAACAAGCACGAAGTTTATCAACATAACAGGATATTAAACATAAAATGCACGGCATGCAAAACCAAAGAATAATTCGGACGATAGATAAAATAAAAAAATGGCTTTTTTGTCAAACAAAAAAATAGCTATTTTTTGTTTGTTTGATGACTGATATGCACATTACTTAGTTCAAGTCAGTTATTTAATGAAATGAACTTCGGGATTTCCCATAAATCTTAGAAAAAAAACCGTGCCTGCAATCATAACTAAGATTTTAAATCGTCATTCATTAACTTTCCTTATATAAAAATATCAAGAACTGAGATCAATATAATATCAATCATCAAACAAAACGTCAATATTCGAAATCGAAACTTACCTTGTCTTGATATATTTTTTAGCCAAACTTGACGTCTCTTTTCATCATTCGGGATTTCGTGAAAACTAATTGATTTATCCTTGTTATTGGATTTGCAGAATGGTACGACACAATGTACCATCTTGAACTTATAGCGCTAATTCTTTGCCAAGCCGGTTAACACAAAGTACAAAGCCGATCAACACAAAGCCGAAACTACGCAGTTTTTCAATAAAGCGCCGTGACTAAATGAGTCGAATGACGTCATCGATAGGATGTACGGTAGCGCCATCTAGCAGCCAGTACCGAAGCTTAACTGTTGCCTGTTTTTGGGTCGAAATCGGAGGGCATCTTCTTGTAGGTGGCTATGGCTCAAGCACCCCCAGCCCCCCTACTTCCTACGCCTATGGAAGACATTGGTAGTATTTTCAGGAAAATACTTAAAGCGAGTATAAAAGATAAATGATCGTCACAAAAAAAATGTGTGTTTTATCCATTCGGATATCCAGTACTTTGCTTCTGGATATCGGATAGTTACAATATTTGTTGGAGAAATTTTTTATTGGAAGAAATACGTTTGTAGGAAATTTCAAGGGTATTAACCTTTTCTGCACCCCTTTCTATAACTTGGTAACGACAAAATCATTTATTTGATGACTCTGTTGTGATAAGTTTGTTTTCATCTAACACTTTTATGGTCCTGTACTTTGGCGAATGTCGGCAACTCCTCACTTTTTTAACATTATTTTTTTTGTAATGAGAAATTTACAATGTTTCACCAAAATTGAGATAACTCCTTAAAAGCAGAGAAAGATACAGAAAACCCGTTGAACAAACCATTATTTTAATAAAGTTTAGTTTATAGAAACTAAATTTTACAATGGACATTTAAAATAAATCTAATATATATATAAATATAAAAAAATAATATCAAAGTTGCGAATAAATTATATAGTTTTTATTAAACGATCATTAACTATTTTTGATAAGTCATGGGGAAATCCGTACGATCATGCCAGGACAAGAAAACGTTGCACAACGTAAACAATCCCAGACATCCATGGAAATACTGTGACGTAATGACTAGACGCTGGTGCGCATAACAGCTGAAAACAAACATGGCGATCATATGGTACGGTGATATATCAAAATCAATTCCGGGACATTACATTTAAGATTGAAGACTAGTCATTTCTAATTAGCATCAATACAAGGATAGAAAATATTAAAATTTTTATCGATAACATAATAGATACAGAGCACGTTGCTTATAAAAGAAAAAACTACACTTACCAACTTCCCTCCACATAGCTTGGTGGGTGGTCAGAAATCCACTTCTGATTGCTTGTAGCACATGTTGGTCATCATTACTCCAGAAACCTTTTTGAGAGACAATGTTATCCATTAAATGTTCCTTAGCAAACAGGGCGGCCTCTCTACCCCCATGACCGTCGAAAATTCCGAAATATGCGTATTCCAAATCGTTCTGGTCTTCATTCTGTTGATATGCGACGACGAAGGCATCTTCCATATATTTTCGTCCACCTTGATTACAGTGACCAGTTACGCGCAAATTTAGTCCGATACTTGACTTCATCATGTGTACAAAAATATTAATACATGGGACTGTGGTCTTCCAGTTGCATTGCACTTGCACATAGCGTCACACGAGTGGTGAGAACGTCAGCATCTGACATTCAAATGCTATTGGCTCCCAGTGGTATGACGTAATAGTACGATTGCATTACGAAAATTTGGCGCGAAGATAAAATTAATCAGTTTTTCAAATTCAATGCATGATATCGCTAAAGATATAAATTTGTTTTGAAACAACTAACTTTTACGGCACTTTTAAATACACCTTTAATAGTCGAAGGCAGTGAATTGTGTATAATGATGTCGTTTAAAATTCGAATTCGAAACTAATATCTATCACGATATCAAAATGTTGGTGTTGATTGATTGTTTGTATTTATGGTTTGATTTTTCGCTCTTAAAAACTACACATATGGGCTGTTTGATTTCAAAAATCTAATACAGTTAATTCGAATATTAATGAAGGTTCGGAATCTATCCCAAAATAAAAACTCAATAGCACTGCCTCCTGATTTTGAACAATGATCAGATGACAAGGACAACCCTTTTTAAGAACCCCACTCACCAAACTCTAACACTACAACCAACGTGAGAGACATTTGGACCCAGGATAGTTTAGTTAATTAACGTCGCACTACATCTGTACATTAGGTTATTGCCAACGGATCGCGCTATTTCGAAGGAAAGACCTAGGAACAATGTTTGCACCATGATCAGATAACGAGGATAACACCTGAGCTGGCATCCGACGCAACCTCAATAAGCGTCAGGATATTGGATACCGATTAGGTTTAACGTGTGTTGTATTCGAGTCCCGTATACAATCTGTAGAAATTTAGATAAGTTTGGCCGACTTATTGTAACTTCGCAGTGAATCTGACAACCCTCCGATTACAAGTTCACTGCATTTTTACTTTTTTGTGAATTATTTTGTAGCAGCCGTATTCGAACTCGCAACCCTCTGAATGTTAGCCGATAACGGTACCTCGGGGCTACGAACCAAAAAAAGCTGGACTATGACATTGAATAAAAATTGTGCGTGATATCCAAGTTATATTTTTCGTTTATCATTAAACCAGCTGTGGGCAGTGTATAGACCGGATTTTTCAATGCACTTCTCTTTTTATTTTCTGCTCTTTTTTTATTTCTATTGTTACATTTTCAACAGGGTTAAAAACTTTTTACTCTTTTTTTTGTTTTGATTATTATTTAAAAACAAACAAAATAAAATAATCTTTTTTAAAAACGGAAAACCTACTTTAAGGAAAATAAATTAATCTTTCTAGAAAAAAGGAAAACCGACTTTAAGGAAAAGGCACTAAAAAGTAAAAAATAATTTTTAATTTTACGAATCAGTTGAAAAAATTTAATTATTGAATATCAATTTTATACTTAGTACAACTTTTTGAAGTTGGTGCAAATTTACAAAAATCATACCTAAATTTTGGCGCCGATTTCAAAAAGTTGTACTACTAAGTATAAAATTGATATTCAATAATTCAATTTTTTCAACTGATTCGTAAAATTAAAAATTATTTTTTACTTTTTAGCGCATTTTCCTTAAAGTCGGTTTTCTTTTTTTCTAGAAAGATTATTTTATTTTCCACTTTTTAGTTTTTAATTTAGCAGGGGCCTTCGCCCCCTATTTTTATTCACCAAGAAATTCAAGTAGCTACTTGTGCTCAACAACGTATATTGTAAAACAGTCCCTATCAATGCCAATAAGTTCTGGTTAAACGAAATGTCATTGTTGTACAACTTCCGTTAAACAATGAAAATATTATGAAATCGGATAAAATGTTTAAAAAAACTCCAGTTAATCGACATTTCCGGATATATAACAGCCCATAACCGATTATTTTTTTGCAGATTTTGCCTAAGTTGATTTTTCTCTATCCAACAAAAAAAGAATTTTCGAAATCGGACAATATTTTTTTTTCAAACGGTCAGGTTAATTGAGAATTTCGGGCAGTTAAATGCCGGATAACCAGATATTTTTTCAAATTGCTCCCAAGTGAAACATCCTCTATCCAACAAAAAGAAATTTGTGCAAATATCTGAAGTAGAACCAAAATCCCGCGCGAACATACATAAATAAATAAAAAAAATACATAACGGCTGAATTGATAACCTTTCGACTTGGCGGTTTTAATTTAAAGCTTCTGGCGGTTTTATTTTGGAGTTTTGGTTGGCGGGCTGGGCAGTCGGTTAAAAAGCTTTTATTTTACCAGCACAAGTTAAAAATATGTAGTATTAATTTTATATTTATTACAAATTAAAAAAAAAAACGACGACAAAATTTATGTATGGTTTTTTAAATTGGCAAAAACTTTAAAAAAAATGTAATAAGTAAAAAAATATAATTTTTTTTTTTAACTTGTTCGTAAAATTAAATTTTTTATTTAATTTTTGTCCATTTAACAAAAAAAAATTCCGAAATCGGACATTTTTTTTCAAATGGTCCGGTTAATTGAGAATATCGGATATTTAAATACCGGATAAACATAAATTTGTTACAAAAGGTGCCCAAGTGAGACATTCCCTATCCAAGAATTTTTTTTTTAATCCAAATATCGTATTTAGAACGGAAATTACGCGCGAACATACATTAAAAAATATATATAAAGCGAATTGATAACCAGTTACTTGCAGTGGCGGCGATTCGGGGGGGCAAGGGGGGGCGGTTGCCCCCGCACTTTTTTCGGATGTTGCCCCCGCACTTTTTTAATATTGCACTTTTTAAAACTATATTACAAGTCAATTGTTCTATTGCATTGCCGAACAAAGGAAACATTTTGAACCCCAACTTCCTCCCACTACCACAGGCACGTAGGTAGGGGGGGAGGGGGAAAGGTTCAAACCCCTTCCATTGAAAGTCAAGTTAAATTTTTTTTTTTTTTGAATGAATGTGGTATCGTTATTCTTTTAAAAAAATTCAACATTTAAAAAATAAAATAAATTCTCTATCTAAATTGAGGAGCTTTGTTTTCAGATTTCCAGACAGACAGCTACTCTAACATAATCCATTGATTGGCGCCTCATTCCTATTCATTCCAGGACCATTACTCATTCTGTTTTTATTTTTTTCGGAAAAAGAAATAGCATATATTTTCTTTACATAGAAAAATGCAACTGTATGACCTTCAATTCTAAAAATAGATCTTTTATTTATGACTATCTGCAACTTTTTTACATTAAAATAGTATCCGGTCTTAATAAAATGCGTTAAAATGTAGTATTGTGTAATCTATTGGCGCCGAACAATTGCGTAATCTATAAATCTGTAGTTGGAGGGAAGGGATCATGAGTTAGCCATTAATGTCTTTGTTTTGATCTTCGTCTGCTCTGCTTTTTAGCAAAATGAAGCGAATTTTGCAAAATTCAGTTTTAAATTACTTTAATAAAAAGAACAAATGTGAAGTTGAACATGACAGCAATACAAGCACTACTGTTTCCATTCAAGAAAGCTTGTCTGTTTGTTTGCAATCTACGCCACAGAATTTTGAAAATCGCGCAAGTATACGTTTAAATATACCATTATCTTGATTTTTAGCATTTATATATCATATTTCGAAATATTTTACATCATTCATATTATGCGATTGTTCTTCAATTTAATTTAGCATTAATTGTTCAATTTATAATTTAATTTCAAACTATTATTGGAAAATTTATTCGTATTTCAGTAATCATTGATATTCGTAAATTTCGACTATTATTGCACTTCATAAAATGGCAACGAAGGTACAGTTTAATTTAATCGTGAATAGATATATTTTGAAAACTTTTGTTTAAAGATTGATTTATTCATACACGGATGAAATGTTTTTGCTTTTCCCAAAATATCCATTTAAAAAGAATAGTAATAATTATCCGACAATGAGACCCTGTGATTATTATTATGATTTTGGTTTAGAATTTTACAAATCCGTGTTGATCCGTGTTATGTCCGAAGAAAATTAATATTATTTGCAAATGAAAGCGAGGGAAGATTAGAAATTGCCTAACTTGTAAGATTAAATTTGACCTCTGGAACGGATACTGCATTGGAAAATACTTGCAATAAACCAATACTTTTGAGAGAACTGTTTAATATTACATAATTTATAAAAATGTTGAAAATGTATATAAACTGGAACTGGGAATGTTCAGCCTTGTTGAGGTAGGAATTTAGATCGGAAAGTTTGATTTGGTTAAATAACGTAGCACTAGAGCTGCAGATTGGGCTATTGCCGACAGTTCGGGTTCGGGACCCATCTCCAAGGAAAAATACCCGGGAACAATGCTTCGTATTTTTGAACAATGGTCATATATAACGAGGGCAACACTTGAGCTGGCACACGGCGGCTTCATTGTTCGTTACCACACATTTATTATAAGGAATCTCAAACTTTAAATTTCTCTAAATTGATTTCATAATTAGGGAGTGATTTATTAATTTTAAAAATAGTTATTGACAACTGTTAATTATAGTTAATGACAATGATAATTGTTGATGTTATTTATCTGCCAACGTATTCATGTTTACTTAAACGAAAATTAATAATTTTTTTAATAAAAAAAAATGGTGGGGTTTGTGAGAAATGTTTGTTAATTTTTGTGGGGTTAAGGATTCCCCCCTCTTGGTGAGGGGGATAGATGCCTAAAGAAATTCGTTGCTCAGTCACTGAACCCCCATGAAATAATCAATCACTCAACCTCCATAAAATATATACCCACGTGCCTGTAAACTGTAAGAATTTGTCTCAGGGTCCCAAAAGTCACACCACAAATGTAGAATTGTAAATGGAGCAGGAAATTTTCTAGGGATTGGGAGGGTGAGGAGAGAAAATTTCCTCCATTTCTTTTTCAACACTGACACCAATGGAAAGGATACCTATCCCTTTGGAGGTCGGTCAATAAGAATGTTAATTAGATTCATTACAACAGTCCGTATCGTTCCAAAATAAAAAAAAATTGGAAAATAATCGTAAATGGTTTAATAGTCGACCTGGGCGTCTTGCACCTATTTTAAATTGGTATTATTTCCTTCAAATAACTCAAAATAGAGAGTAAATATAAATGTGCAATATTTATTGTTTTGGTGTTCAAAATTTTTATTACTACCCCCCCCCCCCCCCCCTCCGCTCCACACATACTTGTTTCATCTTGATCTTGCCCCCCCACTTTTACCACCCAATCGCCGCCACTGGTTACTTGGCGCGCTTTTCGAAATTGGTTTATGTTACCCTTTAATTTCAATTGTTTATTTGCAACAGAGTTTAAAACTTTCCGCTTCCGTTTTATACTTATTATGATAGTATATGTTTAATTAAAAACAATCATTGTTGTATAGTTCCATTATTATATTTTATTTACGTTAATTCATAAAGAATTTCGTCCACAACGTGAATTAAAACACATACACGCACAGACTTACACTGAAAATCCTCTATTCAACATGTCTTATATAAAGACCTACATATATTTAGTGGCAATTGCAATATATTTCGAAACATTCACTTGCATAGTAACACCAAAGATGTTGAAAGAGTTCCATTCAAAAGGTAAGAAGAAATACAATAAGGTCTCAATCGATATTTAATCTTACTTATAATTTTAATCTAATTTATATCGAGAATAAACGAACTGCAATTGAAGGTAGAATGCAGTGGTTTTCATGTGAATAATGTAATGTTTCCCACTCGAAATCTCCATATCTAGAGAACAGCTTCAGTATAACATTTTTTTTTTTAAATAAGCTATTTTTCCTTGGCTATTAAAAATATTACATTTAAATTATTAATACATTGGCAATTTATTGTGCTTTTCTTAATAAAACAAAATATATAATTCTATCACATTTTTACTTTGGATTTGTATTACTAGTTATTAATGCACTTTAATTCGTAATTTAGTTGCATTTCTGCAATCAATTAAAAAAGTTAATTTTGATCTCTGTGTTTTATCCAGTAGAAGAGGAAGGAATGTAGCAACCTAATCTTTGTTTTAAGCTACTAAAACTTTACAATGGCCTGTTTATAATATTTTAGAATTTGTTTTCGCTTAATCAAATTCAATTTTATTAATGTCACATTATAGCTACAAAATTCGCCGTTGTCGATGGTTTGGTATCAATTTTTTAAAGAAATTAATTTTGTTAATGTAGCACTAAAACTGCAGAAGGGGTTATTTTTCAAAGATCAGAGTATGTTATTTCAGAAAATTAAATTATATTATTATGGAATAAATGTCGCACAAGCAGCTCATGGCAATGCCCGGTTCAGAAAAGTAATAGTCAATGGGTTTGGATCAGTGGCGGATTTAAAGAAAAAGGCCCAGGCGGCAAAACCTTCGAGGGGGCCCAAATTTCATACATAGTAGAGCCCGTTCAATATTACGTCACGCATATTTGGGAGGGAAGGGGTGTCTTTCATGCGTGGCATGGGGGAGGGATCGTTGTGGTTATGCAACGTAGGATAACCCACACACAAACTTTGCACTTGACTAAGCTTTGACTTGAGTCACTTTTTTCAAATTCACAAATTTTCTAATAATATGTGTTATAAAATAACAGAGTTGGAAGTTTTAAGAACTGTTATTTTAATACAAAAATAGATCATGGCGTCCAATGGGAGAGAAAGGTTGGGGTGACGTAAGGGTATAAGTACGTGGCAGAGCAGGGGGGGGGGGGGGGGGGGGGGTACAAAAAGATGCAAAGTAGCACAGCGAACGCTCTCATTAGGCGTAATCAGAAATACAATTACAGATACTCTCCCAAAAAAGTAGACTATAATGGGGCAGTTGATGGGGGGGGGGGGGGGGGGGAGGAGCTGAATAAGCTTAATAAAGGGCTTGCGCCTCTTATCTAATAAGAGGCGCCCGCCCCTTATTAAATATTCTTAAAATAACATACTTTTTAATTATTTCAATTAAATTTATATTTAAGGGTAATTAGATAAATATAAAGGTCTGTAAAATTATGCTCTGCACTAAGAAATAAACTTAGTAAAACATTACTAAAACTGAAATAAATAATAAATTGTTGAATATATAATTTTGATGCAATAAAACTATTAGAAATTTAACTTTATGTACAACGTATTTTCCTAGTATTTATACTAATTCGCTTCATTGAAATTTCATTTAATTTATATGTTATTCAAGATTAAACTTAGCTTCGTCTTGTTTCTATACATAAACATTTTTAGTGTTACTGACTTAATGGTGTATAGCAAAAACAAACATTTTAATTAGAGTCAATGCCAATTGATTAACATAATTACAAAAGCCCATTTCATTAGGAAAGATGTTATGATTTGTAATTGATTTTTATAATATAGAAATATTTACTTACTTGCAAAACAGTAAAATATGCTGATGTAAAAATCCTAATACATTTGTTATTAGTATTAAAAATATTGCGTCTTACTCTGAAATAAGAAGCTGTGAAATGGAAGCAGTTCGATCTCATCAATTAGGGATTTTTTTTTAAGTAGTCCCCTACGATCCCCCCACAAATTTTCTCTACACTTCATTCCCCAGGGGCCAAATCAGGGATTTTTAAAACTCGAAATAATTCCCAACTTTTAAGTATTTCAGATTATCGGGGGGGGGGGGGGGGGGGAGAGACCGGAAAAAACCCGCAAATCACAAAGACTAATAAAACGAGGCCAAATATGCTCAGACTTCCGGCGCCTATAGATTACGTAATACAAGATTTTAATGTAAAAAGTGTTACATTGGATAAAAGAAAGGGTGTCTGATCTATTTTCAGAAAAAAAATAAAAAGAGCGATACGAGCCGACTGGTCTGCGTCCTGGGTATGGGGTGATGGGTTGATTCGTACAAAAAGAAAACAAATCGCTGGCTTGTTTTTCGAGAAATTCAGATAATAATCAAAGAGCAGGTGTTTTCGCGGACCAACAAAAGCAATAAATTTAAAACCATTATTAAAAACATGGGATATGGTTTTGTTTTAGAATAAACTGACAACTTATAATGAAGTATTTTAAGATTAACGAAATTATGCGGTCGTGGCTAGAAGAGACAAACCACAATATGGTTTCAATAGCCTGTTTTAGAGAAGGTAGCTGCGAGAATCCATAGTTCATGGACTCTCGCAGTTACCTTCGCACAGGGCTCTGCGTCTGGTAAGAGGCCCCACGTTTGACCTCTTTACAAAAGCAGAGCCCTGCCCCCGCGTCGTAGATAATTTGGGGACTGCTCAGAAACCTTAAGTACAAATGCTGTTTGCACGGACCTATTCGATAATGGGGCCCTGTAAAGAGGAGTGGGCCCGTTGAAGAAGGGGCACCTGTTTACTCATATGCATAAGGATAAAGGAATCTAAACAGATAATTTCTGTGAAATGTTCAGTAAAATTAAAATATGTTAAAAAATAAAATAAACAATTATTTCTCTTCCTCCCTTTTCTAATTTTTGGAGTCGAGGGGGCCCCAAATGGACCCAACACAAGGGGGCCCAGGCGGCAACTGTCCATTTGCCGCCCGTTAAATCCGCCACTGGTTTGGATATAAAACATTAAAAACAAAGTAATAAGAATACTCGGGGGAGATGTCCATCGTTTTTAATGAATTAATAATTCTCATTAACAGGTCAAAAGCGTTTTGAAAGAAGCAGAACTTCGAACGTTCCTTATTCAGAGGTAAAAAGGATTGCAAGAAATGCAACACCTCCAGAAATAGATGTATCATCACTAAAGCAACAAAAACAGAGAAAAGGACAATATTTAAATTTGAAAGATCCGGGAACAACTCTGAAGAAGCACAGTATAAAAAAGAGAAGTCAATTAGTTTTTAGTAAGTATATATTCATGCACAGTTCAGTATAAGTATATATATATATTTTAAATAATATAATTATTTGAATTCAATAGTACAATATTCATTCAACTTTAATGAAAAGTATCACATTTGGTTTACTTTAACGCTATTAAATTCTGTAAACATTTGAATGTATTTTTTTAAAGTGTAAGCGCAATGCATTCGCTTTAAAACAGAATGTGTCTATTTTATTTAATATTTCCAAACTATTTTCTTCCAGAACAACAAATGCTGCAGATTGAAGTTCCTGACGAGCCCTCGAAAGATTATGAATACATTAAAAGCAGAAAAACTAAAAGTCTTCTTCAACCGGAAGCTTCTATTGGCCAGCAAAAAGAAAACACAGCGCAGAATGCAGAAAATGATCCGAAAGATCTTGATATGAAAGTAGAGGAAACAGCAAATAAGTTTCCTGCCATTTACCGTCACAATACCAGAGAAACGAACTCTTTTAAGAATTTGGGTGATAACAAGTCATTGCATAGGATACTATCGAATTCTGAAAATATCAACTCACCGAAGCGCAGTACACGTATCGTACAAAACACGTATAATGCAAAAGATCTAGCTAAATATTTTTATGGAATCCATCCAGAAAAAAGAAACTTATTTGGCGACAAATTTAAAATACAATTACTTGATACTAATCAGATTGAACCGTTAGAAAATGGAAGAACTCCAGAATCGGACGATGGTATACCATTGTCATCTCCATTAGAAATAAATAATGGAATCCAAATGAAGCATAACATCGCTCGAAAAACTTCGAATCAGGTTTCTGATAAAGAATCTAACCCTGAAAATTCTATTGCACGTAAAGTTATTGTAGAAACAAGAGAAATTCCAGAAGTGAGACTATCAAGGAAATTCGACTCATCTCACAATTCAGATAATAAAGGAATGAATGGATCCACAAACATTAAAGAGACACGCCGCGAGTTTATACATAAAGTAGAAAAAATACTAGAAACAAACTCACCAACAGGAACAAATAAAACATTGCAAACTATCTTGCGTAAAACTTCTCATGTAGTTTCGCACAAAGCAGCTGGAAACACAGGCAAGCAAACATCATCGACAAAATCACAAGAAATGGAGAATACTCCAGCTTCTAGAAACCAACAGCAACCTGAGAAGCTAAAGGGATCCATAGAGGAAAGTTCTTCGGAGGATGAGAAGAATTCAAAGAAAAACGATAAAAGTATTAACATATACATTCAACTGAAACCGAACCTTTTGATCGGGTATCACGGAGATAATTATAGTAATGAGAAATATTCTAATTACGAAGGACCAAATTCAGAACATATTAACGCTATGCAAGACTCTAATGACGAAAATAATTTTGATGATGAGGCTATGGAAGATCAAACTAATTCCGTTGGTATGTATAAAATTTTAATATTTAATGAATAATTTTCATTTCATTAAACAATTTTTAAAAATTAATGACAAAGAAAAACTCTAAGATTTTTCTGGTGCATTGATATGTAAATAAAAAAAAATCCTATAGAAACAATGTTAAAAAAAAAGTTCCTTTAACCCTTTCAGTTGTTGTAATAAAGAATATATTTTTTAAAATTATGTTTTCTAAGAAAGAAATATATGGCATAATATAAAAACTAATCACATAAATATTCTGTTTTCGAAACTTTTGAGGTGAATTCATCAAGTATCGATGTATTACTATATTTTTTGAAATTCTGGACAAAAACACATTTTGCTTGTTTGCTTCACAATTCATCAAGAAATCATGCTAAAAATACTTAGCAAAAAAAAGTCTAATATTCGCAGAATTTAACAAACATCACACACAAAAAAAATTCTCTTAATGAATTTGCCATTTTCCACTTTTAATAAGTTCTTTAGAAGTTTGACAATCATTATAACACAATGTTTTGTTTCATAACACAACAAAAAAATATCATAATCACTCTAAAAATGGTTAACATTTTAAATTTTATTATAATTTTATTTGTTTAGGAGAAAGTGAAACGTTTGAATCTCCAAGCACTAATGATGGCTCATCAAAAAGGCCGAAGGAGCAGTCTGATAATCAAGGAGAACAGAATGATGAAGATGGAAACCAAGCTGACGCTCAATCAAAGGAACACAAAAACTTTTTGTACATCAGTAAGACATTTTTTTCCTAATATATTAAAAGTACATACTAATATGATTGTGATTAACACACATTGAAAACTGATGCATAAAAATATTTTTATAATTCAGTTAGAAAAATTTCAAAAACATTACCATTATTACAGAAATTAATAATCGAACATAAAAATATACCTTTAATTTAACTAAAAAGATTCAAATTGCATAAAAAAAAATATATGATACAGGCAAGATGTTTTAAGTAAGGCAATGAGGGATCCCGAGTTGCGTAATATATCGTAATTACATTTAAAAAATAATAAATAAATCGTAATGACATTTAAAAAACTTCACAGAGCTGTCAATTATCGACCGTTGCCATTGTGTAATTATATAATATATTAAATTAAAGTTATACAGTTCGGACATAGGATTATTTTATTAAGAAGTAGAATTCCAATTATCCAGATCAATTGGGACCAGATCCAACCCGGATAATTCACAAAAAAGACAGCTAACCTGGGATTAACCTCAAATTTTGGAAATTAGTAATGTAAATACAGTGTTATTTTTTCTTAACACAATAGTATTTATTAAAAATATGATGCAGGTTAATGAATACTCATAGAAAGTGCTAATTTGTTCAAAATGAGGCTTCCCTTTTGAAGGTAATTTAGTTTGAATCTAAAAACAAATAACTATAAAACTATTCAATTAGTAAAGTATGAAATTTGTTCATTGTAAACTGCATTATTTGATCATTAATTCCTTGTTTATTTTTCCAGAAAAACGGATAATTGAAATTTTGATACCTCACAATCGAACGAACAACAATAATAAAGAAACTGCAGGTAATGGAAAATATGTCAACAGTGATAGTTCGAAAAATTTATCAAGTCCTATCAAGCGATCATACTATATTTTAAAAAATAAAGCAAACAATCGATTTTTATCAAGCGATCCTGACATAAGAACAATAAGAAACATCAATTGGAAAAAGAATGGTCATCCACTTAAATCAATGAAATCTCTGGGAAACCCTAAAAAAAGATCGGAAATAAATTTTTTAGAAAATATATTAGCTGACAATCTAGAAGAGAATGAAAATAATTTTCATCCCCATAAAGACCATTCCTATGATACACCAGATTCTCTTGTGTCAAGACTGATACGACATTCTTACGAGAAGCCATCAACAGAATTATTAATTTCTCCTATATCGAAAAATAATGCAGAGCGGTCACACATAAATCCTATTCAAGGCAGAAACACCCAAACTCTGGATGATGGGTCGGCTGTAAAAATCTATTATTCTAAAGTACCAGTCTACGAATATTTGAATCCAAGATATGTCAGAGGAGGAGAAAAACTTCTTGACATGCCAGACAAACTTTATAAAAATTTCGATTATGATAACTTGGATGACATAGATAATTTGAATCATATTGCTTCGATTTTCGTTAAAAGAAATGATGTTCAACCAGCTTTCCGAAGTGATGTTAATAGTATTGAATCGAGAAATCAAGATATTCCAGATAAAGTTTTGGATGCTGATTTTGGCATCGACGAACGGCCGGAAGACGCCGAAATGTTAGGTGAACCAGACTTTCGTATAAAACCATAGAGTGAACAGAACGGATATCAAACTAAAAGATTATGAAAATTCTCATTTGAGATAATTGAATGGAGATACTTTCTAAGATTTATTTTCTGATAGATCTCTTTTCTGCTTAGAAATATTTTGTATTTTATAATTATGCCAATAAACTTTGTTAATTGCTCCAAGTAGTTATGTTTTTTTTTTATTTTAAGACATTTTTTTTGTGTATAGAAGGAAAGCACATTTATAGCTGGTAATACCTGGAAACAAATACTCTAAATATTTTAGTAATAATTATTTTTATTAAATATTGTGCATATGAACACTACTTTTTGTCTAAAGAAACAATGTAGACACCCATCTGCCATTGTCTTTACACACAGATGTCCGAGTTATAAATATGCTATTTTCCCCTCTGTTGGATCTTAACTTATCAAATTAAAGTTGTATAGATTTCAGAGCATGTTTTACCTTGTACTTTAAGTGATGGTTTGCATGTCTATGACATAAAAATACTTATATATATCACAATATGTTAATGCTTGTAAATCAATTCCATGTATTTAATATTGTGGTGCTTTCTTATGTTGAAGGTTCAAGATCAGGAGAAATTGTAATTTATATACAAGTATTTTATATATTTTTTTTTGGTACCTTTAAAATTACTAACAACCACATATTCAACAGTTCATTATCTAAAACTTTTCAATGAAGCATAAGATGAATTAATCATAATAAATTGTCTACAGAATAGATTAAGAAATTAAACTAGTAACAACATCCAACAGTCATTAACATGAAAATTTGTTACAGCTAAACTTTAACATAGCTTGATAAAAAGCTATGGAATTTTGCACATGCTTAATAACATGTAACCTAATTTAGGATCAATGCTACTTTAATACTTCACGCAATTTTAGAAAGTGGCACATTAAAAGTAATAGTAACGGCACTTTATAGAGCAATATCAAATAATAGTTTACTTTCAATGAAACAAATATAAATTACGTCATATTAAATTGACCGTGAAGAAAGAATATTCATTAAAATGTATATTTCCTTCACTTTATTCCCTACTTAATAGATTAATCACAAGAAAACTGAAGCAGATATTTTATCCAAGGAAATAAAAATATTTTTAATATTGTGGTAGCTAACACTTATGGCTCATTGTTTAATGTGGATCTATACATAGACCAATAACCATTAAAACCTTTCAGACCTAAATTTTAAGTTAACCTTATAAGAAACATTCATAATTTTTCTTAATCTTATCGTATTTTAAAGTAAAACGTTTAGCTTATTTGAATTTTCTTAATCTCTAACAAGGTAAATAAATAAAATTTATCAATGCAAGTGAAATCCCTGATAACAGCCAGTAAAAAAAAAAGCTTTCTTTCAAATGCATTTATTAATTATCATGAGAAATGAAAGGATTTGGAATGGACTCCATTCCATCAGTAGGACATATCACAACGACTGCTGTTCCACGACAAACTACAAGACCCAAATGACGGCGGTCATCTGTTAATTTGTATGCATCATCAGGATCTAAAAAATTAATTATATATTAAACACTGTTTCTTAGAATATCTAACAAAGGTTTAAGAATGACTTTTTTTTTATTCATTACTTAAGATCATAAGAGTTTAAAAGTCACGGGGGAAAAGATTTGAATTAAATATCACTCCAACTTTCTGATTACGACCTTACCGCTCTTCCCTAGCCAAGGATTGACTTCACAACTCTCCAATTAAGAGTTTTGTACAGGCCAAACACAAAAAATATCAGGCCATTACGAGCTTGTTTGTAGTTAGAGCAGGTTTTTCCTTCATTCGTATTTAACATCACACAAATAGTATTCTTTTATACAACAATTTTTAATTATTTAAAAAGACATTTTGTTGGGCAAAATATGAAAATGACAATTGGGTAAGTTTAGAGAATTCAATATGGACATCTGTAAACACTTTTAGTTCCTCATCTCATGAAATTTAAAATTAACCAATAAGAAAAGCATGCATTTTAATAATAATGTGTAATAATGATAATAATGTATATTATTTTAGTTTCTAGTGTTGAGTACACTATCTTTTGCAATATCAACCCCTATAATCCTAATAAAGTAAATAATTTTTTTTAATGAAAACTAGCAGTTTTTAATTTTTTATTTCTACATGTATTGATACTAAGTAATACATTCAGAATACTTATGTGTAAAACAACACTTTAAAATATGCCACAAAAGCACGAATATTAATCAGTTTAAGGTATATTTAAATAATTATTTGAGTAATTCTGCTGATTTAAAAATGTGGAAAAAAATCAGATGGATGCCTAAAAGGGTTTTACAAGAAATATTATTTCAGCAGATTATAAAAATAAAAATTGGTCAAATATAAATACCTTACCAACAGAAGGAAAATAAACAAGTTATATATTCTGTTTGAAACCATTGCTTTTTTTTTTTTATAAAATATGCTGCATTAGGGGTGTAGCAATTCAAAAATTTTGGAGAGAGGAGATCCATTTTAGTTTCATACCCAAAATATTTATCAATATAAAAAATAAATTTATTGTCTAATTTTTTTATTAAAAATTAACTGGTCTAATGGAGGTTCAAATTTATTATAATAAAAAAAAAATTGTTGAATGATATAAGTAAATGCATTACTGCAAAAGTCAATTGAAATCAAGAAACCAGCATATTTCGGCGATTTAAAGCAAGTTTAAATTAAAATATATTTAATAAAAATAATAAGGGATTTCGTTATTATATAATAGGTATAAGTAGAATATAAAATACTATATTTAATGAAAAAAATATAAGTATTTGCTTAATACTCTGGGAAAAATTTTGGATATATGTTTATAATTTTCTAAGAAAAAGGTACTTAAAATTAGTAAATTTAACATTACTAATATATAGGGCACCAACTCCCTTTATGTTAATGTCACCTTATATAAGTTCACATAAATGAGTAATGCCTTTATGATGGGCTATACGGATAAATTTCAATTAAGATAATTCAAACTAAAACAAGAATTCCCACAAAATGTTATTAACAATTAGTAGCAACACTGTACGAAATAGTGAATAAATGTTTTTTATAGATAAGTCTTGCATGTTTATAGGTATACATCATGACATTTTGCAATGGTTAAGTAACAATAAAAACACTGAATTATATTAGTTAGGCTAACAATTAACAGACTACAAATGTGCAAATACAACTTACCTCTAAGGAATTCTGTTGTGTTATCAAGTACAAGGTTGAGAAGTGGATCATACCCTTTTAAAATTCCAGATGCTAAGTAAAAGTAAAAAATATGTTATTTTAAAAATATCTTCCATACAGATTGTGCAAGCTCTTGAAAGAACCGAAATATTTTTAAGTGAATAAAACAATTGAATGGGTGAGATTAAAAAGGAAAATATTTTAATTGGATTCCCATGGAATCTATTCCTTTTTTTCTTCACCCATTCAATTGATTGAATGTGTAGTTCAAACCTAAGATTTCTAAATTCTTTTACGATTCGAATACTTTAGACTGATCATAAAAACCATATTTATTCAATCCAATGTAAGTAGAGGAATCATAATATTCGTAAATGCACTTTAAAATATTAAAAATTCCACAAGTTTCACATAAAAGTTTAATTCAATAGGAACTTACATGCTTTAAAAAGAAGACAATACCAAATATAACAACACAAACATGAAATTTTTTAGCAACATCCAAAAGACAGAAAATGTAAATAATGCAGCTTGCATAGGCAAAAACTAGAAAAATTTAATTTTTTTAAAAACCCTTTTATAAATGAAACAAAATGATAGTCGAAGCATGACAATTAATGACACATATTTGAAACATTTTGTTATGAAGCAAAACTTTCAATAAACTACAAATAACAAAAGTAAATTAATTTTTATGATTTTTGTAAATAATTTAAATTACCCTCTCTTCCTCCTTGAAATTTCACACGAATAGGTTTCTCTAAATATTTTGTAAGATCAACAATGCTCTCCTTCCTTTTCTTCTCTTTATCCCCACCTCCTCCACGATCTCCACCTCCAGCCTATAACAAAGTAACTATGAAATAGATAAACCTAAAGAAAAATAAGTGGGATGTGGCTGTGTCGGAGAATAACTTTACATGAAGATTTATTTTGGTGGGGAACAGATGTAGTATAGGACATTTGGCGCACTTTTGTTTCTGACGACGAAAAATTGCCGTTAAACAGCGCTATGACATCATAGGGTTGCCAGATTGAAAGTCACCACAAGAATCGGAAAATACCAACGTCAGGTGGGGTTGCCATACTATAAATTTATCGCCCCTATAAAACACGCCAAAAAAAACCTCACCCGCCAAATGTTCTATACTACATCTGTACCTTTGGTGGATTATAGAAATAGGAATTGGTCACCTACAAAAAGAATATAAACAATCTGATCCATCTAATGCTGTGGGCTCCCATTTACACCCTGTACATGATTTGCTTTATTTAATCCCACAATGGTATCTACATGTCTGAGACATAGTTATATAGACATATTTTTTATAGGTATCAATATATGGTTAAAGATTGTACACAAATTGGTGCTTAAATTTTTATAGTGCAAGTTCAAAAATATGTCAATCAAGCCATTTTCCCAAAACTTTTGTCAATGGAATCCTCGCTTTTAGATGGACTACCGAATGAATCCTTCAAAAAGCATAACATACCATTTTAATCCTGGTACTCTATGTAGCAGGATTTTAAAGATGTTTTCGTTAGACATCGACCAAATTTTTCGAATCTCTATCAAACCTAACCAAACGTTGAAGCAAATAAAATTTTTCCAATCTTGATCTCCGCAATGTCAATTTTTGCTGATCTCCTACAATTTTAAAAGTAAAGTGAATGGATGTGATTTTTGTAACGTCATAGGCGATTGATGAGATATAAAGTGGGTGCATCAGTGTTTTTGTGTGTTTTTTGACTTGTATATTACTGAACTCCTCTAGTTTGGGATATCGCTCGCCGGCTGCAGTTTATTTTTGTTAATAAAGATGCCAATGAATATATTTAAAGGAGCTTCTTGCTCGTACTTCACTAGTTGTGTGTATCGGGTATATAGTGTAGATTTTTATATATATTAAGGCACTTCTATTTTAAAGCATATGTCTTTATTAAATTAAATGAAAATTATTAATACAGGGTGGTAACATAACCTGGAAAACCAGGAAATCATCATGGACATTTTTCATTCTGGAAATATCAGGGAAGTCGGGATATTTTAAAAATTTCATAAAAAGTCAGGGAATTTTTCAAATTTGGATCATTAAAACGGCAATTGTCGTCTGTTATGCCCTCCTTTCGGGATAATTTAGTTGTGAATATTTCCTTTTAGTTCTGAAAAATAATTTTAAAAAAGAAGTATGGTTATGCACATTTTCATATTCTCAGTTTTATTTTTGTAAAACATGAACCACTGAAGCAAAGTCCGATGGACCTTGAATTGAGGACTAATGAAGGGACCATGTGAGGGTCTAATGAATATGTGATTTATTGAATCTGGAATAGGAAATATGAAACATTTAAAATTTTCTACAAAAGAAATAATTTGAAAAAAACTTGCTTTTTATTGCATTATCTGCTTCCAGAGAACATGTTTAATTATTATTATGCCTGTCACAATTGCATAATTTGTGTTGTACACATAAATTATTATTTTAACTGTCAATAAGTATTACATATAATTTTTCTTTTATAATGCAATATATTTATTGAATCATTGTAGCGTGGATACTTTGTTTCTATACAAAGCATGTATTACAACGTTTCTTAATGTAATTGTAAAATCAGGGAAATTTTTGTGGCACCATCATGGAAATCAGGGAAATTTTTGTGGCACTATCATGGAAATCAGAGAACTTTTTTTCTAGAATGTTGTTGCCACCCTGTAATAGTACTCAACTACCAACATCAGTTTCACATAAAAAAAAAATGTGGTACACAATTGGGTTAACTTTAAAAAAAAAAAAAAATTAGAAACTTAAATTACTTTTTTATAAAAAATACTCGAAAGAAATTGAAAGCTGTATTCAATTATCATTGTATTCCTAGTACACAGTACCCAAATGCACTATTAGGTAAGCGATAAATTTTATATTTTGACAACCCTAATTAATGATGTAATAAACTTGATTACACCCCACGAGGAAGGTTACGAAGTTCAGTCTTGTACATGGTTGGTTTAAAATTATTCTATCATTTTATTCACTGTGTTTGACTTATTTGTGTTGTGGTACACAACTGAAGAAAGATAAAGAGATATTCTGTTCTGGAAGGCTTTGCCCCTTCTTGTAACATCTCTCATAAAACTTTTAGAAGTTAAAATGCACTGCTAAATCAGGTTACTCTTCTCAAAATCGTACAGGAGAGAAATGTAGTTCTTTGATTGATGACAATACTGTGTTTTGTCGTCAAGAACATGTTAGTGTTGAGAATATCGCTTTTTCAGAAAAGTCTCTACGGGTGGCTGTTCAATGCATATTCATCATTTCCTGGTCATATAATATTAAATTTTAGGAATTTTTTCTTTTAGAGTTTTTTAAATGACAAGCAATGCTCAAACAAGTATAAGGCTTCTCACACTGCAAAAGAAACATGAAACCGATAAATAATTACTAGCTAACGTGATAAAGAATTACTGAGCAATCTTTGCAGGTTTTTAAAATTCAGAATTGTATGTTTAATATTTTAATTATTGACACACTAGGGTTGATAAAAGTAAATATGTAATGGTTAGCATTTGGCTTTGTTCCGAATTATTAAAAATAAGTTAAATTAGAAATAAAAAACTACTTACATTATACATTTTCTTTTAAAGTAATTTACTTAAAGATGAACCAGTAAGTAATGAAGTCCTGCAGCGTCCTTGTTCGATATGAGGTTTAATATATTGCTACTATAATCTAATAAATTTAATTAAACCACAGTAATAACACAACCTTTCAAATAACGATCAAAAACAAGGATGAGCTATGGGATGAGCCCAGAGCCGGGAATATGGAAGATTGAACGGGTCCAACGATTGTACCGTTTGTTGTAGTCGGCCAGAACAATACTTTAGCTGGCACTCCACTCTATACATCCACAACTTTTGCGGTAAGGTCACAGAACAAATCTTATCAATATTCTGCGCGCGCATCCGAAACAAGGATGCGGCGCAGAATGAGTTAAAAAAAAAAAAAAATGAGTGGCAATATCTCTCTCGAATTTTATTTATTTACCTTTTTCCTGTTATCATCACCCAACGTGACGGAAGACTGGGAAAAACGCACATATTGCTTAAGTTCTTGGCACTAATATCTCGAGAGTAAATATTTTATTCATATTTACGATATGAATGCTATAAAATTCAGTAATCATTTGTTTAGGTTATCAAATTTTAAAAGAATCTTTCCTTTGCTTTCTAAAAGAAGTTTGTCACATTATCCAGTTGATGATAATATTAGTGGTTTAAATCAAGAACAACAACAAGTAAGTTTAGAAACAGTTTAATGGAATTTGATCAATTCGAAGGTATCTATTATCATCAATAATATGCTATATGATCCTTTACTTTGAGCTGAAAACTTCTGAAGAAAGTGGAATTGTTTCCAACTGCATATTTTTCATATAAAAATTTATGTCAATACATTTTCGTCATCATCGTAGCATCTAATTAAATTGACATGAGAGTAAACGTTTTGCATCTTTTAGTTTTTGGAAATTACACTCAAGCCTGTTTTTATGTTGTGGATAGGGACAGCACGAAAAAAATTCGCATAAAACTTCACAAGTAGCTATAAAAAATAGTTTTCGCAACACAATTAAAAAATAATTTTTTTGTGCAGTGGATAGGGACCGCATAAAAAAAGTCTTACATAGAAAATAACTTAAAACCTTACAAAATAACTAGGAATTGCTTTTTTAAACGAAATCAAGACACAAGGCTTGACAACTACTTGGAATCTCGCCAAACCTTTTGCAATCTGATTTAGAAAATACACATGCGAACATTTTTAAATATTTTATTTACATATGTACTCATTTTACACATGCAAAACTTTTCAAAACGTATAACCATTATCCTTCGTAGTCTGACAATACGCGAACTTGGTTCAAAATCACTTTCGTCACTTGAAGATACTAGCTCGCACTCGTTTAGGGTTGACTTTTTTCAGTTACCATGTAGTCAGTGATCAGTTTTTGTGATGACTGTTGTTTCACTAGACGCTTGTGTATGTCTCGGTAGCCAGATAATTAATGATGTTCCAATTTGATTGAAATTTTTATATACTGCACAAAAACAGGTTTGAGTTTATAACCTTTTCTTATGAATCCTACTATCAAGTCATTACACAAGCACAGGTTAATCTGTCTTCCACTGTCACCCTTGATCTTTCACCAAATTAAAGGGTCTGGTGTTGTTGACTATTTCTGTTAACCACTTGTACTTAAAAGTTTGTCCTTTTTCACTAATTCCTGTTTTCTCCCCAAATCTTGCATTTCATTCACATATTGCCAAATCATATGAGTTTTCGGCACAGATGTATTATAGGACATTTGGGGCGCAAGTTTTTTTTTGGTGTGTTTTATAGGGGCGATATGTTTATAGTATGGCAACCCCACCTGACATTGTTGGTATTTTCCTATTCTTGTGGCGACTTTCGATCTGGCAACCCTATGATGTAATCGCGCTGCATAATTGTTTTTGTGCGTTCCCGGAACTGTTTAACGACAATTTTTCTTACCCGCGCCAAATGTCCTATACTACATCTGTTCCTAGTTTTTAATGGTCGTTCTTTATTTAGTGGCTCTGTTCATTCTTGACGATATGGAAACCTTGAATCAGAATCTTTGTTCATTATTCAAACCAAATTTTTCGTAAAATTTCGACAAAACAAATAATGACAACATACTCAATTTCCAACTATGTTTGTCTAGTTTTACAATTGCCCAATGCAACTACTTTTTTATAATTGTCTAATCCCATTGAGGTCACTACATTATCAGTCTAATCTGTGTCATTTGATAACCACCCTATTATAAAAATAGTGCTTTCTAACTTCAGGAATAAGTCATCAATTGTACACTTTCAACTTGTGACCTGTAGTCTTTCACTCCCATTCTTTCATTGTAAATTTTGTTAATTCCTAGTGTACGGTGATAGTAGCCAAATGTTATTTGGCGACAATTGGTGGGCGATAAATTTTATAGTTTGGCAACCCTATTTCATGCCGTTCCTAGCAATATCATTATGTATGGCAACCATACTTTTTTTCTCTCTCACCGTTTCACAAAGACCTTGGCGACAATTTTCAGAATCTCGCCAAGAAGGCACTGTACACTAGGAATTTACCGTAATTTTTTATAATTAAAGAGTTGAGTTCCTAAAATGAAAAAGTTACATTTTGACCATATTGAGTTAACTATTGTTTATTGTTATTAAGAACATTTGTACATAATTAGTAGAAGGTAAGAAATACATGAAATACCTAATCCCAATTATTTTGTTATAATGGAGTTGCCTAAAACTTTGAAAATGCACTTATGTAATTCTGCCACTAAACTGTCCGTGAACCTTCGCCAATTTAAACAATCTATACTTTCTATAAGGATTTTGAATTGAGTAATAAGGAGGTGTAACCCAAAAGCCTTGACTACTTCTTTCAAAGTGGAGCAAACAATATTTGAAAGCAATTGTATCATATTCTGAAAGCTTTTTTTTTAAGGATGAGTATGGCTATGATTACTAAACCTGCGTAATATCTGAATACTGACAAATCTATTTTCTTTTTCTGCTGTATGTGCAGATCAGTCTAATAATTTTTATATTTACAGATTTTGAAAATGTTTTTAATTATATTTCCAACTAATGGATATATGATATTTCCGTTCATCAATACTTGAAATATTTTTTGTTCTCTTTAGAATGAAATGCATAGTATTTTTTTTTTTTAGCTCAGAGAAGCAGTTTTTCAATTTTGTGAAAAAGAACTTGCTCCTCATGCTCAAGATATAGATAAAAACAACCATTTCCCTCAGTTTAAAGTAAGTGTTACCCTTCCTTCAGATTGTTGATATTATTTTAACTGAAACATTCAACAAAATTATGAAAAATTCAACTCTTTTTAATAATATGTATAGTAGTGTATTTGCTAGGAATGCTGCTATGAGACGACATATAATAATTTGAATGAGTAGTAGCGTGAGCCATGGGAAAATTATTTTAATGCTAAAAATAAATGTTTTACTTTTAGATTTTTTTCTATGTGAATAATGTCTTTTCTTCTCAAAATTTTTAAATATTTGATAAAGTGATAGATACTTAGTTACTACTTTTGTTGTTGCTGATAGTAACTAAATTAGACATACATTTACTTAAATTTATAACTTTTGCTATATTAAATTTAACTTTCAAACTTAATACATATTTTATAAAAGCGATATGTTGCTATGCAAATTAACTGCTTTAAAGAAAATGCTCTAAATGAAAAATTCTAAACACATACCATGTATTTCCTACGCTCAAATCATATTTAAAAAAATTAATTCAGATAAATTTATGTTATATGTTGTGTAAAAAAAATTTGAATTCTGGAAATATTTAAAAAATTTAATTTTACTTCAAAGATGTATAATTATTAGTTAAGAATGTGATTACTAAGCATATCATAGGTAGTAAATAAGCATATCATTGTTCTGCAAATACATCTAGGTTGTGTTCTTAAAAGTCCAACTCCACTTTCTATTTTGTCACCTGAAGAAAATAATAAATTTAAGTTCTATAGATATCTTTTATATTCATTGCAATTATGATTTGTGTTTTAGGAGTTTTTCAAGAAACTTGGGGATTTAGGAGTTCACGGATTAACAGTTCCTGGTAAACAATGTTTACATATATATTTACTTAAAAATAATGATAAAGATATTTTCATACCTTTAGCAAATATGTTTTTTGTAAGATATATAAAGCAAATATGTATGTTTACGTTTAATATATGTGCCATATCCATTTATATTAAAGTATTTGGAATAGATTTTCTTATTGAATTATGTTGCAAATTGCATTTTAAATTATTATAAAATCAGGAGTTATATCTTGTGCCACTGAATGCAGAGGCTTAATGTATTTTTTAACTTCTTAACTCGCTATTTCATTGCTAGAATTTATAATCAATGTTAAAATACATTTGCTATTTTTCTCCCCCTTGAAAATATTTTATTTTATTATGAAAAAATCTGAATGATTTCTTAGTGAATTTTCCAAACCTTTGTCAAACAGTAAATTATGCCTTTATATGGCTTAAAATTATTAAAATTTGATCCTAACTGTATGGGAAACTTTTTAAATTGTCCCATACATTTAGGATCTAATTTTAGTAATTTTTTTTATCCTAATTAAAAACAACACAAAATGGATTTCTTTATTTTAGGGAAAAATTGCTGTGACTTAGGGTAAGATTTCTGAAACAAAATAAATCTTCCAGTAATTTAATTGTTATAAGACTTGCAATTTTTCCTTGAAAATAATCTCCTTTTGAATAAGCAAATTGTATGCATTAATATTTAACTTTATGTTTGTTTACGATGAACATAGTTTTCACATTATAATTTAGCTAAAATTAACTATTGCATAAATGAAAGTGTAGACTTTTCAATTGAAAAAGAAAATTTTTATTAAAATAGTTATAAGTCAGCTTGTGTTTCCAATGTTAATTTCCACTTTTACGCATCACTAAATTGCACCCTATTCGAAGTTTATACTGTTATTTTTCGCATTTAAAATTTGAATTTCGACTCCTGACATGAATAATTGGCACCATTAAAAGCAAACATTTTATTTCCAGCCAAAGATGGTGGTTCTGAAGTTGGTTTTCTGGAACATTGCGTAGTTATGGAGGAACTGTCTCGAGCATCTGCTTCCATTTCTCTGAGTTATGGTGCCCACTCTAACCTGTGCATCAATCAGATTCGCAGGAATGGAAATGACAAACAGAAAGCTAAATATCTGCCCAAGGTTATATTATTTATTATTATTTCACACCTTTTATAGGTCATTAAATACAATAAGTTTGCATGTTAATAGATATTGGGTTTTATCAGTGCTCTGGGAATTTCTAATAAAAAGAAGGAAACTGTTGCAGGTGATTGGCAAGCCACACTGCTTTGCTAAATGATTATTTTATTACATTCAGTGTTATTTTATTAAATGTTGCTATTTTATTAAAGGTGTTTCTTTTCATGTTGCTCACTATTGTCACAAAACAAATGCACAACACTTTTGAAATTACTATTATGATGACCAAGGTTTGGCAATAAATATAAATATTGTGAAATGTGTTTAAAAAGCCTTTGGGATATTTTAAACTTTTTATATTATATGGTCTGACATAATCTTGTTTGGTTAGATTTTTTTTAAGGTTGCTAAAAAATGTTGTGTACTATTCGTAAAACGAAAATAAAAACAATAAAGTTTTAGGCAAAAAATTATATTGAATAAGGCCTTTTTTAAAAGTCTTCATTCTTTTTTCTCTAAAAGCGTTTGAGCCTATTTCATCAATGAATCAGCACAAGTGAATTTTTATTATACGTATGTCAACAAGTGAAAAGAAAAAAAAAAGGGAGGGGGGGTTGAGGTTAAGATGAAAAAGAAGGATTACATTAAATGATTTATGGGAAATAAAACTTAAAGTTTTGTTATTGTTTTTGAGATGTAGTAGATATTTTCTCACTTGTGAACATCCTCAGATTACAGATACAGAGCATTAATAGATTGCGAAATGTTTTTGGGAATATTGAGAGCTTCTCCGAGAAATCTAGTTCACTTATATTAAAGGGGTTTCAGATAGTCCAGTGGGAAGTTGGATTTTTTATTTTATTCAGAACAATGTTTCCAAGGAAGGTTTACTTGAGAATTTGTAATAATTTTTTCCAATGCCAATTATTGTTCTAAATATAATTGCTCTGCAACTTCTAACATTGTATTTCAGTAGTTAGAATATTTCACAAACAACATTTCCTTCTCTTTTACAGTAAATTAAGGAATTGTCAAAACATATCAACCTAAAAAATGCAACTTCATATGTAAAACTATGTGTGATAATATGTTTAATGTAGATAATTGTCCAAATCCTCACATCTTGTCATTAATTTCAGCTAATCAGTGGAGAACACGTAGGAGCTCTAGCCATGAGCGAACCTGGATCAGGTTCTGATGTTGTATCAATGAAGACAAAAGCTGAAAAGAAAGGTATCAATTTTGTTCAAAGTGCTTATTTAAAAATTCACGAAATAAAGTAACATAATTTTTTTAAATTAAAAGTTTGTTTTAATAAGTGTTCATTCTAGGGTTTTTTATTGAGTGGCAATCCGAATTATCTGACTTTTAATGCTGAGATTTCTAGAGTGTGTAAATTATATTATTCCTATTGAACATTCTATTTTTACTATAGCTTTAAAGTCATTTGATTATCAGATATGTCAATATTGGCAAAGCTAAGAAATCCTCATTAAAGTGCCCCAGAGAAAAAGACATCCCTTTTATCTGTGCCTTTTCATTGCTGCATTAAAATCTGCTTTAATAAAAATGATAAAACACAGTTTTGGTAAAAAATTCTAATAAATTCACCAATTTAAATGTTATGTATTTTTTAATTGAAAATTTAGTAATCCTATAAACTATACTTACAACTACCAATGTTTAAAATTAAAAATAAATGTCATGAACACTATTTTTTTAATATATCTAAAAAAAGAAAATATTTTAAACAATTGCTGTAAAAAAAAAAACTTTTTTCTAATTTGTTGAATTTTTACAAATTCCAATTTTTTTATACAACTGTATTTAATTTTATATGAAAATATGTTTTTCAGGGGATTATTATGTTTTGAACGGTTCGAAATTTTGGATCACTAATTTCTCTGCAGCCGATGTTCTTATTGTGTATGCTAAAACAAGTTTTGACTGCAAGCCTCAACATGGTATAAGTACTTTTATAATTGAAAAGGTAATTAGGAAAATATTCCAATTTAAATTTATTCTTAAACTTGTGTGATTTTTGAAATTTATTATTGTATATATCTGTGTTCACTCTAGGCATGTTTTGAAGGGTGGCCGGCCCTTTTTTTATCTTGATAGCTCCCTTATGCCCCTTTTTAAAAAATGCTGTCCTGTTTTGAAAAAAATTTCCACTCCTCCCTCTTTTCAGTCAAGCACAAGCATCCTTGCTTCCCTAGCTGTCTTTAAAAAAAGGCATCGATTAAATTTTTTTTGTGTGTAAATTGAAATTAAATGTATTACGACAGTAGAAAAACAAACTCCTTTTTAACTACTCATGTTGTGAAATCACAACGATTCCGTGGTAATTTCGAGCACAGGGCATTCCATGAATTCTATTGCTTGCCTGTGTCCACATATAAAATGCTAATTTTTTTTTTAAAGAGAAGATGGTTTGGGGCAAAGTTGCAGGACTAGGTATTTCATTACCAAACTTTGGATTTTAGTAGCTTTTTATAAGGTGTCTGATTAGGGCTACTTACAGATTTGGTTTTTAGGAAAAACATTAATTTTTAAATGTCAAATTTTGATTTTAAGTAATATCTTCATAAATTTTGCAAGGGCCTTTCCTTTGAGATAGGCCCCGAACCGACAACAATAGCCCAATATGCAGCTCCAGCGCAATGTCAACCAAGAAATCAGAATTTTTTTGTTTCATCAAGGATCCGATGTGTCAATATGTGGCCGCACCCACCCCAAACATTCTTTTTAAAGTGCCCTTTTAAAAATAAGAAGTGCCTTTTCAAAAATAGGGAGCCCTTTTACTGCCATCAGTGACCTGCCCCTTTTTATTTCTAGAGTGAACACTTATATATAAATTTTAATCTTAAAAACAAATAATTGCAATGTGTTTTAATTTTGGCAGGGCATGCCGGGATTCAGTGTTGGAAAGCCTTTAGATAAATTGGGAATGAGAGGTTCTCCAACAGGGGAATTGATTTTTGAAGATTGCAAAGTTCCAGGTAAAACAGAGACTTGGAAATATAACGAGTACATTACAATATTTTATTTTACGCATGTGCATGCCTTTATTTTAAATAGAAGCATGAAGGAATATGTTATCTTAGTACATAGATGTGATAAGGATAGTGATTTGAAAGTTAGTAGCGCTTTTATAAGTTATGGAAAACAACAATTGTCAGATGTTTCTCCCATTTAAAATAATTGTTTTTTTGTCCCATAATTAAGTAATAAATACAAATTTGAAGATTTAGATGAGTTCTTAACCTCAAATGAACAAAAATGCACATTTGTGTTCAAAGGCATCCATGTTTATTCTCCATTAACAGGGCGGAAACAACCTGGAAATCAGGGAATTATCATGGCAATTTTTAATTCTGGAAATATCAGGGAAATTTTCAAATTTGGATCATTATCATCTGTTTTTCCAATTATCGTCTGTTATGTCCTCCATTTTGGGTAATTTAGTTGTCAATATTTCCTTTTAGTTCTGAAAAAGAATTTTAAAAAAGCATGGTTATACGCATTTTCATATTTTCAGTTTTATTTTTATAAAAACATGAACCACTGCTGGAAGAAGCAAAAGCAAAGTGTGTTGGGCTTTAGATTGTAAGCAACATGTGAGGGGCTAATGAATATGTGATTTATTAAAGATTGGAATAGGAAATATGAAGCATATAAAACATTTAAAATTATCTACAAAAGAAATAATTTTAAAAAACTTGCCTTTTTTTCATTATCTGCTTCCAAAGAACATGTTTAATTACTATTATGCCTGTCGCAATTGACTAATTTGTGTTGTATCCATAAATTATTATTTTAACTGACAATAAGTATTGCTTATAATTTTTCATTTATAATGCATATATTTATTGTATTATTGTAGTTTGGATACTTTGTTTCTATACAAAGCATGTATTGCAACATTTCTTAATGTAATTGTAAAATCAGGGAAATTTCTATGACACCATCATGGAAATCAGGGAACTTTTTTTCCAGAATGTTGTTGCCACCCTGATTAAGTTTTATTAGATTTTGCATTTGTTGCTCAGTTCATATATGAAATTATTATATTAATAATTTTATATTATCAAAGCAGCATACATATCAAAATGTCCGTAGTTTTGCAGCAGATATTATTTTTTTTCTCTTCACACACTGATCTTCCACACACACACACACAGTTGGAATTCCTGGTAGAGTGCCTGCCCGGGTGTTGCCCTCATCATCTGCCCATAGTTCAGAATTGCAAGAACATTTTCCTGGTTTTTCCTTTGGAATAGACTAAGAACCTTCACAAATTACTTGTGTATTTTTACTATCTCTCTGCATTCACAAATTGTACATTGTTATATCACCTAGCAAATTACTTAGGTAATGAACACAGATTTCTGGTAATCTTGATTTTAAGTATGATCATATTTAATATTGCTACATGCAGCAATATTAAAATAATATGGTTACTTAATCAATGTGGTTATACTTTTATTCATTAGCTGAAAATTTGGTTTCACAAGAAGGCAAAGGAGTCTATGTATTGATGAGTGGTTTGGACTACGAAAGGCTTGTTTTAGCAGCTGGGCCTGTCGGGTAATATATTTTTGTTGATAAATAACAAAACATATTTTTAGTTTTTAATATACCTTGTTAAATGTGATATTTGATACATGTGAACATAGAATTGAGTTAAATATTTTATTGTAATATACATGAGTTTAGATTTTAAGCATTGAAGTATTTTTATGGTCTATAATATTATTATTAGACTAGCTGTGTGTGTGTAGAATGGTTGTGATATATCTGTTTTGCTCAAAATCATTTAACATTTCCTTCCGTAATATTTGATCCATTATCCAAAGAAACATTTATATTAAATAATATCTTTATTTAAATATTGCTTTTATTTAGAATAGAATAAGGAACTATTTTTTTAAAACTTGATTTAGTTAATTTTTATACATTGAGATATAAGAAATTATCTTTTGCTTGTGTTGTTTTATCCGTTTAGCTGTATCGGATTAGAAGTGGACTTGTGGTTTTACTTTTGTTGACAAAATTAGTAAAGTCCAAGCATGAATTAAAATTTAATTCTAGGGATTTTAGGTTTCCTAGTTTCAAATTGTCTTATTTTGTACGATCAAAATTCTTTCATTGTACCTTCCCTAAATATGCAACAACGCTATTAACTTGTTTGATATGGATAGGCTATTTACACAACAACTTCAAAGACAGTATTTTTGTTTGAAGAAAACACTTTTTATATTCACACTAAATTCTTATCTCATTTTTGGTTTAACTTTCTGTTGTAGCAGTTTTTAGGTTTTTGGATATAATGGCCTTGTTAAATTTTATTTAATAATTTTGGCTTATGTTATTTATAAGTTAAATACTTATTATTACATGATATTAGAACTACTTAACACTGCTAAATTTATAAAACAAAAAACTTTAAATGTAGATTTTCTATTTTGTGTACATGCAAAAATTAATTATGTTTTGTAATTTTTTTTTTTAAATGCTGTTAACATAAGGTACATTTAGGTAAAAAAAGTACTTTACCGAGTTTTACCTATAATATTTAAAAAAAATGTTTCGATATGCTGTTAAATATTTATTAAAATTTCATTGTAAATTCTTTAAAACATTTAAAAGAAATTACTTATTAGTAATCATTTTACTATTATTATTCAGGATAATGCAATCCTGCTGTGATATTACCTTTGATTATGTTCATCAAAGGAAGCAGTTTGGACAAAGAATTGGAGAATTTCAGGTGTGTAGTTTTTTTGTTATACGTGTTTCATGAATTATTTTGATGTTTGATTTGTATTGTTATTTAATTGTGAGTGATCTTAAAATTTCTTTCAATACTTAATTTATTATTTTCAAGAATAAATAATGATTATACACCTTTTATATATGTTTTGCTTGAATTTTTTTAAAGAATTTATTTTATTTTACTGTCATACATAGACTTAACTAATGTAATATTTTTTTAGTTAATTCAAGGGAAGTTAGCTGATATGTACACAACTTTGAATGCTTGCAGATCATATTTATATAATGTTGCACGAGCTGCTGACAATGGCCATATTTGTTCAAAGGTATTAAAAAAAAACAAAAAAACGAGAATTGTATAACATTTAATTTTTATATCATCGAAAATCACAAAAGACTTGGAGTTGAAAGGAAGTAAACTTGTTTTTGTATTTAATATATTAAATGGTTGTGTTTTTATATTTAAAATTTAGACATTGTTTAATTTAAAAAAATTAAATTCCCATATTAATTTTGTAAAATATAGTGTATTTAATATTTTCTTTATTATTAATACAATTTTTATTTATAAAGTAAAGATCACATAACATTAAATTGAACTGTTTCAAATATTAGTATTAATAAACATTTGAAACATTTGCATTCATATTAATCAGATCCACTAAAGGTGAAATAATAAAATAAATGATTTTTTGTTTCACTCTTCCAATGGATTGCACTTCAATTGGTTGTATGTATTTAGTCAATATAGTTGTAAAAATATAGCTTGTTTATGAAATTCTTAGAGATTAGTAGATGAGTAACACACTTTTTTTTATCTATAACTTCTGTCGATTTATATCTCATTCGTTGATTTTTGATGTACCAATTCAATTTCACATTCAATCTCATAAAAATAACTAATATTAAAAAATGTAGTTTGAAGAAAGAAAAAATCCTGCTTTAAATAAAATAATTTAATTTTTTTTTTAAATTACGGTCTCTTTCAATAGGATTGAATTTAATACATAAATTTTACATTTGTAAGAAAAATAATATTGAATCAGTTGTTCTTTACATAAGTTTTTAACATGCAGTTTTATTTCCTTTGATATATTTTTTAATGTGAAATTTTAAATATAAATAATTACTTTATTAAAAATGGGAATGATTCAATTGTTAATGGAATCCATTACAATTTTGGGGCAGAGCTGCTCTAATTCACGGAGTATTACACAATATCTTAGCCTTTAACTGCAAGTATCATCTTTTGTTAAGATTTTTTTTTATGATATAGGTGCTTTAATGGTCCCCTTACATAACCCTGGTTTAAATCGAAAAGAAAAAACGGGATTTTGGTTTGGAAAAATTGTTAACCCTTATTGCTAGTAATTACCCTTATCTATAATAATAAGTTGTATTTAAAAAAATTGAAGAATTTCACTGCAACAATTTATCAACATCGTGCAATCAGTCCAAAGATCTGACCATGTGTGCTATTGAGATACACAAAATGCCAGCGTTTCTTCATGCAACTGGTTTTGGGATGCTATTTTGTATTGGAAATAAAACACACTAAATAACATATATATTTTTTTGCATTTTAAGTAAGTATTAAGTAAAAAAAGGTATTTAGACTTAATATTCTTTACTTAAACCTAGAAAAATGAAAAACCCACTAAAATAAATAAAAAATGTGGTTTTCATATCACTGAGAATGGTGTTTCTTTTAGATGGTGTTTCTTTTAGAGTGAAATAAATTTTCTGGTTTGGGAAAAAAAAAAAAAAAATCTTATAGTGTGCACTATCATAAAATGTTAAGCCAATTGTACTGTTACACACTACAGTGCCATTAAATGTACTAAAACATGGTTCGCACAGTCCTTAAAAGTCCTTAAGAACTACTTAATTTAGGTAGGTCCTTAATTAAAGGCCCTTAAAGTCCTTAATTTTCAACTACAGTACTTAAATTTTGTCAAGCATGAGCTTTTTTTTTTTTACTAATTCACATGGGAGGTTATTTTTCATGTCTAACCCGAAATTAAAATTTTCGGAACCCAGAATTCCGGGTGCATTAAAAATATAGGAATGTAGAATTCCGGAATTTACTTTGATCGTGTCCACACTCTTGACCGTTATACACAAGTTGAAATCGGCAGGGTGAGAAAGGCGTCAATAGACGGATTTAGTGACAGAATTAAGTGTACTTTTGATCTCTTTTATCCAATGTTTTAATCAATGGTATTTCATTATCATACATGACATTTCATGGTTAGAAAATCACCGCTCGTTTGTTGTTTTGTGAAAAATCGATACTCGTTCTAGAAAATCGGGGAAATTCACAAGAATGTAGCATCTTTAACATTACTGCACCAGAGTTTGCCGGAAATGGTATCCTGTGTCAACTTGCTACGAAACCACATTTACAAGGTATTCTGCACCAATTTTGCACCAAAAAATTATGATTCTCCGCCTACAGCACCAAAAAATATACTAGGTCCTTAAAAATTATTGAGAGGTCCTTAAAAAGTCCTTAAGAACTACTTAATTTTTACTTTTGAAAATATGTATGAACCATGTAAAAAGTTATAAACTCTATTGATGTACTAAATATAAAAGCAAAGGGCACTCAAATAAAGAGCTTCAGGATTTCGTATTTTGAGCACCTATTGCCTTTTTAATAAATAACACTAGTTTATTTATTAATAGGTAGTATATTTAATACTAATTGAATATTCAGTGCATCCCTGATTCATACAGATTTGTTTAAAAATATTGCATTGGCATATATTGTGTTTTTTTTTAAATTTTATATTTAAATTGCTTATAAAAATATATAAATTAATAATAAATTTTGTATTTAATCAAATAGGATTGCGCTGGCGTTATTTTGTATTGTGCCGAAAAAGCAACACAGATGGCTTTGGATGCAATTCAATGTCTAGGTAATTATTTTTTTTAATAAATTCTATATATACATTATATATTCCAAAAGTATTAATAACTTATTTATTATATTGAATGAATTTCAAATGTTATGTTTTTAGGTGGAAATGGATATATAAATGATTATCCGACCGGTCGTTTACTTCGAGATGCTAAATTATATGAAATTGGAGCCGGAACGAGTGAAATTAGGCGCATGCTTATTGGCCGGGCTTTGAATAATGAATATAAATAAGGTGCAAGTCAATGTTTTTTGCTTCTTTTTTTAATGAATTGGCTATTGTTTTAAAAATTCTGAATAGATAATTTAAGTTTTAAAAACAATCTTTTTCTTTAAAAAATTTTATAGTTCCTAGTTGCATCCAAAACTTTAAACATCTAAAATATTAATGGATCAACCTTGCATTTATGGATTTTTTTTAATGCATAATCAGAGAAAGATATGAAATGTGATGTTTGAGTAATAATTATTGTAAATGCATGTACCATAATTTTTATGCCCCAAATTAAGAACAATTATGACAGCTCTTGATTGTTTGTTCATTATTTACTATTATAAAAGATCTGTAAACTTACTATTGTAAGGTAATACATTTTTATGTTTCAAATGTATAAGTTACGTTAGACAATAAATGTATATTTTTGCATAAAAATGGTTGGTTTACCATATACACTTTAGCCCCCCCCCCCCCCCCCCCATCTTACACCTGTAGTTTAGAATATATTTTTGATGAGCAAATTAGTAAAATTTATGTAAATTACTTTACTATGTTTTCTTTCCCTTGATTTCTAATTTCTTAAAATTCCTTCAAAATCTATGAAATCCGTGATCCTAAAATTGAAATTCGATTGATTTATTAATAGTGGAGATACGTGTGGTTCGATCATTCATTCTATTAATTGTGTCAAGTTAATCAAAAACTTCATTTCTCCATTGCATTGGCAGATAACTGCTGCCATACCTACTTTCATCCAAATGTGCAAAAAAGGTTCCTTAAAAATTATCGAATGTAAAATTGTCAGTTACCTACCTTTGCATACCTCTTTGAAATTAGTTCCAGTGCCACAGCTATATTTGGCATTTTAAACAATTCAAGTATATTTTAACAATAAACTAGCATTACTTGTGTGATAAATGTACTCATTGAGTATTTGTTATTTCAAACAAAGACGGCTAATTTTTATTGTTACAGGCTTTTAAAACGGTTGTTATATCATCAAATCTTACACTACAATTCATTTGCTACCACCTTTCAAATGTCATGTCAACTTAAAAAACGTAGAGTACTTACAAAATTCTGATGAAAATAATTAAAGTTTAGTTATAGCAATTAATATTAATTAATAATAACTTAAAAAATTATAAGAAAAAATTGGATAGTTCCAGTTTAAAAACTTTATCAAGATATCTGTAGAATGTCTCTTGACAAGTTTGCTATTGATATGCATGTTTTAAGGAAGAAGGAGATTTGAGAATTAATATTTCATGATACAATTCAATTAAATGCTTTAACTGAAATTCAAATGAAAAATATTAAAGTGTTCATATATTTTAAATTATCATAATACTTTTTTTAATTTAAAATAATTAATAATATGAAATGAACTCTCATCTTTGGATATTTTCCTTTTATTTATTGAAATAAATTACTGTACAACACACAAGATATATTTAACATAACAACCCTTTATAACAATATACACACTATACACATATGGAATCTGTCTGGACATGCTGATTAATAAAATAGCAAAACGAATTTTGAAAACTATAAATTAAAGTCTAATTTATTAAGTTGTTGGTAATATAATGCAGCATAACAAATGAGGAAAAAAATCATACTTAAAACATAGCCTGTAAGATAATACTGTATTTTGAACATGCTGAAGGAATTTCAGCAACAAAATAATACATTTTAAATTATTTCATGATTATAATACTTTGACACTGGTACTTTTTGCAGTAGTATTTTATTCATTAAATAGTTTGATTTTTAATTAAAAAAAATTATAGTTATTTAAAACTAAAAAAATCTTACTTTTTTAATATAATAGCATGCTACGTATTTTTATATGAAATTAAATTGGACATTTTTTTTTGTAGAATAATATATTACAGTTTACTGTATTTTAGAGTTTGTCTTTTAAATTAATTAATGTTTAATAATGATAGTTTAATTAATGTTAATTTAATTAATATTTAATAATGTTAATTTAATTAATATATAATAATGTTAATTTAATTAATGTTTAATAATGTGAATTTAATTAATGTTTAATAATGTTAATTTAATTAATGTTTAATAATGTTAATTTAATTAATGTTTAATAATGTGAATTTAATTAATTTTTAATAATTTTAATTTAATTAATGTTTAATAATGTTAATGTAATTAATGTTTAATAATGTTAATTTAATTAATGTTTAATAATTATCTAAAAAGTTTGTTTTTACAAAATAACTAGCGTGATGTCAGGAGTCAAGGTAACTTTAAAAAGCGGTTTCACATAGCAAAAACACAAAGAAAAAAAATACTTTCAAAATGAGAAAAGCTTACAAGGAAATAAACATAAAAAAATTCAGAGTATTAAATTTGATTTTCAATATGAATGAATAAATCATTACACCAAGTGCTTTTTAAGGCCGTTCAACTCCAGAGTGTAGAAAAAAACACTCGCCCAATGCTTTTTTTGATAAAAAAAATTTATGTATATCCAAAACTGACTTTTGAAGTTTTAAAACCTGGTGACAGTTCTTCCAATTAGAAGTCTGACACCCCTCTCAAGTCGTGCATGATCGACTTGAAGCTTCCTGATTGGTGGATCTCCTCCCTATAGTCCACTCCCCCACGGGGCGGCACATTGTACACATGCTCCTTGAGTGGCTGACACTCCTCCATTTTGCCTTTCCTCAGTTCTTCGTCGTGGATTAACTGGTAGGTGGGGGACTGGGTTATGTTGGATAACTTTTTTTGATCCAGTATCTCTGCATGGTGCAGTCTAAAATTATATTAAAAAACTAAATTAGTATTTAATAAAGAATATTGCATATTGTTATAACTAAAAAAAAAAATTGGAAGAAAACGACTGTTTTGAAGTAGAAATAAGATATTATGGGCTTAAGTTGAGATTGTTATGTCGGTTATTATTAGACTGATAATTCTTTATATGTTTTTACTTACATATAGAAAAAAAAATCATTCATATGCCTAACAATAAACAAAATAGCCATCTCCACTCTAACCAAAAAAGAAATTTTAAAATAGAATTTTATATATATTAGATTTCTGATCATTAAAAAAGTATTGTTTATACTTATACAAAACATGAGAATAGTATAACATTTCTTCGTTTTAGAGTTTAAATTTTTCTGGGATTGTGGGCAATTAAATATGTGGGAATCTTGAAATATTTATTAGATTAATTAAATTTGTTGACAGTTTATATGTATATTGTCTATAAAATCCTAATTTATTTACCGAATGCATATGGTTAAAAATGAAGCACGCCTACGTCAAATGCATAATAGATCTTAGGATAAAAAAACATACAAATTAATATGTACAATAAATTACTTTTTGAAATATAACATCATTAAACAGAGTCTTACTCAGGTGTTCTGTTCACTGTCTGTGCTGCTAAGGCTTCCACAATTGCTTGATTCGAATACATGTGAATCGGGGAATTGTACTGCTGCAGGTAAATTGGGGGTCCGTTGAGGCGTCCCATGTCAGGGGTCGGAGTTCTTCCAGGACTGGAGAGGTTGGAAGAGGAGTGGGCCGCTTCGATCACTGCTTCTTGGACCTAAACCATCCAACGGCATAACGAAACAATTACACGAAAACACATTTACATTTAACTGCCTAATACGTTTTAGCATGGCAGTTCTTTAATTTTACACTTGAGTATTTTTTTAAAGCATATTTCGAAAGACGTTTAAAAATAAAGATTAGATTTAGTATTTTATTCTGAAGTTAAAAAGTTATAATCTAATGTACTCTAGTAGTGGCGTAATGGTTCTGGCCTGGGCCCTGCCACAAAAAATAATTTAGGACATCTACAGAGTATTAATATAAAATTATCGCTAATTCCGAAACTTTACCCCAATTAAAATAAGAATAAAAATAGAATTGAATACATACAGGGGTCATCGTTTGGGTTTATGATTTGGAGAGAGGGGGAGAGAAGCCTTAAAATGGCCAAGTCAAATATGGGTTTTTACCAACTTTCTTTAGAGTCTGGGAATTTACCTGTTTTCTCGCTAGGGTGGAAAAAAATAGTTTTAGGTGGAAAATTGCCAACCCGACCAGAAGTAAAATTTTGCAGTTTTTTACAATGATTTCCCCAAAGTTTTGTTATGCCTACATGGACCGTAAGAATGTTGGTAAATTTCTGTTGACTTGGCAAAATCACAAACCTAGTTGGCAAACTTGTGAAACATTCGTATTTTTTTAAAGTAACATCTCTTTATTTCATTTTTAAAAAACGCTAAACTGGACTTGGCAATTTCCAATCTGCCAACTACAGTGGAAATTGCCAACCCAACCTGAAGTAAAATGTATTAAAATTTTGCAGTTTTGTACGATGATTTCCCCAACATTGCCTACATTTGTCCTTAAGAATGTTGGTAAATTCCTGTTGACTTGGCAACATCACAAACCTAGTTGACAAACTTGTGAAACTTTATAAATTTTTTTTTTACAATGAAACTTCTCAGTTTCCTTTATACATACTTTATTTAACATGAAAGCGTCTCCAACACGGAGTCCGTAGTTCGGGGGCGTACTTGTCCTGTGTGAGGGATCGAACCTCAGGTAGGAACCTTGAGGGATGTCCTTGGAAGGTTTCGCTCCAGGTAAGATGAGAGGGGTCGAGCGAAATGGCTAGTTTTTGAAGAAAAGCATCATCAGTTACATAAACTACGCTTTTATTTATTGAAGTAAACAAATTAAAAAACTTGTCAAAATCGTATTGAAATGACGATTTTAAAATTTATATTATTTAGGGGATGATTGATCATTAAGATCTTATTTCTTTCTAGGATCTTATTTTTAAAAAAAATACAATTTATAACTATTTTTCAATTTATAATGGTATAATGGAAAAATGGTGCGTTTTTGAACATTTGGTATATGTATCATTACATTCTGTGTTCTTACTTTTTATATTTTAAAATTCTATCGCGTAATAAAGACATTTGTTACAACTTTGAGACGGAACATTTTCATTCGAATTCTTTGACTTTCTGAATAAGCTCGGATATTTAAAGTTCTTGAAGTTAATTTAGACGACTAAATCCATTGCATATTATATTCTTATTTTATTCGTGATTATTTTAAACAAATATTAAATTTAGGAATAAGCAGGGTTTAATTTAGAAAATTCAGAACGATAGACTTTATCGATGATGATCAGTCCCTTCTTATAAAAATTAATTGGTTTATAAGAAGCAAACATAAAATGCATTTCTCCTTCAAATAATGTTGCTACATGTAAATTGTATTTTCAATTATTATACGACTTAACAAGAGAAATAGAAATATGGTATTACACACAACAAATTGTATTAAAAATAATGATTTTCCTTAAAACCTTGCAATTTTTATGCAAATAGGTGTTAAAATTCTTAAATAAAAATGCATCCTATTTTATAGATTTGAATTGTTGTTTGAAAGCATGGAAGGGGGAATTGTGTGTTTTTAAAAAAAGTGGAATGCCCCTCGATATGATATAACTACCCCTCAACCTTAAAGGGACCGATATCGGAGGTTGTTAGAACGAGTAAAATAACATATTGCATTTTAAACTAATTAACCTATATGAGGACATTAAGTCGGTTGTTATACCGAAAACTTCGTTATATCAAGGGGTAGAAAATGAAGGGTCCAGTGTATTTTTTTTAGTGTTGGCCACTTCGTAGCTCAGTGTAAAGTCGCTATATCAAGGGGTAGAAAATGAAGGGTCAATTTTTTTAGTGTTGGCCACGGATTACACAGTGTAAAGTCGCTATATCAAAGAGTAGAAACTGAAGGGTCCAGTGTAATTTTTCAAGTGTTGGTAACTGACTGCTCAGTGTAAAGTCGCTATATCAAGGGGTAGAAACTGAAGGGTTCACTGTATTTGCTTTAGTGTTGGCCGCTGACTGCTCAGTGGAATAGGCATCATCCAAAAGGTAAAACTCGTTACCTGGTTGACGACGGCTTCCCTCTCTGTGTCACTGCTGGTCGTGCTGTGGTAGGATTCGCTGGAACACCTCCTCTGCCTCTGTGCAGCAAAGTTGGTGGTGGGCAGGGGCTTGTACAGGAAGGCGTTGCCGCTATCGGGTCTTATGGGAGGGGTGCCCATAGAAGTGGGGGTGGACATTCCGGATGGGGACGATGTGACATTGCTGAGATGAGAAATAGGACATGAGAATTTGTATCACGTTATATATTATGCTTCTAAACTTTTGCTAGATTTTTATTTCATATTTAAGCAGTTTTCTTTGAAATATTTTCTTCGATTTGGTTAAGAAAAAGCACATGAATGGGGTATTTGACAAAATGGATTAATAACATGTTATATTACAATACTAGAAAAAATACATTTTACATAAGTAAAAATTATTTCTCTGTGTACCTTTCTGAACAATTTCTACCTGTAGTTTAATGCTTTCAATTAAAAAAAATATTTAAATAGTATCAGCATAGCCCTTTAAAATTAAGTTCTGAAAGCAATTTTTGCATTAAACCTAAAAATCAAAAACCGAGTGAGAGTAGCTTATTTTTTTATGCCGGATTTCCACCACCCCCTTCCAAAAAAAAGTCTTAACTACGGACTTGTTTTCATTTCCTCCAACTTCAATTCAATTAAGTAAATTGATGTCTATTTGTATTTTACGAATAAAGCGCATTCAATTGCTTATTTTGTTATTCCTATTAAAAATTACATTAAGAACTTAGCCACGTATTCTTTGAGATTTTTTAGGATTCATAGTTTGTCTTTTTAATCAAAAAAACTTTTTAAAAAAAGAGAAAAAAAGGCATTTAAATAAAATAAAACGTAACTAAATTTTACGTTCTTTATGCGTTAATAAATAATCAAATACAAGAACAAAAATTTAATAACACAGCAAGAAAATAGTATCATAAATAGTAACATCAAATATATGTCGTTTAACAAATGCCAGATACATAGTCAAATTTAAAGAATGAAATATTACTTGATTAACAATAATTCTTACAGTTGCACTACAAGATTTCTTATTTAAGTAAATATAACGTAATTACATAAACTAATATTTATTTTAAATATACCACTTATATTCTTCTAAAATATAACTTTTTAAAAATATTTTTACACACATTAACAATGAATACTGCAATTATCTCAAATTCGTACCGTGCTATAACGAGTCTGAGTGTGCTCCCTGTTTTCGAAATGAGATCTGTGGCTGCTTGATGCGAAATGCGGGTGGCGTCCGTATCACGAATTCTCAAGATGACATCTCCCTTGCACGCCTCGCCTTCGGAGGGGCTGCCCAAAGTTACCTGATCACAAGAAATAAGAATTATTTCTAATAAAAGGAAAACAGAACATACAAAGGAATATTCAGAACAACACAGGGCCGATTAAGACATTGAAGAAAGGGACGTCCGCCTTTAAGTGGGGGCATCATTGCACTGAAATAGACTTTGGAACATCAAATTGCATTTTGCATGCACTAATATATTTATCCTTTATTAGCATTAAAATGAAACACATTGTAAATAATATATTAAAACATATTAATAAGTATTCCTAATATTCTGTATGTTTTGATTCCAAACAATTCACAAACGTCAAACAACGCAAGCATAACGTGTGTAACACAAGTAGGTTTTATTCTGAAAAATTCAGCATTGAAATAACTTAAAGAAAAACGCAGGTTTTTTTTAATGCAAGAAAATTTATACAAGAGAATTAAAAACTTCATAAACCATGCAGGTTTTATAAAAGATATCTGGAACAACATGCAATCTTCATAAAAGTTTTATATTGATTTTTTTGGGTGATTTTTACTGGGTAATGTCGTAAAAATTTGTGGTGACATATTTTTATTAAAATAACATCATATTTCAGGGTAACTCGTTGGCCGTAATATTACGTGCATTTTTTTGTGTGATAAAAATCAGACTGCATTTAACAGCCGTTTATCCTAATTAAACCGTATAACAACCGATCGAGATAAAAGTGCGCGAGTGAACAATGGATCCATTGTCATGAGGTTCGTACCTCCTTCCACTGTATCGTATTGAATTTAATGAGCGTCAAGATGAAGAGGACCTCTGTTCTTTCCATCAACTCGGGAACAAACCCACGAGAAATGTGTTGACGAAAGCTGTCCTTGCAGCTTGCATTATTGCACTTCTCGAGTGGTTCCGAGGTTATCTGATTCTTTTTTTTTTAATCAATAACCCAACTTATGAATGGTAAAACAGTTAAGTCAAGAAGACAAAAAATGAAAAATCGAATTACTGTAAAAATTTCAATTTATCGTCTAATATTTTTTGTTGAATAACATGAGGGAAAAACTTGTATTTTCCGAAGAGTCTTACCTCAGAAAATGGTTTTCAAAACATGTTTTGAGGTCATTTTTATCAAAAACTGAGCCTAACATGACGTCATCGTGTTTCATTATTTAATATTTGGATTTCGACTACAAAGGGAAAATATCGCCAAACTGGGCCGTATAAACCAGAGATAGGAATAATAATATATATGATTACTCTATGGTATAAACAAGTTGCTCGAAACATATATTATTCTAAACAAGGGTTCTTCAAATTTGAATTTGTTCTCAAAATTATTTCCTATTTAGGAGTGACATTTACTAATTTTAAAAATAGGTAATGACTATGGTATTGGTAAGGATTCCATGAAAACAAAATGATGTTGCTGTTTCGATACTTATCTGCCAATGTATTCCTGTGTATTTAAATAAAAAAATCTATATCTACGTGCCTGATTATATAACCTCTTCTTACGGGTATCTACACTTTTAAACTGTATGCTCATTTTTGATAAAACAGACGCCTGCTCAATTCTCTGATTAGATATTTCGTTCAACTGAAGAAATTCAATTTGTAAGTTTTTTTTTCTTCACAAAACTTATTTCGTCAACTCAATGAGGATGATTTCAAATTGTGGATATCGAAAAGAATCTGGGATCTCTTGGTGCGAAGTCACGCATACTATCAACCGAGTCAGAAGAGCTGTTTTGACTTATGGCAATATGTATATAAGGACCAAAATTAGAGTAGATTGAGCTGATGCCAAAGGAAAGGAATAAGAGTAAATTACTTTCGCTAAAAATGTGAGGGTTCTTGTTTTGTCAAACGTCACACGATTCAATGACGAAACAATTGTCAAAACTGACGAAATTAGTCTTGACGATCACAGAATTCTTGTAAAAAATTCCAATAATTGAGATTGTTATTTCTGAAAGTGTATATAAACTAAAAAAATGACATCTATAAACCAATAGGAGGGGTTCTGAACCCCCTCAAACCCTCTTCCACCTTGTGTACGTCACGGCGACTGACCCAATGGCGGATATTTTAATTTGTCGCCTAAGGTTCTACACAAACTTTGTTGCTCCTTCAGTACAGAAAGGGTCAACATGAAGCAAGTTAATTTTTATATGTGGTTCCAAGTTGTGTTGTAATTAAACCGATTTTTTTGAGAAATATACGTTCAATCTTTCATTTTTTTAGTAATTATTCTTATCATTGATATACAACTTTTAGACCTTTCTTGGTCGGTCAAATAAAATCGAAGAAACCAAACGAATATGGAGAAAGTCTAAAAATGAGCTATAAACATGAGACATGTGGCAATTTTAACTACTTAGCTAGTTTCCCTGTGCAAGAAAAATTACGTTTCGTTGGTATGGATTATTTAAATGGCATAGCTTAAAAAAGGGGTAAAAATGTTTGAATATTTATAAATTTGAGTATTTATAGATGTTTTTTAAACTTGTAACGGTTGCTTTATATTTTAAAAATAGACAAGCTTCAACCTGATAATTAATAGAATCCCATTAAAAAAATTATGCTTAAAAAGGGGAAAAAAGGTCTGAACATTTATACATTTGAGTATTTGTTGATGTTCAGATGGTTGCTTTATATTTTAAAAATAGACAAGCTTCAGCCCTATAGTTAATGGAATCCCATTAAAAATTGTATGCTTAAAAAGGGGAAAAATGCATGGATACTTATATATTTGAGTATTTGTTGATGTTTTGATGGTTGCCTTATATTTTAAAATTAGACAAGCTTCAACCGTATAGTTAATAGAATCCCATTAGAGATTTTATGCTTAAAAAGGGAGGGTATTTATACATTTGAGTATTTATTGATGTTTAGATGGTTGCTTTATATTAAAAAAAATAGACAAGCTTCAACCCTATAGTTAATGGAATCCCATTAAAAATGTTATGCTTAAAAAGGGGGGAAATGGATGGATACTTATATATTTGAGTATTTGTTGATGTTTTGATGGTTGCCTTATATTTTAAAAATAGACAACTTCAACCATATAGTTAAAGGAATTCCATTAGAGATTTTATGCTTAAAAAGGGGGGGGGGGGGGAAGCATGCATATTTATACATTTGAGTATTTGTTGATGTTTAGATGGTTGCCTTATATTTTAAAAATAGACAAGCCTCATCCGCACAGTCAATGGAATCCCATTATAAATTTTATAAGTACATCAAAACACGGAAATTCGTGTGATCGAAACGGAAACTAATCGTTCCCGGAGAAATCCGAAACGGGAGCGGAGCCAAAATATCTTGGCGCATGCGATCTCTGAGCCGCGTGCATCATTGTTGCACAGACCTCTACTGTCTCTTGCTGAGACAGCAGCAGAAGTTCTTGCCAATGACAATGGAAAAGGATTCTATTTCGAACTTTATAAACTGCTCACACATCATCCTTCGCATTGGTTCCTTATCGATGCTATATTGCTATATCTACGAGAAATGTCCGATTCATTTGCTGTGTTCGTTACCAGTTAAATATAAAAAAAATTATTAAATTTTCTTTAATGAGCGAGCATTAGCGAAGTCCTTGTTTCAACTTGACCCTTCAGCATTTCGTCTGTTTGTCTGTAGATGATTTGTTTATTATGCATTTACGACCAAACGCTTTGTTTGATTTTTTTCAAATTTGGCGTGAATGTTGCTTGAAGACATTGAAATCGATGTATATGTTTTTTTTAAGTATTTTTTTTTATCGTTAGGTCTACTGTTTCTATAACTACTAGTAATTAAAAATGTATAAAAATTGTATTTTTACACAATAGTAATTATGTTACTAAATTAAGATATGTTTGTGTTTCAATATTAAAAAAAAATGTGTAAATGAAAAGTTGAAAAACTCATATGATTAGTTGTATTACTCATAGAACTAAATATATTTTCAATTATTCCAAATTAAAATTGTGAAACTTATTTATTATGAGAATAAATTAATGCTGCTGTATAAATTAAAAATTACAGGAAAATATACTACTGTAAAACAATATAATTTAAAAAAAAAATAATGCTTTTATTGTTTAATAAATAGCTAGCTACGCTTAATCATAGACATAGCCAGCTTATAGGTTTGTACAAACTATTTGTATTTCATGATTATGTTATATTTAAGCAATTTAAATCACACCGACGTGGCGACCAAAGCTGTGATATTACGTCCAGAAATCAGCCGTTTTCTCAGACCTTTTTGAATAAAAAAATATTTATTTAAAAATATTTTACAAATAGGCACAACTTAAAAGCCATCTTTTTAAAATTATATTAAAATGCATGCATAGGGAAATTATTTTAATCTCCAAACGGAGAAAACACCTTTACAATCGCTGAAGCGTTGCTGGGTAATAACATTTTGTTTGTTGTTTACATAAAACATCTCGCCAAGTATAAGACAAATCCACAAACGGCAAAAACTACTAAAAATGCTCTAAGTTGAACTATGTTATTTGCCAAAAGGATAATAAATGGGATAATTAGCACTAAAAAGTTTGAAAGCTCTGCTACAATCTGCTTTTCCACCTCAGGGGTTTATGTCATGATACTTCCGGCTGTTAGCAACTGACATTTTCTGAGTATTGTTATTCTTGGCATCATTTTTGCTCCGCAGCAGAGAATTATTTTCGATTGTATTTTTAAAAGTTTTCGAGAACGAGGACACGAGAACACCAAACATGCAAAGAAATCAATTTTAACATGAAAAATATGCGAAAGAGGAACTAAGAAATATTATCCTGAAAATTTGCAAAGCCTTTTTAAAAAATTAGGGAAAAACCCTCATTTAAAAAATTATATGTTGTATTTTATGTATTGTAATTATGCGATTAATAAAACAAGCGTAAAACTAAAAATATAATATAACTGTAATGTATATAAATATAATCAATTAAAGTATTAAAATAATATAGGGTCTTGCAGTGTAGCCTATTAACATAAATAAAAACAATCTCTGTATTTATCACAGAATGTATACTATAAAATACTTATACTTTAGGGTCGTTAAAGTTTATAACAGGAAAAAAAAGAATAAGTACATATCTTTAAATATCAAATATATTATAAACAACTATGTAATTTTTTTTTCAAATAGAAATTAAGTTTTTAGAGAGTAAGTCCATGTTTTCATGAGCAGAGAAAGTACATGTCAATATATGAACACAATTGAAAAAAAATAAAAGAAAACTTTATTAAATAAAAAGGAAAATGACACTGGTAAGATTTATGAACTCCTTGAAACTTGTTAGGAATTCTGAGTATAACATTTATAATGGATTTTTGAAATCTTTCCAAAAAGAAAATCCCGAAAGTGTAAAATTAAGAAAGAAAGATACAATGTGTCTTTTATAAAAAGTCCTTTTTTTATTTTGGTAGACTAAATATTTCACAGAGCAGTTATCACACGTGTTTTTCTTGTTGGAATGGTTTCAACAAGATTTGGCACATTACTTCAGGGTTTACTTTCAGAAGGACTTTTTATGACTTTATTTAAATTGAAATTGAGATTCATACGAATTGAAATTGAATAGTCTTATCATCTTATAGCAACACTGTTAAAAATAGGTACTCAAAAATAAGTAAAATGTACTCATTTCTGATTACATTCGATGCTTATCATAGCTCCGAATACTTGTTTCAATTTTGAAAGAGACATGTACTCAAAAATAAGCACAATGAATAAAAAGAGCAGATGCTAACCTACATAGGCTATCTTCATAAATCACTTTTAATAAATATCCACAATTACAACCAAGACTTACTGGGAATCGAACCCAGATCCTTAGGAACCGCAGTCCAGAGTCTTATCCGTTAAACTACCAGGGAGACGTTAAGAAGTTATAAACAGAAGTAATGTTAAAGAGGTTGCCAAAAGACTGTAAGGTAAGATAATTTAGTTGTAATTACTAGGTTTCAATTTAAGCAATCGACATAAAATAATATGAAACACCATATTCTAAACAACTATTTTAAGTTTGCCAGGTCGCTTTGTTAAGATGATTTGAACAGAAACTGAGATTAACAATATCAAACCCCCTGCTCATTTATGAGAAAGTACTGTTGCTTAAATTTGAGTTCGTCAACGCTCATTTACGATGCAATTGTACTCGAAGAAACATGTAGAGATTCAGGTACTCATTTTCAAGTATTTTTTTTACAGTGTTTATAGTTATCTAACCCTTATGTTTTTTTGTAAAAAAGTAAGACACATAATGCGTGTATGTAATTCAAAATAAACCTACAGATTTTTTAGAAACACATATTTCATTTAATATTTTTAGTTTTTAAAACTTATACTATATAGAGATTTTGAAGAATTTATGTGGATATTCAGGGAGTAAAATACGACCAAGATTATCAAAATAAAAACACGTTCAAAATTTATGATACTTTAATTTACGCAATTCACATTTAATAACGTTTTAATTACAATTATAAAAATAATTCTTGAAGCTGCAGTTACGCTTGAACTTGATTTGCATAATAATTAGTTTCAGGGATCTATCAATGGGAGGGGAGGAATTAATTTATTGCAGTCATTACTGAAGTATATTTTATGATATTTAAAGTACAAGCATTTTAAATTAAACAAAATATGGATTCTGTTAAATTTTTGAAATTTGATCTTTGTTTATTTTAAAATAAATATAATTTCTGATGTAATATCGGATAATTAATTTTTAATTGAATTACAGAAAATCTTTGTTAAGAGAATGCATTGGAAATAGTGCATCATACAATATGGAATAAAAAATAAGCGTCAAAGACATGAAATTATCTGTGGTTCTTTTTAAGATTTTAGTAGCAATAGTTAGTAAAATTAAGCAAATTGAGTATGGAAAACTTGTTTATGAAAGAAAAATAACAAAAGAAAAGAATTTCTTAAAGTAAGAAAGTTATTTATTTGACCTGTCATATGTTTATCATTAAAATATCGACAAATTCACATAAATTAACGATACAATTTACTTTATTTATATTAAATTATAACTTAAAAAGATGCATAATTTCTCCTAGTTTATTTTAATTACTCACAGATATTTATTTGACCATTCTTACACATAACTAAGTTGATTTTGAAAGTTTTAAAATACGAAAAGGTCGTTTGTATGGAAATAGTTACAATAAAACATCACTATTTTCCTAGGTTGATCTGATGTAAAAGTATAGAATGCAATACAGCACATAAAGAATTATATTTACATAAATTTGTTTTCCTAAAACACTCTTTGAATGCATTGTTATAACGACTTATGCGCCAGATTGCAGTTTATCAGCAAAGAAAGTCGCCAACATTCTTGCGGTGACGCAAATGCTTTGGTTTCCACATGCACATAATCTATTTCAAAAGCCGCATGTACTTTGTACTTACTGAGTCATTTAATTTAATGAAGTTGTTTTATTAAGCACGCTGTTGTGACTTCGAACTGTTGTCATTCGATTACACGGCAGTTTTGAATATTCTTGCCAACATGGTGTTCTTTAATAAAGAATTTATTGAGTATAAATTTTATGTAAAAAAAGTGAGTTTATGTTTTTAACCCTCTGACGCTGAAGGCCGTATATATATGTCCATAGTTTTCTAGAAATGTACCCAATTTTTAAATTTATAAAAGTAATCAATTTTACAATATTTTTTTGAGGTACAACTTACAAGATAAATCATTACAATTAGTTCAAAATAATTAAATAATATAAAATAGCATGCCCAGGAAGAATTATTTTAATTTCAAAACAGTGAAAACAACTTTACATTTGTAAAATTCGTGTGAGCGTCAGTGGATTGATTAACTTAGTTAATGTATAACATTTAAATTAATGCCCATGATTTATGAGTTATGTTGAGAAAGACAAAAAGAGAAAAGTAGAGAGAAAGAAAGAAAGATAAAGAAAGAGTGTGATAGTGAGAAAATTTGCCTCAATATAACTTATTATTAACTCACAATTTTACGTAGATTTATGTAGACGCATATTACGTAGATTCTTATATAGACGCATATTACGTAGATTCTTATATAGACGCATATTACGTAGATTCTTATATAGACGCATATTACGTAGATTCTAGATATAGAAAATTTCGTGTACAGCTACACTTTATACAATTTGACACATTTTTCAAAATTTAAAAATATAAATAATACATTTGCATGGAAAAAAATGTACTTTGAGATATATATATTTTTAGATGCAACTGTATGAAGACTTAACAATTTCGTTACAATAAACAAACACTTCCAATATTGCATTGTTAATTTAAAATATAAGATATTTTATATTTTAATAAATTAATAAATCACCAAACCAATTTGATAATATTTTATCCCAGGTCCTCCTAAAACAATTTAAAGCTTAAGAATTACCGACATCGACTTTAACTTTTAATACAAATAAAGACTGTTAATATTAATTTATACTAGAAAGGGGAGATTGACTATTTTCGATATCTCATTAGTTTTATTATTAAAAAAATGTAAACACAACTCAAACTCTCCATTTTTAAAACCAGTCTCATTTGTAATTGTTTTTGATAAATTCCTTAATGCTATCGAAAGATCTGTCTGTATGAAATTCGAGTAAGCGGAATTTTAAAATACTTTTCATTCCCATTTCTATCAGATTGCACGTTGAGAAAAAAGAATTCCCATGCAGGATTTCAGCCGTGGCAGTATTCCAGGTAATTCTTTATCACCTGACACGTAACGCACCTTTCCTAAATAGAATTTCCTTGTCTTCGCCAGGTGTCTGTTGCGACATCCCGAAATTTTTGCTATGCTAATTTCTTAAGAGGATTGTTTAGTGTTTCAATGTTTGTATACTTGACATTCAAAGGAGACGTGTCTTTTAGCTTCAAAGTTAAACATATATTTGCAAACCAGAATTTATTTTTTAAAAATTACGATTTACAAAAGGAAAACTAAGTATAATATTTTTATCAACGGATTATTGTGAGCTGTAAAAATCTATAGATGGATTTGTTATTGTTTTAACTGATTGTGTGAATTTTTTTTAATAAATAACACAAGCAATTTCATGAATTAATATTTAATGAATAGTCGAGTAAATTAATTTAGTTGATTTGAATTAATTTCAGTATATTTAATTAATTTAGTTGATTTGAATTAATTTAATTAATTTCAGTATATTTAATTAATTTTAATAAATTTCATTAATTTTTAATAAACTTCATTAATTTTGAAGATTTCATTAGTTTTTAAAAAAATTATTAATTTTAATGGATTTCAATAATTCTAATACATTTTGTTTAAGTTTAATAAATTTGATTAATTTTGATAAATTTGATTAATTTTGATAAATTTGATAAATTTGATTAATTTTGATAAATTTGATTAATTTTGATAAATTTGATTAATTTTGATAAATTTGATTAATTTTGATAACTTTTATTAATTTTGATAAATTTTATTAATTTTGATAAATTTTATTGATTTTGATAAATCTCATTAATTTTAATAAATTTCATTAATTTATTTAAAGTTTTACTGAATAGTCGAGATAGCGCTTAAAAGCAACGCTTTAGAAGTATTTCATTAATTATAAAAATTTTCACTAGAGTCAAATTAATATTTATTTTTAATTTCAAGATGGAATACAAAGGAGAAGAAATTAAAACTATACTGTTAATTCATAAATATAATATTTCTTAATTTAAGACTTTTTTTTGAAAATTGTGTTAATTAACCACTAAATATATTTGATTTAATGAAATTGGATTCGTGATTATTGCATTTTAATATTTTACTTTTGTTTTATATATGTATAACAAAAATCAAAAATACTCAAACTAAAAACATTTTTTTTAAATCTAAACCATTGAGAAAATTTTAAAACAAATTTTGAATGTATTGAAAACTAAAGTTTTTAAAAAGTAACTAACTAAAGTTTTTAAAAAGTAACTAACTAAAGTTTTTAAAAAGTAACTAACTAAAGTTTTTAAAAAGTAACTAACTAAAGATATTAACAGTACTTAAACTAAAGTTATTAACAGTACTTAAACTAAAGTTATTAACAGTACTTAAACTAAAGTTATTAACAGTACTTAAATTAAAGTTATTAACAGTACTTAAACTAAAGTTATTAACAGTACTTAAACTAAAGTTATTAACAGTACTTAAACTAAAGTTATTAACAGTACTTAAACTAAAGTTATTAACAGTACTTAAACTAAAGTTATTAACAGTACTTAAACTAAAGTTATTAACAGTACTTAAACTAAAGTTATTAACAGTACTTAAACTAAAGTTATTAAAGTTAAAATATCCCTATTAATTAGACTTTTGCTGGAAAAATACATTAAATACTCTTGCATTTTTACAGTTAAAACAACTTTACAACTTTGTTAGTTTTTCACCCCCTCCCTTCTAACGTTGAAATCTTGTGTTTTATTTTGTAAATATTATCCGAATTCAACCGAATTACCTCGAATTATCCATGGACACAATGTATGTAGAATTCTAGATGAAAAATTCCTATACAATCTGTTTTTATCTATTTATTTTTTTCATAATAAAATAAAAATAATTAGAGTATTCCAATTTTTATACTACTACTAGATAGTGCATATCTACTACCTACTACTAGAAACTAGATATCTACTATACTACTACTAGATACTAGATATCTACTCTACTACTAGATATCTACTTGCCTTAAGTATAAAGTATTATGTAATCAAGAAAAATTGTAAATAAAATTTAAAAAATATTTTTAATTTATGGAATTTTATTCTAGTCAAACCATACAAAATCACTTTCATGTAATGTAGATAAACAAATGAAAACTGAAATACGTGTTAGAAAACTACTGACAACTTAAGAAATTTTTAGATTTAATTAAGATAACGAACATAAATAACGATAGGATAGTATGATAAATATATTCCTATTATTGTACTAACCATATTGCTAACCACAACAATATCCATAAAATTAAGAAAAAGTTAACACTTTGTTCAGTTTTAAATAAAACTCATTTTGATAACACTTACTATTCTGAAGATGTTAGATATTAAATAGTTTCAAATGTCACATATACTAAGCAATAGTGTGCGAAGATTGGTACATTAACGATAGGGACAGGCAATGGGCATTATAGCAAATTTGACAATAATACCATGGGTGAAGATATGTGAATTATAAAATGAGAATTTCAAAAGTGCACAATATACTGAATGTATATCATACGGATTTGCAATGATATACGAGTGTGATTACCATTTTTGTGGAAGGACGGCAAAGGGATCTGTCGAAAGACATGCGTACGTAAACGTAAAGAGTTATCAGTAAAAAGTACTCTAATACACTATCTGTTAATTATTACCTATGGGTTCCCCATTGTTATTTTAGACAAATGGGAATATTTCAATTAAACACCATTTTTAAGAAATAATAAAAATTAAGCGTTACACGGCATTTGTTTTGCAGAATCATCTTATGTTACGTTTTCATGACGGCAGTTGTACCTCTGTGTACATTCTACGAACAGGGGCGGCCTGGGTGATGCAATGTTTATATAAACATTAAAAAATGATGCATGGCCAATTTGTTTAGTATACAGTATAAATAGCAATGCTAAGTTTGATTGCATTTAAATGTACATCTACACAGTTTCAGGAAAATATTAACATACGCCCTTAAAACAGTCATGGCGATTTTATGTCAAGTGTTGAAACAAGAACTTAACGTCATGAAGGAAATGCTCATTTTCCATGAAAAATTGTTTCAATTTCAAAAGATGGTATGGCATTTCTACTAGTTCACCGCCTTAATCGTCGCCACTGTTTAAGGGCTGAGGACAACATCCAGAACAGTGTCGAGTCATATTACCAGTCCCAATATCAAACCAAAACCACCCACCTTCTGTATGACCAGTGGCGTCCCGATATCCGCTCCCCCGGTCATCCGGAACCCCCACGGGGTGCCCTGACCATCCCGGACCAGCTCCAAGGGCACCTGTTGGTAGGCCATGGAACCACCTTTTCGAATCCTTCCTCTCCTGCGACAATCCGATCTCCTGCTCTTCGTGGAAGGTCAGACGAGACGACGACAACTGAGCTCCAGGATTTCTTCAGCGAGTGTCTCTGCTGCCGAGAAGAAAGAACAATGTGCAAGGGGAAACGGAAGAAGACGTGTGTATAAATAGTCCGGCAACCCGAGTTCGTTTTCGAAATATTTCGAGGACTGTTTTTGCGATGGCTGTTTTTTTTTGTATGTGTGTGTATTGGGATCTGTTGTTGTCCGGGATTTTTTTTAATGTCTCGTGTGTAGGGAGTTATTGTAGGATGTAGTTCTCAAAGGAAAGGAATTAAATGAAAGATTTGGATTGATAAGTTCGGTTTCGTTGTATGATATTAGTTAAAATATTCTTTTGATGGATGGCTTTAAATGTATAAACAGCTTTTGAATGGCTTGGAGTGTAAGACAAGGACGTAAAATATTTTGAGAATTATGAGACAAACTGAAAAATGATATTGTAGAAGTTGTACGTTCCTGGTATAGCTTCCCACCCTCTTCCCATCTTCTTTCTTTACGGGTCCCTGTACCCCCTTCCGGCATTACGGTCCCGTTCGATATATAAGGAATTCTAGAGGCAGCTATACTATATTAAGAAGGTCTACGTAGAAGGTTGAGCAGGCGGGTTAAATGATCCGATCAGATAATTTTAGAGGACTTTTAGATGATAATGCGGATTTTCATTAAGAAACGGAAGTAAAATATTTTTATGGAAATATCCGGGATTTCTATAGAAATATTTTACTTCCGTTTCTTAATGAAAATCTGGTATTTTTAATGTTATTGAATTCAATAATTATCTAAATATCTGGTATGTATTTAAAATTGATAGATTTTGTTGTCTAAGAGATATTGGGGTAGCTGATTAACTGAGATGTTTCTGAATTTCATTTCACAGTTGATTTTGACTACATTGCAATTTACAATCTAATAACGTGAAATAAACGACACTCATTTCAGCTTGATTGTCCAACTATTTTGGATACAGCATTACGTCAATGCCCCTAATTTTACGGCCTGGCCTGTTGGGTCACAAACGTTAATTTATTAGCATTGTAGTTGTATAACGAGTAGGAATGTTACAATCAACCATAATTTTATGCCCATTGATTATTAAATTACAGGTAAGAGTTTCACGGGCTACAACATTTTTTAGTGAATACTGAAGGTATTTTAATGAATAAAAAATTTACGGGTTACATTGTTATACGGGCACTGGAAAAAATCTATAATGGGCAAAAATTTTACGGGCTGGACCAATTTACGGTCATTCATATTGAAATTACGGGCAAGAATTTTATGGTTGACATAATTATTTTACGGCATTTGTAGTTATTTAACGGGCAGAAAATTTACGGACTGAACCATAATTTTACGCTCATTCATATTTAAATTACGGACAAGAATTTTACGGGCAATAATTATTTTACGGCATTTGCAGTTATTTAACATGCAGGAATTTTACGGGATATACCATAATTTTACGGGTTACGGGCAAAGCATTAATTTACTGGTATTTGGCCGGAACTTTTGCTGACAGGCAAAAACCCGCAATTTTACTGGATTTTTTTTTTACAGTGTATATGGGAAAAATATCGTGGCCGATATGAGAATATTTAAAAGTTAGAATATTTCTTTTAAATTATTTTTTTTTAAATTTTTTCGACTTGTAAATAAACTTATTGTTATATAATCTAGCATAAAGTATGTGTATTTTGCAGCAATTATTCTTAACCCTTTCAGCTTCAACTTTTTTTGTCGCAGTGAAAAGCATTTTCTCTTTGAAATTGCGTTTTCTAGTCATCATGACACTGATAATTTCGCCATCATGACACCTAATTTTTTTTTATAGAAGTTTTGGATTATGCAGTTACAAAATTAATTCTCGCATGCCTCTTGCACAAGTATAAAACTCGGAAAAGCGTACCAACTTTCTAAATCCGCACGGCAATTTTTATTCTTAAGTGTCAAGGATTTTTTTTTATCATTGTTCTGCAGACACCTCAAGTTAGTGTCGCATCACTAACTGGAGGAGAAAAATGTAGGTTTGCGTTGTTGTGAATTGTTTTCCTGCCTTATTTAAATGGCGCTCTTATCTTTCTCCCAAAATAGTCGTCCCCGGTATTTAGTGCAAATGAGAGTCTTCCTGGTTTAATGTTATGTATGAATTGCAAACGAATTAAATATTACAATGTTTAGAAAAATCATCATTTTGAAGCAATAAAGAAAATAAATTTTTAGTGATATTTAAAAAATTAAAAATGATTTTTTTTATATAAGAAAAGTATTTCTATTACAATGTTGCTAAGAATTCATGATTTAAAGATTCTCTATTCAAAATGCAAGATATTTTAGGGACATCCAAACAGAATTATTCACTGTCAACAAGAAATATTTCGCAGAAAATTTGCAGTATCTATAGAAAACTAAACATACAGAATTAAAATTCTGACTTTGACTTTTCCTCATTCGTTTATAAATTGTTCAATAAAAAGTAGTTAATATTATCTCCAAAAAAAAGTTTTTGTAGATATTAGTTTAATTTATGGCTGACCACAAATGTTCAACAAATCTTTTTAATATATTAAAATTATCATTATAAGTGTGGCCGCAAACTTTTTATTACAACATGACCATTGCTTCGGCTTAGGTTGATGTATATCATTCCTCTTTCCTTCATGGGCATAAACGGATATCCATTCGTTAATCGCAAATTTGTCTAGCAATACACATCGTCCCGACAGTATTTACAACTAGATAACTACAAAATTTTAATTGGGATAACATGGGTTTGTATGGGGATTTGTATACACGACTGATTTGTAGTTATCTTGTGTAGTTAGTATTAGGGGAACGACATAATTAAAAAAAAAAATTATAAATGCTCTTCGTTGAAACTTTTTTATAAAGTTAGCCATTCGTGTGTGGCACTTTAAAAAGCTACCTCTATTAAGAAAATATGTTAAAGGCATTTGCAGGAAATATAAATTGAACTTTCTTGCAGAGAAAACAGACTTATAATTTTGATATTTTGCTTTTCTCCCAGAAGGTTAATACAAAGAAAAGGATGCCTTCAAACCTTCATAAAAATTTAATTTGAATAAAATGTATATTTGACAATGTTTTGCGATTAATCGAAAAATAGAACAACATTTTATTTAAAAATATTCAAATATAGCCAACCAAAAAATGGATTTCGTTTTCAATGGAAAATTTCCAAATCATTGCAATTTAAAAAACAGTATGAATTGCTAATAACATCGGGAATTAAAAATAAAAATAAACAATACAAACTTTTTAGTAATCTTTTCGAATTGTTCCGATTCTATTATCAATTAAAGGAAATTGTTTATGGAAATTTAACGAATTTTGTACTTTCAAATTAAATCCATCCTTGACATATTTAAAATAATAGCAGTGTCGCAAAATACTTTGCATCAGAAATATAGATTGCTATTGTTAACTAATATTAAGCACACCTAAGTTTGTCAGATGTCTCGTATTCATAAGCGTGTCCATGGTCAAAACCAGGTTGTGAGAGAAGATATAACTACACAGGTTATAGGGGAAGCGTTTCATTCGATTTTGATTGAACGGTCAGATAAAAATAGCATAAAAACCAGCATAAAAACCAGCATACAACTTTCATCAAAAACATACATAAACTTATTACAAAAACTTCACAAAAAATGTATGTTGTCCCAAATACCTTCATAAAACCTGCATTATTTTTGAACATTTTAATTTGCCTGTATAAAACCTTTAATAAACATGAATTTTTCATTAAATTATTTTAGAGTTGAATTTTTCAGAATTAAATTATATTTTTGTAGAAGGCGTCTAAGTTAAAAAAGCTCTGTAAAAAGCTAACCTAACAAGTTAAAGCATATTTTTTTAACGGGTGAATAAGGGAATGGCTATTTAATATGTAGTCCTAAACTTTTATATTTTCTTTTATTAAACACGAAATTTATAAAAATAATTTAACTTAATTTGAAAGTATATACATAGAAATGTATAATTTTTGCTTAATAACAAATAAATATCAACGTGAAAACTAAGTATTAATTTCTTAACGTATCAATAATTTGTAAAATTAATAATTTTATTCCTGGAAATTTCTCTTCTTTACGCTAAAAAAAAAAAAGAGGTGGAGGGAAGGGGGTTAAAGTCAGTTTTGAAATTAAGTGTTTCGATTTCGTCTTCGAAATATGTTGGTGCTGCCATCTGGCGGCATGAAAACATAAAATCAGTTTAGTCAAAGTATTTTACGTTCTAATAAGACTGTTGAATGTTTAACGTTTATAAACATATTTACGAGTCACGTTCTACGAAAAGTCAATATTTTGGAGCAGATTTTGTTATATATAACAATATAAAAAAATATTTACGTAACCTATACAAACATATTCTATGTGTTTAATGGATCTCAAAACACTCTCTGTCATATATGTAAGGCTGCAACCTTAAATATGGATACTAATTAACATTTAATTTGTAGACCATATATTTTGGTTTTAGAACTTTTATTTCTTTGCTTAAATTTAATTTTAAAAACTATAAACTTGTTTCTTTAATTGCATTTGAAATATCGCAACTATGTTGTTATTGAAACGCTGTAAATAATTTGACATAAATAAAGTAATGACATCTCTTCTAAATTGCAAATGAAAGGATTTTCTTTTAAAGATTTTAATATTTAAGAGTACGTTAATCAAGTAATAACCTATTCATAGGAAGAAAATACAAAATTTCTCTAACAAAATATACTTCTTGCTAAATGCTGTAATAATCAAAGTAAACATTGGAATAAGCTAAAATCAGGTTTCTTATGTATAATTGCGTTTTTTTTAAAAATAAAATAGCATTTATTTTCAATTTAGAATTTTCTTGTTATAAAAGAAAAAAATCTTTAACAAAGCTTCTTTTTATTTTTTTTTAAAGCAAAACGAATGGATTTTTTTAGATTGAATATTAGCCCCCCCCCCCCCCACCTTACTGAACTATTATTGACCCTCATAGTCCGTGAAAGATTGAATACTAACAAAGTGGTAAATCAATGAAGAAATTTAATAAGTAATCAATGAATCAATGAAGTATCAATTTTACAATCGGCTAGTAATTTCTAAAATGACTGAATTAACCTTTAAAAAACTAGATAAAGATTTTTTAAAAATCTTAGCATTACTGATATTGATACTCCTCAACCAATCATCGTTCGAGATACAAATCCTGTAAGAAAATCACTGCACATTTTTTTAACGGTAATTACCAAAGGAAGCATCTTCCGAATTTATAGTTCCAAAATCACGCAATCGGACCCAAAATGCCGTAGAAATAGGTCGACAAATGGATGCGCTTCCAACGATGTTGACAGTGAAGAAAATAGCGAGAAGTAGAGCAATTTTCATGGGCATTGTTGTATGTCAAAATTAATCAATGTGGTCAAAAGAAGGATGATTTTACCTGCGGTTTTCCGATGGGAAATAAAACTCGTTTGTATTTGACCAGATTAAAAAAAAAATCTAAAAAGTGTCTATTTTTGAAATGTTCTTTTTGAAGGATATAGTTTGTAAGCTTTCAAGTTATTTCGCGAATATTTTAAGTTGAATTCACAAGTATTGGTTATATAATCATTGATTTATAATTTATAACCAATCCAGAAAAATAGTTCGACTTTAACCCTGAAGTGGAGACGTGTGGTCTCAGAGATTATTATTTTATTGATTACTTATTTAATAAATATACTTTAGGTAAAATTAGTTAAACGTTTATTACTGATTAGATGTGACAATTAATAGAAAACTAACAGCCTGCCCTGCCTAGCTGGACACTTGGATGATCAAGCATAGCTAAAAATAAAACAATGATTATAATACAATATACACTTATTGGTTGGAATACATAAATGTGTCGTGATTACCCAGTTTGTGTGATAACAGACTCGTGATCGAAAGTTGACGAAATTGCAATCGTAATCCCAACAGTTTCAAAATAGTTTAAAAAGTAAATAAAAAAATTCCTAACGTTAAATTCAAACTTTTTAACATTTTTGCTCATCAACAATACCAACCCTAGTAATTTCATAATATTTTAAAAAGTAAATAAAAATATTTCTAATATTAAATCCCAATTTTTTAAAATTTGTGCTCGTCTACATAGTATTTTAAATATTAGTTAAAATAATTAATCGCTTCTCTTAACAATTAACTTCGGATAACATTTATTTGCCATAAACACCAATACGGGCTATCTCGTGTTAGTTAATGAAGCAGTTAAAACTGGTTGAACTTTGTAAATTTTGCTGGAAAGAGAATACTATTTTTTCAGTTAAGACAACGTTGCAAGTTATTATTATTATTTTTAATTTTTACAAAACTAATCAAATGTAACTGAAAAAAGGTATAAATTATTTACCTTGATAATGTGTGGAATTATTTCAGTCTCATAGGGCTTCGAGGAGTTCATTGAACAAGGCGATGAAGACAGTTCATTACGAAACTGCTATTAACCTTCCTTCGTTGTAATTTAGCTGACAGGCACTGCGAGGACTGCGCGCGCAATTTTATTGAAATTTGTTCGACTAGTTTCATGTCAAATATATGTTATTTTTTCCAGTAACTTTTGTATTTTTCTGCCTTTTTACATCACTAATAATGATGTCAAACACCTGGCAGTTGCATAATTAGGTGTTTATTATGTTTTTTTTTTAACGTGGGGTCTGTTGATTACATTGCGCCCAACGAAAGGTTAACTTATGAAATATTGGAACTCATATTTACAGACTGAAGATCGATAAACAATTTTACATCCGGAAAAGAAAGTTGAGATGACGAAATCGTAGTTAGCGTGTTAATCAGTACAATAACGTAAAAACTATCTAATTAATACAATTATATTAGAAATTCGGAAATCAAAAGTATAATTATTATATATAAATCAATACGTTAATAAAATTCCTTTTTAATTTCAGAGTAGTTTTTTGTATAGATTTTAAATAAAGAAAATACTTTTTACAAAGTTTTGTATTCATTATTATTATATAGAATTCTATTGAACATACATATTTTTATTCATTTTGTTGGTATAGAAATGTAGTATTGGTTTAGTAACTTCTACAAGCTCTTTTGCGGGTCTTATGCGCGAAGAATTTAAACATGTGAGGTATAAAAAGAAAATTACACGGAGCAGTGACGAATCGTAATTTTGTCTCATGATTATTAACGTTTTTTTAATGCGTTTAATAGTAATTCGTTTTTAAGCAGTTTTTAAACGACCCTTTGGTAGTGCCACCACCTATGAGGAGAACTGTTAAACTTTTTGGCTAATAAGAATTCAAAAGGGGGGAAGAGGGTGTGTGTGTGTTAATTATATAATTTATTGTATAATATTATTATATAATTTATTGTATAATATCATTATATAATTTATTGTATAATATTATTATATAATTTATTGTATAATATTATTAAATAATTTTATATTATTTAAAATTAATATAAATTTTAGATTGATGTACTTTTAAATTTTTCATATTTCGACAAAAAATTTAACAAATACGATTAAATTTCTGTTAAGTATTTCAAAATATATCTTCAAAAATGTTGCGCATAATTTCAAATGGAAAACAGTGCGAGAAACGATTTTTTACTCACGAAAGACCTAAAAAGCCTTTAACTCACAGTACATCGACCGAAGTTTTCTATTGTAACGGAGATAATTTAAATATGAAATAATTATAAAATTGCAATGTCGTGCAGACTTTAGTAGAAGTTAACAGTAACAGACTCATATTCTTCATCTTGAGATGATGGATGAAGTGCGATGATTGTCTTTTGTGTTCAACTTCAATCAAAGTGATTGAAGATACGGATGTACAAAATTTGAGATTTTCCTACTGATAATAATCTGCAACATCCAATATCAATTGTTCACAGCAATTTGTGTCACTTGTGTCATTCAAAGTACTCGAAAATGTTACAAAATGTTAATTAGTATCATAATTTTGACCGATCACAATGTTCTAGTTTAGCGTTTTTATTCATTGTTTTCTGCTTTATTCTGCAAGTTATTATTGGAGAATAATTCTTCAATGGTATAATGAACTTTTGCTTAGGAAAAAGTGCGTTACATCAACATACTTAAAAGTGTAATGTAGAAATCGGTAGAAGTAGTAAATTTTTGGATGAGTTATTTAATTTTTTTAAATGAAGTACTTTTGTATTAAAAACGTTAATTATATTTATTGTGCTATTTCTTTCTATCAATTTTTTTTTAATAAGTCGATAAGTTCAGATTTATATGTTCTTTTATTGCTTAATACTTAACATAAGAGATACACTGTTAAAATAGGTACTTGAAAATAAGTATAATGTACTCATTTCTGATTACATTCAATGCTTATCATGTTATACATAAGTTGCAATAATTTTGAAAAAGACATTCACTCAAAAATGAGTACAATGAGTAAATGATTTCCGACAAAGGCTGCCTTCATAAATCATTTTTAATAAATATCTATAATTTTAACCACCGGGAATCGAACCCAGTTCCTCAGGACCGCAGTCCAGTGACATATCCGTTAAATGATAATTTTAAATGAAATGAAATTTTTTATACTACTAGTTATTCTGGGAACAGTAGACCTCACGACCAATAAAAAACATATACGCCGTTTTTAGTGACTTCAAGGACAACACTTATGCCAAATTTGAAGAAAATCGCGCAACGCGTTGGGTCGTGACTGCGTAACAAACAAATTAACACGTCGCGAACACTCGGTCAAAAAGTTATAAAATACTCAATTTAAGTAATTACCTTTCAAAAAAGCAATCAACCAGATCCGTACAATATCAAATTATATAGGCTGTTCTAAAAATTTGCATGTCATGTTATGAAAAATTCACTAATTTTACGCAAAATGAAAGTACGTTATCTCCGATGATTTTGTATTCGTGTATTTGTCTTTTTAACTCGATACAATTTTAAACTGTTCGAAATCATTTTTAATAAAGTATACCTATTTTACGTTCCAAATACGAATACTTTCGAAATCAATTTGAATTTATGAATGAATAAGTAAAAATATTGTTCGCAGATTCTAACATTTTGAAAATCACAAATATGAAAACTGCATCTCACCACTGACCAAGTGCAACTAAAGCGTAGCATGTCGATTTATTTTTTTATTCTCACGAACCATCATTTTCCCCTATTTACTGGTGTTTTCAAGCGTGACCAGGGCATACTGAACCTGCGTTCAATGGCGCTGATCTGTCCACTACAGTAATCAAATGATCAAACAATTTGGTATTCAGAATTAGAATGAATAAGCGGCCGATGACATCGATTTCGTATTTGTCTTCTTTTTTTTAGAGTGAAAGAAGAGGATTACGTTTCGGTGTATTCTTAGCAGTATAATATATTTATAAAATAGGTGTATGTTATAAATAAATTATCAACAAAATATCATTCTAAAATAGCTAAAGAAGTATAAAAAACTTTCCTAAAATGTAGTTACATCCGAATTTTTATTATTCATACTTTTATTCATACCGTTGATAATGCTGTCATCTTTAAGCAGACCGTTAATGTTTTTTGATTTTTTTTTGGCCATAAAAAGATTTCCTAATATATCTTATTCTCTTAAAATGATGGGGGGTACATAACTTTGTTAAGGTTTTGGTTTGGTTTGGTTTGGTTAATTAACATCTCACTAGAGCTGCACAGTCTATTGGCGACATAAGGTTTTGAATATTGTTTTTTAAATAAAGGTGCTTGGGTAACGTAATTCTGCAATGCTTGAGAAATTGTAGAACTGAACAGTCCCCTTAATTCAACTGTTATATTACTTTACAGTATTAAAAAAAATCCTTAAGGTGACATGATTCCCCGTTCTCCCCTAAGGTATAAAATATTTTGTTAGTTGATACTCAAAGAAAACAACTGGTTGAAATTTAGAACTTAAAATTTTCTATAATTTGATTTAAAAAATTCGGTATTTCAGAATGGTAAAAGTCATTATGGAAGATTGCAATCTTATTGTTTATGACAGACAATGTGTTCGAGATTATTACAATTAACAAAAATTTGCAAATATTTTGAAATTTATAATCGAACAAATTTAATTAATAATTTTATTTAAAATTACACATCTAAAAACTCTGCCGTTATTTTGGTTCTAACCATCACCAACAAGAACCGACCAGTATTTATTTCATTACAATTCGCCAATAAAGTCCATTTTTTTCACTACAAATCGCCAAGAAAGCGATCTCCCACCATAAACGGTAGTTGCCAACCACGGTAACCCCTTCCAATGGCAGAACTTTTCGTCGGTCTAGTTTTGAACCCAAAAACCGCGAAGCTTTCAAAAGATGATCTGTCTGAAGATGAGGAAGAGGGCAGCTGCACGAACGATCTACTTACTCCTTTCCTGAAATCCTTGTTTTAGAAGAAAGAAAGATGGATAATTTGGTCAACATCTTGCTCCAGAGAAACGACGACCGACAGGACTGGGGGTTCTGCCTCGCTGTGGACTCCGAGAATCAGATTGTCATAGACAGGGTGAGATTGAGATGTTTTGTTTATTATAACCCTTTCAAAGTAATCTGATCGTTTTATCCGATTGAAAATGTGCGTATTTCTTTTCAGCTATTACTTTTTTCATTGGGCTACTGTAGTTTAAATAAGTTTTAGTATTCATTTTAACGAGGAAGATCGAATTGTAATATTCAGTGTCAAGGCAGTTGTAAATTTACATCGTTGTATAGCTTAGTTATCGAGAATCTGATCTCCAAAGTTTAATCTAATAAAACTCAATTTGTAAATGAAAAATCTGATTCTATTTTATTGCATAAGCTACGATAAGCATTCATGTACACAATTCCTATAAAACTATTATCGTCATATGTATTAATAGCCATGAAAAGGCTGAATGAGACAAAGATTTACTCATTCAAAAAATTTCCATTTGAACTTTTAAATGAAAAATTAAAAAGTTAATAATTAAATTTTTCATAAATGCTATATATAAAGACCTCCGTGGCCGAGCGGTTAAAGGCGTCAACTGGGAATAAGAAGATTCCTGGTTCGATCCTAGGCGATAGACTTGACAAAGAAAAGTAAAATGTAGTGATCTTGTGATCGGAGGGTTGCCAGCTTCGCTACAAAATGTTACTAGAAAAGTGGTCCAGAACATCCGCAAAAATTAACGGCGTGTATACGGGACTGGTGCACGGTAAATCTGATAGAGGTCCTAAGTCCCGACGTCTATTGAGGTTGCGTCTAGTGCCAGCTCAGTTGTTGTCTTTGTCATCTGACCATGGTTCAAAAATACGAGGCATCGTTCCCGGGTGTTTCCTCGAGATAGACCCCGAACCGTCGCCAATAGCCCACTGTGCAGCTCTAGTGCGACGTTAATTAACCAAAACCAAACCATACATGCTATATTTTCGAGAGTAAACAACCTTATTTTTGATGATAGAACATACTGTAAGTGCGTCTTACCTTCGAGACAACGAAGCAAGCAGTGGTTTGTGAAACATTCTAAATAAGATTGCAGAATAATCTGAGATTGGTTTGCGATAACGTGTAGGGGCCCGGCACCTTAATGATTAGCACATAGTATGCTATATCCTATAATTTCATAGTATCATATTCTGGAGTCAGATAAATTTATTAACTGACACAATACTAGTTTTTAACTATCTCTTCTTATTTTCAGTTGTTAACACCCAATTAAGATGATTTTATACAATCTTTCGAAATTGATAGGTCGTTCACTTGACCCCAAGTTGAAAATTACTGAGTGGTGAGTCAAGGCGTGAACAAGGTAAAGCAAGGCGTGAACTTATAAGACATAAATACTAGTAAATGTTTCTAATTAACCTAATATATCTATCTATTTTTTATTTTTTTTGTTGGAGAGGTCTCCGTGGCCGGGCGGTTAAAGGCATCAGCTGGGAATCCGAGGGTTCCTGGTTCGGGCCTAGACGATGGACTTGACAAAGAAAAGTAAAAAAGTAGTGCTCTAGTGATCGGAGGGTTACCAGCTTCGCTACAAAATACTAGAAAAGTTGTCCAGAATATCCGCAAAAATTAACGGCGTGTATACGGGACTGGTGCACGATAAATCTGATAGGGGTCCAAAGCCCCGACGTCTATTGAAAACGTTGGGTGCCAGTTCAGTTGTTGTCTTCGTCATCTGACCATGGTTCAAAAATACGAGGCATCGTTCATGGTTAAAAAATACGACGCATCGTTCATGGTTAAAAAATACGAGGCAACTTTCCCGGGTCTTTCCTTCGGGACAATCCACGAAAACCTTCGTCAATAGCCCAATGTGCAGCTCTAGTGCGACATTAATTAACCAAACACAACCATATTTAAGATTGTTGTTTTTTAAAATTAGTATTTAATAAACAACTATAATTAAGATTTTCGTCATCTGACCATGGGTTCAAAATTGAAGGGGTAAGTGGATGAAGGAGGTATGTAGCATTAAAAGAAAAAGGTATTGACATGGATCAAGGAGGTATGGCCTGTTTTTCAACACTAACAGCAGCACTACAGAAGCTTTATTAACAGAGATACTAGTGTCATGAAGGGGGTATGTGACCACCATAAGAAATGAAAAATTCGAAGTTAAATATCTCAAAACTTACTTTTTATTACGTCTCCTTCTTCCACTTATCCCTTCACCAGTGTTCCTCTTCGAGATAAATCACAAACCGTCAACTTAATAGCCCATTGTGAAGCTCCAGTGCGACGTTATTCAACCAACCATAGTTACTATTTAACGTTTATGTGAGTTGGTTAAATTAACATCGCAGTAGAGCTGCAAAATGGGCTATTGACAAGAGATTCGGGATTTATCCCGTAGGAAAGAGGCCTCCGTGGCCGAGTGGATTAGGCGTCAGCTGGGAATCCAAGGGTCCCCGGTTCAAAACCTTGCGATGGACTAGACTAAAGAATAGTAAAAACTAGTGATATTGCGATCGGAGGGTTGCCAACTTCGCTACCAAAATACTAGAATATCGTCCAGAACATCCACAAAAAATAACGGCGTGTATACGGGACTGATGCACGATAAATCTGATCGGGGTCCAAAGCCCCGACGTCTATTGAAGGCGTTGGTTGCCAGCTCAGGTGTTGTCCTCGTCATCTGACCATGGTTCAAAAATTCGAGTCATCGTTCCCGGGTCCTTCCTTCGAGATAGGCCTCGAACCGTCGCCAATAGCCCAATGTGCAGCTCTAGTGCGACATTAATTAACCAAAACTTGTAGGAAAGACTCGGGAACACTGCCTCGTAATTTTAAACCATAAATTTAACATTTAGAGGTGGGTATTTTGTTTCAACATGCAATTCTGCTAAACTATTGATAAGCTCACATGTGAAACAAATTATTATCATATCCAAATAACAGCATTTACTATCTTAGCCTGTCATTGCGCTTTTTTTTATGCCTGAGAAAAATAATGTGCAGCAAACTACCTTCGTTGGCCTGACAAAATATTTAAAAATATATTTGGCAACAAAAGTAATCCCTATGACCCCAAGAGGGGTTTGGGTCTCAAGGGATGCAGTAAAATTATCCAACAAATGAAAGAAATCATTTGAACATTAAAAAAATTATGTACTATTACATAGGTTAAAAATTTTTAGTAACATCTACGATCCAATGAATTTATTTCACAAAAAAAGGAAAGTGATACACGCGTCATTACTTGTTCCAATGTGGCATTCGACTCAGGGCTGCCACGTTTCATAATTTCGAAATCGCCAAAATAAAGACGAAAAATCTCCAAACTGGTATTACAATACATACACAAAATCTCCAAATGGTCGGTTATTTGCCAAAGTTGATAACTTTTTAGCGAGGATATTTTGTCTAGGATTTTGTTTTAGGATATTTTGTTCGATAGTTGTATGTCCGAATGCTCGCTTTCTTGTCTTGTGTTGGGGTTTGGTGACTGAAAGTCCAGTCAGAGACGTTTTTGTTTAACGATCTTTAGTTCTGATTTATGAAGAAAATTATTTTTAATGTGCTATTTCAACTAAAAATTTGTGTTATTCCAGAAATTTGAAACGGGAATTAACTCAGAAGAACGAGAATAAAAATCTACATATTTTATAATATTGTTTAGGAAATAAGCCGACCTACGCGCAGTTCTCTTGCTTAATTTTTTAAAATTATATTATAAATTTATAATTACATTTTTAAAAACACATTTTGTAAATTAATATTATTACTCTTTAACTATTATAATTGACCGAGTGACAATGATGTCTCTGTTTTAACTTGACCTTTCGGCATATGTTTGATACGCAGTTACGACCACACGTGTTGTTCGATTTTTTAAAAATTTGACATGAATGTTCCTTGAAGTCATTATAATCGACGTACATGTTTTTATTATTATTAATATTTTATTTTTGGTCGCGAGTTCTACTGTTTCCAGAATGACTAGTAAATATAATAATCTACATGTAAACAACCCATCAAAGTCCATTCAGTAATTCTTGCAGGATTGTCAAACAAACAAATTCTGAAAACTGTTTATTTCTTCTTATTCTTCTTCTGACCCCGATAGGAATGTTCTAAGAAATTTGTAATTTAGTCAAAATCCTTGTACTGACTCATAAGATATGTGTAGACAGCAATATGTTCTTAATTTCAGTTTTATGTATATCAATGGGAATATAGTCACTGTCTGAAAAACATGGTACAATGAAATTACAAAAAGAGTGAAAAACACAGAATGTGAGAGTAAAGGGAAAACGAATTTATCAATTGGCAATTATTAAGTTAATAGGAAAATAAAATTAGGCATTTTTAGTCAACAATAAACTTATATTAATTTTTTTTTAGTTTGAATATTTTTGACGACGATTTTCAGTTTTCCAATTAGTTAGTAACAATATGAAAGATTTCACTATTTATCCTTATTTGTGATTTTAAATCGTATTTATTTTTATTCAGATGTTTTCCATGAATACATATTTTTAAAAAAATCTAAAAGCAATATCGATGCTCATCAGTCAACACCAATGCGGATCCTGTTGAAAGCGGAGAGGATGCTTTCGACAGTTTTTCGCTGATTGAAAAGAATACGTTATCTTCATTCTTATCTATTCGGCGACATAAATTCACCAATAGCATCATTAGAGTTTGATTAGCAAATTTTACAACTAAGTTAGAGATTGTAGTATGATGCTGCTTTGAGAACTATGCAATTAGGAGAGAGTTTTATACATTTTTTTCTTTCATACAACAGTAAAGCAGTTTTTACTTACCTTACCTATATATAATTTGTGCAGATAGTCAGGTCACCCAAGTGTTGTCCTACTGACTAGAGATTGAAGACCCTTTGCACTTACGACCTTTTTAATATATTACTACCAAACGACCATTTGAAATCTATGTATTCGTTGAATTTTATTTAAATTATTGTAAAATGCACAAAAGACCGTAAAATAACAAAAATAATCACAAAATTGATCTGAATAAAATGAATATACATAGAATGTTTACTTGGTAAACATGTGTAGTAAATAATGTCTTGGAAATTTAAGAAAGAAAGTTTTGTTTAGTAGTGTATTCGATTTTCATAATCTGAAATCTTATTTATATTAATTAGACTATTTGAATAGACTATAGACAATTGAATTAGACTAATTGAATAAAAGTATACTATTAACTAGACTATTTAATTAGACTATTTTAATTTTTTTTGAAAAGTTGGTTTCACTTGTGTGAATACCTATTTTTAACGGTGAATATATCAGAAAACGAGTTGTTGTTTTCACAATAAGAATAACTTCCATCAGCTGTCTGAGAATGAAAAACTCGACCGTGTATACGAACCCTGAGTCGAAATTCTAAAAAAAAAAATTTAAAAAAAAAAAAATCGAAATTCTATTCCTTGTACAACCCAGGGACTCTTCCCTGCTCAGCCGATCCAATCTTTTCCCTAAATAAGTTTCATCTTCAACTCCTTGCAAAACCAGTGCCTTTTGAAGATGGACTCTCAAATGGATATTGTTTATCTGCTTTAAATATAGAACTGGGAGCGTAAGAGGGGGGGCATCCAGGGCCTTAAATCACATCTCCCGCTCAATGCATTAGGGGTGGACCACAAGAAAGGTTATTTTCGGACTAGAAATCGTGGACTGTGCATGCGTTTTAAACGGATCTTTACAATGCGCTGGGAGACGGTTAGTCTAAAGAAAAAATAGGAAATGAGCGCTACTGGGGGAATTGCTTTTATTTCCCAAGAGTAAGGTGCATTAGTGCAATCAAGAAATGTCATTGCTTTGCGTTTCTCCGAATGCTTGCGCAGTTTCCGGACTTGTGTTTTGGCTTTCTGTTCGCTATATATACATTTGTGTAATCATGAAGTGCTTTCATGGCAAATAAGAAATATCGCGTACAGCTTTGTAAGGTCTTTGCAATGATTTTATATTTTTGTGTTTCATTAGTATTTTTTTTATGTTATTCTAAATGAGAACAGGGTAATAAAATTTTTGACTTGTAACGTCTTTAAATTCGGTTCCGGATAAGAGGTGCATGTCGAGCGAAGTGGACCATAACGGAAATTTAAAAATGTTAATGACCTATGAATTTTTAACCAATAATGATGCTGTAATGATGGTGGTATCTTTGTTGACCTCATAAACGTATCTACAAATATAGTCATTACTTGCGTCATACGAAACGCTTACGAATCAGTCCGCTTTGAGTGCTCGTCATTTCAAAACGGTTTGTGTCATCCGAGTGAATTTAAGTTAATTTTATCCAGGTAAGATAATGTAGTTAACGTTAACAAATTAAAATTTTAATTCGCATCCCCTGTTGATGACGTTACGTTGCGCGTCGTCTTATTCAACCCCGTGGCCTTCTCAATAAACGCGACCTACCTATTTTTTTTTCTTATGTTTCATGATCACAATTTTGAATGTTTTTTTTTGTTGTTATAGGTACCTTAAATGGTAATTTTTAATAATTGTTTTGTGCTTGGTGTCTGCAAACGTAATATCTCAGTAACGGACAACTTTGGAATACAAGTTGCTAGTTATTTTTCTAAATCATGTTCCCGAAGAGCAAAAATGAAATTAATCAAGGGTTCAGTAAACTAAAATATAAAAGTAAATTTATTTAATATATTCTCAAGAAGAAGAAAAAATACTCTATGTACGAAAAAGTTTTTAAAATGTGGGTTGTATAATGGTCAATGAGTTTTTGAATGTTTGTTTAATTCGGGTTTATTCTAGATCACTTCATTTCAGAAGCAAAATATTTAACAGCAATTTTAGATATGAGTCAATTGTGAAATCTATTTAAAAAACTGAATACATTTTATTCCAAATAATTATATGAGTATATTTAATTGTTTTTTAAATAATTGCCTGATTTTACTCATTAAAGGATCAAAACTCCATGTATATGCTCTGTTTCTCTTAGAATAAATATGCGAGTGCTACTCTTATATTGAAATAAATGTTATTTTTTGAGCAATTTGAACTGCTATAAAACAATTCCATCAAGTGAAACCGTGACCGACACTGAATACTATTTGAGGTCGTCCCAAATTGTCTAATTAGAACAATCATTAAACTCTATCAGACTTCCCCATCTTCTTACTCATGCCACCCACGCAAATGCCCTTGCCACAACCACACGAAAGTTTAATGTACATAAACTATTTTTTTCTCTCCAAGATCCTTCTCTCTTCCAGTCTTCAACACGGGATCAAATCATTCACCGGAAAACTTGAGTTTATCGTCTCCTAGTAAACCGTAATGTGGCGCCGATCGCTTTTTTTTATATAAGTATGCGAATCGGGAGATAGGGATTTCTGCTTCGATAATGGGGATTTTTTTTTATTCGATGGTTTTATTTTGTGATATGGTTGGTTGAATTGTGGTTGTTATCAGGGCCGTCCTTAGCAGTCGTGGGGCCCTGTTAAGACTTAGTAGCGGGGCCTCTCTCAAAATTATGAATAAGTTTGGATGATACATAAGTTATGGCTGAGTAAATCTGATTTTTGAAAGATTTTTCAACTCAGGATATTATTTTATCAACTACAAACGTTTGTACTATTTTACACGGCCTGAATGGAGGTCTGAATTAAAGTCGAATCCAAATCTGTATTTAGTAAAATTTCGTATTTGCTTAAATATGGCAAAGGTGATACATTTTCTATAAACACCAAAAAATTTTATATTCCGTTTAAACACGTATGTTAATTGTGTTTAATAGAAGCAGCAAAATTTTTGTCTTATGCGGAGAGAAATTAATGACTGACAAATGTTGGCTTTTTAAAAAAATAACATAGTATGGAATTTAGAATTTTTTTAGAAAGATTCATTAACCATATTAATTGTTAGCGTTTTTCCATATTGCTAACGCTAAATTTCAAAATTGCTACATTTCAAAATCGGATCGAGTAGGAAACGAATTGGGTGGTGCTGCCATCTAGCGAAATAACTAAGAAACAATGTTGTAGGTAAATGAATTTAGCATAAATTAATATTTATATGGGTTGGTAGTCTTCTATAAGGGGGGTAGAAGAGGAAGGTGCCCGTTCTGAATGATGTGCAAAATATTAATTGGTACTGATTTAGGATCCGACATAAAAATTACAATTTAGGTAATAACAAAACCTCTATACTAGGGCAAGGGTATTTTTAGATTTTATGAAAAAATATTCCTTAAATAACTTAAGGGAGACCCGAAGTCCAAATACAAATAATTTTATTACTGAATTCAGAAATTCCATTTTTTACGTTATTAGAACATCTCTTTCTGAATAATAATCAACGAAAAATTGTTTGCGTTTTTTAAGCCTAAATATGTTTATTTTAAAAACACTAATCCTCTTTAAATGTTTAATATTAAAAAAAATTGTTTTAATAACATCAAAGTATATACTACATACGTATAAAAAGATTTATGCAAATTTGTGTTTTAATTTTTTTCAAAAACTTATTTTAAGTTCTTAACCTAAAAATATTCACATTTTTATGTTCATATTAATAAACTATTCCTACGTTTATATAACAAATACTATAGTTTGAAAAACTATTAAATTATTAGTTTTCAGTAATTTTTTTGCACAGCCTTAGCACTTTAAAAGTGATCAAAAACATATTTTGAGTAAATGACGAATGTTGCAGACGAAAACTTGGTAGACAGACGATAAATGGTATATAAAAATATTAAAAAAAAACATATGATCTCTTTCTTTCACTGCTTTGTAATTTTGTACACGCCTTTTTAAATATCAATTAACTTTCCTTAACCTAACCTTACAATAAATTAACCTCTTATCTATAAATCGTTTCCTTAATTTTTTTTTTATCGGACTGTGAGGCTCAGTTTTTTTTAACAATCTGTTTGCTTTTTTGTTACTAGCTACTGTACATTGATGACCCATTTTAAAATCATCCTTTATTAATAAACCCAGATCACTGACTATATCACGAGTTAGGATTTTAGTCTCTTTTTAAAAAAATAAGCAGCCTTACTATTTTTGATACCCATATGTAAAAACCTGACATTTACGGTATTAATGAGGTAAACGTCATCACACTTTACGTTATAGTCAAGGAACGTTGCACACTTTGAATACTTTATCTCAAAATTCTGAGTTAGGACGTACCGCACTTGATAGCCAACCCACCAATGTTGTAACAGAAAGCAAAATTACTGGTTGTGGCTCTAATAGTCATTCCTTGGGCGAATCTTTTTTTGCAGGTGGTGTCGGGCACCATGTGCAGTTTCTACATGAGTCCTGGAGACGCCGTGCTGAAGGTGGCGGGGCGCAGCACGAAGGCCATGGCAGTGGAAAAGGCGCGTCACCTCATTGTGCAGGCCGGAAATGCCGTGGAAGTCATCATTAAAAAGTATGTCCACAAAAGAGTTTTATTATTAGAGAAATTAAATTTTTTAATTGAACGTATGGGACTCGGTACCATGTAAACTTTTATTTTTGACTTTTTGAATCAAAATAATAATGCATATTATTTAAATGCATTTTAAAAAACCGTATTTTACAAAAAAAAAATTGTATTTTTTTTTAAATTTATAATTTTTCTTTTTATTAACTTTTTTTTGTTGACAAAAACTCTAGGCTTTTTTTAAAAATATTTATATTTTTTCACCAACATTTTTCTTAAATTTTTGTAACTATAATACATAATATTTATCATTAATAGTCACTTTATTTTTAATAGGTACACTGTAAAAAAAGGTACTTAAAAATGAGTACCTGAACCTACTCGCTTTTGTTTGAGTACAATTGCAGAGTAAATGAGCGATAGTATACTCAAATTTATGTAATCGTACTTTCTCACAAACGAGCAGTGTGATTTAATATTTCTAATCTCATCTTCTGTCCAAGCCGTCTTAACACAACGACCTGATAAACTTAAAATAGTTGTTCAGAACATGGTTTCTACATTATTTGATGTCGATTGGTTAAATGAAAACTGTGTTATTATAACTCAAGTATCTTACTTCCCATTCTTTGGGCACACCTTTTTGATTATTCTTCTGTTCATAACTTCTTCATGTCGCTCTGATAGTACAACGGATAAGGCTGAAATGGGTTCGATTCCCGGTAAGTCTTGGTTGTAATTGTTGATATTTACTGAAAGTGATTTACGAAGAAAAGCAACGGCTTTTTTTTATTCATTGTACTCATTTTTTAGTACATGTCTTTTTCAAAAATGTAACTTATGTATCCGGAGGTAAGAGAAGCATCGAATGTAATTAAAAATAAGTACATTTAACTTATTTTTTAGTACCTAGTTTTAACGGTGTACGTTTCAATTTTACTTGAACATAAAAATGACAAGAAGAAAAAAAATTCTAAAATTAATTTTGTGATTTCTTTTAATTTTACACAGCTTTTACCAATAATATGGACACACAAATTTACCCTAATACATAGAAAAGATAACGACACAATCAGAAATTTAATTACTTTTAGTTTCTTACATAAACATTTAGCATTCATTTAAAGTTATGAAAACATTGCAATAGTTACTTAAGTTAGTTACCAGACTTATTTTCGAACTTTACAGGATGAGTGAAACCTTTCATTTTTATTCATAATCTTTGTTTGATCACCTTTTGAGAACTATTGCCCTATAGTACAATTAAGAATAAAAATGAATTAAAGCTGATTAAAATTCAGTTTCTTTTATTAGACCAATTAATTAAAATAATTGAGAAAAACATTTTGTGAAAAAAAAAGAGTGGAATTAATAATCGGGGTACTGAAGCACCCCCACCTAAAATCGCCTATGGGTGTAAGGTGCCTTTTGGCCATCGAAAACCTCCTTGGACGTATAGTTTAGTGGAGAATAATTTAAATTTGTATGTTATTATCGCACACCAGATTTTTAATTCACTGGAACCGGTTCCAGAAGCATTCCCGCTAGGCACGTCCTTGAAAGCCCCGAAATAAATTACATATACGATAAACCACCCTTTTGTTTGCCATGCCAATCAATGCATTGAACCTTTCACCCTCGCAAAAGCCTTTAAATCACAGCCACTTTCCCACGTAACACTGCAAAATCCTTCGATAACAAAGAACTACTACGCAGGTGATGCAGCGCAGAGGGGAAAAAAATAAATCGGAAGCTATCCAAGATTTAACTTGTTGATTTCCCGCATTCCGCACGTGATGCCAGATTTCGTAAGTCCCTTTTCTCTACCAGCAGGCGGGATGGGGGGGGGGGGGGGGGGGATGGAACAGGGGCAAGGTGAACAACTAAACTCCGATTGTTCGGAGATCGCAATTAGCTGCTTTCGCATTCAAAGTGCATTCGGAATTTATGGGATAAGGCGAATTTGGGGAGAATGATGCACATTCGAGTGACCATACTGGGACCAGGTATCGAAGGGTGAGTTGGAAATTGATTGATTGGCTTTTTTTTATATATATACCTCGAATAATAAATTTAGCGATGTGTAAACAACATTGCTGTGAGTCCCTTTGTCTTAAAAAATAATTACAAACACTAAGAAACGTAGCATATTAAGTTTATAATATATTTCAAAAATGATTGATTGTTATATGGTTAACATATATTTGACATAATTTCGCAAAAAAATATATTTTTTATTCAAGGATAGATTATCTGTAATGTATCTGTAATGGACGAGTAGCTAACTAACAGTTGAGGCAACAAAACCGTAGGCCTTTATTTTAGGGCTTAGAGTGCCCCATAGAAAAATCGGTCATGTTTATACAAGCATATGTCAAATATAAAAAGTTTTTTGTCTATTTTTCCGGGATATTGAAAAACTTATTCGTGATTTTTGACAGTTGAATCAGGGGTTTTAATGTGTGTTAATTTATATGTAGTAATATGTGTTTTTGTATCGCATTGGCGAAAATGATCAGCTTAAAATATCTTCTGGACGGCCCTCCATTATTCGAAACTTAAAATTGAATCACTTGTTTCCCGATTAAACAATTTTGATTAAAAAAACAACCAAACTAGATACAAAATTAAAATAAAAAGTTAAAAACAACGACAATTAACAGTTATCTTTACTTTAAAAAATAGTGAAAAACTGTAACTTTTTCTTAAATTAAAATCATTCATTACAACGTAGACTACAACATGTATATGGAAATATATAATTATGACAGCAATTTTGAGGAGGTTAAAGTTAATGCTATCTATTCAGTTTAAAATTTTTGTGTTTGTGACGTAAGAAAACGAATTCATTTTTAACCGACTAAACAACCGGCGCCAACCGAAACTTCAAAATAAAACCGCCAGAAATTTTAAATTAAAACCGTCAAATCGCGCGCCAAGTCGGGAGGTTATAAATTTGACTGTTATGTATTTTTTTTATATATGTTCGCGCAGGATTTTGGTTCTAATTCAGATATTTGCACAATTCTATTTTTGTTGGATAGGAAATATTTCACTTGGGAGCAATTTGAAAAAAAATATCCAGTTATCCAACATTTAACTACCCATAATTCTCAATTAACCGGACGTTTAAAAAAATATTGTCCGATTTCGAAAATTCTTTTTTTTTGTTGGATAGAGAAAAACCCACTTAGGAAAATCTGCAAAAAAATAATCGGTTATCCGGCTGTTATATATCCAGAAGTGTCGATTAACTGGAGCTTTTTTAAACAATTTATCCGATTAACAAATATTTTCATTGTTTAACTGAAGTTGTACAACAATGGCATTTCGTTTAACCAGTATTTATTGGCATTTATAGGGATTGTTTTGCAAAATACGTTGTTGAGCACAAGTTGCTACTTGAATTTTTTGTTGAATAATAATAGGGGGCGAAGCCCCCTGCTAAATTAAAAACTAAAAAGGGAAAAATAAAATAATCTTTATAGAAAAAAGGAAAACCGACTTTAAGGAAAATGCGCTAAAAAGTAAAAAATAATTTTTAATTTTACGAATGAGTTGAAAAAGTTGAATTATTGAATATCAATTTTATACTTAGTACAACTTTTTGAAGTTGGTGCCAATTTACAAAAATCATACCTAAATTTGGCTCCGGTTTCGAAAGTTTGAATTAAATATAAAATTGATATTCAATAATTCAATTTTTTCAACTCAGTCGTAAAATTAAAAATTAATTTTTACTTTTTAGCGCATTTTCTTTAACGTCAGTTTTCCTTTTTTTCTAGAAAGATTATTTTATCTTAAATGAAAATCATTCATTACAACGTGGGACTACAGCATGTATATGGAAATATTTAAGTATGACAGCAATTTTGAGGAAATTAAAGTTAAAGCTATCTATTTAGTTTATAAAATTTGTGTTTGTGACATAAGAAAACGAATTCATTTTATTATTAAATAGAAAAAAGTTTACTATGTAATCGTACAACGTTTTTATTTAAATGCAATCTCCGATATTATACTCATCAATCTCTGCCTTTTTCAATTCAAGATTGCGATTAGTGAGAATGCTGCAAAACACAAATCTCGGAGTGAGTTAAATGACCCCTAAATTCCCCATTTAATAAATAAATGGTTTTAAATTAATATGGTGTTAAATACAATTTTTCGTTTTATTTAATGTTAAGTGTGTTAATAATGCGTCACTCAAAATGAGAGGAACGCTATCTTTATGATATGTTGATATGCAGGGTGGTCTCAAATTATTCGGCGATGGTCATGTTTGGGTGTTTAAGTACACAATAAACTATTCTTATGCCTACACTTAAAATACTTTATTTGTTGCTACTTCGCTAAGCGATTTGTTTGAAATATAAGTGAAGTAGTTTTGCCCAAAGTAATGTCCTATAATGTTAAATGTGATACAGCCGAACAATGACCATCGCCCAATAATTTATGCTTGTATATTTTTATTAACTATTTTGTAGTTAGTTTATTATTCAAAGTAATACATCCTGTTGATGCAAAAAAAGAAATAAAATTTAACACTACGTTTCTCCAATAGTATTGGAAAAAAAACTATTAAATAAAATTGAAATTAAAATTTAACTTATTTCGATATTTTGTTTAGGAAAGTGGTGCAAACAAACTGTTGTCATGAGATTAAGTAAGAGCTCAATGTAAATATGGCTTTTATTATCAGTGTCATAATCTACCGTTAGATGGCAGCACGAACATGTGAAAGGCAGTGCTGCTGAAACAGCAGAGTCGCGCAGTTCTCTTAATCCAGATTTACACAAAATTATAGGTTATATTTATTTTTGATAGGTTACAGTTTTATAATTTGTATAGTTATATAATGATAGGTTATGTAAAGTTTTAACCCACTGACGCTCACGCAATTTTTTAAAAAAGTACATTTGTTTTCCCTGCGTATTTAAATACTTTTTTTTGAGCATTCTATTTTAGATTATTTAAATTTTTTTAAATAAGTATAAAGATACAGCTTGTAAGTTCTACCTCAAACCTACAAATTGGGGGGGGGGGGGGGGGAGAGTCATGGAAAAAAAGTGTTTGTGCACTACTATTTTAACAGAAATACTCCATATAATTAAAAAATTAAACATTTTGAACTAGTAATATTTTTAATAAAAAAATTGATGTTTTGAAAGAAGTAGAATTTTATGAAAAAGTTTTAATTGCTTAATTTAGTTACTGCTTTAAGGGAAATAAGTGTTTCTTTTCACTGTTAATTAAAAAAAATCTTTAAAAAAAATCTTTGAGAATTTACCCAAAGTTTTCTGTATTAAAATTTTTATTTTTAATGTTGGGGAGTTTGAAAAAAAATGCAGTGCATGATGTTCAGATAGCTTTTTTTTATTTGGTGGAGCTATGGGGAATGAGGAAAGTTGGTTAACTATTTTAAGCTGTTTTAGTACGTGTCAATAAAAATATATAGTATTACTCTTGTCCCATTCCGTGTTCGGCTTCTCTTATTGGCGCCGGCAAATCGTCCCTATCAGAGTGAAATGGTGTGCGGGTTTCATTATATTATCAGAGATATGAAATTCTTTTAGAGGATGAAATTGGAATGAAAGGAAAACGAAAAATACTCATTGTTGTGCGAGTTTTGTCGATGAAGTGTTTAACTAAAATACAAGTGCAGATTGCGTAAGATCCTATCTCAAGAGGTTTGGGTGGCCCAGCGGTAGAGCATTCGACACGCAATCAGTGGGTTGTGTGTTCGAATATCGCCTTTAACAGTGTAACGAGCATTTATTCGGAGAGTTGCCGACTGCTTTCCTGGTCGTCTGCAAAAAAAAAGCATCCGACGAGTATAGAGTCCAGTGCACGTTAAATCTGTTATGATTCAAAGGACTCACGAATACGTAAGGTGTGTGCGGTACCAGCTCAAGTGTTGTTCTTGTCATCCGAGTATGATTCAAAATTACATGGGGGACGCGTTGGCTTAGTGGTAAAGTTTCCTACTAGTAATCGAACTTTATTCCCACTAGTAATGCGAGTTCGAATATCTACATGGTAGTTGCAGGGATCTCGTGATCGGAGGATTGCCAGATTAGTTTCGGGTCCCCCAGTTGCCTAGTGGATAAAGGCGTTCGGCTAGTAATCAGATGATTTCGAGTTCGAGTCCGACTGGTGGACGTAGATAATTAATTGAATGGATAAGATTAAAAAGGAAAATATTTCAATTGGCAATTGGATTCCAATGGAATATTTTGTTTTTTAATTTCACCCATTCAATAACTTATTTTCTGTTTGGAAATATTTGAATTTATAAAATATTTAACTTAATTGAACGTGAAAGAAACTCCGATATGAGAAGATGATATTGGCTTGGTTAACAAAAGAAATGAAAGAAGAAGCCAAATAAGTTGGTAAGAGAAGGAAATGAATAACAATCACTGCACGACTAATATGTTTGGAGTCCTATTAAGACATTTTAGTGAGGATTGAAAATTGTCGAGTTTGCTTTTATACGTTAGGAATACAGTATACGAGATACACTTTGCAATTAAATAACCTTAAATAAACGATATACCTAAAAATTTTTGCAAACATTTCTGTAATAGTAAACACTACGCTATAGTTTTTCAAATTCGACACTACAAAAATGCTCAGCAAGTATGACAAGTATATTAACGATTAAAACCCCAGCTCTCAAACCGTAAAACACTCCTACGCATATTCTGAGCTTTAGCTATATTCTGTTTATTTCGCCCAATCGGTGATATTCAATTTTTAATTTTTTCATTCATTCTGAACTTACATATTAACATTAGGATGTGTTCAAAAGTGGTATTGCAATATTTTTAGTAACCGATATTAAACAACGAAAGGCCTGCAATCTTGCGGTTGAAGTTAATGAACCTTTTACCCCCTCGTTCGAAATTATTACGTTGTCAAGGGGGGGGGGGGGTTGTGGGGGTGGTCCCCATCAGTCAATAATTCTTCAAGTCTGCGTATTCGACATTTTACATATTCATTTAAAATAAATCGAAATTTTAAAATAAATTGGCATTTTTGTTTAGAATATCAATTTTTTTTTTATCATTCGACAATTATGGTCCTTTTTAGATGGATTTCGATATTCACAAGCAATTTAAATGAATAGTTGTGGCTTCAAATCGAAGACGAATTTAATTATTATTAGTAGATGAACAAGCAAACTTAACAAGCGAACTGTAACAAGCGAAATAATACGTTGAATGTATGATTAGGAAAATTACTAAATTATTAGAACTTCCTTATTAAGAATTTTCAGTCAGAATTGTTATCTTTCGCCACCATCCACCCCTCCCCTTTTTTTTCAATCACTATAATTTAGACAAAGCAAATTGACATCTCCGAAATTTCTCGACAACCCCCTTCGTTGCCCTCGTCTAGGAATTATCCAAATTCACTTTTTCTTCTTCCATAATTTTAGTATGGCAAGGTCGGCAAAGAACAAGAGTAGAGTGCACGAAATTCCCCGTGTCAGTTGGCAGAGTAACGTAGATCGGGCGGCCACTCCCACGACGCTTCTAATCCACCCCTCGCCATTCGTTCTAAACTTAGAAACTTCTCCAGCACACTGTGTGGGACGATTCTCTCTCTCTGGATTCTTGTCAGCTTCTGCCTTTTTAAGACTCCCCATCAAACGGAGACTGAGTTTTCATATTTCCCACCTTGAGTTGCACTTTCGTACTGTCTTTCTCACTCTTTAACTCAAAATGCTCTTTCAGTTTTGTTTTTAACGTTCTACAAATAATAGCTAGATTTTATAGAAAACTATTCTTTTTCGAAGTGAAAATACAGTAGACCCTTTTGGCCACAACCCCATCATTATAACGATCTCAACTGAAAGTTTCTATTGATTGATTAGTTTGTATGTTATATTTTATTAGATCGTTATATCGAGACTCTATAGTAACTGAGTTTATGTACTCAGTCATTTGACTTTTTGTTGGTCTTAAAACTTGTTTTCTGCATATGTAAGGTCCTTTAATTTTCAGATTATAACACTATTATTTCATATACATTGTACCCTCTAAAGTCTTTTCTCATCCCCTCAACTTTTGAACATCGAAAGCTATGGTTATATAAATGGTGTCTAGATATAGGAAATTGTCTATGCACTAAACGATGAGACCGTTTACAGTGCTATAATCTAACAGCAATGTACGGAGTTATGATGCACACCTCTGAAACTATACAATATACATGATAATAGTTAATGTACAAAGTTGTAGAGTAGCATCCATTTGGTACAGAAAGACACTTGCGCACATGAATTGTATTAATAGAGCTCCCATTTGTTTGCTTTGCGCCTTGGTAGCTCTCTTTTATACATACCAAAAGCGTAAACTCCTCCCCTGTGACGCATTTCATAACAATGGAAATTGCGAACAAATAAACGAGTGTTGTACGCGTTCTATTCATTCACAACTAAATGAACGCTCCTCTGCAACTTTGTAATTGATTATTTCATGCATGCAATTTTATATTTACAAAATTAGCTTTAGCTGTATTGGGCTTTAACCTACGATATATGTGGTAAACGAGCCTGTGGTTGTTACTTGATAGTAAAGAAGAGTATCTGATTTTAAGGTAGCATCTATTGCATAGTTTCTAAAACTTTTCGAGAGCTCCTGCACGCTGACTAGTGATATTGTTTATAAAACTGTCTTCTGACAACTGTAAATAAATCAAACTTAGTTTTTCCCTTTTTGAATTCATACCGTCGAATGAGAAATCCAATGTCCAGGATGCAGATCAATTGTGAAATTATGATTTTTTTAAAGAAAATGTTTGAATTGTTCGCTCACAAATTATTATATTTTATATATATATATATATATATATATATATATATATATATATATATATATATATATATATATATATATATATATATGAAAGAAAATTCCTATAACCACCCCCTTTTCTAATCCTGACCCCTCTTAAAATCCCTTAACATCTATCCCTTAAATTAACTAAGCACAATCTGTGCCTTTTCTCTCTTATTCCAAGAACTCACTTTTTCCCTAAAAGATTATCCCTACCAATCAACGACTGTGCTTCCGAACCGATACGAATTCCCCATTTTCCCTCTTGGTAATATGAAAAATCCCCATCTCACGACACTTGGTGTTCGGCTGCCGACACGAAAGGATGTAAGCTAATTCTCTGAATAAACATGTTTCTGTGAAATCTACTCGGCCCAATCATGGATTAATTTAGTCACGACTGCAATTAAACTAATGAAATGACCACCCAGTGGAACATTTCAAAAAGTCGACAGCGATTGAAGTCCTGTTACGGCGAATTTTAGCGCACATAGCTTCCCATAGCCATGCTAGCCGAACACTAATCCAGCAGATGTCCGAGCCAACGTACAGCGATAAGTGGCCAACCGGAATACCATTCTGGAACTGAAACGCATCCGTCCTAGGAGGTTTCCTGCCGTGAAAAACTATCGTTCATTACCGATCCCGACGGATTTGTAAGCCGGTTGCCGAGAATGAGTCCTACTGCGTAGTTCCTGGCACATAGAAAGCCGAACCGAAAGTTGATATCCGCAAACACCAGTACACGTTCAAGCTCCGAAAGAACAGAAGCCCGTCTACCTTTTAGAAGATGCGACGACCGCTTCGACAAACATGGGCGATTCGAACTTGCAACGGCAGCGACTCCAGAAGCGCCCTACAGAAACGAAAGCGACCGGTACCTGCGGCGCCATGACGTACGGAGACAGCTCCCGGCTTGCCCTGAACCGCCGACTCGTGTGTTTTTCAACCTGCTGAGAAATTAAACTCCTCATCTTCAAAATAAAGTGTCTTCGAAACAGTGAGTACTCTGCCCATCGCGAAATCAAAGTGATCAGTGAAACTGAAACACCAAGAAACGAATGTGCTCGTTAGTTTCGATTCACATGTTGTGTTCATTTCTACAATTTGTGTGCTGTTTCGATACGAATCAAAATATTCACCAGTATCAATGTTCGTGAAATCAAAGTTCTGCAAGTTACATAAATCTCCGTGATCAGTGTGAAAGACCAAGAAATGAATGTTCTCGACGAAAGTTAAGTTTCGATTTTCCTTTTGTGTGCATTTCTACGATGTGTGTGCTGCGTCGATTACGGTCAAAACATTGACCAGTGCCAATGCTTCGAAACGAAACCATGTGTATTTTTGATAATGTTTGAAATATTTTTAAAACTTAATAGTTTTCAAATTTAAGCAATATTGATTTTTTTTAATTTAAATTGTAGAAGTTTAAATTGAATTTTATTTGAATAATTCACTGTTTAATTAATTAATTTTAAAGGCTTACTAATTAACTGATGTTTGTTTTTCATATTAATTATTTTTAAGTGTTTCCAATTAAATTTATTTTTTGTAAACAAAGATTTTTTTTATACAAGAGTTAGCAGTTTGTAATGTTGAATAGTTTCAAAGAATTAATTAAACTTGATAGTTTATTTCAAAAACTGTTTTGAATATGATCATTAATGAGCTATTGTGTAAAATTTTGTGATCAGGAAATTGATTTTGAATTTTAATTATTCTAATTATTATTATCCATTATCTAATTTGCTATATTGGTACAACGTCAAGTTAAAATGTCAGTAAACAAAGACACACCGAGTAGTCAAGCTACTTTAATTTCAACTGACAATACTAACTCTAATTCTGCCATGAACCAACAATCCTCTGTAAATGAAACTGAAGCTAGTTCATCGAATTTAACTCAGGCTACGAATTTAATTTTCCCCAATTATCTTCCGTCTTTAGTATGTTTTGATGAAGGTATGTCCATCACTTCTTGGTTGTGTTATTTTAATACTCATGCACCTAAAGATGAACAATGGAAGTTGGAAAATATTAGTTCCTTCTTAAAAGGAAATGCTCTTAAGACCTATATCAATGATGGATTACACTTAAATGATTGGAACTCTTTGCAAGAATTACTTATTGAGACTTTCCTCGAACCCAAATCAATTTCGTTTAATACTTTCACAAATCTAAGATTCTATGCGAGAGATGATATTTCTTTGTACTTCCATCGTAAAGTTCAAGCAGGTAGGCATTTAGGTCTTTCGACCGAGTTGGTTATTCAAGGATTGACGGATGGTTGTCCAAATTTTATGCAAACTGCTCTTGTTGGACATACCATACCTTCCACCAGTGATTGGCTAAATTTAGCAAATAAAGTACACAAAATCAATCCACCCCCTTCACACCAAACTTCTTATGAACCTCGCAATATTGGCAACAGACCTTTTGGACGTTTCCAATATCCTAACACTCGAAAGCTTACTTCCCCCTTTTCTGACCCTTATACAATATTAAAGAAAAGATCAGATGTGAACTATGAAATTGATTTTATCAACAATGTAACGAAATTACCTGAAATAGTTCACATCTCCAAATTAAGACCATACTACCCCCCTGATCAATTGCGTTTAAGGCATGAATAATTGTTAATAGTACTTAGATTTTTTATTACCATGTATTTTATTATTTTAAGTTGTTCATTTTATTTGTATAATTATTTTCAAATGTACCCAAAGTGTTATAGTATGTCAGTGCACTTATTTTCCACTATTCCATGGAATAATACAGAACTTTGGAACAATCAACCTAACATAGGTTCACGAGGATCCTCATCACTCAACATTCACTCACTAAAAGTGAACTGTTTTCAGAAAGTTCAAACTTTCTTCAATGGCCATCTTTATTTTTCAACACCTTTTTCATGTAAAAGGTCCTTCAACAAATGGCGGCCAAAACAACATCTTTCATAAAACATGCAATTTTGATACAAAACTCGTATTAAAATTTGTAAAAAAAATTTGTTTTTTCGTTTTCAGGTACTTTTGGAGACAACTCGAACTGATGAAGTTGAGTTAGTCTTTCATTTAAAGTTCAAGACAAAAATTGAATTTTCAAAAAGAAGGGTATTTTGAATAACGTTATACATGAAGATGTTTGTTGAAGCCTACCATTTTCATTTTTTTTCTTTTTTCAACATGTGTGAAACATCACGCAAATGTTTCCTTCGATTTTATTTTTGTCGACATGTCATTTTGTATATCATATCTATTGCGCGTGCATTTCTTTTGAAATATTGTGTATGGAAATACTTTTGATGTTTTGAAATGTTTGATGATATAATTTTTTCTCTGTGTTTTGTGTCTCCAGCAGTCAATGTTTGTTTTTGATAACAATTTTTATGTTCTTGTGAATCGAACCGGGGCACCGTCGTTTACACACCGTATGTCCATGAATATTCAAAATTTTCACTCCACCTCCGTCATTAATATGTCTTTTCTCCTTTTCCACTTTCAGATTCTTCATGTTGAGCTTGTGGTCTGATCAACCATTTGGTTAACATTCTCTTCATTTCTTTGCATGTCTTTTCTCGCATTTGTGCTCATCGCTGGCCGATGTGTATGATTTTGCGGGAGGGAGATGAAAGAAAATTCCTATAACCACCCCCTTTTCTAATCCTGACCCCTCTTAAAATCCCTTAACATCTATCCCTTAAATTAACTAAGCACAATCTGTGCCTTTTCTCTCTTATTCCAAGAACTCACTTTTTCCCTAAAAGATTATCCCTACCAATCAACGACTGTGCTTCCGAACCGATACGAATTCCCCATTTTCCCTCTTGGTAATATGAAAAATCCCCATCTCACGACACTTGGTGTTCGGCTGCCGACACGAAAGGATGTAAGCTAATTCTCTGAATAAACATGTTTCTGTGAAATCTACTCGGCCCAATCATGGATTAATTTAGTCACGACTGCAATTAAACTAATGAAATGACCACCCAGTGGAACATTTCATATATATATATATATATATATGGTGCATCAAAAAACATCATAGTTTTAAATTTTGATGGCCCTATGCTTAAAGTGTTCTACTTTGGTTGAAAAGACACTGTGGTAAATATTAGACAATTTTTAAGATGCTTAGGGGGTCCACATGCGTCCCGCAGAATGAAATTTGCTTACATTCCTAGCAAATACTAGCAAAACTAAAATAACAATAAATAACAAAGACAAATATTAAACTAAAAATAACAATAAATAACAAAGACAAATATTAAACTAAAAACTTTAATATAACATAAATAATACAAAAATAACATAATAATAAAATATAATAATAAAAAACACCAAAAAAGTTACCAAAAGTACCATTTTTACAATTCTACTTTAAAATCTGCTTCCCTGACTCTCCTGTTTGTTAGCAAAAATAAAGTTGGAAAGCTGCCAAAAATAATATACAATTTTCACTCTTTTATGTGAATTAAAAATAAATTTTTTGTAGCAGGTGAAACTATTATGTTTCATGGACATTGAGCTGTTCTTTCATTGGTTGATAGTTTGATGACTAATAGCATATGCATGTGTTAGACAGAGTGCAGAAGTATTTGCTGTTCCAGTGTTATTTTTACATCTGAAGAGTGAAGAGGTCATTATTCTTTTCCATGGCCAAATCAGGTAAAAATTATGACCACAAAGAGACTCGTCTTAGTGCTGAAGTTTTTGGAATTGGAGCTGGAATTACTCAAGCTGATGCAGAGATAACAGGATCCAGGTTGCCAACAAACAATCAAGTTTTACGATGCTACATGTTTCATCAATGTGAAGGACTACAGCTTTACCGAACAAAGTATGAGAATGCCAAGATAGTTTTAAAAAAGATTATTCCATTTTATCAAAAAGGAAACATTCCAATCATTACTGAAAAAAAAGCATGCGAGAGGATAATAACTTTGTTTCAGAAGAATGCTAAACTTCCGAGAAATCCCGGTAGACCGTCGGTCATTAGCATCTGCACAGGCAAAGATCCAAGACACTAAAATAGAACTCGGAAGAACATTTCAAATTTGGACACAAAATGCAGAAGCAATAATAAAGAACAACGAAGATTTGAAATTTTTTCAATCCATGAAAACAGACCGAGCTGCATCATTTGGTTCATGGGACAAAAAGCTGGATTCACGATTGAAGCGTAAGGAAGCAATATTGAGGAAGCAAGAAAGGATTAGACTGGTGGCTCAGCAGAAATGTCAACAAGCCTCAGCCAGCTGCACTGTGGAAATAACCAGCAGTGAAGGGAGCAGTAGCAGTGAAACAGAAGGAGACAACGGAGACATCCCTTTCAAGATTTCCACAGAAGCAAGAAAGGAAGGTAATCGTAGAGTCACTCGCAGACGTACAGGTACTAGTGCTTTCATACCTCATAACATATTGAAGTCACCAAAAATAGTATCTTTGGCAACAAGAATGAAGCTTTCTCCAGCTCAACAAGCTGCATTCACTCATGCCATAATTGAGGAATCTGGAGGTGATACAAAGAAACTATCAATTTCATATGCCACAGTAGACAGGTCAAGGCGTACTGTAAATAAAGAAATTGTCAAGGCAGTACAAACTACATGGGCTCCACCAAAATTTGCTTCCTTACATTGGGATTCAAAGCTGTTGATAAACAAATCAAAGAACGAATCGGAAGAGAGACTTGCGGTAACTGTTGGAAATAATACAGACATAAAGTTTCTTGGTGTACCATCTTACAAACCGGGAACAGACCAACGATCTGGCCATGTCATAGCTCAAGCAACAGTGCAGTTGTTACAGTCATGGAAATGTGTGGATTCAGTAGTGAACATGACCTTCGACACGACATCCAGCAATACTGGACATATCACTGCAGCCTGTATCACCCTACAACAAAGAATTGGTCGCACTTTACTTTGGTCTGCATGCCGTCATCATGTCGGTGAGCTAATACTTACCCAGGTCTTCAATGATTTGAATGTAGAAACTTCTAAATCGGGAGAATATATGGTTTTCAGCCGATTCAAGAAACATTTCGATAAAGTGCCTCATGCAAGTGATGAGACTCTCGGTTCCTTTGATAAGTGCTCAGTCTCCAGGGATGAACAAACTTTGTCTTTGGTTACAAAGTGGCAGAAGAACGCTGTTGCTGTTGCTAAAGCAGTAGTAAAGCATCAACGTGAAGATTACAAGGAATTCACTGAACTGTGCTTGCTGTATCTGGACAATGGTGATAAATCAAAATCATTCGAATTTCGTCGTCCCGGTGCTGTTCACAAAGCTCGTTGGATGTCTAAAATTTTGTACGCAATTAAAGTTGTTCTTTTGGAGAAGCAGATCAGTTTCTTGCCTAAAGGAACAATCACCACTGTAACTCAACAGTTGAAGTTGCGTAAATTTGTCACTTTTGTGTGCTTGCTTTACAGTAGATGGTGGGTAAACAGCACATCAGCTGTCAATGCTCCGTGGCATGATCTCTGTCTTTACAAAGATCTTCTGAAGTACAGTAAAATTGATAATGGTATATCTGTTAGTGGATTAACAGCACTTAACCGTCATTTGTGGTATTTATGTTCTGAAATGATACCATTAGCATTATTCAGTGACATAGTTCCAAAATTAGAACTTCAATATTTAGCAGAGAGACTTCTCACAACAAAGCCAGCTGATGCAGTGGCAGTTCCTTGCAATCGTTTTGGCACGGGATTTGGAAAACCCAAATTTCCTACCATCACAAGTAATACTAGGCTTGGCGATCTGACCACTGTTGACTCTTGGTTCATTTTCCGTCTTTTAGAAATGAACACAGAATTTCTCAACAAAGATGTTGACATTTGGCCAGTTGAGCCCTCATTTATTGCATCAAAGGCAAAGACAGGTGCTCTGAACGTTGTTAATGATTCTGCAGAACGTGCTATAAAACTGAGTAGTGACTACCTCGATGCAGCTAGATCTGAGCAACATTACCAGAACATTATGCAGGTAGTTGAGGCTGACAGAAAACAGATGCCCAATCTTCGCAAAAGAAAACTGTAAATTGAGGGCGACAATGATCATGATCACTGACATTTTACTTACATTATATTAACATTGATTTATTGAAGTGCTAAAGTTTACATATATTGTGCATTATTAATAAAGATTATTGTATTATAAGTTCCTACAAGTTTTAAACATTCTATTGGTACTCTACAATTAAGGTGAACCTAATTTACAAACATTTATTTTAAAAAATATTTTAATGTCAATTTGCCACCATCATGTGGACCCGGTAAATTGCTTTCAAAAATTCTGAAAAAAATACAGGAAGTTTCTTTTATGACATAGAACACTTTTATATAAGGGCCAAAATAATTGTAAAACTTTTTTAAAAAAATGGCTTTTTTGATGCACCCTAATATATATATATATATATATTACTTCAGTAAAGACAATAACATTCCTATGGAAATAAAACATTCATTTGGCATGTAATTGAATTTTGGAAACGAGCAATAGAGTTAATCTCAATTCCTCTAAGCAGTTTCTACAGCTGGAATTCAACTCGTTGTGTTAATGTGCAAAAGGTAGATAACATCAATTTTAAAGGTAGATAACATCAATTCAAAAGGTAGATAACATCATTAGCGAGGATCTAGCCAAATGTTATTATAGAACAATGTACTGCTATTCAAATAATTTGATTTCGCATTTTTGATAGCTATTTAAATCTCACTGGCTTACTGTTTACAATTTAAACTATTTAGTTTAAGCGTTGTTCTTTGTTTTGTTTCTTATTTGGCTTTAGCCGCAAAGGTTATTTTAGTTACTCCAAGTACGTCGATTGTCTACAGTTTTTATAGAAAGTCAAAGTTCATTTTTTTTTATTTGCCCTATAGTTAAAAGTATTTATATTTACGACTTTAGGTTTTATTCCCACCAATTTGAATTACAATTTTTGATGGAAGCTGAATATAAATTACGGTCAGTAATGTTGTCATCAGATTGTTCCGAATCTCAGAGTGTTTCATTTATTTAATATTATAATATGTGAAAAATACAAATTTTAAAAGTCTCAAAGCTTAATTAGAATCAAATAATATTGTAAATTTATTAATGTAATTTTTGTTTAGAAACTATTATTAGCTTTAAATCGGCATATCTAACCGAAAAAAGTTTTTTAAGAAATAGCAATCCATTTCTAACACAATTCTTAAAATAAAATAATACATGTGTGATTAAAATGTGTAATTAAAATCTAATAATCCAATTATTTCTAGATCGTCTCTCATAAGATATTGAATTTTAAACAATTAAAAATATTCCTGCTCAAAAATATTGTGTGACACGTGAATAGGGTTATTTCCTTTCGATACGGATACATATAGATGTAATGAATCGTATAATAAAAAACGACATATGTAAAATCTTTTAATTCCACGTTGAATCAGTCTATGAGGATAAATTGTAAACTATCGTGTAGGGGAAAATCTGACGTTTTGAATATGCCGATTCTTAAAGCATTCCCCGCTCTTGCCTCTGTGCCATTTGAGGAGGAGTGAAATGTGCAACTGCAGTATACGCTTTCACCTCCATAACTCAACATCAGCCGTGTATAAATCGCATACCATTGTGTAGACCGCGTTAGCCAGGTTGGTCACTTATCCTTTCCCCCGTCTGAACTTTGTACCGAGTGGAGTCCCAAAATATCCATGATGAAACCGGTACTGCATGCAATATACCAACCCGATTTTTTTTAATGCGTATGTCGCAATTTAATCGGGATACGGCTATGATTATATTTTAGTTTCAATGTTTACTGTAATTGTTGATTTTTTTTACTGTTATCATCATTATTGAAGGGCAATGTGTATTATAATATTTTTTTTATTTGAATAAATATTTTCGTAGAACTATGATTTTATATGTAATGAAGAAAAAAATATTAAATTAAAAAATAAACAACGCGCTATTATCTTAATTTTTTATATTAAAAAAAGTTAGCATTAAGAAGGGTTTCATTAAATTGCAGTTTGAACATTAACTTCAAAAGTGATTTTTAATGAAATTGCTGAATCAATCTCGGTCAACTGATCTACGCAAAGTATTTGAAATAGGCCGCAAAAACAGAGCACAGAAGTTTTTGTAGATGGACAAATTAGGAAATTTGATCGTGAACTTCAATGATTTAACATTCAACTGACCTTTGGCCTTTGGAATACAGAACATTAAAATGTGAATTTGCGGAAAAATAAATCTAAACGTATTTTCCAAATAAAACAACTTCAAATTCTTAATAAACGTGAGAATAAAATTAACAAACCGGCATAAATACTCAACTAAAAATAGTATGTTTTAAAATATTACGAAGATTTTTTTTAGTACATCCAAATGCCCAGTTGTTAAAGAATATATATGAATACTAATATTTCAGAAGAATAACCAACTATATTAATTTTGAGTAGATTTACTTTTATTGCTGTATCAACGTATTAAAAACTCAGTATTTACTATTTTTATTAAACCTTGTTTTCCTAAATTTTGATTTCGTTGTTTTATTACAATTGCATTCGCATTAAAAAATACCTGTCATATAAATACCTATTTAATAAGTTTCCACAGAAAATTAAAGCCAAAACGCAATTTATTCAAAGAAAGAAGTGTTACTTATACTTGTCGATATATCCCATTTAGTTTAATCAACGGTGAAACATATTACAATCTCACCATGTAAGTTCAAATAATTTAAAATTTTATTCTAAATGTTTACCATTTAATGTTTTAAAAGGTTTTATTCATTAGAACTTTAAACAAAATATTTTTTCAATTATCAGTTGATATCTGGGGAATTTTATTCCTTTAATAACAATAAAAATTAATATAAAGTTGAAAATTCACCCTCAAACAAAGTTGCTTATGTCTTTTTTAATTACTTGCATAAAAACACTTTTCAAATAATAAATAAATTGGAAGTTCATACACAAATTACTCACATTTTATGAAAGTATTGCTAAAAGTTCGATCCACGGTAATAAAGTATAGTTACAATTAACCTGCATACAAACAAAACAAATAACAAAAAATAATTATAACGTTAACATAATTCTAAACCATTTCCTTCCAAAGCATCAATAACGAAAAGAAAATACTTTTAAATTGCAAACGATATTTTTCATCCATGTTAAGTAAATGATAGACATTAAAATAATTATAGTATACGAATGGTACATCGTACAAACATAAAAATTATTACAAAAAAAAACGAATTTTTCAAGTAAAGTACTCGACTACTATATTACCATTTATTTTAATTAACAGTACACCATATTATAATCTCACCATGTACGTTCAATAATTCTAAATTTTATTCTTAATGTTCGCCATTTAATGTTCTAAAAGGAAATATTCATTGTCATACTAAATAAAATATTTTCTCAATTCTCGGTTGAAACCTGTGGAATTTTATTTATTTAATAACATTAAAATTTAATATAGAGTTGAAAATTCACAGTAAAATTAAGCTTCGTACATTAAAAAAAAAATATTTGCATAAAATATAATTCAAATAAATTAAATGGACGTACATACACAAATTACTCGTATCATGAAAATATTGTTTTAAAAGTTCGATCTAAGGTAATCAAATATAGTTACAATAAACCTGCATACAAACATAACAAAATACACAAAATAATTATAATATTTAAAAACAATTTTAAAAACCATTTCCCTAAGATAACATTCTGGGTGTTTTAATTTCAGAATGAATGCGTATTGTAGCAAAAAGCCCAATGTGCAAACGTTTTTCAATAATTATTAAATCAAACAAAACCTATGATGCCATTTTTATAGTGTCAATAACGACAAATTTATTTTTAATTGCAAACGATATTTTCGTCTATGTTAAGGCAAAGGAATACATTAAAATAGTTATCATATACGAATGGAACATCGTACAAACTTAAAAATTATCACAAAAAATGTCAAACTTTTCAAATAAAGTACTCTATAAATTTCACAAAGCTACGTTTTGTAGTTATGGAATATTCCGTGTAAAGATCGGCATTCTAATTTATTAAATTTTTTTGATCGTACACCGAAACATTTTCAAATAAATTCATAAATAAAATTATCGTCTGCGCTTTTTTTTATTATTTTTGCATTGTGGTGACATTTAATATTTGTTTGGTATTAATTTTTGCTTGCTTACTTCGTAATATTCTATTTATTACTTAAAAATGGATCGTAGTCGTAAGGAAACAAAGCATAGCCTTTAAATATTTATAATTTCTTATTATAATGGTGGTAAATCACCTCGGAGTATCTTTAAATTAATAAATTTATCAAATTCTAAGTGCAATATGTGATAAAACGCTTTAAAGAAGAAAATCGGATCAGAAACAAGGTGAGAAAATGTCATCCGACAAAGTTAACTCAACCTGATCAGAGATTTATAGTGAGAAAAATTGTAAAAAATCCACTTTTGAGTGTTGTAAAAATATTTACAGAATTTAATGAAGCATGTTCTATTTGAATTTCAATCGAAATTGTTCGCCAGGTGCTCAGATAAGCTGGATTACATGAGCGTTCTGCCGAAGAACATTTTTTGTTAGTGCGAAAAAGAAGGCTTGAGGCTTTCCTTCGCAAATACCAAGAACTTAGTCGGAACAGTAAAGCATGCTTTGGACGTGTCCTTGTGCAAGAGTGCAATTTAGCATCAGGACTAGGTAATTTAGTATTTAATGATAGCATAATGAATCAGTATGTTTATTTAAATATTTTAACGCACAATTTAAAATTATAAGCTCAAAATTTGAGTTATTGGAATCAATTTTGTTTCTTATCAAGATAACGATCTTTAACATACGGCTCTCAACATTTGCCTCGGTTGCCTCTATAATTGTCCACAAGTTCTGAAAAAAACACTTCAGCCGCTGAATTTAAACCTCATAAAACACATATATAAAAAACAGGAATTTAGAGTACGAAGATACTACATTAAAACAAAAAGCGAACTTAAAAAAGCAATAATCGAAATATAGAAGAAAATAATACAGAAATTACAAAAAAATAAATAATAATAATAATAATGAAATTTATGCCCAGACGTTTAATAGCTGCTGTGGATGTTACAGGACATCTTACTAAATATTTACCTAAATATTGCAATATTTATTAGTGTGCAGAGATTTTTTTGAAAGTGTACAAGACTTTTGTGAGATAATTTTCTTGTTACTTTTTAATTATTGATTTTCCAAAAAAAAACAACATTACTATGCGTTTAAAATAGTTTATGTAAGTTTGTTGAGAACAATTTATATATCTTATTAAAAAATTCCCATTCTGAAATATTATTTTTTATAATAAATATAGCAGTATTTCTTTGAAATTCGTAAGTGTACGAACACTTTTGGGAGCCACTGTATATAAGATAGGTATTTAATAATTATTTCTTTCTTCGATTCTTTTTTGATTCAAAAGTGGGAAAAATGGGTCTGTATTTGTGTAAAACGGCATTTTTAAAGGAGACTATTTGAAAGGGCATTTTTAGTCAAATTAGTTACTTGAATAACATTTGAATCAATATCATGTCCGTGGATGCATTCTGGGTATTTTGCTGACTTTGGATTTGCAAAAAGTACTTTCTGGGAAAATTTAGAACCAGTGTTTTCGAAAAAAATTAATATATTTCATTAAATTTAAAATCTGCATATTACAAAAATCGTTTGAGTATTAATCACACAAAAATATTTAATTATTTTCTTTTGTTCTATTTAAAATAAGTGTCACATTGCATTCTTTTATAGATGTTGAATAATATAATGCAAACTTGATTAGTTGCTATTTCTGAATTTGAATACACAAAAATAAATTTTTGAAAGCTATGGAAATAATTCCTTTATTCTAATAATGCATTGTCACATTTATAAATAGGCGAAAGCAACTTTAAAAAATCGATTAGTCACAATCGCCATTGTATTATAAGGTGAGGTTTGTGAATACTTTGTACGGGAGCCGGTAAATTTGGCAAAGGTAAATTTGGCGACGGTAAATTTGGCGGAATCTTTCGAGGGGTCGTCCATATATTGCATACACACATATAAGGTAGAAATTTTCTGTTCTGCGTGGTTTTATGTTTCTTTTAGTGGATTGTGTATGTATATTGATCGTACGTGAAATGAGGGGGGGGGGGGGGGGGGGGTAAGAATAGCGTGTCAAGAAGGAAGAAAAGCGGTGGGAATGGTGTGTGTATTTCGGCTATTTTGTTCGTGGTAATATCGGTCAGAAATTATTTACTCGAGCACATGGTTATAATTCTTTTGTTATAAGATGTGTTTTAATAGCAAATTAAATCACTATTTTCATATCTTTTATCAAAGTAATAATAGAAAAATTGGGTGTAACAGTGTCGGATCACGGACAGACGAATTTTACGTGAAACGTCATTTTAGTAAATTATACACATACAGAAGTAAGGATTGGTCGCCAACGTAAACCTCGATAAAAGACTGATTAAAAGGAAATTGTTGCATCTGATGCCGCGGATTCCCTCGACACGCGTACTTGTTTTATTTTAAAATTTTACAAACATCGGCATAATTTCTCATCGAACAAGACCGAATTTATATCAACCGTGGTATTTTTCACGGGGTTATAGAGGCGGAATGTATCTCCTACACAAGCGTAGCATAGTATTTCTATCCTGATACCCCACGTATGTGATTTTAAAGATGTTTCATTTTAGATTCTAGGCTTTTAGCTTAGAACAAGAGTAAACTACTAGAAATATTTCAATCGTTTTTGTAATTATCTTATTTTTAAATTAAGAGTGTGAGAAAAATGTTTTTGTCAAGCCACAACCATTAACTGGAAAAGAAAATGTAAAAAAATATTATTTTATATAAATTGAGAACTGATATGTTTAAATTCCTAATTGATGGTAATGAATTCGAAATTAACAAACAATTGATGCACCTCATTCATGCTTATTCTAATAACCAAAGGAAATGAGGTTTTAGTTTACTCTAATTAATCCCACGGCTCTCAAAATGCTGGCGCCATTAGGGACTAGCCGTGCCCATGGGGGGGGGGGGGGGGGGGGAATCCGTACAAGGGGATCCGACATCTGGGTCTAGAACCAAATGGCTGAAGGGTGGGCAGCAGGCAGTGGCGGCGATTGGGTGCTAAAAGTGAGGGGGTAAGATTAAATGGTCGGGGAGAGTTGAAAGAAACAAAAAAAGGACTCGGGCGACCTTGAAACGTTTTTTAAGAAAAATAATAATTATGTTCCATTTCCTGTTTTGTTTTGTTAATTAACGTCCCACTAGAGCTGCACAGTGGGCTATTGGGGACGGTTCGGGCCTATCTCGAAGGAACGACCCGGGAACGATGCCTCGTATTTTTTAACCATGGTAAGATGACGAGGAAACACTTGAGCTTGTACCCAACGCCTTCAATAGACGACGGGACTTTGGATCACGATCAGATTTATCGTGCACCAATCCCGTATACACGCCGATAATTTTTGTGGATGTTCTGGACGATATTCCTAGTATTTTGTATCGAAGGTGCCAACCCTCCGATCACAAAATCACTATTTTTTTACTTTTCTTAATCATGTCCGTCGCACAGGATCGAACCGGGAACCCTGCGATTCCCAGCTGACGCCTTTATCCACTGGGATATCAGGCCCCCGTTCCATTTCTGATAATAGAAATATATTACAAAAATTTTATAACAAAAGCAAATGTATATTAATCTAGAGAGAGAACAATTGAACTGTTCATTTACTTCAATATTGTAAATCGGATAGCTGAAAAATTAATAAATATATGTATATGTAACAAAACGTTTTCCCAATAGGCGATTAACAATATCGTAGTTTTCCTTTCAGTAGCTATTTAAACACTAGCTAAAGAGACATGACACTTCAAATGACGGCCAGCCTTGTTTAAGTATTTGCGATGGCCGATGGACACAATAACTTGTTCAGTTGCGTTTATCGTCTGTAGTAGTGGGTGGGAGGGGGAGTTGGGGTATGACATTTTTCCTGGTTTTAGCAATGCAGTAAAACAATGGACTTAAATTTTATTTTTAAAAAGTGCTATATTAAAAAAGTGAGGAAGCAATTTCCGAAAAAAAATGCTGGGGCAACTTCCGAAAAAAGTGCGGGGGCAAAAAGTGCGGGTTTGAAAATCAAACAATATTTTTTAAACGGTCCAGTTAATTGAAAATTCCAGATAAATGCCGGATAACTGAATTTTTTTTTAAAAGGAAAATACCCAAGGGAGACATCCCCTATCCAGCAAGAATTTTTTTTTCCAAATATCTTAATTCGAACAGAAATCTTGTGTGAATATACATTAAAAATATACATAACAGTCGAATTGATAACCGATCTCATTTGGCGCGTTTTGACTATTGATTGGCGCACTTTAAGTCAGTTAAAAAACGGTCTTGCTTCATCTCTTTCGGGAATTAAGTGTGATTTATAAAATTATCATTATTTTTAAAATATAATTTTTTAATTTTTAATTTTAATTTTGTCATTGATTTCGGCCAGTTGAAGCCGCAAATTTTCCTGAAAGAATTTGCTTTTATATGTATATAAAAATAAAAAAAATTAAGTAGAGATGCGATTTAATATTAAGGTTTTCACTTCGAAACAGAAATTTTAACATTTCAGTTAATTTTTAACTGAAGCTTTTTTTAAATATCCATTTGAAGTCGATTATGTCGCACAGTGGGACGACTAATGTAAAAAACCCGGCAGGGCTTAAATTTTTATGTTTAGAATTTGGCTTCCAAAACATGTTATAATTTTTTTTTCAATGTGTAATCTACAAGAATCAGAAAAAAAAATTATTGCCGAAAAAGTAACAATAAATGAACTACGGGATAGGTATGAAGTTCATAGGAGAGGCTATTACCATTAATCAACTCATTGATTATTATATATTTAAAAAAAAATCGAAAGAAAACGTTACTGTTCCAGCTGCTATTTTAATAGTTTCAATTTTCTGTTTCGACCATCCACACCATGTTCAAATCAACAAATAAAGGGGAAAGTGGGGTAGAAATGTGCGGTAATGACTAGATTCAGTTTAAATTTTATTTTTGGCCGTATTTAAAAATGTTCAAAAAATTGACAACAATCCACTATTCTACAATGATTATACTTTAAATAAATGCAAACAGTGGATCCGACCGCGTCCTAGGCTTCCGGGGCCGAGCGGTTAAAGGCGTCAGCTGGGAATACGAAGGTTCGTGGTTCGATGCCAGGCGATGGACTTGACAAAGAAAAGTAAAAAGTAGTGATCTTGTGATCGAAGGGTTGCTAGCTTCGCTACAAAATACTAGAAAAGTCGTCCAGAACATCCGCAAAAGTTAACGGCGTGTATACGGGACTGGTGCACGATAAATCTAATCGGGGTACAAAGTCCCGACGTCTATTGAAGGCGTTGGGTGACAGTTCAGGTGTTTCCTCGTCACCTGTGCAGCTCTAGTGCGACGTAAATTAACAAAACAAAACCAAACCAAACCGACCGCGTCCGACCTTGGGCATAATTCGTTTTTACACAAGCCCTATTATGTTTATCGACACTGACTTTTTGACCCTGCAGGACTTTAACATGAAAACAGCTATTGTATTATTAGTTTTATTATTAGTTTTTTTATTAGTTTATTATTAGTCTTCTTATTTCTGGTATTTCTGGTGCAGTGAAATTCGTATTCGTGTAATTATGAATTAATTTGCGTTCGTGTTCGTGTAAACGTGAAATAATTTGTGTTCGTATTCGTAAAAACTATACATCTATTTAAAAAAATTAATTGTGTTCATTAGCGAGTTTAGTTTTGTTATTTTGCTAAAAGCACCTAAAACCACGCAGAACAGAAATTTTCTACACCTTATATGTGTATGCAATATATGGACGACCCCTCGAAAGATTCCGCCAAATTTACCGTCGCCAAATTTACTTTTGCCAAATTTACCTACATCCACTTTGTACGCACGCATGTTCCATCTTGCGTCTTCGGAAAGCTCTAGATCTCTCCGCACTTATTATAAGTTCATACTTCATAGTATCATTTTGTTTGTATTTAAGTGTTCTTTCAACCTGTTTGTTTCATATGCCTTAATTGAACTTTAGTGCGACGTTTTAGTTTCATATTGACAAACGAAATTGGGATACACTATTTTCGGTACATTATTAATACTATGTTTCAAGGAATCTCAAGGTGCAGTGTCATTCTAGAATCTATGAAAATGATAATAAAATACAACAATAATTTTTGTATTACCCTTAAAAGGCTGTAAGCAAAATAAGCATGCAAGAAAAATAATCTCAAGGTGCAGTGGCATTCTAGAATCTATGAAAATGATAATAAAATACAGCAATAATTTTTGTATTGCCCTTAAAAGGCTCTAAGCAAAATAAGCATGCAAGAAAAATAAAAACAACTGATTTCCAAACAAAAAAATTCCATTGTGTAATTATCCCAAATTAAACATATTTAAAAAGAAAAACAAGACATAAAAAGATTGTAGTATGTTATTTTCATTAGGATTTAGATAATATTTTTTTCCTGAAGTTTTTTTAGTGTTGCGGTCCCGTAGGCTTCAGCCTATGTTGCCTGTGCCTAAATCCGGCCCTGATTATTATAATATCTCAAAATTAAAATAAAGCTTAGTTTCCAATATTGCTGTTTCACACATTGCAATTTATCCTCGCTAGCTGCTAAAAAAAAAGAGTGGAATCTTTTTATTTGATAAGAGCAATGAATAATCTTTCTTCGCTTAGAACACCATCAAATCGACAACATTTTATCTACTTATAACGGAAAACATTTAGCCCCTGGCGTTACTCCAGGTAACATATTGCACCGCGAAATCATTTCAAAAGAACATGTTAAGTTAGGATACGGCCAAGTAATAACTATTCCGTAACTACGGAATGAACTGATGGTAAAGTTCCAAGAACCATCTTTTGTCGGCTCGTTGGTAGAGTTATTTTTTTATTACTATTTTTTCGTTGTTTTTTCTCTCTCTGTCGACTCCCACGCAGATCGTTCTTTCGACTGACGTCACTCAACTTCTTCGGTTTCAGAAATAACCTTTATGCAACACTTCCCTAAATGCCTGTTTTCTTACTGCAGATACCGGGGTGAGGAGAGAAAACTTCCGGTGGTTTTAAACTACGTGTTTAAACAATTTTTCCAAGTTTAAGATATAATAATTCAATTTGAATACTTTTCATATAGAAGTGGTTTTTTTTAAAGTTGTATAAAATATCTGGTTTGATACATCACACAATTTTTAATTTTCTCTTGTAAACAATTAATTGCAGCAATCTTTTATTTAACCTTACCCTGTACAAAAAAGGTACTTATAAATGAGTAACTGAACATACTCGTTTTTCTTTGAGTACAATTGCATTGTAAATGAGCGATAACGTATTCAAATTTAAATAATCGTACTTTCTCAAAAATTATCAGTGTGATTTAATACTACTAATCATAGCTTCTGTTAAGCCATCTTAACAAAGCGACCTGACACACTTAAAATAGTTGTTCAGAAGATGGTTTTCCACATCATTTGATGTCGATTGCTTAAATAGAAACTGAGCTATTACAACTAAATTATTTTACTTCCCCTTATTTAGGAACCCTTTTTAACATTTCTTTTGATTATGACTAGGGATGAAACGGATAGTGGTTTTGCCGGATACCGGATATCGGATATCCGGCGCACATTACAAACCGGATTTCGGATATCCGAACTGGATTTTGCCGGATATTCGATCGGATATCCGGCAGTTTATTTTTTATAAAAATAAATTCTCTTACACACTAAAAAAAACGGAAATCGGTCAAATATTAAAAAATATTTTTTTCTTCCCAATTCCTTATCTTTAAAGTGATACCAAAATTGAATAAACATTCAAAAAACTTTTTTATTTACAAAGGGTTATTTTAGGGTGCTGCTAGCAATGGTCGTATATTTTGTAGATTTTACACTTAATTTTTGAATAATTGTAATTTTACCATATGCCCTTTCATCCAAACATAAAAACTCAAGTTTGCTTAAAGTTTTGAGAAATTTATTTTTTAATTCAACTTTTTATTAGTTGTGAGATGTGATGACCCTCCACCATAACGATTCGTTAAAAATATAATTTTTAAGTTAAAAATTTGAAAAAAGTGGTTTTTTTAAAGAATTTGCACATTGTGAATACATTGGTAGAATTTTCAAAAAAATACTTAAAGCAAGAACAAAGAAAATTATCGCCACAAAAAAAAATATTTGATGTTTTATTCATCCGGATATCCGGCATGGAAAATCGGATATCCGGCACTTTACTTCCGGATATCGGATAGTTACGGGATAGTTAAAAAGCAGCCGGATAGGCCGGATACCGGATAGTTACCGGATATCCGTTTCATCCCTAATTATGACTTCTTTCACATCGCCCTGGTACACAGCGGATAAGGCACAGGATTACGGTGTCTTAGGATATGGGTTTGATTCGTACGCAGCCTACGTAGGCAAGCAACTGCTCTTTTTATTCATTTTTACTCATTGTACTTATTTTTGAGTTCAAAAATTGTTCATATAGTTGTTTCTAGTTTTTTAAAAATGCTATGATAAACATCGAATGTACTCAAAAATGAGTAAACGTTACATATTTTTGAGTACCTATTTTTAACAGTGTACTAAACTCTTCGCGGTCGATTTTTCTGATTTAATCTCTAGGCCTAAAATTTTTGTTTTCTAGTTTTTTTAATGGATCATCGTCAGTGATAATCAATTATAATAAACCGTGGAAGCCCTATAAGGTAATAAAACTGCAGAATTCTTGTTGATAGAAACTAAAGATTTTTAAAAGCACAAGAATACATTAAATTTATAATTGTTATTATTTAAATTTATCTCATATATGTATATTTTTAGCTCTAAAAAAATTAATAAGCATCAAATTCACACCGATAGATGTCATAACTTTTATTGGAAAGAAATATTCAATAAAGGCAGTTGGCACTATATGGTAGTGGTAATGTTAAATTGGTTTTTAGGTATATTTTTATTAAAAAGAAATAAACGTAGAAGGTTTTTTTCAGAAATTAACTATATACTTTGTATGCTATTGAAGTGAGATTTTAATTTTAAATTCATTATAATATTTATTTAAAAAGTTACTCTGATGGGACTTTGACTTTGTGAAAGTTTGCAACAAAATAAACTCTAAAAACATTATTTTTATAAAAAAAATATGTGGTAAAAACTTATGATACAAGTGTACTAAAAGAAAAACAATTAAGTCCTAATTTATCTTAAATGGATTATTTTTAACTATAATTTCATTCATATATGTAATAATAATTAATCAACCGAATTTTTTTTTAGTATTTTTTTATAACAAAAGAAATTAATTTTAATGAAATAAATTCAATTAACAAAAAACATAAACAACACAGAAGCTTCGATTAGCCCTATTAAAACACTATGATCATTTTTGAGAAAGGACGGTTACTTAAATTCGAGCACTCATCGCTCATTTACGACGCAATTGAGAGATGCAAAAGTTCTCAGGTACTCCTTTTTTAAGTACCTTTTTTTACAGTGTACATTAAAAAATTAGTTTGATTCCATACAGGATTGAACTATTTGGATTGAACTATTTGGATTGAACATTTATATAAATAATTTATTCTTTGACTCTGTGGGCCCCTTTATATCCTGGAAGCATTGCAGTATTTGGGGGCCCGTCCTTAGAGACACTGTGCGTTACATCATCTATTGAAATTCAATTCTCGCCTTTTTACGAATGTCGCATATACTTGAAATATATCATACATACGCAACCCCGATGCAATGTAATATAGGGTGAAAATAAATGTTAATAAATCCTTTACACTAACAAAAAATGAGTTCTACTTTATACGAAAAGATTGGATAATGTAAAGTTCCAAACAAGCGAGTTCAAATCAAGTTTCATAGAATCAGAACAATGCTTTATGAGAAGGCATCTACAGAGAAGACTGCTTTACAGGTAACACAGCGAATTAATAGAGTGATTGTATTTTCGCGGGTTATTTGTGTCTAACCAAAGCAGTCACGGGAGCATCTCTCTCTCAAAATCCTGTACTCCGACACACATTTAGAGGGCAATAAACACACAGAGGAAGAGGAGGATGCCTAAAATACCTTCCCTGTCCTCCTCTTCGCGTTCTTTTCGACGCTGCAGACGATAGCGTCAGGAGGGTCTATTACTCCCTCCCTCTCTTCCTCAATGTGCATTTCCTAGGACTGTGTCTTTATCCTGTTTTGAAACTAATCGTAATCTGAGTTATTATGGATAGACAATTCGATAATAGGTGAGTTATAATGATTGTTTAACAATGGAGTGTATAGCTGTGAATTGGATATAACATTTCTACTGGATTACATGTGTGGGCGGATTTCTTTTTACTGAGGGCACACTTGTTATTTTGTATTATTTTAAATTTTTACAAGGACATAAATTACATTTAATAACAAAAATAATTAAATTTAGTATTTCATAATTAACGGATTAAATTTTTTAAAAAATATTTTAAAATTAAAAGTAGTGAAATGTTTTTATAATGATGAAGTATCGAAAAAAATTCTTTATAAATATGATTTAAACTGTGGAATCGCAACTTAATTTTTTAAAATAATTGAATTTTTGCAATTAATTTATATCTCAAATAATAAATGAAATATTCAATTAAATCCAGGTTTAATTAAATAGTTTACCTTTTACTACGCTTATCTGACATTAATCTGAATTGAAATATATATCTAGTAGAAACCTTTTTCACAGACTGTTATAATGGACTGTTATTTCACAGATGTGTTAAGGGCATTTTTCGTGAATTTGAGATCAAAAGCTCAATTGAATCGTCAAACTGTAATCCATATATTATCCAATTAGAAGATAATAATAAACTGTTAATTCAATTGGCTTAAAACTCTGACGGTGGCTTTATATTACTTATATTGACACTATACCCTTTCAAATAGAGTACTGAAATATTAGTTGAATTGTCAACCCCATCTGTGCACTATGACATCGATATATTTGTCGCTGAACTTTCCATCACATAAACATCCCTTAACTTCAAAAATGAATAACATAATAAACTTCCTTCAAAGAATTCCAGGCTTTTCGAAGACCAGTATGAAGGGATCTTAATTTACGATTTTAATTTCTATGTTGCATTTATTATGTAGTGAATTAGAGTCAATAAAGAGCCAACTGTAAGGATCATTCTACACGAACGGGAAAAACGCGTGGGAGCTTCTCGGTGATTCGGGAAATCATACCACGTGGTATGCATTCTCGAATCACCGAGAAGCTCCCGCGCGTTTTTCCCGTTTGTTTAGAATGGGCCTAATACTTTAATGGATAATTTTGCGTTTATGTACATTGAATAGGACTATTTCTAAACAGAAATAAAATGTTATGCAAATTTTAGAAGTCTCAATACAATCTATTTCACTAAACGTGATTTCAATATTTATTTTTCAATTAACTAGAATCAAAGGATTGAGTTATATGTCTATCAATGGATATTTTACAGATTTGAATTATTTATATGATAATATTGCCCATATACACTATTTTAACGTAGGATTAAATCCAAAAATATTAAATAAAAAAACCGTTTCCTATTAATAATGGCATGCAATTTTTTTTCTCAGCATTGTTAAATTTTACCATGGTAAATTTTTTTTAACCCATTTTAGTTCTTTAAATATAAAAATAACGTTAATATTTTTTCAAAAAAAGAACACAAACTTTTTATGATGTATATTTTAATTTTTGTATATATTTTTAACGTATTTATATGAGATTATATTTTGTTCAAGTATTAATTTTATTAATCATATTTAAGAGAGAGATAGAGCATAATTTTTATATATTTATAAATAAATATATATTGGGAAATAAATAAATAGATATATATATAGATATATATGGTCTTTCAATTTAACTGTAAGATTTTATTTCATTTGGGGTTTATATTATGCGACATTAAGTGGTATGGAGTTTAAAACCTTAAACCCAGCTTTAAAATTTTATATTTTCTGAAAGTTTCTAAATTCGTGGTGGACACCCAATTTAATAGCTAACAAATTTGTAACTTTAAAAATATTTTTAATAGTATTTCACAGATATTTAAAATCGCTTCATTTTCCACCCTGCTATTAATCGTTAAAGGTTAAACTGCGAGTTAATAATTCTATTTTAAATATTTTTAGTCTCGCGTATCCTCCTCTGGAAACAGCAGGAGATTGCCTGGCAAAATAACGCAGTTAGTTTTGGCACGAATCTTTTTTTTAAAAAGATATTTATCGTTTTTTAAACTTCGCTTCGAACACTGCTACTTTTTAGTGTTTTTGGTTTAGTTAAATAACTTTGCACTAGAGCTACACAGTATTCTATTAGCGACGGTTCGGGGTCTATCTCGAAGGAAAGACCCGGAAATGATGCCTCGTATTTTTGAACCATGTTCAGATGACGAGGACAACACCTGAGCTGGCACCCGACGCAACCTCAATAAGCGTAAAAGCATTGGATCCCGATCAGATGTATCGTGCGCCAGTCCTGTATATACGCCAGTATAATTTGTTTTATGTTCTGAACGACTTTCTAGTATTTTTTGTAGCGAAGCTGCCAATTCTCCGATCGCAAGATCACTGCTTTTTTACTTTTCTTTGTCAAGTTCATCGCACGGATTCGAACCAACAATCCTCCGATTTCTAGCTGAACGCCTTTATCCACTGGGTCACTAGATGTACTTTAGTGTTTTTGGAAAAAGTTCTATTTAGGCGTATAATTATGATTATTTCATATAAATAAAATTTATTAAAAGTACAATGATGAAAACGTATTTTTGTAAAGAAGTTAAATAATAGTTAAAAATATTAATACGTGAATTATATTTATTGTTTTTATAAATTAGTAAACCATGAATGATATTCATTAACCATTATGAAATAAATTAATATAAATGAACTTAATAAATGTAGTAACGCAAAAAATTTGTGACTCATCATTTACCTAATTATTTGCATACAATGGAATTGTGATGTCCAAAGACATTTCAGATGGTGTTTTGACTTAATATATCAGTAATTGAAATTATTAGATTTGAAACCCAACCATTGAATTATGCTCTCAATCTTCTAATGCACGGATTTGATACAGGTACTAAAGGTAGCTTAAAAACTGCTGCAAAAGGTAGGTTAAAAATGTATTCAAAGGTTTATCAAAAACTAAAAATGCTATGATAATAAAATTTTATTCTTACCATCAAACGGGACATTTACCTTAAATTTTTTGGAAAAGGTTACAACGATTTTCATAGTTTGATGTTTATTTATTGGTTGGTGGCAGAGATATATAATGTAAATACAGAAGAAAATTTATTAAAAAAAATAGGAATCAGATAAAAAAAAAAGCATATAGAAAATAGATGTTAAGACAGGAAAAGTTGAAAGAGATGTGAAACGGTCTTTACACAAAAATCCCAATTAAAACAACTTTGCTTTATATTTTGATATTGACCACCTTTTTTTGTTTTTTTTAATTAACTCAAAATTTTTTTCGCAAATTTAAATTAAAAATAGATTACAAATTTATCTTATCGCTACATTTTTACAAAATTCGTTTCTGAAATCTAAATTTCCATATACAAAAAAAGTTTTATATCAAATAAAAAAAATTAGTATCCCGTTCCTTTAATTTAATAATAATTAATATAATTAAATTATTATTAATTATTGCGCTGAGTACAAAAAGTTTTAGATAAAAATAAAACATTGTCCAAGATTTTTTGTTTAAGGCGTTTGTGTTCTCACTGTGAACCATGTTGTCTTTCACAAATAGTTGTGCTTCTAAGATTAGCTACACATCTCTTATATAGGTTTCAAAACAAGCTATATTTCTTTTTCATAATGATACCGGTTATTAATCTAAATCAATCTTAGTAGAATTTTCCACATTTGAAAGCCATACACCATTAACTCACAGTAACGAATAAAATAACTTCGAAAGAAATACTGGAACGGCAATTTTTTTTCTTGTATGAGATAACAAGAATTTTTAAATCCAAGCGCCGTTATTTATCACCTCCCAACTTATCAGAAACTAAAACCGTTTACTAGTAGACATGTTGCCTGACCGCATGCTTTCCTATGGAGTCATTTCCGGGAGTGTAATTTTCTCTCTCTACGTTGAAGCGGTGTGTGTCATTGCAACTATTTCATTCATTCTACTGATAGTTGAGAGGAATCCGCGCGCAATTTACGATAGTCCGGGATGCAATGTTGGATATCGTTGGCTTTCGGTGAGTTTCCTAAGTTAGGGACTTTTCATTCGTTATTAATTTATATTAAGAAAATCGTTTTTGTGTTCAATTGAATTAAAAAAGAAGAATTCTTTGAGATATCAAATATTTTACATGAGAAAAAAAAATCAATATTATTGTCTATACGTACAAACTTTTAACACTTGATTCTCGGGAGAAGTGTTTTGAATATTTCAGTTTGTCGATGTATTATTTGTTTTGCACATAAGTTATTTGTACTTAATTCTTGTATTTTACTTAATTTTTCTATGTCTATATGTATTTGTTTTTCTTGTACTTAATTCTTGTATGTAATTTATAGAAATATTTTTAATACGAGTTTCTGTTGACTTTAAAATTAAGTAAACATTTGGTGGTATGTAATTTAGAAAAAAAATAAGTTTAATTAAAAAGTAATTTAAAAAATACTCAATTTTTTTTTAATAAAATATGAGTTACGTAAATTTTAATTTTGCTTGATACTTTTTATCGATGAATTTCCGTTTTCTAGCTCTTCCTTTCAGCAGCAAATGCTTTTTTGGTAAAATGTGGTCTTGGATACGTTTATAGCTTTAGTATACAACTTCTTAACTATTTTAAATATATTAGTTCATTTCAGACAATTTAGGAATGTTGAAAGTTATGTTCAAGTTGGGTATTTGTTTGACTATGCTTGTGCGATAATAAAAGTATTCGATGAAGAAACCGTAGAGAATATTAACTTAATTTGCTCTTGACATAAAAAACCACAACTTATATTCCTATTTGTTCCATACACAAACAATGTATATAATATATTTTTCTTTAATTACCATATTTTTAAATGTACTTCGTTACCAACCTTTTTAATCAGTATGACTTAATTGCTTAATCTTTCTTCTCGTGTCTATAAAACTCTTTTTACCATCCCACATAACTTTAGTATCGGATTCGCGTTTCTTTTTTTAATGCGATACAGTTTTTATAAATTTCGCTGAAGACCTCAATTCTAATCTGAATTTAGTCATAACAATTGTCTACGAGAATATTTTGGCGTAACTTTGCACAGGAACCACTTTAGAATTTTTTTGAGTGCCTCCAAATGAAATTTCGCTGGACCGAACCATTTCGGACTAATTAACTGACTTCGCAGAATCAATCTATCTGAAGATAATCCCTAAAAATCCCTGTTTTTATAAATGAAAACTCCCTACGAGAGGGCACATTCTCTCATTTTTAATGGAACCCAGATCCTGTAACGAAACGTCTCTCGACTCTGAAGGAATAAGTGTTTTTAATTTAACTTATCGACCCTTATTGCTATACTTTTACGACTAGACCCCTAAACAGCATGACTGCCTCTTTATTATAGAATTTTTACATATATATTAAAAACAATCGTCTATCAAAGTTAATCTGGTTCTGGTATTTAAACTTAACATGTTACTTTTATTTTTGTAGACGACCACAAGGGTCAACTTGGTCACCGGTTACACCTTCAACACCCTCTTTCAACCCTAGTAAATTCACACCTGCAGCGCAACAAGGCTCGTGGAGGCCCTTCCAGGAACCTGAAGCAAGGAACTCAGACGGGGAGGTCATCCACGGTTCGGTAAAAGTAGACCCGTCCGGGGGATACGTTCACACTTTTGGTGCTCCAAAAAGAGAGACAAGCACCCCACAAACTCCTTCTTCTAACTCATTTAGCAATTCTGCTCCAAGGCAAGGTTATCAGACACCGACCTACCAAGACAACGCAACCACATCTTCCCCTAGATATGTTCAACAAGTCATTATACCTACCAATGACGCTAACACACAATTCAGGTCTCCCGCTAGGCAAACTTCTTACCAAAACAATGCTAGTCAATTTTCTCCAGTTCAACAGTCCCCTCAAAGATCGGGACCCGTGTCCCCGGTTTACTTCCAGCCACAAAATGGTTACGATAATAGATCAAACGGAACGTCTAGCGCGATTTTTCACACGCCCAGACAGGTAGCCAGGCAGGATTCAGTTCCATATGAATACGAAACGCAAAATTCTCTTCCCTATCAAGGAAATCCAAGTCCGGTTGTGCGGCAGAATTCAACATCGTATCAACCAGTTAGGCAAGATTCGTGGAATCAACCCCCGCAGCAAATCTCAAAAGCCTATTCGCCGAGTAGGCAAGACTCGCGGTCAAATCAGTCTCCCCAGCAGAGTTCAAACGTTCCGCAGTTTAACAGGCAGATATCCTCAACGCATACGCCAGTGTCGTCATTAAGTTCGCCTTCATACCCAGCCAGCAGGCAAGATTCGTGGTCCAGCGGTCACAATCAGCACAGTCCAAGTCCGCGACTACCTTCTGGACAACAGTACGTAGGCGGACTTTTTGGTAGCCAGAACTCGGTATCGCCATCGCAACACGAACAAGCAGTGCGCCACGACCCCATCGCACAAACCTCAACACCTGGATTGCAGAGACAGTCTTCGTTGCAGTACCAAGCATCGCCCAAGCCCTACTCCCCGACAAACAGCCCTGCCACAAACCAACATCAGCCACAATTCAGTCCTTCGAACAATGTCAGTTCCCCGCAAATGTTTGGCACTCCAGGACCATTTGCGAGCCAACACTCTTCTAGTCCGAGTGGTGGTGCGCAACCATGGCAAGTGGATTCTTTTCCCACACCACCTGCATTTTCACCGTCGGTTGAAAGTGCTGGAATCAGTTGGCCTTCGTCGTCGGAATTGCCAAGTCCACCTCCACCACCCCCGCCACCCCCTTCGCAATCTCAACAGGCACCAGTTTCTATGCCACCTCCACCAGTTTCTATGCCAACTGCACCAGTATCGGTACCCCCGCCACCTCCTCCTCCCCCGCCACCCCCACCACCGATGCCCTCATCTGCAGGAATCTCGCAGGAAGTTCCAGCTTGGAAAAAACAAATTCAGGTAAGAATTAACTTAATATTATAAATTAATATTTACGTAAGTGAATTTGTTTGTGTGCATTCTGATTGTCGTCTTTCTTGACAGCAATTAAAAAAAGAGAATAAAATCTTTAATAACAAAAAAAAATCACATATATCAAGAAGTCGGAAATATTTATAAAATTAATAAAATATCACGTTCTAATTGTTTTTTATTAAATTTAAAAAATAATATTAATATCATTTACAAACTTTCTTAAATAAACTTTTCAGTTTATATTAATGGACCTTATACACGACCTGGGTCGAAATTACAAATCTGTTTTAAAAAAGCATATTTTTCGAAGTTGCTTACGTGATTGGTGCATGGTGCATGAAAACCATGCGAGTTGTTCACCAATCACAGAGCTATCTTGGAAAAATGTTCTTTTGTTTTTCCTTCAGAATCGTAATATCGACTCTGGATGTGAATTAGGTTCATTATAATAAAATAAATTTCTACCTAGAGTAAACAGACATGTTATTCCTTCTTAAATGGCAAACTTCCACTAAAAAGGAAGTCAACAGTTTCATAAACTCACAAAATGTTTTTAGCGTGGCGCTATTTAACACTGAATCTTAGCAGCTTTGCACCACAAATCATTGGCTAACTTATGAAGACCAAAATGGCATAAAATCAAACACTACTTAATGAGAAGGTTATTCCAAAGTTTCCCAGCATTTTGACGAGCCATCTGGGTAATTAAGTTGGACGTGTAAAATAACAGAAGTCCCTGGTGCTGCGAAAATGATTTTGAGCATGTTCCAAGAAGGAGGTTACGCCACACACCAATGGACTGATTACCTCATGAGTGATGAGTTATTTTCGGTAGATTCCAAATTTAGAACTCCAAACGATAGAAATTTGGCAGAACTTTCGTTGCCATGCCTCCAAGAAACTCTAGTAGACATCTTCTCTAGGTTGTACGCAACCGTCCCACTAACCCAAAACCTCGATTCCTCTACCAATATTTTCTTTTGTTTCACAAGTGAAAGTTCTCTATATTTATGTTACTTGGAAGTACTTATTATTTCAATTCACGGTGACTTTAAATATTAATGATCCTATATTAGTTTAAACGCTTAATAGTATATTGTTTAGCCATATTGTATAAAAAAATTGGCAAATTTTTAATTGTATTTTAAATTCATATTAAATATTCAAATAAATATTCTAAACTGGTATCGTTGAATACAATTTACGCAAAATTTTAATGAGAAATACTCATTTTTACTTTAAGTTGGATATTTTCAAAGATATTAATATAATTTTAAAGCAATATTTACAGTGAATAATGTTTAAAGAGCATGGAATTCCTTGAAAAATTCATGAATTCATCATTAATCACCTGGTGCGATTTTTTTTTGGCTCTCAACTAAATTCAAAATTTACAAAAATACGAATAAAAAATAGAACAATAAGAGATAAGTTCGGGTATATCAATGGATCAAGTTAGAATAAAAAAGACATAATGCATTACCAGATATATATATATATATACTGATACATATAAAAGATATATATACGAATACATATCCAGATACATATAAAAGACAAATGCATTCATTACCAGAACCATTTGTTGTTTTATTTGGCGTCGCAACATTTTTATAACTTCTATTTCGTATTAGAATAAAAAATAATTTTTCAACAAAAAAATAATTTATTAGGCTTTAATTTTAAATAATGAGTCTTATTATAAATACTATAAGCTTTATTTGAAAAACACAGTGTTTTTCCATGCAACGTATTTCGCTTTTAATTTAAATACGCATTAAAATAAGCAAGAAAGTACACACACATTATGTTTTATAATGTTCTAAAATTTTATGTAGAGTTCAAAAATATGTAATATATAAAAGCAAATTAAAAATTTAGTATACCTACATACAAATATATTCTTATGCTATTGGCATAATATTTTTAAATGTAAATTTGCTGAAGTAAAAAGATGTTCTAAAATTTTATATAGAATTCAAAAATATGTAATTTACTATATAAAAGCAAATTCAAAATTTAGTACACTTACATACAAATATTTTCTTAGGCTATTGCATAATATTTTTAAATATAAATTTGCTGAGGTAAAAATAAATAAAATTTCATTGCTAGTGTAATTTTATTGTAAGTAATATTATCCGATTTATAATTCCACAATTTTATCCACTACCGTCGACCCAAACCGATTGGTAATTGGTGAATAAAAAACTATTAAAATCGTTTGCATTTAATTACAACAAGCGGATATATACAATATTAAATTCGAATTATCATATATATTTTATAAAAAAAATCAATAACAATCCTTGTAATTTTTTTTATAAGTGACCTACATCCATTGTTTGCGGTAAGCCTGACCTAAATAAACTATGTCTGTGGAAATAAAAATTTTATAAACGATGACTAAGATTTTCATTCCTTGAACAGTCTTTGAGTTTTCGTCTCGTGCAGCTATAGAAATATTAAAATTTTTTTTATAAAATTGTGAAAATTCTTTCTTTACCATATACGTTTAAAAACTGGTAGGAAAGTAGAACCATCAAGAAGAACTGTCATATTTTTTTAGTTTAAAAAATAATTTTTTAAAAATCTTTAACATTTTATAAATACCACATATATACTTAAGATGATGGAATAATACTAATATTTTTCAAATGTATATATTATGTAAATAAAATATTTTCCTATTGTATTATGTTCTAAAATACGTACAACTTGTTATTTAAAATGTTATATTGATTAATTGGAAAATCTGACATTGTTTGTGACTTTTGGATATATTACTGATTGTTATGCGAAACCTGCAAACTAGAAACTAAACCTGTATTACTTACAAATCAAGTGAATTTGAGTGGGATTTTTGTTATTTATGTTTTTAAATGCAATTTAAAATTTCAATGCTAAACTAAGTCAAGAATAGGTCAATTCTACACTCATAATTATAGCGTGTTTATTTCGTAAATCCAGTTGTATCAACTTGGTCTTTTTCGTAGAACATTCGTAATAAACAATAAAATACTCAATAAAACTTTAAATAATCTAACAGAAACGATTTATGTAATTATATTAATGATTTGAGTCTGTTGACTGATTGGAATTTCTTAAAGGTTAAAATGTCATATTAAAATAATTTGCGGCGCAAAAATGTTAAGAAAATTTTACCACATATAAAAACTACAATAGATTACTGAAAATAAAATAAAAAAGTTTCTTTTTTTAAATATCTTTTTAGGTAATTTCCGAGTTATTAATTTTTTTATACTTATGTAACTTAAGTAATTTAATACTCAAATTATAAAATTTACTTTTAAATTTATATATAGTTGCATAAAAGCATAATCTATTTATCAGCAATGTAAAGTTCTATTTGATTTGATTTATTTTTATTTAATCAAGAGATTTCTGCTTGCCACTATGCCGCTTTATCCCTATGTTCCATTTCATTTTTTTTATTGTGTAAGTTTAATATGACTGAACAGTTATCGAAGTTAACTATTGATTTAATGTAACTAGCTTTAATGCACTAGAGTCACAACTTTAATGCACTAGAGTCATACAATTGCCAATTGGAGATTGTTTGAGGTCTATTTCGTGAAACGTACACGGAACACTGATTCGTAATTTTGAATAATACGACGTTAACGGATTCAAATAATAGTGTTCCGAGTTGATATTTGCGATTCTGAATCCTGATCACAAGTTCATCTGTTAAGACGTTAAGCAAAAATGTTAACCAATTAAGACTTTATTTACTAACTTAATCCTCTTTCTGCTCTGTGGGGCATAAGGCATTCAGCTTCCTATGCAAACTCAGGCATTTTCTGAAAAAGCCCGTACTTCTTCGCCTCCATCTATCCAGCCTTGTTCGTGAATTTCTATAATTTTCCGCCAACTTAGTTTGGGCCTGCCTCTAGTTCTTTTACCATCGGCAGGGCCCGATTAAGACAATGAAGCAAGGGAAGCCCGCCTATAAATGGGGGCCCCATTGTTCCCATATAAACCTTGAAACATCAAATCGAGCTTTTACTTTTACTAAATATTCGTAATACTCTTTATGTTTTTGATTATTTTTCCAATATTCGAACAAATTTAACACAAGAGATAACTATTTTTTTGTTAAAGTTAGTAATGCCACTTTTTATGGTAAATTTAGTTGCAAACTATGTTAAAATTGTTAAATATTTCTATAAAATGTATGATTTGGGGGTGCCTCAAAAATATAAAGTGCAAACCTGGGCTTCCTGGGCCTATTCGGTAATCAGGCCCTGCCATCGGGGTCCCAAGTCAGCGCAACTGCTGGAATTTCTCGGTTGGCATAACAGTATATGGCTGATCAATTTCCATCTTCTTTTACTGTGAAAAATATTGGGATTCAGCAAGTAACTAACCAATCCTCCTACCCTTCAGGCAAACAAGGAGGCCAAAGCAGCTTCAGGAGTCGTCCCCAACACTCCAGGCACGCCCAGTTGCGCCCCTGGAGAGATGCCCGCCGTCCTTGCGGGCAGCATGAAGAAAGACAAGAAGCCCTTCACGTATCTGCCAGGGGGCCTGGACCTCTCGGAGATCCGGTCTCCGAAGATGCAGCGCAGGATTATCGCCAACCAGCAGTACGCCCCGCCACCCCCTTCCTGCACGGGACAGCAAGTGCTGTTGCAGCCCATAGGGGGACAGCCCCAGCAACAACAGCAACAGCAGCAGCAGCAGGCGCAACAATTGAATAACCAATTCGACAGGTGAGGTGGTTAACCAGGATTAAACGTAATTATTACTTATATTACGTGTAAACGTGCTGTATGCGTCCTACCTTATTTTACTTACATAAATTTTATTTTCAAACCGGGAACAGGTCAGTAATACATTCTTGATAACACTCTGTTGAATAGTGTAATTCGTATTTAAAACTAAAATTGTTCTACAGTAGATGCGATATGCTTAGTAACGATACTCTATCAAATTTAATAGGGGTATATTACCTCGCGATCGGGGTTCAGTTTTAATTCAAAGAATGAATTAATATATAATTGATATTAAAAATATTTTTATTGCTTATCTAATCATTCAGGTAATTGATAAAATGTTGAAAACAGTAGAACACATAGTTATAAATAAGAAATATTCTGAAGCACAAATATTAATTGTGACAATTGTATGAGTATCGATAAAATTCATCTTTACATAACTCAATTTCTTGAACATATGGTGTACAACGTTAACCAGGAAATATTTAAACAAACTCAGAGAACTGTTTAAATAACATCAATATGTAAAAAAAATAGTTTAAACATTTATCGTGTAAAAATTGAACGGTTTACATTGATTTGTCCTAGTGACACTCAAAATGAAAATTACAGTATCAAACTTGTAAAAACACCAACAACCAAGATTATCTATCACTGGAAACATGATTTGGCGTCAGACTAACTTTAGAATTCTCTCACAGATCCGCAAAGCCGAAAGCAAGTGAAAATAAGCACCGCCGAGACAAGCGATTCGATTATGAATCTGAAAGTGAGCGGTTGCACTTGCTCTCCGAATCCACTTTGTTGTTTATTTTTTTTGTAAACTTTGTTTTTTTCGTGCCTCCCTTGACCATAAAGAGAAGTGTGTCTGCGGGCACAGACGCCGAATCGGAAAAAGATTCGACGGTGAACGAGATCAAATGACGACAGACTCTGATAAACCGTAGAAGCTGGGTCATGCTTTTTCCGACATCTTTAACCACTGGTGCTCAAAAGTAATGAGCAATACTTTTTCACATTATCAACTTTCTATCATTTAACTTAAAATTTGCTAATCTGCAAAAATATCCCAACTAGTTTTAAATCTATTGATGTTTAAAAATAATTAGTAAACCATATTTAACATTCGGAAAATTCTTATGTTTTTAGGGTGTTACGATAAAGAATTAAACTGTGTAGAAAGGTTTTTTAATTGTACCTTAAAACATTAATATTTATTTCTCTCGAATGATCAACGAGACGATTTTAGCACTAGTTTTCACATTTTAAACAACTTTCTATATGTACCTCGTATATGACTTAAGAATTTGAAGAAGAGAATGAAGAATGACTTAAGAATTGAATTTTCTAATCAGTATATCGTTTTATAAACTAGTATTTCTAATGACATACTTAATTACTTAAAATTTGTTTAATTAAATAACGTCCAAATAAACGTCCTTTATTAAATTAACCATTTTAGTAAATTAGTTAAAGGGTGCTTCATTGCATTCGTATTCAGCACATTCGATTAATTAGGAAGAAACTATTTTCATCTCAAAAATCGGAAATGTTTTGAAATTTTATTGCTCAGTGTAATTAGTTTTAAAAAGTAAATTTAACTATATAAAAACTTTAAGTAAGAGTGATAGGTCCACACTTTTTTTTCCTGTCAATAAATCAGTCATCGTTTTACAACTATTGATGTACCATAACAACCTCCGACAAGCGTGACCACAAATGGCCGCTCATTCATTTATTTCCCCTTCTTTGACCTCTTGAAAGTATGACGCGGGTGGAAAAAATATTTCTTTCTTTTTTTTTCTTGACGAGGTTTCGTTCTCTCTCCCTTTCAAAAGGTTGAACTTGGGCGGTCAGCAGCAACAGCCGGATCCCAACAGAATGGCCACCGCAGTGCAGTCACAACGGCCGGACGACCAGGACCCCAGGAATTACGGACAGTCCCGGTCTTTCCGGATACTGCAGAAGATGACTGGGGGAGAGGATGATACAGGTATGGAAGAATGTTTGTTTCCCAAAAATTCTCTGGTTTAGAATTTGAGAGAAATGATAGTTTTACATTGAAAGGCAAATGGAGTAAAGAAATTTGACGGTTCAACCGGACTGATTAAGCAGAAAATGCAATTTTTTAAAAAAAAAATTAATCATGCATTACACAGTATTATGATTTTTTAATGTTTTCGCTTAACTGATTAATATTACCATTATCACCGTTTGACAACTAACTTTATTATGAAAATAAGGTGCTGGTATCTTAATTTTAACAAAAAGTGGACCATCATTTTTTTTACCCTGAACCCTTTAGACATTTTTTTTTAATAAAAATAAAGTTTTTAGAACATAAAAAAACTGGGAAATAGTTTCTTGAAGATTGTAAAGTTATTTTAACTGAGCCTTGTACAGATCATTAGTTTATTTGGATTTAAAATCTAATATTTTAGTTATAGGGTAATTGAAATATTTTTTCTTCTTGTTAGACATGTAAAGAGGGTAGAAAATACACGCCTTTTTTCTAAACCTTAATCAGAATTTTTTTAAAAAAATTGTGAAATTTGGTGTCAGTTTTTCAATTAAAAAATACATTTATCGTAAAATAAGAGGTATACTATCTCGATAAATTAGTTACTTTGCTCTTTTACATATTAAATACTAGTTTAAATATTAGTTAAAATTTTAAGTATTTTTCTTCGTTTATATAAAAAAAAATAAGTTAATGTATTTTAAACTTTAAGGTAAAAAAATATAATATATTCCTGTATGTAACAAATATTATATAAAAAAAATAGAGGATTTTTTTGTTAATTAAAACTAGTCAATTAACTATGTTAATGTCATTGGAATAATTACATTATTTTCTATAACCACAGAGAGTATTGACATTGTTTTATTTATATACCGAAAACTCTCAGAAGTTTTTTTTTTACATAAAACCACCTTCTAGAAAGAAATATGCGCAAATGCTTTATAAAACCACTTGAAAAGGACCACTCAAAATACACTTAGCCCTCTAGCACTTGAAGCTAACAGTAACTTAAATTAAGTCTGACTTCACAATTCGCCATTGTTTTTAAGAGAATTAAATATATATCATTACTAATGCAAATAAAACGCATTTTTTTATTCAAAAGTTTTCATGAGATCGCAGCTAGAAACATATGTGAACGTATTTGTCCTTGAATTTGAATACTGATTTTTTTTTAATCTAAAAGTCAAATTTACTTCTGGTTGAACTATTAAATTGCATTTCAATTATCTAGGTTTGTCGAAACAAGCTGTTGGAACTCTAGTAGTGTGAAAAACTGTTCATAACTAATTTTAAGGTCGATCTAAGTATCATATATGATAGGTCTATTGCAAATCGAACTGAATTAGGCTCTTGTTATGAATAAATAAAAAATTTACATGATTACACATGTTTTTTAAGTACTGAAAAATAACTCAAACACATTTATAAAAAGACCATTTATAATAATTATAATGGTAAGTAATTTTTAATTCTGAATTTTTTTTTAATTTATGGTTATTTAGTTATTGGCAAAGACTTCCCTTAGAAAAATCCATTATTCGAATAAAATTCGACTTTCCAATTTTGTTTTAGAATACAATAAATAACACAATACGTAATTGATTTTAAACTTCCTGACGCTGGTGGACTTAATATCATGTCCAGAGATCTCCAGTTTTCTAGCGATACACCCAAGTTTTAAATTCGTAAATTACTTCATTTTACAATATTTGTTTTGATGTAACGGTTTAATGTACAACTAACATGCTATATATTTAAAATTAATTTAAATTTTCAAAATAACATGAAAAGAAAAATGATTTAATCTGCCAAGCAGTAAAAACAATTTTACAATTGTAAGAATCTCTTGAGCTTTAGTGGGTTAAAACTTTGGATTTAATTTTGAACACTTCAAAGTGTGAAATTCAATAAACCACATTCCCCGAGTTACATTTTTTATCCTTCTTTGAATTAGCAAAGAAATCGTTTGTTCAAACTAATAAAATGTCAAACAATATTGATCTTACAATATCAATGTGTTCATATTTCGTAAAACTTCTATTGCCCATTCTAAAATAACCCCATTTTAAACATACGGTATGTGACCACTACATGCTTGCTTTGACTCTGGTCTGACCACTTGTCCATCTCTTGCAGATTCTTCCCCAGTTCAGCAGCAGCAGCATCCCCAGTCCAGAAAGGAGGATGAGGAGATGAGATTTACAGGACTCCGGAGGCCGGACAACCCTATCCCTTCCCGGGCATTTCAGCAGTTGCAGAAGATGACCTCCGGGGCAGAGGACAACAATCCGCAGCAAGGCGAGTTCAGACATTTAATATATTACAACTGTGTAGCCCCTCATTGTGTTTAAGACCAGTATAATATATAGACTATTATAAATATATAGTAAATAGACTAATATATAGTACAAACTTTAATTGAAATTATCTTTTTTCATCGAGAAGCGCCAAGTATGTTTGGTAATCTAAAAATTTCTTCAGATTGAAATTCCTCCACAACCCCTGTTATTTTTTTATAAAGTATGACACATAACAAAAACCACTAAATGTATGTTTGATATTAAGCTTCACGCATAACTTTTTTATTTTTATAATTATCCCCTCTAAACTTAAAAAGATCACGCTAAAGAACGCATCTTTAAAAAGAACATCTTTAAAAAGAACATAAACGGGATATAACTATAAAAAGAACATAAACGAGATATAACTATAAAAAGAACATAAACGGGATATAACTATAAAAAGAACATAAACGGGATATAACTATAAAAAGAATGTAAATATCAAACGTAGTTGTTCGAGTTCAAAAGCATAAATGTAAAGCATCTTACAATTTGAAAATACCTTTGCTACTTCATGTGTAATATTTTATAATGTGATTCAATGTCCCCTTCCAGACTACCAAAATCGAAACGAATTCGGCCAAGATCAGCAGCAACAGCAGGGAGAGGAGGGGCCGGTCGATATCCGCTACAGGGGCGGATTCATCCCCGGGCGGTCTTTCAAGATGCTCCAGGAAATGACGGGCGTAAACGAGGATGGCAGTGAGTGCACCATAATATTTGAACTATAAAATACAACTTACTTATCCGCGAAACAGGCGTCTAATCGTAAAACCAATAGTTACAGTGTCGGAATGGATTCCTCTAAATTGGTGTTTTTATCCTGATATCCCATGTAGCTGATTCCGAAGAGTTTCAATTCAAAAGTAAAATATAAGAAATTAATTTTATCTGTAACATTCTCATTTTGCTGGTTTTTCTCTGCCGAGAGCGGGGTCCCCTACAAAAGTGAGGAATCGTATGCGGTGCCACCCGTCGCATATCCCTAAGAACGTCCCTGCTATTGTACATTATCTAGTGGGACAATTTTAATTTCTTTATACCAATGATTGAAGATCAATCTCTTCCTATAAGTCAGTAGTGGACAAGAACTCTTTTCAGTTTTAATTACCACGTTTATTCTATCTCTCGTTGCTAATTTTGTAAAGACCAACGTATCTAACTAGGTGAATGGGGATTTTGAAAAAGTTTATAATATTATCAACATTCATTCGCGTTGAAAGTTTACTATTAAGTGTTTTTTAAGAAAGTTTACTATTAAGTATTTTCCAGCCCCCAGCGGAACCGTCGTCCCCTCCGTTCTGCAGGCAAAGCGCCAACAACTACAGCAGCAGCAGCAGCAGCCTAGGAATCCCGGCCACCTGCACCTTGCCATCAACCAGCCGCAACCGGCTCCGCAGAAGCAGTTCCCGCAGCCGTCAGTGCCGGCGTCGCAACAGCAGAGTGACGAGGCCCCGAAGATGTACACGGGAGGCAGGATACCCTCGCAGTCATTCAGGATACTGCAGGCCATGACAGGGGAGAACAGCCAGGGTGAGGAGATAACTCGTACATTTCGAAAAACTTTAACACTCCTATAAGAAGGCAATGGAAACGACGTGGCGTCTATCTTTTTTTAAAGCATTCTTTAATATCGTTTGATTTACAAACTAGAGAAATAATTGCTCTTCTGCTGGAATTTTGGCGGTGGATTCTAAACGTTTGGATGTCTCCCGAGTCCAAAATGGAGGTTTTTGAAATTGGTCTGTTTGTACCACTGAACGAGATATCTGAAAAACATTTAATTCTACGGGGGAAAAAATAACGTAGTAGGTACTACTGTGTATAAAATATCAAGTAAATCCAGCACAAAAATTAAGCATATCAATCAGAAAGTAAATATCCCCCAAAAAAACTTTAGAAAAGTAAAAAACGCTAAGCCCCCCCCCCCCCCCCCCCAAAAAAAAAATCTTCGAAACTGTGGCTAAAAAAGTTGTGATATGAAAAACAAACAAGCCAAGAGCTCAAGCGTGCACACCCACTCACTAGCCTTTTCCCGGAAAAAAACTGCGCTTTCTTTTCTTAGCTCGATTAAAATTTTATACACACATAAATTTAATTTTTAATCGAGCTAAGAAAAGAAAGCGCAGTTTTTTTCCGGGAAAAGGCTAGTGAGTGGGTGTGCACGCTTGAGCTCTTGGCTTGTTTGTTTTTCATATCACAACTTTTTTAGCCACAGTTTCGAAGATTTTTTTTGGGGGGGGGGGGGGGCTTAGCGTTTTTTACTTTTCTAAAGTTTTTTTGGGGGATATCAGTCCTTTTTTTCAACCCACCATTTGGAGGATGTCAGACCAATCACCATTTAAACTTTTTAAAAATTACTATTTGTTTTCCCATGTCATTAGTAAAATCCGATTATTCAAGGAATAATTAATCACACGCGAAGTATTAAAAGATAAATATGACCTCGCTTCCTCCTCCCCGAGCCCCACATGCACACTACTTCTTTCAGCTTGAAATGGTTACTGTTGAGATGTTTCACCCTTCTCCCGCGGAAGAACGATAGGGGAAATTTTTCAATGTTCTTATTTATTTCAAATGCTTCCATCTTCATTAATAATTGTCCAAGTTACATGACAATTGATCCATCGATTAAAAGGATTTTTAATCTATCGGGTGGTATAATTTTTATTTTGTAGAGCGTATTATTTAACGATAATTTTAACTTTTATTAAGCCGCTCTAAAACATAATTTTCTTTGGCGCCCGCCTAGTGAAGGGATTTCATATTTAGATAAAAATCGCCTGACGGCGTAAAAATTTGGCTTATATTATTCAATAACTTTTTTAGCTAATTAAACATATTAATAATTAATATTATAAAATAAAAGTAACATGTGACCTTAGTGATGCCATAAAGCTATCATATAAGCTATTAATCAGAAAAATCGGTTGAAAATTGTAGTGTCTAGGGCGTTTGACAAATTTGGGCTTCATAATTTGAAAAAGTGACAAATCGACTAACTTTACGCAAATTAAAAAACTCCGTATCTCCGTTAATTTTCAATTAAAAAAAATTATTCTTGTATTAAATTAAAGGTTTTACAGATACGGTTTCACCAATTTTGGTTTTATTTTTTTACGAAATGTAGTGTGGCTTCTGGAATATATTTTACGGACGCACTTTAACATTATAAGTTGTGCGGAGTAGAGATAAGCTCTACCGGTCGGGCGTTCGTTTCTTGTTGGCTGCTTTGACGAGTTGGCGTTATTTCTTCTTTTTTTGGCTTAGCTTTGCGAACCCGACCGGGTCGCGCTTGATAATTAATCTTCTTAATTTTTTATATTTGAGAATTGCTCTAACGATGTCTTTAAAATTTTTTGGCATTATTCATTAGAAAAATTAGTGTAATTTTTTCAAAGAGACATTTGATGTATAAAGTTGCATAATTTCAGAAAACAACCCAAAATTGTTTTCACGGGAACGATCGTGTTCAGTTAAAACAATTTTGTGTGTTAAACAATTTTGTGATTTTGCGTGTTGTATTATATTTAAGCTTCATGTTTTAAAAAATATGAACTCTAAAGTGTCTACCTTTGTGATAGAAAATTATATAAAAATTACAATTTTTTTTTTTCAGATGATGATGGAACGGATATGTAGAACCCAAAAATTGTATCAAAAGCTTTGCACAAAGATAGATCCTGTTAGACATTTAGAAATTGATTTTTCATTTCTTTTAATAATTGGGATCTTTAAGTAAAACTTTTTTCTCTTAGTTAATGATATTGAAATGAATTACAGAATGACATTTGTAGACTTTATAATTTGCAGCTTGAACTTTGCTTCTGTTGTAAGAGATTAGGTTTAGTATTTAAAGAAGAAGAAAAAAAAACGATTTTTTACATAAAAAATGGTTTTAAAGCATTTTAAATTGAAAATAGTTTTAAATGGAAATTAGATATTTTGCAAATTAATATTTTAAAATTGTATTCATTTAAAAAAGTAGCAATTTTGTCATTTTATATTTTTAATTTATATGTTAATATTTTCCTTTACTTCTAATCTAATTTAAATATATTTGAATATGGAAAGTTTTTTAATAATTGTGTATATTTTTATATTAGATTTGGAAATGCATATTTAACCTCTAGTAAATAAATAACTGGTATTTTATTCACTTTTTATTATTTTAAAATGTATTTTTAAACTTTAATATTGAATTTAATATGAAAAATAATTGTGATATACTTAATTTGATGGATTTTAGTAGTTACTATATTAAATGAACTTTCTTTGCATGGAGTGCAATATTGCATATTCTGCATTTTAAATTTTAAAAATTTTGAAATGTTCGAGGACATGTATTTTAACTAAATAATATTTATGTATCAAACAGTTTAATAATAAAGATATTAGATTTGTGTTCTTTTGTGAATTCATTCGGTGATAGTATATCAATGATAGTGTATCAATGATAGTGTGGTTTTGTTTTGTTAATTAACGTCGCACTAGAGCTGCACAGTGGGCTATTGGCGACGGTTCGGGGTTAATCTCGAAGGAAAGACCCGGGAACACATTCACACACACATTCATACATGCACCTAGTTATTTTAAAACCATGGTCAGATGACGATCAATGATAGTGTGGAAAGAAAGGTAGTGAGTGCACATACGTTCCAGAAAATTTTGTTTTAATTAAAAGTTCGTTTATAGTAGTTGAAAACGCTTAAATAGGCATAATTTCATTCAAGAAATTTGGAATTTATAATTAGTTTACATTTTATTGTTAGCATAATTCTGAATAGGGATTTCGGAAATGATAATATTTTTTTGGTCATTTTCTTCCAGTTTTAAACGTTTATCTGATCATGGTATTTGTGTTCTTTTGTGAATTCATTCGGTGATAGTATATCAATGATAGTGTATCAATGATAGTGTGGTTTTGTTTTGTTAATTAACGTCGCACTAGAGCTGCACTGAAGGAAACTGGACTTGTTAATAAACTAATAGATATTAATTTATTGATGTGTTTTTAATGGGTTCAGTAATTGGAGTTCTAAATTGTATAGGACTGATTCCAGTGCCATTAAAAATTCTTTTAATCTTCAGTAAGTTTATTTCGTGTATATTTTTTAATAAAAAAATATAATAAGGATAAAAACATTTATATTTCATCTAAATATTAAAATTTATATTTTATTGAAAACTACTTAATAATCACTAATCCAGATTGTGATTCTCTTATAACCCATTTAAATTAGATTGCGTAAAACATGAGTTATCACTGTTTGAATGAAATATCACATGTCAAGTATTATTTTTCAAAAAAATTAAATATGACCAAACCTATATTTTATTTGAAAAACGCTTTGTAGTTATTTTTAAAACAAAAGAAGTATTAGAAAGCATAAAATTTGTGTACTCAAGCATTATCGGTGATACTCTTAAAAATAGTTTGTGCTTTAACTTTAATTCTTATAATACATTTGCAATAATATAAATGTTTGCGAAATAGGTAAAAAAAATCATTTATATTTTTACTATTGAAAATAATTAGTAATATTCAAGGAATTTTTAGAGTTTTTTTGTCTGTAACGTAAAATTGTTTTTAAATCTAGTTTTAAATTAAAAAAAATTATATTTTTTATAAATTTTACAGAAATTAAATTAAATATTTTTTTCAATGTTCAAATACTTTCTAGAAATATTGAGACATAAACATTGACGTTTAAAATAAAACTAAATGCAAAACGAATGGTTGATTATAATAAATGAAACTATTTTGGTATTCATTTATATAATTTTTGTTGTATTTATTTTCAATAAAACAGGCATCCATATGTAAGAGAAAATTTATTGAATGAGTATAATATTAACAAACAGCTGAAAGCTACAGAAGATTAAAAAGACGAGTGAATCACAAAATAATTCCATATCTACACAGTTAAGGCAAATATTTATTATGATACATACTGCAAGAGATTCAAGTAAAACGCTTCAAAAATTCTAGGCTTAATTTTACATAATGTACAAGAGGAAGAAAACAGTTTTTTTATATGGACGAAAATCCATTCAATGAAACTACAATAGCAATCATGATTCGGTTAAACATGCCCAGTACCAGTACCAAAAGATAACCGTCTTATTAACCATTTGCACTCCGTTGGCGCCGCTCAGGCGACAACATAACGACTCGTTCTTTTGGTTCCCTGTTCTTTAAAATAAACGAGAACAAGCATGATCTTGTGTTTAAAAAACATCGATTTTTTTTCAACTCGTTATTTTGCAGATCCAAAACAGATTAGGTTTCTTTTTTTCTATAAGCATAACTAATTCTAGGGAAAAGAACATAAGTATGAATAACTGTTCCTTAGAAAGAACGGGAAACGCAAAGAGTTATTGGAGTGCAAATGGTTAACATTTGTTGTTGCACAAGTACACTTTCTTTACCTCTTGCTGTTCTGATTATGATCTTTTATTTAATATCTATTCACTAGATATCACTTGTGTCATATATCAAAAATTATTTCTAGTACTTTGGCCATTTTTTTTTTAAAAGAATTTCTTAACAGTACATGAACATATTCTACTAAAGCTTTGCGCTCGAAGACACTTGGGATGTTTACGTTATTTTTGAGGAACAGGTACTCGTTTTTTTTAAGCGCTCAACAAATGTTTTTTTGTAATTTGTAGAGTCATAGCTTCCCGAAACACCGTCCTTAATATAAAATCTTCAATCTAAATATATGGTTTAAAGATTTTTTTAAACTTTGATGGAATGTATCTCGATACATTGAAACAAATGATCTCCGCGTATACTTTGTTCGTATTGCTAGTAAATATGTGCTTACACTAATAAATATAAAAGTATTGGTATATTTGCTCATATATCTTATTTTTAGTGATAGAGAAGAACTCTAAAATATGTGTTTGGTAAAAATCTGTTGAATGCTTACTTGAGTCTTTACGATGTTAGAATTTTTTTTTAAAGAAAGTATATATATATATATATATATATATATATATATATATATATATATATATATATATATATATATATATATATATATATACACGTTACTCATCTTTAACCTTTTTTGGTTAAATTTGAAATCATAATGTAATACTTATTACTTATTATAAATCTATAGTGTACTAATGAAATAATCAATTGGAGTGCAGATGATGTAAAATTATTTAAAAAGTTATTTGGCCAAAGAATTCAAAAACTTTTCATAAATATACGTATAATATTAACAACTAACAAGTGAGCCAACATTTGCATAACACAAAAACGAACTTATCCTTGATGAGGTTAACTTACTCAACTGTGACTTATTTATGAGTGATATCTTAGTATAATTTTAGTTTCATAACTATTACATATCTATGGAATTTATAGACAATGTGTTTACAAAGATAGGATGTATTTCTAAGATAGATATCACATGTATTGAAAGAATTTTATTGAAGTTTGCAACTAATTAAAGCTTATTTTATATTTGACTTAATTACTACTGTGAAAATATTTAGAAATCAGAATTTTTTAAATATAACTAGATTTGAAAAGCTTCAGAACTTTAATACAATAGTTTACTTCTTTATGATCTTGGCAGTAATATATTACCTTTGAATAGTCAAAGGGGTTTACAGAAAACGCTACAGAAATTACTTACAAATGAAAAACTAAAGTATACCCTCGATATAACGACCCCACGCGGCATCAATAGTTATAACGAAAGATTATTGTCACGAGATTACGTTACAGCGATCTTACTAACGAAAGGTCGTTACAAAGTTTTAATCGTACAACAAGGTAGGGGTCGTTGTAAGGAGGATCTACTTTACTACTTAACCAGTAGTGAATAAGTAAATCGTTATTTGTAGTTTATGTGTTTTGCAGGTTTGTGATAGATGAAAGGCTAACCCAATACTGGTTCTTCAGTTAGTTTTGACACTTCTTCCGTTAAATATATTGTAATCATATCTTTTATATATTAATTGTTACTTGAAAATTATTTTAGACATCATGTTATCATGAACAACAAGACTTTAAAACATATTAAACCAACTACTCAATTGTTTATTTACGTTCACATTATCCAGTTGATTACTCAAATTAGAGAAATATTAAAAATTAATTATGGAGGTTCACCTTAATCAGCGTTAACATTTCTTGCAAATTTTTTCCATTGGTTGGTTACTTAGAGCAATATTAAAAATTAATCAATTAGATTAATTTCAGCTTAAATCAGTGTTAACCTACCTTACAGATTTAAATAACATTATATTTATTGCAGGCACATGTCGTAATCGGGTACTTAATGTAATGGCTAGACGTTTCACGAAATGTCTATTATTTCTATTAGTCATTTTTTGAAAAAATATATTATTTCCATGGAATGCCGATTACTATATTCGATTATATATCCTCTATATATAATTAGACAGCAACGAATGTTAATAATACTTTGTTTAACTGTTTTAAACGCATTAATTTTGTTAGCGCAACACACTTACAGTAATATATTAATCAAATTTACTTCATTGCGTTAATCAGTAAATGTACAAATATAAAAAATTATATTTTAGTTGGTATGTCAAGCATTTATCACTTCTACACGTAGTGGAAATTTTTAGCTAAAGCTATTTTGATGTTTTTGTAATTCTATTTCATACTTATTGAAAATTTCTCCTTATCTATTGCATCGATATATTATTGCGTAGATGTGTTAAGTGCAAATGTTTGTACCTAAGTTTGTTTGTAGTGCACACCTAACACACCTGAGCTATAACATCGAAATGTTAGTTAAATAATCAATATATATATATATATATATATATATATATATATATATAATGTTTGTTTAATATGGTTGTCTGTAATTTTCACACCATCATTTACTTTGGAAAATAACCTAAATTATTTTATACTTTATCACGATATTTTATGTGTAAATAGTTAGAAATGTAAAAATTAATGAACTGTACTAAACTATTAAAATATATAAATTTTTGTGTTTTAAATCTAAATAAAAAAAAATAATTTCAAGGCAGGTCTTAGTAACTGGTACCTAACATACTAAAAACAGTAACTGAGTGTACAAACTATTAAAAATCGGCACAAATATTTGAGCATTTTTGTAAAGAAATTGAAATTTACAACATGTATAATGTAGCAACATCAGTTTGATATATACTTTACTTTAGGCAGTATGAAGATAATATTATTTCTTCTTTTACGAATTAAAAATATATACAAACACACTTAACATTTTAGAAACTAAAATATTAATGAATCATCAAAAATTATGGTTATTTTCTTTATGCGATAAATTAAATTACATGTATAATAGTGTTTAAACTGCTCATTGTAAAATGCAGGGCCCGATTGTCAAATATACCAGGGTTTATACTTCACATTACTAAAGGTAATATATCATCAAATTAAATCGCCTATATAATAAAAAACGACATCCCTAATACAATTTACTAAACTTTTGTAAACAAACTTATGTTTTAATTTTTTAAAGTTCTTTAGCATGTTTGAAAATTAGGAGAAAAGAAAATCTGAAAATACAGAATATATTGGATAATCATTTATTTTTGAATGTTTTAAAAGCTTTCTTAGAATGCAAGTTATTTTAACGCCAATAAAGAAAACGAATTTATTGAAATCTTAAGTTCCACTTGATGTTCTAGGGTCGGTTTGAGAGCATTAAAAACTTGAAAGAACCGTTGCTTCGAGGTTTCAATCGAGCCTTGATAAAATTCAAGTTTAACATTCCGTCCAGATTTGAAAATATTAGGCTAATCGTAAACGCTATTATCATGTACATAACAATTTGCATTGCTTCGAAAAAATATAAACCACAATTATTTACAACAACAAAAGTAATTCAACAAACAACATTTCACAAGACAAAAAAAAAAAAAACTTAATTCAAAAGAATCGTGGCAGCTACAGCTTTCAAACAACCCAGCTCATGGCAGCTGATCTCCCTTCCTGCAATTGTGAAGGCAATCCGCAATTGCAGATGTGTTGCAGAATCCCGATTCTCTGGCCTCACGTGAGCACGAAGAACATCAGAGTCATTGCTGCAGATAGCAGGGAAACCAGGGGCGTGAGGTTGCTGGACTCGTTGCAGCCCTCCCCCGCGCACTGGCAGTAGTGCATGTAGACCAGGTGTGTCCCAGCACGGAAGATGCAGTTTCCCGCGTCCTCAGGGTTGTAGAAGCCGCAGCTGCGAATGACACGGGTCTCGGCACGGACTGCAATGGGAGTGGTTTACCGTTAGATTAGGTCTACAGGGTGGTCACAAATTGTTGGACGATGTTCATTGTTTGGCTGTTTATTTACACATAATAAACCATTACTAGGAGTAACTATTACTATTTACATATATTAAACCATTATCGCTTCGCTCGCTATAAGGTAGGACGCAATAACAATGTGCTATAGTAACAATACTTCTTTGTTTATATTACTTAAAAGTTGAAACTGAAAATTTAAATTATAATTCATCAATAATTTTTTTAGCCATGTAAATCAATATAAAATTATTTAAATTAAAACTTTAAAAAAAAACTATAAATGTAAAACAATGATACCACTAACATGCCTACCATTATTTATTACTTTAGATGTTATTTTCATGCCTTTCTTGAGTTTTAGCTTAATTTCTAACATTATTGCTGGTATTTTTTGGACATTAAGCTTACCATACGTTAAGACATTAAGCTTACCATACGTTAAGACATTAAGCTTACCATACGTTAAGACATTAAGCTTACCATACGTTAAGCTTACCATAATCTTGCCTACCAGAAATGTTTAATTTACTGACTAATGACGTCATACAGATGGAGTTCATGAGAATCTAGTTTTCAAAACTGTCCACAGATGACGCCACCACGAGTTCACGTTCGTGGGAAATGTGGGGAAAAAATATAATGATATCTGCAAAATTAATGAAAAAAGTAAAATGTGTTCCAACAGCTAAACGACTTGTTTAAAATATCAGCGAAGCATTTAAGAAAACATAATGCTTTACTATAAGATAAAAACTCGTCTTATAGAACATTGCGTTAAGAATTTTAAAATACAAATACAACGTTAAAATACGCAATAAAAATTATGCTTTACTATGCCAATATATTTAAATTTGGTACAGCCAAACCCTGACGTGTTTAAGTCAAAGATAATGCTAATAAATGGATTCAATGATCTATACGTTTGCTTGAAAATTAATAAGTAGTACTCAATTTCAGTGTGGTATATTTTTTATTCGAAAGACCTATTCGCTAATTCAGCGTGTGATAAGTTTCTGTGAAGAAGAATAAGTTTAATCTAAAAGCTATTCATTTAATTCAAGTAAAAATAATTGAAATTCCGTTCTTCCTCTACAGAATGTAACATTTCTCCATCAAATGTTTATTATTTTACCTCTAGATATCAAACTACATTTATTCCACTCCGTGTTCCTAGGTTCCATGCAAAATTTATAAATTCCTATTAACATCTTAGGATTGTGGATAATCATAACAAAGTAACTAGACGAAATCCATAGAATCGACTACTTTTCTATAAATTGGTAGCCATTTTCTATTTTAAGATTGGATTTATTTGGAAAAGCCGAACAGGTGTGTGTGTCGTCTCACCTTTCTGCGTGATCTTCCGGCATATGGCTGAGGGGACGGACATGTCGCCCGCAAGGTACCTCTGGCTGCAGTCGGCTAAGGCGATGGTGTGGTTCTTGAAGGGCTCCCCGCAGTTCGGGTCGTACCTGGAGTTGCATTCCCAACAGTGGAGGCCTTCACCTGTAAAAAAATTACGGAATCGAATAAATAATTTTCAAAATATAGTTTCCCTCATGGTTGAGTTTTTCTTCATATCTACAAAATGAAACGTTTAATTTTGCATTCTTAAAGTGATGCATATGAAAACGTGTTTGTAAAATCTAATTTTACCGCAAACTAAAACCCATTAATATCATACTTCTCCAATATACAAAACAAATATGTAAAACTGCTTTTAACTTTAGTTTCATTAAATTAACAACAGATGGCAGCACGAGAACTCTTTCGTACGTTGGAAGTATTCCAAAGATGAACAAATTATTAAAGTAACTTATTCGACGTTTAACAATGCACATAAATTAAAACTTTTCGAAATTGTCGCTTAAAAGTGATTTACATAACTATGACAATTATTGTGTAATTTATAACGTTAACTATTACTTTCACAATTAAAAAAATTATTATCTTAATATTTTTATATTAACTTCTACTCGCGATAATTAATTACGAAGCATGAATTGTAAGAATAAAGCCTGTTCAGATTGAAAGTGAAGGAACGTTATGAAATTGACAAATAATTTAAATAATATATATTACTTACTTAAAATATAAAATGAAATATTTTTTTCGCAACATTTTGTCGTCGCATACTTTTGAAATTCTATGATTTTCTCTGAAATTGTTAGTAATTAGTCTAGTATTTTTAGGTTCTTTCCAGATCGGTATAATGGTCGTTTAATACTCATATACACTTTTTAAAATTTATTAAAAAATGAAGACACAAAAAGATAAAATAGTTTACCACTTATAAATACAAAATTTGAGTCATATCGATAGACTATATCTTAAGAACTAATAAACGGATTACTAGACAAAATTATAAATTTTAAAAAAGAGCATTACTACAAAAACTCAAAACTTAATGTAAAATAGAAAGAAGCGGAATTTCAATCATTCCAAAATGGAACTCAAAGTACGATGTTTTTAAAACTCCGAATCCAAAATATTAGGTTCTAGAAACTTCCTGAAATGTCGTATGAGATATTTCAGTGACATTCTTGAATTACACTCAATTTTTATTTATTTTTTTACATTTGGTGTCCAAAGACATTTCTTAATTCAAAAACACTTCGAAAGTAAAATTTCCTTTTTTTTCCTAAGCTAAAAATATTTTTAAAGAAAGTGAAACATACAAGTTTATTTACAAAGAAGCATGGGATTATAAAATCAATGTATTAGATTTTTCCAATATTGATTTCGAATTGGTTTAAATGGATTCATAAAATAGTTTCACTAACTTGGTCAATAAATAGAACATTTTATTTAATATTTAATGGAATTCATTAATATATTCTAATAATCTCTATTTTAACACTGCCGTATTTTCTTTTAGTATTCGACAATCAATTTCCAACTAATGCAAAAAACTGGTGAAATTTTATTAGTTTATGTATTTTTATGTTAATTACACATATCATCATGTGAAATTTGAGCACAGTAAAACTGAATTATCCGTTATCAGTTGGAACCAGATCCCATCCGGATAATCAAATATCCGGATAATTGAATAATTCACAAAAACAAGGTTATTTCTTAGTGTAAAAACACGAATTTTGCTTTAGTATGCAATGCTATTTAATGACTATTAAAACAATATCATTCACCGATAAGAAACTTTTAAAATGTGGATTTTGCTGTTTTCTTTTTTTTCCTCAAAACAATTCGGATAATTGGCGATCCGAATCCGGGTAATTGATTTGATCCGAATAACTGGAGTTCGAATAATTATTGGAATTCTACTGTACACTTAATTACCAATAACAAATAACTTAACCACTCATTTATTAGATATAAAAAAAAATTCAGTTTCATCATGTGAAATTTGAGTACATTTAATTACTAATAACAAATAACTTTATCATTTATTTATTTGATATAAAAAAATAGCAGTTTAAGAGTATTTTGAATAATTTTCAGAAAACGAATTTATATTTAAAACTTAGGAACTTTTTACAAAATTAGACTCCCAAATATTAAACATAAAAAAATACAGCTAAAATATGTAACCTTATCTCTATTCTGTTAAATAGTTTTGATTTAAATAAAAAAGGATTAAATAGATTATTCTTAAATAGCTAACCTTATAAATAAGACGTCACTAGGCATAGTTTGTGATTATTTTTATTAATATTGGACGTGAATTATTATCTAAATAAAATTGCTCCAATTTAAAAAAAAAAAATATTTTTAATAATTATTTCAATAAAAAGTTTTAGAGTTTTAACAGGAAAAAAAACATTTAATTTAAATTATACCTGAAATATATAAAAAAAACACTCTTTTAAAATTATTAATAATGTATGACATAACACGGAAAACAGGTTGAAGAACTATATTCATGCAATTTCCGACAAACCCAACTTTTCCCTTTTTAAAGAATAAATTAGCGTAGGCAACTGAAATAAACAATGAAGATGGCCAATTCAACAATACCTTCTTTTTCTATGGTCAAGACTCAGAACATCCTTTTACAGTTTTAAAGAGAATGCTTTCATTCATCGTTATTCTACGCAGTAACTCAAAAAATAAATGCTTCCATGATAACATTCAAAAAAAGTATTTTTAGTATATGGCAACAATAATCCTTTCAAACCTCTTGCTTGCCCCTCCCTTTGCAACTTGACCATTGCTTGACCTACGTAGGGTGGGTTAAGTTATGGAAGTACGTGCGCCATATAATGTGTAACGCTATTGTTGCGAACGTCATATTTTAAAGTTGTATGCAAAAATGATTCGTTATCATAATAATTTACGATTCTGTTCTGCTTTTTCGCAAAACTCGATCAAATTACAGTTAGAAAAAAATATATAAATGACTCAAAACATAACCAGAAATTATAATAAAGTTTTTTTTATGGAAATTTTGTTTTTAAAAAGACCTCAACCTATTTCTAATTAAAATTTTACTTGTTATAAATACTCTAAAAGTGATATTATCAGCATTCTATTTAAAAGAAAATTGTACATGTATATTAAATACCAGCTATATCAATCAAAAAAACATTTTTTTTCGTTTTTAAATTCTTAGATTTTCCAAAACGAACTACATTTCTTCCTTTATAAGAACCTAAAATTGCTATCTGTAATATGATTCTTTTTGCTGTTTTTTTTAACACAAAACCAATTATTGAAATATTTTTAAAGTAGGTTTAACCCATATTGAACACAAACTATAGGTACTAAGGATTCCTGTCAGATTAAATTAAGGTTTTTAAATTTTTTGCTCAAATTAGTATAAATTAAACTTGCGCATTTCTCATATTATGGTCTTCATATTCAGATAACTTCTTTTACGCAAATCCAATAATTATAATTATTTTTTATTTGATGATAATTGTGTAGCTTTAATTAGTTAAAAGATGATTTTTTTAAAATAGCAACTTCATAAAACTTTCATTTTATTGAATTCAGAAAATAAGAATAAACATTTTGGCTGATAATTAAATTCTTCAAAACGTTCGAAATAACTTATGTGTATTAATTTAAGCCATAGCACCCTGAGCAAAATAAAATTTAATAAAATAATTTAAAGCACCTATGTATGAAATACATATTCTAAGTGGCTATTTTTAAAGTGAAGAAAGGAAATTATATTTTATAAACCTAGATATGGAATAATACAAAATAATTCAAAGTGTCTTCTAAAAACATATGAGTCATATATATCTTTTTAATTTAAGTATTCAAGTAAATTTTTACAACATGAAATTACTTTATTTTTAAAATATAAAAAAATATTTTAAAAATCTGTGCATTAATGTTTGTTATAAATGTTTTTCTATATATTCAGAACATATTTATTACATTTTTATATCTGCATATTTTAAAACTACATTAAAGTATAATCTTGATAAGGGACATTTAGAATTCGGAATGTTAATGTTTTTAAATTTTATATTTAAACTTTTCCAATAAACTTTTGTGCGGGTATTCCATATATTTGAAGTTCGGGTTAAAGTTAATAAGGAGCAATCCATCAGAATTAATGTCGCCAAATATGATTTAAGGTCAAATTCTCAACCCAAAACACGAAATTTGAATCGAAATCGTAATTTCGTTAGTTTTGCAATCGCCATTTTGTGATTAGTTATTACGCTAATTTTATCATTCGCTATTTCGTAATCCCTTATTACTTCATATATTTACTAAAAGTTTTGTATAAGTTATAAACCATCGCCAAACTGACGCCAAATTAGTTTTTCATTCCGTGCCTCTCATTGGTTTAATCTAGATCGAGCAGCTGCACCCATTTGTTTACGTTACATGGATATCGGTATTGTAAATCCTAGACCTTCCATGCCAAAATTGTCAATGAAAATTGATTTGTCGGAGTTCCTCTTTCTTCTTTACTTTTATCAAAGGTTGTTTTTTTTTAAAATTATAACCTCAAATCTATGCATAATTTACGTTCATATCATCTGAATGCATTCATATCCTCTTAAATGAATAAGACCCAAAGAAATATACAATCTCTCATTTGAATATTATACAAACAACACTTCGACTGTCGGCATTCCTTTGACATCTTGTTCCTCTAACCCGAATTAACTTTACGCGACTGAATTCAAAGTCAATACCATTTTCAATTAATTATATAATTGGGAGAACTTAATTACCTTTTTAATAATCTTCAAAGACATAGGTTGAAAGCGAACGTTTCCTTTTGCAACTAGCTAAAATGGGACTTTGATCTTTATCAGTGAATGTTTAAGATCGAGTAAGTTACATATCCTTAATTACAAAAGGTTAATTTTCGCTTTCATTTACCTTCATTTAAATGTAGTATCATCAAGCACTTTCCTGAGTATGCATTTACGGTAAACTTTTCAATTAAACAATTTCAAATTAAATTATATGAATGCATTTGCTACATTTTGCTGTTAATACATTTGTATATCATGTATGTATGTATGTGTGTGTATTATATATATATATATATATATATATATATATATATATATATATATATATATATATATATACTAAATAAATTCAGTTGCCTTCGTCGAGATTTGAACCCGTGATCTATCGTTTCAAAGTCGTACGCTCTACCGACTAAGCCATAACCGCACGCATGCGCAGTTTTCCCTCCCTACGACTCCTAGTGGATGGAACTTTAAATATTAATTAAAAAATTGGAAGACCGTGTTTTGCGTGCCACATACCGACTCTTTTATTATCATAGATTATTTCGACTATCAAAATGTCAAAATTAAGTATGCATGTAATGTTTGTTTAAAACATAGTATTTATTTTACTGAGTGAAATACTTTCATTCGTGAAAAAAATATTTAAATATAACAGAAGAAGATAAATTCTTATTTATTTAAATTTTTTGATAGTTTGTTGAATTTACGCCGCACTAGAGCTGCACAATAGGTTATTGCTGCCAGTTCAATATCTTTCTGGAAGGAAAAACCCGTGAACACTATCATGTAATATTGAATCATGATCACATAACAAGGACAACGCCTGTACTGTACCCCATTCTCTAAACTTCCACACCATAACTTACATACAAACATTTAGAGACTACTGCAGATTTAACATCCACCAGTCCCTTCTAAAAGACTGAATTTTGGTCAGGTGATAAGAATCGAACTCATAACCTTCCGATTACGAATCTACACACAACCCTCGACGATTAACGATCCAAATATAATTTTTAATCGACTTAAAAGCGCATCAAAGGATAGAGAAAAGTCGTCATCAAACTAAAAATAGATAAATAAAATAATATTTAAAAAAAAAAAGTGACTTTAATAAAAATGCAAAATATTTTTTTAATTTTACGAACAAGTTGAAAAAATTTAATTCTTTTTTAATATAAATTTTTAAACCAGTTTTTTTTTAATTTAATTTTGGCGCCAATTTAAAAAAATCTAATAAATATAAAATTAATATTAAATAATTCAATTTTTACAACTTGTCCATAAAATAAAAAATAATTTTTTACTTTTTTGCAAATTTTTTTAAAAAGTTTTTTTTTTGTGTTCCACGATATATGGCAGCCTCACTAAATATTTTAAAATCGAATCTCCTGTCAAAATATTGTTAATGGTCTTTGCTTATCGTGCAAGAAAATTCGTTACTCTTTCGAAACACAATCAATCAAGGCAGTTTCTTTTTTCTACTCGATTTTCAAACAACTTTATAATCCTTTAAAATATTCTCCTTTAAATTTCCTTTATAATCTTTTAAAGAAAGATACATCAATACTCATTCATTTAGAAAATATCTTAGATATAGATAAAACAAAGTTTAATTTTAAATAAAGAACGGCATATGTATGTCGATGCCGATAATTTATTTAAAAATAATTATAGATATTTAGTTTCTCAAAATTTTATTTTCTAAAAATAATTACGCTAAGACGAGTGTAAATAATTTTTTCTGTGGCATTAAATTTCGCTGCAATGCGTATTTTTAATTAAATTAGTTTTAATAAAAAAAACTAATTTTTTTTATGAAGAGAAAATAGATAGTTGTAACGCTGTTTAACAATAAAATCTGAAAGTTCTGAAACTAAATTCCTTATACCTATATTTAAATAACTTTGTACTTAAACTGAAAATTTATTGAAACTCATAGAAAACTTGATGTTCTTATTTTCAACTTATTACTAGATTTTCTTATTTCGTTATATATGTAGCGTTTCTTTATTTAAGGCCGTTGCTCACAGATTTCATACCTACAGAGCCGAGAGACGTTTCGTTACAGCACCATGATTACTAAGACTAAGAGAGTGTGTATTGTCGTAGGGACTTTTCAAATTTAAAGACAGGGATTTTTAGGGATTATCTTCAATTCGATTGAGCCAGGAAAGTCAGTCATTTTTTCGAAATGGTTCAGCCAAGGGACATTTCATGTAGAGGCACTCAACATCCCCTAAAGTGTTCATGTGTGAAAGCCACGGCAAAATATTCGCGTAAGCAGTTTGTTATGACTAAATTGTAACTGGAATTGAATAGTCAGCGGAAATTTATGAGATCTCTATTTCACTAAAGGAAGAAACATGAATAGATAAATTTCTGTGGGATAGTAAAAAGTTTTATAGACGCGAAGGAAGATGATTACGATGCAATTAAATTGTAATGATTTAAAAGGGTGGTAATAAAGGAAATATAAAAATATAGTAATTTAAGGAAATGTATTACATCAATATATCCCTTTTGAATCACGAGTTATTAATGATCTACAAATTTTTAACGCTTTCATTACTTTTTATATTTTGTTATTTTAAATGTACTTATCATTATAACTTCCTCTTTTATCTGATGAATTTCTTATGTGAAAGTATATAACGATGTTCGGTTATGGATTGCTGAATTACTTGTATTTACAGAAATTGCGTTATGCCTCATTTAACGTATAAATAGAAAAAAAGTGAAGTTAATAAATAAATATGAACCCATTTTCAGCACGCAATTATGTTAATTTTAACAAAACGATTTATTTATCTTTCTCTCTCTCTCTCTATATATATATATGGATTTATTTTAATTTTATTTACATTAAATCATTTATTCCGTTTAACTACGCGGTGTAAGAAGAGTAGATCAAAATTATTTATCCCAAAGAAAGTATCGAAATATTTCGTTCTTTTTCTTTCACAAATATTAATTAAAAAACACTAAATGCACACTCTTATAAATATAAAATAAAAGAAAATTCAATGATTAATTACTGACAATTACTGAGTCCTTCGAAGTACAGTTGTTGCATGAAGCGAATCGAAAGACAGGGACGCATAGTACCATTTCCGCTCAAAAACAGCTTATGGAACGAGCTGAATTCAATAACGCTGGGTCATGCTTAGTTAACTGGAAAGAATTATTTTCTGGACAATTAGGTACGATATGAGAAATATTACTAGTTATTAACCAATCATTTACTCCGTAATGATAGTACATTATTTAACAATATCAAAGAATTGTTAAGAAGACATGCTTTAATAATCTTTAAAGTTCATATTTAGTTTACCATCCAAACATTTATCGTCAAAAACCATGAAAAAGTCTGCATTCGAAAAAATACAGTAGACTCTTTTAGAGACCCCTTCCTTTATTACGACCACCACTGAAACTTTACAACGACCTTTTCGTTATAACGGCTATTGTTATTGGTCCCTAGCGTTTCGTTATATCGAGGATAAACTGTAACTCCATTCTTTACTATTTTACAGAAGATCTACAAAAGTACTATACAACTCTAGAATATCCTATAAAATAGTAGAAAATGAAGAAACAGTTGAACACCGATACAACGATCTCTCAAAAAACGAACAATGGTTATCGCTATAACGAAAAGATCGGTGTAATTTCTCAGTGGGGATTGTAATGAGGAAGAAGTCCTGCAAGGAGGGTCAATTGCAATTTCAACTTAATTGAGAATTTATAAAATAAAAATTCAATATTTTATACAGAAATTTTGAGACAGTTAACTTAATTAAATTATATTTACTTGATTAAACTGACTGATCCGTATTTGTCTATGTTATGGTTTTTATTAACTTCCCCGAATATTTTATTTTAATTCCACTTAAATTTAAAATTTAATTTTTTAAAAACTTAACTCAATTTAAACAGGCAAATGTAGATGAAACCAAGCTTAATTTAATAAAATAAACCACATCAATATTATTCAGATTTTTCTTGTTCTGCATAATTTTTTTCCTTAGACTTAGCATTAACATTAAAATCCAAAATGGACAGAATCAAAGAGGCTTATTCAGCAACAACAATAAAAGAAAGAACAATAATGATACGTGAAGTCCCTAATTACTGTATTATATCCGCTCGCGTTAACAGATTATAACTTTTTTTTTATTAAAGGGTGGTCTTAATCCTTTACTAAAGAATAGTTCACTTTCATAACGGAACACGTATTATAAGTTCAGCCCCACCCATTGCAGTGGATTAGCCGAGTTTTCTTAAACAAAAGTGTCTTACTCAGAGTTGTGGACTTGTATCCATATCATTTAGGAATATATTTTTAAAAATATTCATATTTATTTCATGTTCATAAATCTGAAAATACCAATAAGTTTATTAGTTTCTATGTAATATTTACTTAACTCTGTTTCGGATAATCATCAAAACTGTTTATAAATGAAACAATTTCTCCCACCTACACCTTTCCTAATATACGGTGAAGGAAAAGGGAGAACACCAACAGAGACAAACTGTTATTATTTTGAACATTACTGTTATTTTGTGTGCTTTTGTTGTTTGTTAAGTGTGCTTTTATTGTTACTTATTGTATGCTTCTTTAAGTTTTCTTAACTGTCCTGTTTTGTCTATGTTCTGTTCAACCCTTCTATTTTTAAATGTCCGGCGCCCTTTGGCGCTCACTTCGATGCAGTGGCGGTGATTGGCTGTTAAAAGTGAGGGGATTAAAGAGCACTAGAAGATTTTTTTTGTTTCGAAAAGTTTTATCTATCTAATTAGCAATCAAGCTTGTAATTTTTTTTTATATAAATATTTAGGCAAGAAAAAATATGATGCAATGTGTGTTGTTTTGAAGTTCGACGATGTGTTTTAACATCTTTTTTAAGAAATGGGAAATTCGAAATTTTATTGTTCCATTTTTTTTTTTTTTTTTTTTTTTTTTTTTTTGGAGAAAGCATTTGACTTTTGCAAAAAATATTAATAGACGTGTGGTTAATAAAAAAATTTTTAAAAAATCACGCCATTATTAATTTTATTGTTACGGAAATTTTGTAATACAATTTATTTTTTTTAAATAAAATTTTAGAACAAATAAGCAAAATCTGGAATGATCACTCAACTTTCTATTGCCTTGTTTTGCGTAATTTTTTGGAAGCTATTTAAACACTAGTTACAGAAAATGTAGACTTGAAATGGCGACCTAACCTCGTTTCACTATTTGCAATGGACGTATTTGTTCAGTAAATGCGTTTTCATCTGTAGTAGTGGGTGTGGAGGAGGTTAGGGTACGAAGTTTTCCTTGTTTTGGCAACGCAGTAAAACAATTGACTTAATTACTTTTAAAAAATGCGAGGGCAACATCTGAAATATGTGCGGAAGCAATATCCGAAAAAAGTGCGGGGGCAACCGCCCCCTCCCCTTGCCCCCCGGATCGCCGCCACTGCTTCGATGGAAGGGTAAATGCTTTCGAGCAGACACCCTGTCTCTTACACTAGAACCAAGATCCCATATTTCATAATAATTACCTTTTCTTATTGAAGGTGTCGCTGTATCGCTATACCACGAGTTTTGTTAACCCTAATTTTCGTGTAATACGTTGCATGCCAAATTTAAAAACTTTTTTTTTTAAATGATGTAGTAAATGTCCGATTAATTTTATTAATCGTCATGCAATTTCACAAGTTCTAACGGATACAAAAATTACTTATTTCGCCAAAAGAACAGAAAACTTCAAACTTTTAATTGCGTTCAATATTTGTGTTTAAAATTTCGTGCACTTTTTCACAAGTACGTTTGAGAATGAGGAATCTAGAGATATTTAGTGACATTACAAAGATTAGTTATTCTCTTTGTTACAACTAGATCCTGTTACTTTTAGTCAAGGTCTCCCCCATGTTTAAATTAAACTTTTACCTACACAAAAAAAATAACAATGCGATAGCACAGAAAATATCTTGTTACAGTTTTCTTTACCCATTATAATCATGTTTTATGTAACTTTTTTAATGTATAATATTGAGAAAAATTAGTGATAATATTCTCTGTGGGGTTGTCAGCAAAAAACTACCTTAGCAACCAACTTAAAAATTCAAAAATCATAAACCAAAGTAAGAAATCATTATTTTTTTTAATGAATACTATGTTTAAATTTGAAATATGTGTGTGCACTTTTGAAGGTGTTCCTACTAATTTAATTTTAACACTGAAATATAAAAATACCTATTATAAAGAAAAAGTTTTCGAGCAACCAGTGTACAAAATTCAAGAAATCACATAAAAGTTTAAATGAGGTTTTTAAGAAAGGGGAGTGAGAAATAATTTAAAAAAAACAAATAAATAACACAAAATTAATGCCTTAAAAAAAAGGAGAGTAAATCAAAGTAAAAGAAGTGAAAATTCAAAAATTATTATTCACTTCTTTTTATCGTTTTGTATTAAATAATGCATGAAATATATATATATAATTAAAATCATAAAAATCCCATTATTATAATATTCTTTATAAAAAAAGTTTTTGGACAAATCTAATATTTTCAGATTATTCCTAAATAAACGCTGTCCGGTTCATTATTATCATTATTACAATTTAATACCTTAATATGTATCGAACAAAGAAACTAAGGGTTTCCGAATCCTGTTCTTAGTTGCAAATTGAAATTTATTTCTCACATATGTGCTAATTAGAAAAATGTAATGGCATAGCATTTAAATGCCATATTTTTAGAAGGAAACTCCGCAAATAAATTATTTAAAATTACTTTCAAAAATTAAAAAGAGATTTTAAAGCTTTTGAATGCTTTATAAGAACCTTATTAAGCAATTTTTGCGATAATTGTAAGTGAGTACCATCTTGTTAATTGTTAAGCTTATGCTTTGTCGCTTGGCAATAAGAAAAATCGTTATTTATTTGACGTCACGTCTCATATGGAACTTCTGACCTAGTTATTTATCCCACAAGACATACCAAACGAATGCAAGCACATTTCCGCAGAATCGATACAAAAAAAGCATGCACAAGACATTTCCCAGTAATACTCACCAAAATGCAAAGAAAATCCAAGGAAGAGAAGAATTTGCAACACGAAAAATTCACTCATTTTGTTAAATTTAAACACTAATCAATTCAACGATATACTTTTCTCCGATGTCGTTCGAAATTCACCAAAGATTCTCATCAGCATCGTTCGAAAAGTAGCAAAAAAAAAAATTCTAAATTTATTCAAAAGAAGCAGAGTCTTCAACTCGGAAATAAATTTGTGATACAAGTTATCTGCAGAAGAACAACTCACGTTGAAATCCCGCAAATGCACCGTACTAGAGTGTGTGTTACGTCACGCGCATGCGCACGTCGTTGTTGTGGTGACGTCACGAACCAGGGAGTTGACTATCGATCGAAAGGCAATTCCAAGGGTTTTTAAGATTTATTAACGAAAATCGTGATGAAGAGTCACAAAAATCGCATCGGAAAAAAAATTGCTTGGGGTGACAAATTGCGAAGCAGCGAAGTGAAGAGAGAGATTTCTAAATTAATGATCGGGAGATACAAATTGGTTCGGAAGCGAGGGGGAATTGATTGCTTTTTTTCAAATCGAACTCCCTACTTCTTAACAAAGTTTTGAATTTCATAGGAATCGTGACTTTTAAATTTTACTAGTTATGTGATGGTACAGAAAAGTTTTGATTAAATATTTATACAGAAATGTTTTAAATGTATTTCCCAAATATATGTAATATGCTATGAAGAAATATATATTTTAAATGACATCTAAAAGAGAAAAATTATCATCTTTTAATTTAAAGTTGTGAAAGAAACTTTTAATGTTGACTTGTAAAAGTTTATTTTTTTAATGTGCTTTTTTTGTGGCAACACTTTTGAATTAAATTGCGATTCTTAAACATCCTAATATGTTCTAGAGGTTACTCCTAAGTACTTCTCATAGCTTACCTTTTTTTAATACAAACTATTGGTTTCAATAATAAATATTTAATTGAATATTGCATTATTTGTTTGAATATGCAAAATAGTTAATATCAAATTAATTTTTTTTAATAAATTTGAATATTCTGTAATATTTCCACGAAAGCCTTAAAATATGCTCATATGATATTTTCCATTGAGTATGTGTAACAAATTGTCAAAACTTTAAGCTTAAAATTTAATTTAAAAAAATCTAACAATAGTTTTGTCAAAAAATTCTAACATCCGGGGATATAACATTAAAGTTAAAAAATATTAATATGTATCTGTAAATTTAGGTTATTTATAGAAATTTAAATATTTATTTTTTGAATAAACCCGAATTAACTTATGTCAAATATTTAAATATCCAAATATTACAAAATATTAGAGAATACTCTAAATAGTGCTTTTTACATGTGTACTTTTTATAAATATTTTTTATAAAAACTATTAGGAGTACAAAAGCTTAACATACTACATTAAATCATATTTAAAATGTTTCTTTTCAGTTTTAATAATAGAAATCTGAAAGTTTAATTAAATATATAAAAAATACATTCGACCTATTACCTTTATTCTAAAGAAATATGTCCTAGTTTGGGTCTTCAAAAAACTGGATAAAGTCCAAACATCATCGCAACATAATTGATTGAAATTTGCAATGAATATCGCAGTCGAGCATGATACCAGTACTACATATATGATATGACAGTGTTCATTCTAGAAATAAAAAGGGGCAGGGCGCTGTTGGCAGTAAAAGGGAACCCTGTTTTTAAAAAAGGCACCTTTTTTTTTTAAAAGGGCACTTTCAAAAAAAAAGTTTGGCGTGGGCGTGGCCACCCGTTGACACATCGGATCCGTGCCCAAATAAAAAAAAGTTCCGATTTGTTGGTTGACATTGCGGTAGAGCTGCATATTGGGCTATTGTTGACGGTTCGGAGCCTCGAAATAAAGTCCTGTTCAAAATTGATGTATCTTTATGAAGATATTACTTAAAATCTAAACTTTGACATTTTATAATTAATGTTTTCCTTAAAAACCAATTCTGTAAGTGTCCCTAATCAGACTCCTTACAAAACTGATGAAAAGACTACTTAAATCCAAAATTTGGTTATAAAATGCCTAATCTTGCAACTTCGCCTCAAACTATTTTCTCTTTAAAATAACACAGAAAAAAAACTTAGGATTTCATATGCGGGCATAGGCAACCAATAGGATGTCTGGAATCATCGTGATTACAGAAGTCGCGTAGTTAAAAAGGAGTTTGTTTTTCTACTGTCATAATTCACTTAATTCCAATTTACACAATTTTTTTTAATCGATGCCTTTTTTAAAGACAGCTAAGGAAGCAAGGATACTTGTGCTTGACTGAAAAGGGCAAGAGGGGCGGGATTTTTTCTAAAGAGGGCGGCAGTTTTGAAAAGAGGGCATGAGGGCGCTATCGAGATGAAAAAAGGGCGGGCAGGGCGGAGCGCCCTTCAAAAAACGCCTAGAGTGAACACTGTGATATGATACCACAAATAATTATGCTATTAAATCTTTAAATGTAATTATTCTAATTAGAAATTAAACTCAAATTCTTATAATAAAATATTGCATTGTGTTATTCATCTCATTAAAGAATTTCATATTAAGAATAAATTATGAAAAATATAAAATTTCTATTGTTTTCACGGATGAATGATAATCAATATAAAAACCAATTGGATGTGAAAGAAATCCTAATTTATTGAATGCTTAAATATAACAAAAAAAACAAATGAACTTTATTATTTGATTTTTTTATGCTTATGATATATGTCTTTTGAAACGTTATGTATATTCACTGTAAATTAAAATGCACTTAAAAATGAGTTCCTGAACATACTCGTTTTTTATCGAGTACAATGGCATCGTAAATGAGCGATGGTGTTCTCAAATTTAAGCAAACCGCACTTTCTCAAAAATGAGCAAGGTGATTTAATATTGCTAATATCAACTTATGTTCAAGCCATCTTAACAAAGCGACCTGACAAACTTAAAATAGGTATTCAGAAGATGGTTTAATGTCGAGTACTTAAATGGAAACTGAGTTATTACAACTCTATTATCTTACTTCCCATTCTTTTGGCATACCTTTTTAACATTTCTTCTGTTTATGGCTTCTTCAAGTCGCCTTGGAAGTTTAACGGATAAGGCCCTGGACTGCGGTGCCTGAGAATCTGGGCTCGATTCCCGGTAAGTCTTGGTTGTAATTGTCGATATTTATTGAAAGTGATTTATTAAGACAGCCTATGTAGGCTGGCATCTGCTCTTTTTATTAATTGTACACATTTCTGATTACATATCTTTTTCAAAATTGAAATTTATGTATTCGGAGCCATGATAAGTATCGAATGTACTCATAAATTAGTACATTTGACTTATATTTGAGTACCTATTTTTAACAGTATTTAGTTGACGTAGTTCCTTCTGCCAGAAATTTTTAATTTAATCATTCATAATTAATTCAGAAAAACATTCCTATTCGATGCAGGTTTTTTTTGTATTAAACTCATTCCAATAATAACCGCTCCGATGCTGTTACGCTTTTTAAAACTCTACAACTATTCGACCTTTTAATTCACTGTCATCAGATAAGGACGAAATTGACAGGTTCCCACACTTATCTGCTGTTCCCCCTACAATTAAATCGAATCAGAAAATCCGCAAGGTCTAAATTCGTTTCACAAAAGAACCCGGCAACGTTTATGACGGCTCTTCCTTTTACAAGAGCGTTGGAAACAACCAAACATCGAACAGGGTGTTCTGTTTCTATTTTGGGTTCTGTCAACTCCCGTAATCCTCCGCACATAAATGAGGTGACTGACTTTTGCTGCGATTTTCACTGTAAAGTGAAAGTTTGTAGACACGAAACTGCTTCTGTGTGCTTTTTTTGTTTACGCATGGAAGGAGATGCATTTCTAGCGTGGGCTGTTCACATTTCAATATGTGTTCACATCAATTTACAACAGACTGCAGTGGCATATTTATTTGTTAAGTTTATACTGTAACATATTTATAAGGGGGCATTAGCTCAGCCTGTGGCGGAGTAGTATTCGCAAAATGTTTGAAATGTTCAATAACATAAGTCTTTTGAATTAATTTTTAGTAAAACAAGAGTTTGTGGTCAATTTTAGAGTAAATTGTTTTTATTCAACATAGATAATTTGTTTTAACTTATAGTAAAAATTTGTATATTTCAAAAATAGTGCTATTCTACACAGTAAAAAAAGGTATTTAAAAATGAGTACCTGAAATTACTTGTTTTTCTTTGAGTACAATTGCATCGTAAATGAGCGATGTCGTTCTCAAATTTAAGCAACCGTACTTTCTCAAAAATGAGCAGTGTGATTTCATATCGCTAATCTCAGCTTCCATTCAAGGAATAATAACAAAGCGACCTGACACACTTAAAATAGTTGTTCAAAAGATGGTTTCCCAACACATTTGGTGTCGATTGCTTGAAATAGAAACTGAGTTATTACAACTCAATTACCTTACGTCTCATTCTTTTGACACACCTTTTTAACATTTCTGCTGTTTATAATTTCTTCAAGTCGACCCGGTAGTTTAACGGATAGGGCTCTGGACCTGGGTGCATGAGGATATGGGTTCGATTCCCGGTAAGTCTTAGTTGTAATAATCGATGTTTACTATTGAATATGATTTATGAAGACAGCCTATATAGGCTAGCATCTGCCCTTTTTTATTCATATTTACTTGTACTCATTTTTGATTACGTCTTTTTAAGAATTGAAATTTATTTATTCGGAGCTATGATAAGCTTCTAATGTCTTTAAAAACGAGCACAATTACTAATTTTTGAGTATCTATTTTTAACAGTGTATTTGGGCGAGTTGGCTGCCAAGTGGCATAGTCCCGAAAATGGTCTAACACCATTTACCATTACTAGGTAGTTAGATCAGATCTATCATTTTGCCAAGTACTATGAGTTCTAGTTGAAACACTTACTTTCGATGAATGTTGCCTCATATCACTTAAAGATATGTTAAAGTTGACAAAAGACCTAGTTCAATAAATAGTAAGTACTGATTTGATATTATACCACTAAAAAGAATAACAGAACCAATGCAAACTTCAAATTCCTCTTCTGAAGGAACTCTATTTTTGAACTTGACTACTTTGGCTGCCAACCCCGGAAAGTTCCAATTGCGGCCCATGGCAACCTTTTGTCTGGGCGATAAACGATTGTTTGCTTCTTTGATAATATGGTAAACCTGGCTCCTTTCGGCCGCAATTGGGATATTGGCCAACCCGCCTATATATAAAAGTTCACACTAGATATTTTTACTGCACTGATGAATAATAAATACAATTTCCGTTAAAATGTGATTTATCAGTCATAACTCAATATGATCATATTACTTATCTTTAATTGGTGTAATAAAAATAAGTAATTATCATAAGCGATTACTATACATAATTACTTAAAACCAAAAGTAACACCCATTGCGCATTTTAACTTCGTAATTACCATAAAGGGTCATTCGTTAATGGGCATTTGCCTGTAGCTCTATACAGCACGTCATGTCACTGCATTTAAATAGCAAATTTTTGACGAAGTTCGACTTGATTAGTTCTGGTTATTTCATACTATTAATATACATAACTTGATGAATGTTTGAGGAGACATTTGTATTCAAGGCACAGAGTGAATAATGTCCACCTGTCAAGCAAAGAGTAGTCTACAGGAATGTGCTCGATTCGTCTGTAAGTTGATATTTGAATGGGAGAGGTCAATGCTTTCCAAATGGAAATCATAGAAGATGATTAGCAAATTGATAGCAAATACAATTCGACACACTATCTATTCTTTGGCTGTAAAAGAAAAGGATGCATGAACAATTTCGTATTACACGGCATACAAATCAAAAAACTTTTTTTGCTATTTGTTTCCTTTTTAACCGACTGAAAACCGCGCCAACCAAAAGGAGATATGTCATCAATTCGACTGTTATGAATTTTTTTTATGTACGTTTGCGAAAGATTTCTGTTCTAATTCGGATATTTGAAAAAATCTTTTTTTTTGTTGAATATATAATCTTTTTAAAAATATATCCGGCATTTAACTATCCCGAATTCTCAATTAACCGGACAGTTTTAAAAAAGATATTGTCCGATTTCGAAAACTCTTTTTTTTGTAAAACCGATAGAGAAAAATCCACTTTTGCAAAATTGTTTTTAAAATTACTGTAGAGTTCTAAAAATGTTCATTTTTGCGCCAAAATTTATTCTTGGCGAAAACTGTTAGCCCATGACAGAAAATTACCACAAATAGAAATATTTTAAGTAAATAAATTAATCATGATAAGTTCAAAGTATAATACGTCTGAATTTGGAACAGATGTAGTATAGGACATTTGGTGCGTTTTTTTTTAGCGACGAAAAATAGCCTGAAATATAGTTCCGACACAGCGCGATGGCGTCATAGGGTTCCAGATTGAAAGTCGCCACAAGGATCGAAAAAAAAAACAATGTCTGGTGGGGTTGCCATACTATAAATTTATCGTCCCTATAAAACACTCCAAAAAAAACCTCGTGCGCCAAATGTCTTATACTACATCTGTACCCTAAATTTAACAATAAATTTTTAAAAAATCGCTTAGAACTTTCTGCATTAAAATAAGAAATCTTACCACACTTCATTTCATTTTTAGTTAGAATTTGCATAAACAGTTTTAATTTTCACACTGTACTTTCTGACAATCGAAATAAAACATAATAAAATCAAATTTTGAATGTCATTTATTTAAAAAAAAATATTCTAAACGCAATATTTTATTTTAGATATTTCCCAACCTTACTAATCTTCTTTCACTTTTATTTCCGCCATATACTCGTCCAGTTCATTATCCAATTCTTCTTTCGTTATCAATTTCCCGCCATTGCATAGCTGTTCACTAATACAATTTGAATCTGAAGCCATTTCAGATTCGATGGAGTTTGTGTTTTCACTCTCATTCGATGCATGTCGATATCTTCCATTTTCGATATCGAATATATGCTCGTCCAGTTCATTATTCAATCCTTCTTTAGTTACCCATTTCTCGCCATTCCATCGGTGATCACGAATATAATTAGAATATGAAGCCATCCGAGATTCAATGGAGTTTGTGTTTACACTGCCATTCGATGGGGGTCGATTTCCGACTTCAGCCGAAAATCCTGGTACAGTCAATGGAACGTTAGCAACTGAATGTTCGGCAGTGTATTTTGAAGACGAAGAAGTGTGTTCTTTTGCCAGTAAAACTGTTCTTCTTTTCTTCATTAGTTTTTTAAGTTTATCTGCAGCTTTCTTTCGATCATAAATTTTATCAATAAAATAATCGTACGCCCATTTGTATTGATATAATGAAAATCTGCTATTTAAAGTCATAAGTCCTCGTTTCGTGATATGCAACTTTTTATTGACATACTCGCCCTTCTTGGCGACGAAAGGTTTTTGAGTTTGAAACAGAAAGTGGTTAGAATACCGTTTGCAGAGTGGTATTCCAGTAGATTGTACAATAGTAAAGTTCATTGTACTTGCACAATGTTCTATAGAATGTTTCACAACACCTACAGTGTTATGAACAGTTGAGTTACACTGACTGTTCATAATTATTCACAATACAAAAGTAAGAAAAAGAAGTGAGATCTTCTAAAGCTACATACCACACTTTCCGAAACAGTTTTTCATTCCATCAAATCTCTGTTTTGATATTTTAAATTATTCGTATTACAGTGTTGCCACTAACGAAAACAAATGTATTCTTTTTAATAAATTTTCAACACTATAAATGATCTGGGTTTGAGATTAAAGTTTTGACATGTTGACCAAAGCTAAAGTTCGATTTAGCCTTTATGATTGGTGAATCAGAAACCAAGTAATCAACACCAACCAATAACCTATAAGCATGACGTCAACCTAAGTATACGAATGATGTCATATGTAATCTCAATACCAGGGCATGCACAGCATCTATTAAATCATGCTGCTGTATAAAAAAACCACAAAGAACATAAATTCTAGCATGGCGTTTTTTTTGAGAAGTTATTCGATTTTACCAATCACGAGATCATTACGTAATATTAAGAGTTATGTGGGTAAAAGCTTAAAATAAAACAAAATACTTATGGCGTGTAGATGATAAGAGTCCTTGATATCAGACGAAACAGCTTCTTTAACTTCCTCTATAAGCAAGTACTAATAAAACTATGAAGAAAGTAAAAGAATGTGTTTTATCCTATTACATTTTATAAATTATTTATTACTAAAATTTTTATTAACGCAGAAACACAAAAATAATATACTTTAAAAAATTATTTCTTTCTTGAAATCAAACGGGTCATCTGACAAAAAATAAATGGGGCGCGGTCTTTTTCTTTTATTAAACTTTTTTCCTAATATCTTGACCTCGCTTGTCAAAACATCTCTTTTCAAAATTAAATAACGATGTCTCAAGTCTTTTATATTCGTTCAATTGTGGTTTTAAAAAAAGACTGCGAGGCAAAAAAATATCTAGATCACATAAAAGCTTCCGTTCTCCATTTTTTTTTTAATTTACATATTATCCATCTCAATTTATTTAGTTTTCCGGGTCATCCTTGTATTGTGGTGTCAAAAAATTTAATTAACAAGTTTAATAAATTTTATGTATGCACTGTACATACATAAGTTTTTTTCCTACTGTCAGTTTCTATGAAACACTTGCTTAATCAGAACACATTGTAATTAAAAATGATAACTTTTGTCATCAATTTAAGTAAATTTATTAATATATTTTTACCCTTAAGTATTATAAATACGAGACTGGCATTAAATTAGAAACTGTTGTTAAATGCCCTTAAGATAATTTCAGATGTTTTAACGATTTTTCTATTCTGCAAAATGTGTAATTCTTATCCGAATTATAAAGATTTTAGGAATGAAGTATTAAGTCACTGCAATAATAAGAAATAAGGGGCACAATAGAAAGCAGTGGCGTAGCAATAAAAAAAAATGGAAAGGCTCAATCAGTTCCATACCCAGAATATGTACACTGTAAAATAAGTTACTTAAAAATGAGTACTTGAACTTACTCGTTTTTCTTTTAGTACAATAGCATCGTAAATGAACGATGACGTACTCAAATTTCAGCAACCGTACTTTCTCAAAAATGAGAAGTGTGATTAAATATTGCTAATCTCATATTCTCTTCAAACCATATTAGCGATAACCATACAAACCATAACCAGTCTCTTGGCACACCTGTTGAACAAATCTTCTATTTTTAACTTCTTCACGTAGCCCTGGTTTCGAAAGAATATACACTTTTTATTGGTACCAGTGGCGGCTCGTCCACTACAACAAGTACAGCCGGGCTGCACCTAATTTTATTAGTGTATTTTAAAACTAAAATTATATATTTTACTAATTTTCTTAAATGAAGATTAGAATTGGAAATGAAGATGAAATTTCAATTCTAAGTAAAAAAAAATCCTCCGATAAATTGCAAACCTGTTTCCGTAATGCACAAATTCAGGAGAGGAAAAAACTCCATTCAATTAAAACTGCAGCAAAAAAGCGAAGTTCGAAATCGGCTGCATCGTTGCCATGCCAACCTTACGTATGACTTCCCCAACACGCTAAAATGGAGGATGTGACGACACAAACGCAGCGCAAAAGGTTTTTTTCAAATCTGCTGTACTTGGGTTTCGATTAAATGATTGGTTCATTGCTGAATCGGCGAGGCGGGGTGGAGGAAAACGACAATGTCGAAGAATCTCCCCAAACGGAAATAGTTTTCGTTAAGTTTACACGTGCGTTGTTGTTTCTTTACTTAAATTAATACTAAAATTGACCGATTCGCAAGTTTGAAAGGATTGATTTAATTTTATAAAAATAAGTAAGTGCTTTCTATTTATTTTCACATGTTATCTTTCATAAAAGTTGAAAGGAAACTTTGATTTCAGTTTGAGTAATAAATTTTAAAGAATGTTCGTTCATGTACGGTTGTGGAAAGGGGAGGAGGTTGGGGGGGGGGGGGTATTACAAGATTTCGGCTGCACTAACATTTTCGACCACGGACCGCCACTGATTGGTACCTAAAATAATGCAAGAACATATTGATATTTTTATAGAATGTTCTATACAACCGTATTCCTACTTTCATTTGCTATAAAAAATAAGGTGATTAAAGAATTGTTCTATTCCATTAAAAGAATCACAAAAATTCTTTGCAACTACCCCGAACTTAGTAAAAGTGGAGCCAAACTTTCTGTAGCCCAATAGGGAGGCCTATGAGAGGTATGGACCCTACCCAATTCAAATTAGACAAAAATTAAATTAATACTTGTGAAATTTTTTTTTTAGGAAACTAGCTGTTACCCGCGGTTTCACAAGCGTTAAAAAAATGTTTCTATATTCAGCTTTGCCCCATTGGTTCGCTCTCCATGGTTATTCCTTCTCTTTTATTTTCTCGAAGGCAAAATCACTGGTCTGTTTGTCAGACATCTCCGGGTACGTCTTCGTATGTTAGGGATTCAGTTGTTCCGTTGAAGCATAACTGTCAGAAAGACTTATTTCGCAAAAGCAATTTTTGATCCCTAACTTTTAATTGTTTTAAACAATTAATGAATTAATTTATTTATATTTATTATATAAATTTATTTTAAACAATTTCATTTTTGTTAAGATCTCACCATTTTATAACAATGTAGATACTATTTTTTTAATTAGCGATAAATAAAATTAACTTCTAATACCGTTCTAAACGAAATTTTAAAATTCCAAGCCTAAGTTGCACAATAAAAGAATAAAGGTCCATATATAAATTTTCAGACATGTCCGAACACGCGTGATATATTAGTGTTTTGCTTGCCACAGACACAGGTCCGTCGCACCGGGGGGGTTTGGGGGGATTCCGACCCCCCCCCCCCCCAATAATCTGGAAACCCTTCCTGAAAGTTGGGAATTTCTACTTCTAAAAACCCTGAGTTAGGAAAGTTTATGCCTGAATAAAATTAACATTATTAACAAATGAAAGCAAGGGAAGATTAGAAATTGCCCAACTTGTAAGATTACATTTAAATAAGACCTCAGAACGGACACTGCATTCGAATATGGGCGCAACAAATCAATGCTTGTGAGAGAAATGTTTAATATTACCTAATATATATATAAACAGAGATGAAAAATGTCGATAAGTTGGAACTGGGAATTTTCAGCACTGTTTAGTTGGGAATTTCTAATAGTTGAGTTTAGAATTTCGAATCGTTAAGTAGGGAAATTTCTTGTGTCAACCCCCCAAAATATATTTTGCGTAACGGCACTGCACAAACACTTTCTTTTCAATTTTTGAGATCTTTTAAGGGCAATAGCCCAATTGCTGCCGAAGCGGTGCGGGTTTACCATATTCTCAAAGAAGAAAACATTTATTTATCGCCCATACAAAAGGTTGCCATGGGCCGCAATTGGAACTTTTCGCTTTTAAGTGGACCTTTCCCAAAATAAAAATCTTGAACATCCTTGCTGCAGTCCTTACACTATAAAAGCATAAATCCACCCCTTCTCACTACCGTGTACCAACATATTTGGCCGGCCTTTACTTTTGTTGGATCACCACCAAATCGGAACTGATCTTTAAAAACAGATGGGACATGGGGAAGGATTGCTTTCTTTACATAACAGCAGCCACTAAACCGTGACACCGATAGTTTTGTAGATCTCGGAAAAATAACAATGGAAGGGAAGAAACCCTGTCCAGAGACGGGAAGTCACGTCCCAGAAGTCATGTTGTAATTACTACTTGGAGGAAACATGAGGGCGGAAAATGCCATTTTCGATTTTCTGTCCCATTAGGTCAATTAGTGGTATATCAAGACCTAAAAAAGTGAGTCTTTACGGTTAGCCAGACTCAAATAATCAGACTAATTGCACTGATTTGGATCGAAGTTGAGAAAATTTTCTGTTGGGTTTCCCTCGGGAATATACTGAAGTGTTACGATGTCTTTTTTTATATGATTTTAGGAATCGTCATTTGATTATTTTGGGTAATTTACGTCGGTTTTCAAGCAGGGTTAGAATTTAGGTGATAAAAGTTAGGCGTAATTGGCAACTAGCATTTTCTATTTGTAGTTGCATAAATGCTGCGCTTAGGCGTAATTTTAAAATAATTCCAATTGCTTAAACAGAGCTGAAAACTGTTATGATTTGTAATCTTTAAAGCAAGCTTCTTATGCATAAAATTAGAAGCATGTTTTCATTTGTACTTACCGTCTTACTGACTAAATTGCTAAAAGGTATTAGAGAAATTATTGAAAATCAACGTTGGACCTAAGGAATGCAACTGGGTGTAAAAATGCGGTCGCCAAAACTAAAAAACTTATAAAAAATTAAATCGCCAAAAATGGCGACTTGGTGTAAAATTACGATCGTCAAACTGAAATTTTTAGATACAAAATATGAGATATATGAGAAAAGCGGATATATTTATCTCAGTAGTTTTATTTCGGTAGATTAATATGGAAGCACATAAAATAGTCATTTTTAAAAAAAAGGAAAACCGACTTTAAGGAAAATGCGCTAAAGAGAAAAAATAATTTTTAATTTTACGAACGAGTGGAAAAAATTGAATTATTTAATATCAGCTTTATAACTTAATAAAACTTTTTGAAATCGGCATCAAAATTTAGATAAGATTTTTGTAAATTGGCACCAACTCCAAAAAGGTGTAATAAGTATAAAATTGATATTAAAAAATACAATTTTTTCAACCCGTTCGTAAAATTAAAAATATATTTTTTACGTTTTAGCGCATTTTCCTTAAAGTCGTAAGTGAAGTAAAGTCGTAAATTGAATAATAGTAGGAGGCTTTGCCCATTGTAATTATTCACCAAAAAATTCAAGTAACAACTTGTGCTCACATTTTGTCAGCACAATGTTTACTGTAAAACAATCCTTATCCCTGCCAATAAATGCTGGGTGAACAATCTTTATTCAACAAAGAAAATATTTTGAAATCGGATAAATTGTTTAAAAGAATTTATCGTTATTTCCGAATATATAACAGCCGGATAATCGATTATTTGTTTGCATTTTTTACCTAAGTGGATTTTTCTCTGTCTAACAAAAAAATAATTCGAAATAGGACTATATCTTTTTTTAAACGGTCCGGTTAATTGAGAATTCCGGTTAATTTTTTCAAAAAGCGCCCAAGTGAAACATCTCCTATCCAACAAAAAAAAATTGTCCAAATATCTGAATTACAACAGAAATCTTGGGCGAACATACATAAAAAAAAAGAATACATAACAGTCGAATTGATAACCTCTCTTTTTGGCGCGCGATTTGGCGGTTTTAATTTAAAGTTTCTGGCGGTTTAAAGGTTTGGTTAGCGCGCTGTTCAGTCGGTTAAAATATAATAAATTGTGAAAAGAGGAAGTGGCAACAGCTTAAAAAATACATTGTATCTACATAGAAAAAAGGACCAAAAAGTGTTAGAATGTTTAAAAGTTAATCACTTAAAAACTAATATTTATTTTTAAAAACAAAAAACTATATTTTTTTTGTATTAGACATGCGACTCATATTCTGCAAAAAATTAGAGTTATGGAATGAATCTTTATGTAAATATGGCTTGACACAAAATTGGATTTTTTGAAAGTTTATAAATTTTATAATTTAAAAACTAATAAATCTTTTTAAGAACATAAAGCGATGTGCATTAGATCATATATATGGCTACTATTTTATACAAAATTAGAATTACGGAATGTTTTATTCTATACGTTTTGCTTGACCCAAACTAAATTCTTGCATTTTTCAACTTTAATGAAGTATAATTTCCAACGTAAATGTTCTATTACAATAAAAATATCATTATCATATTTCCCAGACTTTTTTAAACAAACTCTGTAAATTTCATAATTATCCCGTAGATATACTTTTTGAGATATAACTAAAATATGAAAGAGAAAAGAGAGCTACGGTTAGTCAGCGTCATCTACTGCTTTTTTTCCTACAATAGAAAGATTAAAATTATTTACAGAAAACTTAAATTTATTTTTAAAAACATGTATCACCAAAGAAATTTTAAATGTTTAGGAATTTACTTATGTGTCCAAAGAACACTAAAGCAAAACATTGCAAAAAAATCAATAAAATCTGTATCATTGTTAGCAATTAAAGATATATTATCCTGGTTTTATATTCTATTCAAATATTCGTTTTCCTGTAATTGTAACTATACTAGAGGAGAAATTAACTATTTCCTGTTATATACCATGAAAAAAAATCGCTGTCGGGAGAACTTTTTCAAAGAAAGAAGACAGATTGAGGGGGAAATTATTTTAAACGACAACAACCCAAGCGTAAAGTGACTTTACCAACTGTGCAAGAACATGTTTCATGACAGCAAGTGCTGTCTTTCACCAGACATACCGATTATAATGCGTTTATTTTCATTTCTTAATCTTTCGTATTTATCATTGCGTTTATGAGTTTGCCGACGGGAAAATGGCGAGCATTCATTTTAAAAATCCTTCGGAATTTTATTTCACTTATCACGAACGTGGAAATCGTGTAATTTCTTGTTTGTCTTCCTCTGTCTCTTTCAGAGTCACAGATGAACGACTCAGGTCTTTCTTTCACGTTTTCTAGAACGCGGTTGCCATAATTTTTCTAGTTATCACATCATTTGGCGACACTAACATTGGTATTTCCACTTCGCAGAATGAATTTTTAACTAATTTCAAGGATTAAATTAACTTAAAAGTTCACAATTCATTTTTATGCAAAGCACATTCCATATACAACTTATTTCCAGCTCAAACATACTATACCCAGTAAAATGTTACTGCTAAATATTGCATGCTTGAATTTTTGCATTATGCTTTACACTCGAAAAATATTTATATTGTAGCATAAAGTATTATTTATCATTTAAAAAATATGTTTGACTGAATAAACTGGAGATATGCCACTGACGTACACTCAAATTGTACCTCGTGTGGCCAGATTTCCGAAAATTTTTGTCTGCATAAAAAGAAATTAGGCATTAGGAACATTTATAGAAATCGTAATGCTACAATCTTCAATATAAAATTGGACAAGGTTTTCTAATAACAATTATATGTATACGAATTTGATTTTTAATTCTACGAATCATTTCATTCATCTGACAATATTTAAGATGAAACCAACTTCGGCATCATATTGTGGGAAGTATTACCCTAAAATTGTGACATGCTGTTCATATCTTAATGTCACATGAAGAACAATTTTAAAGACGTTTCACGTCAAAACTTTTAATAATTCAAGAAGTTTTTAGATAGTTTTCTGCAAAAGTTTTTTTGCACTAATTTCCTGTGGTCAACTTGTAGTTTATTAAATGCATAATTCTACAAAGCCAAGGGAAACAAAACTTATCAGGAAACTACAGTTTTTATGCAGTTTTATATAAGGCCCTTTGTTGGTTTTTTAGCTGGTATGCATAACGGACATTCAGAGATATTCACAGTTTTACATTTAGAAAGATGAATGTTTACATTGTAGTTTGAAGACCAAGATGGTTATGGAAATATAAATATTTTCTAGCTTCATGGTTAATCTTAAACTTGGTAAAGTATATAAATCGCTTTGTAAAAGTTTTCAGGCATCCAAAAGTAAAACAACTTTATTTCGGGCTATACATACAACTGGAGAGGCAAGTGGCAGAAGGGTTAAATGACAAAAATCACATTCCAAGATAAACGGCTTTTTCAATTACAACTATCTTGAAGAAAATGGTCGCTTTCCGTTGAGCGCCAGCTATTTGTCTTCAATGAAACGCTTTGCATGATACTTTGCCTGTTCATCGACTGTGAGTGTGATTAGTGGTGGTTGGTTAACAAAATTGGCGCGTTTTCGCACATTTGGCATTTAGGTTTGCTTAATGAAATCGAACAATTATTGAAATATATGTTGTTGTTACTTATTCCACCCAGTCTAGAATATTCTACACCAGGTTCACCAAATCATTCACTCTCAGAAAGTTATTCAGGGCAGGGTATTTCTCAGGATCTTCACGACTCAGCCCCAAGCAAGACAGAATATGTTCGGGTGAAACTTGTACTTGTTCACAGTACACAGGGCGAATTCCCTGAATCAAACAGTAAAATCTATACTTTTTACTGTTCTGTATCTGCCCAAATAAATCAAGCAGAGCCATACAATTTTGAGGGAAGACACATAAAAGCTTTCATCTACGTCAAAATTGCACTTTTTAAAAAAAAAGTGTAACCCCTTCTTCCACTTGCCCCTTCAATTCTTTTTAATAAACGTTTTTCTAAACACTTCAACGGACCACCAATAACAATGGACCACACGCATAGAATTGAACTATTTTAAACTAACCATGTAATAATCAGAAAAGTGTTTTGGACGCCACAATTCTGTCAGATGCCCAGAATTCCCAACAAGCGAGCCCGATATGACCCAATAGAATCTTCTGAAAAGCAGGTCTTCCAGATGCGTATCGCCTTAAAAACAATTTCACAATGGCGCCGCGAACAAAGACAATAAGTGTTAAAAGGATCTTGCATATCAAAAAACAATGTATGTCCTTTCCAAAATGAAATACTCGAAAGCCAAAGTTCCGCTTAGGTACATCCATTATGTTGACGGGGCGGAATGGCGTTTCTTGTTGGTGTTTTTCTTTAGCAGTGACAATTTAATCGCCGGAGAATGATGGGAAAGGCCCTTTGAAATTTAGTTGCCTGAGAATTTACTCATTGTTTGTTGGGCTTTGTTTCCAGGAGACAGGTTGCAAGGGATTGCGCACTTTGGCTTCTATTATCAAAATAGCTCTGTAATCTGTATTATGATGTTTATTATTGTTTTTGTTTTTGTAGTTGGAGCAAAATGAAATGTGGTGTAAATAGATACTTAGGTTTTTAATGGGAAATTGCTTAACAAACATCTGGGATTGCGTTTACATATATTTAGAAGTATTTAAGTGGAAAACGTGTTTAAGTGGAAAAAGTTTTTATGAATTTGTAATTCTACTGTCAGTCAAACAAATTTGGAATCTTATTGATATTTGTGTATTATAAACATAAATAATTCAAACTACGAAATACAATCATTATTTAAATATCAGCATTTAATGTCAGTAATTTTTATTGTATGGCAGCATTATCACTTGAATTGACTGATCCGCTTCCTTCTTATAATTTTAATAAGCATAAAATACTACAATTCATTTTGTTCAAAGTTTATTTAATCCACTGATGTGATATCAAGTCCATTTTTCTAGCAGAGAGCATTTAATTTTTAAATTCATAAGAATACTCCATTTTACAATATTTGTCAAACCTAATGATTTGTGGTACAACATAAAACTTGTCTCTTTATTTAGCAGAGGAGAAATTATTTAAACTTCAAAGGAGGAAAACAACTCTTCAATTGTAAAACTTATTTTACTTTGGGATGTTATACAAAGAATATTTATAAGGAATATTCTAAAAATACATATTTAAAGGACATTACTGATTAAATTAATTCACATTGTTCAATATAACAATAATTTCACTAATTGCGTTATCGGTATTTTAATGTACCACTTATTAACAAAGTAAGGCACTAAGTGACGACACCTTGAGGCAAGTGCCTCCCCCCCCCCCCCGAGATTTACACTATCTTGGAGGTTATTTCGTTATTTAAAGCTCACTCTCTCTCTCTGTATGTATTTATATATAAGGTTTTCTATATATATTATATATATATATATAGTAAACTCTCTCTCACTCTAGCACTCTACACTCTAAATATATTATATATCTATATATCTCTGATTCCCCCCCCCCCTTCCCCCTTGTCATGAAATTCTGGATCCGTTCGTACTCAGTATAGAAAGCAGTAATTATTTTCTTTCATTCAATTGCCTTAAGCTTAATATTCATAGAGTCAAATTGCACAATTAAAACTTCAAAGTTAAAAATTAAATTTCAGTTCAACTTCTATCCTTAATTCTGACTTCTGAACAAGGTAATTAGTTCCGAAAACAATCACGTAGTACGATGTGTGGTTCCTCCTATTTCCCATAGTTCTCACCATTAAGTTTCCCGTATCACACTTCGTCCGTTGGTTTAATGGAATCGGCAAATTTACTAAGAAGAATGGATGAATATTTTCTCAGGGAAGTTATCTGCGATACAAATTGTCTTCACAACTTTGGGAATATAACTGTTAGCTCTGCATTGATCAAAGGAAAAACTATTCGTATGCGCGTAAACAAAAATAATGTAAATTGAATAAATTCGCTGCACTTCCGTAACAGAAGTTGCAATCAAATTCGATTGGATACGAAAACAAAGCAATTTCCACGAGATTTCAAGTCACCATACTGAAATTTTGAATAATTCTCTCAGTCTTAAAATACCCCTCCCGCCCCATGTCATTAAAAACAAATCATTAGGGTCATTTATATGTAATACTACTTAAAAAGAATAATAATTAAACCTAACTTTTCAAATTTTTATTTTGACGTTAACCGTCGGACGCTCTTGGACGTGATATCACGTTCAGTGACCTCCAGTTTTTAAACTCATAAAAATACTCCATTTTATAATATTTTTAAAATATTTTTTTTTAGATATAACTTAAAAACTATCTTTTCACAATGAATTAAAATTTCGTTAAACATATCAAAGTGCACGCCTAGAAAAACATATTAAGACTTCCAAACAGCGAAAATAACTTTGTAATTGCTAAAATAGCATAAGCGTCTGTGGGTTAAAATTGTCGTCACATCTCATTTATTAACTTTAAAAATAAATTTAGATTTCGGAACGACTTCTTATATTGATATATTTTGTTCAAAATCACCGCACATTTAAAAATCATTTGTTTAAACTCATAATACTTCAACACATGCAAATCCGATACAAAAAAATTTACAAGTCTTCATTACTCTAAATTTCATGTAGGGCAGTAAAAACAATTAATTCTGCTGATATTATGTCTCTCAAAGGAAGACAATACCAAAACTACATACTCATTATCTTTGATTTTTACAATATCAAACTTAGTGGTGTCACGAAGCAAATCAATCAATGTATATCAGTACAATGATGACTCCATCTCATTCCTTCAATGGATCAATTGATTTCCACTCTCGTTTAATTGCCGAAATCGTCCAATTTAAATTCCCACGGTTTAATCAAGTTTTATGCTTCATCCTGTGACGGTCACTCTATGAATCATCCTGAATTATATCTCCATTTAAGTGCTATTTTGTTTAACCATTTTAGGAAAAAAAAGTTCATGTTTCTTGAGCTGTGAGAAGGGAAAAAAAAAAGGTATTATGATGATGATGTAATATGTTAATGAGACAAACAGTGTTTAATCTCTTTCTTCGATTGTGTTCCACTCCAAAGTCCTTTATCAGTTAATTATATGTTATGTTTGCTTTAATCTTTGTGAAATTATTTCCCCACCTGTGCACAGTCACATTTTCTAATTATATGTTGTACGCAACCTTTGCGCTCAACTTTTATTTCTCACTAATAATAAATACATTGTTTTCTTACAAAGGATTCAAAGAATTCAAAAAATGCATCCTTTTTACAAGTGATATTGAACTTTTTTAATATAGCATTACAATGAAGTTGAGAAATTTATTCCAGGTTATTAAAATATATGTCAATTATGACATTACATGATACACAAAAATATACAAATAAAATATATAACTAGTAGTTCTAAGAATAGTAGACGTGATCAATGATAACAACAGCTGAAAACAAATAACATATACGCCGTTTTTAATGACTTCAAGGAACATTCATGACAAATTTGAAGAAAATCGAACCAAATGCTTGGTCGTAACTGCGTAACAAGCAAATTTATAAACAGACAAAATCCCGAAAGGTAGAGTTAAAATTAGTTACCTCGTTAACGCTCGGTCAATAAAGGTATTTTTTTTTTACATTTTTGATATCGGGTTTTAACTGGATATCTATCATTTACCATTCAAGGGATAGCGTCGCATGTATCCGTCAGTGTCTTGCCAGTTTTCCATACATAAAATTTTTTAATTAATAAAAAAATTATGTTTGTTTTTTAAATCAAAATCATTATTTTTTTTTTAAATCTATGAAACAATTAAAGAACATATATTTTTAAAAGGCAAGTTGTGTAAATACAAATTAAAATCTATTGTAGGGAAAACAGCTTTAAAGTTCCAATATTTCGTTCGCTCCTTAAAGGAAAGTTTCAGTGAAAAAAATACTGAAATTGTATGTATTTTCTCAGAAGTAGTGACGAAACTTATATCAAAAGGCAAACACATTATGGCTTTTCTCCAACAGTAATTTTTAAAAAAATTAAAACTTTTAATTAAAGAAAGTGATTTTACGACATTTCAATATATAATGTATAACTAATTTGTAATTTCTTTGCATTTTAATAATATATTTAGTTAATTAGAAACTTAAGAAAATAAATACGTTAACGAGATATACTTTTCAGCAAATTATGGATGTTAAATAATTTAATTGATTTATATGAATTAATTTACTTTAATTAATTGTAAAATAGTTTATTATTTTATTTTAAAATTATTTACTAATTTAGTTTTATATCATTTAATAATTTAATATATCGTATAATTAATATATTGTATTATAATATTGTATAATTTAATTTTAAATAGTATCATTTAATTTTAAATAATTTCATTTTAAGTTATTTCGAAATTTAATTTTAAAAAACGCAATAATTTCATTTTAAATTATCTAATAATTTCATTTTAAATTATCTAATAATTTCATTTTAAATTATCTGATAATTTCGTTTTAAATTATCTAATAATTTCATTTTAAATTATCTGATAATTTCTTTTTAAATTATCTAATAATTTCATTTTAAATTATCTAATAATTTCATTTTAAATATCTTTATTACATTTAGTTAATAATTAAAATGTAATATAATTAAACTGGGAGAAAATATCCCATCAGTAACTTTTGTTATGAAAGCAAAACTATTGGCCCTATTAAAAAAAATTAGAAAAGTATGTCCAACACATCTTTCTATAAAATGTTTTTTTAAAAATGTAGTAAAACGTGTTTCAAGAATTAGCTTCCGTGATAACTACATTCGTATAGCCATTACTATTTTTTTCACTGTATATCATTATCTCCATACAATGATATACAAAAGACTTGTTAAACAATCCTGCTTTAAGCATTATCAACTAACCCGAATGTTTAGTTTTTAATAAATAAAAAAAATTGGCGAGTCCTGACCGATTTGGCGGATTCGGATTGGCGACGAAAATGTACAACCCCGACGAGAAAGTTTTTGGGTGGAAGTTTTAAACATCCAAACACCGAACAAAGGTAAACGAAGCATTCCTCTTCTACCTGTCAGACTCTCTCCCTATCTTGGCTTCTTTGTGCGCCCCAAGAAACCGGTCTGCAGTCGAAACTGTTAAATGTGGGATGACAAAACAATTTAAATTATTTTTATTGTGATTTTTGCTCCTTGGCGTGATTACATATCGCTTCTTCATTAGCATCTCTCTATTTACATTAGAAAGAAGTTCCATTCATCACAACTTTTAAGGATTTGAGGTTTCAAGAACGCACGGTAAGTCTTAAATACAATTCATTTATGATGTTTATGTGCTTAACAATATGCACCATAAAGTTACAAATTGAATATTTTAAATTGACTTGGCTTATTGAATAATTAAGCGTTCATTATTAAGCTTAAGAAATTGATAATTTTACGTACTAAAACTATTCTCTTGTGTTTGCTATTCATATAAAACTCCCAAAATTATCCTAAGATGAGCCAAGACTATTTAATAAGTTTGTTGTTTGTGCTTAACATAATACAGGTACAAAACTTACATTAATGTTTTTAACTATAGTCTTTTGTATGCATCATATTCATGTATGATATTTTAATTCAGACCTTTACAATTCTCTGTAAGGACTTGACTAGATGTACTTCTCATTTCGAAGGTTTTAATTTACTTATGAACACATTTGTGAAAGAAAAAGGTAAACACAATGTTAAATTATTTAACTTTTTGCAACTATGTCATAAAATAACATTACAAAATTTGTCACGTTTAAAACGCGATGCCTTTGTTGTTTAATAGTATATATTTTAATAAATAAAAATCATATTTTAATAAATAAAAGTCGCAAATTATTCTTTTTTAAATTAGTGAATTTAACTAGTTGCAGTAGTTGTGCAATAAAAATTAATCCTTAAAAGGTCTTAAGGATTTCTTAACGAATTAAAAAAACTTCTTAAATCCAAAGTCGTATTTTTTGTTTTTTACGAAGTTAAATGACTTTTTTCCTATTTAAAATGAGTTATTTCATACATATGCTTAACTACATATTTAAAAAATTTATTAAATTAGATTGGTTTGAAAAATACATTTAATTTATAATAATTACAATGCCATTGTTATTTTGTTTTTTTTCGGAAATCAACTCTTTTTAGTTTTCTTACTTTTTTATTCTGTTTAGGGCCATTTGAGTATATTAAAAAGGCGAGTGCACTCTTTTAATACCATTTTAATGGATTCCCGAATGCCATAACACGTTGTGACTTCTTGAAACCGTGAAAATTGTTTAACATAGTATTGTAAATGTAAAACTAAAATAATGTGTATTCCAATTTCAATTGTACACTTAAAAATTATTTAATTTGCAGTTATGGAATTATTTAAAAACAAAATACGGACTCCCCCCACTATTATACTGAACCGGTATTCCATTCCACCCCCCCCCCCCCCCCCCCACCAAACCGTTAGTCGAGGAGGCCGCACCACATATTCAGCTTAAGGGCCCACTAACTGTAAATCCGACTTTTCCACTTATATTCTCATCGTTTCAATCAAGATTTCTTTAGAGTAAGTTCAAAGGATATTTACAAAGATCTTTGTTAACTAATACAATAATCCATTATTTATTCTTTAAATAAAACAATTATAAAAAAATATTCAACACTTAAATTATGAATTAGGGAAAAGGCATTATGCATTAGGGGTAAGCAGCACTCTATATTTAACCATCGACAACTAAAGTGAGAAAAAATAGAATGGTTTTTATTACATATAAAGACATATGCAAGATGCTACATATACTTAAAGCGTGTTCAAAATAACATAGGCAACGCATTCGAAGGGACGATTACCACTAACTTTCAATTAAAATAGTTTTATTATTTTTATATTTCGCAAAAATCTCTGAAATCAAATGGTTGTTTCCTACAGAACCATTCTTTCCTCGATAGTTTTAATCGGTTTAAAAGTATATTACCCCTCGAAACTCCGGTATTTCTTCGTACGACTACCAGCTTATCAATGCCTGCTGAGAACGAAAGTGAAATGGGCCCAGAGGGAAAATACAAACAACAAAAAGTTCTCCAACGAGGTTGTTTTGGAAAGGAAGATGCAGTGTGCCAATCGAATGTTCCCTGATTGCAAAATGGAACTCGTCTTTGGTAATTGAGAATTATCGCCTCTGCTTGAGAATAAGGTTGCGAGAGATGAGATGTTCCAACAAGCTCGTCTTGACAACCTTGATCCATTTGCTGGAAGCGTTGTTTGGTAGGTTCATCACCTTTGGCTGTGGGAAGGCTTCCCTACAGGAAAAGGGAAAAGAGCCATGAATCCCGTTTCTGCCGCAGGGTTCGATAACGGATCATTCGAGATTGAGAAAAATGCCACTATCGGATATCAACAGTTGTTGATGGTTGTAAAAACTAATAAGGAAGTCTTGGTAGAAATATGAATGCATTTTAAATTGAAGTCTAAAAACACATGAGAACGTTATGTGGCGTCTTTAGATGTAGCGCGTTACAGAACCTGAAAACCTATTTTACTCCTTCTTCACATCTCTTTAGCTTAAGATGAATTTCCACATATTATTATTCTTTGGGGTTCTTTGTTCCACGCCGGGAAAAATAGTAACTCGGAAAGAATAAAATATAATTTGTTCGCTTCCAGCAAATAAGGAACGTATAAGCTACAATGGTGGATCCTTCAACTTTGGGACTTTTATATGTTTGGCTCAAATATATATACTCAAACAATTTACTTTAAACATGTATACCTTTCAAGGGGAGGAAGACTATAATGTACATTATTCGGCTATTCTCATGCGTAAATTTGGGTAATGTTAAATGCATGAAATGGAATACAGCTAGTGGAACAAAAGGTCAACGGTACAAGTAATAGAAATCACAACTTAATCGGAAGGGTAAAAAGCATTCTTTTTATAATAGAGTAATAGACAAATGGAATAGCTTGCCTGAAGAAATGGTTAATCCTTTAGGAGTTGGTGGTTTTAAAAGACAATTGGGTCTGTATTGGGTAATTGTTTAGACTAATCTTACTGGTCTAGAGCATGTAGTTGGCCGTCATTAAGTGTACTCGTATGGTGACTTTTCTTCTGTAATATTAACTGTGTTAATTTGTGGTCTGGCGAAAACATTTAAGAATGTTAATCATCAGGCTTATTTGAATTATTTTCCGAAACATTTATTTAAATGTTTTTTAACAATTGCAAAGTATTTTGCGATAGTTTTTGTAAGTTAAATAATATCTGAAAAATGCATGAAAATTTTAGAAAAAAAATTATCAGCTAAGAAAATTTTAATTTTTATGAATTATCTCTTTTTCTTATATTACCAGTTTATATTTTTTAACTTAAAATAACACTTAACACTATTTTTATAATGCCCTATATGAAATTTTTTAAATTTAATAAACTTTCATTTTCAACTAAAAAGCGTTTAAAAAACCTATTATAATAAGATTCTTTATTTTAAACTTTATTTATTGACATACACAATTTATTCAGAGCACTAAATTTAATATATAGTTCCGAATTAATTTTCTTTACATATCAAAATTAATATAAATAATGGTAAAGTAATTAAATTTGAAATTGTTCATTTTACGTAATTAAAAATATTTTGTCTATCTTGGTAGTAATTATTTATTTTTTTAATAGGTATCTTTTAAAATATTTCCCATATATATTTGCTTGTCTATTCTTTTCTAAAAGTTTCTAATCGTTTGTAATGTATTTCCAAAAATAATACTTATTTTGTAGAAATTTATCCTCTGAACAAAATTTCTCGAGTCTAACCGAATATTAATCATAACAATGACTTGCTTAATTTTAAAACTTTACATTTAAAATGTAAACTTAATTCTTAATGTGATTAAATGTTTATATTTCTTTATCGTCTACTCATTACACAAAATCATTACACATTACAATAACATTCCTGTTCATTTTGTTATGGACTTTCTCCATATTTAATTGGATTTAAAATTTGTTTTTAAGACAAAAGAAAAAATAAACCATGTGTATCCAAACCTTTCTTAGGTAATTTCGAATGTTTAATCTTCTAACGTTACTTTAAAACTCTTCAGTTTATACACAAAGGAAGTGTTCTATTCTAATTACAAGCTTCTTTATCCTTCCTAACAGACCACAGTGTCCAAATGTTTATATTAAATTTAGTTTCTGTTGTTAGTGTAAATTTTTATTTTCGATAATTGTGTTTAAACTAATTAAAAAGCATTTTGATAAAGTATCTATCGTGTAAACAAATCGTTTAATTAAAAAATTCGTAAAGATAAAACATTTTACGGATTTACTTTTTTTAAGAACATTTTTAATAAACTTATTCATACTATGGATTTAAAAAACATATTTTTAGCCAATTGTTTTTAAAAATAAATCGACTTGTTGAGAAAGTTCAATCCAATAAAGGATTCAGGGAATATCAAATATAGTTTATATTGCTAGATCGAAAACTTCAATTATATATACTAATAAAAATACTAACTAGTATTTATTTGAGATGGTTATTTATATTCAACAATTTGAAAGACTTTGAAATTAAACCGAAGAAAAAACAAGGAGAAATATGCATTTAAATTATAGAAATTAATTCACAAGAAAGAAAGAAAATAACAGGTTTATCTACAAAACTAAGACAATTTTATATTACGTATATATTTATACATAATACAAAATATACGAATATATATTATGATTTTTTTATATTCGTATTAGAAACGAAGGGCAAAAAGGATGATTGTGTAGAAAACGAAATCAAGAATTACGGTCTCATAGACATAAAGATCATTATGATCCGTTATGTTTATTTTCTATTATCATTATTTCCATTTTATAACTTCCAACAATGGAAGTACTACTCTTACTCTATAGCTAAAGGCATAAAAAGGCATGCAAAACACGATTTCAACAAAAAGTGGACTCTCCGTCATTTTTTTTTGTTGACAATTTAATTTTTTTTAACTTTCACAATAAGGTACTATTAGGTACTTGGCCTGTCGCACCGGGAGGGGTTTGGGGAGAGCCCGACCCCCCCCCCCCCCCCCCCCCCGCACCACCAATGATCTGGTAACCTTAAAGTTGGGAATTTCATCTTCTAAAAACCCCGAGTTAGGAAAATTTATGCCTGAAAAAAATTAATATTATTAACGAATGAAAGAGCTAGTGAAGATTAGAAATCGCCCAACATGTAAGATTACATTTAAATTGGACCTCAAAACGGACACTGCATTGGAATATGGGTGCAACAAATCAATGCTTGTGAGAGAACTGTTCAACACTACCTAAAATATATATATATATATATATATATATATATATATATATATATATATATATATATATAAAACAGTATTCACTCTAGGCGTTTTTTGAAGGGCGGTCCGCCCGCCCTTTTTTCATCTCGATAACGCCCTCATGCCCCTTTTTTCCAAAATGCCGCCCTCTTTAGAAAAAATTCCGCCCTTCTTGCCCTTTTCAGTCAAGCACAAGCATCATTCTTTCCTACTTGTCTTTAAAAAAGGCATCGATTAAAAAAGATTTGTGTGTAAATTGGAATTAAGTGAATTATGACAGTAGAAAAACAAACTCCTTTATAACTACGTGTGTTGTGAAATCGTGATGATTCCGCGGTAATTTCGAGCACGGGGCATTCTACAAATCCTATTGGTTGCCTATGCCTGCATATGAAATTCTAAGTTTTTGTAGCCTTTTTATCAGTTTTGCAAGGGCTCTGATTCCTACTTAGAAATTTGGTTTTTAGGGAAAACAATTTTAGAATGTCAAATTTTAAATAATATTTTTATAAAGATGCACCAATTTTGTACGTGTCTTTCCTTCGAGTTAGGCCAAGAACCGTTAACAATAGCCCAATATTTAGCTCTAGCGGGTCCGATGTGTCAATGTGTGGCCACGTCCACACCAATTTTTTTTAAAGTGCCCTTTTAAAAACAAGACGTGCTTTTTCAAAAATGGGGTGCCCTTTTACTGCCAACAGCGCCCTGCCCCTTTTTATTTCCAAAGTGAACACTGTATAAAAAGATGAAAAATGTCGATAAGTTGGAACTGGGAATTTTCAGCTTTGTTGGGTTGGGAATTTCGAATAGTTGAGCTGATAATTTCGAATCGTTAAGTTGGGAACTTTCTTGTTTAAACCCCCTCCCCCCCCAAAAAAAATGTGTAACGGCATTGTTAGGCACTATATATTAATTTGAGTACTCACATGAGCTTATAACCGCAAATTCCCCAAAAATGCACTTAACACATCTGTACCCTGACGCATAGTTATTTAGCTTTTAATAAAGTGAAATAAGAAACGGAACACAACCAAACTCAAATATTGAAGGACAGCACTTGAAGTCGAATAGAATAGGAGCGAGGACGCTCTTCCCCATTTTTCCCTCGCCTTCGACAAACACAAACAAATTCATCTCCAGATGCCAGAGACTAAGGGCGCGGTCATCTCAAGACGCGCCCCAGGTGGGCACCGCCCTACTAGATGGTCTTAAGAAGCGACCGGACCACCTCTTCTTTAAGAGGGGGGGGGTGCATCGAGGTCATTTGAGAACAATTTAGCCTTCGGACTCGTTCGATGGTTGGATTGTTTGAGAATTAAAAAATAGACTGAAAAGTCGAGGATTTTTTGGATTCATTCCGTCGGTTGGATGTGCATGGAATTCTTAAGCAGTTCTGAATTTAGAGATCGAGCAGGAATGGCATTGTTTTGGAAAGATGCTCGTGGCGTTGTCAGTGATACCAATCTTAAGAGGATGGGGGGAAGGATTGTGTTGTTAATACAATGCCGAGTAAACAAAGGTTCGATGATTGATTATTTCTGTTGGTTTTTAAAATTCAATGGTATTGTGTATTTTTCTAAGTTTGGATTTAAAAATTGGGAGGTTTCCTTCTGATCAATGTATACTAGCTGCTGCGATTGTGGAGTTTTCAAAATAGATTAATGTGGAATTATATTCAAAAATGTTTAAACAATTGAAGATGCATATGAGGTGTTCAGAGCTAAAGTGGATGAAGTCCATGAGTTACAGTTTTGAGATAATCAAGGTAAAAGTTTATTAACACTAGTTGAATCCTAAAGCGAATTAGATGATAATAATACCGTTTGTTAGAAAATAGCAATAGAAATGACTTGGTTCACTATGGCACTGAAAATATATACCATTAACAAGTATTAATCAGCAACAAACAATTTTTTTAATACTTTTGGACTTGGTCTACTTTAGCTCTGAACGCATCATATAAACGCACCACTTTTGAAAAATAATTATATAAAAAAAAAATTAGTTAAAATTATACTATTAGGGTAAATGTCATTAATCCGATAAGCATAATTTCCATCCCTTTTGAGTGCGATATAGCTTTTTACTATATTTATCGTTTTAAACCGGCTATTTATCAGAATTTTCAAACAAAATAAGTTCTTATAGAAATTTGGTTTAAAAAAAATAATACTGTTATAATAGTAAATATTTCTTACGTACCAAAATATATTTTTAAAAAAAAGTTATTTTTCATGATTACTAAATGAAGTTGATATATATAATACCGATTAATTTATCCTTTATACCAGTGTTTCCCAAACTTTATATGGACCACCTAATTAAAAGTGAGACAAAGCGTGGACCACAAGTTTGTAATTATATTTCATTAAATTAAGGGATCAAAAATTGTTTTGACAATAAATTTAATTCAGATACTAAATATAATTTTCTTTCCAATTAATTTATAACTAAAATTTCAATAATTTTTTTTAATTAAATTATTCTAATTACTTAACGTATTAATTAATATTAGTGAAATTACTTGTTAGTTATCAACTAATAAAAGTTTATATAATTTTGCATTTTTTTCCACCAACTTTGGTATTTTTATTAAAAGTTCAATATATTTATAAAATAAGAAAGAAATGAAAATAACACCTTTTCATATCTGATAATGGAAGGATTCCACTAAGTATTTTCTTTCCAAACTCACAAGTTAAACTAATAAAATATATAATCAGATTGACAAAGTCGTCATAAAAATATACAAATACTTCATTAGCGACTACTTACTATATTAATAAAAGCAAGTACATGAAAGTTTTAAAGTGAGGTTCCAATGCCCATAATCCTGGTTTCGTTTTGTTAAATAAATGATTTTATTTAATTTTTTTTGTTTTTAAAAATAAACATCAAACAATGCTTTTAGAAAAATCTAAATATTTTGTCAGACAGTCCTTCACCGACCACTTTAGACTCTCTCAAATAATGGTCCGTTGACCACGGGTTGAGAACCACTGCATTATACAGTAGCATATATAATAAAATAATGATAATCCAGATTAAAACTGCAAAAATTTTAAATTCCAATCTTGTTACCTTGATCTATTTGACAAAATTTTGAAGATATCAAGCTTCTTTTTTTTTTAAATAATAATTGCTAAACAAATTAAATAATTTCACAAGTGAGTTATCTTTTATATTTCCTACAAAATTATAAAATAAACGCAATTTATTTTCCTTTTGTTTATAAAATAATAATTATATTTTTAACGCGGCAGTTTTATATTTCACCTATATTGTTTCTCATTCAAAATCAACGGAATATGTGCTAACAGACATCTTAATGACCATGCCAGTTCTGTTTGACCAACTGCCCGAAAAGGATTTTTTTTATGAAAATGGCACATAGTAATTTAATAATTTGAAAATAATCTCCTCCTATTGCGACTGTTTAGTTTATAAGGATTTTCGACGTAAATAGAACGTTAAAACAACAAATTGCATATACCAGATTTTTCATTTCCTTTTACTAAAAATTAAAATAAGGTCTTTGAACTTGAAATGCAATTCCTGACCCAAGCATCATTGAGAGGAATTTGGGGTAAAGGTCAAAAAGTCGTATGGACACTACTGACCTGCTAATGGTGGATGATAATACATTACTTCTCTAGAACAATAGATTGCGAGGAAAACTGTTTTTTATAAGACGTAGCATTACAAACAAAAATATTTTTAACATACAGTCTTAACTTATGGGGTAAATTAAATAAGTATTATAGAATATATATTTCGGTCTCAGGAAGAGATGTAAAGATAATGGTAATTATAATAATACATAAATTATTTTGAATTGTTATTTGTTGTTCTGAACCGTAAGCAGTGCACATTTTTGTAAGTTTTTAACATCGTAATATTTTTACTTTATATTGATATTTTAAAGCGTTCACGTTACGTTAAGCATGACATTTCTAAGGCATTTTTATTTTAAGGGAAACTAATTAAAACTTATATATGATTTAACTATATGTGTTAAAAGGTTTTCAAATTTGAACTACTTTTCGATTACCGACAGAAATTCTATGTATTTAAGAAAAATACTTTTATTTTAGATTTGAAAAAAAATATATATTATAAATTGTACATGAATTTTAAAGAATATATATTTAATTTAAGAAAATGGAATATTGTCATCCAGTTAATAATCAATAAATAAGTAATCAGTAAGAAAAAATAATGCGTTTAATCAAATTAAAATAAAAGATTTTCTAAAAAAAGAAGCATATTCTTCTTTTTATATAAAAAAAAGGATGATTATATCTTTAATGTTTTTGATGGTGAAATTTATTCTTTTCTTAGAAGTGTTTCATGATATTTTTTAAAAATGGGCTTTAAAATGACATTCGTCAAACTCTTTTTCTATTTTATGTTGCTTGAATTTTTTTGTTAAACTATCAACCAAAATATATTTATATAAATGACTAGTAACTGGATGTGAATGGGGCCTCCAGTGGCCCAGTGGATAAAGACGTTCAGCTTGTAAAACAGAGGATTGCTAGTTCGAATCCGTGCAATGTACTTGACAAAGAAAAGTAAAAAAGTAGTGATCTTGCGATCAGAGGGTTGCCAGCTTCGCTACAAAAATACTAGAAAGTCGTCTAGAACATCCAACAAATTATACAATCTTGTATACGGGACTGGTGCACGATAAATCTGATCTCATCGGGTCTAAATCTGATCTCATCGGGTCTAAATCTGATCGGGTCCAATGTCCTGACGCCTATTGAGGTTGTGTCGGGTGCCAGCTCTGGTGTTGTCCTCGTCATCTGTCCATGGTACAAAATTACGAGCCATCATTCCCGGATCTCTCTTTCGAGACAGGCTCCAAACCATCGCCAACAGCCCAATGTGCAGCTCTAGTGCAACGTTAATTATTCAAAACAAACCAAACTGGATTTGAAGGACTCAAAAAACCTTATGACCCCGCTATTTTCTTCTATTATGTCTAAATGACAAGGTGACGCAAATTTATAATAATGTTATGTCTTTTGTTAGCATTTTCAATTATCATTTTCACAATTCTTTTGTTTGTTCATTTCGAGAACTTTATCTCTTTTTAAAATAAACATACAATAACTTTTCGAGGCTTATCTTCAGCTTACGAATCGGAAAACGTTGTATAATAAAATAAAATACCGTAAAAATTCCCTAAATTAATTTTTAAATACCAGGGGTCTTTAAGGGTTAACTCCTTAAAAAAAAAAAAAAACCTGAAAAAGTACCAGTCGAATATTTTTAATTTTTCTTTAACATGTTACTTCCTAATTTTTAGTTGTATTCTAAAAATAAATCAATGGTATTAATACCTAAATTATTTTATTCATTCGAAGAAACCATTCAACTGTTCATTGATAGCATCAAAGGGAATTGACAAATAGATAACAAATTACGTGCATTTTGTTAATTTTTAAATTATATATTTAATAATAGAAACCATAAAATGTACTTGGGTTCGCATGTCGTGCAAGAATGACACGCGATATCCTTTTATTTTTACCGGAATTATGCATAATACAACAATCCAAGCCTACAACTTTGCGTGTGAAACACGATATGTCAAATTACCTAATCTTACAATCCATATCCGCTAATGATGATCCATAACCGTAACAGATCTGTGCGTGTGTTCGATGGAATTTCCTATTATAACAGAGAAAAAAAATACTATTCATGCTCTGAAAATCTTTAGAATGTTCACTTTTCAACTACCTTTAGAGTTCAAATTTCTTTGACTTAGTCTTTTTTCTTTGTAACCGTGTTTCCGAATCGAATATTGCGATGGAACTTAAATATACTCAAAATGGCGCATTGTGTCCGATCCAGTTTACGATCGCCATTCAAGTTGACTTATTGATTCCCGTACTCGTGACAATTGAGGACTGATTCAGATCTGACTACAATGGGCGAACATTCAGAATAAAATAAATGGATCCATTTTTATAATCTTTTGGTTTTTGCATTGTTTGTGAGATTCGTGTAATAAATTTCTATTCTGAGGATATTCTATTTATTTTTTTTAACTCTTATGAGTGGGTGTTTTTTGCATGTAAATTATAGTATAAAACTAAACATTAAGAATTAAAATTAAATTTGTTTATTATATATGAGAAGTTAACTTTACTTTCCTATTAAATTTACTTTTTTATGAGTTTTTTTCAGCTTTGGTTTGTACGAAAAATAAAATGATAAGTTTATTTATTCAAAGGGACATGTAATAATCCTAAAGTTTTTATTATAAACGAGCAGTTAAATTACGTTTGATTCTATAACCCTTCATCCACGCCCCGTACTAGATTTACTTTATTTCAAAATGTTAAGCTCATCGACGTCTAATTTCATATTGAACGGGACCAAATTTATGTCAATAGAGCCATTTCTCGCAGTTTTATAGAGAAGGAACGGATTGCCCTAAATTCGCAACATGGTGTACTTAAAATAAAAGGTACTTAAAAATGAGTACATGAACCTACTCGTTTTTCTTTGAGTACAATTGCATTGTAAATGAGCGATGACGTACTCAAATTTAAGTAGCGTTCCTTTCTCAAAAATGAGCAGTGTGATTTAATATTGATAATCTCAGCTTCTGTTCAAGTCATCTTAACAAAGCGACCTGGAAAACTATAAATAGTTGTTCAGAAGATAAGATGTTTTTCCACATTATTTGATGTCGATTAATGAAATGGAAACTTAGTTATTACAACTCAATTATCTTACTTCCCATTATTTTGACATACCTTTTTAACACATCTTCTGTCTATAACTTCTTCGAGTCATCCTGGTAGTTTCACCAATAAGGTTCAGGACTGCGGTGCCTGAGGATCTGTTTTCGATATCCGGTAAGACTTGGTTGTAATTGACGAGAATTTATTGAAAGTGACTTATGAAGGCAGTCTATGTAAGCTAGTATTTGCTCTTTTTATTCATTGTACTCATTTTTGAGCACATGTTTAAAATTGAAAATTATGTATTCGGATCCACAATAAGCATCGAATGTACTCAAAGTGAGTACACTTTATTTATATTTGAGTACCTATTTTTAACAGTGTATATAATTCTACAACACTAAAATAATCTTTAAAGTTAAATAAATTAAATAAAAATCTATAATAAGCATTGTTGTTTTTCAATAACTCTTAGAGAAATGAAAATAAGAAAAATACGCCATTTATAAGACTTTTACTTCGGTCCCTTTTTGATCGTTCAAATTGAGGGCAAAAATCTGTGATAAATCTCAATACCTTTCGAAATACTTAAAAATAAATCAGAATCGATAAATTCTACGGTAGGTACGTCCTTGAAACGAGGAAGTGTGAAGGATCCATTCCTTTGGTGGAAATCATCTCCTTAAAAATTGTGCAATGGAGTTGACGTCCTTCGAAAATTCAAGATTCAGAGTTAACCATGGAAAATTCCTTAAATAGAGAGCCCAATCGAATTAAATAAAAATTTAAATAGAAGTGACCGATGGTTTGATGAATATAGTAAAAAGAATCACATTAGAATAAAACAAAGAATGTGTCCTATAGTTGACTAATAGTTCTATTTCTGACCAGAAGTTCGGTTTTTGAATATATTGAGGATGGTTTGAATAATTCTTGGAATAAAAATAATCGTATTAAAATATTTATTCAAAGTCATCTTTCTCGTTCTCCTCTTTGTGAATACAAATCAAGAAAACGAAATATCAGAATATTTCTACAGGAAAAATAATGCGATACAATTGAAGCAAATTCATATGTTAGATACTTGAATACAATCACTGTTGCCTGAGGTAAATGAACCAATGTATATTTAATAAACACATACTGAATTTCAATTCTTATTTACACTTACTTTTCTTATAAACACGCTTTAGCTATTTCTAATAAACAATTCAAACATATAAAGTAAAACTTACTAAAAAGGTACTTTTGACTTAAAAATTAAAATGTTCTGTTAATTTATTATATATTACTACACTTTTTAATAATTAAAGCTGAAATTTAAATATGTGTTATATTGACACCAGTTTCAACGAACACTAATAAAGGTAAGAGTTATAGTACAATTTTTTTATTTCTTTTAGAATTTTTGAAATATAAAAACATTTTCATTCTTTAGCTCTTTGCCTTTTGAAGTCGATTTTTTACTATTTTAAAGTCAATTTTATTTTCGACTATTTAACGAAATAAGTCAATCACTGTTGCCTGAGGTAAATAAACCATTGTATATTTAATAAACACATACTGAATTATTGAGTTGAGCGGAAAATTCAATTTTATAAAATGTATATCCAAAACTGAAAACTACAATTCTTTTACAACATTTTTATATAAATTCCGTCATTTAAATTTGCAAAATAAATTGTGGGGCAATATTACAAATTTCAAACATATATACAAAAAAAGTGGATAATTGTGAACAATGTTAAATTTATTGAAAATATTCCGATTTTCTAATGTAATATGTGAAAATGTCACATTTGATCCCATCAGGAGGGGGTTTTGCAGGTTATTGTGGGGGGGGGGGGGGGGGGGGGGATATGCAAACCCTGAAAGTTGATAATTTCAATTTCTAAAATCCCCGAGTCGGGAAAAATTATGCATACAGAAAATTAATATTATTAGCAAATGAAAGCTAGGGAAGATTAGAAATTGTCCAACTCGTGAAATTACATTTAAATTGAACCTCAGAAAGGACACTGCATTGGAATATGGGTGCAACAAATCAATGCTTATGAGAAAACTGTTTAAATTACCTAAAATATATATAAAGAAAATTAAAAATGTCGATAAGTTGGAACTAGGAGTTTTAAGTACTGTTGAGTTGGGAATTTGGAATAGTTGAGATGAGAATTTTGAATCGTTAAGGGGGTCCGATACCTTCGACATTTTTTTCTTTATTTTTATACTTGTACAATCCAATTTTTTTTCTCTTTCTAAATATGCATAAAAAACCATTTTAAGACGCTCAATTTTTTTTTTAAATTGCACATTTATTTTTAAATTAACATTTTAGTAAATTTTTTAACAATTTTAAAATTCCTACTCCTTTTTTGTTTTTCAATATTTTGAAGCAATTTTTTTTATTTAAGATCTTGAATAATATGTAAATAGATGTATGCATTCAAATTTTAATTCAGATACATCACTTTAAAAAAATAAAATATATTAGAAATTTTGGAGAAAAAAATTGACGAAAAAAAATAAAATTCCATTTTAAGTGGTTTTAAAAAGCAAATTATGGTAAAAATAGGAAATGTGAATGCATACATCTATTTAAAATATATTTATCTTGCTATACACACAAAAATTATGATTTTAAGTATAATAGTAAAAAAGCCTTCGCATTTTTAGTGTTCATTAAATTTCAAAACCACGAACAGAGATATTTGCTTTTAAAGTTTACATATGATACAACTATGTTACAGGAACACATCGTTAAAACATTCATAACTAAAAAAGTAATAGGAATTTTTTGAAGCAGTTTTTTGTGAGTTATTAAGATAAGTTTGAATATTATTTTTTAAATATAAAAAAAATGACTTTTTTTGCGAATTTTGGGTATCGGACCCCCTTAAGTTGGTTCAAGATCCCATTCTACTCTCTATTTCACCTTTATTGTCTATCGCTTACTACTACAACTCTTCGAGCGAATATATCATTTCCCTTACAGTCATCAATACCCATTCAGACAATTCGACACGGACGGTTATTTTTATCAATTGATTGCCCATTTTCAATCGCGCCAACAGAGCAGAACGCTTTCACAGTTCATAATCCCCTCTTCTCTCGAACTCTCCATAGTTTATGATGTTCGAAACCGAAGGTAAAGGATATAAAAAGAAAAAAAAAAATAACGGAAACTCGTTCGAAAGAGAGAGTGGTGCCCTCCTGTGGTGTCTTCTTCCTCGGCTTTCGTGACCCCTTTCACTCCAAGAAGGTAATTACGAGCGAAAAAAGGATGCCACCCCAAAGCACGAAACTTTGCGGAACTATGAGTTTACTTTCCATTGAAAGCAACTGGAGGATGTTACAAAGATCGTTTGAGAAAAGTGTACAGTGTTCTGAAAAAGAACAAATGCTATTTTTCTGTACCTCAGAGCCAGACTTGAAACATAGTTCAGATAATTAAAAGTTTTAAAATAATAAACTATTCTCAGTGGGATTATTCAAATTATTAGCAAATTGGAAACTTAGACCTCATTAAATAGAAAAATTAGGCATTTCGGGATGTCGCAAAGGTGTTTAGTCAGTGCACAAGTTTTTATGTTAATCCCGTACAGTTGGAGTGGAAGGTTCTTGTTTTTAAATTGAAAACATATTAAACTTTGGATGGGCTGGGGACTTTCCGGGTTATTCATGAAAGTTTCCATTTTTGGAGTTTAAAACACTTTATGTTGTTCACCAATTTTTTTTATACAGTACACTGTTTTATACAGTACACTGTTAAACATAGGTATTCAAAAATAAGTAAAATGTACTCATTTTTTATTAAATTAGATGCTTATCATAGCTCCGAATACATGTTTCATTTTTGAAAAAGACATGTACTCAAAAATGAGTACAATGGGGGAAAATGAATAAAAAAGAGCAATTGATTGCCTATATAGGCTGCCTTCATAAATCACTTTCAATAAATATCGACAATTACAACTAAGACTTACCGGGAATCGAACCCAAGTCCTCAGGAATCGCAGCCCAATGCCTTATCTGTTGTACTACTAGGGCGAAGTGAAGAAGTTATAAACAGAAGAAATGTTAAAAAGGTGTGCCAAAATAATGAGAACTAAAATAATTGAGTAGAAATAACTCAGTTTCCATATAAGCAATCGACATCAAATAATGTGGAAAACCATTGTCTGAACAACTATTTTAAGTGTATCAGGTCGCTTCGTTAAGATAGCTTGAATGGAAGCTGATATTAGCAATATTAAATCACACTGCTCATTTTTAAGAAAGTACGATTACTTCAATTTGAATACGTCATCTCTCATTTACAATGCAATTGTACTCAAAGAAAAATAAGTAGGTTCACATACTGATTTTTAAGTAAAATTTTTTACGTGTTTATTTTTTACACAAAGTTTGTAAATATACAAAATATGCACGACATAAGCTGATCACTAAACTAAATGCACTAATTTCACACATTAGTTCCACCATTTTTAGTGCAATCCAATAAGTCTTCCTGATTTTATTAAAAAAAATTAACTCTATTTTTCCTTAAAAAACTTTCATATACTGTTGATTAAATGTAAGGAAATATGAAAACCAAACTTTTATATGTATGATACATTTTCCATATATTTAAAAATTGATTTTCCATATTCATTTACATAGTTATACCATATGTATCACTGTGCTTATCCACGGTCACTCACCTTTTCCGATTTGTAGGTTACGTGTATCATTTCCCGAGAAATCGAAGTTTCGGATAACCGAATTCGCTTCAGGCACGAAAAACGATAACAGAATAATATAATTGATAGATTGTATTACACAAGTTTATTCTCCTGGACTGCGAATGCCTAATTTGCGCTTAAAAAATTATGCTCTCGGAAGTTTTAAAATATTAACTAGATTGGATTAAAAAAAATCTCGGTCACAAAAAGTAACATTTAAAATCAAATTTTTATACGGTAATTAATTAGTGATTATATTTTTAGCTCTCTAGTTCCTGTATATAAAAAAAATTGCATTTCATATCATTTAAAACTTACAAAGACTATCAATTTTAAAATAATTGTCCTATGTCACAAAAGTAAAATGACAAATACAATTTTATACGATAATTAAATAATGGTTGTATTTTTAACTGTATTTCCTGTATATAAAAAACTATACACTTATTAATGTGATATGAAACCTCAAAAGACTACCAATTTTAAAACAATTGTATAGTTCTTTTCATGAAAATATTACATTTTAAGCAATATCAAATAAAATTTTATTTAATAATTGGTATTAATGTAATTATATTTTCCAACTTGTATTTCCTGTAGACAGAGAAACAATCTCCTTAATACCATTTAACAACAAACAAAATAAGGACACAGTAATTATTTTTAAAGGCATTCTCCGAATAAGAAAGATATGCTTTAAGTAATAAGAAAATACGAAGCATTACAGCAGTTCGATCATTATCAACCAATTATCCAGTAATACCTAGTGATATTATCTACTTTAAAATGATGCAATAACTTTAACGAATACCTTTGTAACACAATCGGAAAGTTAATCTTACTAAGCAATAACAGTTAGCAGTTAAAAAGCATTTATTGCTTCCCTTTAACACTTCAAAGGAGGAAGTGAGAAACGAAGAAAGATTTACAATGAATAATGTAGCAGAAATTAAATAGAAGGAAATAAGAGTGTAAGAAGGTTCGGAATAATTACTTAAAATGCACAAATTAAAATTTTTATTTCGAATTTAAAAGAAATCACTACTGCGTAAACGGCAACGAACTGAACGGATATGAGTTATGTTTAACCAAGCCTAAGTATCCCTGTGCAGAGAGGGATGGTGTATGTCAAATATGTTGTGTTTTAACTGACCTTACGTTGGTTGTGTTGCGGAACGTTTAAAAACGGAGTGCCAGATCAGGTGTTGTTCTCGTCATCTGTTCGTTTTTCAAAAATACTCTATTACCGGGTGTTTCTTTCAGAAGTGATACATAAATACCCAATTTGTAATTCTAGTACAACAGTAATTCAACCAACTAGAATACAGTTGCCAACCAGTAAAATATCAATAGGTAAACGACAGAAGATATAATTTCTATTAAGGAAATTTACATGTCAGTCAAATATTATAGAAATTATGTTTTTTTTTTACAATTGCTGCTTTGAATGCTTTATCTTCAAACACATAATTGCATTTTATTAACACTCATCAGAATAATTTAATTTAATTCAGAATTTAAATTCTCGATATCAACAATATTACCTAAATTGTGGTATATAATTAGTTATCTAATGTGAATAAGTTTACACCAATCGTGTTATTTGTAACGGAGTGAAACAGTGCAACACTGTCGGAATGGACCACTTTATAAGTTTAACTTAAGGTTACTATATTTATACTCCATGTAGCTTATTTTAAAGACGTTTCACGTCAAAAACATTTTATTGAAATTCAAAAATGTGGTTTTGGTTTGGTTTGGTTAATAAACATCGCACTAGAGCTGCATAGTGGGCTATTGGCGACGGTTCGGGGTCTATCTCGAAGGAAAGACTCGGGAACATATTCATACATGCACCTCGTTATTTTAGAACCATGGTCCGATGACGAGGAAACACCTGAACTGGCACCCAACGCCTTCAATAGACGTCGGGTCTTTGGACCCCGATCAGATTTATCATGCACCAGTCCCGTATACACGCCGTTAATTTTTGCGGATGTTCTGGACGACTTTTCTAGTATTTTGAAGCGAAGCTGGCAACCCTCCGATCACAAGATCACTACTTTTTTTACTTTTCTTTGTCAAGTCCATCGCCTAGGATCAAACCAGGAATCCTAGGATTCCCAGCTGACGCCTTTAACGGCTCGGCCACGGAGGCCTCTCAAAAATATGGAGAATGAATAAATGAATATATGAAATTCAATTTAATAGAAATATCGAAGCAATACATTTTAAAACTATTTTTTACAAAAATTGAAGGGTGAATAGCTATATAAAATAACAACTATTTTTTTTCCTCAGAAAGAGTATCTAAAGATTGTTATAAAGACTCCCGGTCGCCAATTGGCATTCCCAAAAAAATTCGTCAAATACGATAATTTATTTTTATTTTTAAAAATGCAGTTTTTCGTTGATATGTTATTACATTGATAGTATGACATTTTTTTTTAACTGAAAGATATTTTTTTTTAAGAAAAATAAGTGATTATTTAAATAATATAAGATTTTAACGCCAATTTGCATCCAAGAAACATCGAAAAGTGTTTTCATTTTTACGGAATGCATTATATTCTTCAATATTACGCTATTTGACTGGCTACGTAAACTGAAAAAACTCACGAATCTGATACTTCACAATTTGGCCACGATCAGAGCCGCACCATACAGCTAGTTACTAATATAATAACTCATCACATTTGTCGTGAAAAAATTATAATAAATTCATAAAAAAAATTTAGCGCTTTCTTAACTCATCATAATAACATTCTCAAAATTAACCCAATAACCCAAATTGCACCCGATTCGCATCAGCTAATGAATTATCTAAGTGCTTTTTACTTTAGTAATATAACAACTCATTTGTCTTGAAGATAATTATTATAATATAAAAACCATAAAAAAAAATATTTCTTTTAACACAATAAATGACAATTTAATAAAACTGCAACACATCCCTCTAAAAAACAATTTAAATCAACTATCATCTCTTGTATTTCTTCATTCCCTCGAAGTGGTTTGAACCACTTTCCAAACCATCTTTTATCTGAATAACAAATGACCACACGGTTATTACCTTTAATAGCAGGTGGGAAAAGTGGATGCAAACTAGTTCACATTGGCTGGATCCACCAATTTCAGTGAGAGCATCAAATGTGGGCCATCCGATGAACCCACTATCATCTCCAGAAGGGATTTCATCTTTTCTCTGGAGTCAACCCACCACTGCGTGACCCCTGCGACCCACATTCGTGGGTCTCCCTTTTATCAACACTGGCCAAATTGACCAGTGGAGATTTGGGTGAAATAAGAGCTTTCATTCTTCGCTTTATGCTTTTGCTGCGTTTCCTATCCAAAGGAGGGATTCTTTGTTCTTCAATGTTGGGCACTTTATGCGCAATTTCACATAATTTTGATGTGCAATTTCACATAATTTTGATGTGCAATTTCACATAGTTTTGTTGTGCAATTTCCAATATTTTTATGTGTAATTTCACATAGTTTTAATGTGCAATTTCGCATATTTTTTATGTGTAATTTCACATAATTTTAATATGCAATTTCACATAGTTTTGATATGCAATTTCACATTTCTTTCTCTGCCCTGTAGGTTCGAATGTAAATTTAATTCATATATAATCATGAGACACAAATGTACGATTTTATCGGACGTAAGCTACAGTACTTACCTAGAAAATGCAATTCGCTTCACTCGAATATCAGATATCAAAAACCTCCTATAACGTGTTTAAACGTGTAGTAACTTGAAAATCAAATAGAATAAATAACAATAATCAACTCTTAAAAAGTCGGGAATCACGACGTCAACTGTCGCTCCGCTGTTTCAATCCTTCGTTCTCTATCGTTTACGTCATTTCTTTGCAATTACAACTTCCTGAGCAGAATTTACCACTAAATCTTCTTCGTGTATATAAGCTGCGCACGTACCCTAGGTAGAATGACTAGTACAATTTGTAACACATGAAATATTTAAATTTTTTAATTGATCTTGCTTACTGCGTAGGGTATTTTTATTTACTTGGCAGATATAATTGCCTCAATGCCCAACATCACAAACTTATATCTACTCAGATTGGTCAAGCTTCAAAATCGAAACATTTAATAATCATAATCTTCAATAACACACACGCACACAAGAATAGTACTTCCGTAATACAATGGATCGGAAACTTTACGGCGGTATTTTAAACATGAAGCACAGCTTTTAATAGATTTTAACGTAACCATAGTTCGATACTCATTCAACGCTGTATTTTAAAATTTCCAACAACTTTAACCAAGGACAAAATACCTCAAATAAAGCTTTTTATTTAAATCTTGCTTCAGATTTAATTAAAGCCTCAAAATTGTCGTTTAGATTAAAAAAAACAAGCAATTAATGCATGCGAGTTAGCGACATTAAATAATATTTTTTTAACTAACTATTCAACTAAACTATAACTAAAACTTAACTATTCAAATCTCATGAACACCTTGAAACATGCGAAGGAGAATCGTATAAAAGCATCAGGTTTCTGAACTAATTACAAACTCAGTAAATAAATCAGTTAAGAGCTCCGATTTAGTTATAAATTTTAATTAACTAATTTGTTTTTCTGTACACACTTTCTTAGATGAAAGTATTTGTGAACGTTTTAACACTTGTAAACTACTTTTAGTTTTGAATGGCCTCCATCTCAATCACTTTCCTTTGCATTGATTAAATGTTTTTATCCTCTTTCTACTCACAGTTTGTCTTTCAACTCAATTGTGATAACTCATTATTGTGGCAAACATTTTTAAGTAGTTCTTTGTGTTCATTCCTTTTGTTTGAAATATCTGAATATAAACTTTCTACCTTGGTATAAAAGCAGTAAATCTTCAATTTGGCGGATTTAAATTTCCCTTAACACTTACTCGAAATAACAACATGTGTAGAGAAATAAATAAATATTTTTTACATATATTAATAATTTGAAAATTAGTGAATGGAAGTAAAATTCACCGACATGAATATATGTTAATTATTTGCCACCAAGAAGGCAATAATAATTTTTAATAAAAATCATATGTATAATTCAAAGTACATCCACGATCTACAATAAATATTAAACGAACTTTTGGTATTAGGTCATTATTAAATGTCTTATTTTTCTAATTTCAGACCATGATATCATCAGGGAGCCGGCATTTCTTTTCACTACTTTTCACCTTCAGTAACATTTGGTTGGTAGCCCTATCCGTGGAACTTCCGAAGCACAATTTGAAACCCTCTGCTGATTTAACTGCAGCTTCAAGCGTAGCAGTTAATAATTATAAATCCCAATCTCTGTCTCCAAGATCATCTACGTCCACGGAAAACCGTAGGTATGGTTATCCGTATGCCATTGCACCAACGCTGACACCAATCATCAATTCTAGATCCGATGAGTATGAAAATGAAGCGATAGTGTCTAAGGTAAACCAATATTTTATTTTACTACGGTTTATAATTTTCAATAAAAAATCTCCAGACAGCTAATTCATATTACATTGTATTGCATTATTATATGTGCAACATAATTATAATATTGGAATATTATAATTATGTTGCATTATATTACATATGACTTAACGTGCGTTTTCGCTGTACTGAAATATTGCAGTACTGAAACTGAAGCGATATTTAATAATGAAGCGATACTTAATAATGAAGCGCGATATTTAATAATGAAGCGATATTGTTCAGTTTACTAAAATATTTCACATATAAGGTGAAAATAACTCAGATCCTGGATAAAAACTTTTTGATAGGCTGCACTGGACTTTTTGTAACTTAATTTGCGTTGTTTACTGGTGCCCGAATTCATTGAAATATACTGAGATTAGAAATAATATAAGAAATTACATAAGATTAAAGATATACTGAGCGAATTCTAACTGCAAATTATTGATCGAAATGTGTGTCATGGTATTGTTAATGGTTTTTTTTTTCTTTAATATATAATGAAAAGTGATAAATTAAATAAAAATAAATTTTGACTTTATTGGAAAGTTGTTTATCGTAATTTGTTTTTGTATCTTAATTGCTTTGTTAAATTTAAAACTCAAGCTTTGAAATTGTTCTTTGGTTTTTGAATACACTTATTCGGGTGTTTCAATTTCAAACTTAAAAACTCTAATAAAAAATATCCTTGCTTTAAAACTACTGTACGATAAAATGCGCAATTGCTTGTGATTAAAAATATTCTCAAAATAGTGGTTTTAATTAAAAAAAATATTTAAAAAATATTATTTCTTCTTTTGTCCTACGAGTAATTTCTGTATCTCAAGTCCAGACGGGCTTAAGTCCAAATTTGGCGATTTTTGTTTTATTCCAGGTTATATTTTAAAAGTTCGTTTTCCATCAAACCCAACCATCAAAATTCACTCAACAAAATTTTTAAACATTCTCGTCTGGCTCTGAGGTACAGATTTATGTTACACTTTTACCTATTTTGTTTGAAACAAAAAAATGTAGATACAACTTTTGCAACAATGGCACGTTTCATTGCGAAAACTTTAAACTTACTTTAAAACATATCCTTTTAACGCACTTTATAACTGATGTTTTTATTCTTGCGCATTTAGCCCAAACCCTACGGAAGCAAACTCTCCACATTAGAAGATCCTTTGAAGAAAAGCTCTCTAAAGAAGTACAAGGCCCCCTTCAGTTACGAGGCTGCTCGGCGACAAGGTTTCGGCGAAGATGGATCCGAAAGCCCCCTTGAAAGAAGGTTCAGAGCCTATAAAGAACCCAAATACAGAAACTTTGATGAGTTGGAAAGCAGATTCCGACCCAGAAGAATTGACTATGGTGAACCTTATGCTGAGTACAATTACGTTCCTAAATCTTCCAGGCGTCCGCCCGTTTCACCAAGGGATCCTTACTTGTCACCATCCAACGAGCCTGGAGATGTGTTTTACCCAACTGTGCCAAAGATGAAGAGTTACTCAGCACCATATATCCATAGGTAAGTTGATAATTATCTCAGTTATTCATGCAGGTGTATCCTCGGTTTGAAAAATAAGTAACAGTTCAAATCAGTACCCATATAGCACAAAACATCCCAGAGAGCTCCTCTGGCGCACCAATTCTTCCCAAATTCCTCCTTCAACAAAGATGACTTGTTGAGGAGCTCCTCGGGAAGGGGTTTTAATGACGTCCTGGGGAGTCAGTTCTCCAGGATGTTCTATGGAGGAAAGTCAAATGGAAGCCCTTCTACCAACCGGACATTTTCGGTTCCTGAGGAGCTCCTGGAGATAAAATGTTGCATCCTATACGATGCCTGGCGGAAGATCGCAATATTTCCCCAGGACATCCTAAGGAAGAAGGTGTGCTATATGGGTTTATTTACGGTCTTGTGTATTTCATGTCGCACTTATCTTGTGTGATAAATATTTTCTCAATTTCGATTAAATTTTGTTTTATCATGCAAGTGAATGAATGGCTTTTAAATAAAAATGGATTTTAAGTAAATATTAACACAATTGTTATGTTAATTATTAAATAATTCACGCGACATTACTTCAAATTTACTTTTAATTAACTAATTTATGTCTTGAATTTTGAGTAATAGTGCACTTTGTGTTATTCGTTATCTTAATTTATTTCAATCGGCATTTTTACTCTTGTTTTTTAATAAAATACAAAAAATTGCAAGCTTAATGGCATGGCCTGATTACCGAACAGACCCGTGAAACCCAAACATACATTTTACAATTTTGTGAGGGGTCCCCAAATCACACATATTTTATAAATGTGTAATAACCCTAACATAGTTTTCTACTAAATTTAACTTAAATTTTTTTATTACAAATTATAATTTATTGCCATTTGTTTATAATTTGCTAGAATATTAGAGGAAAAAATCATAACATACAGATTATTAGGAATACTCATTAATTATTAATTAATTTTTTTATATTATTATAACGTGGTTCAGTTTAATTCCATTAAGGACAATAATTTTAATGCTTGTAAGGATTCGATTTGAGGTTCCGGTGTATATTTGAGAGCAATGGGGCCACCATATAAAGACGGGGTTCCATTACTTCAATGTTTTAATCTGGTCCTGATTAATGGAAATGAAGATGTTGAAATAATATAATAATTAAAAAAAAATCCTGAGTTGTAAGGAAATTTAAAATTCTATAAGAGTTTTGATATAAAATTTCTATACATTGTTAGGAGTGTGAAAAAGGCAAGGATTGTGAGATTTTTAAGCTAATGATCAATTTCGAGAAAAATACCTTACATTTTTAAATACTTCGTTATTTATAAACTACATATATTTTATCTGATGCCCTAATAAACACCCCTTGCATTTAGCGGACCCAAATCCTTATCGTACGGCGCAGGCAGCTACGAGGAACCAAGCCCTTATCACGACGATCTTCCCTATGACAGTTACGGAAAGGACACCTATGACGGCCCATCCCAGTACCCAAACTCTGGAGAACATTACGACTACCAGGAAGACTACGCTATCGAAAGCAACCAGCCCATAACCGGGGACATCAGGAAGAGACTACTGGATTATGCTGGGGCCTCTGACCTGTACGAAGGGGAGCCCGATTACCTCCAGCGAGTGGCCAGGAACAAGAACAAATACGGACAGGTGGCAAACGATTATTATGCTTATGGGGGACCAGGGTATAGGAGTTCGTATAGAGAGTTTCCTTATGTGGAGTCCAAGGTGAGCTTGGTAAAGAAACCGAGGTTGTAAAGGTATTCTGGTAGGCATGAGTGGACTTTCATGCGAATTACCACAGTGGACAAGTGTGTGTTGTTGGTGATATGAATGATATCACTTCGAAGTTAAAGCATAATTATGATGGCTGCAGCGAAAGAGAGCTTGGATTGAGAATTTTGTAAATGGAGCCTGATTCGTAACGAATCAAAATGGCGGGGAAAGAACAGTTATGCATGCGGTGAAAGAGAATGATGAATGCCCAAAATATAAAAGACAATGTAATATAATTTGCACACACAAATGACTTTTAAACATTACTAAGTTTAAACTACACAGTTTGAAAATTAGTATTTAAAAATATTTAATTTCTTATAAAATTCTCATAATACGGCAATTTTAAGTGAGAAAAAGTTATGGAATCCTGAAAACACATATCTTGCCAACACAGTTCTCTTTTTCACGGATTGAAGAATCAAATTTAGAGAATTAGCATTAAATATGTTTAACCTTAAATATTTGTGCCCTGATTGAACAGTTACTAAACCATTCAAAATCGCTTATAATGTGTAACTAAATTATCAGGATTGTATAACGTAAGCGACTGTTCTTATGGATGATATTTAGAATATTAAAAAACTCAAATACTGGCATTAAATAAATATATATAAATAACTTCCTTTTATAATAGGAATACATAGAATTATACTGAATCTTACCATACAAATTTCGACTCAAATAAATCAATTGCATTTTTGTCCATAATAGCATTTACTGATTAAATTTAGCAGCATTTTTAAACTTAATGTACTTCAAACATAGGTGATATTATTTTAAACACCGTTTAAAAAATTACATTACAAAATTGTTACTGTGATGTAGTAGCGAGATAAAACATGATCGATTGGGTTTTTACGTTTTTATTTAAAGACGACCGGACAAAACGCAACCATATAAATACAGCCAGTAGTCAACTAGAATTTAGGATTTCAACTAGGATTAGGTCCACTAGCCAAGTAGTCAACGTATCAAACAAAATCTTCCACCAAAATCGTTTCGCAAATTTTCGAAGTTATAAAAGAACAGCACGGAGATTACCGCTTTTCAAAGCACGAGTCCCGATTTTATTTCTCAATATGACACAGCTTGTGAGGCGAGTGTATCTTACTGATAACAAATAAAAAGTACATTCAGTCAAATCATTACAATCCTTAACTTCTAATTGAAACATCCAAGCATCATTATGAGTGCTAACGGCATTGTTATCATATGCCAAAAGTGCCGGGTTCCATTCCTTCTCGGTAAAAATTAAATGTGAGTTATGTATTCAGAATCCATGTTCAACTGTTTATCGTCATTAGCGTACGCAGGAAATGCGAATGGGAGGTGGTTGTGGGTGGTTATTCTCCTACACCGACCTTAATATAAATCAGGAAAAAAAATATGAAATATATATGCTAATAATTTTCCTATTTATAACAATGGGATGGGGTTATGACCCTCGCCCTTTGCGCATGCCAATGCCCCTCCACACCCCTTTTTTATTTAACTGTGGCCATTCAAAAAGGCAGCCAAATCACTTCATTATAGAACGTACAGTGCATAATATTCTGTTAAAAGAAACATTTAAAATCACTCAGTTTCTTTCACGATATCAAACGAAAACGTACAAAACCTGCCACGATAATGAAATGCTATTTTAAAGAAGAAAATAGGTTAACAATATTCTCAAACGCATCACCCGAGTCTACTTGATCACGAGTCGATTAGGGGAAAAGTAAGAGGCTTTCGTCGGCAAACAAAACTGAGGAACAGGTAAATAGGCAAGGTCGTGAAGAGGAATAGGTCAGACCTCTGAAGATGCTAATGATTTCGGAAAGAAATGAGTCTTTTAAGTTACTCAATATACGCGAGCCAGTGACTGCAGGTCAAACGAAATGGAAGCGGTCAACGGGTTGTTGACACTTTTTAAACTTGAATATACTTAAGAACCTGTTTTTTTGTTCAAAAAGCATCAGAAATATTTTGCTTATAACTAACTAAAAGTGGAAGAAACTTGTTATATATAAATGGGAAGATAATAAATATAAAACATTCTAACATTAATGCTATGTTAGACAATTAAATTTAAGGTGACTGCGTTTGAAATCGGATAAATTCATCTAAAGTAAAAATGCAGGTTTAATAGTTTTGAATTTCTGTTAGTCGTAATTAAAAGAGTAAAAAAGTAAAGTAATTTTATTGCCTTATAAATGTAGATTTTCAAATATCAAATTTGTTATGAATATGTATAGAACTATATGATATAGTGTGACTAAACTTATGAAATATCTGTTTGTGTATATTTTAATGCATTATTTGTTAAATAAACCTGTTAAATAAAAAAATGTTTTTAATATAAAAAAATATTGATTAGAAGTGTGTGCATTTTTTATTCCAATTGGCAGAAAATGTAATAAAACCCCGGTTATCCATTATTACTTTAAAAAAATATCCGACTTAGTTGATGAATGGCACAAGAACTACTGTGGCTACATATGCTGAGCCAAACACTAAATGTTTTTTTTAATACGATTTTGACAATGTTTTGCTGAAAAAATAATAATCTCAATTAGAAAAATTGAGAAAAAGATGGCTTGTAAAAATTTAGTTTTATAAAAATATCAATTAACTGGACTTTTTTTTTTTTAAATGTTTCCTGCGATTTTTTTTTTAATTTGTGGATAAGGGATGTCTCCATATTAATCAAATATAGTAACTTTTTGGTAAATTAACATTAAATTACCCAGAAAAAACTGAAAATATGGATTAACCACAAAATTAAAAAAAAAATTAAGATTTAATTTTTTTTATAGTTATTTTATACATTTGTTGGAGTAGAATGTCGTCTACTGGGAAAACTACAAAATAATTTTGTTTATCTAGCATCTGAAAAAAGAGAAAAGCCAACAAAGCTAGCATTATCTATATTTGCCTGGTAAGATATGACATATGGTAAAATCTATAATAATAACAACACAAGTTAAATACGTGAGAACTTGAATTTTAAAAAACAGTTAATGTATTTTTTTAATTAATTCAATTTAATTATTTAATTATAACAATAGCACTTCTTTTCGCACACAAATAAATATTGTCTTAAATTCTAAAACATTATTTCTAAACATACAATCGCCGTCACTACTTTTAACAATCCGTGAAAATTACTTTCAGAAGTAAAATTACATTCTAACAGTACTGAGTCAATTTCCCAATATCTTTAGTCAATTGAGTGGAGATTCTTTACACTCTTTGTTTTAAATAACAAAGTAACTGTTGTTGGATAGAAAGAATACGCCATTATTTTTCTAACCCGTTTCCTCTATAACAAACCGTTTTCTCCAAAAACCCTTGGCCTATGTAAACTTTCGCCAAAGCTATAATTGGTTTCAAATAACATTTTATTAATACAAAATAATATTAATGTGTCTTGAAAGAACCTAAATTCGTTTCAATTAAACCTAAATTAAAATTTAAATAACTCTTTGTTCTTGATTACATTAATTTTTTCCCCTATAACATTGTAAATGCAGCTATTTTGAAAAGTAAATTTATCGAGAAGCCCTAACCACTGCGTACTAATTTATATGTTACCAGCTATACACAAAAGAACGATAATCTGATAATTAAAAAAAATAAGTAGGCCTGGTCTATTCAGACGGGCGTAGGGATTAAGGCGCGTAACGTCAAACTCAAGGGAGTGTCACCTTTATGGATTCCAAATAAACCACTGAACGCTTTATATGTTGTGGCTCGTTCCTACATCAATATTCGAGAGCGTTAGACGAGCGTAAAATAGATGCAATCGCGCCAACAATTTTTTTACGACTTTGTTTTCGTTAAGCACGTTTTCGTGTAGGAAGGGATAGTTCAAGGATTTTTTGTAAGACAAGCAAGCATGATTTCGGCGCCACGATTAGCCCAAATCAATTTTAATACAATTTCGCGACCTGGGTGACTTTTAAAAATTTTAACTTTCTAACTTTATCAACTAAACGTATATTATTTTCACTCAAGTGTCAGATTCTATAATTTCGGGGTAGTTGCCAATCGGCAGTATCAAGAGGGCTTTTCCAGATAATAAAATAAAATTCAATTTCTGCAAAGTAATAGTATATGGATATAAATAATGTAATAAATCAATCCATTTAAATGTAAAATATAATTTAATTAAAAAATATAAATAAAAAAAATGCCAAATATTTAATGCAAATTTACAAATAAATTAGTTTATACTTTATATTTTTTTGCACAAATTTGATGCCCTCTGAAGTCTGGAGCCCAACGTGGACGCTTATGTAACCATAATCCGTCCTTGCGCGTATGGTCGTGACCGGTATGGTCAAGTATTCGTCACGGGGCGTCACGTATTCGTCACCACTTCACGGGGCATGACTCAGTGCACATCTTTGAACAATTCATAGCAAATGATGCGTGATCTCTTCAGGGACATGGCTAATCACGTTATACGTATTAAAAGAAAAATCAAATCTCTCAAAAACATGCTCGCCAAGCTAACCCCATACATTCAGGGGCGGCTTAAGGGCAGGGCAAACTGGGCAGTCGCCCAGGGCGCCGCCATCCTCGAAGGGCGCCAAATTTGGTTAATTTTTTTAAAAAATATTTTTTTGTAATTTTTTTTTTATATAATTTTCTTCTTTTTTTAAAATCAATTTTAATCTATACAAATGAATAAAATATTTATTTCGAAAACGTTTCGGGGGTGTTTTAAAATTGTAACTGAGTAGTGAGTGTCGAATGTTTTTTAAAACCTACTCTAGTCAGGAATCGCGAACTAAACAGACTCCCATTTTAAATATTTATCGTCGATGAACACGACAGTTCTCGCATGATTTCCCCTTACCCACATTTTGTTTTTGAAAAAGTTTCCTATCACAAACAACCAGCAGGATTTAGCACTCTCTTTTAAAAACAAAGGATTGAACTTATTTTTAATTAAAGTGGAAATCCGTTAGTTTTTTTAGACTTGGACATCTAGATTGATTATGCAGATCAATAGTAAAGTGATTCGCTCTATAGATAGAGTTAACGAGAGTGACCATACCCAGAAGGATTCAAATAAATAAAAATGTTACCACTCATATGTTATGCAATAAATATCATTTGGCTTGTATAAACAGCAGCAACTTGAAGATATTTATAAAATTTGGTTTTTGTATTATAATCAGTTTTTGAGATATTGCGTTTACAAACACTAAACAGACTAATTTTTATAAAACACTTTTTTTGGACGAGGGAGACAAGACACCTATACTCAATATAGATTCATGTAAAATTGTAGGTCCATAGATGTATAGATGTTGTGCGCATAGATGACCAATGAACATATGCGTTTTTGTCATTAAATATCCCATTTTATGTTTTATTGTATGACACTTGTGTTAATTGGGTACACATTTGTTAACTTTTGTCCTTCTAAGTTAGACTCCTCTTACCCTTCCCTACTTTGTGTGTTTGTTTTGAAAGACTCAAGGGGATTCGATGCAAACCAACTCTTTATTAAACATATTTTCGCATTTTTTTTATAAAATAAAATTTGGTACGTCATGGTCCGTTTCACCCCTTCCCTTCTCATATTATTCACACCTCGCATAATCAAGCCGAGCAGACTTCTTTTCTTCCCTATAGGTGCGTGACGTAATATATGAACGGTCCTTTCCATAACGATATAAGTTATTTTTAATTCATAAACTCAAACGGCGGCCGTCTCGGTAAAATCGATATTAAAGTTGCTCACGTTTCATTATTACAGTATATATTATATTTTATTTTATTATATATTATATTTTATTTTATTATATATTATATTTTATTTTATTATATATTATATTTTATTTTATTATATATTATTATATTTATTATATTTTACAGTATTACGTATAAGAAAAACAGAACCAATTGAAGTCTTAGATCAGAAAATGAGGAGCAAACATTCAAAATGTGGTTTATCCAAAATTTATAAAAAATAGATTATTATATCACTGAAATTCCATCCGAATTTTAATCGAACTAAACTATTTTACTCGTCCACAACATGCATTGTTCCATTGAAATTAACTTTGTAAACATTGGAATCCGTATACTAGTCAATGTATTTAGGGAAAGTTAATTGCGCTTTATCTACAAATCCCCTTAATGTGACAAAATACATTTTGAATGATTGCTCTTCTTATTTTTTTCTAATGTAAATAAAAACTTCTGCCGTTGTAAATATATGTAGGGGTCCGAAGGAGCGTTAGCGAGTAGGGAAAGAAACTCAGTCCCTTATTTAATAGAATTATTTTGTAGAAATATTAAAATATATTTTTTCTTTGATGCAACGCTTTTGATAGCGTGGGGTTAGCGTTTTTCCTATTCCCCCCCCCCTCCCCCTCAATATCACGTGACCGTGACGCTAAAAACATACAGGTGTTAAATGCTTTATAATACACCCAATAGTTTAAGTTTTCTGTAGTCCATTTCATTAAAAATAAAATTTTGATTGTTTTTTAACATAAATAATATACAAATGTCACTCGATTATTTATAATAAATACTAAATAATACTAACGACAATTTAATTCCAACCGTTTTCCCTATAAAATTTTGTACAATCCCCCCCCCCCCCCCCCCCCCCCCCCCCCCCACACACACACACATTTCTTATTTAATCGATTTTGTACAGGAACGTGTCCTCCAATAACTGTTGGTGTATTCGAGGAAATTTAATCTTCAACTAAATAATAATAAAAATAATGTGTATTAAAAAATGTTCCAGAAAAAAGTATGTAATGTCATTTGGAACAAAATGTTAGTTTTTCCTGCCATAGCTCTTTGAAATAACTCCCGGCGCTACTGATGAGTTGCCATTTTAAACAGATCAAATCGCGAAATTCCGCTGTTTACTGCAACTTTTTTCGAAACTGAACATTTTCAAAAGCTTGAAAACCACTCACACGCTTTCACCACCCCACGTCGAACTACGGGTGGTCACATTAAGGGGTTGACCTCCGTGACTTGTCTTCTATCCCCAGACCATTATAAATCTTTTTAAATGGCCATACCGCGTCCCACCTCGGGACGGGGATTCTCTTAGCTAGGAAAGAAAATACAGGACTCTTTTTAAAAGCGAATACGGGCCTGACACATTAGAAAGATAAGCAACCCCAAAAAAACACGTGGGCGATCAATGGGACGATTCCCCCAAATGCCCCTCTCCCACTCCCCCCTTTTTTTGCACCTGCATCCTGTGGTCGACTCTGTCGTATATATTCTTTGGTCCGGTGGGCGATAACCACTGAACTCTAATAGGGTTGCTGGAAGGCTGAAAGCCGGTTTCGCCAATAGGGGAAATGAAGGTATGGCGGCCTTCGCCAACTCAACTCAAAAAAGGGACGGGAGATAGGAGTTTCCATGCTAAAATCGCTTTATTTAAAAATTTATTGCGCTCTAAGTACAACTCTTTTGATAACGCTGATTATTGCAAAAAATCACGGAAATATTGTAGATAGTGAGAAAAAATGTTGTTTGTGTTGCTTTTATGGGGAAATATTATTTTTTAGCAGTTTTATACGTCCACATGAGTGGCTATATTTATTAACTTTTAAAGGTAATTTTAGTTATTTTATGGTTCAATGACTAAAATATTGCCATAATTAATTGAAGGAATTTAATATTAATTAATAAAAAATTAATTAACATTAAAATAATTAATAATTAACAACATAAATATTTTTTTAATTGTAATAAAATTTTAAAAACTATATTTTAATTGGTACTAATTAACATGTATAGTACCACTTAGCAATATGGGACCGAGTTTTAATTATGATTTATTACACAAGCAGCAAATAATAAACTAACAATTTTTAAAATAGTGTGATTAAATTTTTAATTTGAAGAAAATATATACAAAAATTATTATGCAATAATACTCTTTAATAATTAGACTAACTGTGCTTTATTAATTAAACTATTAATTAGATTATACTTTATTAATTAAACTATTAATTATATTATATACTTTATTAATTAAACTATTAATTATATTATATACTTTATTAATTAAACTATTAATTATATTATATACTTTATTAGTTAGACTACACTTTATTAATTATAATACTAATTAGATTATACTTTATTTATTAGTTTATACTATTAATTAGATTAAACTGTGTTAATTAAACTATATTTTATTAATTAGATTCATTTATTAATTAGAGTAAGAATAATTAATTAAATAATTATCAATAAGCGAATTTACAAATAATTACGATAACTTCGGCCTTATAAGTCTGTCTTATAGTTATAATCAATAAATATACTTTTGTAATACAATACAAAAAGTAATCCCTATTGCAATGTAACCGGAATAAAACAAATTTACTCACTTTTAGTTCAAATACAGTGTTTTTCTGGAACTCTTAATTAAAAATTATAATATAATTAATTTTAAAACGTAATTAAACATTTTAGTAACTTTTCAAAAACATAATAAAAGGAAATTTTATGTGATTAATGATTTATTAAATTTCCCTTTAAAAAATCCGTATCTAACGTCTAAACTCGTATACTATAATCCAATTATCACGTAAAATAGCTCGCCAACTGTAGTCAAAATATAATTGAAACACCATCAAAAGCAAGCGATAAAAGTCGCCCATCTGGCAGCCATGTGCCTAACTCAACCCATTTTCGCGCCCATGCAGGCTTCATCGGCTTCAATTCCCTTCTTCCTTCTAGGTCTTATACATTTCTATGGCGATAACAGTGTTCGCAAATGTTTTAATGAGCAGTCGAAAAGACCCCACTCATAAATATCTCCCCTTTCCCAACCCCCTGAAAACAACCCCTCACGTCACATCCAAACAAATGTCCGCAAGGCCGGATGTGGATTTTTCTCTAGGAAAACTTGCACACGTTTTTTAGCGGGACCTGAAGTTTCCATAAGGTATATGAAGTTACTTGTTTTAGGGACCCCAACTGTATTTTAGCTGGGCCATTATATAAAAATAATCTATACTTGAAATTTCGTTTTGTTATTCCAATTTTTGCAAATATAACCCTTTAATACATTTTATTTTTGAGTTGTATAGTAATCTCTTAATATGCGTGGGAGAAAAATGTTTTTGTGTTTTAAACATTATTGTTTTAAGAAATAGGGCTCCCTTGACGATGCTGTCAATTAAAAAAAATCAAGCCATGTTTGTTAGCAATAAAAATTAGTTTGAAAAAATATTACAAAGAAAAAAGATAAATGGATGTTCTGTTGGAAGTTATACCAATAATAAATTCGGATTTCAAAATAAGATAATTGACTCAATTTCATGCTTTCAAGGAAAAGTAAGAAATATTATATTATTTATTTTTCCTTTTTTAATAATTGGTTTTTACAAGTGCATTTTACTAGTTACACTTTTCTTGGGCACTTGGTATAATACGATCTATTTTTTAAAATGTTGTTAAAATGGTTAAGTTCTGCTGCAATGTTTTTTGATCAATTTTAAATATTTAATGTTGCCAAATTCTAAGATTGGAATATTGCTTCAATTTTATCTGTATAAAAATATCAAAGTTATCTTTTTGTAATGTATTATTTTAAATATTATATTTTCGTTGCCTAGTGTTTTGTAAATATATTTGTATGCCGACATAAAAGAAAATTTTAAAAGACGTGCAATTTTTGTTTGTCTTGATAATTTATTTATTTAAATACACATCCACCTGAGTTAGTTAAATTTACGTTGATATTTTTATGCAGATAAAATTAACAAAAATATCGCATTTAAAACACTATGCATAATAATTTTAATAAATAAAAATGACACCAAGACACACGCTTTTCTTTTTTTCTAACAAAATGTGCAGATAAAATATAATTTGTCTACATCTGAAAGAAATCCTACTTATTACGGAAATGGGTATAAAAATACAAGGTTAGATTTCTTAACTAACCTTTAACTCGACCTTCTGGCATTTCATCTGTTTATAAACTTGTTTGTTACGCAGTCACGACCAAACGCGTTATTCATTTTCCCCCACTCAAATTTCGCTGAATGTTCCATGAAGTCATCAAAATCGATGCATACGGATTTTTTCTGCGTTTTGGTCGCGAGGCTACTGTTCACAGTAATTACTAGTACTAAAGTTTAAAGCAATTATGAATAAAAAATATTGAATATATTATATAAAACATTGAAATATATATTTATCAATCACTATAATTCTTCGTGTTTTTGTTTCAATTTATTATTTAAGATCAGGTGAATATAATTCTAATTTAATGGTAGATATTACTAATGCATTGCATTTTGGAATATCGTAGTGTACGACATTCCTATATATATTTTATAGAAGGCGTACAACCTTAAAATTAAACTGTAAATACAATAATAATATAGGAGAAAGATGAATTGATTGATAGATTATCGGTAACGCTAAATGAAGAAGTGATCGTGTAAATCGGGAATAGTTAATGAAATATGGGATAAAACATATTTGTCATAAAGTTATTCATTTTTTGATAAGTTAACATTGTAAACAAATAAATTAAATTTGTGCATATACAAAGTTCTTTGCTGTATACACTAAAAATCGGTGAATGAACGATTTTTAGTGTATCCACTTTCTAAACAATTCTGATGAATTTGGCACCCCATGGCATACCCATTCAGGAATTAAAAGTCCAAGAGTATTGGAAAAGATAAAAAATAAATTAAACGTTATTGGTAACAGGGCTATTTGATTCGAAAATTAAATTATGTGCTAAACGAAAATTACTGCTTGTATTATTTTTACATGGATATGAAATACACGTTACCTTTTCAGAAATAATATTTAAAATCTTTTCCCCCGGGAGATATAAGGAGCAATTATATATTTTTTTTGTAAAGCACTAAATAAGAAATGACAACAACGAAATCCCTAACTTCACTACGGGTGACATTTCTTGGGAGAGGATTAGGGTAAGAAACATCTTGTGCGTAAGACCAGAGGTAGATGTAAATTCTCCAGACTCCGTTGTAATACGAAACGCAATTGAATAGCCCCTGGGTAACGGGTAATAAAATATTCGATAGAGATAACAAGCATTCGAAACATTCAATCTTTTAAAGAGCACTCTAAACAGAAAGACGGTAAATAGACTTTGCAACAAGAAAATGCCGATGCCTACCCGCGCTACCCGCCAGCCAACATATCAAGTGTCTAATTTATGGCACTGCTGGGAGAGGTCATCAGGTCGGTGGAGAACCGAGAGGGAATTACACCCCTTCTCATAGTGGGTGGTGTTCAATCCGTATTCGGTCTGTGATATTGTAAAGTACTGTCCAATAAAGGGAAAAAATAACATTTCCCTTTCTCCGCACTTTTTTTTATTTAAAAAAAGTCTTTGGCAAATACGGAAAATGTGAAACATAATAACGTACAAGATCTGTCGTTCATACTCAGAAAAATGCATCAAGAGAAATGGTGAGTCCTACAGAAATTTTAATAACTACCCTTTTCCCTGTTTATAAGTCATTTACTAATTTTTTTTTACATACTACTAATAAAAATAATTTTTATGTTGATTTGCTATCTATCTATTGCAAAACTTTTTTTTTAATTAATTTTTATTTTTGTAATCATTATTTCTATTAATCAAACCAATTTTACTAAATTATTCATGTTTTGTGTTAAATCATGCAAATGTTGATAATTTTTATCCACATACTATTAAAAAAAAGTTTGAATAACAACACTCCCCCCCCCCCCCCCCGGTAGGGGTAAGAAGGGGGGGGGGGGGGCGCCAAAATCTCTTCTTGCCCATGTGCAAATTTTACCTTGAGCCGCCCCTGCATACATTTTAAATATCCATTTCAGCATCCTACAAAGTTCCATTATTTGCTTTGTTTCTTCTTTATAATACGTACGATTTTGTTTAGCATCATGTATATTTTACCTGGAGTTACTCTTTTAGTTTACATTTTACAAGGAAAAGGAAATTCTATAATGGCCCCAAAATTGACATTTTTATTCAAATATTTGGGTCAAACCATCGTCAATTAACTCATTTTTACCGAATGAACAGCGCGCCAACCAAAACTCCAAAATAAAACCGCCAGACATTTTAAATTAAAACCACCAAATCGCGCGCCAAGTCGAGAGGTTATAGATTTGACTATTATGTATTTTTTTATGTATGTTCCCCAGGATTTCGGTTCTAATTCAGATATTTGCCCAATTTTTTTTGTTGATTAAAGTTCATTAAATTAATTAGAACTAATTATTTAATTTTATTTAATATTTTTTTTTCTGTAACACGTTTAAATATTTAGCACATTTTGAATGGCATATGTGCTATTAACCAGTAATATTTGAGCTTAGTAATTTTTTCAGGTTTAAATATAATTAAAGGATTTATTTTTATGAGTGAACATACTATTGGTCGGTAAGTTTAATGACACGAGACGTGCAATATTGTGATTAAGCAAAATTCCATTTTCTGTCAGTTCAATTTATCATTTGTTAATTTATACGTTGTCAATTTCCATTAAAATTAATCAAAAATTTAAATTGTTACTATTTGACCAGGAATCAAAATCTTTATTTTAAACGGAGCCAATCTAAATTTAATACGATGGAAAAACATTTCGCAAAAAGTCTGACTACTCTTCAGCCAAAAATTGCTGTCGCAGGACTCGTTGGAAACCTTCAGAACAAAAAAGGATTTGCTGCAAGAGACATCAGAAATCTCGCCGTACCTGGAACTGTCAATGATAGCGGTCTCAAGTTCTTCCTGAGTAAAGCTGTCAACCAAGACCTTCTGGAATTGAATGGAGCCAACTACATGGTGAAAGGACACGCCAAGACGGGACAATCCAAAGCCAGGAGCCAGTCCAAGGTTGGAAAGAAGGCATCTATGCCCAAAGGAAGTAAGAAGTCTGCAAGTTCTAAGAAGTCCAAGTCTGCTGGTCCCAAAAAGTCCAAGTCTGCTGGTCGCAAGAAGTCCAAGTCTGCAGGTCCCAAAAAGTCCAGGTCTGCAGGTTCTAAGAAAGCGAAGTCTGCAGTTTCCAAAAAGGGCAAGAAGGGAGAAGAACCTAATACCATGTACACCTAAGCCTTCTGCTAAACATACAGCTAAGTAGATTTCCGATGAACAGTGCATCTGCATTCAAAAGTCTTCATTTGTAACGATTCCAATAGCTTTCCAATAATTTAACTTAAACAACTCATGTATTAGCAGAAATAAAATGTCTACAAAGTTTTGGAGCGTGCTAGATCTTTCTTGCTGGTATAATGCTCTACTTATTTGTATAATGATCCTCCTTAAAAAAAATGTCTGCGTGGTAATTACATGAGTTCATAAAAGGATATTTTAATATAACTGGTACTAACTATAAAAAAATTGTCATTTCAAAAACTTTAAGCAATTGCAGTCATTATGCTTGGAAACCACAAATTATTTATATTTTTTTTGTCAATGCTTTCAAATACATTAACTCTTTCATAAAAGAAATTTGAATCCACTTTTTAAACGAATAAACAATTTTAAAATATATTTAATTAATTTAACTACTTTATTTATTGCGAGAACAATAGCTGTGGGCAGAAAAAAAGGATAGTTGAATAATTTTTAACCTTACAGACTTCGGTTAAAATGCACTTTATATAATTTGGCGAAAAAAGATAAGTAGATAATTATAAATGGTGTAATAGAAATTAAAGCAGTTTAGCAGTTTTTTCAAAAAACTAAAATAAAATTGTACTTGGCATTTTGAGGAATACACATCGTCGTTCTTCACTTTGTCGAATGATGGTCATTAGGTGATAATTTAGTATAAGTATAGAAAACTATCACTCTCTAAGCAAATGGACAACTATATTAAAAATCAAATAAGTATTTAAAGAAGCACAAAACTTCTAAGCTACTTATTATTTATTCGGGACTAGTGATGGAAAACAAATATCTATGATTTGGCGATAATCGAAAATAAACAACTTCGGACAAAGTGTCTATAAAAGTTTTACGTAAACCATAAACCTGTAATTAGTTTCAAAAGTTAATTTTATTTATGATGATATAGATACATTTCCCTAGTACCTAATTTAATATTTTTAGGTTCTAGAAATTCGTACCAATTAAATTATTCCGGACAGTGATACCGGTGCCTACTTCCATCCAAATGGTGCGTAGTGATTTTTTTTTTAATGTTCAAATGCCAAACAGTAAAAACGTAATTTTTCCTTCTATTACATAATTAGTAATCAGAGGATTGCTAGTTCGATTCCGTACGATGGACTTTAAAGAAAAGTATAAAAAGTAGTGATCTTGCGATTGGAGGGATGCAGCTTCGTTACAAAATTACTAAAGAGTCGTCCAGAACATCCAACAAATTATACTGGCGTGTATACGGTACTGGTGCACGATAAATCTGATCGGGGTCCAATGTTCTGACACCTATTGGGGGTGCGTCGGGTGCCAGATCAAGTATTGTCCTCGTCATCTGACCATGGCTCAAAAATACGAGGCATCGTTCCCTGGTCTTTCCTTCGAGATAGGCCCCGAACCGTAGCCAATAGCCCACTGTGCAGCTCTAGTGCGACGTTAATTAATCAAATCAAACCCATTACCTCTGAAATAAAATGATTTTCCGGCACTACGGATTAATTTAAAATGCTGAATTTTTTTTTAAAAGTATATATATAAAAAAATATTTCCAAGGTCACCCAAAAAGATTGTTTTTATCGGGAAATTAAATGTCGAGAGGAATAAGGAAAAAAATTACCTAACATTATTATGGAATTCAACAATCATTAATAAACAATTTTGTGTTACATTAAACGAGACTTGTCATACTAAACCCTATTAAATCCAGTTTTACTTAACGGAGTTTTGGCATAACAGGCTTCAAATACATGTCAATGGATCCGAAATCATCAATCAAAAACTGATTTTCTGTGAAATCGTGGGTGGTATTCACAGAGAAGTCACTCTCTCAGTGCAATAATTAAAATGAAACTTTTCTATGAATACCACCCACGTTTCCAATGAAAATATATCTTAAGTTATTCTAACTATATTTTTTTGTCGTTAAATGTGTAATTATTTTACTGGGGGATCCAATTACTTCAATACATTGTAATTAATAGTTTTGAAATGTAATTTTCCAAATGATAGACTAACTATAAAAAAATATATATACAATAATCTTCCGTTTATTTTTAGCAAATTGTGAAAAAAAAAAATATATAATGTATTCTATTTCTGCTTTAGTTAAAATGCTATCCGTCGTAAGCGAAGATATGGGTGGCCATTAATTATTTGACGTTATAAAAAAAATTTAGGTATGTTGTGTGTGTCGAGACAGCTGAAGGGTTTAAGGCGTGTGACGTCAAACTCAATACTGGGTTTGCGTGAAAACTTAATTTATAAATAACTATGAGACAAATGAAAATCACAAATGGAAATTAAAGTTCTAATTTATCCACGTAAACTTCAGCATCTTACCTAAATAATAAAATTTGTTTCACTCGAATATCATAAAACATTTCTCACCTGTCAATTGAATTATCTTTGAAACATTCCAATTTTCATTAAAATTACATAGAAATCAATAAAATCGAACTTTTTCAGTTAGTTTGACAGAAGTTTTGAAACGCTATAATATCCAGTGTGTGCAATAAATAAAATGATCGTCTGAACATTAGAATTGCCAAACGATTTATTTCCTTCCAAAAACGAATGTTATTATAATAACTAAATTCATATACAACGCGAAAAAGAAGTATTAATACTATACAATACAAGTTATTTTTAAGTTACGGTGCATTTCGTTCTACCTGTACCTCTTACCCGGAACCAATTTTAAAGATGTTACCACTGAGCTAAAATAATAAGAGACACTGGAGCCAGGACTACGCGTGCGCGACCACTTTACACCTAATTGAGCGAAGGTAGAAAAAATATTCCGTTCGCATGTTTATGTAGATTTAAAAACGCATTTCTGTCTTTCAAAAGTACATTTAATGTGTTTCCATACTTTTTTACTTACAAGAAAAAAAGACAAAAGGTACCAGAAAAACGGTTTTAAACCTGTCTGTGACTTCAAGTTAAGAGTCCTGCATAGCCAACGTAGAATATGTTTTCCAAACCTTACTTCTGAATTGTATGCATCCGCGCGGCACGGTACACATGGTCGTTCAATGGGAGCCATCGCTCCAGTGTTTATATTATTTTAGCTTAGCGAATGCTACACGTCAAAATTAATAAAAAAAATGTTTTAGTTTACATGAAAGTATTTTAAAAGTATCCTGCTATGCTTTATTAACAGTAATTAATGATGAAAATCTTAATTAACTTAATTGCAAATATTCTGCCATTTATTTTAGTCATTATTCCAACAACTTTGCATGGAGATAATTATCAAAAAGATGCTATTTAAATCGCAATTAATCATTTAAATTGGAAGGATTAGAAATGTTTTTTAAAGGGAATATTCCAAGCTCGATTTTGGACATGTTAACTAAGTTCGTTTTTATAACTGAAAGCTTTGGAAGTTAAGGCCAAAATATTTTTTTAGGTAGATTGTAAATGCCGAGTGTCAGGATTTTCCAAAAGTATAATAATTTTGTGTCATTAGTTGATGATGCTTACCTAAGGTATTAAAAGTGTGGTATGAAGAAGGCAAAGCATATACACGCAACACTTTCAAATATATAAAAAAAAATCACAATACTTATAAATAAAAAATTTTAATTCACATTTCAAATTACAAGAAGTCGTAGGTGTAAATTGTAACACTCAGTAGGAGTCAAAATGAAAGTCACATTGTTCCAAATTATCTCCCAGCATGCAATAAATACAATTAGTAAAAAAATTAGACTAGAAAAATCACAATCTTAAAAAACATTCCATGGATTAGAAATACTCAGTGTAAAACAATTCTTTCAAATATTTTTCACATTTGTAGAAATATAGCAATCAACATTTTTTTTAATACAATAATTACACAAATCTGAATTTAATATCTTAAATCAAAATCACATAGAATATTTAAATAGCATATGATATGTTGACTTATATTATCACAGTTTCCGTTTTATATAATAAGTTATAACATTTGAGTATAAATATTTTTGGACTTTATAAACAGTCTATATGATTCAAATATAAACTCATCTATATGTTTACACATGTGTATAAGAAAAATATTTTATAGTAGCGACTCAAAATCATGCATATAAAGAACATTGCTTACAATAGTAAACTTTCAAAAAACAATCCCACGATTGGAGCTTTCCAACAGTCATGGTTAGCATTTAATATTGTAATAGTGAATGGGGGTAGAATGAGTTATACCCAAAAGATACAATGATAAATGATATCACCTAAATATTACTTACATTATATTAGTGGATATTTAACCTTCAAATCTCTGTACAAATCTAAAATTAACAAGAAACATGTTGTAAAGATAATTTTTTAGGTTGTATAATAAAAATTGATATGCAAAAACATTTCATTTATGTAGTTTATTAGAATTTCGAATAAAAAAACTAAAAAAAATATTATCAAGAAAAAAATTTAACCTTTAATCAAAAGTAAATATTAATTTACCTATATTAAAGGTAATCCTTTAAGTAATAATTTTACATGAAATATGTAATTTTATTGTAATTGTATATCACAGTTTATACAAGAAAAAAAATATGTAAATATGTGTTATGAATTTAACAAAGAAGTGGATAAAATTCGACATTTCATAAATTATACACATTAAAATAACAAAATAAGCAGTTTTAGAGATTTCAATCTATCAAATAGAATAAATAAAGAACATGACAACTTTTCATTTCATATGGGGAAAATCAGGGATTAATATAAAATTTTAAAGCTAGCAGCAAAAACTGTTGTGAACTTTTATAAGCTCTCAGCAAAAACTATTAAGCTCAAAACAAAACTAAAAATAAAACCGATTTTGTGATTTGCCATTTTTAGTTTATTTTTTATGAATTTTAAAACTATTGAACTTGAAATAATGCAAATAAAAGTATATGAAAATGGCACAATATCCATTCTACAATTTTTTAAATGTTACTTAGTAAAATACTAACTGTAGTATATTGAAAAATACATAATTTGTAAAAAAATTAAGTGGTTACATCTAAATCTTCTATAAAAAAAACTTAGAAAATTAATTTATGAAATGAAATCTATTTTTTTTTTAGAAATTAAGTAATAAGTTAACTTTTATATATTTAGAAAATGCTTTCAATATTTCTATTGCATTAAGTGAATTGTATTAAAATTGAAAATTAATATTTAAACTTTTAAAATTCAACAGGGATAACATGTAAACGAACTATCCATTTCAAATGGCTGTACTGATATCAAATACAATACAATATAAAAAATTTGCTCTTTAACAATGAAGTTTTCACATTAAAATCCATAAATTTTTAATGTTTTACTATTTAACAAAAACATATAATAATTTTTTGAAATACCATGCTTATTGTAAATATTATTAATAGCACTTATGCTACAAACTTTAATACTCAAGTAATAAAAGAAAATGATCATATATTTTAAGAAAGTAATGCAATTTTACTTTAATACTTTTGTCATGCATGCTGCCATTCAAAACTACATTACAATAATAATACATTTGAAAAATATATTATTAATTTTAAAATTTAAAAACAAATTAATAATTTTATTATTCAAAATACATTAATAATTCTATTATTCAAAACATTATTAATTTTACATGTTAAAAATCATTTTTTTTTTCATTCGAAATATATCAACAATTCTATCATTCAAAAATACTCCACATTTGTTAAATGCATTATTTTTGTATGCGATTCAAAAAGACACTATTAAAATGATCATTCAAGAATACATAAGTAGTTCTATCATTCAAAAATATATTAAAAATTATAAGATTGAAAATTACATTAATATTCTTTCAAAAATAAGAAGAGTTAACATGTATATAAAATTTCATTTTATGAGCAAGGTAAATAATTGCACTTAGATAATTGAGTATGAATACTATAGTACTACACTTTATAAAAATACTGATTTGGTAAAGATATAATTACATTTGAGAGTAAACTAGGGTAATTTTTAGACACCAATTTATACATATATGTCCTAAATAACATTCAACAAAAGCTTATTTTCAGCTACTAACTTAAAAATGTTCATATTAATGCAATACTTGTATTACTGCTAAGCCCAGGTTTAATATTTGAGTACTGTGGTGTATCTGCCTGTCCTGAAACTTAATGAGAAAATACTAAAAAGTGTATATTAAAAAAAACTAATGTAGGAGTGGTAGCAAAAGTTATTCACTAATAATGGCCCTAATTCACCTCATGTAAAAAAAAAATCCACATTCTGAATGTATACAGCAGCCAAAACTCTAAATGTAAAACTTAAATAATTTTTAATAATCATAAATTAAAATTATATCAAATAAAAAAAATTGTCAAAAGAAATCATTTATAAAATACATGTGTCATATTTCAAATTTGTATGATATTAAAAGCAGAACCATTTTCTTAAATTATAATTAGTTGAATGAAAAAAACAAGAGGCCAACAAATTTGTAACAGCATAAAATAAAGTTATGATTTTTTTAAAATTTTGTTTTAAATGTCTTCATGAAATTATTTTTACATATACAAATTTTTCTTGGCATGAACAGAAAAATGTTAGTATCACGAAACTGCTGATTTCAAATACGAAGTTTCTGATTCAACTACAGGGTCACTGGCAGTTTTCTTAGCTGATTGTAGAATGTTCTAGATAATAAAAATAATAATTAATCAAAATTATTTCAATATAACTAGAAACATTTTAAAATACACAAAATCTTTTTTTTTTCTTTAGAATTTATATCAAGACTTACCACTAAAAGTTACAATGTCCATTTAAGATATTTTATCAAAGATTTGTCAATAGTTCTTAATTTTTTTTTTTTAAAGCATAAAACTAGTCTTTTCTGAAGTTTATAAATTATGAGTATTTTTAAAAGCTATAAATCATATATATCTTTATAAACTGATCAAATAATTATACAAAAGCTTCCTTTCAAATTCATTCCTTGTCAAATTGACAGCAATTGATACTAAATGGAAAATATCTTACAAGACTTGCCAATGACAACTATTGACTAAATTAATAAAACATTCCGTTTATAATACTCTAAATTCTTAAATCAAAGTATTTATATGTTAAATTTGTTCTTAGTTTCTAAATTTTTCTTTAAACTAAATATATTTACTTTTTATTTATAAAATAATTTTTTTTTTAAATATGTGGAAAATTATAAATTATTTTCTTTATAATTTAACCTCAACCAATCAATGTTAATACTAGTTATTGAAAAGAAGAAAGTTTAAGAAAGGTTCGTAATATTGTATTGATTAAATGAAATTTAAATAAGAGGCATAAACTAAGAAAGATTATGAAATTATTTCATAACTATTATAAATCATAAAGGAAAGTTGCAAAGAAAATTTTAATCCACAGTCACGGACACTCGTTTCTCTTTATCAAAGTAGAGTTGCAATACTTCTGCTTATGGACTTCACATATTTATTCAATATAACTAATAAATGCAGCATTTAGATAAATTATTTCATTTGACAATAAAAGGCAAATTCAGTTAGATTTATCTAGTTCCTCAAAATATTTTAAATACAATATAGAAAAACTAAGAACCTCTAACATTTGCATTAGCTTCTGCTACACTTTGATATTTGACAGATTTGTAATAATCTCGCTTCTTCAGGATATATAATACAACCACATCACATAAAATTGTAGCCTGTGAAAAAAAAGAGAACATATTTTATGAAAATAATCTTTTGCTCATTTATATATTTCTTAAAAGTTAAAAAATAAAGCAATGTTCATTATAACAGTATATGTTTTTTTTTATTTCGTCATTGAAAAGGGGTAGGGTTCATTTGTAAATGTATAAACCTTTAAAAATAAAAGAGATTTGTATATGAAGAAATTTAATAAGAACTTTTAGAAGTATAATATTTAAAATTAAATTAAATAGATAACAGAAACTAGATGAACTAACAGAAAATAGATAGTTAAACTATCAGGTTAGGCACTTTATAACTAAAAAATAAATATTTAAGAATTTGGATACCGCTTTACCTCAGCTTGTAATTTATTAATATTTCATCTAGTTCAATAAATTTACACATTCGAACAGTATTTCCCAATCATGGACATAATAATAGAATCGGGGAAGGATGAAGAAATTCATAAAAAAAAATTATCTTGCAAGTTTCATATTTTGAATATAATTGTATTTAAAATATAAACTGATAATAAAAACATTATTAAAATAAGGAAATATTAATAAAAAGGCAAACTGTTTTTAGAAGCGACTTGCTACCTTTTAAATTAGGTCTACATTTTAATATAGATGACAAATTCAAGTTCAGTAACCTTTTCTTTGGATTTTCTATTCGAATAACATCATTTTTATTTTGAATAAATATAAGATTGAAAATCAGAGCAAAACTTTTAAGAGATTTTTAAAAGCTTGATTTAAAAAAACAAACTTTTTTTGCCTTCTTTTAATCCTAAATTCATACACTTTGCTTTGGAAAATTTATAATTATAACATTCTATGATTATCACAAGAACAGTTTCAAGTACCTTTCAGTTTTCAGAAAGCTACAAAAATCAGTTTTGAAACATTTATCTTTCGCAAATTTTATAAATAATTTTGAGGCTTCTTACAAAAAAATTATAAAACAAAATTATAATCTACAATTAAGCATTCCTGGTTATTTTAATGAATGTAGTAAAGATCAACCTAGAAATGGGAGCATTGAAATTGTTTTTAACTTTTTTTTTATTAGCTAAATTTATACACTACAACAAAACTTACCACTGCTAAAAGTCCAAGACCAGAACCAATATTTAACATTAAAGGAACTATGCTAAATTTTCCTCCTCTGCCCTGTGCATTAACTATAAATTTCAATCCATATGCTTTGTAAAGAGTTCTTTCGGAGTCTCCGTAATAATGAGCATACCTAAAAAGTAATTTAATTCCAGTAAGTAAAAGTAATTTAATTATTTAAATTGATCATTTAATTCCAGATGCAGTATTGCTGATTGTAAATCTAAATGTATTTTGGATCAAAGTGCAATAGAACTGTAAAATTAAGCTATTAATATAAAATACTTACTTTAACTTATTTAATTAAAGATTAATTTAAAAGCTTTTAATAAAAGGCTCTTGCATATTACAAGAATCACAACAGGTACACACACTTTATTATTTCAATAATACAAAACAGTTATAATATATAAAGTTAAGATTGAAAAAACAAAAAAAATAGTACTAGATATTGTAGCATTTTGATCATGTTTTACATTTAATGAAATAATTATAAATTTCAACAAACCTATATAACATAACAACAAAACAAATGTAATTGTAGAATTTATACTACAATGGTACAAAATAGCAATTGAAATATATTTTACCTAAAATTCAAACCAGGTGAAATTAATGAGTTTTCATCTAATCTTCTAAAGCTATAGGTTGGATAGCACTTTGATTCTTGATAATCAAAATTGCATTCCCAATTGATAACAATAGCAATTGTTGCCCCCTAAAATATAATTAAGTTAAAAAATCAACTCATAAAATGACTATAATTCTACAAATGGGATTTTTTAAAAATAATTTCATATACATAGCAGATTAAAACTATTGTGTTTTGTTAAGAATGAAGCTAACTTAATTTACATTTAATAAAAATATATAATTTTTAAAGTACAACAATCAATTGTATTTACTTTAAAAAAAAACATTGAAAAAAATTCAGGATTAATAATTAAATGAATATTTAAAATAATCTTAATGATAAAAAAAATACAAAACTGCACATAAAACATTCAATTATAGAAGGCTTTAAAAAAAATATATAAGCTATCAATAATATAAATTTTAATGATTGATACACTAGAAAAGAAAACATGAAAATAAAAGAAAATTATTAAAATAAATATGAACTTTTTTTAAAAGAAATTCTCAAACTTTTTTTAATTTTTAAAAGTAATTATATGTGGAAGTTCATAGAAATATTTTATATGTAAATTTTTTAAAGATGTTAATTTATCTTCTTAAAATCATCTAATATTTGTTTACACATGCAATTAAACTGAAAATAGAGAATATGTTCACATAATTTTAAAACCACAATAAGTGAATATAGCAATTGTTATTGACTAAAATAACAGTTGACACATTTTTATTATTATTAAACCCGAATAAACCTTTAGATAATTATTAGGGATGAACCGGATAGTGGTTTTGCCGGATATCGGATATCCGGCGCACATTACAAACCGGATATCGGATATCCGAACTAGATTTTGCCGGATATCCGATCGGATATCCGAACTAGATTTTGCCGGATATCCGATCGGATATCCAGCAGTTTATTTTTATGAAAATAACTTCTCATACATACTAGAAAAAATGGAAATCGGTCAAAAATTGAAAAATATTCTTTTATTCTGTAATATTTCTTAATTCCTTATCTTTAAAGTGATACCAAATTTGAATAAACATTCAAAAAACTTTTTTAAGTACAAAGGGTTATTCTAGGGTGCTGATAGCAATTATCGTATGTTTTGTACATTTTACACTTAATTTCTGAATAATTGTAATTTTACCATATGCTTTTTCATTCCAAACATAAAAACTCAAGTTTGCTTAAACTTTTGAGAAATTTATTTTTTTATTCAACTTTATATTAGTTGTGAGATGTGATGACCCTACATTATAACGATTCGTTAAAAATATAATTTTATATTAAAAAATTTGAAAAAAAGTGGGTTTTTTAAAGTCTCTATTGGTTAAAGGGAGAATCTGCACACTGTGAATACATTGGTAGAATTTCAGGGAAATACTTAAAGCAAGAACAAAGAAAATTGATCGCCACAAAAAAAAATCTTCGATGTTTTATTCATCCGGATATCCGGCATGGAAAATCGGATATCCGGCACTTTACTTCCGGATATCGGATAGTTAAAAAGCAACCGGATAGGCCGGATACCGGATAGTTACCGGATATCCGTTTCATCCTTAATAATTATTAAATTAACGAAACTTAATGATAATAACATATTAATTATAGTAGATTTCTTTCCCACCTTAGAATGTTGGTATCCCTTTTTAGTTGAAAGTTAGACTAATTGTAGATCCTCACTGTAAGAAGATTTCCAAATAATAAACAGTATAATTATTTTTTAACTAATATAATTTTATCTTATTTATATAAACTAATTTAACAGTTTTGTTAAAATCAACCACAATTCGCAATCTCTTCTAAATGCTATTATTATTAAGCATGTTTATTCTAAATGAGTTTATGGTTCAAAAAACATTGCTATCAAATAAATTTCTTGTATCTATCCACTTTGTTTTGAGATATGTTTATACTGGTGTATATAAATTATCTTGGATTGCGCAGAAATCTCTTACTCAACCACTGTTTTTAAGTATGTATGTAAATGATATAACCATACTTACTTTTACAGCAATTTCATCATAATCTCCGGAGACCATATCTCCCAAAACAAAAATCGGGCAAAGTGGATCATTTACTGGGTGATAGTTGCAACGCTTCAGATAATTGTCATCTTTGACATTCGGAATATTTCTCCTGCAAAACCATAATAAGGAAATAAATGTGATATCTAAAAAAAATATAATAAAGCTTTCAGAAAAAAAACCCATTTAACACAAAAGTTTTTTTTTTAAATAAAATAGAATTTAATGCAAAATAGTTTGAAGGAAGTGCACATAAAAATACATTGCTACAAAAATACATTACATTTGCTATAATTTCAGTTATATTTATAGTTTATAGAAGATAAAATTATAATTTGAATGATTTATTTCACTGAAAATTAAACTGTTATTCTATTGAACAATTTGCTTTCTAATTGCTGTAGAGATCATTTTATAATAATTGACATTATACCAATCTTTTTTGTTAAAAAAAATAATAAACAAAACATGATAATACCCTTTAGAAACTATAATTCCAGCAAAATGTAATATTTTTTTTGTTTTTACTATTCTTGTCAACAAAGGAGAAAAAAAAATTATATCCCAGTTTGAAAAAAAAAAAATTATTAAAAAGTTTTAAAGTTAAATTTTTTCAGATTTTTTAAAAAAAATTAATAAAAAATAATTAAAATAGAAAAAAAAGCAATATATAATTGTTAAACACTACCTTATAATTCTGTAAATTGACCAATTATTTTAGCTTAATTTTTTTCAAACTTTATTCAAATGTAATGCACAAATTAAATCTAAATAAAATCTTTATTAAAATACATTATACTTATCTATTTTAAAGTTATCTTAAAATATATATAATCCTATAAGTTATGAAATCAAGGAAATTGGTTACTAACATATTTTTAAACATGCAAATTGTTTGTGCAGGACAAATAACTAAAAAAAAGTAAACATATTCGTTTTATTCTTGTAACATTCATTTACTTGTAAGTAAGCCACAATATTCAAATATTAATATATTGATTCTCACCTTCGAATTTTAAATTTAGGAAAATCAACAAAATTTTTTACTAAAACAGTAAATTTTTTTGTGGGTGTTAAGAGGGCTTTCTTTTCTTTCCTAAAAAAGAAAAATTGACTTTCAAAAAACTTAACGTTATAGAACCAATCACACAATAAAAATAGGTGATATTAAAAATGATAATTCAATTATTAAGCAAAGAAAATCACACATACAGCGGGTTAATATCTCTCTCTACAGGACACCATCCATATATCTGGCACACATTTACTGTACTATTCACATCCGAAGGTACACATTCTCCGCTCAAAACACCTAGAGAATATTGGACACTTCTATACTAATATCCAACTTAACATGTGTGCAATTTTAAATAGTGTTTGTAAAATATTTGTATTTTGATAATACTTTGTTTCAAATAGCACTGAAGATCATGCAAACTGCAAAGAACTTTGCTCTATATAAGATATTTTTTAAGCAAGCCTTCGAATGCAATAAATAAAAAAAACTGTAATTTAAAAAAGTTTTTCCATCATTAGCTTTGACAAGAAACATGTTTAACAGTTTGTAAATGTGTACCTTATTAATCCAAAAATGAATAAGTTAATAAAAATTAATGACCACATCTAATATTTATTTTTCTGATGTTGAAGCCATTTTGTTTATTAAGTAAGCCATTTTGTTAATTAATTTATTCCAAGTTGTTACTGAATTAAAGGGTTGTCTGGTGCAAAGCAGAAAAGGCAGCCACATATGAAATAAAAGTTTAAAATAATAACAGTGTTACTGTATTAGTAAACTAAAAGTAATTCAAATATTCCTGAATGCACATTGTGTCTAAATGCAATGAAATACTACTCAATAAAATACCATTTCCAGTAACTAGCTGAGAGCCTTCTTGACAATCTTTACTCGAATTGCATACTGCACCTTGTATTCCAAGATCCTACAAAAAAATATATATATAATTACTTGCTTTTCAAATAATTGTTTTTCGAAAAGAAACTTTTTCAACTTAAAAAGACTAACATAAGGTTGCCCAAAACATAGTTCAACATACTTATATGATAACATAGTAGAATTTTATTAAAAAAATTTAATCAAATATCAACCTTTTTATAAGAGAATTTGATGTGTAAATTTAGCTGAATTTTAAAAACGCATCCCTCCAATGCAGAGAACGAATATAATTATTTGGCAATACAAATATTCAATCAGTTCTCAGTATATCTATATTACAGTTTAATTTGTGCTTGCACTTTTGTTTGAAAAATCACAAAGCAGTATATTTTACATAAGTCGATACACCCTAATTTGATGAAAAATGTTTTACCGAAAACAAACCACTTAAATTTTAATGGATTTTATTTAAATAAAATCCATTTTATTTAAATAAATAACGAAAAAAATAAAATTTTTGAACAAATCATTTGTAATAACATTAATTTATTTTATAATTTTGAAAATGCATTTTATGAATAATCATTGAATAAATTATTTCTATAGTAAAGATTCTTTTTATGCCTCTTAGACTCAACGAATCTTAACACATTTGGTATCAAAAGAAGAGTAGTTCATGGGACCAGTGACATATTGTACTTTCATCTCATAAACATCAATATTTTTTTAATGTGTTTTTAAACTAATCAATTTTAACAAGTTTCTTTAAACAAGCAGGTTTAATGGGTTTCTTCAAACAAGCACAGCACCTACTCATTTTAATTTGAACATATCAAAACAAATTTAAATTGATGCTAAACTATTTTTGGTAAAAATTTACTGTACGGTCACCCTTGGCGACTTTTTCAAAATCTCACCAAAAATTGCCATTTTGCATGAGCAAGATCTATTATAAACAGCGTGAGGTTGCCATTTAAAAAAAATTATCGCCAAGTGTGGATCGCGCCAAGGGTGACCGTACAGTAAATCTGACCCCTATTTCTTTTTTCACAAAGAGAGTCCGTAAATTTATCTGTGCCCAAATCCTTGATATGTTTTTTTTTTTGCAATCAATGTGGTAACTTCAGTTTATCTCAAAGTACTAAATATATCTAAAAGCTCTACAGACATACAATTGGTCAAACAAAAAATTAGCTGAAATTTAGTTATTTCAAAATTTCAGTTCAATAACCTTAGTTAACATAAGATAAAATCAATGAGAGAAAATTATTATGTTTAAAAAAATTAAACTTTTTAATTAACCTAGAGTATACAGCGACATACAATCAATTTAAAATGGTGAACAACTGCAATAGAATAACACTTATTGTCTAAAAATACATCTTTTTATCATTGAATGTGTCTTTAAGCCAATTCTTCATTTACAATTAAAAATAATATATCTCAAAGTTTAAAAATACCCTTTCCAACTACATTGTTTAAAGAAAAGAGGAACTTGTAACAGTAAATTTACACAAAAACAAATTAAATGTAAAAAAATATAATATGCGGGAAAAAAACATACCTCGGGACAAGTTCCTTGAGATTGATTAGCTGTAATGACGATATTTGTGACTACGAAAAAAGCATTATTTTCCTATGAGGAAAAATAACAATTAGTTATTATTAAAAGGGTACAAGTTTCCAAACATATTAAAAGAGTATATTAAGCACATTATCCATAAAAAGTTACTAATTTTTATCTAATTAAAAATTTATTATCTAATTATTCCTTCCAATATAAATTAATGAAAATAAAAAGTTTGCTTGAAATATAAAATCCACAGAAAAGCAGCATTTATTTCGAAAAATATGTTTATATTTCAGTTGTTATTAATCCTTTTGATCTAAGATATTTTTTTTTAAAATATAACTTGCAACACAATGTAGACTTGATTAAAAGTCGGAAAATATTTTAAATTTCAATATTGCATCTAAAAACAAATCCATAACAGAAAAAAATATTCTAAAGAATAAGAGCAGTACAAAATGGATATACTTAAAAGTATGATACTGAAGTTTTGGTAGACATAAAAAAGCTTAAAAAAAAAATCTCATTTCCTATCAAACCATTTGTTGAACATTCAAATGTACATGGTCTACATCGTTAATTAGTCAATCACAGATAGTTTAAAAAAAGTGTAGGCTGCTGGAATATAAGGCAATATGTTTTTTAACCAGTAAAGCTAAAAACAGTGACAATAATTGTTACATATAAATATTATGCATGTTGGTATAACACTGCATCATAGCCATTTGGAGATGTTACAGTACTCAATATCTATTAAATGTTATTTTATTAACAATCTCACAAAAGCTTATAAATGGGCTGTTGGTGACAGTATTGAAATACTACTTAATACAAAAAAAAATATGTATGTATGAAAATATTATAATAATATCTTGATAACCATATAGTATTTCTCAGATTATAATTCTCTGATTGGTGAAAGAACTAGACAAACAAAATATATTTAAATGAGTTTTTTGTGTATTAAGGATCTTTGAATTACACAATGCAAAAAACGTACAGTGTTTTTCGTCCTTCCTGAACTATTTTGAAAACTGGAGCTGTCTGGTTCTTACACCCATTTAATAACTAAAAGCTCCATTAATTGAAAAAAATAATCAATAACTGCTGAGTTAATGCAAAAATATAAGTTAATACAATTTGCGGAAAAGGATACTTACGGATGAAGGAACCACATAGTCCGCAGTATCCCAAATCCTGCGATACACTTCTGTATTTGGTATAAGATCATTAAATTCGCTGTCAGAGAAATTTGTATAAACAACACCTTTAACTTTTGTTGTAACTGAACTTTCAATGGTGCTAAAATCCTGATAACCTTTGTTATAAATAATTGCAAACCTGAAATAATTTTAAAATATAGTTATAAAATTTTTTAAAAAAATGTATTTGTAAGTATAAAATTGTAATATAAATTGAAATACAGTATGGAACAATATATTAATATAGGTGCAATAATATACCAATATATTAAAGAATATCCCTTCATATAAAGTGAAATGAAACTATTACTTTTCTGAACACATAATATTGCATAAATAAATAAAAGATAAAAAAATACTTGACGCTGTAACTATGTATAACAAGCTGAAACCACACACATGCATAATACTTAAATAACTTAACACTGGTTTAATTAAATATGCTTCTGTGAAAAATAAACATAATATCTACTACCACTATACTCTTATTTTCAAACTTTTAGAGCATTTGTGTGACAATGGTTACACAAACTCTTTGCTACTGATTTTAAGTCTATAATTAAAGGCTCATTTTGAAATATAATATATTTACAAATAAAATATTACATGTTTATAAAAGATTATTATTTTTTAAATTTAGAATTTTTTAAATAAAAGATGTTTAAACAAATGATGGGGCATGATAAACAAGTATTTGAATTTGCAATAAATTTAAAATTATATATATCTCTTTCAATCACAAATATTAATGACTGTTCTTTATACAATGTGAAACCAAACAATTACTTTTAGATTGTAATTCAAAGATGAGAATAAGAATTTAAATTACTTTATGCTTTTGCATATAACATTCCATATAAATAAATTAATATTAAAAACTCACCCGATGATATAACTAATTATAGCAAGCTGAACAAAACGATTTAAGAAGCCGACCTTCTTATTTTTTATAAGAACAATTTTAGGTGTATAATATTCAAATAAACTAAAGAAAAACAATTTAAACTTCGAAGATGTCATTGTGTACTGAAATTTAACAGTAGCAATTAATTTCGAATATATGTTATTTAAAAATTATCAAAGAGGGTTTCATTCTGGTAATTTGCGTTATTTATTTCTTTTTCTTATCTACATGTGATTATTCGAGATTGTGATTTTGATAAGATAACAAAAGAGCGAAAAAGAGCAACTCGGCGGAGGGGAGGAAAACAAACGCATAGATTAGATTCTGAAAGGTAGAGGTACAACATTCCACTTAAGAACTACATTGAAATACCAATTAAATTGGTAAATTATTGTGTTTGATCTTATAAACCCAAAAATAAAATAAAATAACATTTTCATTTTATTGAACATGTCTTTTTTTAATTTAATATTTATATATTTAAAAATTTACAGTGGCGCTGCTATTTCAATGCACGGTTAGTTGTTCTCTTGCTGGTAACTACAAAATCATTAAAATGGCAACGAAATTTCTGTTCTCTCAACTCTTCTGAACCGCCATGTTTGGTGTTATGTTCAAAAAGTAGAAAATTTCTCTTTATTTCAAAAATCAGCCGCACGAACTGAACCGAACTTTAACTGAGATTATTGTGCAAACCCAAGTATGTCGGTTGGAAACGAGCAATAAGGTGCGTCTGATTTCGAACTATAATTACCTGTAGCATTTTGTTTGTGCCTGCAACTTTCTACCGTTCCAAATGATTTCGATAGAAGAAGCCTTCATGACGACCGATGCGGAAGAAATCCAGATAGAAATGGTCTCATCCGACGACCTATGTGTTCCGATTCTGAACAGCATGAACAATTATTTCTTCTGCACCGTGTGCGGTGAAAACTTCGAATCGAAGAGCGAGCTGCGCAAACACAAGACATCTCACAACCCTCCAAAAATGTTCCACTGCGACGTGTGCCCCAAAGTCTTCACCAAGAAGTACAACCTCCAACAGCACATGCTGAGCCACACTGGTGAACGGCCACATGTGTGCCCTGTGTGTTCCAAAGGCTTCACACGGAAAAAATACCTCAACGAGCATTATCTAGTCCACACAGGCGAAGAACCGTTTGTATGCGATATCTGTAACGAAGGATTCATGTCTGAAGATGAAATCAAAGAGCATCACATTCTGCACACAGGGGAAAAGCCATATGGGTGTCCTAAATGTGGTAAACACTTTGCCACCGAGATGCTATTCAAAGGTCACTATTTCACTCACACAGGTGGCAAAGCCCACGAATGCGACATCTGCCATAAAACGTTTAAAAACAAGACCCTCCTTGATCGCCACTACCTTATCCACACTGGAGAGCGTCCGCACGTATGCGGGGTCTGCAACCGAGGTTTCACGAACAAATCGACGCTGGATCGCCACTACCTGACCCACACCGGAGAGAAACCGTACAATTGTGAGATTTGCAACAAGGGTTTTATTCAGGAACACCACCTTAAAGAGCACTATTTCACTCATTCGGGTGAAAAGCCGCACCGATGCGACGTCTGCAATCGAGGGTTCACCTACAAGAGTGCATTGAGACGCCATGCATTGCTCCATACTGGAGAGAAACCCCACATCTGTGAGATCTGCCAGAAAGGGTTCATACAAGAAAGTCACCTCCGCGAACACTACATATCCCACAATGCGGAAATGCCCCACACGTGCGATGTTTGTGATAAGGGTTTCGCCAATAACGCCACTCTGCAGCGACATTTGTTGACACACTCGGGAGAAAAGCCGTTTGTTTGCGATATCTGCAGGAAGGGGTTTTCTCAGGAGGGACACTTGAGGCAGCATTCTGTAACGCACACAGGTGAAAAGCCGTTCGCTTGCGATGTTTGCCCGAAGACTTTTACGTCGAAGAGCTTGCTGAAGAGGCATTTGGCAACACATGGGGATAAGTATGCGTGTGAAGGGTGTGGGAAACTTTTTGATGGATTGGATATTTTGCATGAACATTACAATACTTGTATTATGGAGAAGCAGTATATTTGTGAGATTTGCGAGAAAACGTTTTATAGTCCTAATGATCTCGAACAGCACTTTTTGAACCATGGAGATGTAGCAGCATTGATAAATGCATAGTACTCTACTATAAAATTTACTAGTATAAATGCAGCTGCTTTATGAACCTTCTGAAGCCACAAAAATTCCATTTAATTTTGTACATACAAGCTCAAAATGCAATATTAAATAGTATAAATAAATTAAACTGTTGTTATATACTATAAATTAACCTGATATCTAAATCTAAAAACTTTTCCAAATTAATTTGGCTTGTGTTAAATTGTGATGGGTCATAATGCAGCTGTACCTTAGAATATAATAGAGTGGCTATTAATTTATGTGATAAGGATGCATAACAATGTCCTGATTTAGACCTAATATTTTAAAAATAACACTAATGAATTATCTATCAGTTTAAAAATTGTCTGCTACGAGTTTCGTGTATTTTTTCATTATATGCGATTAAGAATTTAAACCCACAGCAAAGTTTATTTTACATTTGTTAAAAAAAAGTGTTAAGTTTTCTTCATTGGTTCTACAGAACGAATTTTGCTAACTTAATTCAAGTGATTTTACAAGAGCCTTGCATACAGTATTGGTTAGTACTTTATTACTTGCATATAGAAATTTGAATAAGTACTAGATCAACAGAATTTTCTTATATTAAGTTTACACTCAACGTTATGCTTATTTGCTTCTGGAAGTGAAATATTTATTTTGTAAAATCCTTTTATGTGAAGCAAGTTAATTAACATTTTTAAAACATACCAAAGAAAGTCCTATTTGCATTAAATTGTATATGTATGAATTCGAAAGAGCAATAATAATTTAGAACTTACTTTAAATGTTTCTGCTTTTTCTAAATTCACTGTAACATTTTGCTTATATTTTTCTAACAGCTGCTTGTTAATAAAATTGTTTTCCCAAGTCAAACACATGTAGATATGTTTTTACTAAAAGTATCAAACCTGAAATTGTTTTCAGCAATTTTGTAATTGTACACAAAAACATTTTCGGAACTTAATTTGAATCGCATTCACGGATGAATGTTTTCATTCCTAAAAGTTGGGAATTTCAAGTTTTAAAAATTCCTGAGTTGATAAAATTTATCCCTGAAGAAAAATAATATTATTAGCCAATGAAAAATTAGAAATAGCCGAACTGGTAAGAATACATTTAAATTAGACCTCGGAACAAACACTACATTGGAACATGCATGTGCAACAAATCAATGCTTGTGAAAGAACTGTTTAATATTACCTAATATATAAAAAATGCTGGTAAGTTGGAATTGAGAATTTTCAGCACAGTTGAGTTTGAAAGGTTTCTAAACCAGATTAGTAACAAAATCAGTTTCAAAAGTAGATCAAGATGTGCATTTAAAATGCCAATTTTTTAAAAAAAGTTTTGCAATTATTTTGGCCCTAAAATATAACTGTTCTATGTCATGAAAGAAACTTCCTGTAATTTTTTAAAGGAGTTTACCATGTCTACACAATAATATTATGGTGGTAAATTTACATTTAATTTTTTTTATATAAAAGTTTGGAAATTTGGTTCACCTTAATTGTATTGTACCACTGTAATGTTTAAAACATTTATGAACTTAGTAAATAATAATCTTTATTAACAATGCACAATATAACTTATTTTAAGCACTTTCAATCAATGTTAATATCGTCATAAGTTAAATGCCGTTGATCATGATAATCTCCGACATCAATTTACCATTTTCTTATGTGGAGATTGGGCATCTGTTTTCAGTTAACCTCGAATAGCTGCAGACTTCTGGTAATATTGCTCAGACAATTGAGGTAGTCACTATTCAGTTTTACAGAATGTTCTGCAGAATCATTGACAACATTCAGAGCAACTGTATGCCTTTGATGCAATGAATGAGAGCTCAACTGGCCAAATGTTTGTTGAGAAATTCTGTGTTCATTTCCAAAAGCAATAAAATTATCAAGAGTCAACAGTGGTAAGGTCGCCAAGCCTGGTGTTACTTGTGATAGTAGAAAATTTGGGTTTTTTAAATCCTACGCCAAAATGGTTACAAGGAATTGTCACCGGCTTTGTTGGCAGAAGTCTGTTAAATATCGAAGTTCTAACTTTGGAACTATGTCACTGAATAAAGCTAATGGTATAATTTCAGAACACAAATACTATAAATGATGTTTTTTTGCTGTTATTCCACCGACAGATATATCTATCAATTTTACTGTACTTCAAAAGATAACTGCAACAACTCTACTGTTGCTTGAACTATAATTTGGTCCTATTATTGGTCTGTTTCCAGTTTGTAAGATACCACCAAGAAGTTTATGTCAGTTTTATTTCCAACAGTGCTATGGCAAGTCTCTTCTGATTCATTCTTTGATATGTCAATCAACAGCTTTGAATCCCAATACAAGGAAGCAAATTTTGATGGAGTCCATGTCTTTACTGTCTTGCTAATGGCCTTGTACTGGTATTGACCGTGAACCAAATGATGCCGCTCTGCCTGTTTACACGGACTGACAAAATTCCAAGTCTCTATTGTTCTTTATTATGACTTCTGCATTTTGTCTTCAAATTTGAAACGTTCTTCTGAATTCTATTTTAGTCTCTTTGATCTTTGCCCGATGCTGACGATCTACTTGAAGCTCTCGAAGTTTAGCATTCTTTTGAAACAAAGTTATTATTTTCTCACAAGCTTTTTTCTCTAAGTAATTATTGGAATATTTCCCTTTCGATAAAGTGGAATGATCTTCTTCAAACTTGGCATGCTCATCTTTTTTCTTCACACAATTGGAATAGGTAGCATCGTAAAACTTGATTGTTTGTTGGAAACCTGTAACTTGTAATCTCTGCATCAGCATGAGTAAATACAGCTCCAATATACCAAAAACTACAGCACTAAGACGAATCTCTTTGTGGTAACAATTTTTACCCAATTTGCCATGGAAAAGAATTGTGACCTCTTCAATCTTCAGATGTAAAAATAGCCTTCAAACAGCAAATACTTATGCCATTAGTCATCAAACTATAGACCAGAGAACAGCTCAATGCTCATGAAACAGAATAGTTTCACATGTCTCAGAAATCTATTTTTGGATCACATACAAGGGCTTTTGGCAATTTTTTGGGTATTTTTTTTATTATGCTATTTTAGTATTACTTATGTTATATTAGTTATGTTTAATTTAGTATTTTGTCTTTGTTATTTTAGTTTTATTAGTATTTGCTAGTAATGTAAGCAAATTTCATACTGCGGGATGCATGTGGACCCCCTAGGCATCTTATAAATTGTCTAATATTTACCACAGTGTCATTTCAACCCAAGTAGAATACTTTAAGCATAGTGTCTATGATGTTTTTTGATGCACCCTAATGTGCATAGGCTACCAATCCCATATCTTTGTGCAAAACCTGATAGATCCAAAAGGGGAAAAAATATCTCAAAAGTAATACTTACATAGAGCTAAAGTTTGATTAAGACCTTGTATATCTAGTACCAATTTGTAAAAAAAAAAAAAAAAAAAAAAAAATCATAAATTATGCACTTTATTAGTTTTTTGTTTCTCTTGAAAAGTTTGTCAAAATAGATCTATCTGATTTTAAAACTTGAGGGCTGAAATAAACGTATATCATTTTCATGTCTGAAATTTTATACTCGTTACAATTTTAAAAAAATAATTGGTAAAAAGTATTGTTTCTGTTCTGAATCATTTTAAGCTAATCCATTACGAAAATTAATGCTTTTGTGAATATAATCAACATTTTGAGTTTTAGTTCTGGGATTTTTATTGATATTCATCATATTGCTGATGCTGAAAGTATTAAAGTTTTATACCTTTTTTGTTCCATGAGAATGGGAAAATAAATTTATTTTATGCCTTTTAGAGGGATTTTTTTAGTTACTACTGCGTTACTCTTGTAGTTTTTAATTGGTTGTCGCAATAAGCCTCTTTCCCAATAAAATCGAACCAATTAGTGTAAAAAATTTTTATGAATGTAATATATTTTATGATAAATTTGGAAAATATTTTTTCAAAACGATCGATACCCAGATAGCACATTTGCTTACGAAAACGTTGTCACTTCATTTACATTTGATTGTCACTGAAAAGGTTGTCAACGAAAACCGTTGAAAACGTTGTCACTTCATTTACATTTGATTGTCATTGTAAAGGTTGTCAACGAAAACCGTGGAAAACGTTGTCACTTCATTTACACTTGATTGTCACTTACAAGGCTGTCAACGAAAACCGTGGAAAATGTTGTCACTTCATTTACACTTGATTGTCAATGAAAAGTGTAATCTCATCTCGTTCTATCACGTTTACATTCGAGATTATGTGGTTCAGTTTCAGCGTATCGGCCGACATTTTTCACCCATTGCTTGTTAGGCTTAGAATCTTCCTAGGAAGGTAAGTTGCATATTAAATTAATAGTTTTTATATATATATATAAATTGATCGGAATAGGTTATTTACATTTCTCTCTCCTCAATTTCTCTGTCAACTTGGCAACGTTTCGAGTTAATCAAACGCCGACAGCGACAATACGCGCGGGAATTGCGGATTATTTAGTTGCTTACATAAATGCATTACTTAAATTATTCGCAAGTAAAATCTGTTGATTATCGCAATCGATTTCTGTACTGATCTTATAGAAAAAAGGGCTACAAATTTATGCATTTTGTAAAAAGTAAGTGTTGTCAAAGTTATTTATAACAAATTTAGTGAATGAAATGTTATTTTGTAAAGTGTAGTCAATGCAATGTTGAAGTTTTGTTAGTGGGGAATGCAATGTTTACTTGGAATGTTTTCAAAAGTTGGAGATAGTAGTTTTTAAATGATAACTTTATGATCCTTAGATATATATTTCATTAATTTATAGAACAGCATAATATTAAGTTATGCATTTAGAATTTGTTTGTATTAATGCATATAATGTTTTTGCTTAAGCCATTGATAATATTACAAAATAACAAGTATTTTATAGATACATTAAAAAAGAATCTTGTATATGGATATCAAATGAACATTTAAATATGATTGTATGATCCACATAGGAATAGCTTCAAATCAAAACTACCAATCCCTTCAACCTACAATTCTATATAGGTATTAATACTTATATATTTATCTGCAGAACCGATAACCAAAACACTTGTAATTGGTGCGGGTTTGCATATAAATGGGGCTTAAAGACAAATTAATTTACTGGAGGCATTTCCACATTTCTGCCTCTTATATAATCTATATTACGTCTACATTTGAGTAGACTGCAATTAACTAACATATTGTAGTCCAAATGTATTCTCAAGTCAAGTTTACTGAGTAAGTTTTTAGCTGGGCATTTAACATTTGCATCAAAACCCTACTGCGTTACGATGCATGTGTATTTTCTACACAGCAAATATAATGAAAGGATTCTCCTATCGCTGCTATACAGTCAGTTTACGAATTGAGATTTTTCCACCCTAATTCCTGTGGCATGACAACATGACCGCTAGTTTTCTTTGTCCTATATCTGGTACTTCAATTAGAGTTTAGGTGGAATCGAAGACATAGTGCAAAGAGGGATTAGGCACATCAAATCAATTGTGAATGTATATGTGATGACTACTCGAGTACTATCCTTCACACATGACTGCCGTTAAAAACTAGCCAGGTAATATTTTTCTGACAGCTACTGTATTGTGTTCTAGTATTTCTAAACATGCCACAAAATTTTGGTGGGACACCACTCCAGTGTATATTAACTCTGTTTCCTTGGCCGGAAATCTAATGGTCAGACCATATTCAGAAGGTATAATGAGTTCAGTGGCGTACGCAGGAAATTTGTAAGGGGGGGGGGGGTTGAATGTCAGATTACTTTACACACACAGCTTTTATATATATATATATATATATATATATATATATATATATATATATATATATTATAAAATGAAAAAATATTTCAATCAAACTTTTTTAAGTCACAATAAACAAATACCATAGTAAACATTTTTTTATAAAACAGTATAAATGAGAGGATGTAGGTAACATACTGCAATTCAAAAAATTAAAGGAAATATGTTATTTAAAATCGGTTGTTTTTTGCATTTGACAATGTTAGCAACACCATTGCATTTGTAGTATCATTTACAATATTAAATTTTAAACACGGAATTCAAGTCGACGTGGTGTTTCTGAAAACAAATCAATTACTTTCTCAGGGTTTACAGTTATTTCTCGGTGAATATAGAGTGCAGCAAGACCATTTAGTCGTTGCTCGCTCGTAGTACTCCTTAAATATGACTTTAACCGTGTTAAGGAAGAAAATGATCTTTCATTGGAAGCAATGGATACTGGAAGAATACAGATAATTTTTAACAATTTGTAAATATTAGGAAAAAACTGAATATCACACTTGTCAAGTGCACGAAGGGCATTTTTCGGAACTAAATCTAAACTTGACAAATGTCGATACCACAGCCGTAGTTCGCCAATTAGTATTTCTTCATTTGAGTCCAAAACATCTGCATAAGCTGAATGCAAGTTTCTTGCTTCTTCTTCTTGTTTCACGGTTATGTTAACGTCAACCTTTGTTGGAAACAAACATTTAAAATTTGAAAGCACATTTTTATGCTCTAAAAATCGTTCTTGAATTTCCTTTAGAAAGCAATCTAACAATGGTATATATATTGCTGCCCTATAATAGTCTTCTGGATATTCACTTGGAATATTGCATCTATTGATTTGACGCCTAGCCCGACGAGGAATTGTCACAGAAATATCTTCTTCCTCGCAAAGTTTGACTACATCGCTGAAAATATATTTAAACTCGTTCTCTGCATCTCCTCGCATGTCTTGAACAATACTTTGGCAATGATCTGCGTAATTCAGTGCGTCTCTCAAATCCATATCTTCAGTTTGCAAATATTTACTCAGCGGAAGGGTGACAGAAAGAAGTCGCTGTAAGCAATATATTCCTGTTAAAAACTCAATTTGTTTAACTGCAACCAATAATATACTGGTATTTGTGGCAGTATCTTTATCACCATCTGAAAAAAGCATTTCTAGTGATTGTAAAATTGCAGGCAAAAGTTCTACAAATATAATGACGGAGTCATGTCGATCTACCCATCTAGTTGGGCAAAGTTTCTTTAAATGTCTTGATGCTGAAGGCAACACAGACGTAATGCAGTTGTTGAGCACATTTTGTCGTTTCGATGAAGAAGAGAAGAAATTAATACATGTACTCAGAGTTCCGACCGCATTTCGAATACAAACTACATTGCAGGCGTGGCTTATTGCTAAATTTAAGCAGTGTGCACTACAGTGAACATATAATGCATGCGGAATTTTTTTTTTTAATATGCGCTTGAACACCAGAAAATTTTCCGCTCATTGCACTAGCGCCATCATATCCCTGACCTCTTAATTTTCCAGTATTGACCCCATACGATTCCAAACTATTCAAAATGCTGGACGCTAAGCCAGAACCCGTTGAATCATATACAGGGACAAATTGTAGAAACTCTTCATGTATGCGAGCATGCCCATCAGTGCTACCCAAAAATCGGGCACAAAGAGAGAGCTGTTGAATTCCAGAAATATCAGTCGTTTCATCTGCCAACACGCAAAACCCATCAGCAGAGTTGATTTTTTTCACTAGTTCCGCTAAAATAATTTTGTTACATGTCGATATCACTTCATTTTGGATTCTCGGACTTATATACATTGCATTTTTACTTGCCGTTGTTAAATGTTTGTATAAATCAGCATCACCAGCTCTTGCTCGAAAGCGTAGCAGAGCTCGGAAATTCCCGTCATTCTCAACGGGCTCAGAAATATCATCTATAGGTCCATAATCTCTGTGACCTCTTAATGCAACACCTTGTCTTCCTAATAAAATGATGGTTTCGATGACTGGCATTAAGCGCTTGCGGTTGGTGTCTGTTTGGCTTCTAAGTCCCTCATCTATCAGCAGGTCTACAGGTTGTTGCCGTTTCTCCATTACAGAGAGGAAGTTTGTTGCCTTTAGTGTGCTAGTTTGGTGGTAACTTGATTCCTGGTGTCTCCGAAATTCTTCCACTGCATCTTTCCAATTGCTAAATTTTGTCTTTACTAACTTTCCAAGGGGTTGACCACCACGACCAGCACAGCTTCCACTGAAAAGTGCACATGGTTTACAAAACGCCCCATCTAAATTCTCAGAGTAGGAAAGCCATTTCCAACGATTCAACCAGTTATACTGAAACTTCAAATTTCTTTTTCCTGATGAAGGAAATGAGTACGAAGAATCCGGTGTCCATGTATCACGAATCAGCGAAAGTATTTGTGCGTCCGTAAGCTGAAAAGAAAACCGAATTTATTTACTAATGCATGCTTAATGAAATTGCAGTAAAACTATTTGATGCAGTTGTAGTAATCTTAGTGTTTATTAAAATGTTAAGTATTATATAAGAAATGTTTAGCTTTTCAAGTTATTTATTCCTATGCTTTTTTTTCCTTTTTTTTATACATTACCATGCAATAAAAGTCTTTAAACATGTGTGTAAAATAGCCTTGGAATTAATGATACATAAATACCAGTAATAATAACAATTAATAACAGTTAATATTTATTAAATTTATTAAAATTTCTCGATTTTCTTTTATATGTGACCGAAAAATTATGGTTTCGTGCTGTATTGGCTATAGTAATGCCAAAAAGATTCAACACTAATCTGTTTGCAAAGGATTGGACTTCATTTTTCGTCGTATTCTTAAACTGTCATAAGATTAAATCTCTAAGTTAAATATGACATTTTAAGACAGTCGAAGCTGCATCGTCACTCAATTCTGAGCAGACGTGCCAAATGTATTGAATTTGCTATATGTTTTAGAGACTAAGAGTGAGCCCTAAGCGAACAAGGAATAGTATCGAAGTAAGAATTATTCTCTCTTTTCAACCGAAGGGGTGATTTAAAATAAAGAACCCATCGAAAGTTTTCGAAACTTCTATCAGGAACCGGTAAAAACTATTAAAAAAAATACAAAGAAAACGCACTGCGTCAACATTATAAAATATGGGGTTGATTCAACCAACCAATCACAAAACGAAGCAAGAAAAACAATCCTAGACACGAGACAATAATTTACTACAGGGCTGTCGGTTTGAATTATGCTCCAAGAAATTTTACATTGTGGAAGACTGAACAAATAGGTTTATGTGAAACAAAAGTTTTTGAATAAAAAGGAGAGGATTTTGATTTGGACAATTACCTAAAACATTTAAATAGAAAAGTTATTTTAGCAAAACAAACACTGTGTGACGTTAGCGCAAAGAGCAACGCCATATAACTTTTTAATTACACAGTTATATATACATCAAGGTTGTTAAAAATGTATGCGAATAACAGTGGTGGCTCGTGAGTATGAAAAATGGGAGAACCGGAATTACAAATAAATTAAAGCATTATATTTGTACAAAGTATAAGTCCTTTGTATTTAATCAATTAAATTTTAAACTAAGTAGAAGTAGCACAATTGCTTTAATTGAGGAACGTGCTATCAAAATGGAACATATAATAAATTCGAAAATCGAGAACAAAAGAAAAAAAGTTTGGTTTTATTTGTTTCTATGGACAGATCTCCGGAATTTTCAAGTTTTAAAAATAACTATATAAAAATTTGGGAAATATTTTTTTTTTGCAAAAACGGATATAGATTACACTTTTTTACAAAATTCAATGTTTATAAAAAAAAAATTACACGTTTAGTTTTGCACGCTCCTCAACTCTTCTAAATAAGCATATATGGAAATTGACAATGGGATTAAAACATTAAAAAAGATCAACGTTGTTATTATCTATAAAAAAAGTTTATTGACTGTATTCATCTTACCTCTCCTGATTGAGCAACAATTCCAATGCCTTTAACATTCTCTCCACAAGAAAATGAAGACGAAATCGCCGGCATCTTGGAGACTCGGGATGTGGCACCGGAAACACAAGAATTCTCATTCGGCGTGTTTTCTGTTTCTTCGCTTTTGCTTTTTTTAGAAAAAAACGCAACTAAACTCGATTGTCTTTTGCATTTATCCATTGAACTTATATGAACATGAACTATCTTCTCGGGGCAATGTAGTGTTGTAGTGTAGGGTCCATTCTAAAATCCGTAGAAAACTTACTCCACAAGCATACAATGCCAATGCCCATGTCCAATGCCCATGCCCATGCCCGGCTGTCCAACAGTCAATAATTACGAAAAGACTAGGACGAAGCGAAGTAGACTATATATTACAATTCCAGAAAAGCCGTTCTTTGTGGCTCTTGATATATGTATTGAGACGTGTTTGCTACAATTTCGACGCATGGGTACATTTTCAAACGAAGTATTCTTTCAGAATTAGTATTCTTTCAGAATTCGAAGTATTCTTTCAGGTGGCAGAACGTTTACAATTACTGCTTTCTTTGGAAAAGATGGGCATTTGACTAATGATATATACAAATCGTCTTTGAAAGGAAACTGTTGAAAAAGGTTTGCAAGCGATTTCATTGTGAAAGCTACAACCACATTCCAATTGGGTCTTTTGAATGTTTTCAGAGACAACAGTCAAAATAAATTTGTTTTAATTTTCTGCAAACAAATGCAGATTCTTAAATGTAAAAAAATACATTTGTATTTTTCTGATTTTTTCTTTTTTTTTTCAAATAAAAAAAATATTATATTTAAAAAAAAAAATTAAACAATAGATCGATGGGGGGGGGGGGTTGTGACCCCCCTCAACCCCCCCCCCCTGCGTACGCCACTGAATGAGTTCAGTCATCATCATTTGAATTGCTGCGAGCTTGTAATCAGAGTGTGAGAGTTCAAACTTAAATCATCTGCCAAAATTTCATTTAATAATAGCAATCTGGCGTGGGAACACGTTTTAAATCCTCACTTTGTTCAAGTTTTGGAGAGTGGAGCTTGTGATCGGAGAGTTGAAAGCTTGATTCTTGTCGTTCTATTGAATGTGGCTAGCCGTGTGTTTTCATGCTCATTAGACATCTGAGTATGGTTCGAAATCATGAGGCAGTGTTCTCGGATCTTTTCTTTAATAAAGATCCTGAATAGTCGATTATGTAGCTCTAGTGTGATGTTTTCAATCAACCAACCGAATATCACCGTGTTCGTTCCCGTTATTCTGCCGTAGTTCATATTGATAGTTGTGTGAAAATTCTGATAGTGGGGTGCCCATTTAGCTATGGGCACATCATCTGACCATGGTGTAAAATTGCAATGCAATATTGCGAATCTGTCTTTCGGCATATATCACAAATCATTACCAATACCTTATTATGCCATTGTGCTGAAGCGAGGACTTTCATTCGGCGTCAATGTAATTTACCGTGCCGTGCTCCTTGGCTATGTGGGAGCCTCACGTGACGTCACAAAAAATTTTAAAGCGATTTTTAGCGATGCTTTTGTTTTCTTTTTCTTGTAAGTATTGAAAAACACTAAATGTGTAACATTTAATGTATTTTTAAAAGTCAGAAATGCGTTTTTAAATCTACGCAAACCCATGCGAAAGAACTATTTTTTCTACATTCGCTCAAAAAGGAGTAAACACGTCTATCACGTTTAGTTTTCGTTCCAGTACTTATTTATGTTATTCTAGCTCAGTGATATTTGTTGAAAGTTACAATAAAAAGTTCTTAAAATCTGGCAATAACATTGATATATTTACAAATTTCATTTGCATGCGTACGGGCTAAAAATCATAGGTAATATTAACTTTTGTATATAATAATTTAAACTTATTTATTCTGCCAGAATTGTAATATAAATTTAAGAAAAAATTACTCTTTAAAATGTTTTATTTTTCTGACCTGATTTCGGAACAGATTTTCTCAATTCTAAAATAGTTTATAAGTAATGCAAATTATAATTTGCTAACTTTCTTTTATTAATAATTATTTTTATTCGAATATTTGTTAAGTGATGAAGTTTTGATCTTAGTGAAAAAGCATGTAATATACTTAATCGATTAATTATACATTGCTATACTAACAAGTGCATAATTTCAATATTATGTATTTAAAATTTTTAAAAATTTTGTGGGAATATTGCTGAAACCATTAATCCTATATTAGTAATCAATATCCTTAATTTTGAAAAAGTGGGTTATCCAAAAAGTGAAATATACATAAAAGCAACAAAAAACATATTAGTTTAATGAGAGACAAACAATAATCTGCAGCAATTTTTTATATATTTATTTTCATACATCGAAATTGCATGAATGCTCAGATACATTGTGATGGATCATTAAACCAAAACAGATATTTTAATAGATATTTTTTAAATAATTAAATATTTTCTCTTTTTAAATGGGAAAACTTTAAAGGCACAGTTATGGATTCAGTATTCAATTCTCACTTTTGTAAAAAAAAAATGGTCAAACTACTTTTTTAAAACAAAAAGAGGGAAAGGATATTGTCAAAGAGCTGATATTAACAAAAATAAGTTCATTAAATATCTCTTATTTCTAAGATCAAAGCTGGTACCTCATTTGAACAGTCGACTATTAAGCTTACAGTGGTGCTTTTGCCCTAACATTCCATCTAAGACTAATTGAAAAATTCTCATACAAAACTAAACATAACAAAAATATGAAAAATGACATAATTTTATGAAAGAGGATTTATTCTATCCGATTTTGCAAAAAAAATCTTGATATTTCAAAAAATGTTCCTTTCATTTTAAAACTTAATAAACTAGAGGTTTATACAAATGCATTGATTTGCTAACCATTTTTGTTGGTTTCTACAATTCGTGATCTGACTGTCATTGTTTTTGCTTGAGCGCTCCTTAATTGTAGAAAGTATACTACTTGAAAAGTAAAAGAATTTAAATATGAATTATATAACATGTAAATTCCAGAATGAAACATATGAATATGGCATTAGAATAATCAGAAAAGGTGGGTAAATTCCTAGTGTATGGTGTTGCTTAGCGGGATGCTGAAAATTGTTGCCAAGACCAAAATGACATGTTTTTTGTTTGTCACCAAGTCAAAATGGAGGACAGTATGACCATGTTTTAAGTGCATGCACATTCTGTGCGCTAATGTCACAGAATCCTACGTCAATTTATGGCCCTGGACAGTATTCCTCTCCGGCCTTTAGAATTAGTACCCCATTTCCCGGAAGCAGAAACGCGGTGACGTGTGTAGTACGTTGCAGATTTTTTCAAAGATCTGCAGACAAATTTTTGCAAAAGTCTAGCATACGATTCTTTTAAAAAAGTCTGGTGTGAGGGAAAAGTCCCAACAATAGAAAGTTGCGATCGCGACAAGTTACACGTGTTTGAACAAATCCCCGCAGACATTTCTTTGTTGTCGATTCTATTTTGTGAACTCCATTGTACATTTCAGTACCTGTACTTAGAAAATAATTAACAGAACCTTCTTTGAGAAAGGAATTTGCGCTAAACAAAAACAGCATTTTATATACCTTCCACAGCAGATTTCCGAATTCGGCGATAATTTTTTTCTCTTTTGGATTTAGGGCTCAATTTTTTGCTTTAATACTAGCTAATTTTTTCTCCTCTTTATTCATTCTTATCTCATCTATTTTGATAGTCAACAGGTAAACAGGAATATTTGAACATTTCTAAGGATTTTGTGTGAATTCTAGTATTTTAAAATAAATTCCTAGAGCAAAATATATGATTCTTTATATCATGATTCTTTTACATGTAAAATGACAGTTTGAACATTAGTTTACAGTTATTTTGACAGTTTGCGTTAGATTTCATTCACAATGCAGATATAAAAAAAAAATGCTTCCTTTTTTCATTTCCAGTATGAACTCTTCATTTTAATTAAGTTACCATACTTTAAAGTTATAATTCCAATTTTAATTTACCAAAAAAGTTTGGAAAATAAACTTTTTTTTGTTTTATTTATAAATTTAAAAAATGAAATAAAATTTTAATTTGTATTCCTTTCCATAGAAAATCTCTCTATTTTAAAAAAAAGTAAGCCCTAGGGGGAATTTTCAGTTCTTTCAATGTTATTCAGATCGTATCTCAAAATGTAAAATTACGAAATTAAGTGAATTTGTTAAGAAATGTTTGTTAAATAAAAAGAATATATTTTTGTTTCAGGTGAATTCCGGGAAAATGTTGCCATGGCACTTAAAATTTTAAACTTTATGTTGAGTCATTTGTCATATACCATTTTTTTCAGAAAGATATGAACTTTTTGAATCTTAACATATTTTTTTAAAATTAATACAATGACTTTTATAAAATCAAGGTCAAAGTCACTTCTTTACTATATGTTTTTGCAGTGCGGAATATCTACATTTTGTTTCATACTATAACTTGACTAAAATCCCTTACCAAAATAAAATAAATAGGTTAACTTTTATACTTTATTCATGTAGTTAATCTTTCTATTAATTTTTTTTGCAAAAAAATATTTTTTAACCTTGAAATCAATAACTTATTAAGTCAAACCATAAATGTCCTTCCGTTACCAAAATACTATATTTCAACCACCTCACTAAGAAACCATTGGGTCTACAACTTAATGAATTTTTGTACAAAGCAGACTTATGACACTTATTAATTAGAAACAGCAACAATTTTATTTTGTTTTTAATTTAGATGTTTTTTAATGGTAACGGAAGGACAAAAAACATGGTAACGGAAGGACATCAATGTGGTAACGGAAGGACACTTTTGTATTAACTGATTTTGACTGAACTTTCCACAATTAAACAAACTAATTTTCAGTTATTATTGAAATTCAAACACATATAAATATTATATATACTTATTAACTGTATTTTCTATCTTAATACCCTCCCCCGCTATTTAATAAGTATGTCACAAATACATTGAGTTTCAATTAAAACTGGTACTACTTTTCTATTTATTCACTATATGGGTTCTTTCTACAATAAAGCCATAAAATGGAAAAAAGAAGAAAGTTTAAAAGCGATTTCTTACGATGACGTTAAGTGATGCATACAGATTTTCAGCAAGAAAATATTGATATTAATGTATAACTATAAAAAGTTCACAAGCTCAGACCTCAGTTTGTTTTGTTACAAATATACCTTCTACTTAAAGTTTGTCTAAATTGTTTTGTTACCAAATATATAAATACTAATGAACAAAATTTAGCACATCTAAAATGAAAGTAATGGAATGAAGACAGAAAGCCATAAAAAAAAAGATACAAGAGTTCATTTAAAAAGTGCCTTTATGCTCTTGAAAACAAATCTGCACATTTTTAAAGCATATTTTTATTAAAAGACATGGGAATCTTGTCTTTTAATAAAAGAATTCAAAGAAGAGGTGAAAATTTTAGTTGTACAAGTTGATTTAACATTCAAAAACCAACTTAAAATTCATGTTTGATAGTATAACATCATGGCTACATTGAAGCATTTTTGCCATTAATCAAGGCAAAGGTACTGTAAATGTCCAAAGTGGTTAATGGGAAATTTACCACTATTGCCTCATCAGATAAAATAATTGATTTCTCCATCAGATAAAGTAATTCTCTCAAGAAAGATGGAACAATATCCTCCTCTTCCTGACACACGCAATAGGTACTTATTATTTAAAACCAATTTCAAAATATGTTATTGAGTATTGTGAGTACTCTAGTTCTACAGAAAGAAAGGTATTCAAAGAAAACATACAATCAAATATAAAAGATGCAGACAAGGCATATGGGTCAAGCAATGCATTAGCTGTTAGTGACTTTTAGTTAGTCGAATGGCAAGGGCTAAAAAGTATTATGTTAGGCAAGTGCTTCATTCAATGATGTCATTGTAGAAGTATTATGTTTAAGAAAAGAAAATAATGAATGACTAAATTTATATTTCCTGAGAAAAATGGTAACTGCTGGAATTGACTCAAATAAAATAACCAAAAATTGGATAAGCAAAAAATTTAAAATTAAAAGATTTTAAAATTTTAATTAAAAATTTTAAAAATGGCTTTGGAAAAAGAATTTGTTGCAGAATTAGATTTAAAAACAGCTGAATAAGCAGAATTAAACACCTATTATTCTTTTTCAAAATATTAATGAGTAAATTGTTGTAAAACAATCCAATTTTATACACTTGGAATTTTTGTCCTTCCGTTATCTTAAAAAAACATCATATTTTTGGGCATAATATAACAATTTCTAAAAACTGCACTGCAATTTATAATAATTGAACTCTCCTTTAAGTGTTCTAATTTTTCTAGATTTTTCTTTTTTACGGTTTAGCTGAACTTTTAATAAAAAGGTGTAAGTGTGGTATACCACTTCCAAAAAACGTCCTTCCGTTACCATTACTAAAATTTAAATTTTTAAAAAAGTTATAAAGTGCTAAATTCTAGATTTTGCATTTTTAATAAAATGCAGTAAAGTGTATAAAAGTCTACCTATCAGTTATTTGAAATAAAATATATTTTTAAAATTATAACCATAAGTTGTTGTACAAACTGGCCTTCCGTTACCGCCGGAATTCACCTTCAATACTGTTATTAGTTTATAAGTTATTTAATATTATAGTCGTCGTTGATAAAATTTCGCTTACAAGTAATTTTGTCCGTCGGTTTTCTGAAACACTATTAAGAGGAGAGATCCAATTTTTATAGGGAGTGTACAAATAGGTTTGAACTGGAAATCCAAGTAAGCATTTTTTAAAATTCGAATTAGTTTTGGATTTATAAATTTTTTAAACATTTAAACACGCTCCACTTTTTGAAGTTTTTTCACATATATTTTTGAAATGTGATTTCTAAATTGCTATAAGTCATTTAAAATTACATATTCTCTTATTAATAGGGATGAAACGGATATCCGGTATCCGGCCTATCCGGCTGATTTTTAACTATCTGATATCCGGAAATAAAGTGCCGGATATCCGGATGAATAAAACATCGAAGATTTTTTTTGTGGCGGTTATCTTTGCTAAGAATATGGTATTTAAGTATTTTCCTGAAAATTCTACCAATGTATTAACAGTGTGCAGATTCTCCCTTGAATTTTTCTCGTTTTTAACTTTAAAATTCTATTAATTTTTTTTTAACGAATCATTATGGTGGAAGGTCATAACATCTCACAACTAATAAGTTAAAATAAAAATAAATTTCTCAAAAGTTAGAGCAAACTTGAGTTTTTATGTTTGGAATGAAAGAGCATATGGTAAAAATACAATTATTCAGAAATTGAGTTTAAAGTGTACAAAATATACGCCCATTGGCTAGCAGCATCCTAGACTAACCCTTTGTAAATAAAAAAGTTTTTTGAATGTTTATTCAATCTTGGTATCACCTTAAGGGTAAGTAATTGGGGAATATTATAGAAAAAAAAATATTTCGTAATTTTTGACCGATTTCCGTACTTTGTAGTGTGTATGAGAAGATATTTTCATAAAAAAGAAATTGCCGGATATCCGGTCGGATATCCGGCAAAATTCAGTTCGGATATCCGATATCCGGTTTGTAATGTGCGCCGGATATCCGATATCCGGCAAAACCACTATCCGGTTCATCCCTACTTATTAAAAAATATATATTAATGTTCGTTAAAACTTCCTCTTTCTGATGTTATAAAGATTATATTTCTATCTTTACAATTGAATTAGATATGGTCAATTAAGATAGGTATAAAAAATAGCGAAGAAGGATAAAAATGTCGGATATTTCGAGAAAATTTTAATTTGCGACTTTTTGTCTCATTGTTCCGCTTGCATCTCAAAAAGTAAATGTCCTAAAATTATGAAATTATGAAAGTTTATTAAGAAATGTTTGGGTAATAAGATGAATATATATATATATTTTCAATACCATCAGTAAATTAGACGTTATTTTATGTTAAAGTCATGATTTTAGAAAATTTTGAAAACAATTCATACAATTTTGTATACTTGTCTTCCAATTTTCAACAAAAAAATAAATAAAAAATTAGGGGTATAGATTAAACTATTGGCTACAAATGATCCAGAGCGTTTGTGAAATTTCGATTTAGTTTTGTAGTTATAAATTTTTAAATAATTGACGAAATGTCTGAAATAGTCGTCAGTTTTACGCGTATCTTCATAAAAGATAAATTAAAACTGCTCTAAGTAGGTAGTTCAAAAATATACTTTTTTCCCGTTAAAAAAATATATTTATATTCGTAAAATCTTCCTTTCTTGAATGGTATCAATACTGAAATACTATCTTAAAAAATAAATTAGATGTAACTATTTATGTGAAGTACTATAATTATTATTAAAAGATATTCCGGAGCAAAATGCCAACATGTATGTAAATCCAAATCCCGTAGCTTAATATATATTTTAACGGGGAATTATTATTAGCGCCAATTCTCAATAATCTTACTTTATATAAGTAAAAGTTGGCGTATTAGGCTTATTTATGCTTGGCGCGTTTATGCTGTTGTTTGTTTACACATGTTTCGCTTTTCAATGAGTAGAAACAATTGCGTTAAAGCAGTTCTACATTTGAGTTTTTCCAGTTATCGGGCCCACCACAACGGCGGCAACGGGAAGAAGGGATTTGGGGGAAGAACCCCCCCCCCCCCCCCCTGTAAACTTGAAACCTTAAAAGTTGAGGATTTCGAGTTTTAAAATTTCCTGAGTTGGGGAAATTTATGCCTCAGGAAAATTAATATTATTAGCAAATGAAAGCGACGGAAGATTAGAAATTGCCCAGCTTGTATTAAGATGAAACTTAAATTAGACCTCAAAACAGAACACTGCATTGCAACATGCGTTAATAAATTCAATACTTTTGTAGCGGTGTTACAACACCAGTAACGCAAAAATACCGACGCCGAAACGTCCGTCGTCAATGACCCAGAGTGTAGCTCTGATGCGGCGTCGTTCAATCAAACCAAACCAACTCGATTAAAATATTATCCGACGCGCGTCGGAAGGAAGAAGGAGAGATGCAACTCAACGCCGCTCCGTTCCGTTTGGAGAAGAACAACAACAAGTCGTTCGACATTCGTACTTTGGTTTTCTTAGCATTGTTTTGTTAAGTCAGATAGGATTGACGAACTTGTTCTTCATTTCTTGTAAATGTTTGTCTAGTGTGTGAATAAATACCAAATAGCGCTACAAAGTGGTGACCCCGGACGTCGGACATTATGGCAGACGAGAAGGACAAAAATAATCCAGATGGTCCAACCGAAACCGAAAATAATGCAAGTAAGCCTGTTACCTCAGCTACAGCTACAGAAATGACACCGGCTGTATCTCGTGTTGCGTTCAAAGCACCTCCATTCTGGAAGCAAAATCCTAAATTATATTTTGCACAAATTGAGAGCCAGTTCGTCATAGCTGGGATCAACGTTGATGAAACGAAATACCATCACGTGGTAGCTGCCATAGAAACGGATGTCATAGCACAGATTAGCGACATTATCTTGAACCCACCTAAAGACCGGAAGTACGAAGCACTAAAGATTCGTCTAATAGAGCAGTTTCAAGATTCCGAAACACATTGGCTGAAACTACTTCTACAGGAGCTTCAACTGGGAGATGATCGACCAACACAACTCCTTCGTAAGATGCGAGACCTGTCTCCAAAAGTGCCTGAAGATCTCCTGAGGAACCTATGGTTACAGCGTTTGCCCACAGCTGTGCAACAGATCTTAGCAGTTAGCTCCGGAGATTTAGACGTGTTGGCTAAGATGGCTGACAAGGTGCAAGAAGTTACAGACACGTCATCCATCCACTTGATAGAAAAGTCTGAAAACCGATGCAATGACTGCTACACGCTTCGTTTGCAAGTTGAAAATCTCTCCAAAGCTATCGAAGACCTCCAGGATACCAGACCATCTTGGAGAAGGCAATCCCGAAATCAGTCTCGTGGAAGATTCTCAAAAAGTCGTTCCAGTTCACGAAGCAGATTCGACCCTAGTGCTGGAATTTGCTGGTATCACTACAAGTTTGGAAGCAATGCAAAAAATTGCAACAAACCCTGTAAACAAGACCAGGAAAACTAGATGGGCCTTCGCTTGCGGCCACAGGCGAACATGGGCAACCTAAAAGGCTGTTTTTGACTGATAAATCGACAGGACTACGTTTCTTAATAGATACAGGGGCGGAAATCTCAGTAACACCCCGAAGTTTCCAAGAGAAAAATCGTCCTCCTGCAAAACTAAAGCTGTTTGCCGCCAACGGAACAAGTATTTCCACCTTTGGTGAAAAGCTCCTTACACTAGACCTCAACTTACGAAGAGCTTATACTTGGCCTTTCGTGATCGCATCAGTGACTCATCCGATCATTGGAGCCGATTTCTTAAAACACTTCAGTTTGCTCGTCGACATGAAAAATGGCTGTTTAATCGACACGAAAACCAGTAGAAAAACAGAAGCTCCAGCGATTGCTTCACCATGTGCCACAATCACGGTCCTTGCACAAGATTCGCCCTACAAAGATCTTTTACTACAATTTCCTGAAATAACCCAAGTAGAAAACAATCCCACAATCAAACATCAAGTTGAGCATCATATCGAAACAAATGGACCACCAGTCTTCTCAAGGGCAAGAAGACTCACACCTGAAAAGTTGATCATTGCCAAAAAAGAATTCCAGTATATGATCGATAAAGGAATATGCCGAACTTCAAAAAGTAACTGGGCATCTCCATTACACATGGTTCCCAAGAAAAATGGAGACTGGAGACCATGTGGGGATTACAGAAGGCTTAATGCAATTACGAAACCAGACAGGTATCCGATACCTCACATACAAGATGTGACCCAACAGCTCGAAGGAAAAACCATCTTTTCCACGATCGACCTTTTTAGAGCCTACCATCACATACCAGTAAGAGAGGAAGATATACAGAAAACGGCTGTCATCACACCATTTGGACTTTTCGAATTTCCATTTATGAGTTTTGGCCTATGCAATGCTGCACAAACGTTCCAAAGATTCATCCATTCCATTTTACAAGATCTCGATTTCTGCATGCCCTACATAGATGATGTCCTTGTATCATCTAAAAATGAAGAGGATCACATCAACCATCTGCGTATTATTTTCCAAAGATTTCAAGACTACGGAATACGCATCAACCCTTCAAAGTGTAATTTTGGTCAATCAGAAGTCAATTTTCTTGGATACAGGATTACAAGCAAGGGAACTCAACCAATTGCTGATAAAGTGTCCTCAATAGTAAATTTTCCCAAACCATGCACAATTCAAGAAATGAGAAGATTTTTGGCAATGATGAATTTCTACAGGCGTTTCTTACCTCATGCTTCTTCCATTCAAGCTCCATTATTTCACTATCTACAGGGTGCCAAGAAAAAGGACAAAAGACTCGTAATTTGGACGGAGGAAGCAGAAATGGCATTTCAAAAGAGCAAAGATGATTTAGCGGTTGCAACTACATTAGCCCACCCGTCGTCGTCAGAAAACATCTCTTTGGCAGTCGACGCATCCGAGACAGCAATCGGAGGGGTGCTGCAACAAAGTTCTGCCGATGGATTACAACCACTGGCATTCTTTTCCAAACAGCTATCCAATGCAGAAAAGAAGTACAGTGCCTATGATCGAGAGCTACTCGCAGTGTACGCAGCCATTAAGCATTTCCGCCACATGTTGGAAGGACGCCATTTCATTATCTTCACTGATCACAAACCTCTTACTTACGCTTTTCAGCAAAAACCTGAAAAAGCAAGCCCTCGACAACTGAGACATTTAGATTTTATTGGTCAATTCACCACCGACATACGACACATAAAAGGTGAAGAAAATATAGTGGCAGACACCCTATCAAGAATTTCGACAATCGAAACCCCTACTCCAATCGACTACAAAAAGATGGCCGAATCTCAGAAAACGGATACAGAGTTACAGGAATTACTGTCTTATCCAGAAAAGACGAGCCTGAAACTCCAACCCATGCACTATCAAGATTCGAATTTGTATTGTGACACCTCCACAGGAATACTTCGACCATTCGTACCCAGCAGTTTCCGCAAGATCGTTTTTAACTCATTCCACCGAATATCTCATCCAGGAATTAGATCAACACAGAAACTGCTGAGCACAAAATTTGTTTGGCCGTCAATGAGGAAAGATGTCACAACTTGGGCTAGATCCTGTATAGATTGCCAGCGCAATAAGGTCTCAAGACACATAACATCACCTTTAGGATCTTTCCAGCTTCCCTCTGAAAGGTTCGAACACATCCACATCGACATTGTTGGAAGACTACCACCATCAAGAGGATATTCTTATTGTCTAACTTGTATTGACCGATTCACAAGATGGCCCGAAGCGTACCCAATCGAAAACATCACTGCTGAAACAGTTGCACGTACCTTGTACGAAAATTGGATATGTCGTTTCGGAACTCCATCAAGGATAACCACGGATCAAGGTAGGCAGTTCGAATCAGCACTATTCAAATCCCTGGCTGCACTACTGGGCGTGGAGACTCTTCGAACCTCGCCATACAGACCGTCCGCCAACGGAATGATCGAGAGAATTCACAGAAGCCTGAAGTCCTCAATCAAGTGCCATGCTGACCAAGGATGGGCTGACGCACTTCCAACCGTATTGATGGGATGGCGAGCCACCTACAGAGAAGATCTGAACGCTACCCCAGCACAACTAACTTACGGAACCGACATCAAGTTGCCCGGTGAATTTTTTACAGAAAATAAAACCAAGACTGACCCGACTACATTTGTTGGTAAACTACAACATCTCATGCACAACATTCGACCAGTACCAGCATCCAATCATACTCGAGAAAAAGTTTTTATTCATAAAGATCTTCGAAATTGCACTCATGTTTTCGTTCGTCACGACGGAGTTCGCCGTGGACTACAATCACCTTATCAAGGGCCTTACAAAATTTTGTCAAAGTCGGACAAGTTATTTAAGTTGCAAATCAAGGATAAATCATCTTTCATTAGTATCGATAGGCTAAAGCCAGCGTTCATCCCATCTGAAGAAATGCAAGCACCAACGGTGGATAAACCACAAGCTCCAGTAACAACAACCCGATCCGGCAGGAAGGTGCGTTTTCGCGTGGATCCAAAAGGTCTACGTTAACACTGGAGGGGGAGTCCCTGTAGCGGTGTTACAACACCAGTAACGCAAAAATACCGACGCCGAAACGTCCGTCGTCAATGACCCAGAGTGTAGCTCTGATGCGGCGTCGTTCAATCAAACCAAACCAACTCGATTAAAATATTATCCGACGCGCGTCGGAAGGAAGAAGGAGAGATGCAACTCAACGCCGCTCCGTTCCGTTTGGAGAAGAACAACAACAAGTCGTTCGACATTCGTACTTTGGTTTTCTTAGCATTGTTTTGTTAAGTCAGATAGGATTGACGAACTTGTTCTTCATTTCTTGTAAATGTTTGTCTAGTGTGTGAATAAATACCAAATAGCGCTACACTTTCGAGAGAACTGTTTAATATTACATATAAAAAAGCTGACAAATGTCTATAAGTTGGAACTGGGAATTTTTTTAGCACTGTTGCGTTGTGAATTTCGAATCGTTAAGTGTGGTCTGGTTAATTAGCGTCGCACTAGAGCTGCACATTGAACTACTGGCGTTGGTTTGAGCAAAGCGCCCTTGATTGGTTATTGGTACGTATTTACTTACTACATCAAGGACGCTTTGGTTCGACGCCTTTCTCGAAGAAAAGACCCCGGAACAATGTCTCATATTTTTAACAATGGTCAGATAACGAGGACAACACTAGAGCTGGTACCCGACGTCCTTAAGTTGGGAATTTTGAATCGTTCAAGTTCGGAATTTCGGATCGTTAAGTTGGGAACTTTCTTGTCTCAATATCCCAAAAATAAATTTGTGTGACGGCACTGCCAGTAATAATTTATATAACTAAAAAAGTATTATTGTTAGGACACATTGTCATTGTCTAAACTGTATGAAGCCAGTATTGTTTGCGAAGCAAACTAAAGAGGATTGCGTAGCTATCCTCCGGGGGTTGGCGAAGCGTTAGCGGAGCAGGGGGCAGAGCCCCCTAATATTGTTAATAAAAGGAGTTTTTATTTTAAATGCTGTATGTAACTATTAATTTAATAAATGGGTATGTGTTTGTTTGTAAAGTGTGTTTAATATTTAAATAATTGGTACTTTAAATGATTAATATTTATAATCTAGCAATGATTAAACAGTGCATGAAAAAAAAACTGTGGATAACAAAGTAATACTGTTGCTGTGGTTCTGTCTTTAATCGTTGCTGTTATACTTGCTCATTAAAGGTATACCAATATAATAGATTAAGTTGCAGACAAACCTTACTCACTAAAATGTTGTCGCAGACTGTTAAGAAATCTTATACTACTGATCGGCCTATTTGAGCAGTCGATTACTGATCTTACGGGCAATCCTTTGAGTAGTTGATTAGGATGAAATGATTGCCTTAAGCCAAAATGAAATTACGACTAAAACATAACAATTATGGCGGAACAATTTTCAACCAACCACATGAAAATAAGATTTGGGGTTGCCATAAATCATGATATTGCTATGCAAGTTATTAATCAGGGTTGCCAAAATATAAATTTTATCGCACACCAAATGTCGCATTTGGAGGTGGCAACATACACTAGGAATTTACCCAGGTGTAGCATATAATTACTAGTTATATTCCTTTTCATAAAACAATTTATGATTTAATATTGGTATATTTTGTTAACTTTCAGTTAATCATGACACAAGGAAATTGTGAAGTGTGTAAAGAGAATGTTTCAAAATACAAGTGCCCAATATGCTTAATAAAATTGTAAGTATTTTGTGCATAATGATTTTTTGGTAAATATAAAGTTTTTTAATGTAAAATCTTTAGATTTATGATGTGAGGATGGATACAAAAGTTTGTGGGCTTGGAATATATGTCTTTCTTCTTAAATAGTATAAAATACTACTTTGAAAATCTTCCCACCTCAAACAGAACCAGTATTTTAATGTTTGAGGCAGCGGCAGTAATAGTGCTACAAGTCCACCCCCCACCAATAATCTGGAAACCTTAAAAGTTGGAAATTTCGAGTTTTAAAATCTTCAAGTTGGGAAAGTTTAGGCCAGAGGAAAATTAATATCATTAGCAAATCAAAGCGAGGGATAATTAAAAATTTCCAACTTGTAAAATTAAATTACACCTCTGAATGGACATTGCATTGGAACATGCGTGCAACAAATCAATACTTTGAGAGAACTGCTTAATATTACTCAATCTATAAAAATGTTTTAAAATGTTGATAGTTGGAACTGGGAATTTTTAGCACTGTTGAGTTGGGAATTTCAATCGTTAAGTTTGGTTTGGTTAATTGATGTTGCACTAGAGCTGCATATTGGGCTAAAGTATTCGGGTCCCATCTCGAAGGAAAGAGCCGTGAACAATGCCTCTTAGTTTTGAACCATTATTAGATAACGAGGACAGCACCTAAGCTGATACTCGAAGCCATCGAGTTAAGAATTTTGAATCGTTATGTTGGGAATTGCGAACCTTTCAAATTGGGAATTTCTAATTGTTAAGTTGGGAAATATAATTATTTTTTTATAATTCAATTTATAAGTTTTATTATAATTCATTATTTATTTTTCTTATTTTTTAGTCTAATAACAAAATTCTATTGAATAAAACAGGTATTCAATCATCTGATTTCTTTAAACGATTAAGAACTGTTTGGGTTTAAGATCACATATGCACTAATTTTTTTTATTCGCAAAATCCAAGTGCAGTTTTAGTAATATTTAAAAAATTTACTATATAAGATAATTTAATTTTTTTTGGTACATTATGAATACATCCCAAATGTTATTATTGTCCTAACATATTTTGTTCTTATTTAGTTACTTACATGGAAATATTTTGTACTTGTAATTTGTGCACTTTATGATAACATTTGTAGCATGTAGGCTCTTGAATGTTAGGTATCTATCATTGCTTGTTTAGCATCAAGATTAGCATCTGACTTAAGTTTTACATGTTTATGTATAAGTATGGTTATAAAGTGTGTATTAAAATATCTAATTTAAACTTTTGTAAATAAATTAAAAGGTTTAGCTAATAGTTATTATTATTTTCATTTTAGTTGTTCAGTAGTATGCTTCAAAAATCACAAGGAGAGTGACACGTGTATAAAACCTGAACCAGTTGATCAGAAACCTTCAGATGGTATGAATACTTTGAAATTTGAAAACTTTTACCATATTACTGGAATATTTTTTTTAAAAATATATGTATTTTAATTAAAGTAAAGTTATTTAAATATCAACCTTTATTACAAGTCAAAGGTTGTAAAATGCAAAATACAGCCATTAAATAAAAAAAATTTTAGAAACATGTTTAGAAATCGAAACTTTTATTTACAAATTTTAATTTAAAAAGGGAAAAAAAAATTGTGTAATCTATTAAGCAAAAAAAATATATATATAAACATAGTAAAATGCTTAAAATTAACAATACTATCCTAAAATTCTTACTATTCTACTACTATGTTTTGTATTCTTAATCTTATAGAATGTGATTATAATTCAGGGTTGCCAATGTGTAAGAGATAGTTTTAGTAGGACTCCAAAAAAGGAGACTTCAAAATAGTTATATTTTGTCCCAAGACTTTAGTTTCGAATTGTTGAATGTTGTTAATCCATTAAAATATTATTGCAGACAAACAGTTTGTTTTAAAATTTACTCTATTTTTTATATCTAACAATTAAAAAAATATAAAATAAAGTAAACTTAAATTAATTGCATTTTATTATAATTTAGCATTTGATTGAATTTGGTAACATTTTTGTTTAGACGAATGAAACATGAAGTAGATGCAATAATGTAATAATTATTTTCTACTTATAAGAAAAAGTGGTAGTCAAAAACCTCAATACATTTCCTTTAAAACTACCTTTTTGCAAATCTCTGTAAAATTTTAAAACTATATTGTTTGAGTACTTTAAAAAAAAAGTTTTACCACCACTGCTTTTCTTAACTTGAATATCTAACCGATATCAGAATCTATTTTAATGTTATGAATATTTTTTGGTAAGCAATATACATACTAAATAAAAAGTTTGCATAGGAGTTTTACCATAGCATTATTTACCTGAATGAGGTCTAGTTCTATCGTAAGAATGCAACCAATGATCCACAACATATTTGTGCATAGCTACTGCAATTAGTGCTACAAATTTAGTAGAAACTTTACTTTATTTTTTTATTTAAACTGAAGTGGATAATTGGTCATTATTTTAATCTGAATATGTTATGATTTACAATTTAACTAATACTTTGCAAAATAGTATTGCGAATGAAATCTATAAACTAATTCATTTGTTGATAAATTGTATTTTAATTTGATCATATTTCTGTGTTGATTATTGCATTTTTATGATTGATATATTCAATTTTTAATTATATGTTTGTGAATATTGTTACAGCTCAAGAACCAGTTTATGCATTCGAAACAGAAGACACAGTGAGAACAGAAAAATTGAATTTACTAGGTAAGAACCAATGTAAAAAATATTGTTGTTGTTTTTGTTAGTTTACAAATGAAGCTTTATAAATATATTAATAATTAAAGCCACACAGTATACATTTATGGGCAAACTATTAAAAGTCCATATCTAAACTGAATTGATTAGTTGTATGATAGCCCTGTGTGCTTGGTTTAGTTGTGTTTTGGATGTTATTCTTATATATTTGTTAGGTAGAATATAAAATGTTTGTTAGGAATTTTATTGTTTGCTCGCATATTTCAACAAAAGTAAAATTAAGAAAGTTATTTTTTATATAATTATTTAAGTATTTTTATTTTGAAAAAGTTATGAGCTTGTTCTGGTCTTTGAGGCAAAGATTCAGCCTAAATATTTTAAAATCCTTGTTATATTTCTCTTTAATACCAAATTTTTAAAATTATTGTCAAAATGATAAAAAAAAGTTTATTAAATATATATATATGAAAGATACGTTCCACCCCCTTGTAAACCCCTTTTTAATTCATCACCTTTTATACCCAGTCCATTTAATTTATTTAAATTTCATCCCATGTTAATTCACACCTATAAAGATTCTACTTCAATTTATATTCCGTCCTTGGGAACACATTATTCCTAACCACCAAAAGCTCCCTCTCTCCAATTCTCGATTCCCCATGATTTCATTCCATTCCGCAATCCATTCTTATGCAGTTTCTGCTGACCACAGCAATATTACTCTAATAAACCATAACATTCCTTGTCCACTTTTGTTCCATTCCCATGGGGATTTCAAAGGTTCCCACAGCTAATTTATCCCCATGGCTAATGTCCCCAACTTGCACTCTCTGGTAATCATTCCTAAATTTCCCTGTGGTTCCCCTTGTTTAAATATCAATTTTCCCCATCGAGAGACCATTCCCTCTTTATCTCTTGTCCTGCACACTTTAGTCACTCAGGGTTCTGAAGAATATTAAAGTTTATTAATTGTTACTTAGGCTATTATTCACTTTATACATAAATACCCTCATTGTCAAGGCAGTTTATTTCATATGTAGTATGTGTGAAGCTTTTGTTGTTAAAAAAAATAAGCAAATACTTTTTTTATAATTTAATTTTACTTGATGTAGGATTGGATAAAAAAGTCCGAGGAGATCTTGAAAATCGACATTTACGGCAGTTGCTAGAGCACCTTAATGCTTCACGAAATCCAGATAAAGATATTGAGGAAGCTATGAAAGAGCCTATATTTTCAGAATTTGTTACACATTGCCTAAAAGTTGTAGATGATGAACATTAATTAGTACAAGTTACTAAAAACAATGTACATATGTATATGTGGAAAAGATCCGTTCAATAAATGTGGTATGTTTTTTTTTAATTGTTAAGTTTTAATTTGTAAAAAAATATAAAACAGTCTAGTGTTTCGAAAAAAATGCAGCATTTTAAGTATTAAAAATAATCTAGTAGAGTGCTTTAACTGATATAATAAAAGTAGTTATTTTGTATTGTTTAGTTATTGTAAAAAGCCTTTTCTGTTCTGTTAAAAGAAAAGCCACCTCATCTTTATTTAAAAATTGACTTTTATTGTAAACAAAAACTTCTTATGTAGCATAACTTGCACTTCAGTAGCATTGTCCATCTTCCTACTTCAACATACTTTCGTCCGATTCCAAGCCAGCTAAAGTCTCAAACTAATCTCAGCAGTGGGATACCTCGTTCATTCTGTTGCTGTTGCTTATTTCTTTGTCAGAACATGTGCTGCCCTTGTTGCTATCGTTGCTGGCACTCCGCTGGTAGATGGGGTTTCCCCTGCTGGTCGTGTTGGATCCCGGGGTACCTGGGGGTCCAGCCCCATGAATGCTGGTGAATCGCCCGAGGAGGCCGTCGTTCTTCATGTTCATTTCCCCTCGCATGAAGCGCTCCAGTTTGTCCACACATGCGTCTTGGTAGTCGTGAATCCATCTGAGTTAGAAATTGAGAGTTGATAAGAGTTTTTGTGTGATGAAGGGATTTAAAAATAAGATAGCCAAAAAACATTAAACATTTCGGTAGTATATAATTTATAATAACCAGCTAATTAGCAAATAGTTTGAAGTAATTCGTGATTGTGTCTTGTTTAATACTATGCTTTCATCAGATTGATGGTAATTTGGAAAATATGGATTTAAATTTTGTGTAAAGTGAATTGATTTTAAAGATACATCATTTACATTTAAGAGTAAACAAATATATCTCTGTTTTCGCTAATATATTATCATACTGTGATATTAGGAGTTTTGTTTTATATCTCCAGTAAGAGAAGTAGAAACCAGTAAGAGACCTTTACCAAAATTATAGAATTTTTTCAGAAAATGTTTTCGAAATGTGGCAGCTTTATAATTCAAGCTGCTTTCACTATTGTATTTGTAAATTGCAAAAATATTTAATATTCCTTAAAAAAAGGAACATTATATATGTAATTAGTAATATTTTAAAAAGTTTCATAGATATATTTTTAAATTTAATAAAATTGCAATATATTAAAAACATGACATTTCAAAGCATAAAAAAAGTTTCAAAGCAACAAAAACAGAACTATGTTTTTCAGATTGAAATTCTTATATTTTTTATTTAATTGGAAAGTATTTGAACAAGTCCTATGGGAATATGTATAAATATATTAAAACATTTTATACAAAAGTATAATTTAACACATTATGAATATAATTAAAATGCATTATTAATATACAATTACATTTCTTTACTATGGTTCAATTTTTTAATTATAGATATTTTTGATTTTTAGTGATTGGGTTGGAACTAAAGCAGAGTTACATATTTTATTTTTTGGCAGTTGATTTGCTTTTAAAAATTTAAAGTATCTTAATTTTCTGACAGAATTTGATGATTTTTTATTATCCTTTCAATATTTTAGAATTTAAAAGTGTGCAACCACTTTTTTTAAGACACCTTTTATAATAAATTTATTTCTTGCATATAATGATATAAAAGAACAGGTTTTTAAAGATATATTACCTGACACCATTAAAATAGCAGACAGCTCTCATGTCCTCAGGCAAGGTTTCTGGTTCCGGCCATTGAAAGTTGTCTAATATTGGAATGATATTGCATTGACTTTGTAGTGCCTCCACTATTTCCTACAACATAATGATATAGTAGTTAATATATATTTTTTCATTTAAAGGACTAACTTTTTTAGTCACATGCCGAACTATTAACTTATTTATATGTATAAAAGATAACTAAATAGTTGGGTTTCATCATTATTAAATTTCATGTAACTGTATTAGACTTTTTGGTATGGGAGTTTTATCAAATTTGAAGAAACTAATATCAATTACTTCAGCGTTCGTACTGACTAATAAATAAAGTACAGCATTTATCGAAATTCAGTTACCAGATAATTAATGATATATTTTCAGTCTTATTGCAAATATTTTTTATGTGATCATTTTTACACAACGTGTGTTATAAAGATACATAATAAAAAGTTGATTAAAAAAAGGGGGAAGGCCATATTCTATCGATTCTTTTGACTTTTCCCAGATTAAATATTTTACAAGATAAATGCATTTCATTTATGCAGTAACTGATAGCATCTAGTTATAACATCATTCGATAAAATTATATTCTATGTAAATGTCTTTTTAAAAATTCATATTTCTTAAAATGAAAATGACTTTTTAAATGCTAATACAAATATATAATTATCGTTGTTTCCAAATGTGAAATTAAATGCAAACACTTTGAGTTGAGTAATCAGTTAATATACTTTGATAAAAAGACCCCTTCGATGAACAGGAAATTGACTTACAGTTACAAAATATACATAAAAAATATTTCACTTCTTACTTTATGAACCCAATCCTTGCATTCTGTGTCGTTCATACACCTTTCCAAGGCATTGGGCGTCAAAACGAGAAGAAAGTGTTTGGCTTGGCGAATGCTGTTCAGCAAATTGTTGTCGAACTTTCCTGCCTCTAACCTTTCAACATCTATGAACACGCTGAACCCTCTGAGTTGCAAGTGAACTTTCAATAGGCTAAAAAGGAAACAACCATAAACATATTTGGAAAATTTTATATGTAGAATTAAAAATTATCGAATGTTTTTTTTTTTTTTTGTATACTTAGCTTGTAACAATTGCAATAAAAAATAATTATTATTAAAAAATGTAGATTATAAGTCATAGGTTATTTAAAAAAAAAAGTGTTTCCTTTTCAATTTTTAGGGTCTTGTAAATATGTGACGATTGTGAACAAAATTTTCTATGTGATGATTGTAATCAAAATTTTAAAAGGTTTCTCAATGCTTCTGTCGTTAAAGCAACTTTTGGGTATTATCGCTTTGTTTATTTGGGATTTATAAATTACAGGTTTAGTCTTGTTATTTAAGGTTAACTGTGCACTGGAAACTATCGGCCATACAACAGAACTATTTAGTTGCATGCAATTGAAAAACTCAAATTTTATCCGCTAACTCAGCAACTATCAGACAAAATAACTTTTCTTTCGATACCACACTTTTTTTCTTTTTGGGTGGGAGTTGAAGGGAAAATTAGTGACTCTATGCGAGAGTTAGTGACTCTATGCGATCACTGGTCTCTATGCGAGACCAGTGATTCCCAATAAGCATTAAGCCACGGAGCCTTAGCTAAAACTAAAATAGGACCGGGGACCCCTTTCTTCATATATGCTCATAGAAGTTCAACTCCCCACCCATACCTTTCATCTAGGCATGTAAATGTTTAAATATAAACATGAAGGGGAAAAAATCTAAATTTTATATAATATAGACACATATTTACACCATAATCAGAAGTTTAATTACTGTTTAGTCTCTTACTTGTACATTTAATACATTTTAATTGTACATGAAAACCTTTTATAGAAACTGGTAAAAAAAATTTCCTAGTGACTCCCCTAATATCGACCCACGGACCACATTTTGAAAACCACTGTGTTATAGAATTACTTTGAATTTAGAAGAATGAAGAATTACTATAGAATTTACACAATATTAAAATATATATGTATTTTTAATAAATAATAGAATTTTTTTTTAGGAATTTTTTTTAATTACCTAACGAAGTTCATTTAAATTGTTTAAAAAAGTTCATTTTTTAAATTCGTTTTAAATCGATGTAGTAAAGTTTTCATATCGAAATACCTGCTTACCTGGCCAATTGTGAACCATTTGATCTTCGGTAGCTAACGAAGACATCGAGGCTTTTCTGTTTGTCATCTTCCTCTTCAGCGTCTTCGCTTTGTTGGGCCAAACCTTCAAAAAAGTTCAGAATAGTGATTTTAAGTATAAAATGAGAATTCTTATTAGATTTATAAATGTTTAGAACATTTTATTTGTAAGTTCGTCGCTCTTTTAAACACGAGTGGACAGGGCCGGGCTTAGGATGCTGTAGCCTAGGGGGCCGCACCGCAAACTAAATATAAAAAAAACGATTCAACTTGCGGAAAAAGTTATTTGGAAAGATTGTAATCCAAATCCTAATGAAAATAATAAACTACAATATTTTCATGAGGTAGAAAAATTATATTTTCTCAACAGAGTTGTACAATTTAAATATACCCTAATACTTTTATGTTCTTTAAAAAAAAATGTTTAATTTGTGATAATTACAATGGCATTGTTTTACTTTTTTATTTGAAAATCAGTTGATTTTTTTTTTGTATTTTTATTTTGCTTAGAACCATTTGAGGATAATAAAAATACGAGTGCATTATTTTACCATCATTTTCATAGATTCCAGAATGCCATATTACTTTGAGATTCCTTGAAACCGTTGACACTTTGTACATATTGGATATTTACAAAAAAACAGTGCATCCTAATCACGACATATTCAGCCTATGAGCCCACTAACTCTAAATCCGACTTTACGAGTGGAGGAATTCACAGATAAGCTACAGACTAAAAGATGAAAGAAGGTAATATTTTTCTTTGCCTTATAATGGTAGTAAACGCAGAGAGTAACACTTAGGTTTCCAAGACCCGCGAGCTTCTTCTACACCCCCCTTCCAATCCCCTTTAATTTCATGTATAAAATAGGTTTAAAAACAGAGTTACCGATAGGAATAAAATTAAACCGTTGTAATAAAACAATATTTTAATTACTTTCTTTCCAGGTATATTTTAAATTTAATTATACCGATATGAAACGTAAATAAATGTTTTATGGGAGTCGAATTTTTAAAAAAAGAATTTGACAAGAATATTGGTCACAACGAAGTATCAATCGGGGAAGGTAACAGAAACTGTCCTCTAATGCAGTAAAGGTAGTTATTTTCTAACATTAGCATAACACAAAATTGTGTTGTCTTGTAAAACAGAATTGAAATGATGGGGTGAGAAGCCAAGGGCTACAAGTGGCAATTTAATCTTTTTATGAAACGCAGGTTAAAACAAAACAACATTGATTCTTGAAATACGCCGCTAGATCTTAGCACGTGACAGACATTTACTTGTATCTCTTTGCCATCAACATTTCATATGTATTAACTATTAATAACTTCGCTTCACGCTATTTTTTTTAAGTCACTATCGCACCCCTTGGCTTAACACTCCCTCAAATAAAAGAATGACAAATTTAATATTTGATCACAGTGACGTTCATATTTCTTTCTATTATATTTATTTATTCCATTGTAGTAATTGAGAGATTTTTCATGTTCCATTGTACTAATTGAATATATATCAACCTACCTTACAACGTTATTATATACCTAAGGAAATAAATCGACAAATTAACGGCTACTGCATACCTCTGATAGCGTGTGCTATCCTCAGCCTATGAATGCTGTTATCGATGCCGCAGTCTTGAGACAAGTGGTCGTCGGATATGTATTTCAGAGTATCCTTCTGGATGCCCGAGTGCAGCATTTGGTAGGTGTATTGGGAGAACTCTTGACCCAAGCCCTGTAGAACCAGGTTCAAATAGGTGGAGTCGCAGGATGTGTAGTCTGCCATTCTCTTCAGCTGGCTAAGTTCCCTTAAGAACCTGCAATGAAAATGTCATATATTTTCTGATTTTTTTAAAAATATATCTTTGAAAATACGAGTACCAACAGGTCTTAAACGAAAATCAGTTAGCTGGGAACTTATTTACTGACCACCAAACAAACAATATTTTTTTCTAGCGTAGTATAATTATTATTTTTTAATTAACCTTTTTTTTGGCTAACCTTTTTTTTGTCTTGTTTAAAAACAGCAACTTACACATAGTACAACTTTTTGTTTATTGTGACCTCCCTACTAAGCTTGTTTCCAAATCACCAATTTATAGACTCGAAACAGGACCATTATTCGGTCCTGGATTCGAAAAGAAAATTTAAATAAGTATATAAAAGAAGGCTTTATCAAAATATTTTCTGGATGCCATATATATTTGTAACTTTTTGTTTGTAGGATTTTAATTCTTTATAAACATTGACTAAAATTTACAATGATGACGGTTTACGCAAAACAGCATGTATATATAACAGTTTAGCAAACTTACCTTTTTCTTAAGATTCCATTCGTTATACCTATGTCCTCTTTTAACATGTCTTCTGTTAGCTGTAGTAAAAGGTCGCCATCCACTCGACTGTTTTTAAACTCATTCGTATAAGCATCGAAACCAATCTGAAAAAAAAAGGGGGAGGTGTTGGAATATACAAAATGCTGTTTCTATATGGGCCACGATGCCTGCCAACTGGTCTTAGTCACAAAAATCTAAAACGGAACTAACATATTTTCCATTACCAGGCACTGAGCTAGAAGAACTAGAACTAGAGCGAGGACTAAACGTGGCCGACCACTGTACTCCTTTTTGAGCGAAGGTAGAAAATATAGTCCTTTCGCATAAGTTTGCATAGATTTAAAAATGCATTTCTGGCTTTCAAAAATACATTAAATGTTGCACATTCAATGTTTTTCATACCTACTTACAAGAAAAAGGAGACAAAAGGCAACCAAAGAAAACAGTTTTAAACATTTCTGTGACGTCACGTGGGACTCCCCCATAGTAAAGGACGAACGTTTTTCAACCTTTCTTCCGAATTATATGCATCCGCGCGGCACGGGAAGTATATTGTCGCTCAATGGAAGTCCTCGCTCAAGTGCTTATAGTTCATATTACATTCTATAGCTTAGTGTTGCTAGGCAACTAGATCTACCATTTGGCTAAGTGGTGTGGCTCCAAGTTCGATAGTTGTCTAATAATGAGTTGAATGCATTCCACTTAACATTATAGCCAAGGCGATTTGCAAACTTTAAACTCTTTTATCACGGAACTCTGTTTCTGGAGTTATACCACTTAGCAGCCAACCCGTCCATGTATTATTTAAATTTCATATGTTCCTTCCTAATCAGGAAGAATAGGCATATTGTTTAAAATTGCCAAGATACATATACTTTTTATATTTCTGTAAAAAAAGTTTTTAAATCGATATTATAAAACGTTAATTTTGATGCATGTATACTTTGGAAGAAAAAAGGCTTATGGAGGAGATTTGATTAAATTGTTAAAATTTGTTATATACAAATATATATTAAGGATTTGATTTAAATATGGGGGATAGAATGGTAGGTGACGTAGACTGTCTTGAGCTTGTTGTTGGCTATCAATACTTGTATTTGTTGTTTTAAGAAAATTGGTTTTCCTTTTTTTATTCAAACGTTCTTTTGAATTATTATTTTGGGTTCCTTTCATTAATATTGGGTTAGTTTTTACAATTTTATACATAAATATGTTAAAATAATTACTATATATTTCGTTTATTATCTATGTCCAATTCTATATTCGCTTCTGTGACTATGCTGATTTAGCTGAAAACTATAAATGTAGATTCTGTCCTTAAATCCCTTAAACACAGATTTTTTTTTTAAATTCTCTAAGAATTGTTTCATGAGACCTATTCTCAGGCACGGTTCAAGGAATTTTAAAAACACAAGCGAACATGAATTTAGCGCCCTTATTTGTATAAATAATGTTTTAAGCCAATTCTGCAACTTAGGGTCATTTTATATTCATTCTTTATTCTAATTCATTATTCATATTTGAATTCTCTATCTTTGTTACCTAAAAACTAAGTTGGTAATTAAGGTGCAATATTTGGAGGAAATCACTATTATGAGGCTCAAGAGTGCGTTTACAGATAATAAAATAAAATCCAAGGTATATAACCTCTATAGAGTCATATACAAGTTAGAAAAATTAACATTAAAGTAATTATTTTAATTGGAATAAAAAATATAAATCAAGAAAATGTTTCCAATATTGACAATAAATTTCCATCTCAAATTATTTATGCTTTCGCAAACATTTGGTGTCCACCTTACTCCAGCGCCTCAAGTGGCTGCTTGGGCCTTAAGCCTCCCCTGCCTATTCTTGTTTGATCAATTTCTTAATAGTGCCAAACAAACCATTTTATTTCATGACTACTTCCAGCAAAAAAAGTCAGCATGAAACCTTCATCAATATTGTCAAATTGAAGGTTTTATAAAGGATATTGAAACAAAAAACTGCAGTTTCTTTGGCGTTTTTAATTTTCCTGCATAAAACCTTTAAAATATCTGCATTTTCCCTTCATGATTAAAAATTGAAGGTTTTTTGTAGGTTTTTATGAAGGACATTGAAACAAAAACCTTTTATTTTATAGATCTTCAAAAAACCTGCAGTTTTTCTGCATAAAACCTTCAATTTCAAAATTTTGATGAAGGTTTTATGCTGACCTTTATTGCTGGGCTTATCTTAGAAGACTTAAAAACTCGCAATATGCTACCAATATTTTTATGACAGTACTTTCCACACGATTAATTCTCTATATCCGTCATTTGGATAGTCATCTTGTTCTGATCTTGAAAGCGCTGCACTGTCACACACACGAAGTTAATTCTCCCCACGTGTATGTCAAAGAGCAATTTCGAACCCTGCTTTATTAAGTCACGCTCTCAACGACCGGCGGGTTGAAAGACCAGACCCTCGGCTCAATATCTCAATGAAGACCCTTTTTTTTTATTGGTGGGAGCTCGTAAATCTTCGTTAAATCCTGGAGAAATGCCCACTTAAGTCGTAATATGCCGCACACATAACACAGTTTTCCTTTTAACAATGGCTCAAGGTTACACTGAACTGTCTCATGGGGACAAAGACGAAAAAAATAATAATAATATTTTTTTTTGTGGTATCCAAATGGAACATAAATTGTTCGGGTGCACTGAGTACCTATTTAAGTCACGAGGCTTTACAAGATCTGGGAAACCTTTATATGCGAGCTATAAAATAAATGTAGGAGACTCTACTGTGCTCTACAGCTGGCGTTAATTATGCAGAAGGTTTATATGTAATTTAAACTAAATGTGTTTTAACAATTCGGTCTGCTTTATGGTTGTGAGATAAGCTTTATTTCTACTTCCTACGTGCGGTATCTCAATTATTGTTATTGCAACTCCCACACATTGATGTTCCTTCAAAACCATTTGAATTATACAATTTGAAAATACACTTTTTCCGTGAGAGTTGTTTTGCTAAGAGCGTTTTAAGTATGATATAAAAATATAACGATTTTTATTGTAGCTCTATGTTTTCCCATAAAAGGGAAGGTAATATGATTTGGCCTGGACAGGTTGAAAAAAATATACATTTTAAGTGCAGCACTTATGCCCCAATTGAATTTTAAATATGTATATTTTAGCCTTATAGTGAAATCGACAAATCGTCGCTTACCACTCCATATAATTTTCATACAAATGGTTTAAACTGGCAACTAGTCTAATGGATTAATAGTTCTTTGCAATTTAATCACACACTCAATACGATTCGTCGATTAGAACTGAAGTTACAGATGTTAAACAGACCAGATGTATGTCCGAAATTTTACTCAACCCCCTCTCCTCACACACACACATGATACAAAGGTCATAAGGGTAAGGGTTGTGGATTAATGGTCGATCTGTTGACGCGGTTCACTTTTCCCTACATGATGGTAAGTTGTTTATCCTTGTAGGGAGCTACACTTTTCATTTATGTTTATACCAATACCGTTATACCTGGACTGACTTTAATGGCGTATTTACGTCAAAAATATGTAATTTTAATAATGAAGCGAAATTTATAAATGCGTTTGAGGTGTTAATATATTGTTGAATTTTTTTAAAGTAGCAATGCAATTTAAATGTAATATTAAAAAAAAAAATAACGTAAAGTTTTTCTTTACCTGTTTAACCCATTCCCAGACATCCACTTCAGTCCACAAGGGAACTTGTTGAGATAACTTGTGAGGTAGTTCTTCACCAATCAGCCGTAAAGCTTGGGCTGCGAACCTCGACGCTATAGCATTTGGTGAACTGGCCACTTTGCGCAATGCTCTCACAGCATCAACTTCTTGAAATATCTACATGTTTTTAAATAACTTAAATTAGGACAAAACTTTCAAAATGTTATTAAAGAAACGAAAACTATTAAAAAGTAATACTTTACTTGAGTATTTAATTGTCTTTTCTTTATCCCCGCTTCCATGGCAAAATGGAATGCAGCGAGACTCCTGGCTTCTTCTCTTTTACTTTCCAGAACATTCACCAATCTTTGTAGCCAATTTTTGGATTGTCCATGAACGTGCCCCACATGACTTTTGGCAAATTCTTCCGGACTGTGATTTGTCACAAAAGGTTCGACGAGGTCCAAAGTACCCGACTGTATCACAGCAGCCTCGATTTCCTTGTTGGCAACAAGCGAGGAGATGGCAAGGCAGGCGTAGTATTTGATATTATCGTCATTGTTGAAAGCTAGAGTGAACAACCAAACTGGCACTTTGTGTCTGATCATGGCCTCCTGGTTTTCGTGTCCACCGTAGAGCGAAAGATTGGCTAAGGCAGTGGCACAGTGCCGAAGCGTTTCCACATCAAAGAACCTGCATTTGTAGACGATGGCTTTCAAACCTCCTAGACGGATCACATCACTGCAGGTTTTTTCCGAGTGCTTAAAGAGATGCTCCAGTATTCCAGTGCCCACCCGAGAATACTTGTCTTGAGTTTTATTGCTGCAGGTAACGGCGACTCTGACAACTTTCTCCAAGCCGTTCTCAACAACGTAATTTCGGTTTTCCGTGGAAAGGCACTGTTCGAGAAGTTCTGCACTGCAGAATTGTACGTCTGCATTCTCCGAGCTGCAGTTGTCCACGATAATTTTAAGGCCGCCTTGCGCATTCAGAATATTGCACAGACTTATTCCAAGATCGTGTCCATGACTGGGGATAGCCCAAGCTTTTTTGACCAATTCACTCATTGTAGATAATAAAGTGGTAGATTCGTCGACTGAGCTGGCCGATTTGAGTTTTTCAACACACTTATACATTCTCGCCTCGAAACGATTTTTAGCACTTTCAACTTCAGAAGTAGGATGTACATCGCTACTGAGGATATGAATGTCTTCGTCAAGTCCTTGGTTGTTCAGCATATGTTGAGTCCCATTAAATCCGAATGGTTCAATTCCATTTGTAATGCCTCCAAAAGACATTCCCAAAGATGACATATTTCCAAAGTCAACTTGATGAATATTTTGACTTGTTAAAGACGATTTGCTGACCCCTAAAAAATAATTCAGCATACTTAATAAATATTTAAAAAAACGAAATTGTCTAAAAAAAATCAATGTTGTTTCTTAAATTGTTGATGCTTTCTAAATATAAATATTAAATTTAATGAAAAAATAAAAGTTCTGGTATTCATTTAAAAATGCGTTTCGAAGAGGGTAACGTTTTTACAAAAATTTAAAGGAAACTGGAACTATAATAAGATAAAAAATTACTGCTTAAATGTAAAATCAATATAATATCAAAACGTAGTATGCTGTTACTTACCGTATTCACAAATGAGTGTGGTAACGATTTAAATTTATTAATTTCTTAGTTTGAATCATTAAAAGCAGAATATATACCTTTTGACGAGAAGGTCATTTTGGCTGAAGATGACGAGGACATATTCTTTTCTGCTTGAACCATTCCTTGGGCAAACATGGTCTTTTCTTCCTGTTTTGCCAGAGCAACTTTTTCAGCAGTGAACTCGTCAGTGGACAACTTCATAGAGGCCGCGCTTGCCATCCTTTGCTGCTGCTGTATGCAGTCTGCTGTTTTCAGCTGTACGTGATCTTGACGGATTGCAGCTACCTGTAATAGTCAGTAAGAATAAGAATTTGTTATTATTTGAAGAGTACCAAGTATAACGCATTCACACATGAAGCTTTACAGAATCACTTTGAATTTCGTGAGGATAGGTAAAGAGGGGAAGCATAAAACAAGACTAATTTATCGTTTACATCCCTTTTGGATTCATTTCTTAATTTCCCAGCTATATAAACAACGAATGATTTTTGCTTGTTGTTCTGATTTTCAATAACGGCACAATTGGCAAATATGGAGCTGTTGACGAATATACTTTTTGTCGGTAGAAAATATGTAGAGTTGTACAATGTGACCAGTATTTTTTATCCTTCTTCTAATTAAAAAAAGAGAACTCAGATTATGCGAATTTATTTTAATTTGATGATATCCTGTTGAATAAAAGTTGATTAGGTCTGGCTTAGCAAATTAGTTGAACAAAACACTGTCTTGTTTTCGGTTTAACTTTTAAACTCCGGTGAGAACTCATTCATATTAATTCTGGACAGACCTCGAACTTTCAACAACGTCCCTGGAAATAATGAGTCTTCATAATTATTTTTATTATATAAATATTTTTTTTTTCAAATTCTCTATTACTTTTCATCTTATCTCATGCGATTTAAGAGAGTTAGTATTAAAGAAATTTTATTGAGGACCAATGCACTAGATTTCAATTTCTTAAATGCTTTATTCTGCATAAAAATATCTTAATAAAACTAGCTAAATGATCTGAAAATGTAGAGATTGTAAGACGTATTGAATTAAAAAGATTAGTTCAATTTGACAGCAAACCGAGTTTAAGATTAAGGTCACCAGCTATAATATTATGTGAACTGATAGTAATTTTATGCTGACGTAAAAATTAGAAATTGTAAACAACCGAATTTTAATTAAAATAAAAAATAATTATATAAAAAAAGAGATTGTGAGTTACGTTTATTTTTTCATGGCAGCTGCCAAAGAAGTGATTTAAAACATGTTTTGTGTGGGTCCAAGTAACCCCAGTTTAAGATACTACATCCATCCCTACTTTAACCCACTGATGCTCATAGACGTATATATACGTCCAGGAATCTCCAGTTTCTTCAGCAAACCCATTTTTTAAATTCTTAAAAATGCTCAATTTTACACTTTTTTTTTAATATATTGGTTTGAGGTACAACTTCAAAGCTATCTCTTTACAATTAATCGAAATATTTAAATTATATAAAAAAAAGCATACACACGAAAAATTATTGAAACTTTAAAAACATTAAAACAACCTTATAATCGCTTGAGCGTCAGTAGGTTTAGTAAACTTTCAAACCATCCAATTTTAATTAACAATTCATGATTCAAAATACAAGGCACAGTTCCCGGGTCTTTCCCTCGAGCGAACCGTCGCCAATAGCCCAATGTGCAGTTCTAGTGCTACTTTAATTAACCAAACCAAACCAATAAACAATTCCCAAAAATCAAGTGTACCTTCTCGGACGAAAATCCTTCAGCTTCCATCTTCTGCTTCATGGCCGCAGTAGCCGACTTCTCCTCGTAGCTCACATTCCCTGCCTGTAGCCTCTTCCTCTCGTGATTGGTGGCGGCCATCTTTTCCTGCGTGTAGCCGTCCGAGGTGCTCACCTTCATCTTGGACGAGGCGCTCACTCTCTTCTGCTCGTACTTCATCTCCTGAGGAGGTGACGAGGAGTCCCCTCGGATGTCCTCCTCGGACAAGGGCTCGTCCACGGACAGGGCCCTCTGTCCGAGGCTGGACGAGTTGCTCATCTTGAGGCGGGAGTCTGAGCTGGCGCTGGAGTTGCTGGTGACGCTCACGCTGCGGCAGAAGTTTCTGTTCTCCTGGAAGGGTTGAGAGAGTTGTTCGGTTTGGGTTGACTGTTAAAAATACATTCTCATATTTGACGAAACTTTTGTCGTTTATTTTTGACAAAATAGACGCCTGGTATACGTTCCGATTAAATATTTCGTCAAACTGGGGAAAATATTTTTTTTTTAAACGAAATTTATTTCGCCAGAAATGGGGACGACTTTAAATAATATAATAATTCAATGCCGACGACCTCTCGTACCAGAGTCCAACGTTCTATTCACTCGGTCAAGAAGATTGGATTGAATTATGACAATGAAAGAACCAAACATGAGCTGATGACACAGAAAAGGGCCGAAAAGGAATCTGAGTGGATGACTTTCGTTCATAATTTGAGGATACTCGTTTATTCAAAAGTCGCGTGATTCAATGGCGAGACGATTGTCAAATATAACGAAAGTAGCCTTGACAATCGCAGAATTCTCAAAAATGAAAGTATTAGTTTTGTGTGTTGTTTGTAGTTTTTTTTTGTGTGTGAAAATATTTTTGGCGCATACGTAGTGTGATATATATTGGAATTCACTGTAATACACAAGTCCAATAGCTTTTTTTAATTAAGTAAATTTTGCTAGATAAAGGGGGAATAGATAAACGGTAACACTGTAACTATTTTCATTTTTTGGGAATTAATTATATTATTTTTTTTAATATCAAATAGAGCGCATCTCAGCTTATAAAACTGTAGAGCTGCGGGTATGTCCGGGAGAGTCAAGTTATATGTATTCGTGGAATGTATGAGAATTTTTATGACTTATAAATTACCTTATAGAAAAATCCCTCAGTGGTATTTGTTAGTTTATTGACAATAAAACGGAATTTCGTTACCATTTAAGCAAGTATCGAGGATATCTGTGGATTTTGGAAATTTCATATTTACCAATATATGAGTGCAGGCTTTTGATATTTGAATTAAGAACAACATATGGACCGTGTTATGCAACAACTGGCTAACTCACAAATTGAAAAAAAATTCGTTTTCAACTTAAATGGAAGTTTAAGGTTTCACTTTCAATAATGAACAAATAAAATCAGTAGCGATAGTATATAACACCTACAATAGAAATGTAGCGAATTGTTTCAGCACATATTTTCTTATTGAGTGATCACCTTTAAAGCCAGTTTTCTCAAAATGAACATTGTGCGGGTTGACCGGTTGTTGCATAACGCGGACCATATATACTTCAGAAAACTACTCACCTGGAATATCTCGTTCTGCTGCTGAGCCTGTTGCTGCTGCTGCTTCAGCTCCTGCGTGGAGACCGCGTGCAGGATCTGCGCCTTCTTGCTCAGCAGGGAAGACGAAGAACTGCTGGACGAGCTGCTCTTCACCATCTTCTCGGAAGAGGCGTAAGAGGACGAAGAGGAGGCGTTGTTGATCTTGTTGATGATAGTCGCGGCGGACGCCTTCTTGTTGAAGTCCACGAGGGACCCCAGCTCGCCGTTGGTGGACATCATCTTGGCAGGATCGCTTGGGGATTCAGATGTCTGATCTGGCCCCTGCAATTCAAAGGGTCAAAAGATGAGTTGGTGAACATCAAGACCGATTTCATTACTTTGTGTAAAGGATTGAGAATCGTAGATTTTTATCGTATTGAAACCTTACACTTGAAGGCAGAGCCCTCGAAATTCTTGTAGAGTTGGTAAAATAACAAACCAAGTTGGCAAAGGTGTGAAATATTCGGCTTTATTTAATAGATGAAACTAAGAAGTTTCACTTTACAAAAAAGCCAAATGTTTCACAAGTTTGTCAACTAGGTTTGTGATTTTGTCAATAATACAGGAATTTAAAAACATTCTCATGATCTGCGTAAGCCTGAAGAATGTTGATCTAAATTATCGAGATGGCAACTACTCTATGACCATCATGACCAAGTGTCATGATTCATTGAATATAATAGCAGATCAATGAATGAACAGATCATTCATGGAATGCAGTTTTAACACATTCACTACTGTGTCTAAAAGGATGCAAGTCGACTATTGCATTTTACGTGTTATTACGAAGAACGATTAACGCACCTGTGCGCGACCGGCAGCGAACGTATTAATCATCGAATGTAATATCGATAAGCTATTATCAATGAATGAACGTTTGTGTCACTGAATGTGATAATGAGGCTAGGTAAATCATTGTAAAATACTGAAAAATTTTACTTCTGGTCGGGCCTTGAACCCTTCATAAGCCCTGCTGAAAGGCTTCAGGGTATGGACGATGACAGACTATATCGGGAGTGATTGTAGTTTGTTTATTATACGATACGTATGTATATGATTGTAATATGTTTATTATAAAATTGTGGACTGCTTTGTTGCATTGTTTCAGTCGTGTGTCGCCCATATTGCGTTTAAAACTTTGGGTTATCATAACATTTATTCTTGGCAAGTTGATTAATCGTAATTTAATTATTATTATTTTTACCATACACAAGTAAAATTTTCTTTAACAATAAAAAAAAATAAAACATTAATAAATTATTTATTCAAGAAGTTCTAAACCTTAAGTTATCCATCTTATATTATTCACAAAAAGTCAACAAAAATTTATGCCAATCATTTAACAAAATATAAAATTACAGTTATCAATCAAATATATCTGCAAGAAAAAAGTGTGATGCAAAGAAGTCCATAAATATATTAATAAGTTTTAGAAATATTTCAGGACATTTCAGAAAATAATTGTCCAATAAGACTCGACAGGGAGAGATAAATTATCAACAGTTTTTGTCGTTATCAGACTAGGTTCGGAATCAAATTTTTTTTAGAAAGAAATTAATATATTGAATGGTATTACCTATAGATATTATAAAGCAGTATATTCATTTTAAAATTACATATATTTCTTTTAACATTGCTTTTTAATAACGATGAAAGAAAAATTCTTTTTTAAGTTCAAAAACTATTTTAAAAAAAATATATCTCTTAAATACATAATAAACATTGAATAGTAATATGTTGTTAACTCCCTTGTAAATCAGATCAATAACAACACTATATGTATATGACTAATAAATCTTTGGTAAAATTCCCTATCTTAAATATATTTTTTAGAAAATGTCCATTTAATATAAACTTAAACACAAATAATATCAACATTTTATGTAACCACATATTAAAATTAAAATAGCAAGAAAACAAGCATAAAAGACAAGCCACTTCTACAACTTACTATAAAAACAGCTTTTTCTCAAAGAGCAATTTAAAAAACTACCTTCTCACTTCGACAATCAATTCACAGAACTATCTACCTGTCCCGTTAAGACGGACAAAAAAAAAATCGATCTTGTTAAAAACAAATCAGCCGAGCACCTGTTATTCATAAAAAATATATATGACGAATGACTAGTTGGTTTTCTACACGTAGTTGAAAGAGCACGGTATCACAGTAGCAGAGAATGATGATGCTGTAGAGAATGACAGTGTCAGTCGCGTTACATCATGACTCACGGAGCCGAAGAGGATTGGCTATTTATACCGGGTGAGAGAGAGTTGCCCTACGTCACTTCCGGATGTGAAACTCATTCATAAAATTGCCGGTTGCCGATCTTCGTAGCGTAATTTCATTTCTCACCCATTTTAGAAATATTGAATGGTAATATTTTTTTTTTTTTTTGAGATACGGATGTAATTTTGTTTATTTTATCTTTTAGGGTAGTAGTGTAATATTTTTCCTAGTTGTGAAATATGAATGAAAAATTCTCCGAAACTCTAGATAGAAACCGGAAAATGTAGACTAAATTTTTAAAAGTTTTAAAAATATTTAAATTTGTTATTAAGGCTCTTCGTTTCGACCGCTAATGTTAAGTCTATGAGGAAAAAACGATTTTCTTTTCGTAAAAAAAAAGTAGAAAAGTTGTTCGAATATTTTGATGCGTTTCTTTTTTAATAGGTAAAGCTTAGATTAAACTTTTGTAGCATGGAATTATTTTTGTCAAAAATTGTGTTAAATTTTTTTTAATTAAAATTTTAAGTTTAATGGAATACTAAACACAGACAATTAAAATCCATCTACATACAACATAAGTTTAAACATTTCTCTATTCACATCATATCTTGTAATTGAAATAGGAGTTTTTATATTATTGATTTTGTAGGAATTTTAAAGCTATGTATTTGTTGTAAATATATTAAAATGCACATCTTTTCTTAAAGTCACTTGAAAAAACAAAGCTGATGACTTTTATTTTTAAAGCCCCTTGCAATAGATTTGTTTACTCTATTGAAGAAAGTTTTGCGTATGGCTAAAATAAAGGTAATGGCATGTATATGCAATAATATTTTGTTAACACACAAATCAAACAAAACAAATTATAATATATTTATTATACATATTTACAATATTATTTATTTTTTATATTTATGTTTACAAGAATACGATACAAAAAGATTATTGGTAATTGAAGATATATTGAAATTATTGGTTATGATATTCGGTTTTTGTTGTTTTTGCACGTTTCGAATCTAAAAAGTGTTTTTTTTTAAATACGAAAAATTAGTCTAATCAATCCATTAGTTTGTGAGGAATTCGGGCACAATTAAAGAAAGATTTGTGCATAGACAATATATTTTCTTTTTGTTATTTTAACACACACACACACTTAATAATATAGACTAATTTATTAATATAAATTTATTTCATAAATGTTATTTTTCGAAAAAAATTTTTTATCACAACCCGAAATTCATCACAGTAACAAATTACATTACTAATTAAACATTCTATCGGTAACTAAATACAAACTCGAAAATTTCTAAGTTTTTTACAAAAAAACATATAAACTTTAAATTCATAAAAATATTCGACGGTGAAATATTTTTCAAATCTAAAACGTTGTGGGGGTTTCTTAGAAGTTATATTTATTAAAATAACTAGGGGGCTCCGCCCCCTGCTCCGCTAACGCTTCGCCAACCCCCGGGGGATTGCTACGCAATCCTCTTTAGTTTGCTTCGCAAACAATACTGGCTTCATACACTGTGACAATGACAATGTGTCCTAACAACAATACTTTTTTTAGTTATATAAATTATTACTGGCAGTGCCGTCACACAAATTTATTTTTGGGATGTTGAGACAAGAAATTTCCCAACTTAACGATCCGAAATTCCGAAAGTGAACGATTCAAAATTCCCAACTTAAGGACGTCAGGTACCAACTCTAGTGTTGTCCTCGTTATCTGACCATTGTTAAAAATATGAGACATCGTTCCCGGGTCTATTCTTCAAGAAAGGCCTCGAACCAAAGCGTCCTTGATGTAGTAAGAAAATACGTACCAATAACCAATCAAGGACGCTTTGTTCGAACCAACGCCAGTAGTTCAATGTGCAGCTCTAGTGCGACGTTATTTAACCAGACCACACTTAACGATTCGAAATTCAAAACGCAACAGTGCTAAAAAATTCCCAGTTCCAACTTATAGACATTTGTCAGCTTTTTTATAGGTAATATTAAACAGTTATCTCGAAAGTATTGATTTATTGCACGCATGTTCCAATGCAGTGTTCTGTTTTGAGGTCTAATTTAAGTTTCATCTTAATATAATACAAGCTGGGCAATTTCTAGTCTTCCATCGCTTTCATTTGCTAATAATATTAACTTTCCTGAAGCATAAATTTTCCCAACTCAGGGATTTTTAAAACTCGAAATTCCCAACTTTTAAGGTATAAAAGTTTACAGCAGCCCCCCCCCGGATAACTGGAAAATCTCAACTGCTTCAACGCAATTGTTTCTACTCATTGAAAAGCGAAACATGTGTAAACAAACAGTAGCATAAACGCGCCAATCTTAAATAAGTCTAATTCGCCAACTTTTATTTATATAAAGTAAGATTATTGAGAATTGGCGTTAATAATAATTTCCCGTTAAAATATATAATAAGCTACAGGATTTAGATTTACATACATGTTGGCATTTTGCCAACGTTGGCATTTTGCTCCGAAATATCTTTTAATAATAATTATAGTACTTTACATAAATAGCTACATCTAATTTATTTTTTAAGATAGAATTTCAGTATTGATACCATTCAAGAAAGGAAGATTTTACGAATATAACTATATTTTTTTAACGGGAAAAAAGTATATTTTTGAACTACTTAGAGCAGTTTTAATTTATCCTTTAAAATTTTACGCGTAAAATTGACGATTATTTCAGACATTTCGTCAATTATTTAAAAATTTATAACTACAAAACTAAATCGAAATTTGACAAACGCTCTGGATCATTTGTAGCCAATAGTTTAATCTATACCCCTAATTTTTATTTATTTTTTTGTTGAAAATTGGAAGACAAGTATACAAAAATGTATGAATTATTTTCAAAATTTTCTAAAATCATGAATTTAACATAAAATAACGTCTAATATACTGATCGTATTGAAAAACAAAAATATTCATCTTATTACCCAAACATTTCTTAATAAACTGGCATAATTTCATAATTTTAGGACATTTACTTTTTGAGATGCAAGCGGAACAATGAGACAAAAATTCGCAAATTAAAATTTTCTCGAAATATCCGACATTTTTCCTTTCTTCACTATTTTTTATACCTATCTAAATTGACCACATCTAATTTAATTGTAAAGATAGAACTATAATCTTTATAACATCGGAAAGATGAAGTTTTAACGAACATTAATATATTTTTTTTAATAAGAAAATATGTAATTTTAAATGACTTATAGCAATTTAGAAATCACGTTTCAAAAATGAGGGCGAAAAAACTTCAAAAAGTGGAGCGTGTTCAAAGGTTTAAAAAATTTATAAATCCAAAACGAATTCGAATTTTAAAAAATGCTTACTTGGATTTCCAGTTCAAACATATTTGTACACTCCCTAAAAAAATTGGATCTCTCCTCTTAATAGTGTTTCAGAAACTCGACGGACAAAATTACTTGTAAGCGAAATTTTATCAACGACGACTTTAATATTAAATAACTTATAAACTAATAACAGTATTGAAACAAAAATATATTCTTCTTATTTATCAAACATTTCTTAACAAATTCACTTAATTTCGTAATTTTAGGACTTTAACATTTTGAGATACGATCTGAATAACATTGAAAGAACTGAAAATTCCCCCTAGGGCCGACTTTTTCCCCCTAGGGCTTACTTTTTTTTAAAATAGAGAGATAACATTTAAAAATATATATAAAATAATACACATGCATTGGAAATATAAATTAAACTATCTCGCAGATAAAACAACTTTACGATTTCGACAATTTCCTAAACGCTCGGAGGGTTTAAAAAAAAAAAAGTCAAGGTTGATAGTTATTAAACTATGTACAATCGAGATTTGGAATCAGTCAATTATTTCAAAATCCATACATAATCCACTGTTGCTCATGAGAAAGAGGAGAGTTTCCCTAACGGAAATAAGCAGATGACAAGCAAAGATGAGTACATCAGTTCTAACCACAGATAGAAGAATAATATTGACATAGGAAGAATAAATAAAACTGCCGCCAAATGCTGCTCTTGAACCAGTTCGGTCCTGTCGCCAGGTAGCTCTAGAATGCCGATGACGAAGCGCCATCAGAATTTATCTATTGAAAGTAGAATGCCCATAAACATCCTCCGTACGGTTCTTTTGGCTCCTGTTAGTTCCTATGTGGAATTTTGAGAGGTTTTCCGTTTTGAGAGCATTTTCTTCTATTTTTTGTACATTCCGATATTGTTTATAAAAAAACTAAATTTTTTTTCATTTCTGTTGTTGTTTACTAAACATGAACTTTTCTTTTTAACAATGAAACGGATAAAATAGTGATCGTTGTGACGTTTTACGGGCAATATTATTACGGATTATTTCTTGATAGTGTTCAAATATTTCTTTTTTCTTATTTAAAAAAAATGTCTTAATACAATATATGTTCACTGTTGGAAAATGCAATTTAAAATTTATCAACTTCAAAATGTAATGTAAAATAAATATTTCAAACATAAAAAAAATCACATCAAAGGAGAAAAACTATGAACATCGATAATTTTTGGAAAATAAAATTAGAAGTTATAAACTTGCAGTTCCAAATTAATTTTTACAAAAACGTTAGAGATTTTATTTTGAGCGTATTTTTTTTAATTGAAATATTTGAATAGCTAATTTTTTTAATAAAATTTGAAAAATACTTAATATTAATAAAAAATGCTAATATGAATAAAATATGTATATATAATACAATTTTTAAGGAAATATTAAGTTAAATACTGAATAGAATAATTTAAGATTTCTAGAATTAAAGCTTAGGTATATATAAATTTCTTGTATATATTCAAAATTATATTATTAATACTGAAATACCAGAAAATTTGTAACAATTAGCTTTTAGCTAAGTCGACCTACTAGGTAATAAAATAAGCAATCATTTAGTACTGTTACATCATTCTAGGACTGAAGTATAAGAATTATCATGGTGAATTATTTAGTTTGATACATGTGTATTAGTTAAAAATATATGTTTCTCTTCATAATAATCAATCGACTGATTTTCACATAAAAAGCTTAAATTTTAAGCAAATTATTATATCTTATTATTTATAGGATTTTCATATAGTTAAAATCTATGTTTTCTATATGTATTTTCTGAGCATTCATATAATAGTTTTCTTTCGCACAATATATCCTTTTATCTTAAATCAAATTAATGATATTTTAAATGACATTTTAAATTGTTTTGGTAAATTGTTTAATTTGAATTGTCGAGCAAGATAGAGTAAGGTGGGATAAAATGGGTCTTAAAACTCGATTTTTGACGTTCAAAGTCCATTTAAGGAGAAAAAAATTGTAAAATTACAATTGTTTTACAAAAAAGTTTACTTATTTATTGGAAATATGATCGTACATTTATATTTAATTCTGAGGTTTATAAATATTCTTAATAATTATTTTTCTAAGATAACCTATTACAATTCATAGATGGGGTAATTCGGGTTTCCAGTGAAAATTATGGAATTTTTCGTATAAAACCAAGGATAGTGAAGACCATATATATATATATATATATATATATATATAAGGTGTGCTCGTGTTTCGCTTTTTGAAGGGGGCAAGGAAAGAATTCTTTTGACGTCATTTTAGCTCCGCCTTACTATGAGTTTTTGATCATTCTCATTGGCTGTATGTTTCAAGCATTGCTACTTAAGTTCGATCCCCGGTTGGGTAACAACTGGTGATTTAATTTTTAATTAGCAAAATAATGTAAATATCTGTAAATAATTGTGTTCAGGTAGCTTCACTACTAATCAGTCTTTGTTTTGTTATGGCCCCGTATTTTACTTGATTGAAATTGTAACTCATTTAATATGTCCAATACAAATGCAGTGACATTATGGTTCCGAATTCCATTTTACTCTTTCAAAATTCATGGACATGCTCTCGTGGCAGCTAATATTATATTAATACGCTTCATTTATTAAGCAACTTTTTTTCAATTTTTACATACTAAATACAATCCTTAAAATATAATTTAAACTCTTGAAATTTAGCAAATTCTAAAAAATTTGTGAATATCATTTTTAAGTAGTTCACAAAAAACCGAATAGATGGCAGCACGTCACTAACCATTAGTTCATATTGGCTGCAATTAATTTCGAGAAATTTTAATACCTAAACCACTCTGAAAATCCATTCAAATTGTTTTTTGAAGCAAATTTTAACTGTTTTCTTTTAAATAAATTCATGATTAGTTAAAAACAAGAATTCTTGTTAAATTAAGTTTGCTCTGTAGACGACTCCTAAAACGACTTACAAACCAGAGTATTAGACACGCCCAGAAGGCGGAGAAAGGCGCACTATGACGTCAAAAGAATCCTTTTCCCCGCCCTCCATCAGCAAGAGCGAGTACCAGCACACCTTTTATATATAGTCCACTATCCTTGGTATAAAACAACATAATAATAAGTATAACAAACTTCCAAAACAAATTAGTAACTTGAATAAAATAAAATAAAATAAAATAAAACGAGCAAGAAACTTCAACTTTTCACAGTATATTTAACTATTAACGGAGTGTTTTATAACAGTATTTTCCAAAAGCAAGTTGTAATGCGCCATTTTGAAAAAAAAATCTCCTTTTTTTTATTAATCATTACATTCGAAAATGAACATCTGCTATTATAAGTTGTTTTATTTTATTCAGTAATCTATGCTGTATTTATGTTATTTTTAATTTGTTCCGCAGACGACTTTTTTATTTCATTTCAAAAATGTTGTTTCACTTATTAATAAAACAAGCAAAGGCGTCCATTTTTTTTATATAAAGATATATTCTGTTGTCAACAGCTAGTTTGAAAAAATTACAGGTATGTTACTTCATTATCTTTAACATATAAACAGAGTTAAATATATTGCAGTTAGTTCTTGTCATTTATAAGCTTCGAAATTCATATTTTTGTAGAATGATTGCACTCTTGCTGAAGATTGTTAAATTTTTACGAATGTTCTATTCTTTAACATAAGTAATTCGAAAATCCAATTTTCCCACTTTACAAAACATTGAAGAAAAACTAAATAAATTATAATTTTTTTCTAATTTTTTCTTTGGAATGTATTAAAATGATTCTATTCTATACAAATCCCAGAAATATTCGTAAATAATTCGACTTTTCTTGTTTATATACAGAAGTTTTCATGTATCAAATTACCACAATTTTTTTGTATACTCAAGCAAATCGACATTTGGACCTGAATTAAAACATCCAGAAAAGTAATTATTTGCTAAAATGTACTTCATTAACGATGTAAATTAACAAAAATATATCAAAATATAAGTTTAACATTGTGTCATTGGATATTTAATTTAATATTACTAACACATTCTTTTTTTTTTTTAATAAAATATTTTTTAAATTGTTTTTGTAAAGAAGGATTTTAAACGTTTCTCTGATACTTTAAATTTGAAAAATGTTTCGAAGTAGAGATTTAATGTGGACTTTTAAATTACGAGTAGCTGGGAAAACTACCATTAGACGCAGGGCCGACTTAAGCAGACATGGGCCCCTGTGCAAAATTAGACTCGAAAATCCCCCTGAACTAGATTTTAAGTTTATTCTTTTCAATCTAGGCCAGCTCTCATGTATTTTTGAACTATTTTCTGTACAATAAAGTAAAGAAAACTTCTGTATTATAAGCAATACGAATTTTTTTCTTTTTGCACTTAGGGGTGTGTCATAGGTGCTTTCGCACCGGGTCCCGCACATATTTGACCTAGTTTGATAGAAAATTAGGCTCAAATGAGTTTAACATCTTGAAACATAGCAAAGCACTTATGAGGGCGTTTGACGCCTTCTGTTGGTAACCTATCACTATTACAATAATCTGCTGAAATTATACTTCACGTAAAACTCTTCTGACCATTCTTCGCCCCCCCCCCCTCCCCCCATCGCTCTTCGTCTTCCCAACCTTCTCCGTTCCGATTTTTTATGTGTAACTTAATTTTATTTAAATTACACTGCTTTGCTAAAGATTTTAATCAAAAGGAAATTTTAAATAATTATAAATAAATTAATTTAAAGGCAAAAAGAAAAGATTTCCTATTGCTGCATATTATTTAAGGTAACGCGTTGTTTTCGTTTATTAGCAAAAATCACAATGCAACATTACACGTGAACTGCTCTAGTTGGCTAGAAACAACAAATTAAAATCTATTTCAGGGGCCCCATCGCTTCCTTCGCATAGGGCCCTGCGTCTGTTATAAGGGCGACTCTGCCCCTAAACCCACGAAACAAACAACATTTTGATAAACACTCCCAAACTGTACTCATTCATTTCGCTACAGCACATTCGTCTCTTTTTTAAATTCGCTTCTTTAGCAAAGGCCCACTACCTGCACCCAAAAAGAAAGAGAAGCCTCCACTATATAAACAAACAGGTCAAGGACCCGACTTCTGCTGTTTTCTGAGGGGAACGCACAAGTCAAAAATAATCTCACGTTCGCGTTGAAAAACCGACCATCCATTTCGCTCTTTTTCGACAGAAAAGTAGGCAAGGTTGTGGAAGTTCTCGAGAGTTGCAGTCGCCTCTGAGACTGCCTGACATGTGCCCGCTGTTTTATGTTACCTTTGCGGGATGTCAAGGCGATAATAAACTGCAAAACAAGATTTTAGAATTTATTGTGTAATTTGTCGGGGGGACATTTTTGTGGTTCTCTCGAGCAAGTGAACTTGTGTGTACATGTAATGGAGATGGAGAGATTTCTTAAGGTCATAGTCTCTGTTGTGCGTGTTGTTCGTTTGCAAACACATAATTTTTTAAAGTGTGGTTTAAGTATAGCTCTAGGCATAAATATATGTATAATGATATTTCCTTTCTAAAGTTTTTTGTTGTGTTATCATCATCGTCACCGTCATTATTATAGAGTTTATTTGTAATTAATATAATTATATTTCCTTTTCCAATAAATTATGCGAGTTTTTCCCCTTTTCTATTTTTTTATGTTATTAGTTGTGTATTTTACACAAAAACTAAAAATATACCAGTTCTTTGCATAAAATTCAAACGTTATTAACCAAATTCAATTTAAAGGGATCGTTTCCTATGCTACTATTGAACTTTAGTGAGATATTTTGGTTTCTTAGAGAAATCTTCGGCAAATCGTCACTTTCCACTTCCATATAATTTTCAAACAAATGGTTTAAACTGCCAACTAGTCAAACTTAAAAAGCTCGTCTTTCTTTTCAACTCAAGCACACACCAGTGGCGGCTCGTCCACTACAGCAAGTACAGCCGGGCTGCACCTAAATTCAGTATTTGAAAACTAAAATCAGATATTTTACTAATTTTCTTAGATGAAGATTATAATTGAAAATGAAATTTCTACGGTAGTAAACAAAATCTCCGATGAATAGCAAACCTGTTACCGTAATGTACAATTCAGGAGGGGAAAAACTCAATTTAATCAAAACTGCAGCCAAAATGCGAAATTCGAAATCGGCTGCATCGTTGCCATGGCAACCTCTACGTAGTATGGAGATTCCTTCCCATGCTAATGCACTGCATTTGTGAGAAGGTACAGCCGAAATGAATTTTCTTGTTTTAGCTGCACTTGAGATTCGATATGCTGGTCCGTAAAATGCTGGGATGGGTGGGTGAAACGATAACTTACGAGAATAATATCTCCAAACGAAAATGGTTTTCGTGATAAATTTACTGTTTGCTGTTGTTTCAGGACATGGTCCTGCTGTTGTTTTGTTATTTAAATTAATATTAAAATTGATCGATTAGCATGTTTAAAAGAAAGGAGGATTGCTTTAATTTTCCAAAAATAAGTAAGTGTTTTCTATTTTTTTCGCATGTTATCCTTTCGTAAAAATGTAAAGGAAACTTTGATTCGAGTAGTAAATAATAAAGAATTTACGTTCATGTATGGGTTGGGGAAAATAAGGGGGGAGGGGGATTTACATGATTTTGGCTGCACTAACATTTTCGACCACGGTCCGCCACTGGCACACACTCGCTACGGTCCGCCTGTCTATAAGGACTGAAATTACCCTCCATTGAAATTACAGTGTTTGAACAGGCCAGAGCATATAACTGTTATCTGTCTCATCTCTCCCCCACGCTGTACAAAGATAAGAAAGGATAGCGCATCAATGTCTGTTCTGGTCGACGTGTCATACTCTTCCTTATACGATGGTAGATCATTTATTCCCATAATCTGATTCCCCTTGGAGTTATGAAGCTTTATGCCACTCAAGTTCCTGTCAATGACCTAATTTGAAATACATATTCACGTAAAAGAAATTTAGTTACACTATGGTAAAAGCCGGTCACTAAATGAGTCTCAAAAGAATGGGTCTAAAATGTATAGATTGTTTACTGAATGGTGAGTATAATTTGTTATGGCTTGGGAACTCTTGCTATAGGACGATCGTAAAATTATCCTAGTTCACGGAATAAGTTTTCATCAGTCCAATTGAAAAAAATTCTTCGGGGCTCGTCTGCTCAAAAATAGATCGTCTCTTTCCTCCAACAACGAGACAGTAATGCAATGGTTTTCTCAATGCCACCCTTTTATCACACGGCTATTTTTGAGACTACTTAGAGCACTTCTCGCATTTATCTTGCTCTATTTTGAGAAACATTGTCTTGCTCGAGATTAATTTAGTTTTTCTCTAGAAATTTGAAGAGAGTAAAATATTTGTATTCGGTTAATAAAACTTAGAAAAGCGATGGAAAATGGTTCTTTTGTGAGAATTAAGTATTAGAAAATTGTAAGAAAGCAACGCATTAATTCGAAATTTGTTAAATACTGTTAATATACATTTATTGACGCAGAGCTAATTTTATTTTATGGAATGTGCAGTTTAAACTATAAACAACACGATAAAATCACTTTTTAGAATACAAAATAGCTTTTGTCCAAATATGATTTTATTTCTTTTTAACAAATGTTCCAATGTAATATTGCATTACTATATTCGAACGTTCCAAATAGTTTTCCATATATCAACTTTTTATGAAATTTATGGAAAGTAATATAACATTGATAGAAAGTGAAGTTTTAATTAGGTTCTATAAAGATGTATCCTTTCAATTTAAAGTTTGCAGTTAAATGATAGATATTTATTATAATAATATATAGAATAAAGAAATAGTAACAAAATTAAAGTCAACAAAATCAAATGTTTTTTTATTTACTAGTATAAGTTTTCAAGTTTATCCATATTAGTTTTTAATTTCATAAAAATACTTGATATTAAAAGCATTCAAATATAAAGGGTTGCATATTTTTGAAAGCTATATCAATTAAGATAATTAAAATATATATATATATATATATATATATATATATATATATAGTATGAATGTTGAAAATACAAAATAAAAGTTCTAACAGTGAAAACAACTTTACAATTTCGATATTTTTCTCGTCGCTTAGAGGTAGTTTGGAACACCAGATTAAATTTAAATCCGAGTTATAATATCGTCTCTCACGATTATAAATATCCAATGAGTTTTTCTTGCGGATAATTAAAATATCAAGGTAATTTCAGAAACCGATCTGTCATCAAGATCTCAACATTGTAGCATTAAGTGTGTGGGATTATTAAAATTACAAAACTGTTATTCACGAAAATCAGACGAAGAAACTTTTCGGGTAGTTGATAAGGCGCCAATCGCTGACAACAGGAACAGGTTATACAAGGCAAGATAGAAGTGAAAATGACATGAAGTGCCGGAAATATGGAAGTCGGCTCCTTTACAACTCAATAAGAAATTTATAAGTGTATTTTATTACGGATTGAAAGGTTTGGCAGTTTCAAGGATACCCTCTACCCAGGGGTATCTATTGCTTAACATTTAGTTTGGTAAAATATCTTGTTTATTCAGCGAAGCAAATAATTTATTTTTATTATTATTTTTTAAAACTAACAATAACTTCTTTTAAACTTGTGATTTAAAAAAAGTTTTTATTTGTTTTGTATAGTAAATTTGAAGTATTTTTTTTAGAAAAGTTGGAACTTGATATTAACAACTTTTTAAAATCTGTATATGAAATAGCTGAAATAACAGACAGTAATTATCACCGCTCTGATTCATTTACAAATAGAACTTCGCTTTTCGGCTGCAGTTTTGATTGAATGGAGTTTTTCCCCCTCCTGAATTATGTATTACGGCAACAGGTTTGCTATTTATCGGAGATTTTTTTTTACTTTCCGTAAAAATATCGTCTTTATTTCCAATTATAAACTTCATTTAAGAAAATTAGTAAAATGTATAATTTTAGTTTTAAAATACACTAATAAATTTAGGTGTAGCCCGGCTGTACTTGCTGTACCCCGCCACTATTTTGGCAACCTACGGATAGCCAGATTGCTACACGTAAGCTGGATATCGAACCCGCAACACAGAACAAAGATAATAGAGGAGAAAGATAGGCCATAGCACATGCGCAGTAGTACACAAAAGGAGCTCTTAGCGCAAGGCATCTTGGGATACATGCCAACTACCGACAGTCTTGTTGTGCGCTGAACTTGGAAACCGGGTGAAGCGCGCATAATCTATAACGAAGCGGATATAGATTGCTGCGAAGAAGGGATCTTTTTGAATTGTATGAAGAACACAAATATTTCGAAATTCACACTTCTAGTAAAAAACTTCCTCCACGCGACGCGAAGATCCCTTGCGTAAACTTCCGAGTTCCCCGAGAACTAAAATTAGAACACACCTCTCGACAACGGAGATAAGACAGCAAACAGTGCGTCACACCGCCGCCTTAAATCAAGGTATAACATGTGCCACACCTGTCATAAAATGTGGAAGCGCGAACAAATGGGAGGAGTTTTCGCACATCTTCATTGTCTCGCCCCTTGATGTCACATGGGTTTGTTTTTGCTGGGCCTATCTTTAGAACGATCTCGAATCCATTTCTCTTAGTTACCGGAACTGGCATTTGGACAGGGAGGAGAGAGGGGAAAGGAGAAGCCCTAAAAAAGTGCCAGAATATGAAGTATAGCCGACCGGTTCTGAACCCAGATCCTAAGGCATCGCAGTCCAGTTCCTTATCCGTTGTACTACCAGGGCGACGTTAAGAATATTTAAACAGAAAAAAGGTGTGCCAAAAGAATAGAAAGTAAAATAATTTAGTTGTAATAACACATTTTCCATTTAAGCAATCGACATCAAAACTTATGGAAAACCATCTTCTGAATAACTATTTTAAGTTTGTCAGGTCGCTTTGTTAAGATGGCTTGAACAGAAGTTGAGATTAGCAAAATTAAATCACACTGCTCATTTTTGCGAAAATCAGAGTACGGAAAAACGAGTATGTTCAGGTACCCATTTTTAAGTACTTTTTTTAAAAGTGTATAACTAAACGAATATAAAATTGAGAAAATGATATATTTTTTAAAGTATTGTTTTTGATTGGTACGCTAATTGTGGGGCAGTAACAAGAAATATTAAATATAAGTGAACGAATAAAAATGATGTTTATTTAATACTAATGGATATGCATTTGAAAAAGTCTTTATGAGGTAGTTTCTACTTTAACTAATAGTGTTCCTAATATATTTTTATTGGTGTGCTTTCAAACTGCATAAATAAAAATTTCCACATACAAGTGCGATTGAATAAAAATTAAAAAGCAATGAACAATCTCGAGGGAGACAATTAAAATGAAAATATTGTTTAAAAACTCATAAAAATTTTAATATAAACTCATCTTAAAAAAACTAACTTCATTAAAAAAAATATTTCCCGTGCTTAATGTTAATTAAAAAAAAATTGTAGTATTTCAAAAACAGGTTTTTCTTTCCATACTTTGTCACATTGAAGCACATTAAAACAGCTAAGAAGATTATTTAAAATGTTTTACAAAATGAGAAGCAATAGACGTTTGTTTTTAATTTAATGAAATATCTCTTACCAATTCCTCCACCTCATCACTTTCATCTGCAGAGGTGATATAAACCATCGTTGATGCGTATCAAATACAACACGCACTGTTTACCAACCAGATGTTCACCTTATAAAAAGCTTCCAAAATCAGATCTCGATAGCCTAAACTTCTTTCACTGCAATTCCGTGCAGAACAGACACTAAAAAACGACCTGTTTGAAGAGCAACACACCACACAACAATCTCCTGTGACCTGACCACAGTCGGGTTATGATTCTGGAAGGTTCCAGAGCTTTCTATTCCACGACCACCACCTTAATATCGCGAACTTTTTCTTTCTTGTTAATATTATTCCATCGAGTTCCGCACAGTAACAAGGTGCAAAACGACCACGCGTTTCTAGAGCGTTAGAGAGTCAGAGAAGGCGGAATGTTGCCCTCCTGGCTGAAGAATCAGAGTCAGAGTCACGGAAGACAATGACTCACTTGGTGCCTTGCTCAAAAAAGATTTTCACTGCCAGTATTTCTATTCGATGGTGTCTCATGAATGCACTTCGAATCTGAATTGCTGCCAATAATTAGGAAATCATCCGGGTGTGAAATACTATAAATAAAAATACCTTGCATAGCAGCACTTGTTGACTCATTGTATTAACACAGATTTGACGTAAGACATTTATAAATTGTCTTGTGTTGCTCAGTAGTGACTCGTTGATCCATAAAAGAACTTGACATAAATGACGGTAAGCATTCACAAGTGACAGATTTGAAGAACACAAAAGAATTTCAAAATATATATTTTACTTAGAATTCTAGCATTTACACGCGTATTCCAAAAGGATAAATTGTGTAGATAAAGAATCATCAAATTTATTTTAAGCATGCATATAATGCAACAATACGATTCACGCAGTAGTAAACCTCAAATAGTGGTTGATAATAGTAGTTAAAAGCTATGCGTAAAATTCTATACTTTAAAAATAACCAAAATGATATGTGTGTGATTCAAATGATATGTGTGTGATCATACAATACACGCATACAAGAAAATATCCAAATTAAACAACATAAAAATGACGATGGCTTGAACTATGTGAATGTGTATCAATACCTGCTCACATTAATGGAATTCAAGATTGGGAAATAAAGCAGGGTGTAAAGCACGTCAAAAGAATTGTCACGTGTAGTTTAGTAGTTGTTGAATCATGTGAATGGGATTCCAGGAAGAATGAAGGTGCTGTGGCGAAATACCTATTAATTGTAGGATTCAGAATGAATCGTCGTAAAAGGTATAAAGGGAATATTCCCGCTTTTAAATTAGATTTCACTCCTTTCACGTTTAAATATGTATTTAGTCCTTGGGCAGAGTTTTTATATTACATTTCACAGTTTGAAAGATAGATATTTACTATTCTCAGTTATAAACTCATTTGTAATTTATTTGTTAAACTATTTTGAAATTTTGGCTACATTTTTTTCGGTATAACATTGAACATGAGTTTTCCCATAATAGCTTAATTTTTCCCCGATATTTTTTTTTATTTAAACATTCTTATGCGAGTTTTTTAATAATCGAAGGAATTATGTAATATTTTTTCAATTGTGTCTATGTGATGGAGTTAAGTGCATACCTACGTGTATGGCGCGGCTTGCTATATTTAAGTAGATACCTAAAGACAAGTAAGAAGGACTATGTTACCTATATATATATATATATATATATATATACATATATATACATACATATATATATATATATATATATATATATATATATATATATATATATATATATATATATATATATATATATATATATATATATATATATATATATATATATATATATATATATATATATGAAAGATAATTTCAACCCCCTTTAACTTACCACCTCCTTTTACAAAACCACCCCTTTTGACTTCCTTCATTTCCATTCCTTTGTAAACTATCTCATTTAATTCTTGCTGACATTGCTAACAATCTGCATTATCTATGTGCTTTTCTCAACCGTTTCCACGACCAAAGTTCCCTATCACCCGCGCTTTGAATTCCCTTTTGGCACCCCTCCTAAAACTTCATGTGTATGCTCCGCCTTGACAAATCCCTACACTTTATACTTTCCCCTATGTTAGCTGAGGTTCTCCCTATTTGGGGAAATCTCGCTCTCTTCTGGCTTCGACTCTCAAACCGCAAGGACGTGTGCTTCACGGGCTCCTGGTGTGATCATTAATAAAGAATATAAATACAACCTTTGGCCCTCTTTTTATTAAATCAATCTTAATATTTCAAAAGTCGACAGCGATATGCCTATGTCGGAATTCCCCTAACAATAATTAAAGTTAAAAAATTTAATTGAGATCACAAGGAGACCAGCCAACCATCCACCCACCAGCCGAACCCTTCCGATCCAGAGTCCATCCAAATGGAATTTACTTCAGCAATAAGCCGCCCATTTGGATCCCACCCCAGCCAACAACCAGGTCCGGAGAAATGCGCCGACGCTTTCCAGTTGCAGCGCTTTTCCAAGGAAGCCGAGACCATCACGCCCACCTCCGACGCTCCCGTCCGTGGACTTTACCTTTCACCGTGACGCCAACCGCCCCGAAGTACACCATGCCACAGCTACCAAAAAATTGCTTCTACTTTGCCCATTTGAAGAAATACTGATGTCGAGCGCGCATACCCACCTCCGATGTGTCCAACCGCCCAGCAACGCTCCGGGAAAACCGTTACAGTCAACAGAAACCGAAAGTTCACACCCTTCACGATAGACCACCATCTTACCTTTTTTGCACAATAGAAGATACATTATGAAAATCGAAACCAAACTCCTTTCTACTCCGAAATCAAAATTCAAGGACGTGTGCCCGAATCAACAAATGTTCTATTTTGGTGAACTTTGTGCTCGCGTTTTGTGCTGTTCTTCGTGGTTTTTTTTTTTTCATTTCCGCTTTTCGAATTTATGATCGGCAGTGTGATGAATGAAAGTCGATATTCTGCCATGTGTTCAGTGCCAACAAAATAAACGTTTTACATTCATTTAAATCATGATATTCCCAAAATATTTACCGAAATCAAAAAGAAGTTTCACATATCAAGTTGAATAATTGCAAGAAACGTTTAACTATGATTATTTTGTTTTCAGCGTCGCCTCAATAGTTATACTGTGAAAAAGAAAGTTCTACTTTGAAAAGTGTTAATTGTCAATATGATTTAATTATTTTAATTTTCATAAATGAAAAGTGTTATAATATTTTAATTTTAAAATTCTGAAATTTAGTTTTGTTTACATTTTTTATGAGATAGTTTGGTTTTCTATTGAGATAGTTTGGTTTTCTATTACAGTGCTTTTCATCACAATTTAGTAGTGAAATGAGATTAACTTCAATTATAATAATTATTAAATTAATTATTGATTAGTGCATAATGAATTTTGATTTTGTTATTGATTTTTTTACAGATTCTGAACTTAATATTTTCAGTGATAATGAGTAGTAACTAGTTAGAGAAGATAATTATTTTAATTTTAACAAATTTTAATGGAATAATTTGAGTTGGCATAATAAATTTTTGTTAAATTTTAGGAATCTAAATAATTGTGTTAACTTAAAATTGATATTTTGTGAACTAGAATGTACAATTTTTATAATTCATGTTCGAGAGAAGTTTTTCTAAATTAATGGTACTTAGAATATAATATACTGGAATTCGTCCTTTTTGAAAAATGTCATGTTATACGACCAGAATGGATAGAGTGCTCTGAACCCTTCATTGGCTCTATTACGTGAAACCCTGTAGATCTTCATTTGAATTGCGTACCCTGTTTGTTTTGGAAAATATAGGTGTATTTGCTTTTGAAGGATGAAATTTGAGTAAATTGTTTTAATGGTAAAGATAATTATAATGGTGATATTGATATTACATTAAGGTTTTTATTTTACATTGTTGTAGCCGAAATTTTAACGAAAGGTTTTTCACTGATTTCTTGGAACACATTTAACCCTCTCTGAGTCTGTTAATAACTTTTTCCAATTTATTATTATATGTTCTTCTGGCTTACCCATTTCAACATATAAACTCTAATAAGTTTCCCACAAATTTATTTGGACACACACTTAACAATTACAGGTGAACTCGACATCACACATGTTTAACCATGTGCTTACCTTTTTCTTTAATCAAAAGAAATTTATTTCAATCAATCACATATTTTCCTTCAATTTCAACAGCTTCACTTTGTTCTTTTATTCACCCCAGTATACCCATATGTCAATTGTACATTTTCATTTTATACTTTGATAATTGTATTGTTTCTTGTTTATAATCAAAAAGTGCATTTTGAATACTTCATAATTTAATTACTTATATTAATTATTTCATATTGTTTGTCAAACAACCTTACTGGTTCATCACTGTTCCTTAGTCAAATGTTTTGTTTTTCTGAAACCCAATCAAATTATGTCAACGTAGTAATATAATATTAATCAAACTAAGAGGATATCACATTGTATAATTGAGATGAATGAGTTCATGTGCCATCGACCTCTGAGAAATCGTAATCTGCAGATTGTCCAACCTGACCATGATTACTTGTTTGTTGAAAGAGTATAATTGTATATTTTCAAAGAACAAACCAGCTTGATCAAAATTTAACTACCACCAATTCAATTTTAGTATTTGTGACTATTTTCTTTGTGCAACATTCCACCATGGTCGACCATTTTACCATTTTTACATCAATCAAATCGAGGATCCTCCCATGTCAACAAATCACTCGAGCATGCTCCAACCATTTTTGGTTCAATCACATGGAGGTTTGACTTCGTCTTCTAAGAAAATGCTATTTTGATATCAAATGTATTAAAATTAGTAGATTTTGTTTTCAGAAATACTAACCGTAGGTTCATGAAGTATAGCTGAATTACATTTCAAGGATTATGTTTGTCAATACCTGCCATCCCACCTTAGTCAGGCTGTAACCAGTCATTTTTTTCACCAGTGACTTGCGTCACTCGGGTCTCTTTAGACTCCCATTTACAAAATTTCATTTTTTTTTTTGCGTTGCACTAAAGAGTTGTAGTAGTTACATATATTTTTTGACCGTCATATGTCTTTATATGAATAGAACAGAACAGTTTTATATTTCATTGTTTACAACATATGTTTGTGTTTAATTTTCACTATGTACAATATTGATTTTTATAATGGTATACTTATTTTGGTATTGTAATTTAATTAGTTTCATAACTATTTGTAGAGCATGTGTTATGGTGAGCACATACAGCAGTAATTTCAAAATTTTAATTGTACCTCTGTCAATAATATTACTTTTCTCCAATCACTTACAAACTGTTCATGTGGCTCAGATGGCCTGATCAACCATTTGGCTGACATTACCTTCTTCTACTTTTGTCTTTTTCTCGCATTTCTGATCATCGCTGGCCGATGTGTATGATTTTGCGGGAGGGAGATGAAAGATAATTTCAACCCCCTTTAACTTACCACCTCCTTTTACAAAACCACCCCTTTTGACTTCCTTCATTTCCATTCCTTTGTAAACTATCTCATTTAATTCTTGCTGACATTGCTAACAATCTGCATTATCTATGTGCTTTTCTCAACCGTTTCCACGACCAAAGTTCCCTATCACCCGCGCTTTGAATTCCCTTTTGGCACCCCTCCTAAAACTTCATGTGTATGCTCCGCCTTGACAAATCCCTACACTTTATACTTTCCCCTATGTTAGCTGAGGTTCTCCCTATTTGGGGAAATCTCGCTCTCTTCTGGCTTCGACTCTCAAACCGCAAGGACGTGTGCTTCACGGGCTCCTGGTGTGATCATTAATAAAGAATATAAATACAACCTTTGGCCCTCTTTTTATTAAATCAATCTTAATATTTCATATATATATATATATATATATATATATATATATATATATATATATATATATATATATATATATATATATATATATATATATATATATATATATATATATATATGAAAGAAAATTCCTATAACCACCCCCTTTTCTAATCCTGACCCCTTGTAAAATCCCTTAACATCTATCCCTTAATTTAACTAAGCACAGTCTGTGCCTTTGCTCTCTTATTCCAAGAACTCCCTTTTTCCCTAAAGGATTATCCCTACCAATCAACGACTGTGCTTCCGAACCGATACGAATTCCCCATTTTCCCTCTTGGTAATATGAAAAATCCCCATCTCACGACACTTGGTGTTCGGCTGCCGACACGAAAGGATGTAAGCTAATTCTCTGAATAAACATGTTTCTGTGAAATCTACTCGGCCCAATCATGGATTAATATAGTCACGACTGCAATTAAACTAATGAAATGACCACCCAGTGGAACATTTCAAAAAGTCGACAGCGATTGAAGTCCTGTTACGGCGAATTTTAGCGCAAATAGCTTCCCATAGCCATGCTAGCCGAACACTAATCCAGCAGATGTCCGAGCCAACGTACAGCGATAAGCGGCCAACCGGAATACCATTCTGGAACTGAAACGCATCCATCCTAGGAGGTTTCCTGCCGTGAAAAACTATCGTTCATTACCGATCCCGACGGATTTGTAAGCCGGTTGCCGAGAATGAGTCCTACTGCGTAGTTCCTGGCACATAGAAAGCCGAACCGAAAGTTGATGTCCGCAAACACCAGTACACGTTCAAGCTCCGAAAGAACAGAAGCCCGTCTACCTTTTAGAAGATGCGACGACCGCTTCGACAAACATGGGCGATTCGAACTTGCAACGGCAGCGACTCCAGAAGCGCCCTACAGAAACGAAAGCGACCTTACCTGCGGCGCCATGACGTACGGAGCCAGCTCCCGGCTTGCCCTGAACCGCCGGCGCCGACTCGTGTGTTTTTCAACCTGCTGAGAAATTAAACTCCTCATCTTCAAAATAAAGTGTCTTCGAAACAGTGAGTACTCTGCCCATCGCGAAATCAAAGTGATCAGTGAAACTGAAACACCAAGAAACGAATGTGCTCGTTAGTTTCGATTCTCATGTTGTGTTCATTTCTACAATTTGCGTGCTGTTTCGATACGAATCAAAATATTCACCAGTATCAATGTTCGTGAAATCAAAGTTCTGCAAGTTACATAAATCTCCGTGATCAGTGTGAAAGACCAAGAAATGAATGTTCTCGACGAAAGTTAGTTTCGATTTTCCTTTTGTGTGCATTTCTACGATGTGTGTGCTGCGTCGATTACGGTCAAAACATTGACCAGTGCCAATGCTTCGAAACGAAACCATGTGTATTTTTGATAATGTTTGAAATATTTTTAAAACTTAATAGTTTTCAAATTTAAGCAATATTGATTTTTTAAAATTTAAATTGTAGAAGTTTAAATTGAATTTTATTTGAATAATTCACTGTTTAATTAATTAATTTTAAATGCTTACTAATTAACTGATGTTAGTTTTTCATATTAATTATTTTTAAGTGTTTCCAATTAAATTTATTTTTTGTAAACAAAGATTTTTTTTTATACAAGAGTTAGCAGTTTGTAATGTTGAAGAGTTTCAAAGAATTAATTAAACTTGATAGTTTATTTCAAAAACTGTTTTGAATATGATCATTAATGAGCTATTGTGTAAAATTTTGTGATCAGGAAATTGATTTTGAATTTTAATTATTCTAATTATTATTATCCATTATCTAATTTGCTATATTGGTACAACGTCAAGTTAAAATGTCAGTAAACAAAGACACACCGAGTAGTCAAGCTACTTTAATTTCAACTGACAATACTAACTCTAATTCTGCCATGAACCAACAATCCTCTGTAAATGAAACTGAAGCTAGTTCATCGAATTTAACTCAGGCTACGAATTTAATTTTCCCCAATTATCTTCCGTCTTTAGTATGTTTTGATGAAGGTATGTCCATCACTTCTTGGTTGTGTTATTTTAATACTCATGCACCTAAAGATGAACAATGGAAGTTGGAAAATATTAGTTCCTTCTTAAAAGGAAATGCTCTTAAGACCTATATCAATGATGGATTACACTTAAATGATTGGAACTCTTTGCAAGAATTACTTATTGAGACTTTCCTCGAACCCAAATCAATTTCGTTTAATACTTTCACAAATCTAAGATTCTATGCGAGAGATGATATTTCTTTGTACTTCCATCGTAAAGTTCAAGCAGGTAGGCATTTAGGTCTTTCGACCGAGTTGATCATTCAAGGATTGACGGATGGTTGTCCAAATTTTATGCAAACTGCTCTTGTTGGACATACCATACCTTCCACCAGTGATTGGCTAAATTTAGCAAATAAAGTACACAAAATCAATCCACCCCCTTCACACCAAACTTCTTATGAACCTCGCAATATTGGCAACAGACCTTTTGGACGTTTCCAATATCCCCAAGGTAATCGATATCAACAAAATTTTCGCCCTTTTCAACCTCGAGAGCCATATTATTCTAATCACCGCCCTCAGGCGTTCCAAAATAATCGGCCCTCAGTTGTCCCCTCGCAGGATATTAAACGCCCAGTTAACCAAAACCATACCAACACCTCTCATTACCAAAAAAGCCTTCCTCCTACTCCTTGTAGGTTATGTGAACAAAATGGGATATATAATGCTTATCACTGGATGTCCACATGTCAATTTAGACATGTCAAAATTCCATCAAACACCGAACATGTGCGACATCCACAAGATATCACTAAAAGGGAAGATCCCGATGATATGCAAGAAGATGACCCCGATTTATGACTATTTTCAGTATCCGGACGCATAAAAACCAAACATGTGGAATGCGTCATTGACACGGCATCAACTTTATCGATAATTCCCCTGTACATAGCTAAGCGTTTAAATGTAAAAATTTTACCCACCATTCCTATCAAAGTACAGCAAGCAGATGGACACTTTCAAATCATACAGCTTGCTCATGTACCTTTGCAAATCGGAAAAATTACCAAAACAGTTAAATTGTATATTGTAGATAATAAGTTGGATTACATTATTTTGGGACTCCATGAATGCTCCAAATTTCAACTTATTATTAATTGTTATGAACATACAGTATCCCAATTAGGTAACAACCTTAAATTAATGCAACCAAAATGTCGTAGTAAACAATCATTGTATGTTGTCAGGACTGTTGATTACTGTCAAGTTCCTTCAACCTCTGCAGAAGGCGCAGATACTCTGCAGATTGTCCACGAGAACCATGAAATCAAGTGTCTGTTGGCAAGATATAGTAATGTTTTTTCTGCGCATAAATATGATATCGGTAAAATTAACATTGAACCCCAGCGCATTAGGTTATCGTCAGATTTGCCCATAAGTTTAAGACCGTATAGAGCTTCCCATGCTGATGAACAAGAGATCAAAAAACAAATAGAAGAACTTTTAAATCATGGAATTATTAAAGAATCTTGTGGCCCCTATGCTGCCCCTGTCACGCTCGTTGCTAAGAAAGGCGACAATGCTCGAACGCGTTTTTGTATAGATTATCGTAAGCTTAATGATTTTTGCGTGACAGATAGTATGCCCCTTCCCAGAATTGATTCCCTTTTAGATAAGTTAGGACATGCAAAACTTTTTTCAACTTTAGATTTGACTTCAGGTTATTGGCATATTCCCATTCACCCACAGGATACTGAGAAATTAGCTTTTACAACTAATTTTGGCCTTTATGAGTGGACAAGATTACCATTTGGTCTAAAAAATGCCCCAGCTATTTTCAACCGCATACTTAAACAAATCCTAAATAAATATAAAATTAACTTTGTAGCTCAATATTTTGACGATTTAGTCGTGTATTCCAAATCTGAAGCTGAGCACATGCAACACTTAGAAGAAATTTTTAGCATATTTGCTCAAGAAAATATTAAACTTAATTTCAAAAAATGTGTTTTTGCAAAAGAAAAGATTAACTTTTTAGGCTATGAAATCCAAAATGGCACTATTACCCCAGCTAATTTAAATATTGAAAGTATTAAGAAACTTAGGCCTCCAACCAACGTTAAAGAATTACAAAGATTTCTGGGAGCCATAAATGTCTATAATAAGTTCATTAATAATTATGCCCACATCAGATATCCTCTCAATAAATTGTTAAAGAAAGACACCCCTTGGGTTTGGACAGAGGATTGCCAGAAAAACTTTGAACTCTTAAAATCTTTGTTAATTTCTAAACCTATCTTAAGATTGTTTAATCCAAATTTGCCTTGCCATGTTTTTGTTGATGCTTCCCTCACTTCTGTTGGAGCTGTACTTAAACAGCCAGATGAAAATAATGTTTTGCATCCAATAGCCTTTCATTCCCGTACTTTGAGAAGTTATGAAAAAAATTATGCCATAACTGAATTAGAATGTCTCGCCATAATAGATTCCATTGACAAATTTCATTATTACCTTCATGGACAAAAATTTACTATTCATACTGATCATGCTGCTTTGGTTTGGCTTAAGAAAATCAAAAATCCGATAGGTAGACTATTTAGATGGTCTCTTAAACTTTCAATGTTTGATTATGATATTGTTTATGATAGGGGTTCTCTCAACTTTGAAGCAGACATGCTTTCAAGAATTCCTGTTGTACATCATAATCAGCATCAAACCCTCCTATTAGACTTAGACGAAATTAAAACTCAACAATTAAATGACAATCTTTCTGGCAATAAGTTTAAAAATATTAATGATGTAATTGTAGTCAAAAAGAAACATTTGTATAAAGTAGTTATTCCTTTTTCATTAAGACGAAAGCTGTTAGAGGAAGCTCATTCAAAATTTGGTCACCCTGGTATACAAAAGATGATCAATCTGATAACACCTCATTACTATTGGCCTTATATTAATGAGGATATTGCAAAATTTCTCAAACACTGTCACACCTGTCAAATAAACAAAAAACCCCGACAGAAAAAATTTGGATTACTTCAAACTTTGCCTCAACCAGAGCAACCTTTTGAGCTAGTTTCCATTGATACTGTAGGTGGTTTTAACTATTACAATTCGACAAAAAAATTCTTGCATGTGGTCATTGATCATGCAACACGTTACATTTGGGCTTTTCCTTCCAAAAACGAAACCGCAGAAACCTATGTTAACTGTTTACAACAGATATTTCAAATTCAACAACCTGTAAGCTTGTTGAGTGATAGAAATCCTGCTTTCACCTCTACTAAACTTAAGCATTTTCTCAGAAATTATAATGTCAAGCATTTATTCACATCATCCCACAGACCGGAAACTAATGGAACCTCCGAACGTTGCCAACAATCTCTGGTAACCATGCTAAAGTGTAAAGTCAATTCCTCCTCATCCAAAATTCCTTGGACCAAGTTATTAGATCAAGTTGTAAACGAATATAACAATTCTCCTCACACTGTGACAAAATTCCCTCCAAACTACCTCCTCTTTGGCATACCGCCTTTTGAATCTCCCTTGAATCAAAACAATATTTACCCTCCAATAGACGAAGCCCGAAAGTTAGCAAAACAAAGAACCGTTGCATATCATGCCCGCAATAAAAGATATTATGATGCTCGATTTGTGTATAAAACTTTTAGTGAGGGAGATACAGTAATTTATGAAGAGTTCCAATATCCTAACACTCGAAAGCTTACTTCCCCCTTTTCTGGCCCTTATACAATATTAAAGAAAAGATCAGATGTGAACTATGAAATTGATTTTATCAACAATGTAACAAAATTACCTGAAATAGTTCACATCTCTAAATTAAGACCATACTACCCCCCTGATCAATTGCGTTTAAGGCATGAATAATTGTTAGTAGTACGTAGATTTTTTATTACCATGTATTTTATTATTTTAAGTTGTTCATTTTATTTGTATAATTATTTTCAAATGTACCCAAAGTGTTATAGTATGTCAGTGCACTTATTTTCTACTATTCCATGGAATAATACAGAACTTTGGAACAATCAACCTAACATAGGTTCACGAGGATCCTCATCACTCAACATTCACTCACTAAAAGTGAACTGTTTTCAGAAAGTTCAAACTTTCTTCAATGGCCATCTTTATTTTTCAACACCTTTTTCATGTAAAAGGTCCTTCAACAAATGGCGGCCAAAACAACATCTTTCATAAAACATGCAATTTTGATACAAAACTCGTATTAAAATTTGTAAAAAAAATTTGTTTTTTCGTTTTCAGGTACTTTTGGCGACAACTCGAACTGATGAAGTTGAGTTAGTCTTTCATTTAAAGTTCAAGACAAAAATTGAATTTTCAAAAAGAAGGGTATTTTGAATAACGTTATACATGAAGATGTTTGTTGAAGCCTACCATTTTCATTTTTTTTTCTTTTTTCAACATGTGTGAAACATCACGCAAATGTTTCCTTCGATTTTATTTTTGTCGACATGTCATTTTGTATATCATATCTATTGCGCGTGCATTTCTTTTGAAATATTGTGTATGGAAATACTTTTGATGTTTTGAAATGTTTGATGATATAATTTTTCTCTGTGTTTTGTGTCTCCAGCAGTCAATGTTTGTTTTTGATAACAATTTTTATGTTCTTGTGAATCGAACCGGGGCACCGTCGTTTACACACCGTATGTCCATGAATATTCAAAATTTTCACTCCACCTCCGTCATTAATATGTCTTTTCCACTTTCAGATTCTTCATGTTGAGCTTGTGGTCTGATCAACCATTTGGTTAACATTCTCTTCATTTCTTTGCATGTCTTTTCTCGCATTTGTGCTCATCGCTGGCCGATGTGTATGATTTTGCGGGAGGGAGATGAAAGAAAATTCCTATAACCACCCCCTTTTCTAATCCTGACCCCTTGTAAAATCCCTTAACATCTATCCCTTAATTTAACTAAGCACAGTCTGTGCCTTTGCTCTCTTATTCCAAGAACTCCCTTTTTCCCTAAAGGATTATCCCTACCAATCAACGACTGTGCTTCCGAACCGATACGAATTCCCCATTTTCCCTCTTGGTAATATGAAAAATCCCCATCTCACGACACTTGGTGTTCGGCTGCCGACACGAAAGGATGTAAGCTAATTCTCTGAATAAACATGTTTCTGTGAAATCTACTCGGCCCAATCATGGATTAATATAGTCACGACTGCAATTAAACTAATGAAATGACCACCCAGTGGAACATTTCATATATATATATATATATATATATATATAAATTTTTGTGGATGAGAAAACTATTTCCAGAAACTTATTTTGTATATAATCCATTCACCCTCTTTTCCCCTTCAAATGTATAAGAAGAACCAAATTAATTTAGTTTCATCTACAATTTTTAAAGTATTAATGCGCTTACTCAGTTACTTTTTTCTGCTTCAAACTTAAAGAAAAATATATTTTTTAATTGAGCAGGGTGTGTCTACAAAACATTTGTCCATAAGGATGAAAATAATTTCTTTTGTAAGGAATGTTGTTCATGGCACAATAGAGACCATAAAAACAAATATGACAAATTTTAGACACAATCACCTGCTAGAGAAAAGCGCGTACAGTTGAAGTAAGTGTAAGGGTGCTATTTCCCGAACTAAACATACCAACAAATTATCCTGGCGTGAGAATTATGATGGTGAGAAAAACAGAAATTTGTGTGGTGTGTGGGACATTCATTTTTTTTATCCGCGTTTAATTTCCTCTCCTTTCTAGTTTGACAGCGACCAGAATTGTAAACGTTAGGAATACAGAGTGTTATCTGACATGAAAACGCCAAAATCAGAATTCTCTTCTTGACGGATCACGTCATTAGAAATCAGAGGGCAAATACTCCACCCAAAATTGCTTCTTCCGTGAGGTTAATAGCAGATAGGAAGACTCTGACGCACTTGCAAGAAGCAAAAAAGAAGTCATACCCGGATATACGAGGAATACGAGAGAGGCAAACGGTCAATTGAAGGCATTTTAGAAATTGAGGTTGTTGCTAAATTTTAGAGGATGTCTAAAGCAGTTGCTAGGCTCGTTATTAATTTATTCAGCGGTGGTAGATGCACGATATAAATTGAGAAAAGTTTTAGATGTGTGGATGTTGCTCTAGGGCAAAGAAATGAGGCATATTTAGAAAGCACCGTAATATTCCATACTGCTTTTGTGATCTGTAATTTTCAAGAAATGTATTTTTTTTTATCAAACTATGGTCACTAAAATTTAAAGGACACGTAATATTTTTTATTGATCTTGCGAATTTATAATATTTTTTCCGGAAAAAAAATCATTTTCATAATGCGATTTTGAATATTTACCAAAATATAAAAAGTGCATGAAAATTATTATGATATTAATACTTTAAAAATAATATTTTAAAATTAATCTTGTTCTTAAAATATACAATATAGCAGTAACGTTCATAACCTCAAAGGGATTTGGTACACTGTAAAAAAAGGTACTTAAAAATGAGTAACTGAACCTACTGGTTTTTCTTTTAGTACAATTGCATCGTAAATGACCGATGATTACTCAAATTTAAGTATAGTTATAAACAAAATCAGAGTTTGTAACAATAGTTGCTCCTATAGATTAAAAATTTTTCCGAACGCTATGTCGTAAGTGACAGGACTTGCGACTAAAAGTTCGCGATCTTCTAATCCCAGCAACAATTGGTCACTTAAGCGAGCTGTTGCTAATTTGTTCTCTGTTCTTTCCGCTGCATTTCATCCGATTCTTCGTCAATAGCCCTAGCTCATCTCATCTGTGCTCTAATGTTACGTTAATCACAGTAAATTCATATAAAAAGTAACAACACACACAGGTTAGTAAATGCATAAAGCTCGTAAAGCTCAGGAAGATAATTTTGGTATGAATTAAAGGTTTTTATAAGCAAGTAAAAATATACAAAATACTAAACAACTTTTACATTTTTTTGCATTTACATATAATACCAGGTTTTATTTTTTATATAAAAAAAGAATACTTAAATTAAATTCAGTAGAAGTCCATAAGTATTGTAAATATAATCTCCTTATATATTATATAAATAAATAGATCAAAAGTTGGAAAATATACAATATTTCAAAGCAAATCAAAATTGGATAAACGATGTATGCCTATCCATCTATTAAAAAATTTCAGATAACATGTTTCTCATATTAGTTTTAAAACGATCCCAAAAAACCTCTAAACACCAATTTTTATTAAATCCATTCAGTAATTTAAGAGAAAATTCCTACACAGTTGAAGTAGAAGGTTGTGGTTCGTGAATCAAAATTGACATAGGCAGACCGTTCATATTTTCATGAGAATACGGAAAATATTGGTGGTTTTAAGAACAAAATTTCTTTTGTATAGTGGACGAGGAAGATAGTTTTTTAAAAGACAGTGCAAAGAGACAAATGCCATGTGTTTACGTGTTTGGTACATAGATGGCAGCACCACCATCTGTCAATAATTCTTTTGTTTAAATATTTATATGTGCCTTTTTTTATTACTAATCCAGTTTTATTACTTTATTCCATTAAAATACAATGTCTAGTGTTTACTTATTGTACTAGTTTTACGATACACTGTATTTCAATACCTATTAATACTATGACTATGACAATCAAATGGTGTCTGTAGACTGAGCACGCACTGCGTGCAAGAGATAGCAAGGTTAAAATCAAAATCGAACGTTTGAAAAAGAAGCTAAGGCACGGGTTTTAACCGATTTTAAACCCTTTTTCATTACACCTAGTTTCGGAGAATGTTGGTTGAAGGGCTTTAGAGCCGTCACAGTTGGGTTCATTAAAAAAAAACGATTTTCTTTGTTTGAATTTGGTTTTCGGGTTTTAAAAATTTGATGAAAATATGTTAAAAGAGTGCGATGATGTAAACTTAAAATATCATAGTCGAATTTTCAGTTCAAACAAAATATAAACGACTAAAATAATAATAGGTAAACAGTAAATTAAATTGTAATAATATAAAAATAATTGTAAATAGTTACAATTGATCTAGAATAAATGCATCCATATAGGTGTGTTTTATTTATAACTTTCTTCAAAACAATAAAAATTACAAGAAAATGTTTTAGTTTCTAACTTTTATTATTTTACAAAAAAACGGCGAGCAGAAATTCGATATACCGACAATTTTTCTTAATTTTTTTTTTACCATGATCGTTATTATTTTCCCTATTTTAATTCGATATATATTGACAATATTCACATGCATAGCAGGTTGAAGCTCAACCAACATCTTCCGAAACAGCTGCACTTCTCTAGTAAGGACAAACGAAACTTTCACTCGGCACACAGCCGGTGTTATTCGCCAACTGAACAATACACGTGTTCTTTGTACGGTCTCAAGTGTCCAGCGAAGGTGGGACAGGCCATATCTCATCTCAAAGACAAAAGCACTCTCGAGACCGCTAATGACTTTGGATACGACGCAGGTTAAAAAAAAGGGGGGCTGGCGAAAGGCCTGAAAGGACTCCCAACCTCGACAAAAAAAAAAAAAAAAAAAAAAAAAAAAATTCAACCTTCTTCAAAAAAGGTCTCCGGTTTCAAATGGACCCAGAAGTAATGAACCTTATTAGCAACCTGTCAGCGGCGGACAAAAACCCGATTCTTTCCACCGGTCCAAGAACCTCGGATGGAATTAAAATAAGAAATGGAGCCAAACGAGCAAATAAACAAACTCATTTGTCAGCTGTCCTCGGAAGGGATGTTGGCTCTTTTAAAAGTTCATCTGATTTGATAGGAGTGGAACGAAAAAAAAAAAAGTCCGCGGTCAGTATATTGATTCAATTCCTTCTGTTTCTTCTACCGACCGACGAGCATAACCGTCAACTTGGCGAGAATTTATGAGGATTTGTACGCATTACTAACCAGCTGAGGAGCCTTGGCATCCACAATCATTTATCCCCCCCAGCCCCCCTCTCTTTTTTGTCGGATACAAACGAAAATGAATAGGATGAGATTAGCAGTTAATGTAAAAAAAAAAATCTGCTGAAAAAAGAAAAGAGGGTGTCAACGCTACTTTCATTTAGTTTTTTTTTTGTGGTATATCCTCAATTAATTCACAAAATACATCTGTTTGCAGGATTATAACCACTGAATCAGTGTCATTAGCAAAGGATGTAGAAGCGTGTCAGAACCCCTCCAATTGGTCTAAAGATGATAATATATTATTAAAACGCATTTGTGTTACAATAATCTTCCATAACTCCTCTCTTATACATTTTCGGCGTACTAATAACCTTAATTACAAGAACCTCCCTTACTTTTCTATTGTTAATAAAGATAAAACGCCTGGGTTTATATCTTCCGTTGTTTAAAAGAATGTTAAACAAAATAGTTATTGTAGTAGTTATAGCACCTATCTCCATAATGGAGATAGGTGCCACTACTAATGCTCAGAAACAATAAAAAATATTGAATGTATAAATAAAAAACAAACATCAAACACAATTTATAAGTGTATGTTACATTACATCTATTCCAGATTAAACATAATCGTAATATATTTAGAAAGTACTAAGAGAACCAAGAGTTAGCAAAACCAGGATAGGCATAAAGTTTCAGTTTTTTTTAACTAGTTACAAATTATACTTGTAAAATAGTGATAACAGTTTTTTGATTTTTTATAAATTTTCGATTTTTGGATTATGTTGTCTGGTGCCATCTGTTAATATTAGTTTCTAAGAAAAGAATCCAATTAAACATTTTAAAACTTACTCGAGAAATTAAAAAAATCAACAATAAAAAGACCGATAATATTTTCGAAAATATATTTAAATATTTTATTGAAAATAAACATACGCATCTCGTTTTTATTCGTTAACTAAATAAGAAACATTAAATAAAAAAACTTTTTTAAAAAAGAGAAAAATAAAATAAACTGAAAAAAAAGACTTTAAAAAAAATGCGCTTAAAAAATAATAATGTCTCGAGAAATAATAATAAAATAATAATTTATCGAATAATAATGTCTCAAGATTATATATATTCAAAACAAGCGGTAAATTTTTTAAAAATATTTTTTAAAAATATTTTTTAAAAATATTTTTTAAAAATATTTTTTAACATATTTAATTATCTATTATTCTTTTGAAGTTAGCGGCAATTTTAAATTACAAAAAAAATGTCTAATTTTATGCTCCGATTTCAAACTGCTGCAAAACTTTTAAGAAATAAATATTAACTATCTACATTTTTAACAATTATTAATTATTTTTTTCTTCATTTTTGGGCATATTTCTTTAAAGCATTTTTTCTTTTCATAAATTAATTTTTAATATATATGTAGATGATTTATGGAGTACCCTTTGAGTTTCAAAACCGAGAATGGACAGTTGTATAATTTAAAACCATTAATGAATGGATGAGAGCCGACATCCCGCCGACTGCTATTAATACGAAGCAGGATTACCTCGACAAATCGAAGGCGTAGAAGGAATCGCTCGAGCAACCTTGACCCCCCCAAGAGAGCGCAAACAGGTAGGTACGTACCTCGGAAAGCACGTGAACACCCGACGGAATTCGGGAGACAAATCGGAAAGTGAGGCATGACATTCGCTGCGTGCTTTGCCCACTTTTGTTTCTGTGAGACACGGCTGGCGCTGTACATTCAGTTACCAAGTATTCGATTTTTTTTCCCTTCAAGTTATGCAGTTTTAGTGTCTTGTGATATTCAATTTGGGGTATGATGTATACTAATGATTTTAATATCAACATAAAATATCAATACATTGAAATTATCTATAGCAAAGTATCGACTTTCGTTTAGTATCTCATATCATGAAAAAGAGAATTATATATAGTAGCGACTATATATACTTTTTCCGTCATTTAAAATGTATTTAAAAGTTAATTTTTAAAAAAAATTTAATGCAACAATTTAAAATACATGCACAAACAAAAACTACTAGTGTTTCAAGTATATATATTTCAAGTGTTATATATATATATATATATATATATATATATATGTGGAGTTAGAGATGATTGATGATTATCAAAATAAGGGACAGTTTAAGTTTATGACGTTTTTATTCCATGCTCTCGTGGATAGAAATCCACCTTCCTTCATCAACACTTCTCCAGCTCTCTCTTACAACTGATCAGTGTTGCCAGCGACACCCAGGTGGCGCTGGAACACATTACAAAGTAACTCCCTCTAGTGGTGTGTATCAGCACTAGGGCATTCCGACACTCGGGCAATCCTGACATATTACGCCCTCGTAATTACAATGATACTAAAATACAATACATTATATTACAATACATGACATTACACAACATACATTCATAATATATACCTATTAATCATCATACTATTATAACTTAAAATTATTTTTCATAACACCTACAAATCAATTATTATCTTACTTCAAATTTAAAACATTATCAAATCTATTATTGTAAAAATTTAAATACCTAAATCACTTTTTATCATTAGAGTTCTATATGTCCTAAAAATAAGTGTTCCAAAAGTTTCGAAGTTAAAAATGTTCCAAAGTCTTTCAATACTCAAGAAATTCAAATGTTCAAACCTAAAAAATAATTAACACCAAAAAAAAGTTCTTCACTTTTTACCAATAGATTCTTTTCAAATCACTTTCAAAAATGTAAACATCCCAATTTTTTTTTTTTTTTTGTAAATGACATCACTAATAAAATTAAATCACAAAAATTTTCAATGTTACACCACTTTCATTCTTTACTGGTATTATGCAATACTCAACAACATCATAACACTTTATCACTGCACATCTGTTGTAAATAAAAAAAATAAAACTTCTTTCTTTCCACCACTGATAAAGATATTAAAACGGCTACTCGATTTACTAAAATAAAAATAAAAAAATTTCGCAACCTCAAATAAAAATAAACAAATCACAAATAAGACGAAAAGCACATTTCACAATTCTGCATACGACTTTTTCGAAGCACAAGAAAAAATAAAGATTCACTTTTTGAGGGTTCACTTGCAAGGGTTGCTTCACAGAAAAAAGATAGTTAACGCCAAAGTCGCTCGCTCCTTGTTTGGTGTGTTGGTATTCTCCAGTTGGCTTCTGTATTTGGGCCATATCGTCGCCAAGGTGGTTGTGTTCGTTGATCATGATCTGTGATTGGACCGCAGCTCTCAACCATAGATCGGTGATCGCCAAAACGTGGATTCTGTCGCCAACTCCATTTGCTTCCAACTTGCTGGATGGTAGTTCCAAGGCTGATAGGGTTGCCTCTCCCATTTCCGCTCTGTTGTTTTGTTCCTGCTCGCCAATTGTAGACTTGGCCTGTTGTAGTCCGTCGCCAACCTCGTTCGTTTGCATCAGTTGGTTTGTACTTAGTTGGAAATTGATGATCAACTTGCGAGCTAATTCGCCAATTGTGGTTGTAGCTTTTGCTCTTCGGGAATCTGTATTTTGATTGACTCTTCCGATTCCGTTTTGTTTTTCGGAAATGTTCAAATTGGTTTTGAGAGAACATCTTTGAGTTTTCTTTTTTCGAAGCGATTCTCAAACCTACTTCGCTTATTTTCTTTGGTGCACAGTCTTTTTCAGGCTGACGCGCCGTCTGTGTTTGCAAGTTTTGCGATGATATCACTCGTATCAATCCACATCTCAGTGCGTTCGTACTATTGACTTTATTTTCACTGTCGTCTTTATTTTCCCTGCACTCGAACGATTTATGACCTAGTCCTCCACACGAAAAACAAACTATTTCTTGGTTTTTATTCGGCTTCCGGAACGACTCGCTTTTGCCCGCGCCGTTCACCTGTCGACTGTGCTGGGCATTTCCCGTTGCTCGGTCTTTTGTGTACGCTCCTATCTGCGCGCCGGCGCCGTCTCGGCTTCGAAGGCTTTCGTTCTGTTTCATACGGTTTTCGTGCGTTCTGTTTTCGTATGGCTTAGTGCTTTTTCTAAAGGTTCGTGCAGCTTGAAAATCATCCAATTTGTCCGTTAGAGTTGCTACTTCCTTGATTTTTTGCAGTTCATCTATGAAATGCTCCTGCATCTCCCTCGGTAATTTTCTTTTGATTTGGTCGACTAACATGAGTTCTTTGAGCGCTTCGAATGTGGTTATTTCCATTCCGTTTAGCCACTCGGTTAGGTAGTTCTTTAAAACGTACGAAAAGTCTCTCCACGTTTGACTTGGTTCTTTTCTGGCAAAACTAAAATTTAGTCGGAACTGTTCCGCTGTGAGACGAAACTGCCTAAGTAAGATGGTCTTGATCTGTTCGTAGTCGCTCGTCACATTTTCCGGTTCTCTCGTAATGACATTTGCGACCTCCAGTGGTAGTAGACCAATCAGGTGGTTTACCCATGTATTTTTGTCCACTCCCAGTCGAACTATCTGTCTCTCGAATAAAGCCAGGTACATGCTAATGTCGCCTCCTTCAAAGGGCTTTATCACGTTACGACTGGAGACACTTGTTTGTTCTGTTGTCGACGAGTCTGTTCGACGGTTTTCTGCATCTATTCTTAATTTCGCTATTTCGAACTCTTGTATTTTTTCCTTTTCTATATTAGTTTCTTTTTCTTCTCTTTCCGCTACTATGGCGTATAACAGGTTTTTTGTAGTTTCTTCATCATACCCTGTGTGCCCAGTTATGATTTTGCACATTTTTATAACCTTTGGGTTTTCCGGTGGAGTCAGATCCAGTTCGTCTAAAAGCACCATCAAATCTACCTTACGCGTCTTTGCCAGGTACGACATCTTGAGAGCAAAAGTTAGTCACTTTTGTACACTCCACTATTGCTTTCGCACGTCGCTGATCCGCTCTTCACTGACGACGATGTTTTCGGATTCTGCTGTGTTGCGAATCGGCCTTCGCTCCCGTACTCGACGACGACCGCAGTTGTCTCGTGGTGCGTTAGGCTTAGCCTCCGGTTTCTTCCGTTTTCCGATTCTGCCGCAACACTAATCCTCTGTTGCTCAGTGATTCACACGGCCTCGAGCCCCCATGTGGAGTTAGAGATGATTGATGATTATCAAAATAAGGGACAGTTTAAGTTTATGACGTTTTTATTCCATGCTCTCGTGGATAGAAATCCACCTTCCTTCATCAACACTTCTCCAGCTCTCTCTTACAACTGATCAGTGTTGCCAGCGACACCCAGGTGGCGCTGGAACACATTACAAAGTAACTCCCTCTAGTGGTGTGTATCAGCACTAGGGCATTCCGACATATATATATATATATATATATATATATATATATATATATATATATATATATATATATATTTAAATGTTTTAAATGCATCAATTTAAAATAATATAATATAATAATAATATAATATTTTGAAATTATATAATAGTGGTTTTGAGGCATAAAAAATCCACCAAACTAATGGGCACTTCAAATTTTAATAACGTAATAACGTAATATTTTTTTAGAAAGTTTTTTTTTATTTCAAACAAACATCGATGTCATATGCCACAGACGTATAATTGTATATTTTTTCCTAAATACTTAACACATCAGTGCTCTAAAGTATCGGCACGATTAACATATAAAAATATTCTCCATTTCATTTAACTATAAAAATATTAAGGTAATTAAGTAAATTAAGTAAATTAAGTAACATTCTTAAAATATTAAGTAAAATTTCTTGAAATATTAAGTAAAATTTTTTGAAATATTAAGTAAAAAATTAGTTTTTACAAAAGCAACAAGTGTTAGAAAAATCCATAATAAATAAAACAATATGTTTCACCATTTAAAATATGCATAAAAGGCCAAATATTGCAAACATAGAAGACGAATTACATAAGTGTGCTCAGAAATTAGGAATTTGTTAATAAAAAGTATATAAATAAAAATATTATAGTGCATCCAATCAATTACATATAGTTATCTAGCTAGTGTTTACAATTCAATTCGCTTTGATAAAATAACGTACGTATTCGTTAAATACAAATACTTTGACAATCATTTTTAAAAATGCATAAAACAACAGTATCTACCTCCAAATTAAATATCTTCTTTTCAAAATTATAAATGTTTTCATAGTATCTTTTATATTTTAGAATTACAATTTTGTCGCAAAAGACTAGGTTTTATAAAATATAGCTTCTTATTATGTTTTCAAAGTATTTTATGGCATTTTAGAACATTTAAGTGGGTTCCTTAATGCAAAGTAATATTTTTAAATATTTTTAGCTGCATGCTGGAACTTGTTTTATATTCTAGAAATATAATCTTTACAAAATATAAAAATTAAAAGAAATTTAAATGTTACAGTTTTACGTTTAAATCTTAGCAGTTTTACGTAAATCTCAACGTAAATTATTGTAGTTTTTATGCTTTAAGGACATTAATACTCTTCCTTTAAATTAAAATATCTAATAAGTTGTGCATCGTGGAAATCTAGGCACACTATAATTAGATTTATTTCCGTTTTGATAATTAACTATAACCTGATTCTACCGACAGTGAGTTAATTGCATCCGGAATTTTTTTAATTTAAATTAATGTAATTGAAAGGAAAAATGTGCTAAGTTAAAAAAATTATTTGATAAACAACATTTTTAAACATCAAATTTTCACTAAAATAAAAAAAAATTAAAAATATTTCAACTCAAAACTTTTTTTAAAAACAAAATCCATTAGTTTATTTTTTTAATAATACACCGTTATCAGAATCGATTACTAAATGCTGGGCTAATCTGGAAACTCTTTGAAATTGAATAACATTTTGAACGTTAACTCACGGACGCTCAAGCGATTTTAATCATTGTAAAGTTTTACTTTACTTTTTGTAAGTTTGAAAAGTTGTTCCCTTAAATATGTTTTAATTGGTTTTTTTACAAAATTTTTAATTCATTGTAAAAATATAGCTTTTATATTGTACCTAAAAAAATATTGTAAAATTGTGTATTTTTACACATTAAAAAATTGGATGCATTGTTGAAAAATCAGAAGATCCCTAGACACGATATGACGTCAAAGCGTCAGAAGGTTTCAATGTAGATAAAAGTCGAAACATGTCAGTGGTTGTCCGTAGTATTATTATTTCATAAGTTTATTATAAAAACTCTTACCTTATTCTTCGATTTCGAACAATTTCTCCTAAACACTCCCAGCAAAGCAGCCTTCATGGCTATTATCACGACAGTCCCTTAATTTAAGAATATCAAACAGACAAATTCATATCCTATGAATTGTCGAACTTCTGCTCGAATCACACGCCAAACCATCTTCTGCTCTCTGCAATGATGATGCGCTTTATCTAATCGTACATCGCAAACAGAGTTTAGCACTTCATTCTTGACGACTTGTACTCAAGAAAAAGGATGCCAAGGCCGGCCAACTCTATGAGTCCTAATGAAGTTTCAAAAACGGACTCTAAAACATGAACATGAAAAATTTGTCTGGGGCCACCGTCAGACTGGAAGGAAGCTCTGAACCGAGAGTGCAGAGGCGTGGGTCTTTCGGGAGATTCAGTGAGGATTTGACAACGTCCTACGCTTTTCTAACGCTGTTTGGAAATGATCTTGCACGTAATGCTGGCGAGTATTTTATTCCCTTTTTTTGTAACTATTATTTTTCTTTATTTGCTAAAGTTCTCCACCCCCCCTCTCTCCAGAAGGATACTTGTTCTCCCGATTATTCAAACGACCTTTTCTTTGAGGTTTTTCTTCATCGTTTAGGCTTTGTGGAGGGAGGTGAGAGGTCAAGAGTTGCTTGAAAGAATGGGAAGGGAAAGTGCTGGAAATTTTAATTGTCGGGATTCGGGTATGGTTGAAGGACGCGCGAAAGTGCGGCTTTTTTTGACAAGAGTACTTTAATGAGGTGTTTTAAAAGAGACGTGTCTCCTGCTTTCTTTGAAACTGAATTTATTTATTAAGTTTTTCTTTATTCCAATGCGTGAAGCTTTGAATTTAAAAATAAGTGTTATAAAACACAATAACCCAAATGGAATATTTGAAAAAAGAGCTAGTACATAAATGTTCCAAAATCAAACATGCAAAAATAATGTAATTTTTATTCTCAATACTTTTTAAAAGCATCTGGAATGGAGAATTAAATAAAAGCTCTTAATCAAATAAATTAAAAAATATATTGCGTATATGTATGTGTGTGTGTATGTATAACCATGAGTATAGATCGCATTTTGTCAAAACTTTTCTTATCACTTTCTTCAAAATTTTAAAAGTAGCATAGGACAAACTTACAATTGCTCATAGCATGAAGAAATTTCAATGCGAATATTCAGAATTATTTTAATGCCGGTTTGGTAAAAAATAATCAGACCGTTTTTCACTACAGGGGTTATTAAGTAATTTAGTAATGGCTCCTAAACCAAAATAATATCCAAATAAACGTTCCCGAATATCATTATAGTATAAAATAATATCATTTTGAATGCGAATAGATTTTCCAAAGCCCTGTCGAGCCTTTATACCTATGTGCCTACTATACCTATGAGCCTTTATACCTATGAGCATTTATACCTGTCGAATGTTACACCCCTATAAACATTCCATTGAAAACACTCTCCTCCCTGTACAGCGCCTGTCGTTTCAAACGACTGAGTTTACCCAATCCGTCAACAAACCCAGAGAAGTATGCAAATGCCCCCAACGAGTCGTAAACACATTCAGTCTGTCACGCCCGATGCCGATCTAAGGCTGGGGACAAGCTAATGGGTCCATTTAACGAGACGATGCACATACGAGCGTTTCCATGCACGGTCATTAATGGCAGGACTGCTAGTGAGACCCCCTGTTCTCAGTGCCAATCTCATAAGCCGAGTTTTTTTTTTTCCTCTGGAGTTTTCACACGCGTTTAAGTGCGTTGATTTCCCGTTGAGGGCCGCTCATACGTGAAGACATTCTCTCGGAGGACGGGAAGAGGGAGAGAAATTGGAATTTTGAAAAATCTCCTCACGCATCGACCAGATCACAAAATCTCACATGTCGAGGGAGGAAACATCTGGAAAGGTTGGAGAGAAACTTCTGGAAAGGTTGGTCCTTGCAAAGGATCGACCTGTCGAGCTAAATGGCCTCCTTTCGAACTTGAACATATCCATTTTAGCTATAGAAGCGGGTATTTACTTTTAATACAAGAATAAGATTTTTTTAAAATTTGATTAAAAAGGGACTATTGATAACATAGAATATTCCTGAATAAAATTAAATGTCAATATATAGCATTATAAATTATTATATTTTACTTGGTATGTAGTAACTTATAAGTGACTAAAAACATAGTAAAACGATTTTAATTTAAGGATGTTTATAATGATAATACATCAATAAAGACACTTTCTATATATAATTACGAAAATGCTTAATGCAGTACCAAAAGGAGACCTACATTTGTTTTGGGCTGGGTCTATACCGCCCCTGTACGGCACCATATAAACCCTCCAATTAGTTTCAAACGCAGATAGATCCCCATTTTTGCAAAATCGTTTTTTTAAATATTTTTTATAAGTCTTCAATGTACTACAACACCTTGCAAAATGGAATTGACCACAACTGTCTGAATCTAGCCGAAAAATGCATTCAAAGTCATTCCTTTATATCCAAAAGTACGTGACTGTTCATCGTTTTCAGCGTCTCCAGTGAAATTTAGGAAAAGTAATCTATCTGGTTTTGAAACTGGAGGAATCATATATACACATCATTCTTTTGGGAAAAAATGTAGTACTAAGCCAAGTGAAGGATCTCGGGAAGAATGACGATGGTCAGTGACATTGCAGAAAACGCAAAAATATCTCATACACATCATAACATTCTGATCTTTTAAGTATTTTTTGAATGTTTATTATTGTTCTTAGCTCTTCACAACTATGTATAATAAAAGTACAACCATGTAGTTACCACAATATCGTCTAACACATCTCGATTGTTACAAAAAGTGCACTGTCGTCGTTTTCCCTTGCACCTTTTAAATTATAGCGTATGCGAATAAATATCATTCGCAACAAAAACAACAACTCCAAAATTGCATTACAAATAATTTAGCAGGCAAAAATCACTGACATGCATGGCAAGAAACGTAATAGGAATATTTAGCGAAAATGCATTCGAAAATTTAAACAAATACGTAAATGGGCATCATACCTTTTCATCCAAAAGAATTATCTTTCGAAATTGCATGTTGTGAATGGCAGAAAACTACGAGCGAAACGCGTTATTCAAAATCTTATTCAAAACTGAAACAACCTAATGAAGTCCTTGTATATATGTGGACATTAAACCTCTTTAATTCACGGAAACTCAAGTGTTCCAAGTCAAGGCCTCGGCAGGTGGCAATAATTTTCGAAGAAAAGTCATTGAGTGTACAACTCAACTCGACTCGTTTTTTTTATTATTCGTTTTTATGTAAAAACGATCGAAACCACCGTTAGTTCACAGAAAACCGCACTTGTCAAGAATGCAGCTTCTATGTCTCGGTTTCAAAGAACCGAAGACGGCTCTGAGGGATGAAAAATGATAGCCAGATGGCAGATGATTGTGGGGACGGAGAGTAAAGAATTTAATAAGAAAAGAGAAGAGATTTGATTACTGGTTAGAACCCTTTCACGAGATACGAAATTCGTAATTACGACTTCGAAATTTTTTTTGCGAGAACCGTTTATTTATTTTTATTTTAAGAGCGGTTATAGAAAATTACCTATGTAACAAGTTCCAGAAATTTTATGGATACTATAAATTATAATGATATTGTGAAAGTATGAAGACATTGTTATGCAATTTTAAAAATTGATATAGGTGAATTGAAGAGCATAGTAGCAGAGCTGCGTATGTCAATTTCGGAAGTTTTTCAGTGAAAATAAAAATAAATCGTTTTGTATAGGCAAGTCTAAGTTATTCGAATAACTTGGACACCTCAAAATTGCTTTTGCGTACTTCTAACCCACAGACTATTTCTCTTAGACGTACTTCATTCAAAGTTTGAAATCAACACAATTTGGCCAAAATAGAGTCATTCAGTTCTAATATAATAATCTTCGAATGCAGTTAAAAAAGTAATTATTTACTAAAAACAATAAAACTAAGAAACTGCCATCTATCCTTACATACATTTTTTTTTGTTCAATAAGTCGTTGAATAGTGTCCAAATGTTTGACTTGATAACATTCACAACGTATTTCAATCGTCTAACTCTAAATCAATAGTCCTTACTCGTTCGTGCTTTTTGAATTTCCTCAAACAAAATAATTCAAATAGAAGTACAATTATAACAAAATTAAATATTTCTGGTCATAATATCGCTAAGTATTTATTTTGGGTAGCTATTCAACATTTTATGTGATTTGTAAGGGTGTATTTTATAATAAAGATTTTATTTTTATTTTAAGTGTAACATTAAACAAAATCCTCCATTACAATAAATATTAGGGAATAATGTAAAAATGAAATCTTCTAGTGGTAAATGCTAAAAAGTTAAATGATACTTTTTTCGCATAGATTTGCACAATAATACATTTTGTGTTAACGTATTTTACAATTAATAAGATGTTTAACGATAGCTCAAAACACAAAGAATAGCAAAAACTGAGCACCGAAATTATAACACCAAACCAGGGTTCGAAATTAGGAGATAAAAGTTAGGCAAGCACCTGGCAATTTTTTTGAACTTGAAAAAATTTCTACTTAAGCGTAATTTTAAAATAATTCAAATTGTTTAAGTAACTTTTACGATATTTTTTCAATCGTGAAAGCTTCTTTTGCAAAAAAAAAAAAAAAAAAATCAGAAAAGTAGGAGAGCAATTTTTCAAAATCAACGTTTATCGTAAAAAATGACGACTGAGTGTAAAAATACGGTCGTCCAAACCGATTTTTTTTAAAAAGTTGTGCCAAAAATGACGACGTGGTGTAAAATTACGGTTGTCAAACTGAAATATTTAGGTGCAAAATACGACTAACGACCGCTCATTTCGAACCCTGCCCCAAACCAATACTTTCAACACTCTCCATCCGAGGTAATAGCAATTAAACCTCGATCCAAATATATTCTGATTATTCTTCCGATCCCAAAAACCGCAAATTTGATATGATGAGTTTCGATCTTACAATCAAGGGCGAAAGGACTATTTACCTTTCTGTCTTAATTTTTATTCTTTCTCGTTCCATTTGCATAACGACCGGGAGCCACACCTGCAATTTCGGAGAAAAAAGTCATTTTGGAAACGACTTTGAGAAACAATGCACCCATTCCCATTCAAGGTCACAAAGAAAAGATAAATAAACTCGAACTTTCTATTGAATTAAGGGTTTTGGATTTTAATTATGCATACGCTGCGTACGAGTGCCAATTACAACGGGAGCGCTCCCATTCATTTAAATTTAGTTATGTGTTCGAGGGGTGGCTCTACAAGATTTCTAATACGCTGTATATTTAAGTCATATTTTAGGCAAATAACTTGCAAAGGACGTGTCCATTTTGTTTTATTATACCTGTGATAGAAAATTATTATACAGATGAAATTGTATTAATTTACCACAAATGATGTATTTTGTAACAATTTCTAATTAACCTCGTTGCTTGTAGTTTTACTTTGGTAAAATGTTTTTAATTGTAATAAAAAGCACTAATTTATATGAAGTAATATTTAAAAACAATTTCGGGCTAGTACGGGCCGAACTGTACCGCAAGGTTTTGTTCGTGAATACTTTGGGTCAAACGTAGTACAAAGTTCAAAGGGCAGAATGTGTTAATAATTAGCCTAGTCGACGCGACCCACTTTTTGTGCACGACAGCATGTCATTTATCCCTATAGGTAGATTACGCGTAGAGTCATAAGGATTTCACTAACGTCGTTTTTCACTATTCGACTCCGTGCAAGAATGTACCCTGTACCGAAAAAAAAGACATATTCACGTTAATAAAGCATAAATGCTGAAAATATTGAATATAATTAATTAAGCAATAACAAGGATTTGTTCTAGTATTTTAATAAAAGTCATAAAAATATAAATGTTTGCTAAAGTAAAGAACTTAAAAAAAAAATACATATCCACAATGTCTTTGTCTACTTTTTATGTATCTAAAATTTTGAAAATTCCCTTAAATATATGTTGTTTTGAACTAGTACTTTATTCCTGAATAAATTATAATATTTGCAACTTCATTTTTATTGTTATTAAATATCATGTTCCTGTCAACAGACTGTACACTTCCCATTAAAAAGCATGCCAAAGTTCAATACAACAAGGGAATAGTCGAACGTACAGGAAGTCAACAAGGGAATAGTCGAACGTAATGCAAAAATTTCTTACTTGTTATAACGTCCAACATAATTTAATTTTTAAGAACAAATCAATACTAAGTGGATTTAGAAATCACAAGTTAATAACGTTTTAGCACAATCCTGGTATAAAATTTATTAAACTCGAAATGCAAACTTTTATATATTTCGAAACATACCAAATATTATATAATTTAATATTTATTCAAAGTCTGCTAACATAAGATTATATGAAAACTATAAAACAAGCTGTGATATACATAGAAGTTTTATAAAGGTTTATTAAGTCCCGTGATTTCAAGCGTTTTTCCTTATCTTTAGTTTCATAAAGAAAAATCCTATCACTAATTGACAACGTTACAAATATCCATCAAGTTCACAATATGCATAAATATAATTATCGTTATTTTCTGATACAGTAGTAAACGTGGACAATTACTGACCGTTATTTAAAGGGGGAAAAAATATTAATTAATGTTTTCTCACGAAATATTTGGCATCACTGTTCAAACGTTCTACTCATAACATGCGCATTTGTATTCTGTTCTTATTTCAGAGCTAATTTTATTGGTTATTATGCTATAATTAACGTTTTTACAACTATTATTAATTTCACTGAATCTACTTAAAATTAAAATGATTAGGCTATCAATTATGCTAAAAGCATTTCTGTATCCATTAAAGGATTCATTAATATGTCTTAAAAACAAATGGCCAAAATGACGTCAGTAACATAATTGGTGTTATTAAAAAAGTTGTTATTATAATAATTATTTGAGGAGGTCCGGCGCAAAACTGACTTTATTCAATTTCTTTTATTCGAGATATCAATTGGATATCGATCTTTATGTTGAGAAGCATCGAAAACACCGAAAAGAATCATCGAAAACCAACTCTATCTATCAAACCAATCAAAACACTCCATTACTGTTGCCAACCCAAAATTTGTTTCGGTCCAAAAAATTTTGTTTTGTGTTTTTTAATTGAAATCACGTTAAAATTTGCGACTGTTTAACTCCAAAGAATACTGTTCATATTTTTTTAATATTAAACTTATTACCCACTTTTTCAAATAAATTATTTTCAACTTTTAATATTTTTTCTAATAGAATTTTGACAAAAAATTTTATATTATGAAAATAAAGCTTTCATGATTAAAAAAATTAAGTTTGATTACCCGATTCTTATTTTAATTTTGAAGTGTTATAGTTATAAAAGTTTAACTTTTGTTAAAACTAAAAGTATATTAACTATGTCAATAAGACAAATTATATGGATGTTTATTATCTAATGTTAGACTTTTTGCAGAAACTTCAAAAGGGATCACAGTGATTAAATATTTCTAAGTTTTCATTGATTGGTGCAAAACCAACTTTATCCTGCCATATTCGTACTAAACCAACTTTTTATGCAAACAAAAATAGTAAATAACTAAAAAATTGTATTTTTTTTATCTGTTTGACTTTTTAAAATGATTCGTTGAATAACTACGTTAAGAAGCAAACAAAAATTATCACCTTATTTGTAAAAATTATTTAATTTTTTTTTAATGCTGAACATTTTGAGCTGAAGGATATAGTTGGCTTTTGATCTGAAGGATATAGTTATAGTCTATAGGATATAGTTAAAAAGACTTCCTCATTTATTTTCTAGATTGATTGAGATAATGGTTCTATATCAATATAATGTTTGTTATGTTTACTGCAGACCCAAATTGATTAATTAACTTTTTTATTTTAAATTTAGAATTAAAAACTTTAAATTTGCAGGGGAAAAAATGTTTGCTTTTTAACCGACTGCCCAGCGCGCACACCAAAACTCCAAAAAAAAACTCCAAAATAAAACCGCCAGAAACTTTAAATTAAAATCGCCAACGCGCGCCAAGTCGAGAGGTTATAGATTCGGTCTTTATGTATTTTTTTTTTTTTTTTTATTTTTTTTTTATGTATGTGCGCGCGGGATTTCGATTCTACTACAGATATTTGGACAATTTTTTTTGTTGGATAGGGGATGTTTCAAAGGGGAGCAATTTGAAAAAAAATCCGGTTATCCGGCATTTAACTATCCGGATTTCTCAATTAACCGGACCGTTTTAAAAAAAATGTCGTCCGATTTCGAAAATTCTTTTTTTGTTGGATAGAGAAAAATCAACTTAGGCAAAATCTTCAAAATAATAATAGGTTATCCGGCTGTTATATATCCGGAAATGTCGATTAACCGGATTTTTTTTAAACAATTTATCCGATTTCAACATATTTCCATTGTTTAACGGAAGTTGTACAACAATGACATTTCGTTTAACATGCATTTATTGGCTTTGTTAGGAATTGTTTTAAAATATACATTGTTGAGCACAAGTTGCTACTAGAATTTCTTGGTGAATAGGGGGCGAAGCCCCCTGCTAAATTAAAAACTAAAAAGGGAAAAATAAAATAATCTTTCTAAAAAAAAGGAAAACCGACTTTAAGAAAAATGCGCTAAAAAGTAAAAAATAATTTTTAATTTTACGAATGAGTTGAAAAAATTGAATTATTGAATATCAATTTTATACTTAGTACAACTTTTGGAAGTTGGTGCTAATTTACAAAAATCATACCTAAATTTTGGCGCCGATTTCAAAAAGTTGTACTAAGTATAAAATTGATATTCAATAATTCAATTTTTTCAACTCATTCGTAAAATTAAAATTATTTTTTACTTTTTAGCGCATTTTTCTTAAAGTCGGTTTTCCTTTTTTTTAGAAAGATTATTTTATTGTATATCATTTTTAAGTATTTCTGGTGTACTATTATTTTTTAAAAATTGTATGAATTCGAAACTATTTATCAAATATAAATACCCTTTAAAAAATAATAAAAATGATTTATTTAAAAAGTAACAATGGATTGTTTCGTGTATATTAACATGTAGTATTAAATACAACTTTCGATATCAAAGTATGTTACTATAAATAAAACGGCTTTTAATTACTAATATGCTAAAAAATTATCAGTATAAATTCAGCATAAATATTGCAGTCTCGTATTTCAGTAAGACCTATCATTTTTATTCTAGTAATTAATCTAAGCTAGAGTTTCTAATTAAATTTGAATTCCTGTGGTTTTCAAACAGATAGCAAAGTTTAATTTTAAAAAAAATCCTTCATTTTTTTTAAATACCGGATTCATGGATCACAGAGAGATTACTGTGTTTTTTCTGTTATACTGAAACTCACTGTGATAAACTAGATTGAAGATAGAACCACTCTATAATGATGTAAGCCATACATATATGGTTGAAAAAAATCTTAATTTGTTTTTCAACAAAACTGTGCGTCGCAACCCTACATATCTTTGCATTTTAAAATACGCAAATTTACGTTATTTTTATTGCAAAATTAAAACAATATCAATATACTATAAGACGAGTTTTTATCTTAATATCAATTAATTTGCAGAAATCTAAAAAACACCCCTTTCGTTTGAATTTATAATAAAAATAATATAATAAAAACTAATTCTATAAAATAACTTTGAAATGTGAATTTACAGACAAATTTAATTTTAAATACGACGACTTAAACTTCTGTGATATTTTTTCAGTGATTTGTCTGTAACAAGTAGAATAGGTTAAATTTTTGAACTCCCAGAGCACACTTTTAGAATGGCGGTAGATATTTATATTCTTACCACAACAACAGGCCTGAGGTAAATGGTGGCTTCATTTCTGTGCCTGGCATCCATCTTTGACAGTCGACCTTTGGAAACGGAAGCACACGCCAATTCCTACATTTTCCAAAGAAGATGTTCTATCCCGAAAAAAGATAATCGCGCCAATAATCCAAAATTTCCAACCGAAACTCACCGATTTCGAACAAATTGAAAAGCGTGGAACAAGAGATGCTCAGAAGATTCCAGATGATCGGAAAAGAACTTTGAAAGTTTGAAGTTTCCTAGTTTCTGGCACTAGAACAGTAGACGGTCTTCTGACGTCACCCGCGGGAACACGGGAGTTATTTTTAAGTTCATTTTCGCGAGCAGTGACTCAGTTTATTTTTGATGGCAAATTTCGCTCTCGTCCAGACCCGATAGTTGAGGAGATAGCACCTGCTGTGTTGGTACACCTACGACAGATGCGGAACACTGACACAGTTCATAAAAGAGGCATTAGAACTAATGCGTTTTCGTTTTATCAGGTCTTTAGTGTGCAAAATGTTTTTATGAATTATTCCCACCTCCACAACAACAACACATTACAAGGTGAGGTATTCGAAAGCTGTATCTTCGAATGATTATAAAATTTTGTAACCTAACACATCGGTTCCTAATGAGCCTTATTCCGCGGACCTTTAGCTAATACTAAAATAGGACCGAAAACACCTTTTCATATATGTTCATGGAAGTCCCTCCTCTTACTAGGGCATGTATGCATTTCAATTATGTTTAAACACGAAAATAAGAAAAAAATTCTGAAAATAATAATATAAATTATTTTTCTTTTACTCAGTTCTTACCAAAAATATAGTCACAATTTTACCCAAAAAATACTTTAAAAAAAACACATCAATCAGAAGTTTAATTACTTTTAGTCACTTAAATTAGTTACTGCACTGATTTTCGAACTGTTATGGGATGAGTGAAAGGTTTCTTTTTCGCTCATAAACTCGTCCAAATTTGGCTGCAAGCTTGATATTTTCACTTTTAAATCGGAGTGAATGTTGCCTGTTACGATATTCTGTTTTCATGTAACAGAAGGTAGAAAAGGATTGTTCATATCTATAAGTGGTGCTGCAAGGGTTCAAATAACATAAGGTTTTCTCGGCTAGTTGTTTTTGGTCACTTTTGACAGTTAACCAAAATGTAATTATTTCATCTTTAAAAAAAAAGCTTTATCAGAAAAGTCGTAAAGGGCGACAGTTCTATGCATTTTAACCATTTTTTTAAATTATATTTTTTATTATATTATATATATATATATATTAACATAATAAAAAATATAATTAAAAAAAATGGTTAAAATTCAAAATTTTCCAAAAAAGAATATTTCGCTACCTGTTGTACAGAATTTCTATTTTTATTCAAAAGGTGTGAGACGGCAAAATTAAATTTATTTCTAAAAAGTTTACAAATTAATGGTTCTATTACCGTTAGAAAACATACGGAAAGTGAAATTTAACATGTTACAAGGTCGTCCGTTAAGTTTTAAAATATTCACATTTCTTTACAAACGAATGATTAAGAACCAGACGTTTACCATCTTTCCCTAGTGTTAGGCGGCATCTAGTAATCAAGCTACAAAAAACTTACAACAAAGTATATGCTGAACTACCATGTGTCGCCATGTTTATCCACAAATAGTTATTCAATTATTCAATCTATTAAGTATTCAGTTACCGTTCAATTTTTGTCTTTGTACAAGTTTATAAAAATCCAATATAGCTTTACCGCTTGCTATGATAGCTTATTGAACGCAAATAATCTAAATACTTTTTTTAAGAGTTGTAATATATAAAAGTTTTCTTAAGAAATCTATATTTTTAAATATTTTTACTTTGAAAGTTTTCATTTCTTTGGTAATCAAATATGTTTTGAAATATAACCCATGAATTATTTTTAATAACACTTAAAAATTAACATTCGTTTAATAGTAATATTAAATTTTAATGAATTTCAGTTGAACAGCGCGGGATTTAAACTTTTCAACAAAAATAACTTCCTCCGCTAAAATTAATTATTCATTTTTACAAAACTCTTAGATCAACTGAATATTTTCAATAATTGAAACGTTGTCGCACAAAATACACTAGATACAACAAAGAATTGAAATTTTGGAAGTTTTGATACTTTTTGGCCTAACCGCTTAAAATTTTTCATTTGCACTTTTTTTCCCTACCATTTAAATTTATTTTGAACTATGATTTACAGTATAATTTAATGACACTTGTAATGGAGTTATAATTTTACTGAATTACTGTAGCAGATTCGGCCATAAGAACGCATCATCTTAAATATTTAAATAAGTTTTTTTTTTTTAGATTTATCTTAAAAACCCTGCAATAAGAACTACAATTATGATATTTTCTATTTTAGAAAATTTTATCCTAAATTATGGGTCTGTAATTTAATTGCATAACAACTATTATTCATCTAAATGATTGTGATCCATCTAAATTAATATTTTCATATCAGAAGCAAAAATTGAGTTTGAAATTATTTATATCAATTACGCAACCAAAGTTGTTATTTTAATATTAAGAAAAAGGGGGTCAACAGCAACAACATATGGGACTGTTTTATACTAATTGAAAATAAAGTTTTCAACCTTTCGTGTATCGTTAAAAAGTTTTATTATTTTATTTAAAAAATATATTTATTTATTGCATAGGAAGATAAGTTTTATGGAATCAATATAAAAATACTTCATTCTACTAAATATCCATTCTTAAAAAAAAATTATATATTAAAAACAATTGATTAATACAGAAAAATTTCTAGATTTTTCAATTTTCCTATTCTTATGATGTTTGTGTTGCGATTTGATTCGGATGACTTAAAATTCAATCCATTTGACCAGTAATAGGATCTTTAACAATAAATTGTTTTTTGGATAACTTATTCGACTGTACGTGAGTTATAGGAGAAAATAGCAAAATTGGGAATATATAACATTTTGAGTGAGATTGAAATTAATAACATCGACTGTACGAGTTTATCCTATGTACTTAACAAAACTGCGCTGCAGGACATCAATATACAAATCAAAAAATTTAAAAGGAATAGAAATACTTAAACAGACAATAATGGCGGATCAGAAGAGTTTGCCATTTCGACATTATGCAAATGAAAAAGAGAGAACAAGGCCACTCAAATTATTTGAACGGACGGGTCATTAATCAATGCAATTATTCGTCGCCAGGTGGCTCTCCTCTAAACAGCTGTACTGGCCAGAGTTTGGCAGAGAAGTAAGGGACGAAAATTCACAAAGAATTCCTTGCATGACTTTGTGGATCTTTTTGTGTCACTTTTCCCCCTACCCCTCCTCGTTTTCAATTATTGCTTCAGGGATAGGAATGTCAATTTTTATATTTACTCTATTTTTTTTTGTCCAGAGGTAAGACTGATGTGTATCAAAGAAAGTGCGAACATATTTTAAATCTTATTTAGTTTTTAAAACATGTTTCATTTTTCCCCTTCGTTCTCATAAATAAATTATCACTGTTTGTTATTAAATTTAAACAAACATTTTTCTTGATATAATTTTATCGTTTTGTATAAGAACATTTTCCTTGACTATAAACAGGGCCGTTGCCAAGGGAGGTTATGGGGTTGGTTTCCAATCCAATAATTTTCCCAGTCAGCATATTCGACATTTTACATATTAAATTTAAGAAGAATTCTAAATTTTTAGATTGTTTGGCAATATTGTTAAGTTTGTTTTTTATCATTTGGAAGTTACGGTTATTTTTAGAAATATTACGATATTAAAAAACAATTGAAATGGAAGATTGTGGTGTCACGAGAATTGAAGACGAGTTTAATTATTACTATTTGTGAATGAATTTTAACACTTTAACTTGCGAAATAATACGTTGAATGTCAAATATGGAAAATTACCAAAATCATTTATTGAGTTTTTAGAGTTTCATCCGAACTTTCAGTCGCCAAACGGCTATCGTCGTCCCCCTGGGGCAAGTGCAAACAGCGGACATTAAATTTTTTTTTAGAAAATCTATGGTAGGTGATAGAACAATCTAATTGCAAATTCTTATAACTAAATATCCCCAAATGGTGTGTGTGTCGAGTTTACTTTGTATAATATATTCCTTAGAGTTATCTCACTGTAACTGTCTGAACTGTCTAACTAAAATTTCTAAGACTAAAAGTTGTAATAACTCAGTTTCCATTTAAGCAATCGACATAAAATAATGTGGAAAACTATCTTGAGAACAACTATTTTAAGTTTATCAGGTCGATTTGTTAAGATGGCTTGAACAGAAGATGAGATAAAAAATATTAAATCACACTGCTCATTTTTGCGAACGTATGATTACTTAAATTTAAGTACGTCATCGCTTATTTACATACAATTGTACTCAAAGAAAAACAAGTACGTTCATGTACTCATTTTAAGCACCTTTTGTTTTACAGTGTACATATAAAATTGGGATACGCTGTTTTTTTGTAAACTTCCAATACAGGATACAAAATGTCAATGGTTTCAAGAAATCTCAACGTGCAATGGCACTGAAATCTATGAAAATGATAGTACAATATTGCACTCGCCTTTGTATTATCCTCAAATGGCTCTAAGCACAATACAAAATGTAAGAAAAATAAAACAACTCATTTCAAAAGAAAAGTAAAACAATGATATTGTAAGTATCACAAATAAAACATACTTTTTTTTTAAAGTAAAAGTATTAGGGTATATACAAATCTGTTAGGAAAAATAAAAAAATTCTCCATCATAAAAAGATTTGTAGTATACGATTTTCATTAGAATTTGGATTATCATCCTTCCAAATAATTTTTTCCGCAAGTTGACTCGTTTGTTTTTCTTGGTGTGCGGTACAGGCTCCTAGACTGCAGCCTATGCCTAAATCCGGCACAGTGGTTGCCCGTGGTCGAAAATGTTAGTGCAGCCGATATCAATCAATTAGTAAAATATATAATTTTTGTTTTAAAATACACACATAAAATTAGGTGCAGCCCGGCTGTACTTGCTGTAGTGCACAAGCCGCCACTGATCCGGCCCTGGCACCACAGACCACTTTCTACTCGTCTCGGACCACAAGTAGTCCCCAGACTACGGTTGTGAACCACTAATTCAAATTCTTTAACTTTTTTAGAGCAATAATAGCTATTACCTAATATAGTTGTTTATAATCTCCAAAAGGGCAGCTCCTATTTACTAATTGCTCAGCCCGCCCAGTTAATATGTAAATGGTGGAAAATAACGTTATAATGAGATGTTAATAGTTTTTCTAATGATACAGCCAAGCCCTACTTTGTGCTTTGGACTGTAATGGGAAGTAAATAACTATAGTTTTTTTTCCTAGTAACAATTCTGTGTGAGAGATAATGACGATATTCTTTACTACTTCTCGTTGTCATTGAGAAGCAAATCTAAAGGTCGCCATTAGATTTTCAGCAAACACAAATTACAGGTGACATAAATTTAAAGAGAGGTATTTCGATTTGTAGTAAGCCATGTATTCTTATTAACTTTTTATTTCGTACCATAAATTTCTATTGAGAAATCGTAAATAACTCGATAATAAGTAGACATTGCTATACCCGGGGACAACCTAAGTTGAGCCTAAAGCAATTGGGTATTTATACATATCATAGCTTCCGCTTCAAGTTCAACTTAGGTTGTCCCCGAGTATAGTGTGTTTTACTTCGCAAAGATCGTAATATTTTATGCAAAAAATAAGTTTTAGAAATCTGTATAAAGATACTTTTAAAAAGACTCTTAATTTAATAAAATATCCGAATTTTAACTCGCTTTAAACTAGCGCCTTACTTATTAGCATTTGGTAATATCGAGAGTCAAGACATATTTTCAAACAACTTAAGTGTCCATCGCCTATTTTTTAATACTTCTCATCAAAAGCTATGACCCAAACAGAACGATTCTCAGTTTTGTTTGGTTCATAGAACCAGTACTTTACTCTAATACTCAACCTTGATATAGCTACAGACAACCAAATTAAAAGTTAGAAAACACGAGTACTTACCACTTTTTAATAGTATTATATTATATGATTCATGTCAGAAATATATTTTTTATTGTAAATATAATATTCAGGTATTAAATAATTTATTCTTGCAATTTAATTTAACAAAATAATTCAATTATGTTTAACTTAAATTACTTTAAATACTTAACGTATCAATTAATGCTGGTGAAATTATCTATATTTCTTCAAGTAATAAAGATTATGTTTGTGCTTCTATTTATTTCACCAACTTCGATAATTTTTAGTAATAATACAACAGTGTGTTCATAAATTCTGGGGGGAGGGGGGGGGGGAATTAAAATATCCCCTTCACAAAGCGACTAGTGGAAGGATTAAACTTACTATTTATTATTTTTAAAGCCACAAGCTAAACTCATTAAATATAGTGGCAGACTAACACAAAGCTGCCATATAAATACTCTCTTCAACAGAAAACAAATGCTTCATTATAAAAAAAATTCTATTTTAAGGAAGCAAATGTTAATTGTTTATTTAGTGATTTCTATAAAAAAACTAGTTTTTGTTATTTTGTAAAAATTAGGTAATATCAACATTTCCGTATTCACAAAACGATAAGTCGTAATTTCAAGATTAAATTATTTTTAAATAACTTTTGCACCAATGCATCAAAAATGTAAAAATGTAGTATTCTTTTAAATTAAAAATTTTTGGCAATAAATTGTAGTATTTTAATTAGCTATTATTAATAGATAATTATAATACCATACTAAGCATCTATTAAAAATTAAATTGAAATGTTTTTTAATTTAAAATAAAGCGAAAATGATATTTAAATTTTTTTGGGATGCCATCTTGTATTAAGGTTTATTGATCTACAAATAAGTACAACAGACATACTTTGCGTAAATTTTTTGATTTATAATAAAAAATTTATATAATTATTTTCCAAATAATTCTTAGATTCAGTAATAGGTTGTATTTAAACGAGGCAAATAAGTACGATGACTTCATAATAAAAATGCGGAAACACATGAAAATTTAAATTATTCATATACTTTTACGACATTCCCAACAACCGAATGAAATCCATATCTGTTCAAGTACAAACGTCAAATTTATCTCAAACTAATAGAGATATAAGGAAGAGAAAAAAACGGATATCTCAAAAAGCAACAAATTGTCAGATTCCTTTTGCATCTCCTGAACTTATCTCAAGAGTCAATAGCTGAAGTCACCCGTTGCATAATAACAGCGCACGTTGTTCGCCATATCTGCCTGGAATGCAACGGAAAAAAACATCCCTTCGAAATAATATACTTTACTCAAGATTCCAGACTGTGATTCTTTTAAACCTCTTTATTAGGCGGGCGGAGTCGTGAAACCTGTTATTAGCAGAGGCACAGTTTTCTTGTAGAGAAGTCGAGGATTTTTTTTCTGAAGCTCAGCATGGAGCTGTTTTAGGATACTTGGCCACCCGCAAGTAGCATGTCGCAGGATTTTCGACATTTAGTTTTCCGATATAAATCAACGGGTGTTTCAGCTGTGGTCGCGATTTTAATTTGCAATCATTCTCTTTTTTGGTTGACGATGTCATGCAGTCATCCAATTGACTTGTGTCCCTTGGATAGAGACATATATCCGTACGTGTATCGCAGTAATTCTCTTTTACGGTTGACGATGTCATGTAGTCATCCAATTGACTTTTGTCTCTTGGATAGAGACGTATATATCCGTACGTGTATCGCAGTAATTCTCTTTTACGGTTGACGATGTCATGTAGTCATCCAATGGACTTTTGTCCCTTATCTAGAGACATGTATATCCGTACTTGTATTGCAGTAATTCTCTTTTACGGTAGTCAACTTGTGTGCCTTGGATAGAGACGTATATATCCGTACGTGTATCGCAGTGATTCTCATTTTCGGTTGACGATTATATATGGTCATCAAATTGGCTTCTGTTTCTTGAATAGCGACGTAAGAAATTTGAATATGTATACTCTGAACGAGAGGAGGGTTAGAGTAGATCTGATTCAATTGTTTAAATTTATTAAACAAGAGAATATGAAGGGTTTAGATTTTAATAAGAGTGATAGAGCGAGATGCCATGGGTTTAAATTAAACAAATCACAATTTCATCGGAAAGGGAGAAAACACTATATACCAGGGTAATAGACAAATGGAACAACTTGCCAATGAATATTGTTAATTGTATTTACAAGAGTAAAGGATTTTAAGAAGAAGTTAGATATTCATATTGGGGGATAGTTAGGAGATATTAGCTGGACTAATCTTGTTGGGCTTTGAGTCTGTTATTGGTCGTCAATATTTGTATTAGAGTATCGCAATTCTCTTTTTCGGTTGACGATGTCATGTAGTCATTAAATTGACTTTTGTGTCTGGAATAGCGACGTATATATCCGGCTGTATATTGCCAGATTTCTTAGCAATACATAGACTTTTTTAATTTATAAAATCCATGTTGCAAGAGTTAGGGGAACTTTTGAAAGCCATCTCCATAATAATTACTAAATAACTATTTTTTTTAAAAATCGACCGTTAGAATTTAAAGCAATTTCACAATTTTGTTGCCCTTTCAGAGAGTTGGTGGACTACTTGAAGATACTGTTAACTGTTTGTAAACATGGCAACATTGCCCACAATAATTACAAATTTACTTTTATCTAATTATTAAAAAAAATTGAAATTATTCATCTCTGTTGGTCAACTCAGTAGAGTAAAAATAAGTTAAAATTCTCTCAATTGTAGAAAACTTTTACTTTATGAAATAAAAGAAAAAGAAAGGAGCATAAGTATAAGGTTCATTTGAAATTGGTAATTTAAAATCGGGAAAATTATGAATTTTTTTGTCTAATGGTCATACAATAGATTAGTTTAACAAATAGAATGTGTATTCCTTACTCTATCAATCCAACAGCAACACTTACATAATATAAATCTTTTCTGGTTAACTTCAAGGCCAGAAAAAACTCCCTCAACAAAAACAAAATCAATTAAAGACCGCAAAAGGGGATATCAAGGTAAAATGCGTTCATCAAGATTTAATTTGGGCAACGAGACGCAATCACACGCATCAAATACTCCGTGCATAGAATACTTAAACGAGCAAATTAATCAGTTCATTGGCGCGTTATCTCTGTCTCTCAAAACCTTAAGAAAATTGTGACGTACACGTAACTTGGTTCATTCATAAAGTAAAATGTATTATGGAATTATTCATTCATTAAAAACCGGAAATGAGTGGGACCCAACCTTCGACGACGGGCGTGGTCACACCTTGGCCACCAGTAGACGCAAATCAGTGGCTCTCCTGTTCGAAGACGCCAGTACTCCTAGGGAGACACTTTTTTTGGTTTTGGTGAAAAAGTCAGAGGTACAGTAATCGCCTCAACTTCCGAAAACGGCAAGTCGAGAAACGCCCAAGCGGACAGACTATATACAGTGTTGTAAAACTCTTTTTATTTCTCGTTTCTCGAAAAGCAGACATATGATACATTAAAGGTAAACGCCCTTTGTCAACGTGTTGTAAGTCAGACAAAAGAAAAGCTTGTACATTTTTTATGGTATATTTTTACACTCCTGTATTTGGTAAGTTTAGTTTCAGTCGCTTCGTTGATAGATCTGGAAAGATTTCAGCAGGAGTTTAGGAGAACTCACAGTGCTTGTTGATTTTGGGCAACGGTACATTACTTTTCAAAAACAGCTGGTATCCCCTTGGACAAGTCGTTTGGGACTACTCATCCACTTCGAGCAGTCGGTTTTGGAACCGGACAATGCTACATTGCTTTTAAAACCAGCTGGTACACCCTTCAAGCAGTCATTTGGGGCTACTCATCCCATTCGAACTGGGTTTTTTTTGTCATCTCAACCCCCTTTCAGCAGTTGTTTTAAGAATCTCGCATAACAATATTTTCTTCATTGGAACTTCAACTTAAATTAAACCCTAATTAAATTCTTCAATTATTTTTTTTAAAAAAGCTTGTTCAAACTCTGCAAGTAATAATTTTTTTAAAAAATCATGTATTTATAATTTATATACACGTTAAAACAGGGTATTTTACTGAGAATTTGCATCGCTACATATTAGAGGATTGCCAATAATGGCTTAGCGATCTAATTGGCGACAACATATTGGCAAGAAAGAACAAATAACCCTTGCGCCGATATTTACCTATCGATTTAGAAAAACAAAAAAATTTGGTCCGATTTTTACATACTCCGGTTTTCTCAAATAAAACAGCTGACATGATTTATATTAGAAAGTTATTAATATATTAGACTTTTCGTAAATGACTACCCTTTAAAATACCTACAGGTTTATTAGTTTTTGAAGCGATAAGTTTTATACTCGTTACAATGGCGTTTTCGTTATAATGACTATTTGTATTGGTTCCATGAGAGGTCATTATATCGGGGATCTATTGTAAATATTGGCTAACGTTTCTTATGCTTGGGTGTTTTAATACAATTAAATTAATATAAATGGAACTTAAGTGGAATAAGGGATGGAATTCAAAGATAATTATAAGATTAAATTACCATTTTATTGTATAATTGAAGTAGTGGCTGTAAGAACCAGACAGCTCTAGTTTTTAAAAAAAATTGTGAGAAAGTACGATTACTTAAATTTATGTATGTCATCGCTCATTCACGATGCAATTGTACTCAAAGAAAAACGAGTATGTTTAGGTACTCATTTTTTAAGTACCTTTTTTTTACAGTGAATTTCTTAAAAACATGGCTTATTTACTGAAAAGGATATAAAGAAAAAATTTCTTGACATGCATCTTTCTATTACTTCTGTTAACTAATCTCATTCCATCGTCATATCATTCAACAATAAACAGCTTTACTGTGGGACGCTTACTAAAATAGTTAGTTTCATTTAAAACTAACTATTTTACTTTTTAAAGAAAGTCAAAAATAAACTGCGCAATTTTGTTACTGTTTAATTTTTTTTAAACATTCATGATTATTTTTATTACATTTCCCATTTTACTTTACATTATATAAAAGCGGTTTCGCATTCTTAAAATAGCAAATCTCAGTTCAAAACTCTGTAAATTTAAAAAAAAAAAAAAAAAGCGTCCAACTTTCTGAGAATGCAGACCGAGAAAAATGTGCCATTCAACTCGGCAAGTTTCCTAATTTTCCTTTTCAGACAAAGAAAGAAGCCAGACAGGAATATCTAGCTTTTAGATCTCTGTTTCTATTCAAATCAATGACAAGTGCATAATTAAAGACAGCTTAGAATAACCTTCTTTAGGTGAGAAAAGTATTTTTAGGAACAGCTGCCGTGATGTTGTCGTGCATTAAAAATGCAAAAAGGTTTTCATTTGATTGTTTATTTGAGGATTTTCCCCAAAATAAAAATGACGATAATAATTTTAAAAACTTTGCTTTATAGTGGCTCTAAAACTGATGGTATACTTTTCAAAAAATTACTCATAAAAAGGATTCAAAACAACTAAAGTATTTTTAACCGACTGAACAGCGCGCAAACCAAAACTCCAAATTAAAACCGTCAGAAACTTTAAATTAAAACCGCCAAATCGCGCGCCAAGTCAAGAGGTTATAGATTCGACCTGTATGTATTTTTTATTTTTTTTTGCAATAGAATTCCTTGGTTTAGTCACTTTAAAACAAGATAATTAAACTTAGTAAAACAATATAAGATATTGATTTTAAAAGATTATTGTACTAATTTTAAATACGACATAAGTGTTTGAACAATTTCAATTGTCTTTTTTCGCACATTTTTAAGTAGTACATACACACTATAAAAAACGAAAATCGGCAAAAAATTGAAAAATATTTTTTTGGTTCTATAGTATTCCCCAATTCAGTATCTTTCAGATGATACCAAGATTGAATAAATATTCCAAAAACTTTTTTATTTACAAATTGTTATTCTATGGCCGCGCTTGCAATGGCAATATGTTTTGTAAACTTTACACTTGATTTCTGAAGAACTGTATTTTTAACATATGTCCCTTCATTCGAAACATGATAACTCAAGTTTGCTTGTACATTTTGAGAAAATTATTTTTTCTTTTAAATTTATATTAGTTGTAAGATGTTATGACCCTCCATCAAAACGATTTGTTCAAAAAATAATTTTTAATAGAATTTTAAAGTTGAAAATTTGAATAAAAAAGTGTTTTTTTAGGGACTGTCGAGGTAAAAAATTATTTAAAAAAAAACTTTTAATGCTATAATCTTTTTGGAGGGTCATAACATTAAGAAAGATACTGCGAGTAATTTCCAACAAAAAATATGCTTCTAGATTAATTACAACTTGCGTAATCACGTTTGAAAAAACATGCTAATTAACATATAAAATGCTAATTAGGTAATTTGTATTTTATTTTATTCAGAATTTTTTTTAAATGATTCATCACTATTTTTAAGGTGTTTTCCTACACGAAAAAACTAGATTTTTAAATTCATAAATAAAAAAAAAATGTTCAAGTGTATACGTACACCTTAAAGTTTTCAATAAATTGATATCTTTATCTAAATAGATTCAATTAAAATTCTACGCTGTTTAAAGCAATTTATCTTGATCAGATTTTTGCCGGTATTGGGATCTTCTGCAATACATTTTTACGTTTTCAATATTTATTTAGTAAAATTACTCTAACCGAATTGATACTTGCAATACCATAAAAACCACAACTTTTGAAAGTAAACTATTTCATTTTGAATACAATTTTATGGAAATCAAAATGGATTTTCAATTTATCACAAAGTATTAATATCGTTGAATGCTTTCCTCTTCATTCTACTACGTTTGTCAATATTGGTTTAATTGATTTCTAATTTAACTTGGGATATGTTAGTTAATAATTACCAGACAATCAGATCTTGTTACGTATTCATTTGTAACATATCCATATACAGAATACGAGCGTATACATTCATGTATCACTAGTTTTTTCATAGGAATAAATAGAATTTAAAAGCTCATAAAAATATCTCAAATTTGATTCATTTTTCAAATTTAAAGCGTTGTGGGAACTTTTGACAGCTTTCTCTACACGAAATAAGTGTAATATAATTCAAATATTTCTGCAGTAAAAACAAACTTCCAGATTCGATATTTTAGCGATCCCCAAAGAGATATTAAGTCGCCCAGTCTCAATGTAACAATCCTTACAGTCTGAATTTTGCGCTTGCAATGTCTTTACATGTTTAGTGTATTTTTAAGAAGTTTATTAAAAAGGTTATTTCGAACTTTGCCTTATTCTTTTGCCCAGCTGTTTTTGAGTTTAAATCAAATCATGCAACTATATTTATTAAAAGACGCAAAAACTAAAAGAATAGGTTTTAGTTTCGGAATCACATACATTTTACTTTTTCTTAAATGTGGCCATATGAATGCTCAAACTAACAACGCGTTTTGTTTGTTTATTTTTTATTTTTGAGTAACAGCGGAAACTGAACTGCTTTATAGAAGGATTTTACAACCTAAAAATTTCAAATTTAATTCAAGCAGTGCTTCACGAACCGATATCTCTCAGTAAATTTTTTTTTCAACTCCCCAATTGACTGAAACAAGGATCTTACTTTCTCCATCTAAAATTGGGGCAATCTGTCCATGAAATCATTTTTAGGAAAACTCGCTGAACTACATTCTTCAAATCTCGATTTTAAAAACTTTATATTTAATAGTCTAAATGGCGTTTAATTTTTTTTTAAAGACCATGTTTCATAACACACAGAAAATATAAAATACATGGATATCAATTACCAATATCTCAATTTTGAAATTTTAAGTAAAAAAGTGCTCGGGCAGATTGCACTAAAATATATATTACAGGTAGGCAGAATTTTTAAACTCATTTAAAAATTTTATGGAAAAGGTTTATTTCGAACTTTGCCTTATTCTTTTGTCCAGCTGTTTTTGAGTTTAAATCAAATCACTAAAATATATTTATTAAAAGACGCAAATGGAATGTTTTAATATATAGATCGTACTCACTGAGCTACATAAGAACTAGAGAGTAAGCTAAATGTGTGCGTTTTGCGCTCTTTGCTTAAAAGGACATGGTGGTAAAAAGACAGTTTCGAGAAGATTTGTACGTTTAAAATAACGAATAGGATCGAATTTATGTTTGCAGCTATGTTATTTATAGTATTTAATAATGCTAATACAACAAATAATATTAGAACGCAATGATCCGAACGCCAAGGTAGAGTCATGTTGAAATCTATTTCCTCCAAAGTCTTCTTTCCAGTTTTTAATTAGCTCAGTGATTGTACTACCTAATTCAACCTTTAGGTTACCGCGGACCACTGAGTTAAAAGTTAGACTTTGCGCGGACCACTACTTTCTATTGACAGCGAAAAGTATTCAGGAACCAAATATACATATAATTCGGATATCAAATAATATATGCTTCAATTAAGTTATTAAAAAAATATGTTATATATATTTTATTAATTAGATAAGGTAGGTTTTGAAATTGATTGAATAATATATATTTATTTTATTTCAAATAATAATGATGACATTTGAAATTGAATAATTTAACCAACTTCTATATCCTTGGGTAAACTGCAAGATATATTTGAAAATTTATTAAAAATAAATTTTAAAACTACAAGTGGAAGGAACCCCCTTAAATGTTTCATTCCAAAAATATATGTTTAATAAATACAATCTATACAATATTCCACAATAGCAACATCAGAAAAAAAAATTGGTACTTTTTTCAACAAAATAAAACCACATTTGGCGTTCAGACAGCTGGAGGAGTTCCAAATTTGGCACACTTTCTTCTTTTTGGTGATAAGGCGTTCTGTCCGTATTCAACTTCTTAACATATATGTAGGTATTTACTTATTTTCAAACAATATGAGCTAAATATTTCCTCTTCATTAACGAAACGAAAATATAATTTTCTTTGTGCTCAATACTCGAAGAAACGAAACTCTTTATATTTCTCCGGTTTTATTGTTCATATTTTCTTATTGAACTATACAAAATAACAATTGAAAGAACTTCGCTTATGGTAAATTAACGTAATGCAATTATTTCGAAAGTACAAAGTAAGAAGAATCTCTTTAATATATCTGTTAAACTCCCTTAAATTGTGCCACTCGTTCAAAAAACGATTTTTAAATACAAAATTAAAGACAAAACCATTATAATACTTCGATCACGCTTAGTTCTGAAAGTCGCCAAGGCCTGCCAAGTAATATTGACGCATGAATGAATTAGCATTTCCACATATCACGTGGTTTCAATGATGTACACACGGAAATCAGCATTTTTATTCCTCTATTTGTATCATTACTCTATGGGTCCACGAGTCTGGAACCACTGATCTAATCTGACTTTTAAGGGGAAGAGATACCACTGATTTCTCACCACAAATTCATCAATCATAATACGTAAAGATTATGTCAATTCGTGGCGATTCCTTGCATATATCAAGAATCACACAAAAGCAATGACATGTTTACGAGAACAGTAACCATGAGTTACCAGTGACCAAGGGAGTGTCTCATTGGGCAGGACATCTATTCATTTTGA